>JBBEEQ010000019.1:6604500-9104500 GCA_037950945.1 Hypolimnas misippus
CTCGAGGCAAGAGTCAAAGGTCCCATTCTAAATCCAATTTATTTTCATCAACGTCACTTAATGGCGTCTTTTTTATCTAAGATATTTTAATTAGAAAGTACACAAATAAGAGTCTATTACGTGTACAAACGGAGTGCAGTGCGAGCGTGACCATGCGACAAAGAGTCAAGTTTCGGACGGTGGCCTCTTGAGGCTAAATTGGATACCAATCGAAGCGTAACGATTTTATCTAACAAAAAAATGTAACCCTTCCTTTTCATATCTTTACGTAATTTTCTTTACACAATAGAGTCTTCTCGCTCGCCTTATCATTCAATCGCTCAAATAAAAACATATTATGCGTTGATTGAAAATATGTAAGATTTTTATTTTTATGTAATTTGACTTATAATCCGAATTCTAACTCACATATTCCAATATTGCACAAGAATTAATGAAGTGTAAATATTTAAGTTTCTCTGTTTTGAAACCAGGTATTATGGGTATTGTAATTATATTAAAACAAATAAATATATTTATGTAAATAATATGTTTGTATCGTTTATTTATATTTAAAATATATAGCGTAGATATATTATGGCATTTATATATATTTTAATGTCATTTTATAATGATCTCACATAAAAAAGTAAAAAACAAACATTATAATGTACGTATAACTAGAAATACTCTAACTTAAAAATTAATTTTCGTCTGCTTCCTCAACACTTTGGTAGATATGATTAAACATCTAGCTCTACATTTTCTATCTAGAGGTTGTAGATTCTAACCGAGATCCCTTCGGCCTCCTAAATCACCCCACTGAGCCTCACCTCCCCAAGTGATTAGCGTTGCCGTAAAATCTACAACAAAGCTATGCACTATCTCCATAGATTTATCTCGAGACCAGAATGAACCATCATCGTAAATTTCCGCCTTACACTTCCTCTGAACTCGTCTATTGATTTATAGCTTTGTTTTAAAAGCTAACTTTTTATAAAGCAACTCGGTACCAGTTGTTTCCAACTGTCTGTGGCATCTGGCTTCTTTCCCCAGTTTTTGGTGATTACGAAAACTTTGTCATTTTAAAACACGCGCAAGTTGTCATATCAAAAGTTTGCTTTGTTGTCTTTCGAGATGGTTCAGAAGAATGCAACATAAATTGTAACTTAATTGGAGATGACAGAGATGGGCACATGAATTGTGTATCACTACCATTATTTAAAGGTAAATGGCATTGATGAATCAATAGAAATATCTTCGCAATATAAATCCTTATTAATCCTCATTTGGTAGTCGTTTCTGTAGCAGTAATGAAAGGCGAGTTGTGGTGCTATTATTATTTCCTTTACGTTCTTTTTAACTTTAGATTTAGAAGCATGATTAATGATTATTTAGTAACAACAAAGATTTAACGAGGGTTTAATATTAGCTTTAACTTGTCTCTTGAAATCTTTTCAATTTGAATGTGTAATGAATAATTATTAAAACCCACAAATATGAATATTATTATTATTATTATTTGAATATAAATGTAACACAGTAAGAATATTTACTTAAATCACAATTTAGGTTTATAATTAAATGCAGAAATAGCATTGTAGTCTGCACTCAACATGTCAAGTCTGGCTTAGCACGGAAGTAATTGGCTGTAAATTAACTTCTTACAAGTTGGTTAGTTCAAGACTTTACTGTAGTTGTTCGTTTAACAGATAAGGATGTACCGTGATAAGGAGAAAATTTACATCGTTCGGGAACTTTGTTATCGATCTTAGAGTTCGCAACTATTGTGATAGTTGAGACGGCACTCGACCTGATTGTTAATAGTGTTGCAATTTTAATATCTTCCTGTTTGTGATGTTTTATTAATTGTGGTAGACTTTAGATGTTGCTGTAGCCCACCAATTACTTCGTCCGTGGGCTGACTTTATCAGGAGCGTACCATACTTTCTCAGAAAATGGGCGTCATCTGGTGCTGTAAATGTTCACAAGTAAGCATTTTACATCAGTAGATACCTTATCGTTTGCCTATTTCCATTAAAAAAATGATCATCTCGTTATATAGTTATATGGTTAGTCTGTGTACAATGATTAGTGACAACAATGACGTCTTGAAAAGAATAGGACATGGATGACAAATGATTGCGCGTATCATCATATGACATCCCTTTTCTACTTATCTGTGTGAAGTACGAGGTGGAGTCGTAATTAGCGGCAGAACTGCGACATCAAGTGTCTATGACGCATGCTCATTTTTACATTTCAGAGAATACATCAGTTAAGGCAGAGACTTTATTCCTTTTATAAAAATAAAAAAAAAACATTTATTTTGAGAATAATATTCTATCTTAATAAATATTTTTATGCTATGGCTGGTGTTATTCTATTGAATGGAATAGAATAAAAATTGTATACATTATATTCGTGTTTCAAATCCGCGTGCCAATTTTCACGACTTTACTGATTAAGTCGTTTTAAGCGTGAAAGCACGATTCATAAAATCACTTTCACTTTTACATAGCTATTAAAGATTTAAAATCGTACACCGTGATTTTGTCACTAAACATCGTATAATGCTATTCTATATAACCCACAGACATTTCAATTTAACTTCATTATTTAGGAGACATGGCGTGAAAGTATTCCTTCGACGTAACAGTTTACGATATCATACATATGCAGATTACATCTTAATCCAGTTGAGAGTTTCTAAGCAAGTCATTTACATTTTGAACCCGCGGTGCTTCGCCTTAAAAGCCGTAGTACGGTCTGAGCTAGGAGGGATTACCTCACTTTGCTCGCTGCTCTCCTGTTTACCCTCAGGGAACGAAGAGGCATTTATGGTGTTTGTGTCCCGCTCGTGTAATTCTTTCAGCCTGTTTGTCTTGGATTAAACGCATGTCTTTGCTTTTAACGCTACTGTTTGCTCGCTCGCCTATATAAATATTTGTAAGAGAATGCGGCCATTTGCTTTCTCAGTTATGAACCCTTTAATTGCTCTTATTTTATACTTTTGAAATATTGCCGCGATAAAATAAAACCCGACGCGGTCGTAAACGCACTCGTAAAGAAATGAGCGGCCGAGATTAGTTAAAAATAAAAAGTCTTGAATAATCAATATCATTGGTATTGTGAAGCTTGATTTGATATGGGTCCCGTATCGTTTCTCGTCGATTTCGATCAAGGAAATGCCTAAGATATAAGTGCTTCGTGCAACTGTACATTCTACTAATAATATCATTGTTCACGTTTTAGATCGATAGGCAGCAGGCGGACTGGGTAGTAACGGAAATCACAAATAAGGTGTATTGAATATGATTTGAAGCATGACACCGTTGACTACCGCCTAGCTGTACATAATAAGATTCTTTGAATCTGTTTATGCAATTTGAGTAACTGAATACAATAAGCGCGAACGAGTTACTGGTTGTAGATCGAAATTATAATCCTTGCTTAAATAGTCTCAAATATATATACAAGATACATTTTAAATGAAACACTCTAATTTATTATAGCGCAAAAATAACGTATAACATTTAACACAGTCACAAAATTATTACTAAAAGTGAACAAACAACAATGTAAATAAAATTATTGTTTAAGAATCCACAAGTTCTATTCGCTAATAAATAAGAATAAATCGATCGAATCTAGGCTTTCATGAAACCGTAAGCAGAATAAACGAGGTGTCACTTAAATCAGATACATAGAGAAACATAACCATTTCGATGTCGTCTTTACGCCTTCAAGCTTAGTTGCGAACAGACAGCATGTTCTCCTTGCGCCTCGCACTGTTATAAAGGAGATACAGATATACCCACAATAGATTTCACTGCAAACATTTATAGCTCTCCATATATTTTGTAACTAATTATTTAATACGTATATTTTATAAGTAATCTCAAGAACATATAATATGTAATTTATTAGGGAATAAATATACTTATTTTATTAATGTTCAATATAAAATGTGCGCAGACGCATCCTGTTTAGTAATGACTTATTAATTTCGTTTTTATTGTCACTAATGAACTATTTTATTGCATATTACTTTAAAAATATTCTTAAGTTGTATTAATATATGTTACAATAATCAACAGTCACTAGTAGTAAATAAAACAGATAAGACAGACAGTAGTGAGTAAACTGTACAAGCAATTTGAAGAAGAGCTAGATCTGAAGGTATCGATGGAACTGAGCAAAAAACTCTTCCATTTATGGATTCGCATAATATTACTAGAATATCAGTTGTATAAAATCACCGACTTAGTATGACCCAATTGCATAGTGTGTCTGTGGATAATTTTCGCATTGCGGCCATCGGATTCGGTGCCGATATCGCTTCGTAACGGTCTTAGTATCGGGCTGCATTCTGCGCATTTCCTTCTCTTGCATCGTGATTCCGCTGACGATATCTTGTGAGAGATATTATATTCAATATACCTGTGTTAGGTTTAAATGAGGACTGACTTTCTAAAAGATACTAGCGTCTAGCGTTATACAGATTTAGGTGATAAAACGATTTTAACAACTTTTATCAAGGAATTTCATCAGAATCAGAAGATTAGATTCTATTTCGTAATAAAAACCATGGCATAGAATGTGTTACTTCAGAAAAAATACGACATCTTACACTAAGTACTTAAATCTTCACTGCTTATCGACTAACACAAAGCAGTTAGATACTATAGATTCTAAGCTCTTTAACTACCAAAAATTAAATAAATATCCAAGGGTAATATAAGATATGACTTTCGAAATCAAAGATCACCGGTCAAACAATCAGAGATTTGATTGATTATCCCGATCGAAACACGCTTCGTTAGGGACCGCATCCAAGCGCACATCTGTCGCATGCTCCACGGAACTTCTGAGACTCACAAAAACCGACGAGGCCGGCTAGACAGGGACGGACATATAATATTCCTGCACGTCAAAGAGGGACGGATGGAATAAATTAATCCCTAACGGGGGTACCACTGTCCTTCAACTTCGATGGATTTGGAAGATTTATGTTCGGTTCGTAAAAACTTAGTTTAATAGGAATTTATAAGCTATATTTAAACCTGTTATCCTGAATACATTAACTGTTTCTAAATTTTCCGTTTTAATTGGAACTTTAGTGTTTTCTGAATCCTGTTCGATTTTCTTTGCATTTAGCAATTCCATTATTGGAATTCATGTATGTATGTTTGATTAAATTGGTAAAGTCATGATTACGATAATTTATTTATTTTAATAAAACATTTAATGATTATGATACGTTTATTGTTTTTGGTTATGTCTCCATGATTACCTGAAGTCGTATACATAAAATTTTATTTATAGCTTATTCTTTTGGACACATTAAAGTAATACATAAAATTATACGTACATTATTAAATTTGTTGCAATTATCGTTAATTTGTACTTTTTTTATCAAACAGATTTATTTATTATACTTCGCATGTGTTATTAATTCGCTTTATGAACTGCATCTTTGGGAAGTTTGACGTTGATTTTGAAATGCGAGTCCATGACCACTTAACGTACGGAGCCAGTTTTCTTATTGTAAATGTATGCTATTGTCTCCAGCGAGATATAAAATACCGATATGACCCTACGACGTCTTCGTTGCAAGAAATATTCAGGGGATACAACCCACACTTTTAATAGCGGTTACATCATTTCCACACAATGAGAGCGCCGTCCACACCCATTCTCTGTCCGTATGATTTGAAATTATAGCACCGTTTTATTTGCTCTCAGCGCATTTATATGCGGTCGCCGAGTCGCACAATGTGCCACAATATTATATGTTAAGGCACCTCCATACATAACGCGCTTCGGCCGACGAGCGAAGTGTCGCGTACTCGCATGTGTCGCGAGCGCGACTCGCGATCGTGTGGGAGGCAAAATGAAGCAGTAATTTAATCCTTGATTGTGTTCCCATTTCATTTATACGCAACGTAATCAAATTTGGTACTTGTTTGTGACCATTTATATCAATGTACTCGCTGATTTAATTCTGCGCGCCACTTTCCCACCCAATCGAGTGACATTTCTATATAATTCAAATGCTGTTATTTAAACGACCACTATTACACATAAAAACTCGTTTCGATATGCGAGTAGCGTTTATAGAACAATCGCTTAATAGATATTTATACCCTTGCATAATTACTTAATGAATAATTCTTATAAAAAGATCGCATTTAAAATTTATGGCTCCGAAGGTGCCAATCAAGTTATTGTGGGTATTAGCGCATGGCTATTATCCTTTTATTACTAAAATAGATTTTTAGAACGGTGTGGGTGCAATTTAAAAATAGCTTAAGGATAGTTTGATATCGTCATAATTATATAGGGACGGTTCAACCGGCACCGCGTATAAAAACTGAATGATGCTATAATGTAACGTCAATAAAGTAAATTGGCAGGATACCGCGCCGGCTATAGGTATAATAAGAAAATGGGTCAACACTTTGCTGGGCTTAGAACAAAAAAAACACTCGTTATTTTCAAATTACATTTAGCTGATAATAACACGTTAGTTATATCGTAAAAGGTAATACCGTAATACTCGACCTAAGGTATTCGTTAAACGCAGAGTAAAGGAAAGCTATTTCGATAAGCTGCAGAGAAATTTAGAGAGCCAAATATTAACACATTTATTTTTTTTCTCAACTTCCTTAACATAATTTTAAAAACCAAAAAGTCTGTCTATCTTCACAACCTAATGAATTCCTGATCACGTTTTAAATATTACAAATGACGTTTTATAACCTTGTTCGTAAGATAAAATTGTAAGGGTCTGTCAAACGAACGAAAAAAAAAGGTTGTATTAAAAGGAATCGATGTATATAATAATACCGAGCTGTACCTTGTACTCGAGGCAATAAATGCGAGCTGTACGAGTCCATATTTCATGAAAAATTCATATCGTAGCCGCGCCCTAATGATGCCGATGCCATCTTTTATTGCCAACGGGGATATATCTTTCATTAATCGTTTATTCCGAATGTTGACACGTACTTAATGTAACGTATGTACGTACGTCAATACACACGCACGATATCCTTTCCGAGAAATAGTATCAGTATCATAGAAATGATACCTAGTTTTTGTGGCGTTGAAATTTTTTTTTTCAATATAAACGATCTTTTAATGGTTAAATGGAATTTTATGTGCTACATTCTTTATATTTATAGCGATGCTATTTCTGATATAAGAGTTACCAAGGTATTTCAGTACTTACAAAACATTAATTGGTTGAACTTTTATATGACAAAGTAACACGATATGTTTGAAATTATTTGTAAAAGACAATATGACCAAGATTCCTGACTTCTGATTATTTACAATTTTACATACTTATAATAAAATTACATAGCTTCTTGTACAGTTTTATTATTAACGTAATTTTGTTTCTTTACACTTCGTATATGTCATTTCACTATATACACGAGGTGCTTACACATTGAGTCGTTATAAAGTAAATATCAATAAACTTACCCGTTGTTTGTTGATATTTATAGTTTGTTCTATTGAATATCACAACAAAACTATTAAACAGTTATATAATACCGGCGGCTTGCGGTTTTATCCTCGCACTATTGATATAAAGTAACCTGTGTTATTCTTCTATATTATCTATGTTACTGTAAAGTTTCATCAAAATCTGTTGAGTAGTCTGGGTGAAAGAACAAACGTACGTTCACCCATATTTACAAAGTTTCGCATTTATAATAGTAGGTTCTGACTGACTCAGCAAACGTTGTTTTTCCATATAAATTATTTCTTCAGGGAAAAGTTATACCGCTAAGTGTTAAGTGTGGTATAAAAATAATTTATGACATATTCACATATCTACCGAATATATACAAAAAAATCAAAATTGGTCATACCGCGGTCAATTAACAATGTGACACGAGAATTTTATATGTATATCCCTATATGTTTTCAATTAAATGTTAAAATCACTTCCACGAGTACATTCAGGTAGACATCTCCGTAAACATTTATTTATCAGCGTCGAAACAACTTCAGTTCATTTTTGTCTTCCATACCCAATAACCTAGTTTCGACTAAGAACACGCTTGGAGCTGAAATTGAATTTCTACTTGTAAAAACCGTCCGGTAATAGAGTTTACCTTCAGATCAAATAAAATAACAACTAACGTACGGGAGAGACATTGCACACATTCGAGCTACGTTCACTTATTTTACTTTGCTGGGATTTATCTCGACTAGTTTATTTGCGAAACGACTTTTAATATAACCGTTTTATAGATATCATCTCGTGTTATTTTTTCAAGAACTTGTATTAATTTAAAATAAGCTGGAATAAATATTTATTCTATTCACAATATAATAAATATTAATAAACATTACATTGAATTATATTATAACTTAGCTTCTTGCTCGTGGTCTTGCTCGAGTCAATAAGCTAATGGTTGTTTCAATTATATTAAATTATTTGGTTAATGGCAGTTTTTTCCTAAGATGACGTTACCTGTCATTTAGCGGCCGGTTTATGTCTTCACGTAACGTCAATCAAACCTTTTATAAGGAAATTGTATAGCACGAATTCGTAGAAAGCGTTTTATGTCAATGAGTTTTTTGGCACTCTTAATATTGCGCCCATAATTTGACAGTCTGCAATACAAGGAAACCAAAGAATTATGCCGAAAGTCTTCAACTTATTTTTCCGTGTGGCCGGCACGACACGCGAACCTCCTACTGAAATTTAATTCTACTATGCCAATAACTTCCAAGCAAGAGCAAACAATATACTGATAAAGTCACAGTCGAATAAACGATAAGGATCCTTATCAGATACGAACAAACCAATATTGATTGTTATATGGATGCTGATAAGCAATAATGTGTCAACCCACAAAAAGTCAAGTTCGGGGATATTGATGTATTTGCATACTACATCACCTATTTGACATTATTAAAACAAAATCAAGTCATATAAACTAAATACGGAAAAAAGTTTCTTAATTAATTATTTCGAATTTTCGCGTTCCATTTTCTGCAATTTATACAATAATCTAAAAAATTTGAAAAGCTTTTTATTAGGTGGTATATTAATATATCAATCTGCTTTTAATTTATTATATCTTTTATTAAAAAAGAAAAGAAAAGATGGATATATACTTCTTCAAACAAATTTATTAAGAATAGGTTTGACATCTTTAGACGCCATTTTCTCAAAATGAAGTCCGTTTGGCTTGAAACAGTATTGCTTATCAGCGACCGTATATTAGATATTAAATTTTAATAACAATGAAAAATAAACGGATATCTTTACTAATTCCAACCAAAGTAATTTATTTAATTAACATTAAAAATCTGCTTTTGTAAACTATAACAAGTAACGAACAATGTTGAGAGAAATAATGAGATAACACATTTATATTTTAATTTGCATTTAGATTATGAAATTATCATTCTGACTAGAGTCGAGACTAGCTTCATTTAAGCCTATTGTGCTCAACTAAAGGTACAAAGGGAGATAATTTAATAAATATATTTGAAGCGAAACACAAAATTGTGTTTAAATTAAGGATATTAAGTTTTAGTGAAGGTCTCTCTCTATCTGAATAACCAAAAAAAAAAATGTGAGAGAAAGGACAAAATTACTTTTTTAATTTCATTCAAATTAAGAGTAATGGCTACTGGTTTAATCTTTTTAATTTGATATACTTCTTTAGTGTAATAGTAAACTAACCGGATTCCTTTATTTTTGCTACGGTCTTCGTCGCGGTCGTACCTCTCCTGAGAAAATTACATTTTTTCTCCGTCATTTGGCGCGCTAGCTCAGATTGTATTTTATCTTTATGTGTAATCATAATTCATGTTCTTTTGCTCTTTTCTGTAGAGAAGATTGCTGGGTGTTTAAGGTTTCTCTTATCTGTTTTACTTGTAAATGTCGCACTCACTATTGTTTATTAAACTGGATCTCTACACTCGATATCGTTTATGTGATGAAACTCCAAGATTTTACTTCGACTTGGATAAAGATATTGTCTTTGTTTTTTATTTTGTTAGATAACCTTGCAACGTTGGACGAGTGCCATCTTCAAGCAGAATAAAATGAAATAACTTCAATACACGACTAGCATACATATCGTATGTGGACGAATAATTATATTTCATAACTTTGATATTTACTTTCTGAACCTTTAATTCGACCCCCAAGAGCGTCCATTCGCTACTCACAAACAAAATGATAAATGAAGATCATCGGTAGTTACTGTAATATAAACGCTGATAGATTGATTGTAAACGGACATGTGTGCCTATCGATCGATTAGTTCCTACCTGAACGTGGGCCCGAGTTTCTCTTATGGACGATTATATTTAATGCCCCTCAAAAATGTTAAGTGTTAGCTTATGATATCCTATCGTTTAAAATGTAATCCTTTCTACATTAATAGATGAGCTCGTGTAGAAGCTCAGACAGACCCGTTACTGACCCCGTTAGTGGAATCAAATACTTTTGTTGATGATTACATAACTCAAAAGCCGATAACTAGCTTTCGCTCTCGACAATCCATTTTTCTTCCGCTTTCTATAACGGCGTCCGAAGTCAAATACGAAAGATTAATTAAATAATATCCAATACGCGTTGTTTGATTAACAAAAGAGTAATCTGTGGCGGCATCTAACATAAATACGAACCACTCGACGAGCTGATTTCAATCACCATCATTCATTATTCACTCACTTCCCTTTGCATTTGCCGAAGTATATTCGCCAGTTTTGTTTTGTTTAACTTTCATATTTCAAACTCCTCGAGAGGAAGTGCGATACAATACTTGATGTAATTGAATTGATTTTAAGTTCGTGTTTTGCTAAATGGTCCGTTTGATTTTGCGTTTCTTAAAACGTTTCCTTAATTTTGACCGGATTAGGCATCTCATGTAATGACTGCGTCGTATCTTTAAATTTGTACGCATTGTGTGCGTGTTTCTCGAAAGCAATTTAAAAAAGGTATTATGATTCATTGGGTAAATAAACTGAGGTTTTATGTATCAAAGTAGCACGAAGCGTAGCACTCTCGAGAGCATTTTTTGTTATCATTAGTTGACGTGAAATAACACTTCTGCGTTGTATCGTGATCCAAAAAAATAAATTGTGTGAAAAATTACGATGATTACATCTAATAATGGACGTCGGACTTGTTTGATGGTTAGTGCCAGAGATTGGCATCATTAAGCGCAATGATGGTGACCTACAAGAGGAGTTTTATTTTCCTTGCTGATTGACTATTAATTGCATTGCATCAGCACATCATAGATTAACGCATGTGTGGATGAATATCATTGGATGTCTACAAATGTCTATATTTAAATACAAATTCAATTTGTAAAACTCGAAAGTTCATATTTTAAATGTTATCTCTTAAGAAACAACGTATATTATTGCAATTTAATATCAGACGACGACGCTAAAAGTAATGAGACATTTTGTTATCTAACCAGATACGAGGCCCATTAAAAGATATTTCTCAGTGCTAGGTATGACGATAAAGGTTAAAGTATCTGTGAAGCTTATTTCAAAGGTTCCGATTCTCACTTTAGTACTTCAAAGTTAAGTGAAAATACTATTTGTGAAATAAATACTGCATTCAAATGAGACAAATTAAATTCATTTATTTAAGCGAAATAAAGATAAGATGAATGTTATTTTAATTTACTACAGATGACGAATCATAATCAACTGCTTTTGTTGCAAACA
Organism: Hypolimnas misippus; assembly: GCA_037950945.1. Classification (NCBI taxonomy): domain Eukaryota; kingdom Metazoa; phylum Arthropoda; class Insecta; order Lepidoptera; family Nymphalidae; genus Hypolimnas; species Hypolimnas misippus. Next base: position 6,616,210 of record JBBEEQ010000019.1, read on the forward strand.
ATGGAGCTCGGTAAATAAAAAACAAATTCAATTTAAATTTCAATTTTCAAGACTTTAAACGAACGCGTCAGTCATCACGATCTTTATTTTCGAAAATGCAAACCCTTCGTCAAGTCACGAAAGATTTGACATGATCGTGCCACTGTATGCATCCGAGGACTGTCCCTTTTGCCATATCATGCAATTAAAACGGTCCATCGACAGACAGTAAGCAGATGCCCATCACTTTTATCAAATACATTAAACTGAGCGCTCGTATCACCATTTCGTTTTTCGTTTTTTCATTCACATAAAACCCTCTCCCGACTTAGATAACGCGTAATGCGTTGGCTTCTGAAGAATAATTAAAAGTCCATTTTTATATTTACTCAGATTATAACAGTGCGATGGAACGCTAATTAAGAATTCGAATGTTCATTACGATTCCAAAAAAGGTTTTGTTATCGGGTATATATCATTACAAGAACTGGTTGATTGCATGTCGAATTACCGGTAAACGTTTTTTAGCCTCTTTTGTTTCGGAGGTTTTGATTGCATCCATTTCGTTTTATTCAAACAGAACCCTGTACAATTATTTAAGTTAATTTACCTTTAAAAAATTGGAAAGGTTTTCGTTAAGCTTCCATTGAAGTCGAATTGCTTGTCCGAAATCCACTATTCCTTTGGAATTTATATTTTAGGGAAAAATGTGGAACCCTTGACGGTTCTTTATTATACCTTAGTGCGGATTTAATGATCCGGTTCTCTTATGAAGACGGCCGAAGACCTCAAGAATAGGTCGTTTTCTGTAAGAATGAATCTTCATCCTCTTGAGCAGGATAAAACCGCAAAATGGAGCTAAAGGCTAACTTTAGTAGCATTTTGCGGTAAGATACACTTCTAGTTTCGTAAATTATATCCTAGATGCTACTGTAATGCGAGTTTATTGACTTACGCTATTTTTGTAAAACGAGTATAATTTTTTAATTTTAAATGTGAAATTTAATACACTTAAACTCAACTCATTAAATAAAGATCCTATCTTTTAAAGATCGCGTATATCTTTTCTTTATATTGAGCTGATAATGCCACTGTTCCAAACAAATATATCAAATTACCTCATGTTTATAAATGAAAAAATATTAAATTATCATTTTAAATGTATAATATACCTATTGCATAATATATTACGCATACAGAGTATAAATTATTAAATCACGATTTAATTACATAAAAGTCATATATTATTAATCTTTTATATATATACGTGTAAAATTAGATTAGTATTTGTAGGATCGATATTTAATAATTATTTATCTTACAAATGCTATAATATTATACACACTCTAGCTATATTGTAAACAATGTTGTCTTTATCTCCTCATCGAACTGCGAAAGGAATGTCTGGAGCTTGTTAAGTTTTTTATTTGTTTAATTGTATATTAAATCGATTTTATTTAAGGTTACGTTTTATTTGTTCACAGTTCGCGGCACCCCGACCTAGCGGGGAGTCATCGTGTTTGCAGGGCCCCGACTGTTTTATGGTGAGGATCAATTTTTTTTTCTCTGATCCAATACAGTTTACAAAGTAATAATTCAATTTTAATACCAATTAATTTTAGCATACAATTTTAAATTATAGTTAGACGCGGTTATTGCCTCTTGCTATAAATACCGTGAAAAATACATCACATTTTAATTCATTCAATATTAATCTTACATTATAATTAATTCGTATAATGATTTTATAATAGTAAATAATATATTACTCGTTAAAATAGCATATAGGATAAACTACCTAACAAAATAAGTATTTAGAATTTTGCTAATTAACTTTGTACATTTGAACTTTGAATAGTAAGATTTTACTCTCAAGCTGATTACGACACATACAGTAAGTTATTAAATCTTGGACTTAATAGTGGAATTGATTAGTTTATAAACATTTTAATTAAACATATTATCGTCCAAGGTAATATACCTCGACGTAATCACTATAAAACTTTTCAACATGAAACTAACATCGGCTTAGTAATGTTATTGAACAGGATGTAACGTGCTTGCGAATCAAGTTTACGATAATGTTCTCTATGATAATGTTAGCGAAGCAAGTCGCACTCAAGCGTGAAACCTTAAGCTAGATACTAATGAATTTACTTGCTAAAATCAATAAAATTGCCACTTCAAAGAACCCGTGGATTCTAGGTGACAGGACATTTTGTCAATACCAGTAATTAATAACCACGGTTCAACCCGTTCTCATAATTATTAAAGCTTACCGAGGCGAGAGTGGGCGTCAAGTTAACGTCAACTCCAACTAATGAGTGTTTCAAATGACAAATGCTGTATTTCTCTTGGCCATCATTCTCAGTTTGTCTTGAAGTGTCTGTTGTCAGATATGATTTAATTGTTTATTTATTATTGATTTACTGTATTGCATAATTATCTATAATACTTTTTTTTTTATTTTATATAAGACTAAAAATATATATGTATATCTTTTTATCTAAACCAAATATTGTTACTATATTATTATCTCCAACAATTAATACACGTTATATAATATTTCATATATTTTTTTACATTATTTAAGACATAAGAACGTGTTTTATATAAAAATTTTAATAATTTTTAAGATAGGACCAGTAAATTGCATTTTATTGTTGCAGTGCTGGGAAAATTGTGAACTTCTCCAATCGAATTTCCAAGTTTGGGGTGCAGTATGCGACGAAAAAGATATTTGCGTAAGTAACTCTTTCAATGAAAATCTTTTTCATTGTTATTTATAAAATTTAAACTAAACTTTTATTTTTGTTGCAGTTCCCCGGCTGCAAGGTAGCTTGCGAATTTCATACGGAAGCGGCACGAGCATCTCAAACACAACCAGTTATTCACACTAAGGGTGAAGGGGTCATGAGAGTTAGTGGAGCTCTAGCTCGTTGGCCACCGCCCGCACCTAGAGCGATTTCCCGGCCAGCTCCTCTCGTCTACGTAGTAATGCGTCGAGCTGCAGAAGGACCTTGGAGACAAATCATTCAAACTCAAGCACTGGCTACAAGAGTTCCGTCTAACAATGAAGGAGCTCTCCTTCGTGTACTTGTTGTTGATCCACAGGGGCTTGTTACAATTTACAGCCCAGACGAAACTTGGGTAGCTCATGATACGAACACCTCTAATCACGATGAGCATAAATGGATTTTAAAAGAAATATCCCTTATTCATCAAAAAGTCCTGGTGATTGGAGAAATTGCTTGGGAACCGAGAATAGCGCGTGGAGTCTATCTAGTTACTTGGGAAGTTGACGGAGGAGGCTTAAAGGGAAATTTATTCACCGATTCTACTCGTGTAACTTTGTCTTTATGGCCAGATACTATCTATCATATTCAGGTCGAACTAGTGTCTAGAACGCCGGGAGTTGATAACGAAAAATCTGAAACCATGACTATTGACACAAGTCGCGCTCAACGTGTTTCGACCGAGAGCGTACAAGACGTTGAAGTGAGTGAAGGAGATCGCCTAATGTCTGTACTAGTTAGCTCTATGCGAGGTGAACGTGTTCCAGAACGAGCTCCAGATTCAGAACTGGTCCTGGGATGCTTATCAGCAATGATTGCTTTCGGATTAGCCGTACTTGCTGCGATTGTTTGGAGGCGAAGACGGCGAGGTACTTTTCCTGGAACCAACGTGTACGTTGGATCTTCTTCTGTTCTTAAACGAAAGTTAGTGGAAGATTTTGTCCCTGCACCACACTGCTTTCAACCAGTGATTTCTCCCGAAACCCCAACCAATGGAGCCGCATCAAGGGATGTGGTTGTGTGACGTCATAGTTTTGACATGCTGTCCTTTGAAGACCGCGTTTTCAGTTCCTAAAGTTGTCGGACAAAACTTTCGCATTAAATAATTGATTATAGTGCAGTGAAAATGGATTTAAGAATGTGATACAATTAAATAAGTTGTGCCAGTGAAAGCAAATATGGCAATAGATTTCTTTAAGAACGATTATTTTTGTTAATTATTATTAACATAACACTTGATAATCTGACGAACTTTTAAAGTCATTGTATATGCTAAAATCAAATTATCTATATTATGATTTTTGGTACATAGATTTAGGCCAATTGTAAATTAAAAAATGTACTTTTAAGTGTATTTATGAATCACAGTAAGATAAACACCAGAAATGTTAGTATTGTAAATATTATAAAAACGTGGTAAACCATAATTTTCTAATTATTAATTGATTTTAATGTGCTGTAAATATATGTGTTATAAGGAGCAATTTTCATCAATAAAATTAGGGTAAGGTGTTTTTATCAATTCCGAGATATATCTGAAAATGTATTCCTAAATTGTTTGCAGTCTTTTAAACTATACTTGTGGGAGCGCAATGATGTATGAAATTGCCATTTAATATTCATTTGTACTGGAAACACATCTCATAGACGTATAAAATAATAAAAATATTTTTACAGCTAGTCCTTATCATTGTTTAGTTATAGCTAGTAGATATATTATATTTTAATCTAATTGCGAATCTTACTTATCCTTATTCTAGAAACTTTACGACTTCTTCAGCAATAAAGGTACATGTATGTATTTGTAAATATTTGAAGCATTTATTGTAAAAACTGACAGAGAAATTATATTTTTCTTGGAAGTAAACAGATATTTCTAAATGTTATGAAATGAAATTATCGGTATTTTAATCAGAATCTACGTGGATTTTGTTCAAAAAGTAGATATTAGTAAAGCAAACATAAAATTGTCTTGTAATTGTTAAATCATGATGTAGTCAGGTTCGTTTGAAGTTGATGTTAGCTTTAAACATTGTACTTAAAACTTTAGTTTGTCGTAGGGCATAACGTAAAGGCCAAATTTTTTTTGTGCTGTTAACAAATATATTTTGGTTTATTGATGACCAAAATTATAATAGTATAAGTTAGATGCTTAGTTAAATTTATTTATTTTTGTGATTAATTTCGTACCTTCATTCGAATTTGTAAATAAATATTACTTGCTATATTGATGCAGCTAAAATTTAACAAGTATGAATAAATATGTCTGCCAAATTATAAAACGTTTCATTTAAACTCTATATACATGATAGTGTAATATAAAGAGTGCATCTCCTAACACAAACCAATATTAGGCGAGAATTACACTTACAAGTTTCGCTCTCAGACTTACATAAAGATTTACATAAATTATTTCTAATTGGTTTACATCTGAAAAAAATTACCGTCAGTTACTTTTGACATTAACAGCTTCCGTAACAATACTGAAATAAATATTAAAACTTATCTAAATATAAAATATTAAAAAAATATGCCGGTCCCTGTTGATGGTAGAGATTTACCGCTCAGACGAATTTAATAAAAACGATAATTCCAAGAAAGCTTTTAAATAAACATTAACTCGCTGATACAAAGGGCTCATTGGTCGCCTCGTGATTTGAGACTCGAATAAAACGGTACCATTGTCTAGGGATTAACGTCAACGAAATTGTTGTCAACAAACGCTTGATCAAACAAAAAGATTTGTACGTCACATTACCCTTAGGACCCTTTTATTTCCAGTGTTCAAATCAAGTCGACCATATGAAGGAAACGGTTGACTATTACGGGATTTTTACTTAAATTTTAAGTCGTCCCATTACCTGAGAATGTCATTAAAGTAATCTTGTTAGTAGCTACCTACGTGGTAATTAAAAAAAAAGGTTATTCAAACATGCAAATGTGAAGGAGGTCCTATGTAAATAACGTGTAAATTGGAGATAGCTACAGAATTTGAACCATAATAGTCCATATTCATGTTGGTTTCATCATAAATCAAGCTCAAAGATTAGATATGGGCTTTTTGTTTTTAAGTTAGAATCGAATCCGAAAGGCATATTTCTTTTAGATAGTTTAGATATAGCTCATTAGTGTTGACTCCCAGTTTCCTCATAAGTTTGTATTAATAAAAAAATAATTTTGTTACACAAATGTACGATTATTGTGAGATGGGGCAATTTATTTTAGTTACCCATTTTATTCTCGGCCCGCGGTTCCAGTATAAAGCATAGGCTCATAAATAACAAGGAAAATAGAAGGTGAACGCTTCCACGAGTATCCTTTTGGGAACGGCCAAAGCATTCTTTTAAGATTTATTACAGAACTTGAGCACATTTCTTATTCCTTATGTACTTCGCGTCCGATAGAGTCTTGAATTTGGTCATTTTTTTTTCAACGTTACTGCACCTTCCAACTTCCCCATTGCTAAATCTTTGTTTTAAAAGAAATTGAATGTATATCTAAGGTGTAATACATTATTTCATACAAATTTAATTTAGATTGAAAATAATTGAAAGAATAACTAATTAACAGTAAAAATCTAATAAATATTCTTTGATCTCTTAATGTTTTAAATATATTTCTTAAACACATAAACGTTTCAAAAATATTATAAACAAAAACCCGATCGACTATAAGATAAGAATAACACACACTAGGAGCCACAGGATTCGACGATTACGGACCTTTCCTGAGATAAGGTTGATATAAAATGCAATCGATATATTTTATGTCAGTTTTATCTTAATTGCTGGTGCATGGCGGTATAGAACAGCCTTACTTGTTAACGTTTGTCGATTGCCTGAGAAACGGTCTAGCTAAGTATCGAGGCAGATTACGAAATTTATTTATTAGACAGCCAATGAAATACTAAGGATTTCGAAGACTAGATTCCATTTGCGATTTCGTCAGTGAATTTACGTGACCGGTGTACTTTTATTAATAAAATTTTGTTTTAAAAAATTAGTATTACAAAATAAGGACTAAAATATATACATATGATGCAACATCGAGTCGTGGCACGATGCGTTATCGCGTCATGAAAATCAACGATATGAATAATAAAAAATCACAATATCAAATTTATTATAATAAAATATAGAATTATAGATTGTCCTTCCTTCGTCTAGGATAAATATATACTGCAACGGGTTTCGCTACAAGAGGTTGTAATACTTTATCTAACGTCATCTCAGAATACCGATTGGACGACGAAAATTCACATTACGCAATTACAGCAAGAAATAGCAACTGTCTAGATGGAGGTTTTCAAGTGACAAGTGCATTAAATACCAAGATCCCGAGACTTAAAAGTAAGAAAGTTATCAGAAAATAGCCCGAGGGCTATGTAGGCAGCTTATAGTTTTATTACTCAAATATTAGTTATTCTTGTACAAGTACAAAAAATGTTGATTAGTTAACTGAATAACTGTGGAACAAAGGCCTGATTCATGAAGGTTCCATTCTTTTACCCGACCATACCGCGCAAAGAAGGGTAAAGTTTTTTTTTTCGCAATAAATATCGAAGTAAAATAGTAAGACAATTTTGTTGTTATAAAATTGTAATTATTTTACTTCTTATTTAATTTTAAAAAATATCTGTAATGTAACTTTAGAAGATAAAGAATGATGCCAGTTATTCAGAAAATCGTAAAAGATTCTTATATATATGCCTCATGCATTACTCATAATTTGACGTATAATCAAAAAGTAATTTTATTATTATAATTCTTGCTAATGCGATTAACCACTTCGTTTAGCGTCTTAAAAGCAAATGGGAAAATAATAGTCAGGTTAAACTATTATTGATTATTCTATACAGTTTAATAATTATATTCCCAGCATCGTATAGCTGTGAATTATTGCAACATTCTCCAATATATTCTGTTTAGGTGTCAAGTAATACTTGTAATTGCTACATTATAATTGCAAGTTACAACACGTAAGCACTAAAAACATCGCTTAAGATATCTGTAGTATATCTTTCTTTACTTTTCTTATTTATCAGATAATTATGAAGTATTTTTAGCCACTCATAACAGTTAAATAAAAAATTATTGATTGAATAATTGAACAGAATATTTTTTTATAATAAAAAAAAAACAATTGGTTATTTTCGTTCGGGTATTGTGACCAATTAAAGACATGCAATGAAATAGACAGACTATACAGATCAGTTAACGCCAGAAACCAAAAAGTTTAATTATTTTTTTATACGGAAGATTATAACGTTTCACTCTCTTATCTTCTCTTTTATATGAAAAACCTTAGCATTAATGTTTTTCCTTCATTTAGCTACATACATTTTACTATTGTTGGATGCGATAAGGTTAGTCAGATAGATAGATATTTTTATTCTATCGTATGTCACTGAACTCCTCCTAAATGTCTGGAGTGATTTTGATGAAATTTTAGTGTATATTTGAGATAGGGTAGGTGGCGCTGCTAGTAGGCGGGACAATGTTACCAGTATTCATTTTTTATTTCATAATCGGTTAATAAGCAAACTCATTGATACTAAAAGTGCTTAACTATGCAAATGGACAAATAATAAACAAAATATGAATTTGATTACACGTTTATCTAAAATTATTTTTATTGAGATTATCGAGATAAAGGTTTCATTAATGTATATTTAATCAAACATCAAATTAATTACTTCGAAGTTTACGTTTTAATTGTTTATTAAATCGAAAAATCTTTATTACATTGCAATTGACTTTTAAAACCTTACTATAATAGGGCTTACAATGTTGCATTTTAGCAGAAAAGGTCCTAATTACTTTCACGAAGTTTAATTTAATCTGTTCGCTATCAAGAACGAAACAGCCAATCCCCGAGGGAGCCATGCGCCCGCGCAGGTAATAGGCGGCTGTCAGCGTGTGGGCGATCGCTAAACATCACCTTGTAAATACTGGTAAATATTTGTCTTCAAGTAATTACTGTAATTGTTCACTCCGCTCCGTTCTGCGAGACGTTGATACGTGGGCAGTTTGAAAGGTTTATTGAATGAATTTAAAGAGATTTCCTTTATTTTGTTTTTTTTTTAATGTTTATCTTCGATACATAACGTAACTAAACTATATGTTTAACCAGTAATAGATTTATTACGGTGAGCTACGATTATCCCACTGCGATACATTTTGACAGTTGATTTGTTTAATTTAGTCTAAAAAAAGTTCCCGGCGAATTGAGAACATCCTCCTTTTTTGGAAGTCGGTTAAAATTAGAAATTAGCTGTCAATATGTAGCACCCAGTGCAGTGGGGTAATTGCCGGTTGCTATTTCTATTAAAATATAAAACATTTCGACGGTTAGAGATGTCATTTTGTACTTAAATGATAGAAATGCCGGATGCGACGTCGCGTCGTTTCTGGCAATACGGATTCGTAACGTGCCTTTTATTTTGTTACGTACTTTGGTCCTATCAACCATTAGCATGCAGTATGTTATATTCATTTGCTCGCTATTAAAAATATGAAAGAAAGTTGATATACGAGCATATATACAAAGAAGGAGGGAGGAAGGGTCAAAACCCAACCACCCACTTAGTATACGACTTACTTAACACTAAGAATCCCATCTTTCTGCGTAATGTACGGTTAAAAACTAGCTTATCTTTGTACATTTCGAACTTGCAATCTTCTTCCCCCTATCTACCTTTCCGTTGGACTGACTCCTCCCATATGTTATAGCTTCACCCGTATATACGAGTACATCAAAACACATATATAAGTTAACAACTTTAACTACGCCATAACATCAAGCACGCGAATATCACACGACGATTATATATAACTTAATCGAGGAACTGGAAACGTAAGCCGTAAATCTACAAGTTACTGAATCAGAGCATAAGCTTATGAATAAACACTTAAGGTTATTGAATGTTACCCGGTTTCGCATAACTCCGATCGATTCCTGGAAGCGAAACAGCATTTAATATATGACAAGCATCGATATCAAATTATACCTGATACGTACGGATAAAGGACCCGTAATTATTTTACTTTTGTTTAAAGAATCGTCCTTTTACTCGCACGGTCGGTGTTATGTATTAAATTTCAACACTTCGTTTGCGTATTTCGGTATGATAATGATCAAGATTTTAATCATTGCAGCGTTTCGTTTATTTTTAACGTTTGGAATTAAGTTAAAAATTCGTATAGTTATTGTTGTTTTTTTTTTTGTAATTGTTTGTTTCTGAAATATGGAACTAGTTAAACTTACAATTAACTTTATAGATATACCTAGTTGTATGTTATTCATGAAACGAACTCTGACTAAACAAGATAAAATCTATACCAGTGGGTGCAGAAAGATTAAACTTTGAACAGGACTTATAGCGTAGGTGCGCACTAAGAAAGGATTTTAAAAAATTCATTCCCCAAGTGGGTTAAATGTATGAAAGTTTGATTGGAAGTTGGACGTGTGTCCAATGGTTTTCTATAATGGATAATCTATTTTTTAAGAAACCTTTAAAATTAATAAGAAAATAAAAATTAAAGAAATTTCAGATGTAAAAGTGAAAATCGCCTTTAAGGATAAAGTGTATTTAACAATTTTACCTTTTCAAAACCATAACAACCTTAAATTTTCTATGCATTTACTTAATCATATAACACAGTTTCTAAATATTCGAGTCGAGACATTCGCTCTTTGAGATTACTTATTAGGGCTACTCATACAACAGTACGAATTTATCGGCTATAGACATAACAATAATTGGACACTGATATGCAATACTGTGTCAAGCCACACGAACATCATTTTGAGAAAATGGCGTCTAAAGATGTCAAACCTATTCTTAATAAGTTTGTTTGAATAAGTATTTATCCATATTTTCTTTTCTTTTTTGATTAAAGCTGTAATGAATTAAAAGCAGGTTGATATATTTAATATATTATCTAATAAAAACTTTTTACAGATATAAGATTATTGTATAAATTACAAAATAAAGAACGACCTGGAATTTCGAAACAATTAATTAAGAAACTTTTTTCCGTACTTATTTAGTTTAGGTGACTTTATTTTTTATTGAATAATGTTAAATAGGTGATGCCGTATCAAAATACACGAATAACTCCGAAATTTACTTTTTGTGGGTTGACACATTATTGCATATCAGCATCCAATTATACGACTTGTTTAAGATATCATATAAAAAAAGTTGTGAGAAATTCTACAAACAGAATAAGACTTCATACACAGAATCACACGTCTTGGTCTTGCAAATATGTACGAACAAGGTTCGAATATGTAATTTTTTATTTCTGAAGACAGGTCAAGTCCAAGGTTATCAACAATTTTGATTTATCGCTTAGTTGGTTATTTTTTTGTAATAGATGCAGCTACTTATTAAATGGATGCTGATAAGCAATAATTTGTCAACCCACAAAAAGTGGAATTCGGAGATATTGATGTATTCTTATAACGCATAATGTATTTAACATTTTTCAAAAAGTTCTTAAGTCACCTAAACGAAGTAAGTACGGAAATAAGTTTCTTAATCTAATCTTTCGAATATTGAAGTGTGCTCAATAATTTGCATTGTAGAATAATCTAATATATTTGAAATTTTATTAGATAAAACTTTCAATTATACCAATCTGCTTTTAATTCATTCTACCTTTTGTCAACAAAGAAAAGAGAAGGTGCATACATATATGCGTCTATAGGTTTGACATCTTAAGACACCATTTTCTCAAAATGAAGTCCGTGTGGCTTGACACTGTATTGCTTATCAGCGTCCAAATAAGCAATATTGTTTTAAAACCCATTACATTATGACCAACAGGTGGCGCTGATCGGTCACTAATTACCACGGTTACAAACAACCGGTTATAATAATTAGAGATGGGCGGAGTGGGCGGTACCTCGCTGGCTGGTGTTAAGGCGTGGTCGCTTTTCGGCGATGCCAATTCATGTTTAATTTAACAAGCGATCGAGTATCACGAGATCGTGGTAGGGCCACGTTTGAACCCTTTTAACATTATAAGATCATCACGGATTAATTATTGTCCCTTTGAAAATTGTAATGTTTTTTATATTTATACGTGTGACGGTTTAATTTTACTTTTAGTGTTTAAAATGAACTTTAAATTTCGAACATAATTTTCCAGTATAAAAAAATGTAGAATAAGAATTTTCTTAGAAACCTTCAAGGAAAGTATTAAAAGTATAATCTAAACCAAACTAAGTACAAAATAAAAATAATTTCAAATTGCGATTAAAAATCCATGTCACAAAAAAACAAGGTTCATAAAGAAAGTAAACAAAAAGTCTGTTGGTGTCAATATATGTACAAAAACTCAATTAGTTTGCGATGCGCGTGCGCATTTCGTGCTTAACCGTTGTGCGTGACCGACGATACCAACGAAAAGGTACAGTTACATGCCATCAGATTCTTGTAATTTGTTAGTCCAATATTTGAACCCAACAAACGAGTTGGCGATGTACATTGTGTTGGATATACTTTGATATATCGATTTATCTCGACCATAAATCTTTTTTATAGATCAAATGCGTATTCTATTGTCAGTTTAGTTAACCCATTGCTTACAAATACGATTTATTTAATGAGAGAAAATTAGAATTTTAAATCGATTACGATTTTGTCTTAACACAAGAAATCAGTCAACGAAACAATGGATCGGAACGAAAATTGGTCCAAATAAACCAATTTTATACGCGATACATGTCGGTATATAGAAGACGTCCTAATTCACTTGCAGGTCCTATCACGGTCTTTTTTGTGAAATGTTCGTGAAGTTGTGAGTTTTATTGCCTACGTGAGAAGTTACTAGATGGCCCGTAAACAGCCGCATCTTGTAAATTGAATGTAGAAATAAATTAAGTACTTGTGAATATACAAGAATCGCTTTGAAAAATTTAAATTGAACCCACACGATGTTTTCCTGATGCTATTGATTCTATTAAGAAGAGTAATAGGTTAGTAACCGCTCAGATAATTTTGGTGGAATTAAAATTAAACATCCTCTCTCATGTAATATATAAAAATCGAATTTTGTTTATTTGTTCTTTATTCGCCAATTTGTACTTAAGTCGGTTATTCGTGTCACATTAACACAGATACGAAGTCCAACGAATTATCAATATCTTAATAAATTATAGACTAAAACCCATTAACCTAAATAATTGAATTGAATTGAAATAAATTATGCAATAGCAAATATTGTGCTTTGGACTGCTACTGCAATTAACCATGTCCACTTCGGTCACGATGAGATTTTCGCATGAGACAACGATTATCAATTCAATTAAATTTTTATATAGGTACTAAGTAGTTGTTTTCGATCTTAAGGCGTGCGCACAAGCTGTCAGATGTCAAACTAGGCAGTCGCTCCAATACTTTGACAAGTATGTGCACTTAACAGACGAAATAAGGCTGTGTTGCTTTGGCACTAAATAGTTTGAATATGAATAATAAATAAAGCCAAATAAAATATAATCTTCTAGAAATCAAATAAATACTTTAAAAACTTATAACCAATTTGTTGACTGTCCTTTCATAATTGATAGAATATTATAAATTTCGATAATAAAAAAATAAAAATTAACACACTTCGTATTATTTATAGCTATATTCTTTCAACTGGCACTTAAATTATCCACTTGTCTCACATAAATATTTGTATAGAAAATTTGAATATAAATTAGTATCAATTATCATTAACGCCAAAAGCAAAGATCGGATACAGATAAAACACATAACTAAATCGCGATTTACATCTCGTTCTGCCCACGTATTTTTCACTATTGCCTGGAGATCGTATCTACCTCAGACCGGGGATTTCAATAGAAGTAGCACGTACATTGTACCTATAATATCATATTCATATAAAGCATATTTTCAACCGAATTCCAAGAACTAGATGGTTTCCAATTCGTGGTGTATTTTGTTATTTAGAACTTATTATAAATCTTATTGTAATTTATTAATCTATATTTTCAGATTGATCTCATAGAGTTTTTATTAAAATCGATTCAAATCAAAGTAAACGATATTACGTATTATATATGTACTTTAAATACTGTTTTTTTTTTTTTGTAGAAATTACTCAGTTATCAGTATTTTGAACGTCATAAAAATGAAAAATAAATATCCTATTAACTTTTTTTTTGTTTTACAACAACGTCCACTACTATTTACTCATAATAGGAATTTCATATTCAAATGAGATGGCATTTCTGTTACAAAACTATATTTATCAGTTCCGAGGTATCAATAATTGGCATATCTGTAAACCAGTATACAGTAGATCATTTAATTTTCTTAATAATTTTCTATCGGAGTCCGCCCGAGGCGCTCTATGCCGGTCTAGCTCGGTATCGTTTTATGCTTTTTCCTTATACTGTATAATCAATCTTTCTATACAGATACTGAAGCCTAAATACAGTATGTGTTAATATTTTAGAGTAATCATTTTTTTGGGTAATAGAATAGAAAACATACATGAACATTTAAAAAATAGTTATAGGTTGAAAATTATTATTTATTATTTAATAAATACTCGGTTATGTATGTTGAATTTATATTATTAAAATACATGCCGCGGATTTACCTATGGTATAAATTATCTATATTTGAATTAGAATTTAAAGTAAAATACATTTGTCTGTTACAGCGTCACATGCACACACAGTCACAAATTTTCATTTTATAACAAATAATGAGCACCATATTGTATTATTGTACACCGCTATTAAAATAAAACAATTGAATGAATTAAAATTTATACTAGCAAATCCTGTCCACTAGCAGTGCACCAACCAGGTCACATTTTAAATCTAAAACATTAATGAATCCATTTAAAGCACAAAAAAACTTTCATCAAAATCAGTCCAGTAGTTTAGGGGGATTTCAATAACAAACACACGCACAGAAAAAAAATTAAGATAACAGAATATAACAAAAGCATCTTAGTATACTCTATACTGTGTCCATAATCTGAATCAGTTGCGGCTATGGTGATTTATAGGCCGTGGCCAACGTACTAACTAACATTCTGTCCAACTACTAATATAGGCTCTACTGTTACTACGGCGCTTGTTCCTTTATATTATATATCTTAAAAGGTATACAGGTAATGGTGGCCTTTAATAATCAAATTACAACGGTGAATGTACCTGAAATAATCTTAAGTATAGTCTTTTTTTCTTTACTCGTCTTATTTAGCAGATATGGCGTATTTCACTCATAAGAGTGAGATAAGAAATTATCGATTGAATAATTTAAATGAATTATTTTTTATAATGCAAATTGTAAAGAAAAATAATTTGTCGATAATTCGTTTGGGGTATTGTTACCAAATAAAGACAAATAAAGAAATATAGACTATAGAATAATCTTTATGGATCAAAAACATTTTTAAAGCGGGAATTACAATTGTAAGTTAAACGCTAGTTATGATAGAAAACAAATCTGTAAGCTGGTAATAATTACCAAAGTCACGATACACAAACTGTAAGTATCAATAAAAAATCACTAACAGTTAATTATTACTGTAAAAGCAAAAATAAATAATTTATGTAAATACTACGTAAGTAAGCTACAATACTTATAAGTGTATTTCTCGCCTAAGAATTATCCGTACTCTTATCAGCAAGGCTCATATTATCATAACTATTGTTTCATTTATTAAGACTTAAATTTTTAATTATTTTAAGTGATAATCGGAATTGCTTTTGAAATCATATGATATTTCTCAAACAAGCATCATTTGGTTTTGCAACGAAACGTCTGTCACCAACCAGACCTAAATCAAGGCTGTAATAAAACAGAAAATTTATCAAAATCAACTTTGATAATAAATAATGTATTTAGAAATAATACTTGCATTTATATTGTTATTTTATATTAATCATGTTTATTAAAAAATCGTAAACAGATTATAAATTGAAATAGATAATATATTTATGTGTTTACAAATATTAAATGTGTAAATGACTCTTATTGATGATATTAGAATCTAGCTGTATGCGGGTTGGCTTGAGCGGGGTGGCACCTCACTCTCACAGAAGATCGGCGTGAGGTAGCTAATGTAGCTACATTTTGTAAGGTGAGTCAGAGAGTCGGAAACTAACTCTCCCATTTCTTTCCTAACTTTCCCTTTCATCCCTTATTTATTTTTAGCAGGTAACGCAAAGTTTGCCAGCTTTTTTCTAATAAATGTTATCAATAATTAAATACGTAATGCAAATACCAGTAAATTTATCAAGAGATTTTAGTAAGTAATTGGCAGAGATATATTAAGTTTCTTGTAAATACTATCAAATAAAAAGTGGTTAAAATATACACACAAATACAAGGTACATTGATGAGAGGTAAAATGATGAGATATTCACTGCTCCGCCTGCGTTATTTGACAAGAGGATACAATTTTTTCGACTATCCCCTGGGAAATCTTGCATTTTCTGTGATAAAAACTATTTTATACATATGTATACTACGATTTTTTTTAATAAACATGATTAATATAAAATAGAAATATAAATGCAAGTATTATTTCTGAATACATTATTTATTATCGAAGTTGATTTTGATAAATTTTCTGTTTTATTACAGCCTTGATTTAGGTCTGGTTGGTGACAGACGTTTCGTTGCTAAACCAAATGATGCTTGTTTGAGTAATATCATATGATTTCAAGAGCAATTTCGATTATTTTTTTTTT
Organism: Hypolimnas misippus; assembly: GCA_037950945.1. NCBI lineage: Eukaryota > Metazoa > Arthropoda > Insecta > Lepidoptera > Nymphalidae > Hypolimnas > Hypolimnas misippus. The sequence goes on from JBBEEQ010000019.1 coordinate 6,632,715, forward strand.
AGTAAGCATGATTAATAAAAAATAACAATATAAAAGCAAGTATTATTTTAATACATATATTATCTTTATCATAATTTCTAATACATAATATAGTATAGTACAGATTTAGTGTGAGTGAATGTTATCCAATCTTAGAGATTCAATTCATTCGGGTCAATCGTCTACGTTTAAAAAAAAAAGTCTTATTATGTAATATCTCATTGCCATGTGATTCTCTTTTATTAAAGAAACTGATACAGAGCATAATCATCACACACGTCCAGGTTTAAGATTAATTCCTTTATCGTCGAGCACGATGAATTTCAAGCTCTAAATAAATCAGTGTTACTAACTCTGTTTATAATCTGCGACGACTAAAACAAAACTTTTTCAATGAGCTATTATATAGCTAAAGAAACATTACAATACCCCCCTACCCTCCCAATAGCGTTACGTAATACATGAACGTTCCCTAATGCGCTGCCATATCGTTTATCTAATTGCAATAAACCTTTATTTACTTATTCTTTAAACTTAAACTTATTGTAATCAATCGCCATATGTATATGAAAGATTTGTTATTAATATCATACAGGCCCACAACAAAGTGTGGTCGAGTATAGCTGGAAAAAAAACATCAATAATTATAATCACAAATAAGTATTTTTATCCATGTGTGAATACTGCCTTTGTCTCAAAGATATGAATGATTCATCTGCCACATTTGTAGTACAGATGTAACTTTACAAGGATTTTTAAATCGCACGCAGCGACGAGTCTTCATTAGTGAACCATGCTATGTATACATTAGGTTTCTGAAACGCTATAAATACATTATGCAATACAGTGATAGGATTAACGCGATTTGAATTGCTTATTACGCTGATTGATGTGTGACTTTATCCTAATTATGAATTGGTAATATTACAATTTCAATACAAAGGTCAGTCGATTGATTTAATGTTTTTGTCATATTCATTTTCAAATTCAAAAGAGTATTTTCTCGAAATATATTATTACGATAACGATAATAAACAATAAGTAATATCTATGTTTATTATTAATCTTATGTTTTATTATAAGTCACGCTAAATCCAATAATCGAAATCTAAAATATTTTGTATAATATTTTCAATTGCTCTTTATCATCGTGCCTTTCTCTCGCGAAGAAAGACATAACATATTTGTCGTCTTTATCGTACACTCAGGGTTAAAGACAGACATATATACTTACACAGCACACTGCATTGGTAATCAAGTTTGACTGCCAATCCAGTTCACTTCATAATATCTCCGGTTTGATATCTGCTTATAATAACTAAGGATGACGAAAGGCTTAGTAAAATTATGTACAGATTAAATCCGCTGGTTCGATAACCGCTTACAATAAGTACCGATAACGACTATCTTACTTCAATTACCTGTAGTCTAGAATTATAACCCTACCAGATTCTGCCTGCGGCTTCGCTCGTGTTAATGTAGGTAGTTTGTTATACCGGAAGACCGTCATAAAATCATTTTTTTATTATTCGAGAAGACTACCTTTTTCTGGACGAAAAACTATATGTCCTTTTCTATACCCCTGATAATGTGTATGCAATTTTATCGGTTGAGTAGTTATAGTTTGAAAGCGTAACAAATAAAACAAAAATTATATAAGCATTTATAACATAGATTAGTTTAGTAAACATTGTGTGTTTCAGTGCAAATTATTTAGTGTGAAATGTTGAATCATTTTCATGTCTTCCTAACCGTTAACATTAAAATTAAAATTTGATTAGCATTTTACAAACCGTATTAATAACTCTTTAATAACTACTCTTTTTACATATTAATTAATCGAATTCTTTGAAAAAATATTTATTTATGGCTAAATATTAATTAAACGTGAAACAATGATTAATTAGAATATTCTTATAAGCGAGATAGTTTTTTACTAAGTGTAAAGCGTAAAATAGCGTTATAAATGTTCCAACTATTAACATAACACCATAAATTTTCATTTCACAATAGGTACATAACTTGTTTGTAATAAATTACAAAATAAAGCTAATCTGGATACAACGTGATGTATGACCTAAATATTGTAAAGTTTGTGTACATGGAAAACTAATCCAACTCGCAAACTATGTTGTTATACAAGAGATTCGACTAGTTTTAGATACAGCTTCGGATTAGGTATAGCAGCGGAGTTTGCGGGGATTTCGCCTCGACTGGCCATCGCAGCGCAGCTTAATTGTGGGCTTTAAAGGCTTTCATCGTGAACGTTGAATTGTATATCAACACTAGTGTTACTAGAAGGGTCTGCTTAAATCAAAAGGTTAAACGAGAAATGTTACCGTTGCGAAAATTATGTGGTTGTAAGAATAACATATTTATTTAGACTAATATAGAGAGAGAATATCGTAATCATTTCGATAAAAAAATAAGGTTTTTAGTATTCATTAAAATCTTATAATGTATTGAGACTATATGAATAAGTTCATGACGTAGCATAGAAAGGTGTAACTAGTATTAAATATTAGCTTTATTATATTACCAGACGAATATCTTTATTAACTTAAATATAACTCATTAAATTAATTAATTAAATTTGAAACAATGCATTTGGTACTTTCAATTTAAAACTACGAGTACACCCAATTTATTTTCCTTTATTGAGAACGGACAATGAACTCGCAAAATAATATGGACATATTTACTCTATTTCTCCAGAGAAGCGTATATTTAAATATAATACATGTTTTGATTACTCTTTTTAGGAATAAAATTACTTATATGTGTTATTCAACGATGTAGTGGACGAAGTTGTTATTTTATAAATTAATTAAATTGTTGAGAGAGATTTTAATGAGACCACGAAAAAGTCATCTTATAACATTAATTGTGAGTTAAACTTTCAATATTCAATGACTATGTAATATAACTATTCATTATACCGTCACCAGAGACCGAATAAATTCATCATAGTAAGAATTTTGTTACTTCATATAATGAATTTAATATCATAACATCATTTGTAAAGAATAATTTGGTTGTGTTACATTTTTTTAAGATTTAGAATATTCAAAAATATTACAAGGCAACTGACATAAAACAACTAAATATGATCTCTATTTACCTTATAAGAAGACAACATAAGTAGCTCAACATAACTGGCGAAGATAAGAAGATTGCCTCATTGTTAGTAAGGAAACGAAATAGAAAATCCGTAAAATATAAACAGAATGACATTTTTACCACGCTAGAACTTTTTACTTCTGTTTGTTGTAAATTCGTTTTCCATTTTAAAAATAAAGTTGGAAATAGTCCGCTGGGAGACGTGACGAGGCGACAAAAGATCGGGCAGGTTGGCTTCGAATTGGTTAGTAATCGATGCGTGAAGCGTCCCCTAGCCACGTTGTACGAGCTGCTTAGTCAAGGTATTTTATTTGTATTTTAGAGACAAATAATCTATTATGGCCCGTTTAGAAATAATTATCAAAAATTTAACTTGGAACCGTTTATAAAAAATATCAAATTATTATATATGTTTATGTTTGTTATAAATCTATAACAAGAAGCGACCTAAATACAACTAAATTCGTTTATTCTTAGCACAGATGACAAGTTCATGTTATTTTAATACGAAGTGTATTGTACTCGCGTCTCGTGCAACTAGCATGACTAATAGCGTGCGACTGACGTTAAGCGCGTAGTCGACGCGTCGCGTCGTGTGTGCAACATAACGAAATAACGAAGCGGTTTCTGGCTAGCACATAGTAGGAACTGTGTACAAAACGCAAGTCGCTTACCAGTAGCCTCGTGGGAGAAAGACCACGTTCTCACGATGACACGCCGACGCCGTACCGTGTGACGACGTCGGAACGTCCTAACAGGGTAATATGTTTTGGCCGTAACTTATAGGCAAATTGAAAAATTTAAGAGATAATAACATGATAGTTGTTTTAGAGGTACACTGATACACGTTATATTTCTTTCCGTTTCCCACACGATTATGTAAGAAAGTCCTATAACGATAAAATTAAAACTTTGTTGTTTTAATTTAAATTCATTTCAATTCAACTCGCCGTGACCCAGAAAGTGTGACAAAAGAAAGCATTTGCAAATTACATCGCTAAAACTTAACTGAAGAATTTAATTCAGCGTATACCGTTTTTAAACAGTTTTTGCTTTGTACTGTGTTTCTTTCAAATGCAATTTGAACAACGGTATATTTAAAATTATGGAAATAGTGCAGAAGCTCTTTACAAGCCTGTCTGAGTATATTCAAGTCACATATTGTCAAATTGTTGTTTTTCTATACACAGATCTCCAATGCAATTGAAAGTGCAAGACTTAATAAATAATGTCTTGAATAATAATATCATATAGCATAAAGGCCATAACTCCTTTAATTTTAGCCAGGAACGTTATACAAAGCGTGACGATTTTGTTTCAGCACGTATACCTACAGCGTTCTTAGCTTAGAATTCATAAAAATAAAATTTTCATGTGTTTGAAATTTTATATTCATGTTGAGTTTTAGTACTATTTTAACTATACATTGGTATTTTACGTTTATGGCTGACCGTTTTACTTTTAACTGACTTCCAAAAAAGGAAGTTCCCAATTCGTAGGGGTATGTCTTATGTATGTTCACTGATTACTCGAAAACGACTGTAACGAATGAAATGTCGTGTGACGTAAAGTTATCCTTTGGCCTCAGATAGCTAATACTCTTTTAGTATCAATAAAACGACTTTGCACGGCTACTTCCGTGTATTAAAATATTTAACAATTTTAATAAACTTACTTAATTATAGTACATAAATACAGGAACTTGCAACATTATTTCTATAGCTTGCCAATAAAATATAATTTATAACACATTTACTACCACAATCTAGAATGTGTTAAAAAGTAATAATTACTAATTTCGAAACAACCCTATCGTTGCCCATAATATCCGTCGATACGACTAATAGAAACTCGATTTACTCCTTAATAACATATTCATACCCATTACGATTACTTCATGTGTATAAAGTAATTAATCGTATTGTAATATGTTTCCAATGTAATTTCAAATTCTGTAGAATAATGTATATTTTAATAGATAATTTTGGATTTAAAAAATAATAATCTGCATTATTCATGCGAATAAGCTCTCGCTAGAAGCGGAGGAGGGTCAACAGAATCAAGTATTTAATTTTCTGTTACGATGATTCAGCAAGAAAACCCTTTAAATGAAATCATAGCGAATGGATGGAATTTTTTAATATTTATTTTAATAAGTCTGATCAACTCTTCATAAGGTTTTCTTTTAGTAAATATTAATAAAAGTTAGAAGCCTTTCAAATTTATTATAGTACTAAAAATGGAATTGGAAAATATTAAATCACCTCTGTCTGTCTCTCTGATATTTATTAAAATCAATTCAGTAGTAACAATCCAACGTCAATCAACGTTACTGTAATGTATAAGAAATAAAATTTCACATAACTATCTGACATAACATCTCAAAACAACTTGACCAAAATAACAAACAAGTCTCTATAACTTAACTATACGCATAAAATGGCATTTCAACCGAGCGAGCGAACTATACGACTCTCAAAGTTTAAACAGCCCATACGCGATTTCAGATCTTTATAGCCAATGCATATTATAATAATGACTGTGTAGAATGTGAACGAGTCTGCCAGAAGGCGAGAACGACATCTATAAACAACGGATCTGTCAATCGTCTCGTTGTTAAACATAAATCGGATAACTTTACGACACTCGCGGTCGATAAAGGCACGGCTTTAACATTTGACTAATTTTAATAGCACCGTTTTTACACCCAATCGAACCGATATTTTACGTCAATTTATCCTTTTAAATTTCGCGTAATTTACAATACACCGAGGCATCGATGAGCCGTAAATAAACAAAGCTTTGTGTGAAGCCACTTCGTAGTTGTTTAATTTCGGTTTTTTTGATGGTGTACTTACTGCTCTTCTGATGGAGTATTTTACGATAATGGGAAATTGTTTTACAAAGGCAACGTTAATTAAATAAATATTTTTTTTTTATTTTCACATATTTCTTAAAGTTGTTCTACGTTAACATGTGGTGTATTCGTTTATTAAAAAAAAATCAATTTTAATTTTATCCCAATTGTCAGGTGTGGGGTTCGAACCCACGCTCCCTCTCGGGAACCAGAGCTTAAATCTGGCGCCTTAGACCACTCGGCCAACCTGACTTGTAACAGAAATGAAAAATAAGTAACCCATTTACACCATAATATGAATTTTTACATTAAATGATTTTAGCTTATTGTCTTTCTTTATTGTATTAAGCATCTGTATATATACAATTTACGAATTCATTTTAAGATATTTCATTGAAAAAATCGGATTCGCTACTAAATAATCACAGACAAACAGACTGTTACTCTTGCTTTTATGATTTTATATGTACAATAACCAAGACAAAAAAAATAACGATTTATTTCAGTTATTTTATGTTAAAAACCAAAGTATTATTTACGTCGTTTTTGATACAAAATTGTATAAAACCAACCTGAAAGTATATGAATAAAAACAATTTTCAAAATCAGTTAAGAATTGACGGAATTATGAATATAAAAGCTCCACATTTTTTGAAATCGGTTGAAAAAAATCTTCTCTAATAATTACGTCATTAAAACTAGCCCTATGAATAGTTGTAGGTCAAGCTGTTTGACCTACGTGACAAGTGATAAGAGAGGGCGTTAGTGGAGCTCATCTACATATGAACTAATATAAAATTCCTTTGTTTAAATTCAATAATCCTAGAAACTTATTAATCCAACTTAAATAAATACCATTAAATAGGTAATTTACTGAGGTAAGTACCTACTTATTATAAGCTATAAAACATAAGAACTGGAGAATAATTACGGTGAGTTACCGCTATCGCATTACGTTATATTTTGACTATTAATATTTTCAGTTTTAGTACAAAAATTAGAACTAAAGTGTCAAGCTGTATCACGTGTTTATAGCGAAAGCACACGCAAATATGATGCGCTGATCACAGACTATAAATATCAAATCTGGCAACTACACTACTTCTGTTAAATAGGGATAAAAACCATGACGCACAAATAGGTAATACTAAGTTTTGCCCGCTGCTTCACTCGCGTTAATATTGATATTGTTATACCGGACAATGTCAAAAACTTATTTTTCTGTCTAGCGGTACACAAGCGCCACCTAGTGGAACTTAATTATACTATATCTAAAATATTGCAAATGCAAACAATAAATTGTCAAAGCTATATCGCAATGCGTGAACGGTACGGCAATAGTATATAATACGACAAACAATTAAACACTTTTTATATACTACTGGCTGTACCCGGCATGCACTGCAAGCCACCTAAATTATATAGATTTTTGGCCCGCCGTTGGCGTACCCAGAACAACCCACCAAAGTTTCATCACAATCCGATCAATGGTTTCGGAACACTTAGAGGTCAAACATACAAACATTGATTTTATATTTATATAGATTTATTTATTTTTTATTTTACATTAAATAAACCACAGAGGTTTGTCATTAATGTTAAAAAAATTTAATATGATAATTACATTTACGATTAATTGTGTAATTTCAAATAAACATATGAAGATTAATGTAGATATAGTAGTAATAACTAAACCTGCATTGCGTCTGAATATTTAGTTAAATGAACAATAATGGTAATTGTCCCCATTGCGTCCGCTTAAATAGAAACATTTGTCAGTAATTACGCTGACTAATGGATTAAATCACCAATATATCAAAGCCGATGACATTATTTTATATAATCAAACGTGATTCGGTAATTATTCCGTTTTATGCAAGTTTCATTCATAGAAAAATATTTGAAGAAAAAAATTTCATTTTTATATTTAAAGTTAATATAGATATATTTTTAATTTTCGCTTGTTGTGATTGAGTAAATTATATGTGAAAAAAAAATTGTTCCACTGTTTGTCAGGTGTGGGGTTCGAACCCACGCTCCCTCTCGGGAACCAGAGCTTAAATCTGGCGCCTTAGACCACTCGGCCAACCTGACTTGATGCGCTGAAGCGAAATTAAACATAACTATCAAAGCGATTAATTTACTATCGTATAACATATCATCTTTATAATGTGAATAAAATGTAGATTGTTATCAGCAATGTCAGATTTTTTTTCCGAATACGATGTATAAAGAATTGTAAATGCTCAATTTCAAAGGCGTATGACGTCACAAAAATTTTAGTAGCGCCGTATTATTAACGAAACGAAATGTCATTTACGATTTAGTTTTTTGTGTATGTTATATTGATTGATCAATATTTTTTGTGTATGTTATTTATTATTTAAATTAAAGAAATACTTAAACGGAGAACTTAAGTTTACTTTTTGCCAAACAATGTTAATGTCAATGAGGTCAAACATAATGTTTATCAGTTTTTGTGAAGTTAAATACCAGTATCACATACTGATCGGTATATAAATAAATATACTCGAACACGCTATCCATAACTTATTATTTTTAATAACTTTCAATAATAACTCGTTAATGTTCAATATTATTTATTGAAAGTGTTTTTATTCTGTTATTACGATATATCTTATTTCATATCTAGAAGTACTCAAACATAGAATTTTCAATAACTTTTTTGTTCCATAGAATGTTAATAACGAACAATATTTTTATCGGTTTTTGTGATGTCTAAATACCGGTATCCGAGAGCGATCGGTTTAAATTAAATACGAACAAAGCTTCATTAATTCAGTTGTACTCATTGAAGAAATATACCATAATAATGCGCATACTTCGACTTACCTTGTCATAACCAGTTAAAAGCTAGTGGAGGTAAAAAGTTTTGTAGTAATTTACTACGTCCCTTCATATCTTCATATCATATCGTTGTATTAAAATAATTTTTATTTTTAATTGTATCGTGTGTTTTATTTTTATCGTGACGTTAGCTGTGCATTAAAATGCTGTAGTGCTCCCGACATAATACCGTATTTTATTAATCAACTAGTTGACCCGGCAGACTGACCTGAGAATCAATATATGTTGAGTTAACTTACAAAATGAATTTTCTCAATATTTTTTTGTGTATTTTCTGATGTTTCAATAATTTATTCTACTATTCGGAGATGAGACAAATGCAATTAATTAAAGATTGCAAAAATCGGTTCAACCTATTTTGAGTTACAAATGGTGTAACTTTGTTTTATAACCGATTTTGTTTAATATATATATATATATATGTCAATATTTAATATGTTTTTTTTTTTAAGATTGTGTTTTATATTTTTTGTAAATCGTGAATACCTCTAATGAAATTTATTTACAACAACTTATAAATTCAAAATTTTAGCATTAAAAACATTACCAAAAACTATTTAGCCAATTTTGTCAATATTGTTTGACGAAAACTAAGTATACTTACTTAGATAACCATTTGCTTGAGTTAAGAATATTAACTATTATAATTTTATCGAAGAATTTATTTAAGAAAAACTTCACCACATACAAACATTATAACATTTAAAGCGTTTACCAGAAATTATTATCTTTTTACACTTGAAAACATAATTAACGTACAATGTAGTCAAAACTTCTGGGCGTTGATTAATAAATGATCTTATATGAAGCGTTAATAAATTTAATAATAACAATTTTCTTCGCAAAATTATTTGGTAAAAAGATTAGCTAAAAATTATTCCTGGGTGCTACTTTTCCAATATGCCGACGTGAACGGTAAAGAGTTGAAGTACCATAACCTATTTTTTAAGAGTTTTATGTAATCCATGCAATATGAGAATTCATTATTATTAATAGAAAATATAGCATGTAGAAAAAGTAAAGTGATAACCTTATTTACTCTTGCTTATAAATAAAACTCAGTATCAATAACAGATGGTAGGAACCAAAGCAATGTAATTGAAAGATATGACAAATTCAAAGATACAATTCATATTTTATGCATGCGGCGTGATCGATATGTCCTCCTTTAATGCACCAGATGCAACTTGTTTTAAAACTCATGAGAGAACATTTTCTATATACTTATAATTGTGTTATTACATTTCATATATTTATATTGCATTTTTAATTTTAAAGTAACGGTTTTTTATCTTTACACGTTAATTGGTTTACATATATAATTAAAGTAACTGTCCTTCGCATTTTCACTTCTCTTATGGGTCGTTGCGTGATGTAATATGGCCTGTAACTAGCTCAATATACGGGCTCTACAAAGCAAAAATAGTGTAAGTGCAAATTGGTCATGTAGTTTCGAAGTCTATTACAAACAAACAAACAATCAATCAAATCTTTCCTCTTTATAATATTAGTATAGACTAGCTGTCCCTCGCGGTTTCACTCGCGTTTAAGATCGCTGCTTCTCATTAGATAACTCATAGGAGTGAGTCGTAGCGTGATGTAATATAGCCCATAACCTTCCTCAATAAACAGGCTATATATGTAACTCAAAAAGAATTATTCAAATCGGATCAATATATTCCGAGATTTCCCCCTACAAAACAAATTTTACTTCTTTATAATATTAGTTTAGATACCTATAGACTAGCTCTAGCACGCGCCTTCGATTATCTTAATATAGATTTTCGACGATTGTCTAAAACGTATTTTTCTGTCTAGTCAATAAGACACCTACTGGAAGTTGTACTGTATAATAAGTTAACAGAATTTTATTGTCATCAGATGGACTGGATGGCAACATAAGATACCAAAAAACATTACTTTGAATATATTTTACTTAGGGATATTTAATGTTAATAGAAACATTATTATTTACAAAATAATATATTTAGTTTCAATACAATGTTAATTATGTTGAATATTGTATAACTATCAACTCAATATGCTTATTCGCTAATTACTGAATAGGTACTCGAATGAAGTAAAGAGATTTACATTGTTAATTACAATTGCTTCAATTGTTTAACTAAGGAGATTCTTAAAACATCGTTCTTATTGAATACGAAGACATTATTCCGATCATCTACTGAACACGCTTTTTTTTCCTCAAAGTGTATATTTTTATTGGATTTAAGTTAGGTATAAATAATCACAGCCGCAAGTTTTATTAATATGCATTCATTCAGTCAAAGAAAAAAAAAACGGTTAATGCAACGTGAACATTTCGTCGCTTAAATTCTCAACCGCGTGTGTCACAATTAGCACCGTTACAGGATATAATGGTATTCTTGTAAATATATGCAGTATTATTTGTCTCTGAGTGTGATCAAATATTAGAACTCAAGCGACGATTTTCAATTTAATTTGTTGCACAGATTTAAATAAGGACGAAAAAAATATTATATGTAAAAAATTCTAAACATTACACATGAATTCTAACATCATACATACATATTTTATTTATATCTCATCGTTGCCTTAACATAATGTCAAAGGGAATAGCTAAGTTGAAATCTAGACTCAAGTTTGCGTCAGTGTAAATACCCCGTATAAAGGTTTTTGAAACAATCTCGAATATATTATTAAAGAATTCTGGATAAAAAAATTTTAGTTCTTTTCTTAAAGGAGCTGGCCCTTACTACTCAATCACAAAAATACACTCTGTATGTAAATCATAACACCTAAAACATATGCTACAATTTATAAAGATATTATTTGATTTGGAAATATAAATAACTGCAATAATTATCAAACAAATCAGAAAAACTTCTGTTCCACAATGGTTTAGTAACATCGACACAGACAAAGTCACGGACAGCTAATTTCTTTCTAAGTAAGAAAACTGTACTAATTTTCAATAAATAAGAACACCCGCTTCGAGTACTAATGACAGCAAGATACAAAGTTAACAAGCAAATAGAAGATAAAGTAGTTAAACCGAAACCACGCTATCGAAGTTTCTTAGTGAAGTTATTTGACTTTCAATTGCCTTTGGTATAGATTTTCGGATCTCTGATTCTAAGTTTAGGAAATGCAGAATAAACAGGGATATACTCGAAACTTTACCACATACTGTGCTGTTATTCCAATTAATTTTATGTGTTTTTGATGATTCTCAAAACTAAAATCAATTTCAAATATTAAATCGAATCTTAAATCGAATACAATGAAAACATATAAGTTTTATAAAATATCACAGGTCAAATTGTTCTAAAACAATAAATTGCAAAACATAAATAATAAAAAAGATACGTTAGGCACGTCGGAGATTCAAAACAAGATAATAATTTTTATTTATCACCAAACAGAAGTTGCACGAACCGTCAATATACGAAATAGAGTTGCAGATACGATTGAAATATGATATTTCTTTAGCTGAAGCGGTTCTTGTGAGTCACTTATCAAAATCATCATTTATCATTGACTATCGTACGATCGACGCTTCAGTGTCGGTTGGAAGAGTCAATCTTGCGTTGTATAAATTGAAATATTTCTATGTATAAACTTCAAATAATAATGTAGATTGTAGAATTGGGTTTTTTATGTATATAGAATACCGAAGATTATTACATATTGTATATATATTTTATTCAAAATGAAATGTTATAAATATTATGTGCATTAATTTTTGGCGCAATAAGAACTTCCAATTAAATACGATATTATATATTTGGTATCCGTATCGTTATTTTTCTTAGTAAATACTGAACATTTTTAGATTAAACACTCGTAATCGTGGGATACAATAAAAAATGAAAAACACGCAGCTGTTCATTGTTTTCGCTAAGAATCAAAGAATACATGAAAGATTATAATTTGGCTTCATTCGAGAGCAATAAGTGGCAATAAAGTCCCACTCACGTAGGGTTGAGACGGCGAACGGCACGTATTTTTCGCATTATCGGCTAAAATTATTATAAAAGGTAGAGACGTGTGGCTGCCAGTAATTCTAGTGAAACTGTGGCGGGAAACAATCGCCGCGAAATAGCACGTTCAGCATTTAAGACAAATGCTGGACCACTGTTGCGATTTTATTAGGAATTGTTTTGAAGAGTCGTCGTTATATTATTAGTTTTCCAAATAAAATTCTTAGTTTATATCAAAATCTGACTTTTTAGAGTAAAAACTATAATTTATTCTAACAACCAATTTTATTGATTATAATTTCCAAGAATATAATCTTATATTCATACAATAACATTCATATATTAAAAATGTTAATTTTACTCAATTACAATAGATGCGTCTACTTTAACAATAAAACATTATAATACCTGAACAATGATTCTTAAATTATTATTCCCTTTCTTATTACATCAGTGCGACAAGATTGAATTAACATTTTGTGTTCTGCATCGAGGAACATGGACGATGTTGTAGACACGTCTAAAACTTGTAGGTCATCATAGAACAATGAACGTCGAGTATGAATAATTTGTTTTGATTCGACACGTTCAAACTTTATTTTTTAATCAAACATGCCTATCAAAAATTTCATAGACACAGAGGTTGTATGTACCATGAAATAAAAAATAACTTAAACGTAAATAAATTTTCGCTTCTGCTGCTCGATTTAATATTTATGACTGCACAAAACAAAACTAACCCGCATTAGTATTCGATAGCGCTTTAAATTTTAGATTCGTTTAAACCGCTTTATCAAAAGCAATATCGGATATGTATTAAACATTAGATACCTACCGACCTAACTTTTAAATGCGACCAGAAGAGGAACATTTTACTTTAAAACTTCGGGAGATTCGTAAGGAGGATTCTGGAAATTTTTGTGACTAATAAGTGTCGTCGCAGGTCCTGCATACTAAGGAGACGTCCCGTGCATAGCAAGTAGGACCCGGAGTGAATATAAAACGTCCAGTATCATCCTGAAATCTACTCCAGACTTTTTGAAGACATAAAAATGTAATGTTATTTCTAATGGCATGCCGTCGCAAGGAATACCCTGTAACCATTATTTTAACGTTAAAATTATTCAAAGTATAGCATTTAAAATGCCATTAGTTTTATAAACAGCGGCGAGCTTGTTTAATAGGATGAGCGCTCGACTTAGACCAGAAGGAATTTGATTCGATCCGAGATCGAGCAAAGCACGTTTGACCTTTTGATAAAGGCAATTACAGAAAAGCCTTTGGCCAACATCGGGCAGTAACGGGCTTTGTACAGCTGTCTTTTATGAACTCTGAAGTAATCTGAAAGTCTCATCATACCATCAGCTAATACCTAAATTACTTACGTAAGACCGACCGGCGACTTCTACGAAATGATAATTTGATTCTTTGAACAAAAAAACAGACAGTCTCCAGTAATGGGGTCTTATCATTTGCGCTGATTACACGTTGCGTCTCACGACATAAGGCAATGCTATTAAATTGTCATTAAAGTCACCACAGTGTCATCTGAGGTTTCCATTTTAGTGGGATATATATTTTTTGCTGTAGTTTTAGTTTACGGCGATTTTAATCACCTCTCCCGCAAGAAATCCGGAACGTGATATAATTTAAACTTTATTACATTGAAAAAAGGATTAAAACTCTTCATAATTATGTAGAAAAAGTTGTGGGAATGCGTTAATGACATATGCTGTAATTTGATGTAAATTGACCACACTCTGACAGACGCGGGCACGCAACATGTCAACTATGAAATTGTTACCCTAACTGTAGTTTAATTTTGGGATGATTGATGTTTCGTTTTTATTCATATATATTTCAATGGAACTTGCTATTAGTTGCTATCTCGTTGATCATTTACGAAGACGTAAATCTAGGTTCATAACTGGTACACTTTTGTTAATAATAAATTCCAACTATTAATTAATAATACAAACTATATCATCACGAGGTAATCATATTATGAGTTTCGAAATTTAGAACATGCATACGATAAAATCATATTCGATAATTCATTATGTCCCGACATTTAAAAATAATTTTATAACAACGGAGAACGATTTTGACTGACTTGAATATCATGTAATAAATCTCGCGATAGAGATGAAATTGCCTGATAGTCTTTTGGAGAACTCGCGAACGGTAAAGTTATTGATGACTGTCACGGTAATTCCGAAGGCAGGTATTACTGGGTTCAGAAATTACCCGGCCAGCCCTTCCATTGCGTAATGGGCGATGTGACCGCGATATCTTAATAAGAGGTTTTTGATCAAGTTTCTTTGAGCCGCGGGCTTTGCATAATTGTTAAGTCATAGCGTCTTCCTTTAGGTTTTTTTCTTTAACTACCTTGTTATTGTGTTCCTTTAAAGAGACAATAATTCCAGAGGATTCTATGTTATAATATTTTTTATTCATTTTTTTTTTGTCACTACTAAAAATAACCGATCAAGTGCGAGTTGGACCCGCACATAAAGGGTTCCGTACCTATTTACAAAAAATAAATAACACTACGTACTTTTTAAATAATAATACAAAAGAAACAAGTTATTTTATTCATGTGCTTGTCCGATTCGCACTTCACCAGTTTTTATTATTTCTTGATCTTACCGCCATAGAAATACATATTCTGTGAAAATTTCAAGTCTCTAGCTATTACAGTTTACAAAAAGATGCTACAAAAATATTACGACTCACGATCACTTGCCTGATTTTTATTATTGGATATTTTAGCGGCAATAGAACTGTTGATTTATAATATCATGATAAACAGCCCGCTAACAGACGGACAGACGGCCAGACAAATAGACAGAGGAGACATAGTAATACAGTCCCGTAGGCGTTATTCGAGTACGGGACCCTAAAAAAGCTAATAGTGTATTTTAATAATTAACAAAGGGACTTTGTAGTCCATTATTCTAAAATACATAGTTCCGATTAATAAAATTTACATCAAATAGACATCAAAATAGCAAATTGATTTTGCATAGCATTGAAATCGAGAACGGGTATCACTCACCTATGAATACTATTACAATTATAATAACTACATAAATATAATAGTTTGCAATTGTCATTTCTGAAACAAAGCAGACCGGAGTGTTACCACAGCGGCAATAACTATGTTTCTGCGAGATTACGTATCACATCCTTACAATGGCGAGTTTGCATAGCTTTTCAAATTGTCGCAGTCGCCTTGCACTTAAAGATATATACAAAATAGGAATTATTTATACATTCAGACACTCCGAGTATTTATTTGTAGCATACGAATAAATTAAAAAAAAAGGTCTTTTGTATACAAAGTTCCATTCTCCTAAAAGATGCGATTGTGTTCTCAAGTAGTCCCGAAGTAATTTGAATTTCAGAATTTCAATCGGACCGCCCTATCTTCGGGCTACATAATTTCAGTTATATCTAATTTTCAATATCCTTTGCTAAATTTTTCGTTTTGTATCTCAAGAATTATTTCATTTGTGTCAAAACAATTATATCGTCTAATATATATTCTGAGAGTTTCTATCTAAAATTCTAAAAATTTCTGTTGAATTCTAAAGGTACAAAATATTAATTTCTTCGTGAAACTAAGGATGGACCTTTATTTTAATAATAAAAATATATTCTTATTGCTTATATTCTCAAGATACTTTATTATGGATATGTGTGAAGCCTTAAGTATAGGAGTTTTTCATTTGATCACATGATTGATTGCCCAAGATTTACGATCCTCTGCTAACTTTCTTGCGCTAAGTTTTATGAACTTGGAATTAAACCGCAAGTCAATTTAATTATATGATGAGACTGTTCTTATAAACTCTATAAAATCTTTTTTGTTTACTTTGCTTCAAAGTAAACAGATTTTAAACTTCTTTCAGTTAAATTTCCATTAATTATAATAATCTAGTAACTATGGAGTCACACAAACCTCATATACTAAAACTGAATGACTTAAAATGCCAATAGATTGAAAAACATAATCTTAACAAAAACTTATTTATTTATTGATTCTGAAACACCATTGACATAATCACAAATCACATAAAAAGTCTATCTAACATTAATACTGCAACAATATTCGTTACCAACAATAGTAATTTCAACGAAAAATGCTCAATTCAAAAGAGAAAGAATTCAAAGCTATCCCTGATTACTCAGCATACTAGCCTTTTATCCCTGAAGCGATAGTCCGGATTAAAGATCTTTTAATCTAAAAGTATTGTCATAACTGGAAACAGTTTTTAATACTTTACAGGGTTTTTTTACTGCTTTTGCGAATCAATATATCCGTATCTTAAATCCATCCATAGCGGCTACTGCACGTATCCAAGTGAATAAAATCTATTACGCTTTTGATAAAACAGCGCTTCGCCAGTTTCGCTTTAAATCGTTCAAGCTTCCGTCTATCTGAAGTATTATGGTCAAATAAAATCTTTGTTTCATTAATGGTTCAGATGATTTGAAAGGGAGGCAATGATTTTCATGTTTAGTGATCATCTAATCTACATTGTATGTTGTTTATGCCTAAAAGCCGATAATTTAGACAATCTGTAAGTTGATTACGCGAAACTATAGTTATCACAACGCGATATATTTGTATATTTGAATTTTTCGTTTTAGTACAAAATAAGGAATGAACTGTCAAAATGTAACATTATAAACAATGGAGAATTAATAAGTTTGATGAGTTTTCCAGATAGCCTTAAAATTAAAACTGCATACCAACTATTAATATATAAACGCGATGCAACGTTACGTTGGCGTCGTGGGCCGTTAAGACGCGAACTCTCATTGTGTTTTTTTTCAATTGAAATCCTATCGTCGTACCAAGATGCGACGTCGTAACGTATTACTACTGCAACTGACTGTTACGCTAATGGTCGCGAGTTCGATCGCCGTTCATGTCAAACATTTGTATTCACCATACAGATTTGTCGCGGTCTGTGTATTTGTGTTTGTATTCTCTGCATCTGAACCTCTGTGTATCCAAGCCCCCAATATAAGATCATAGAATACTAATGAGGCCATTGAGTTTGAAGCGTTTGTTATTTATTTATTTTTAATAATATTAAAGTGATACCAACTTGCTCACCCTTAACACAGAGCGCTGCAATTTGGAAATAGAATAACTGGAGAGTAAGTGATAAACCACTAGTAATGGAATTGTTCTGGGAATATGACTGTGATCTCTGTAGAATAAGCCAAGCGATCCAATGTTACTTGCATCTGCCATATATGATACTTGATGTTACAAGTATCAAAGCTTTACCAATTTTATAAAGTGTTTTCTCAATCAATCGTCAAAAATACTTTTATTTTAATGTTTCCTTTCTTTATTAATGTACAATGTAATTCTTGAAATTGATATTAATAGCTGAAATTAAAATATATAATTAGATTATATTTTTTTCAAAACGGTACCTTAAAATAACTTTTACCTGGTTACTATTTTAGACTATCCGATCATTAATTTATAGACAAATTAAAATTAACTTATTAGTTTCTAGATGTTAGTAATAACAGATTTTTATCGTTTTGAATTTGTATGCATTATATTTCCGTATAAATTCGTACTATGTATTCGTAATGATTAATGAATTTATTTAGCCTACATACATACAACAATACAAGACAAACAACTAGATCTCACCTACTTTAAAAATTAATACCTCGACTGTCTAATTGAAGCGTATAATATCCACCATTTTTAATGAATTTATTTAGCCTACATACATACACTCTTGCTGTCAAGACGAATCTAATGACGTATCATTTATCCAAATCGGCTAGGCCTTTGAATAGCTACGAACTGACTTGGAAATGAATATACATGTATGTAGATCAAATACACAGCCCTACTTTTGGTCCTCGATGCAGTTATGAAAAAAAAAATATCTACACTTAAAATTAAAGGTAATTTTGTAATTCTTTTCGGTACAGTAAAACAACTTTTACCCGATTTCATGTAAAATGTTTAATAAGTGACATATTTGCATTACATTATCTTGACGTCGATCTGAGCGCCCGTAATAACGAGAATCCGACGTTACAAACAAGGTAGCTCGAACTCGCTTCGATATTGTTATTACGAAAGGTCTGTTATTTACAACATTATGTATACTTTATTATAAAACAAATTGCTTTCTTCCTTCACCTTTTTACATATATTGTTCATCATTTCGATTTAAAATTGTTTTGTATAATAAATTAATTTAATATGACCGGATAAAAATGCTTTTTCTTTTCCCTTTCGTATTTCGAGATTATCAAAATTTTAATGTTTTTTTTTCCGATATATTGATAAATTAGTATTTATTCAAAACTGCTAATCAAAATATTTAAAAGCAAACTAAACGATTGTCCAAAAATCTAAAAAAAAGTAGTAACAGTTATATTAATTAAAATTGGATAAAAAAAATATAAAAACCAAACGCTAAAAAGATCTAACTATTAATAATGCTTAGTGACCTATGACGCTCTTTTAAACAGGTCTAAATAAGTCGTAGACAATATCTAACTTTATAATTCTTATCTCTACCAATATTATGACAGTCCTTACAGAAACTACGCCCCGTTGACTTAAATACCCTCAATTCCAAATTTGAATACATAAAAACTTCGATCCAAATACAAAATTTGATTATAATAACAATCACTTATTACCAACATCCAAAAAACGAAACAGTTAAATTTAATGTTCCCGTAAATCAATAGTTTGATGGACAAAAAGCGCGCAATAGGGCTAGATTTATTTAAAATTGCTCATAAAAGAACATAAAAGGGTGACAGTGATACACCCCGCTGTTTTCTTTATGTTTAGTATTATTAGACCATAATGGATGAATCGGATTGCCCTCTCATTGTGAAGCGAATGGTAACGGTCAGGCTCCATGTCGCGTTTTGTTGTAAATCATAGAATCATGGCGAATAGAAGGAATATAAATATACGTCGCTGTAAAATTTAAGCAAGTCTATATATGACTATACTTTTTTGAAGATTGTGTAATACGTGAATTATTATGATCAGCCGAAAACGGAGACGTATTTTTAAAATTTTATTTGGTTAGTTTAGTTTCAAATTAACTAGCCTTCGCCCGCGGCTTTGCTTGCGTAAATGTCGATATAAGGTTCTTCAATGTATAAGCTACATTGCTGAAATTTCATCAAATCTGATCAATAGATTTCGCGTGAAAAAACAACAAATTTGCATCCATCCAAATATATCTCCATCATCATTAATATATATTCTTCAATCTTTGTGTAAATATATATTTATCATAATATACATATTTACACCAATCTATTTCTAATTTCACTAAGAGGATTTAACGCTACTTTTACAAATATAAAAATTTACGCTTTTAATAAATAATATTATGAAACAAAGATTGTTTGTTTTTAGGTTTCTACTAATCATAAAAGTTAATAGACCACATTAATTATTAGTTACACTTCTTTCTCGATGAAAAAAAAAAATTATACCATTTTTTGTTGAGTCGTGGTAATCATAGCAAGAACCAAGTCGAAAAAATTGTTATTTAAACAAATAATTTACATTTACAAATCGCATACATTATAAAAGACCCAAAAATAACGAATGATTAATTAGATTTCGTCAAATGATATCTTGTTCACTGTGTATTTTTTGTGCCCCTAACAATAGGGGGCACGAACGAGTCGTTGATACAAACTAAGTTTTTAAAGAGTTAATTAAAATTTTAATATGAATTCAAAAGGATATGCTAATTCAGTGGAGTTTCCAGACATATTAATTCCTTTGTCGTTGGACTGTTTTTTGTATCTCACCAAATTTAATAAGAGATAAGAAAGATGATAAGAGACATAACGTCTGTTTTGAA
This sequence comes from Hypolimnas misippus, assembly GCA_037950945.1. Lineage (NCBI taxonomy): Eukaryota > Metazoa > Arthropoda > Insecta > Lepidoptera > Nymphalidae > Hypolimnas > Hypolimnas misippus. The sequence continues at coordinate 6,653,399 of JBBEEQ010000019.1, forward strand.
TTGAAATCAATTTAAGCTAACGAGATGTGACAATGCATACTTTTTAATATTTAGTGACAATTTCATTATACTTAGCTGATTATGCAATAAAAATAGATTACTAGATAATTTTTACCGTGAAAAGGTTTCGATTTAAATTCAAACTCAAATTATTCAAATAGAGTTTTACTAGGTATGATGAATCCTCGATTTACATAGATATAAATTATACGAGCAATAATATGTAATATACTTAATTATCAATCCATATACATATGTGGCATACTATAAGGCGATAATTCAATTTGTATGTTTCACTCTCATGATACACAGAGCTAAGGCTGTCAAAATAAAGTCATTGACAGTAAATTCTTATATGCGTATTTTTATAAAGTAATGATACAAACAACTTATGTAAATTCTTATGCAAGTCTGAGATCAAAACTAATATATGTAATTCTCGCTAAAGAGCTATCGAAGACGAAAAGCATGTAATTTCAAATCCTCTTCTAACATAGAAAATTACGATATAGGTGAATGATATTTGTGAATTGGAAAGTAGGATTTTTAAATTTTAATACTTAAGTCTTGTTATAAACTGAAACGAACGCGAATGTTCTGTATGATATTTTGATGCCCTACAAATTTCAACTTATAGCTGCCTAGCTAAACCTAACTCAATAACGCAACGACTATTGTCGGCAAGTCTGTTCGCAATAGTTTTAGGCCATACAAAGATGGATATGTTAAAAGGAGTCTTAATATATATAATCTTATAATAACGACATTGAAAATATTTCTAGCTCTTATTTTTGTTATGGATATTTACACTTTATTTCTATTGTAACGGTAAAGAATCGCAGATTCGCCGAGAACCCAAAATAATAAATAAATAAACGCATCACACTCAACGGCCCCCATTAAGATCTCATGACCTTGTGTCCGGGGTCCGGAAACACTCACAACACTAACACAAACAACACCCAGACCACGACAAATATCCGTATGGTCAATACACACGTTTGCCGTGAGCGGGGATCGAACCCGCGACCGTTAGCGCTTTAGTCAGTTGCAGTGACCATCGCGCCAACGTGTCTGTAAATTAAAGCAATTTTGTTTTTAAAACTAAAAATAGTAAGACTTTATTTATATTTCGTAATGTAAATATAACACCAATACGACGAATTAGTATTTGAACAGACACCCTATCAAAAATCAGACATCACTTATTCTGTTAATTAAACTCCTTATTAACCCCCGACCCAAAAACAGGGGTGTTATAAATTTGTCGTCTGTATACATAGTATATATTTATCTATTTTTTTTTGTTTGAAAGCTGTCTCAATTGATATTGTTCTTAGCTATACTTTATTAAGATCTGTTCAAACGTTTGAAGGCTATCATATCTAGTTGTTGAAAGAATCTGAAGGACTTCTACTGGTCTAATTGAAATTTACTATACTATGAATGATATTAAAATAACGTAGTTTTGTAACCTTGACTTAATATTACAGTATCATCTGAAATCAGCAGGATACACAACTCCTCAGCAGAAGTATCGTGTTTTGGCTCGATGAAACGATCTTAACGAATAGATTTTTTTTTTTCAAGTTTTATGTATTTTTAGTCTTCGACTCATAAAACCTTCAACCACTTAGTTTAAATAAAAAGGAGCTATAAAAACTATCATAAAATATTAGCGACTTGACTTCTATATGAGCATTGTATTAATATTACTGAGCATTTCGTAGATAATGTTCGTGTTCGAAGGTAGATGCGGTTAACCGATGCGGGTTCAAGTTATGTCTGCTGCTGACTTCCATATATCTCATAGCTATAGCAATAATTTAGTGTTCGACAATTTTTGAAAAATATTTTGAAAAATATTATTATATAATGTCTCAATACTTTACCAGACATAAGTGGGTAAGGCCAAAATTACTTACCTGGATAACCTTACATAAGCTATGTGTTTTAATAAGTAATTCAACTACAGTAAGTCCTTTCGGTTGTTAATAAAATAATAACAATTTATGTAAATCTTATGTAAGTCATAAGCAAAACTTTCAAATATAATTCTTGCCTATTGGATAGCTGATATTTTATTAACTCACTTACATATATAATTGCTTTGCGATGAAATATTTAATGAGTATTATATAACGATTACATGATTAGATTATAAAGATAATAACCAATTGAATTAAAACAAATACCTATGTACAGAAGACAGAGAAAAAAAATTGAAAATTACTCTCCGTTTTATAAAAGTGATGTCATAAAAAAACAATATAAAATATCGAAATATTCTCCAAGCATCGCGTAGTAACACCGAAGGACACAAAAAAATTCATCAAATAATTATATAATGATTTTATTTCAGCGGCCAATCAATCGTACCTACCTTAGCACATTTTGTATATTCTGTTATCATTCCTAGCAACTCGTAGTATAAAGGAAATTATAAAGTAACAGACATCATATATCATTTCTCCGTGACACTGCAGTAGTATCATGCAAATGACATTTAAATTCTATGCCTATTGACTATTGATTAAAGCGAGTACTTTGACAGTAAACAATCTTCGTTGTGCGAAATTCATTACAGCTGAGAATAAATTTGTTTATGTAGTGATCAAATGCGAAGATATTATTACGAAGATATATACGATGTGGTACCATTTTACTTTCAAGTTACCTCAAAATATTTACTTATCTGTAACAGAAATATTTACTTTATAAAATTAATTTTTGTTTACGATCGTTCAACCTACGATTGGAATCCAATACTATAGTTACGTAAAATTCAATTATTTTACAAGAGTATTGTAATAATTCTTTCTTTCGAATTCAATTCGAAATTATACACGAAAGAAATTCATTTCTACAATGAAGATATTAAATAAAAAAACATGACTTAAGTAATTAAAAAAAAATCAAAAACCTCGTACGTCAAAATGGGATTACGTCCGCCATGTTGTTTTTTTTGCTGACGTCACATGATCACCGAGAAAGAATACGAATGTCACCTAAAATTTCAAAACCGGTTAAACTATTTAAGCAGGAAGTCAAGGGAATGGACATACTCACATACATATCATACACGCGCATGAACAACTTCACTCCCGTATTAGGTCAGTCAAGTAGTAAAAACTTAATGAAAAAATTATTTTATGACAATATAATCCTTTCAAACATGTTTTCACTGCAATTTTACAACCGATGTACAGATATTAAGCCATTATAATTTGTTAGGTATACATTTCTGCAATCGACTCTATCATTATAATTGTTTATGAACCTGTAATTTAAATTTATAGTGTAATTATGGGCTTTATAAATCATTTTATTGCGATTTCAATTGTGAAACTTAATAACCAACACAGACGCTTACTTATGGCGTCAAAACATATTTTACAACTATTATTATTATCAAATTGAAGCGTATATATAACGTTATTAAAGTTTAATTTGTTTTGTGAGGTCTAAATAAGTTATTCACTGTAAAATACACTTATATTATAAAAAAAGCTGAGAAATAACGGTAACTCATACATATTCTTTAATCAGGGATTCGCGTGATAGCAAAGATTTATTGCCTTGCAAATTGCACGCGATTAAATTATGTTGAAACTTTTGGCACAACTCAATGGAGCCTAGTGCGGTAAATTAAAAAGGAATTAATAAAGATGGAATTAACTCGAATATTGTAGTCGAAAATTATGTTTGCGTTTGACGTTAGATTAAATCTTTTTATTATGAAATTGTAACAAGGTCGTGTCTGTACATGAAATGTTTTTTGAATACTAAACGGGGCTAAGCTAAGTTTGAGGAGACCCAACTCAACACAGATTCAAAAAATAATAATTGAAATATACATCTTTGTACACGTGTAAGGCTTGAATATATTTGAATGAAACTCGTCATGACGATAGCTTACAATACCCCTTATATGTTTATATATTTTATTTATTTCGATTACAGATGATATCTCTTTTTCTCGCTGGTTAAAGCATCTCGTCCGGAGCTTAATTCAGGCGGGTATTTGAGACTCATGGAACGGAGAATACGAACCAGGCTACCCACACACCACGGAATTACATATGCATGATACCATGAACCCTCAACAGTTGGCCCATCCTGACCTTCTCCACCTAGAGATTGCTCCCGGATACGGAGAGCAACCACCTGACCCGGTAGTAAGTGATTGAGTTGTTGCCTCTCAGATAGATTACTTTATGGCGGAAGGACAATATGCTCATAGCGTCGTCTTTTCCTCCCGGTCGCCTTCAGGAGATAGGATTACCAACAACGTTTGCTTCTCGTTCCTTTGCAGCCACCTTCAGCGATATAGCGCTTGCTGAAGAAGACAATGGCCGACCGAAATCCCTCGCTGTCGACCATGGCATGAATCACATTCGGCAACAAGAAATCTGTGCCTATTTCTGCTATCAGAACATTGCGCCCTATATGACACGTTCTTTTGGGTGTGACATGACACATAAGTAATACCTCCTTCCTTGCCTTTCTAATGCAGGCACTTACCTAAACATAAACTTTAAATTTTGACGTAAAGATTATCAATCCTAGCCGCCTTATGACACAGCAATCCTGATCTTTCTTAATTATTCGGCACTCGGTTACTTTCCTCTAGCCCCAATGTTGGCCCAGAACCGGTACACTATCAGGAGCCCCCAAGGCGGACCACTCGCAAAAAGTATCGACCTTCCCCTTCATATAAAACTCACAAGTGGAATAGATAATTAATATAAGAAATGTACCACAATCTCATTTAAAACATAAACGCATCAGGTTTGCTTCAGTGAATATAGGGATTTTAAGGTTTCTATTGTTGGACTTATAGTAAATATAATACTAATTTACAAAGCTGAAAAGTTCAATTGTTTGAATATACTTAACTACAGCCCAAATTTATCAAAGTTAGGCCTATAGGCGATAATTATAACAGGTTACGACTCATAAGGGCGAGGCTGTAAACGTCACGGCACAAGTGCGCTCAGCGTGCGTGAAACCACAAATACAGCTAGTAATCGTATAATCATTATTATTTCACATATACTACAAGTATATTCATTATAAACTAAAAATACTACTTCAAATAATGAAACCGCGGTTTGAATTGAATTATGTGTTCTAATTTAATAAGATTGATTGATTAAAAATAATACCATTACTGAAATTATCTGAAACTGAAACACGTCAGTTGCGGTAAACCGGTGCTCAGTCAACGTGACGTCACGTGCAAGGCTTTACGACTGCAGTATTCGAGGAATTAAAGGGGTCATTTACGGTAGGATTGTCGCACGAACTATAAATTATATTGCTGTAAATTATATTGGAAATTCGTTACATTGAAAATATGATTCCATATGACTCAGAGAGTCCTCGTGCACGTTACCCTTGCTGTTATAAATATCAAAAAGTTCGACTTTTAATGTAAATAATTGGACGCTGATAATCAATACTTTGTCAAGCCACACGGACTTCACTTTGAGAAAACTGCTAAAGACGTCAAACCCATTCTGAATTATTTTTTATAAATAAATACTTCTTCTTCTAATACTTCCTTTTTATTTCCGAATTTAACATTTTGTGAAGTAACACATTCTTGCTAATCAGGATCCAATTATGAACATAGTTGCTATGTTAATTTAAGTTAACTATTTTATTATTTCGTGTTAACCCACACGTAGTAAAATACCATTTATTTTATCAACCCCCACCTTCTAAGTAGAGTATAGTTACTATAGGTAACTTTATCATTAGATTAAAGACCAAAATCATATTATCGATTTCGATTCTGCGAATGTTCAAACTATAGCTTTACTTTCAGGGGCTTAGAGCAATTCGAATTTCAAGAAAGTGCAGATTCAAACTCTGCTGTGTTACAATATTGATGATTATGATATGTTAACTTTAATTTGTGGATTAGTAGAACGAGAAGAATTTCAATAATTTTCCCAATAGCGGCTTTATTAACGTGAATGGCTATCTTTATAAAAAAGTATAAATATATATATATATACTGAAACATTCATACAAATTCAAATAAATCGTTTTTAGATACTAACTAATATATCAAATAACTTAGTTATTAACATGTTTTTCTATATAGTCTGGACGCACCATTAGAAGAGAATTACTGGCTTACTTATTAGAATTGTACATTTTACTCTCATTATCCATAAAAATAATTCCGTAATCTGGTAACAGTTACCGAGGCACCCTTACAAAAGTTGTAAGTCAAAAATAGGCCACTGACAGCGATTGCTAGCAGGTGTAAAGCAATGATAAAAAAAAAAAAAAACATATAAATCTCTGGAGGTCTGAGAGCAAAACTTACAAGTATAATCCTCGCCTTACAAAAACTTTTTTATCTTCATATTGATGCATTATTACAAACCTTAACAAAAGCAACAAGATATTATTATTATTTACACATAATTCCAATACTGGAATTGTCTGGAACTGACGCACGTCACTTGCGGTGAACCGATGCGCTGTCGACGTGACGTCACGTGCACGCCACGTCCTTACTATTCCAGTATTCGATGAATTACAAATGGAAAATGTTATAAATACTTACATATTTCTAAAATTTTTATTTTTTACTTAAATCACTGATCTAGAAAAAAATTAACATTAAGTTCAAACTCTTTTACCAAAAACGACGAAGTATACAAATTCATGAAAGACAGGTAGGTCTTTACGTTAAAGCTAGCTACTCATAAAATGCTTAGCGTTATGCTGATAAATTAAATTTTATATTATCATCAAATGTTATTACACTATAGCGTACCATAACAGTCCTATACATTGAGCTATATTATGCGACAAGTTCAATGGGTGAAGAACCTTATTCCTTACAAAATTGTTCATAAATGTGGAATAATCTGATTAAATTACTTTTGAAATATTTATTATACCTATGTAGGTTAAATGTAAATTATTTATTTCATTTAGCGTTATTTTTTAAACATTTCTGATATGATTATAATGAATAGAATTGTCATATAAACGTATTGCACTCAACGGCCCCCATAAAGATCTCATGACCTTGTGTCGGGGGTCCGGAAACACAAACAAAACAAACACAAACACACAGACCACGACAAATATCCATATGGCCAATAGAGACGTTTGCCGCGAGCGGGAATCGAACCCGCGACTGTTAACGCTTCAGTCAGTTGCAGTGACCATTGCACCAACGTGTCTGTAGTAAAAATATTAATAACGTATTCTATTTCCAAATTTAATGGTTATTTTAGTTAGTCATTTACAACAATAGGTTCTATTACGTACAAAATACATAAGCCAAGTCGCCGCAACCCTTTAAGACATTATATATCGGAATGGAATAATCTTCCATAGTGATTAAAACAGGGACCGACGGTACAGGCTTAACGTTGTCGTCAAAGACACCTACATGGACCTAGAATATCATATAAATAACCTTTTGCTATACATTTTGTCACCCGATAATAAATACGAAGAAACGGTTGTATCTGCTTTTTAATGATTTCAATGTTCGAGAATAAAAATATTGAGAAATTACAGCGTCATCATACAAAAAAATCATCTAGTATTCACTTGATTATTATCAACCGACTTAAAAGGGAAGAGGTTCTCAATCATAGCGCATGTTTTATTTTTATTAAACAAGAAAACGTAAAACCCATAACTAACATTAAACACCATATAACTTAAAAGCCATTTAAACTTCTGTATCCTTTGATTTTCCTTGCATGTTTCCATGACGTTATTGGTATGGAAATGATTATGTTAATGGATTCTTCATTTTAACGATCTCGTAGCTCTCCAAATTGGCTATAAAAGAGATAGGTTTTATTTACAACTATTAAGAAGTTATTACCATTGTTTTATACTTTATGCAAAATTACATTTTTAGTGCTTAAAACGAGTATTTTAATGCTTCTGGTGTTATGATGAGTCGGTAACTATTTTCTTTTGTTTAAAGAGAAAAATAAAAAAAAAACACTTTTAAAAGTTTTTTTTTTAATTTCTATAAGACTGCTTGATTTCGTGGGAATCTAAAATAATTAGTTTTTTGTTGTTTGTTCTACTTTTAATCACCGTGAAATTATAATCCTATTTAATTTTCTGCCTATTGTTCTTGTTCTTATATACAAATACATGTAATATAAATACTATATTTAATATTTATTATTGAAATCAAACTACAGATTTATAAATTACTGACTTGACTGAAAGTACAACATTTTTTATGTAGATTTCATCGCCAGTGGACTCAAGGGTAACTAGCTAAAGAGCTCCTTAGACTTTTTTCCATAGCAAAGTTTCTTACAAAAAATTATACCGGATTCATCGCTGAGCTTTTTTTAAGAAGGTGGTTAGGTTCAAACAAAATGGATCGCTCCGTCCCACCCCAACTTCCAGTTAAATAAATAACCGCAAAATTCAATTCAACAAACCGTTATAAAATAACCTCTAGGCAACAAAGTCGAATCGTTTTGCGCGGTTAACCACAGCGCTTTCTGTCAGGTAAACCGTGCATTTGAAAGTTTATACTCAAAGTCCTAGGTTTCAATACTTCAATATTTCAAATTGTGCTCGGTGTATATTTTTAAAACCAGCTATTTGCATACCTGTTGATCTTTTCGTGAACTTATACTACTCCGTGCGAGGCGTGAAACTATATTCAATATTAGGTACCCTACGTTTCTATATATATTTATAAAAGGAAAATCCTGACGAGTTATTTCCAACTCTAATAAAATAAATATTTCATTATTTACATCTGTACTTCTAAATCTAAGCGGTTGACGATTTTTTTAAAACTTAATTTATTATTTCTTTTCGAGATAACCTTACACTTTCAATCAAAAGTAATATGTAGTTTTACATGCATATAAAATCGAGAAATTTGTACTTATTTCTTTTCCAAACCACGAGATAAATCTGAAAATTAATTTAACATTTTAATTTCTAAAACTTTGAAAATATATACGAATAAATAAAGGAAGTTGATTAAGTTACAAGTAGTTTAACATTCGTTCTTGTAATACATTGTACGAAAGCATAATTGCTAATAATTTCTTACAATATCAAATTAACATAACATTTTTGCTTACATAAAATTTTACATACAAGAATTTTAATTGAGTTCGAGTATTATGTAAATTAATTTATAAAAAGCAAACAAAGTATAAGGCCCAAAATATTAGTTATTCGAAAAAGAAATACGTTTGAATAACAATAGTATTTGATATAGATCTCTGAATAATAAGACGGGAGCTAATAAACTAGGGTACCAAAATGCAACTTCTTGTGCACGTTGACATTCTTCAAACTAAATCTTTGATCTCACTTATGAATAATAATTGAAACAGTTTTTACATATTTCGCAAAATATTATTTGATTTCACATGGCGAGATAAATTATAAGTTTTGCTCTAAGACTTTCATAAACATTTACATAAGTTATTTGTTATTGCTTTATACTTGAAATCATTTACTGTCAGTTTCTTTAGTTTTGACAGCAACAGATTTCGTAAGATTATCTAAGAAACTGATACTAAGTTACAGTCTTGTGTACGTCAATTACAAAAGTAAAACTTACAAATGTAATTCTCGCCTATACAAATAAAATTAGACGTCTTACCAATTATATTATCATGTAAGTTGATAAAATTTTAATCTTCATCCAGATATAATATAATATTGATTTTTTTTTTTATTCGAAAGACTAATGAATTTGTTAGACATGTCCAGAATAGCATTTTGTCTTTTATAATAATAATTCAGATCAATTAACTGAATGTTTTATACAACTTCGAAGCATTAAAAGTCTACCTTATTGTGTGTCGTACCGTATCGTATTGCGAGTTGTTCGAAATCGCATCACCTTTGTTTATTTATCTCGTTCAACGGTTTGTCACTTCGTAACAAAAAGCGATGTCGAATTATTGTATATATGTGCGTCTTCAAAATCCCCCCCGGCTATCCCTAATACCCGACGAAACCAATTTGAATTCAATTTAGCTTTTTTTTCGAACAAGCTTTTGTTGCCTCTCAGTTGTGTTTACTTTATTCGATTTCTGTAATTTCATTCATAACAAACTGGATTTGGGGTACGGAAAGCCCATCGGGGTTGACAGGGGCGTTTGAAATAATATTCTCTTTGATAAGAGCCGGTTTGGTGCGACGTAAGTGGTAGGGTCCGCGCAATCACCGCGGATGTTGAGCGAGATTTGTCAATGTGAAGTGACAAAAACTAATTATGGCTAACAATGATCCGTTTGGGGTAAGGGATGGCGTTGTATCGTTGTTGCATCGATTTCTTACTCGATCGGATTCGAATAAAAAATTAAATTATCTTCTATCGATACGTTATTCGGTAATAGTTTTTTTTTAGTAATCCAATATAATCTTTTTACAACATCGGATATTATTGAACAATAATTACGATTAAAACTTTAATAGCTATATTTTAAATTATCTTTTTGAAACTAAATTACTTTGATTACTACTAGTTTTATACAAAGCGTAATTGCCATCTGGCCACCATTAGTTATTAGTTAACTTGTAAAGACCACTAATAAATTATTACTTACATTGATTTATCTAATAAATTATTTATTGCACCAATCCAACCAGGAATTAGGAGTTATTTGGCTATATTATAATTATTTCCATGTTAATGGACGGGTTTATTATAATTATGTATATTATGTATAATGTATAAGTTATTAATAGTAATTGTCATTTTGATTGGAAACTGAATTCATATTTGAATAAATTAGTTTATATTAAATTTTACTTAGCTGTTATCTTTTTTATTTCTAAATTAAGCGTAGCAAATCAATCTTCGTAGCAGAATATTATAACTACATAACATTGTATTTCATTTTGAGTAACATTTTTATGCTCTCGATTAATATCTTTATAAAAATTATAATGAGTATCTTGCTATTTATTGTAGTCACTCTACGCCCACTTGAATGTAGCTTTTCTTCAGACGTACCTACTTATTACGATATGAATATTAAATAATAATATAAAATCAACAAAAAAAAAAGTTCTATAAATATATGTTTATTAGTAATCCACCAAACAAATTCTGACTCGAGTAGAACTTTAAATTGTACAGATTTAAATTGTAAATCATTTTATCAAAATAACTGACATCTATCAGCGAAAAATTAACAAACATACAAACATATTTTAAATAGATTCCATTATACTGATGCATACATTGATTTTCCGTTAAGTCACTTGCAAGAGTAAACCATTTCAACAACATCATGTATAATGATTAGTTATTTATGTCAAATAATGTAACAACTGAGTTGTCATAAGTAATTAATTCGATTTAACAAATGTTTGTTGTTTTAAGCCTGAAACATATTATTGGATGTGACTTTACTGACGCACAACTGAAAGATGCAAGAAAAGGCCTAACTATATGTTCTTATAGCATTTTTTGTGTTAAACGACGCATTTAAAATCAGATTTTTTATATTTTAATAGTGATAGAGCACAATAAATCCTATGTTGGTTCATAATATTACGTAAGAATGTATAACTCAGCAATCAGTTGCAGAAATGATTTTAAGCGCACCTATACATCAGACAAAAATTAGAATCAGTCGGCAGCGATAGTTCCAAATTTAGTTGTAGTTAATTATAATTGTATACATACCACCATACCAGTTACAACCACCACAGACAAAGAGTTGAAAACGACCTAATGTCATGCGCACACGCACAGGTTTACCGTATTTAATTACTTTAAATAATTATTTTTCGATCATGCGCCGGCCTGCAGATTTTTTTCCCTGTACGTTAAAAAAAACTGCATAACTCTGTTCCATACACGCTCCGATCAAATTGCGTAGGCACGTCTGGTCTGATAAGCCTCTCCAGTAAACCATAGCGTGTATTGCCGATCTTAAATCGTAATTCCTACTTTAATTGTAAAATTATCTTTAGCTCCAACTATTTTACTGACATTTAAAAGGTATCTTTTTATACGCCAGTCAAAGTGGAACATACATATGTATATATATACAGGTACTTTATTTGTTTCGGAATTTATGTACTTGTGTATTTCACCATTCTTGGAAAGAGTGTCCAAACTGTCGATGTTTTTATAAATATCTGAATACCAATATCATATTATTGTTAAACGTCGCAAAGAAGACAAAGCAATTGTTCTTTGTTAAACAACCCTCAATTGATTAAAAAATTAAAAAAAAAATTGTTAGTAGATATTTTTATAACTAAAACTCGTTTCAAAGAAGAAATATCTTTACATTTTAGCATGTCCCGACGAGCACAGACAACATTCACAAAAAAAAATTTAGCCTTAATATCGATAATATTTTTCTCCATATCTAATATTTTCTATAAATATTTCATATAACCAATTTATGTGTAACAATAAAGTTTTACAGTTCGCTATTTGCGTAACAAATTGTTACTTGTTATAGTACCATGTTTTTGTCAAAACGTTCATAAATGTATACATAGTAAAACAATTTCGTCAATTTGTTCCTATACAACGGCGCCCAGCTGAGATCACAAGACAAACAATAACACGACTCCCCGCTGATAGTTATTGTCTCGAAGCGATTATATCTCGTCTTTGCGCTAATAGACCCTCGACGGCAACTCTTTGCCCTTAATTGAGTGTTATTTAATAACCGGCGTATTAATATTGTGTTATAAACGGAATTTTGTTTTATAAATACACTAACTATCGCTTACAGTTTCGCGTGTATAAATACTGCTTCGCTCCTATGAGTCGTAGCGTGATGTGATATAGCCTTCCTTAATAAATAAGCTATCTAGCACAAAAATAATTTTTCAATTCGAACCAGTAGTTTCTGAGACTACCGCGTTCAAACAAACAAACTTTTCAGCTTTATAATATTAGTATAGATTGTTATTGAAGAGTAAACTTATATATAGTTAATAATCACGACCTTTTTGTGTTTGTTTCATATTAATTTGTCTTTTGTATTTTAAAGTTAAAGGTACGTTAATTTTATAAGTCCTAGCCATAAGAACTAAAATATATTACGTACCACAATTTATATATCTTTCATGAGTAAATTATATATCTATATTGAAATATATTACAAAAAATCTTACACCAGTAATTGTAAATATGCTTATAGTTATATTTTCATCATTACAAATTATATAAGTAAAAGATTAATAAAATAAATCAGTAAGATCAATACCTAGTTCAACACAAGTATTTAAACACAGAAAGCAAAACTGTATACACGTTCGTGTCGAAATGCGAAACAAGTAAAGTAAAAGATTTTTAATCCTTAAGAACCAATGTTACTGTAGACGTATATTACAGAAGCGCAGCCGTGTTCGCGTTGTTCTTTTCTTTAGAACGGCCAATGTATCTTACAAATTGGTTTTTTAATTACCAAGACATTCCTTTCTTCCTTACCCGTCTAATTTAGGGCTAATCCGACTGGGCAAATGCCTCTCAGTCGCCCTTGCTCTATTGTACTCTTTATTATTAAACCCCAATACGAAACCGTTAAATATAAATTGCAAGGGGTGCCTTATGATAGACGCTATTTATTATTAAAATCAAAATTCACTCGTGATGTTACGTTGTTTAATCATAACAGAAAATAATCGCTATGTAAATAGAGACTTATTTTTAAAGTACATTGAAATAATAAAAATAATAATACGAGTAATTTCGTATACTGAAACGAATATCTCCATAAAATCTAAATTAATGCTACGCTAGATACCTATTAAAAGCAAACATTATAAATCAAATGGAAATAATTGTGTTTTGTTTCGCCCGGGGTCATTGTAATCAAACGAGGTTTTTTATTTGTTATTTTAGAATATATTGCTTACGAACTCTGCCCCCAGCAATGTTCGTGCTTCTCATTAAACGTTGAAGGTTGACCAAAATATCTTCATTTTATATTAATTGATACTATGAAAGTGGACTATGTCAATACATGATATATGATACTAATTCTGTTGTAAAATAAAATGAGTGTTAGAAACGTAATCTATATCATAACTAATTGGACTCATTTTTCAAGTAGATTCATTGTTGGTATGGCAAAACCGAATTTATGTTAATATGTCAAAATATATATGGTCCTTAAATCATTTTTAAGCAATACAATTCGAAAATACACAATATTAAACATGTCATTTAATATTAAAAAATCCCTTTATAGTTTTTTTTTACTTTAATTAATATTAATGTTACAAATATTTCAACGGAATTTCAATCAACTTTTCAACAAAATCAACTTTTATTCGATTGACTTGTTGATTTGTCTAAAACTCGATATTACGTAATCTTTAAAATTTAATTTATACGAAACTTGAATCAAATCTTGAATAATCCCAAACCCACGTGGACAAAACGAGAGAAAAAAATCTAATCTTCTATATAATCTATTTTTCATTACATGTCTTATTTAGCAGACAAATATGGTTTAATCCTAACCGCACGTAATAGTTTGAGATGGCAAATCATCGATAAAATGATTGAACTAAATCATCAAAAATTTTATTGAAAAATAATATTCCAAAATTCCTAATTTTCGTTTCGGGTATTATTACAAAATAATACAAATATACTTATGTAATAAAGTGGTAAAATTAGTATATTATATAATAAAAATTTATAAACTTACATACAGATTTAAATTATAAACAATACAAATGTATGTAGGGGGTAATTTCTGAAAGTATTGGTCTAATTTAAAAAATATTTATATATATCTGCGTTGTTTATCCTATTCATTGGGAAATGTTATTTATACATATATAATTACCTGTTCTGACTGAATGGTTTATCAACTCAGAGCCTAAACCGCTGAGAGTATAAAGAAAGTTGAAAGTTTGACAGAAGGATGTTTCATCCTTTTAATCCTAAAGTATTAAAATAAGTGATGAACGGTCGTATAAAAATCCGTCATTTTCAAAGCAAGAAACACGAAACTTAATATGGTTACCTCTGGCTATAAATAAATGAACATGCACATCGGCGTTTTATTAAATTTTACCCCTAAGCCGGTAAATTAGGGGTTGCAAATCTATATGTAACCCGGGCAAAGCCGATACGGGCCGCTAGTACATTATATTCTAACACGCTAAGACTTACAGGAGTGAAGCCCTAACCATAATTATCAATGTAAACAAATGTATGTAGAAACTACATCTAATTCTTACTAATAATTAATTCATATTATTGCTTAATATCCTATATCTATGGTATTATAATAAAATGATAGCAAATTTCGTATGAGCGAAGTAAACCCTGAACCACTGAGCATATTAGAAAATTCATTGTACCATTTGAAACGTACATTATTCTCGATGGCCATAGATTAAATTTTATGTACAGATGCGTATTATTTTAAAACAACATCTACATTAACACAAGCGCAGCCGCGAACGAAAACGATTGCTTCGGTTTATCATATAAATCGAAGCATGCAATTGAATTATAAATTAACAAAGTAAAAGTTCAGCGTTGACGATTCGTAGCGCCGCTTAATTAATCCTAAGCTAAGCCGACGTGTTGATCGACGTTATCCGACATCTAATCTATCCGCGTATATGCGATATTGTTTATTGGACCCCAGTATTCGAGGCGTATCCGGATAGTTAAACGATGGACATGGATATTCGCAAATTGCAATGACATTATTCAACAATGAAACGAATTTGAATCATCTTATTATGGATATTGGTAATTATTGAGTAATTAATTACATGAGCATGATTTGGTAATAACGATAAATGTAGGATCACTAATTTGTAGTGGATGTATTGAATTTCGACTCGCGTGATTCAATACAGTTATAAGGCGAGAATTGCACTTTTAAATTTTGCTAATAAACTTTTCAAGATTTACATAATTGTTTTTTAGTTTGCTTTTGGACGTAAAAGAATTTACTGCCAGTTTATTATGTTTAATACTTACGTTAATAATAATTACGTATCTGTTACAGATCAAATGCGAGAGTAAAACTTACTAGTGTAATCCTCGCTTTACGCTTAAAAATATTAGTGTCAATGAAATATTACATTTTATTTTAGGTAACCAACCATACCTGAGTAACTGTTGCCAAGTTTAAGAATTTTTTTATATCATTTATGAGTAAAACTTACAAGTACAATTGCAGTACAGCAACTAATATATTTATAAATAGGTTTGTTAATGTCAAGAGAATGTTAAATGGTTGATTAAACTTCAGAATAAACGCGTGCTTAAGTAATATAATCCCTTAGTTATTATTTCCCTTTAAAACTATTTACTATACTATAAACTTATGACCCGTGAATCAAACTGTAGATTAAAATATAACCCATGTGTTGAACCAATAATTATTTGTAAACTTGCCTAGCTCCTTGACTTCGTACCAAACGTCCACATTCCCCTCACTGTAACTATCACATGAGTAATAATGTGTAACTTTCTTAGAAGGTCGAAAATTATTTTATCGATAGTATTCTCAACAAAATAACTCTTTTATCCATTCGACGATTAACCAAAACTTAGAACTCTCACAAAACTACAGATTGTTACAATTTAGATATGGATTATATAATATATAAGTGCATCTATATAATACAATCTACGTTAACGCGAACGAAGTTGCAAGAAAAAGCTACTATCTAATAAATCTCAATGAAACAATTACTTATTTTCTTCGTAATTGTATGTAATTTATTACACATAAGTCAAAGATAATAATTTAAACATGCACTACGATATCAAGACATAACAATAAAAGGTTAAACAATTAGGGAAACAAATTTGCCCGATTCAAATTTAAATAGCTAGGAAAGATCACTCGTTTGTAAGGGCGATGGAGATGCCCTCAGCGATACGTGGGCGGAGGTCAATCTGATGCTTCAGTAAACATAGATTGATTCCAATTTGCCTTACAGATTTTAACATTTTCAATATTCATCGCCTTTTCAACGTTTGAGTGAAGGCATGTGATTTTATTGAAAACTATATTCATGGTAGATAATAATAGATAAAATTTAAGAAATGACTTTTTACGAACTTTTTAAATGCGTACTTTTTGTTTGGAAAGAAATTTTCAATATGTTTTTATGCAAATCTTGTAAGATTTGCATAAAAACATATTGAAAATTTGAGAATATTATTTTGTGTATCCTGTAGGATAACTTTATAACATGATTTTTAATTGAGAATCGCCTCGGCCCACGGTAACGCATATTTACATATCGTAAGTCTACTAGAACTTAATACCAATTAAATAAGCAGATTTCCTACGACAGTCACTCCACAGTGGGATATCTGAACGTCACCTTTATTTCACTTAACACCTGGTTAATTGGCAATAAATTAAGTGGTGACTTAAGGCTCCAGCCCACCGTGTTTCATCTGACATTTAGGTACAAAGTTAATTTAAAGAAAGGGAACAACATTTTGCTCTAATTACCTTCTGAAGGATCGTCTTGTTCGTTTCGTTATCGGTTACTCTAAGCTTGCCATTTTCTCGAAAAAGGATATATATTTCTCGTATTTTATTTTTTATGCCTTAAAAGAATAGATTAGTAAATTATATAAACTAACACTCTTAATTCAAATTCTTAAATACCATAACTAACAAATATATAAATTTTTTTATATATTGAAGGAAAACTATATCAATAACGGAAGAGTAACGAACGTCTTTTTAAATACTAGAAATATATTTTAAACGACATAGTTAAAATACTTTTAAAGAAAAATCATGCAATTTTGTCTATAGTTGTTTCGATATTTATTTAAAAAATGTTTTTATTAAAAAAGCAAGACATTTAAAATATCTAAAATTCCAACGTGTTTTTTATAGAAATTGATTTCAGTTCCAAAACCCCTGGGGAGTTTTGTTCCAGACTTGCATACGAAACAGCTTGTATAAAAATGCAGCCTCTCGCGTGAACTAATAAATAAGAAATATTTGCATGTTCTTTTGTATGTTTATGTTTATAGTTAACACTGCTAGTATTTCAATACATTTTTCTGTACTATTACAAATACGCTTTTAAGAAATAAATATAAACGTCAGACTCTGTAGCGGAATTTGAAATTAAAAATTGTTAATAAATTATTTTCATAATGTGCAGTTATTGTATAATAGAAAAAAATTAACTTGGTATATATGCTAGGAGAATAATATTTTGTGTATGCTTACACTAATTATTCGAATTCAAAATACTCAAACGCTTTTTTATTACAACTAACATTCTATTAACATTCTATTAATTTGTGTATTTACAACATCCTTAAAACAAAATGAAATAATTAAAACATAATAAAAATGTTGCCCAAAAACAGATAGATTGCTCTATATTACAATATAGTATCACGTATTAATAAAACTGCGAATTTATACCACCCCATTCAATAGCAGTATTAGCTTTTCTCGGAGGCAATGTGTCTTAACGTTATCTACGGGCGCACCTGTCGCTCGGAACTTTGTTGAGACTCTTTAATTAGCTCTGATGACTTGCGACCGTTCATTAATTATATCACGACTGAGGTTTGATGAACTGTGTAAAAAGACAGTGGATTCTGAATGAAATGAAATGCTTTATTTGTAACGGAGTTTTTATATTTACTTATACATACCTAGCGATTTCATATGTGTTAAATTGCGCTAATTATCTGCTAACGTTTATAGTTACGGCGTCGATTCTAAGAATCGCGGGGTGATGTTTTAAAGCCTTAAGTATGAAACAGGCTATTTGATACCATTTTTTTTTAATTTAGCGCGTTCAAATAAGCAGATGAACAAATTCATAAACTTTTTAAACATACGATAGATTTTTTTTTATCTTTATTTAAAGGGTTTAAAAAAGTAAATATGTCATTCTATACCTTCTCTTAAAATAAGCATATTTATCTCATTCTCAAATCGATCCTGACCAGTTTGTCCAGTGACTCTGGCTCCATCCGATAAAGGATAGGCCAAAACACTGTTTACTCCACCGATTTCTTAAATTATACTATGGGACATTGATACTTCATATAGTTCACAATGGAGCTCGAAGCTTTACTTGACATTGAGAAATCGGTTTTTTATATACCCTCTAGGTGTTTCGGATTAGGAATACAGAACAGGCGTTAGGCAAACGTTTAAGAATACCTAATATACATCATTTTAAACTATTAAGATTACGATATTAAGATATACATCTAAATCATTATTATATAAAGGCGAAAGTGCCTTTGTATATTTTATTTCGCCAGTTTTCATACGTTACAACCGCTTTAATACAAAATAGTAAATATCTTTATTTATTAATGGAATATTAGTTTTTATCTGCTTATAGGATTTATTATACCTAATAGTCTAACGTATTTTTAAGTAAAAGCTATAATAATTTAAAGCAAGACTTAATAAACAGAAAAAATATAAAAACCTGATTACCTAAAATTTCATTATATAATTACAAATCCAAGGACACCTTAAATGTTAAAATCGATCAAGCCGCTTAAACTACAAAACTTATTAAAAAAAACTTACGTCCAAAAACATTTCCTTAAATTCCCTATTATCCCTATTTGAAAGTATCAATATCATAATGTTGCCACAGAGCGTGTCAGTACGTCAATTTTAATTACGATATTAAAACGATCACTCTAGCATAAAAGTGCTTCATTAAATCGGACATCTTGAATGTTTATTGACGCATCAGCGTGACTCAGCCACGATCACGGATCACTTAAAATCGTAATGGATTTGATTATTTTCATCCGACTCATCAACAAAACTTCAATCAGTTTATTAATAACGTAATAGACGCTATTAATCATATTTGTCTAAAGTCGTGAACTTTGAATCTTCGTAATTAAAACGGTCGCTGTGTTGCTACTAATTTATTGCTATTGGAGTTATTTTTAAATTAAATAAGTTATTTTAGTGTATTAGCTTATAACTAACCAACTTACTTTACTTACTAGTATAGTTCTAACGACGCACGACGTGCTGTATTTATAATATCATTTACATTGGTCTACATCTAATTTCTTTACATTGCAAAGTCATGCTAGACTTCGCGTGAAGTGTGAAATTGTTTCGCCTCGTACTTCACAAAACATATTTCGTGTTTGATAAACAATTTCGAAGTTTATTTTCTCGTATTCAACAAAACGCGTTTCGAGATCGTTACATTCTATTTAATATTTTTGTCACAGAATGATTTACGTGCAAATCCACATGAATCATGTCGGGCGACACATGTTAACAATACAACTTTCTCTGAGCCAGCCTGTAGGCGTCTAGATTACAAGGGTCTAAATATTTAAAGATCACTAATGTTGCCTTTATACGTAATTAATGTGATGTGTTTTGAATAGCGCGAGCGTGACATTTCACAAAACCGTCAAAACCGTATTTACATATTTATTATTCGCTCGTAAAATGTCATGTTTGAAATGTTACTTAGTCCTATTATTAAAACATTCTTTTTCGACAGGCGAGACTTTTTATTTAGAAAACTTTTTTAATTTTATTTTAAATTATTTAAAATTGTAAAAAAAACGTTATTTTTATATTTTTTATTGAAATTAACATTATATGATTATATTTACTAGTTTACTTATTACTAAGTTATAACGCTTAAAGTGAAAACAGGTATACCTGATATACGATCTAAAGTAACTCGATGATAGATGGCATTTTGTCGAAGACGTGTTGTGAAAACAAAACGAGAAGCTTAAGCTATAGAAACACAGTCAACATTTAGTTAAAATTTTGTATTCGAAAAACGAATAAAAATACTTTTAGTAAGGAGAATGAAAATAATGTGTCAAACGCATTTTTTATCTGTACCCAAGATCACAACAGACGAATTACAAATTAAATTGCCTTAAGCATTTAGCTATTCATCTTTTCTGTAATCTCCCACACAATCGCGCCTTCGATTAGTAACGCAGAGACACATTGCGCTTGACGTTCGAAATTCAAAACAATAATATGGCGTTTTTTATTTTTATTTTTTTCTAATAAATTATTCATATCATCATAATCCGAATGATGGGAGCGATCGTAGTAACCGCGTTCCGTCGACTCATCCGACAGGTCTAATTTAATGCGCGCATTTATTATTGGTAATGGAATTAACTGTGCCCGATTATCATATGATTTGATGGACGCGCTATCTTCCGATCGCCTCTACGTGCCGCCCACCGCACTTAAAAAAACCGACTCCGGCCCCACGATGTGGTCATTACGACTAATTATTGTTATCTTTATGGTAGCAATCGGCCTGCCTTGTTCGTTTAGTGCCGACTTCGATAAAGCGCTACTTCAAAACGCAATTCCTTTGTCATTTTCTGTCCCCGAAAACTTGTGAGCATCTTTTTCGTTGCTGTTACTTTTTTTTGGTATAATAACAGAGCGGCGCCCGGCGACTGCTCGATTTGATTACGCTTCTTGGGTTGCCGTCATTATTTGCGATGATACGAATATTCTCTGATTTTTTGTTTTAAACTTGCTTAATATCCTGTCGGCGCACTTTTTCTTCTTAATGACAAAGGAATTACATTCGTTCGTCCGTTTTCTATGACACGTAGTTTTTGTTCTAAGAAAGGAAATAACACGGCAATGTTCAATCTTACTTTGTCGTTTTATTGAACCGAGCTGCTATATTTCATTTTAAATGTACAGCGTTTCGAATGTAGTCACACACAAATACATTTCTGCAATTCTGCCGTTCAAATTAGTGACTCGTGCTTGTGTAGTCACGTTTTGCGTTTTTTTTCACCTCGAGGTGAGCTTAGACCAACTAACTTCGGCACGTACAATAAGTCGAATGATTTGCCAAAATAGAGCCATTTAAATTTTGACTTCTTTCATTATACCTACCGCTTTTGTAGACCTACCGTTTTATACTTATATTTTAAAAAAGGCTTATGTATTTTTCTTCGAGTAGGTGCATGTTTTTCTAATTACAGTTTCGTAATACAAATAATGGGTAACTTTTGCTTATAATGATAAGCAAGACTTATACTGCAATGACAAAATAAAAATGACAAATGTTAATCATTTTTAATTTAACATTTTCTTAGTCCAAACTAAAAAACTCATTATCAAATTGTATTACTATCCTCAATTTATTTCAAAACAGTAAAGAAATAACCAAAAAAGAAAAAAAAAACAAATTATTTCGATCCCAGCAATTTAAGATCTCGAAGAAAAATTATCCTATTTCAAGAGAATTTTTGTTGAGTTCCAAGTGTGAAGAGATTAATCGGCGATTCAGAGGAACACATGGTGTTATTTCGGAAAGAATGTTAGGAACGTGCTTCCACGCTGACCCCCTGCGAGTAACAAATACCCGCTCCAGGGGACGGATGTCGCACATTCGTTACGAGCTCTCATTTGAATTTTGTTTCATATCTCAATTGTGTGAGCTCGCTAAAAGTGACTAAATTTATTTGTTATTCGATAACGGTTTTCTATCATTTACAAATGCTTCGACGGTGTATTTTTCGTACTCTCTTATGTTTATTTATTACATGGTATAAATAAGTTGATATTTACAGTATGGTCAGTAAAAGATGTCAATTAAAAAAAAGTCAAATGATATTTAAAAGTATTGAAATTTACGGCAAAGAAGGATTTGAATGTTCGTCAAACATCGCATCTAAGGCCCAATAGTGTACAAGTATGTCCAAATGCATGCGATAGCCAATTTTTTACGTGATATTAATTGCATCATATCAAAAATTTGACTATTGTTTATTTGATATTAAAAATCTGCAAACTTCAAATTCTTCGACGAAATAAGAATTTATAATTTATTATTCTACAGAAAAAAAAATAGCCCAAACAATTTTAATAAAAAATTTATGGTAAAGTTAACAAATTCTATAAAAAAAATATTTTACAAGACAATTTTTTTAATTAAAATAGAATATGTTATCTATTATTTAATTTCAGCCCCTCGCAGCGAATTTAAATTCTCTATTCAAAAGAAGCTCGTTATTTTTATTTTTGGAGTGAATTCGTCTATTCACATTTTCGTCACGACGCAGCATTGTGCAGATTTAAGGAAGCAGGAAACCATTACTGCTTCATATGCACGCCGTCATACAAATTTTTGGTGATAGCGTACAGCGTTTGCGTATGTTATGGTACTTTTATATTCTTATATAGACATTTAGATTTAAAATTACGTATATGTACATTTGTTTATGTATAAATAGTAGCAAGACGTCTAATTGTAAATTGTCATCTCTGTCCAATATTCTTAATTCGATATAACGTTTTTTTGTCGGTTCTTGTTGTTCGCTGTTAACTACGATCGCATTAATGGAAAGCAATTTGCATTTATTTGTTAAGAAGTTCCAGTTCGGTTGACAGCATCAACCGAATCTCGATTTGGATAGATGAACCAAACCTGGAATTAAAAATATCTAGTAAAAAAGAATCGTTCAAATTGGTTGACTCGTAAAATTATGCTGGAATATTCAAGAAAAATGATTTTTTTTTTTTACTTTTTTAAATGTCGGTTAAAAAGGCATTACCAATGCGTCACCCGTATTCAAATATTATGTCCTTTGTGGGTATGCCTATATGCTGGTTAGCCCACCCTTCCAGAAAACAGCAATGCTCAATCATTACTGTTTGGCGATAGAATAACTTGGTAGGTAGTATCTACCTGGACAAACATGGATTTGGCTTTAACATCAGTGAAATTGTATATGTATATGTACAATATATTTTAATTAAAATTATATTTACAAAAATTAAACGAGGCTTAATCACTTACTTAAATTGCAACGGTTTAAATAAAATTTATTAAAGGAAAAATTCTTCAATGAAAATCTAAATACAAAAATCGACCATGATATACCAACTCGGTCAGTTCCATAACGCTACTTACCAAAAACTTGTATGACTAGACTACTATATTTTATATGTTTTAATACCTAGCAAGATAGCACAACCACAAAGTAACAAAACACCTCACATGATAATCTTTATATACTATAAAAAAAAATTACAATAAAGTTGTGTTCACTTCACATCATTCAATTATTAAATTAGCATTAAGGACATTATATATATGTATATGTATATATATAATAAATTTAGACTGAAAATATTTGAATAAAATAGTAACAATAATTTCTATAATGAAAAACATAATAAAAAGGGCGAAATAATTTTTATTTGTGAATTCCTTTGATTAAAATTATATAATTTATTAACTATAAGCAGTTAATTTATTCAGTAGCGAATAACAAAAATTCCACACAATTTTGTCATAGTAATCCATATCCATATTCTTATCGTCCCCACTTACTATTTTTCGATACAGTGCGAACAGTAAATCTGTCAAAGAATTTTCAACTTTATAACGTCTTTCAATTTTTTTATGGCCGTCGCACCGTAACGTTCTCCGATGTCTAATGAATTTGTAGCGAGATCTTAAATAAATTCTGTCAACGCCTCAGATGTTTCATATAAATCGCCATCTTAACGATGTCGACACTTAATAAAATTTATTTTTTTAATGGTTTTATGCGCCTAGATTTGTAACTTGTTTTTATTCGCATACTACCCATTTGCTCTGACTTTAAATAACTACTATAAACGCCTTTGATTCGTTAATTCGTAAGAAGTATATTTAAGGTGCAGGTAATATCATACAAGGACAAAATTCGTTAAATTGTTTTTAAATATAATCCAAGTTAACTATTGGTCTTAGTTAAAGTTTAAACGATTTCTCATTGTCTCTAAAAATCATACGAAATTAATTAAAAATAATAATAAAAATACATGTTCGTTTTAATGACAGTATTTTTATCATCTCTTAAGCTAGTAGTAACTTAAGTAAAACAGTAATTATAAGTTAATTTCGATGTAATTTTTTATTTGTCACTATTGTAGCTGTAATTTCATTAAATGAGCTATGTATATATGTATGCATGATATAAAACTTGTTAAAATCCATTGGATCATTCGTGAAATTAGTTCACTCGGATAGACAAACGTATTAGAAGTCTCTCTATATCTACTATTGGTTCGGATTTAAATTTACGTACTTTTTTAATCTCGTAGTTTACGATCGTTTTTTCTTTTTAACTTTCAATGACATAATACATATTTAAAGCTTTGCGTCATTGGGTATCGATAAAGCATCGCTATTATAATAATATTGTATTGGATTATAATGAAATGTGAATTTAATCAAATATAATATACTGTCTTATAAAAATGTAGGAATTTAGCATTAAAAAAATTAAATGTTTAGAAATTTTAAAAGTTTTAAATATTTAAAATCATAAAACCACTATTTATCCTTAGCAGTTTATTTTTTAATAAAATTAAGTTTTAAAGTCTATTTGGCATGTAAGTTTTATAAAAAAAAATTAACCATACGTGTGCAGTACAACACCCGCACTGGTCAGCTCCGGCGCGGCCGCAGTTCATCCTCAAACGTCTCGTTTAGAAGCGCCCTGATCCTGTATTGTGGTACAAGCTTTATTCACGGGTACCATTAACCAAACTTGCATTATATCGATTAAACAATTTTGCCTTTAAATCATAAAAAGCAGACGAAGCTAATTTAATTATAAATATAGTATTAAAAATGGGCTTCCACTGTTATACACTTATTTCATTTTAGTTACAATATACGTTTTTAAAATGTTCCTGAAGCGAAGTAATATTTTCAAGTAAATTGCTATTATACTCTGATTTACTTTTAATTGCAATACTTTAAAGTGCACTCAGAAAAGATAATAGTGCAACCAAGCAAAATATACTTTTCATATTTTGAACCGAATTTAAATGAAAGATAAGATTCTTAACTTAGTTTTTTGTGTGTATGTTATTCAATATCTTCGACAGTAATTAATCCGATATCAATATGATTATACAACACTGAAGATGGTTCGATTAAAGTCAATAATATGTATAAAAAAAATAAAACCTGACTTAAAAAAAAAAAGAAACTTACTTAAAATACGCAATTTCGTTTGTAAACGACACACATGTACCAGTTATTTTGATTTTTAAACCAAAATACTCTATCAATTCCGATAAAATGGAACCAACCTCAAAGCACAACCTTTTAAACAAAAAAAAAATGGTTAAGAAAATGAGAGAGTTTTGGGGCAACAAACATTAAAAAAAAGAAAAGACGCTATGAAGTGAGTACCTTCTTTTTTTTGAAAGCGGTTGAAAAAATATATTCTTAGTCGACTACAACGCATGTAATTAGGGGTTTTTCAGTTTCCCTATCCCTAACTCAGTTCACATCATTTTTTAGGGCAAGCATATCAATCCGTACTTCCGGCAACGCACAACAATAGCGAAGTAATGACTCATTACTGTTGTAAAAAAGTTATACAACCCTTCAAATATACGCTAAACAGTAAGGACGTAGACAGATGTGCCTAGTTTTAGTTAATTTAAAATAATTTTTATTAATTTAAAATAAATTTTAGATTTTTATTTAATTTTCCAATCTTAGACTTAGTTTGATTGATATTTAATTTACTAAGGATTTCCTAAATATTACATAAATTATTATGTTATTAATTTCAATGCAAAATTATTTTAAATTCAATAAGTATACTATAAGTACTTAGTGATTTTTTGCTTGAAATATTTTAATGTCATAAAAAAAATAAAAGCAATCGAATAAAAATATTTATTCTAATACTAGTGACTTGTACCTTAATATTTCATATGGTTAGTTTAATTATTTATTTTTGCATTAGTTGAAAAAGTCAATATCGCTCTTTTCTCCTGTGCGTTGTTTGTTTTTATGAATGTTTGTCCGTGATTATCTTAGCTGCAAAAATTTTGAAGCGATTTCAGTAAAATATTTGCTACATAAAAGAGAAACTTTAACCGACTTTAAAAAGAAGATGTTATCAGTTTTACCCATATGTATACAGTATATATATCTGCGATTATTTGCTTATGAAGTCGGTTCAGAAGTCTTTTTTATTTTTATTCAAATCAAAGGAAGGCCGCGTGGCTGCCCGACCGCTTTGCGTCTTGTCGATGAAACGTATCGATCCCTACATGTGCATGTACAATTATACATACATACGTATATCGCTATCACATATCGAATCACATCAATAACTATTATTTATTGTTCGTATTTTTATAACATACCTCGTCACGAAATACAAATTCATTGTATTATTAGTGAAGTAACTAAATATGCCTCTAACTAATTTTGACGCACTGCAACTCTTAAGATTTATACTTTCAAATGAACAATCTTTGTACATTTCACTGAGTTGATATTCATGTTAAAATTAATCACGAATATAATGATTCACATCGCTCGTACATATTTAATTGAATCGGATTTTGAACTCAAAGTTACACGTACCACGGTCACGAGCTACTCGAGTCAATAAATAATTAACATGAACATAAAGATGCTTGAAGAAAACTCTATAAGTACTTTTTTCAACTAGTGGGTGATTGCGACTATGTCTGCATAGAAATTTTCATCTCTTATTTCGCCTCCCTCATAATTTACACATTTTGTAGACTATGTCTTTTTCTAAGATGCAACCAATTTCTATACAGAAATTCATTAGAATTGGTTCAACGATTTAAGTGTGAAAACATAACAGACATAGTTTATTACATAAGTATGGATTATTTTTTTTATTTTATTTCTTTTTTTGATTACATATTTTAAAAAGTAAATAAAAATATCTATTGTACAAGGCTACTAAATAATGCAACATGTGATGTAATGTAAAACATTATAAGTAGTGGTCTTAAATATTTTATATAAGTTGGGAATTTGAGATCTCAGTAAATGACGTTTGACAATGAGTCACTCCGTTATACACACAAGTGAGATGGATATATACTGAAATTAGGGGCGTAAAAGAGATAGCTTTCTCTCAAACTGCATTGAGATAGGCTGAACATTGTAGAGCATTTTCATTTTCTTATAGCGTACATGTCAATGGTATTTTATAACTATATAGATGTTACATCTATATTATTTAACGTTAAAAATCTGTGCCCATTTCCAACTTTGAGTTTTTAGCCCAAAGATACTCTCTCTTGTCATACTCAGTTGCTAGAAAATGTCATCCAACGCGATCAAGATTCTGCGTGCCAAAATCCATGAGCTTATTAAATTTAGTCATTATCACAAAAAACAGTTTAAAATATAATACGTACATAGTAACCAGCGCCATTATAAACGTGTCCCAAGCCGTCTGTGCGCCCGTAACTACCAGACTTCCGTGACCAATCGTGACGGATAAGCCTAATTTATCACACCGCTTCAATTCTATAATAACTTGCAGGTTGCGTGTGTGACAGAATATTCTATTAGTGCCTCAACGATTAATCTTGGCCTCGGGTTATTACAGTGTAAGCTGGATTAATGATTATTTGTTAAGTGATACGATCGACGGCGTACTTAATCCTTTTAGTTCCATAATATTTTATATAGGCATATAACATTCATTATGTTAGTCCTTAGTTATAAGCTTCTATAAAATTTTGTTGCTCGCAGCTTAGGATTGAAGAACATGTGTCAATTGCAAGCCTAAGCCCCATATCACTTAAATAGCTCTCTAATGAATATACAAGACGTGACTCTAAAGGATTTAATTTTATAATAACATCAAAATTGTTATCAGCTTTACATTTCCTAACATTTTCCTTTGAAAATAATAATTTCATTTCACTTAACTCTTTCGATTCTTATCACACTTCAAATCTGTTTAGCACTAAGTGTTCAACACGGTGGAAAAAGGAAAAATAAAATGGTTTGATGTTTGTAGTATGGAAATAAAATGTTATTAAAATTATTATTTAGGTAACAGAAATAATTCTTATAAAATTATCAATAAGCGTCTCCAATACAGAAAAATATCGTCGTACCAGCTGGGACTCCTGGGAGGTCTCATAAACTCACAAATTGAATATGAAAAAGTCATGCGCCGCAGAAAATATTATTAAGCCACGACATTATTCGCACCTAATGTAGTTCCGTATATTTATCCTTCGTAATATCTAACATTAACTAAGCCATAACCTTCATTGGGATAGATATAAAGTTAGGGATAATAGCAAAGCTAGAGAACTCACTCCTCTATTTATTGCTCTAATAAATATTTACGTCATAATCCAACGTAATGGTGGCGTGGAACTCCAAATCGTACGGTTTTAGTCAACATAAAATAACACCTGGATTTGTGTGTGTGGATATTAATATTATTAACACACAGAGGAATAGAGCTTATATAAATTACTATTTTATATGATACTAGATAACGCTGGCGGCTTCGCCCGCATTTATGTAAATTTTGTTTAATATATAACGAATATATAAATAAAATATAGCCTATGATTTGACTATCGTACCTTTCAAATGGTACCATAATTTTTAAAATATGTTCAGTGGTCTTGGTGTTTACTTCGCACATATAAATCTTTCTCTTTATTATGTTATTATAAACTGAACACTCGTGTTATATACTCTGTAAGTGTATCATATTTACCCTAATAAATGTTCTATGTAAGTAAGAAATCTAGTTCTGTGAAGATATTTTTAATTCATTTAATATAAATATTTAGGTTTTAATTGTATAATAACCTAATTTTAACCTAACAAATAATAACGGAAACATAGAGAATAAGTTAAAATAATAAACCACCAATATAAATGATTTTGAATGTACCTACTTTTAGAAGAATTTATATCATTGTTGATTGGAAAAATTCCACTTTAAATTAGAAATCGAACCAATATTCATATATTTGTAGCAATTTATTGATCGCTAACGAGCACCTCAATAAATTTGACTACTAAATTCAGAAACGCATCCAATCATTTTACACGTATTTGTAAAAAGTATTTAAATAGTTTATTAGATACAATAAACTATAAAAGCTTTAATTAATATGTTTAACTTCGAACTGATAAAATATTAGGTTGAATAATTTATTGAAATTTTATGGACAATTTAATAACAACATAATTATGTTATATGTACCGATATTCAACGTACCTATTAATGTGCAGGCGCAAAGGCACACATGTAAGTTATTATTACGAAGTTCTTAACATTAACTTCATAAAGGAAAATTCAGAGGTAGATACTAGAGAGGGACTAATTGTGTAAAATTATCAGTATGAAATATTCTTGTATCGTCAGCTTTAAAGGTCAACATATGGCATGTTTTGATAAAGATAGTTTTACACAATTACTCCGAGGTATGAAGAAAATCCTAAAGCAATCGGGGAAAAAAAGATTTAACGCTCCGTTTCATTGTCTTATCTGATGACAGGCGAGCTAGTTTATTTTTCGACCGGAGAATCGAAATTACTTTTCAACGGAAAATGCTGCTACTCTATATTATACATATACTAAAAATTGCATCGACAATATTGAGTTTTTGACCGATTCTTCTCGGTAGAATCTAAATTTCGAACCGGTAATAGCTTCCTTATAAATGTATTTTTTTTTGTGCATTAACGATTCAAAGTGCTCGCGAGAGTCTACTTGAAAAAACCACCATTCCACACTGACGTGTATTGATCAATAAATATTTTAAATATATAATTATTTTTATAATAATATATTATTTTATAAAATGTAACGACATTTACTAAATTTTAGCGTCGACTGATTTATTTATAATTGATAATTGACATGATAATTAAGTCTTAACTAATTAATAATAATCACACACGGAGTTTTAAATTACTTTAATCAATTATTTAATATTATAATAAGTATTTGTCATAATTATGTAAATATATAAATCTAGTAACATTTCAAATTACTAAATAGCAAATTCAACCGGATGTGGACACTAATTTCGCTCAAGACATTTAATTATATATCAAATCTAAAACTATGATAAAATATGTGGTAATAAAACAAATAAATTAGAATAGATCATTTATCTAAATATATATTTATATTTTTATCTTCGAAGACGTTGTTTTATTAGATGTTAAGAAACACGAAACATGATACAAAAATAATTATTCAATGGTTGTGAAAGTTAGGGATTCGGTTCCGATAGTTTTCTTTATTTGACAAAGAAAACTGAAATAAAAGCTTTACAGATTACTATTGTTTTATGATATTTATTTGTTAAATGTTATACGTTTTATCATTTATGTTTATCTATTCTCTAAATAAATTAGTTAAAAGCATGCTCGTATCTCGGATGTATCGATCGTGAGATCATAACTGGATGCTGATAAGCAATAATGTGTCAACCCACAAACAGTTAAATTTAAAAATAATTTTGTATTCTGATAATGCATTACGAATTTAACATTATTAAATAATTTCTCAAGTTATCTGAACTAAATTAGTACGGAAAAAGTTTCTTAATTTAATGCTTTGAATATTTAAGTGTGTTGTAGATATCTGCTTTTAATTCATTATAGTTTTTATTAAAATAGAAAAGAATAGGTTATACGTCTTGAAACAGATTTATTAAGAATAGGCTTGACACCTTTAGCCGTCATTTTCTTAAAATAAAGTCCGTATAGCTTACACAGTAATCAGCGTCCAATTGTAACATTCAGTCAAATAATAAAAAAATATTTAAATGACAGAAAATCGGATGAACCACTGGTTCGGTGTGTAACGGCAAGAAACTCACTAGTTACTCTTTTATGTCAATACATACATTTCAAAATTATGATTTATTGGTGACTTTTTTTATGAAAAGTCTAAAATATTGGTCTTTATTTTATCGCACTTTAATTTCGGACATGCCTACTTGGATATGAAAACAGCGGGTAAATTGATCGGCCGCTCATGGAACTTACCTAGGAGCCACAAATGTTACCTATATAAAATGGAAAAATGGATAAAGGAGAATAAAATTCAAGGGAAGGGATAGCACGGGAGGTAAGCTTTCGCTGTTCCAAAATAAAAACAAACAAATGCCACGCAAAGTCACATCAAGGAAATGGACTTTAAAATATATATTTATGATTACTATAGAAACAAATGCAAGTAATATACGTTTTATTTTTCTACAATAACCATCGTTTATAGTGTCTATAATTATTGTGTGGCTATAAGGTACATTTAGGATTTTATAGAGGAAGGGAAAGCGGTCTGGGTTATATATCCATTATTATCAACAATTTTATTTAGATTATTAGTATTTAAAGAAAGCTAATTTATATAAATGATCTAAAATAACATGTTTTAGTACTAATTTCTTTATATAAACATTCGTAGATAACGAGTTTTTCGGACTTAAATTAACCATAATCAAGTAATAAATCACAGATTAGACGCGATAAATATTTCAATCAATACCGCTATTATAAACCGGAAGACTTTATTTATTTAAACGCGCTAATCTCGGACGCTATCTTTTCGATTTGTAAAATTATTTTTGTTAAGGTGAGCTCGTTTATTAAGGTGTACAGGCTATAAAATATCATGCTATGACTCATATTAACATAAAAGTGACCATAGACAATATATTTGACAAGCTGAATTAAAATTTATAAAAGCAGCATAAACCACGATGTACATATAGTATTAATAACATAAATTTAAAAGTTATAAATCGATTATTTGTAATATAATACTAATTCGTTTATTAAAAGTTTTAAAAACTCTTATTGAAACTGCGTGTGGTCTACAGATCGTAACTAATAAACGGATCTCCAATATTGATGATACTAGACACAAAATCTATTAGGATTTTATTTGTTCGCCTGATTGGTTTCGTAACAGTAATTAAAATACAACTAACGCATTTGTCTATGAATAATATTAAAATAAACTAGACAGTAGCTAATTCTTGTAATTTTAATTGTAAAATAGGCAACTGCAAATATGGAATGGCTTCACAACTTAAAGTAACCGTTACTACGAAAATAATTAGTGTTTATCTAATTGTAAATAATTATGGTGTTACGTTTATTTATTTGGTTGTTTGTCGTGGTCTGGGTGTTTGTGTTAGTATAGTGTGTGTTTCCGGACCCCCGACACAAGATCACGCGATCTTAATGGGGGCCGTTGAGTGTGATGCGTTTATTTATTTATTTATTTTATTAAAATATTTAGGAAATAATTACAGTTGGAGCAATCATAAGTAAAAAGGCGATGAAAAAAATGTTTATCCTTATTTAATGGTAGAAAGTTATGTTTGTGTATGTCGTAAGCATTTTATATGATTCCGCCGTTTACATACGGCGTTGTCCATTCAATAAACGCTGTTATGTAATAAACTAAAGGAAAACTTAAAACTCGTTCAATTGTAATAATTTCAACGTTACGTCAATTGTAGTTTTATTTTAATGAATACTACCCTGGAACGTGTTTGGTGTTTCGGGATAAGCAGCCTTTCCGCCTTAGCGTAACAAAGCTCAGGCATTCATACTTGCCTCCGCAGTCCCGGCTTGCTGGTTGCCTGCGGCGACCAGTCTCGGCCGCTATAGCTCGCACATTGCCTGCGCTTCGTTACGGTAGGCGACGGCTGCTCCCTTACTCGACGGGTAAATTAAACTAGTACCAGAAGTTTTGACTTGAATTTGCCCTAATTGAATATGAATACAAATTACTATATGCCAATGTTACTGATATTATATAGAATCGAATCATCAATGAAAAATGTTTGGACATAATATATAATGACTCGACAATATACAATTCGCTTTCGGCATATTACATAACAAAATTTCCAAAAAGACGACGCCATCGCCGTATGGAAACGGTGGATTCATACAAACTGCGACATATACAAACTTCGTCAATAAAAAAAAATCGTCAGTAAGGTGGCTTCAGACATTCAGACATTAAAACAGATTAAAAAGTCACTTTTACATTTATAGCGTACATAAAATTGTTCAATAACTATCTTATGAAATAATTTACATTAAGGGGTAACTCAGTTATGCAAATAAGTTAATCAAAGATAATAATTATTTTACTTTATTAGGAAAATTTAGTATTTACTCTGGCTATATATTTCTCACTTTATTCAACAGCCAAGAGGTTGTAGCCATAAAACATATTGAAACCACGATGTAGCTTAGGATTTAATTTAAGTATCAGCAGTAAAACAAGTCGTAATAGCTTGTATCACTCTAATGATTAAGGTTATCGGCCTGGATACCTAAATCATGTGTTGTTTAGACTCGTTAAACCGCTGAATGCTCGTTCGAATTCAGGTTCCGCCGTCTTTATTAGAGATCCCGATTTAATGGTAGTTTTATTTGAATTATAACGCAGTAATCATGATTTAACTTTATGGTTTTGTTTCTTGCGTGATAGATCTCAGCATAAAATATTATAGATGTATTTGGATCTGGAAGATCTTGTGCTATAATTTTATTCTTAAATGCACGCCTTTTTTAAATTGAAAAATGTACGTTTTTTTGTATTGTCATAAAAAAAATAATAAAACTAGCATTAGCATTAGCATTCTAATTGTTTAGCCGTTATATCATAAAAGTATAGTAAAGTAAAGTAACATACTGTAAATGCCCACTGCTTGGAAATTGTCTCCTCTCATATTATGGAAAGGGTTAAGAACTAAATCCACCAGGTTGCGAATTTGCGGAAACATATCAGAATTTCTTCCGGTATATGCAGGTTTCGTTACAATGTTTTAATTCACTACAGAGCACGAGATAAATTAATACACAAATTATATCATAACCATTAGAAAAAAATGGAAAAACAAAAAAGAACTTAATAGTATGTATGATGCATCCAACTATTTGGGAACATTTTGTTCATGTTGTTTAAAAATTACAGTTCATAGATATAGGAGTTAAATGAAGAAAGTTTTTGAAAACTATTTATAATTTTGTTGTAAGCTTCACTTTGGAAAAGATATTTTGTTTGACTTTCAATGTAATATGTAAATTTGAATATACTCTAAGAATACCTTTAGTGCGATACTCGAAGAGTGCAAGTTTAAGTCCTGCTGTGTCGCAATGTTTTATATGATATTCAAATTTACATAAAACAAGAAATGGTAATACTCCTCGTTAACTTTATTTTATTTTAAGACCTGTAATCAATGGCGAACATTCCATAGAAGCATATAAATAATACATAGTTAGGGATAATAATTATAGATGTGTATTTGTTTTTATTTCATCGTATTGGAAAATATAAGCATGCCATCACTACGAGTATTAATACGAATACACTTGACGCAATTATTAAAATATGAATTTATTTATATCTGTTAATAACTAAAACTTGAAAACATACATTGAATAAATCTCATTATACTCATATCTATATATAATTCTTAGCAACATTATAATTAGTATAATTTTACGTAATATAACGATTTTTAATCTACATACTCCTAAAAATTTACTGACTACACATTAGGACCAAGTCAATTAAAACAAATCGTATATTATATGCACATACGTATAAAAATACAATACTCTATTAAGTTGTTCAATTTTAGTGCCGCAGTCGGCTAAGTACGTTTCGTGATCGCTATAATGAGCCCTTCCTTTCCCACTGGCACGAGCATATGTCAAACATGTCATGACATAAAAAAGCTACAATTAGCATTTCGAAAGGACAAAGCGCCGATAAATTGTATTCAAATTTCGCGTGACGCCTTCGCCCGTTGACAGTGTGACAGCACCGTGACATGTCTCGCAAGCTGAACAGAACAGGGGTTGCATAAGGCTGCTCGCAGACGATGTGATTTTTTGCATCATATTTCAACTAACAGCTAAACACTCAAATGGTTAAATTTAAAAAGTCATTTAGAAATCGAGATAGCACGAGACTTAACGACAACATAATATTAAGTAGTATTTGATCCGTAGATTAATTAAATAAACTCGTAAATGAATTTTTAACAAAGTTACTATAATTACAAAATTTAAGGTTCTAAAACGACGGAACCATTATTTCTCTTCCTACCTTAAATTAATTATGTATTTTTAAGATGCATTAAACAAAATAAATCAACAACTAATGTAAACTTTAAAAACAGATTTAATTAAAAACGTTGAATTAATATTTAAAAAAAAACATCCATCAATGTAGTTTTAGATAACATCTTCTATAAAATTAAAAATAATAATAATAAAATAATAACGTATATATTTTTTGTCGTCAGTCGCGTGGCAGTCCTAATTCCAGTCAAGTGACACAATGAGTCACTAGTCAGGCCGTAACAGAATAAATACGTGTTTCTGTGACAACTCCAATTTTTGATTGATCGATTCCGCAAATTTTTCACAAGGGTGAATAAGTGTCAAAATACAATCGTTCATAGGGGGAATTAAACCTGAGGAATATATATAAAAAATTTAAATTACTTATTTTTCAACACGTGTAAAAGAAATATTATAAAAAGTATTAAACCAGTAAGTATAAGTTAATTCTTTATACAGATTATAAAACAATATTGAAAAGGTCTGTCTTTCTCTTTACATGTCACACAAAAGCCAACAAAATGAATTATTTTATTTTTACACTATATTTACATTATAGATTAAAACTGTAGAATTTATTATTTTGAGGAACAATGAAAATAATTAGTGAATTTAAATACTTTCATCTAAGCTTCTCCTTAATAAGAGAAGTGATCTCTAATCAGCTGTGGCCTATTTACAGGCTATTATTATATTGTACAGTATCAATTCTCAGCGAATGCGGTCTATGTACTAATTCGAAAATCACATAATATTTTGTAGTACATCTATAGGTACTAATATTATAAAAAGATTAAAATTTGTTTATAAGTTTGTATGTACGGAATAATCTCTGAAAGCAATGATATGATTTGAAAAATTCTTATTGCCTTGGGTAACCTGTTTAATGAGGAAAGTTATAGGCTATATTACATCATGCTACGACTTATAGAAGCGAGACGGTAACCATGAACGTGAGTGAAACACCAAGGGGCAACTAGTTATTTAGAAAATTGTATGGTAAATACAACAAAACAGTCACAAATAGGAATACGAAAACAAAAGATCAATAAATAGCAAAATATGTTTATTCCCAATACTTACGTCATATTGGACAAATAAAGAAAACTCTCAGAATTAACCACAATAATCTATCAATTATATACACGGTATCTGAATAATGTTATGAGGGAAGCGTTCAATGACATGGAAAAATACTTATGAATGACTTTTATCCGCTCGGGCAGCGTGATATCGAAAACAAATACATTTATTACGAGTGAGACGTTCAAACCATGGACGTCGAGAATAAAATACGCTTGGGAAATACAGATAATGCGAAGAAAAGTCTTAATTTTGTATCAATCATTGAAAATGCTAATTTGCAAATTGACAACATAGAGCTGTATATTAAGATGTGATATAAAAGTATTAATACTTTTTTATGTGTTGATCATAGCATATTGATATATCAAAAGCAAAAATTAATTATTTTCCACAAAAAATGGACAATGAAAAAATATATCCATGACACAGAAGCTCTAAAAAATATACCAAATACAACAACTAAAAAATGTTTCACCTGACAATCGCAACTGCACATCAGCAAGATAACATTTATGCCACGAATACAAACCAATCTATTTAATATGCTATCGAACTAAACGAAACTAAAACCCATGTCAGGGCTACATTACGTTACATTGCAAATCTTATAAGACGCCAACGAACTAGCGGACGCGTGGGCGGACGGTTAAAGTATAAGTTCAATATAAAATTCGATACGGACTGTCGTAAACACAAGGCACCGACGTAAGTAGCGAATGGAAAAGAAAGAAACAGAATGTATAAAACACCCGGGCTAACAAGCACACGTTGAATGTACCGAGCACCTCCAGTACTCAGTGTGTTATTTTATTTACTCTCTACTCAGTAAACTCTATTAACCATCAGGTTTTGATTCTAAGAAGTCAATGTTTGCATTCACTGTAAACCTTGTGTCACTGTTGTCATAATATTTTACTTTGCGCTTCATTCACTGTGAGAAAGTTATGCGGTACTGTTTGTTCAACTCTTCATTGGGTTATCGAATGTATCTTCTTAAGTACACAATCATTAGCCACTCCATTTACCATCACTGAGAGAACCACCTTGTATATTTAAAATGTAATATATGGATGCAGATAAGCATCTATAGCAATAATATGTCAACCCAGAAAAAGTCAAATTTTGGGATATTGATAAATACTGAAAATTGGCACAACTAAAAGCCACTAACCAAATAATTGAATTGATATTCTGGTAATGTGTCAAGTATTTAACATTATTTACAAAAATAATGTCATATAAACTAAAGTACCGAAAATTGTTACTTAATTAAATGTTTTAAATGTTGAAAAGCGTTTCTTATTTTTAAATATGCAATTACTTTAATCTTAAAAAAAATATTATTAGATATAAGTTCTATTACAAAAATCTGCTTTTAATTCATTATACATTTTATCAAAATAGAAAAGAAAATATGGATATATACTGCTTTAAACAAATTTATTAAAAATAGGTTTGTCGTCTTAGACGCTATTTTCTCAAAATTAAGTCCATGTATGGGTTGACATAGTATTTCTTATCAGAGATTACATAACAATCGGATAAAATATTCAAAATTGTAAATACCTTCTTATTTGAACGCTTAATAATCACTAATGTCAAAAAAAAAACTTCTAAAATTTCCATCAATTTTAAGCCATATAAGTACCAGTAAAAAAGACAATGGAGCAATTTAAACAATTTATAACTCTATCGACATTCTCATTCCCAACAGTAAAGCATGATTCTTGGATATAAACGCTAATGGACGACGTTATTACTAGCTACCTCTACTAGCTACCTCGACGAAAAAGTGCATTAGTATATCGTAAGTGGGATAAAACTATTTGAATATACAGCTTAAGTGAAGTGCGTTGGAAGCGCTCCGACCACTTACTATACAACGATTCGCCTCATTTACTATAATTACCCCATTTTATTCGCTTCAATTTTCGGTAGCTGTGAATGTTCGAAATTAACGAGTCATATTTTACTACAATCGACATTCAATTCAATTTGAAAATCGAACGCAATGTTTTTAATTAAGTCCGACAACAATTCTATTGTCTTTTATTTTCGAATTTACTTTTTTATATTCAAGTATAAACCGTTGATTAAAACCAGCCAGTGTTTATTGGACTATTAAAAACATCTTTTGGGCTATATTCTTTAGAGAATATAACGTATACAATTCGAGATCTTTTTAAATTGGTCACCGCTATGCTTTCGACTTCTTGTACGCATCCCCTTTCTGACTTATCACGGTTTGTTAGACGCCCCTGGAGTCACTCCAGGGGTTTTGAAAAGAAACCGGCCTTCCTTTGAATATTGCATTTGACGTCAGTAAGTTTAGCTTATCATAACTAAGGTACGTGGGGTAAGATTTGGTTGGTCTTTTCCCTAGAGTAAATCTCACGAATGTAAACAATCAAAGTCGGGAAATTTAAACCCCAATTTTCATAAATATTTTAGGAGAAAACAAAAGAATGTAAGTACTTTTTCATGCTATTATTTAAACCATTTAAGTAAAAGACAATACATTTTAAAATGTAGCTTGAAATGAATAAACAATAACAAAACTTTCTGCGAAATTCTAATTATAATTTTATATTTAAAGACTTTATTGATATAAACGATTTAATAAACCTTCATAGTGTAATTGGTGGTTAAATAATTCAGTGTATACAGACGTTGGTTCCTAGTAGTGTGAGGCATATTTCATTCCATATCATAAAATGCAACGAGTGACAACAGTCGTAAAATTTTATGTCCAGTACCAAGTCTTCTCGTCTCAATTACAATTACAAATTATTACAAATTTTCAACTCGAGCCTAGTGTCATAACATGCAATATGCTAAAAACCGTTTACAATGTTTGCCGTTGATTTTATGGTGAAATCTTTTGTTAAAAGACGCTAATGGTTTTATTTTGTTGTATTATCATTAAGCAATAGGTTATGGTAACATAAAAAAGTTTTCAGTTTACCATTACGGACAAATGTCTTACTATGTAGTATTATTATCCATAGGCGTTTAAGGAAAACATTTTAAACGTTTACGTGGTTTGAAATCGTCTTTGCACAGTTAAATACACTTTAGTGGTCTTGTAAGATACATCTTTATGACTTTGTGGCATGATATTCTATTTACAACATAGATGTTTCTCTTGAATCATATACGTATATCATATGTATCAAAAATCATTTGTCGAATATATGCAAAATGTAAGTGAATCACTTTGAAATGCCTATACCTATTTAGTTATTAAATTTTTTTGTTTTTTTTTCGGACAAAAGATTAGACTTTTAAAAAGTCTATTAAAAAAAATAACGAGTAAGTTTTGAATTAATAAAGTTAGGTCCACTTCTATTCAAAGTAGTAATTTCAAAATATCATAAATTACTTAAATAGTACTCACGATTCTAGTCGTCGGTATTGCGCTTTTAGGATTATGTTTAAATAACAAAATTTCTACGTTGAGATAGTTTCTAATCACATTATTTTTAGAATGAAACATTTTTTTATTTCTATTACCTTTTATGTAATAAATATACATATCTAAAAAGATGACTTACAGTTAAATTTCTTAAATATCGATCTATTTTAACGTATATTTATTTCTAAAACTATTATGCCAAATAAATCTCTGAATTTGCTCGCAATATGAAGTTCAAAATAAACCAGTAAACCTATATATAGAGTGCCTCCAGCAAAATCTAGGCTTGAATCCTGTCCTGCTATTAAGGTTTGTCTCAGAGCAGTTTAACCATATGCGTGTCTTATAGTCTGTAATTTGCGACAACGCGCAGATTGCTACGTTATGATTTAAGGCAATGCGCATACAGAAACTACAATTTATTTGATATTCCTTACATCAATGTATACTGATATTATAAATGCGGAAGTATGTAAATAATTGTTTATTTGTTACGTCAAGTCTGTGCCGCAGAATCAGTGTTGAAAACTAGAAACATTGTGACAGTTAAAGCAGGCGTTTTAGTACAAATAGGATATATTTCGATATACAATTAAACAGACTGATCAAAGCTAATAACATACTGAGTTTATATTTTTCGACATCTAACGAGACGCAAATTAATTGGACTTTAATAAAAGGCGTTAAAACTGACCAACCTGCTGGATTGTATTATGAAACATTCCACGTAAAAACTGGGAGTTCCTACATGGAATGGTCTTGAACAATGGAGCCGAGCTCGGACCAACCCTGGACAACTGTGCCTCGAATATTCTATCCTGGTCCAAAACCTGCTTGATCAACCGAGCTTGGGTTATGTGATGCTGATCCAAGTCCTGATCACCTTTGCTCCATGAATGTTTACCAAGCCTAGGCCTTAGTTATCATCCCAGACTTTAAACAATGTTGGGCCGATGCGGGTGTGCAGTTCCGGGCCAAGCGTAAGAATAATTGACGCAGACTTCGGCATCGGCCCATTTCCTACGTGTGATATGCAAAAATGACTTAACCTACACGAATGTTGTATGTTTTTAATAGCGATTATTTTCAACAATTAGGTCTCTGATTTTAATTAACTGCCTGATTGTGTGTGTTCCTTGGATGTTTTAGTTATTGCATGATATTTTATAGGTTATTAGTATTTTACATATTTTAGCAAATTATCTATACTTATAACGCAAAGACATTTTTTCGAGACAAACTGATCATCTACAAGATTAGCATGTTTGAACAAAATACCTTAAAATTGATGTGTAAGCCTAGACATAAATAAGATATCGATCTATTCGCTTTACAACTCTAAAGATACACAAAGTTTAAAGGAACAGCATTAATTTTTGAAAGAATACTCAAAGTCAACAAAACTAAAGCCACAGACAAAGGCATATGTGTAGAAAACAATCTAGACAAAGTGTGCACAAACCTTTATTTACATAAAACAAAGAGTAGGGGAACATACGAAGAAGCGTGTTATTATAGATTTTTGATGTTAGCTCTGCTTCAACTGAATGTTAGTGTTTTACTTCGTTTAATTGCTATGAACTGTGACTAGGATTCCTTATACGAAGCATTTACCATACGTTTACTAGACGTAAACTAACAACTTAGTTGTTAAAACTTTTTTTTTGCTCAATAGCATGTTGACGTATTAAATCATGCATGTTTTGTGAATAAGTATATCTGATGGTGGGTTTTTATGGTGTTCGACTTTACGAATTGTTACGCACGGCTTCGCACCGCGGCAAGCCATTGCTATTCCTTCGTCTTTGATAGCGCAGACGCTTTCGCCTTGAGTCAGTGACGTATAGTCTTCCGCAGTCGTTAAATGTGCGTGGTCCATAAAATTGTGCACCATATTAAGCCACCTTTAGAAATGTAAGATTTCTTATTACATAAAATATATCTACAAAACCGTAGTCGAACTCTTGAAATCGTCATGCTTATTATTATGCTGTTTATCACCGGCCTTTTTTCATACAATAATTTTCTAAGGGATTGTTAGATATGTTTTAGAGAGAAATCTAAAATTGATAAATGTAAACAACATTAAATAAAAAAAATCAATATTTATGAGAGTTACATGTAGAGCGCTAAATAAGTACCCATAATATCACGATACATTTCCGATTTTTTTATTTAAAAGTCAATAGAATTTGTTGTAAGGTCAATGTATCGTGTGAATTGTTGCAACACCGAAGTTCGTTGCCACTTGCCACCTAAGGTGTCGTTTACGGGCTACATTCAATTTGCAGTTATCGTTTACGTTATAAGTTTGTATCGAACAGAAATGTCCAATTGTTCAAATATCACCCTTCGATTTCATTTATGTCCATCCTTATCTCATTCAATTTTTTTTAATATAAAATATGTATAATTATTTGAATTAAATGGAAAACCGCGTCGTTACTTTTTTAAAATGTCTAAATTTATGCCATCCGGGTATTGAAATTTTGTAAAAATCTTGCATTTAAATTGTTGTTTTAAATATAAAAATATAATACAAACAAGCTATAAGAACCTTTATTCCGTTAACAGAATCTGCCAAAAGACGTTAAAGTAAATAGATTTGAATAGGAATGCCGATTACGTACTTCTATTAAAAGCCGTGTTACCGTAAAACGTGATATGACTTTTAATTTATTTAGTTTGTGTACTCGTTATGCAACAGAGTACCGTCAGTAATGCACTGGTACAAATAAATGTTAAAACAGGAGTACGGTCGGAACGAACATAAAATTTATTTATTATTGTGCAAGCGCGAGCACGCACGTCTATTTTGTGAGCAAATTTATTGTATGCCGATTCAGCTTTGTTCCGTGGTAGGGTTCGCAGCAACGTTTCAGTCAAATCAGCGTTTGTTATAATTAATTGTTTTACATTCGGAGAACGTGAGACCGAATTTATAATATGAATTTTGTATTAAATTATCTAATGGTACTGTCGGTACTAAAATTGCTGTTCGAATATTTTTAATATTCAAATCAATCCTCATGTTATTTTTTAATTGAATATTCACGTTAATATCATATTTACTTAAACATACGAAAACATTTTACTGTAGAATATTTTATTCGTACATCATAAAAATTAGCATGTCAAAATACCGAAAGGTTTTATCTTGCGTCTTTAACGTTCGCTTCTAAAATAGTAAAGTAAGATGTTTTATAAAATGAGTCTCGAAACGTCTTAGAATATATATCAAATAAATTCAAAGCCAAGCTGTGCCATCTTTGGGAAATAAAGAGGGATGTGCATCGTAAACCTCAATGATACACGCAGGCGTCTCACAATAGAACGAAGTATAAAATGTTATCGGAAAGTTTGAAAAACGGTGCACTGCTTCCCGTTACTGGGGACAGCATTGTTTGTTACGTAAATAATGTCTTGTTATTTAGAATAAATTATAAGAAACATTTAAACGACTAACAGGCAATTAAAAACAGATATCCTTTGATAAGACTAGAATTTAAATGTTTGTTTTTTTAACCGACTTTCGTGTGTGTGTACGTTACCACTTTGGTTGCGTTATATGAGAATGAATCAAAACGTTTATTATTTTACAAATAGTTAATAATCTATAACAATCGATCCGAGTATTTCTTTCTGTAACTATTTTATGTGAACCAATATTGGTACTCGAATTCCCCCAATCTCAAAACCATCATATTACTATTAAACTACTTATGCAGTTATCTATATTTGCGTCAACATCATAGTGACTAGATACTCACTTACTCTTAAGTATTGTAGATCGAAGAAAGATATTTAACAAATTATTTATTACCAGTAAATTTGCAGTTATCCAAATACCATCGCCTCAGAGCAGCGTGGTAGATTAAGTTCTTAAAGTTAAATAATAATATCTTAAATAAGAAGGAAGGCCTGAAAGAAGAATAATTCTAGGCTGTTGTTACCATCAAGGATAAAATAAGATACCCAAAATAATAATTTACACTTACGAAGACTTAATAGTATGCAAACACTTCAAAAATGTATCATTAAAAAGTACATACATATAGTTAATAAGCAAATAAACAGAATACACTCAACTCGTTAGGATCTCATAATGTTATGTTAAGGGTCCAGAAACACACAACACAAACACCCAGACCACGACAAACGTCCGTATGGTCAAACGTCTTTAACGTTCGCCGTGAAAGGGGATCGAACCGGCAACTATAGCACTTCAATCAGCTGCAATGACCACCGCGGCAAAGAAAAAGTATTGACAGTATATAAAAGGACAGTTTAAATTTTCATTCAAAATTGAAATTCGGTAGATTTAGCAAAGAGATGCCGTTAGTCCGTTTTAATTTTAAATAGAATCATACACGAGGCCAATTTAATCTATCCCGGAAAACACCGATGCATTCGAGGTAACAAAATCA
Organism: Hypolimnas misippus; assembly: GCA_037950945.1. Lineage (NCBI taxonomy): Eukaryota > Metazoa > Arthropoda > Insecta > Lepidoptera > Nymphalidae > Hypolimnas > Hypolimnas misippus. The sequence continues at coordinate 6,698,270 of JBBEEQ010000019.1, forward strand.
ATATCTATTTCCCATTATCTATTTTCCTCTAAAGCAATTACAAACACGCGGTGAAATTGCATTCAATTCTGTTTATTCATATAGCACAAATTGCTGGCTACGCTTAGATTTTCCGATGTTATGTATTTTTATTTTTACTAACGCTTTTTATAATAAATGTCTTTTTTTAAATGTGGGCTTTATCATTAAATGTAAAGATGTCAAATATCCCATTGGTACATATATTTATGTATTTGCATTAAATGGCATTGGCAAACGATCAGCAAGACTTAAATATCCGACCAGTAAAACCTAATTTATGAAAATCCAACATAATAGTACATCGTCATATCTTTACTATAAGATTAACAGCACGCTCAATATTTACAGTCGATCAAAAAATAAACCGAAATACGTACTGACTAAAACCCTACCGATATTGAATTACGACGAGACCGAGAAATTCTTACGTATCTAAACTTTTCTTAATACCGAATTTTACAATTTATCATATTTATGAATACATTCATACACACATACACTCACCCATGTATCTTAAGTTATGTTTTAAGTTTTACTGATTTTTATTTTAGTTTTGTTATCAATTGTTGACTTTGTGCTCTTGGTGAATGAGCCGGGCACCCAGTAATACGATTCTCCACCTAGCTCAGGGGCCCTTGTTACTTGGTTGTAGTGTAATGCTTAAGTCAATAAAGTATTTTTATTTTTTTTTATATGCCGACGTAAGTGAAATCTATATTGTATAATGTATAAGTAAGAACATATACAAGACGAATCAAACATTAATAATTAACATATAGTAATCATTCAAGGGTCGCTGAATATTTTAAATGTGATTAAGAACTGATGTGAAAAGATCGCGGGTTCAAATCCCAGCTAGCACCGCTGTGTTTTTAGTGGTAATTTGTGTTTAAATTCATCTCGAACTCAGCGGTGCAGAAAAACATCGTTAGGGAGAAATTCTGACACGTGTATATTATCCGCCAAGCCGCAGTGGAGCAGCGTGGTGGATTAAGGTTTAATTAACCTTCTCCTTAATAAGAGAGGAGGCCTTTGCCCAGCAGTGGGGAATATTTACAGACTGTTACTTTAATTTACTTTACTAAATGCCGTAAAATAAGCCTGCCTTTAAAATCAATGAGAATTATGTAAAATCAAATTGGTTACTGAATTTAGCTTCGACTTAATTTAAAGGCCACTTCGTAATATTATGCAAGAATCTTAATTTCAAAGGCGACTAAATGGTAAATATCTATTACTAACGCTTAGAAAGACAAGCTTAGGACTTAGAAGCTCACTTAGTTCCCATTTAGCAAGCCTTAGGCGAGGTTGAGGTTGGCTTCTTAATTACCCATCGCTCGCAGCCGACCGCTGGCTAGTGAGACATTCTAAATGCATATAATCAATTGATTTATTGAAATATCGTCCCTATGTCTTTGAGATAAAGGCGATTAGATTCAATCGGCCGGTTTGGGTTTTGCTTGCAAATGCATGGCTAATGTCTCTAAATGTTCGGTGCTTTTGCTGCAGAAGTACGTGATGTCTACTTCTATTTGCAAGTTTCCATGACCGTTGAAATGTAATTTAAACTATATAGTTAAACTTTGCACGGTATTTATTATTGTTATCAATTCTGTAACATCTTTGGTGCTTTCAACGATTAAAATCATAGATATACATTTTTTATTATTTACATTTAAGTAGGTAATAATAATAAAAAAAATACTTCTCATATTAAAGTAACCAATAATTTTAACTTAAGCATTTCGCGACGTTTTCTTTCTCGCTGGGAACGGAGATGTAATTATTAAACAATGCGAATAAAATTTATGTTCTGACTAAATCTCTATGATATACGACGTATAGCGACTGTCAGCCGCGAATAGTATTATTATCATCAATGCACCTGATTTACTGCCATTGTTTCGTATTTATTTTTACTTCAGAATAAACCCTAAGTTTATCGCGAAGTGAAAATAGAATAAGTATTTCGATGACATTCGAACGAGGGCATTGAATAGTTTAATAGAGCTTTATGGACATTTTACTACATTTTTCAACGTTCCTGGGGTTAAAGATAATGGTGATAATTAAAGATGAACTAACAATAAACTTAACGTGAAAGTTTTAGTAGTTTTGTAACAAAGAGTTAATCTAGTGAAATGTACTTGAAAGAATATACTTATCCAATTCAAAACATAAATGTGAAATGAGAGCCAAGTTCAATATTATTATAAATGCCTTGGTTGTTGACTTCAACGACAAAAAAAGTGACATCTAAATGGGTGCCAAGTTCAATGGTCAGTCCTGAAATTTATTTATAAGTAACATTATAACATATCATATCTTTTTATAACATACGATAATGTATTGTAGAATAAGGTCTGTTTTGGCTAGTTTTTATAAACCTACCAACAATTCAAATTTTCGGAATTATAAAATAAGAACCGACCAATACTTGTAGTTTTAGAACTTGCGAAGGCTATAATGTGGTATGTTATATGTGATTATGTATTATGTTATATGTTAAGTTAATCCACATACCTACCACATAAAGACCGACTGTTATGAGTTTTGATTACTTACTGATTCTTACATCTATAGTAGTTAGGCACAGACACTAATAAGGTATTTATTTATGTTAAGCGTTCATAATAGAATCTAATTATTTAAAAATAGCCAGTTTTTTATTTTTTCCTTGGTATTCATCTAATTACCAAATTTTAACTCTGTAGGTCATCTGGAACTGGGTTAGAGTTTTAGTCTATGGGTCAGTCAGTCAGTCAATGATAAAAATGAGGATTTTTGGACATTAATATCTAAATAACTGTTTGAGATAAGCTTATGAAATTTAAAACACATGTGAATCTCGTAAGTCTCAATATATGAGCCAAATTTGATACGTTTATGTGAAATAGTTTTTGATTTATGAGTGCGTCAAAAGTGACTCCAAATGGTTCGTGTAATATTACACACGGTGCGGCTCGCCAGTTCTGTTTCTTGAACTTGGCTTGACACGCTACTGCGTGTCTAGATGTTTGAAAATAATTTTTACTGTAACTTTATGATGAATATATATATATATATATATATATATATATATATATATATATATATATATATATATATATATATCCCAATATATATTTATCCCATTAACCACGGGCGCATAGTGCAACTCTCAAAAGTGACATCTCATCAAAATTATAGTCGTAGTTCCTTAATTTTCCTTCACTATAAATAAAGTTTTTAAAGCAATGTTTGTCAATTGTATTACTTCGCTAAAGTGAATTCACGAGATTAACCTTATTACCAGAAATATTAAATCAAAATTATAATTGCCTGTTAATAAATGTTTAAGTAAGTGAGTTTACTTTATTCCCTTCAATTAAAATTGAACATTTTTAAAAATTAATAATAACATTAGATCATTATAAGCGAAGAGTCTAAAAGAAACAAACAAGAGAGCCAGTCACGTTTAACTTCCCGAGCGATCTGAAAGTAAGCGCAAAGTTCCCAACGGATCAAACTATACCTCTTCAAACTTCGCGAGCGCCATAATTATAGTACTTTATAAGTACTGCGCAATCAATTATATTTTTTTATCGAAAAAAAAATCTATCGGCTAGTTGTCAGGCCACCAGCACACACGCATTTAATGACTACATAAAACCGTGTTGTTATTTCGGTAAAAACTTATTCGTGTAAATCCAGCATCAATCATTTTTTTCCAGCCGGGAAGAAAATGAATTATGCTCTAAGTGTACACGGCCTCGCTTGAAAAAATGTGTGAAAAATTACCTCGATTACCTCTAATGACGGAATGACGCCACGTAGTGTATTTTCAGAAGCCCCGGAGCCATCATATAAATTGATATTATTTTGATCTTATTCATTATTCCGCACACAGTTACGTGAGAATATTTTTGCCGGTAATTTTTTACGTACCTGCTTATGATGAAAATTTTATGTCATTATTATATTAGAGGCATATTCTGATTTCACCTCTCGCGAAAAGTAAACAACCATGATGAACGTATGTACATACATACTAATTTTTGAGACGTCGTGAAATCAAAAACTACAAATAAATACATATATCAAAAACTACAAATATATATCAGCTAACAAACAAAAAAAATGCATTAAAATAAGTCCACTCGCTAGTATACACACAGATACACAGATAAATACGTCAAATTTATAACATCACCCTTTTGAGGTCTGGGGTTAAAAATAATTATCTAGAATATTAATAAAAATATTTAGAATGGAGAATCTAACCTTACTTTTAAACATTTGTGTCAATATCCATCGATTTTTTTATATCTCAAGCCGATTCTCACATGTTAGTTCCAGATAAATAAATTCACGCACAATTACTACTAGGACGTATCGCCAACAAAACATTCTTTCATTGTCTAAAGTACTTTAAAATTCAATACCAATAACAAAACATTACAACTACAAACACATTCATGCAATCACAGGAACCATGTAACCCATTATTTATGGAGCAGACCAGACAAGCTAACAAGACAACCGATGACGTATTTAACATCAAAAATAAACCTTACATATATTTATAAACTGCCTTGATATATCGATATCTAATTATTTAAAATAGCTACCATTACTTTAATCGGAACCTTAAAGCGCTCTGTTCAAACCTAATTAGCCTTGAGTGAACCGGATTTGTACCGGGAGCAATACTAATAATCAAGAGGCAAGATGAAAGGGCGGCCTATAAAGCCTTTGAAATAAATATTGGATCGCTCTAATTATCATAAAAGTACCTGTTTGCGTTAGCCGTGTCCATTACCGAATAGCTGTCGTTAAGGTTGATAAAGTCTGAGACTACCACCCACGACGTTAGTTCTCTCACAAGTAAACAAGAATCATCCCGCTAAAGATCGCGAGCTTATCGTATTACCTATGAATACATATTAGCTGTAATTGCTTGTATATATATTACTTTATCTCCTCGCAAATCATTTCTATTAAAATATATTGCTGTTTCTTGTATATTTAAAACCGCTTTTGATAGCTGAGATTATTCGGTATTACACAGTGAATGATAAGGAAAGTAATGTGCTAAAGTTCGGTCATAAATTTCCTATGGAACGTCTGGTTCGTTTCAACCGATAGGAACAATCTGATTATTCTTTCGACAGTTCGTCTGAATTTATTGGACGAATTTTATGTTTTACAATATAAGGAAATTTATATAATTCGTTTCAATTTATTTTATCTACATAATAATAGTCGTTGTATCGAAATTCTTAATAGATTTTAAGACCGTAGATAAAACGTCGGTAATTACAGAGTGGAGTCAGTAAACTAACTGAAGTTTTTTTATCGCGTTTAGTAATAATGTCGTCACGATAAAATCAATTGCAGATGTGGCTCGTCTCAGAAGCTCAGTAATAACAGTTATCATCGAGCCCGCGGGCAACCTCGTTTCCTAACCTTATATCTCATAAGTGGCTTATTCTAAAAATGCATTTCATATATGTTATTTACTTATTATTTTAATATATTCACTATTCTGTTTGCCTTTAGTATGTCAGAAATATTTTTAAGAAATTTATATGTATATTTTGTAAATTTGAAAATAGTTCGCTCAGATTATGTCTTTATTTTTAAAATGAACAATAATATTTAGCGACGACTTAATGTCACGAACAAACCCGATATTCCAGTTATAATCTTAAATGATAATCACACATAAAGGAAGGCAAAAAACTCTGACTAACCTTAGTTTAAAATATTTGGGCGACCAAAAAATATTATTAAATATTCTAAATCGATAACTTACTTAATAGTAGGAAATATTAAGACAACCTGAGCTGAAAATCTATAATAAAATTTGAATAATGGAACAAAACACGATTCTACATTTTTTAAAATGTTCTGGGATAATCCACATAAGATAATTCGTTACTGTGATCTTCCGGACCATTGGATAATTAAGATACAGGTAAAGTAAAACCCGTGATCCCTTTTAGAGGTTCAGTGGAATACTGCTGCGGGACAGTAAAATTCTTTTTTTTTTTCTTACTTAAGTGTTTTACTAATTTCAAGAAAACCATTGGTCCTTATAATTCGTACTTACAATGATAGCATTTATGTATGCATAGGACACTTATACAAACTTCCAACCCCAATTTTAACTCCTTAGTGGTCGAATTTTGCAAAAGCCCGTCTTAGTGAGCACCTACGTTCTAAAAAGGACCCCCATGCAAAATTTTAAACGCCTAGCACTTATAGTTTCTGATATTTCGTGATGAGTGAGTGACTGACCTTTTACTTTTATACATATGTACATATATGTATTTTAGATGACTTGCCATCGTGCCTTAAGAAGATTCGTTCTCCAACTCAGTTAATTTTCATTCGATATTGATTGAATTATATAAAACTACCCTCATAAAAGAGTAAAAGACTCATTTAATCGCTTTTCAAATAGCAGAAATATTCTCGTACTTTAGCTATTGCTCGGGATTTTGTTGGCGTTAATGTAAATTTTGTAACGCAGGCCAATTAAACCTTATTTTAATACAGACCTATTGAAAGTTAATTGTTCTACGTTTGTAAGCTTCTCACAAGTCAACAAAATTTAATCACAATCACAACAGAGAAGTATTCTTATTTTTATAGTAGATAAATAAGTACAAGAAACTTAATTCAACGAAACGGCACCATTTTTGAAATCAGTCAAAAAATCACAGTTCACCCTTACTTTGTTATGCTCGACTGTTTTTATGAGGCTTTTTATTAAATGTATTTCGGGAAGCCAGTTTTATGTCCACTGTTACTTGACACCTAATTACTTACATTTTATGTTTATTCTTGAAACTGATGCGATCATGCGCTTTTTATTATTTTATTATTTTGATGGTGCCCCGTCTCGTTTTGCAAAAAGTTCATGTTTACGCGTGTTTTACATCTGATTTAATCGCGACAATAAAATAAAATAGCCATATAAAAATAATAACATTAAATCACTCTTTATAAGATCGATGATTAAAATAACTACTGTTCCTTTTGTAATCGTATAGGGATGAAGCATTATAAAATTCTTAATTTCCTCTGTTAATTTTTTCGTACTGTTATAATAATAAATTGTTATGTAATAAAAGCCTAATAATCTTACAAAGTTTGGTTTTTTAAAACAAAGACATATAAGTTACTTTTAATAATTTATTTAATAACTAAAGTATTAATATATTAAACGATAATACTAAAAAAAATTACATAAGAAATGTCATGTACTATATTCGTCAATGTAAAGCGTAAATTAAAAAAACTTGACCTTTTTACGAAATGAATTTGAATACTATAGCCTATAATTTTTTTATATTCTTACTAAATTAGATATCTATTATTTTATTCGAATGGGTACATCATAATATTTACATTATTTAGTTACATATATTTTCATATATATAAAAATACAAAATTAATTCAAAATATAGTTGGCAAGAAAACAAAAAGGCAAATAAACGATCTAACTCCGTCAACCGCCCGTCAACGAAATACAGCATTTGTCGAGTTTCCGGGTTCTGCTGAAAGATGACTAAAGACACACTTTTTATCGAGACCATAAGATATCCAACGATGTGCAGTGGATGGGCGTGGGTAAATAATTTCGTCTGATTTATGTATTTCGTCTCTACGGAACCGTCGTCCTCATTACAGGTTGACGTTGAATGATGATCAGTGTTGAGAGAAAAATACCGTGTTTAACCCTCGCAGTTTATGGTTTAATTTCTATTCGTAAAAACTGCGACGAATCGGAGAGTGGAATGGATGACTACAGTCGATGGGTGAAATGGTAGCGTTCTAAATTACGTACCGGTTTTAAGCGACTACCTCTTTTGTTTTTATGCCTACCTCCTTTTGAGATGGACAAAGGGACGTGTTACTTTATACGCGATTCGACACATGTTTACGATAATGTCCCGTTTCTTAATTATTTAACGAAGCGTATGATTACTTTTTTGTTGTCGTTGTAAAAATAACATAAGTTACAATAACAAAAAATAAAACTGAAATTAGTTTGTATTCGAAACATTTCGCTTTAACTTTACAAGAACTTACGGCGTGTTTTCAAATGCCGGTTACATTAGTATTATTTATGATAACGAATAACTACAAAGTCTTATGCAAATTCTCTAAGCTTTACTGAGAAATACATTACAGAGACAAAAATAGGTTTACATTAATGTTAAATTGCTTTCGCATAGCAATTGAGTCTAAATACACAAATATACACACAATATAAACGTATAAACTTTAATCTTATAGGGCTGTGTCTAGATATACAAATAATTCAGAGTATGTATTATTAACCTAGAAATCAAAGACGTTTATATTTTTAGGAATATAGTAGTATAAGAAATTAATATTAAATCTTACCCTGGCTAATTAATTCAAGGATGAAGTATTTTATCCATAATAACAAATTTTATTTGTGTAACTCCATATGAATTCTTGATAATAATGAAGTCTTGGTTTCAAATTATCAATTTATCTATACTTATAATAAATCTGTAGAGAGGTCAATTCTGTACATGAAATATATTTTCAAAATAACTATCAGGGGGTGATTAGTGATCGATACTGATGCCAAAAATGCAATTAGTAAAATTTTTGTCTGTCTGTCTGTCTGTCTGTCTGTCTGTATGTATGTTCCTTATAGAAACAAAAACTACTCGACGGATTTTAACGAAACTTAGTACAATTATTCTTCATACTCCTGGGCAGGTTATAGTATACCTTTCATCACGTTACAATCAATAAGAGCAGAGTAATAAAGGGAAAACGGGAGACGTTACTCCAAATTTTAAGCTTCCGTCGCGTATGCAGCCTTAATGGTTAAAGTTACATAGAAATCATGTATGACGGAAATATTCTACATAAAATTTCCTAAAAAATATCCCGCAACAGCATATGTCTATCTTTTATGTTTGACTCACAATAACACGTGTAACTCCTGATAGGTTAACAGTTCGGAGAATTCTGATTATATTTGTTTACTCTTACGTTTATAAGACTCTCACTCAGCACTAATTTAAAAAAGTTAACATTATTACCTATTTAATAAATAAAAAAATCATAGAAATCAAGTTTTGTGGATTGACATATTATATTTCCCTATTAAATTACGATAGTTAATCTGTCTGTCACATCAAAACCACTGAACCCCGAGGAAGGACATACGCTGCTTTTTTTCGAAAAACGACGAAAACGCGGACGAAGTCGCAGGCAAAAGCTAGTAATAAATAATATTTTAATCAATTTTCATCATATTATTATTCATACAAAAATATAACATTATTAAAGAATAATACGTTATAAAAATTAAATATAACGTATCAATAAAAATGAAATTATAATCAGAATATATTTTATTTAAGAATACATGACTTGTATGAAAAAAGTGAATAACAAACTTAAAATTAACCTTTAAGAAGAATTATTTTACATAATTTACAAAATATGTATCTTAATATATAATTATGTTAAGCAGTCATACATTTGGCACTTAATTGGTTTAAAGTCTGTATTAAGAAATTTTTAATAGATAAAGCATAATATACTTTACAAGAATATTTTGACGACAAAGAGGCATGGATTTGATACGCGTTAATTTTCTAACAGGATAACAAAACTAAAATGTAATAAAAATACATTATGTATAACTTACTTTCAAAGAGTTACTATCGAGTTTTTTGCCGGGTTTTCTCGGTAAAAACTACATTTCGAACCGGTGGTAGCTTTTTAAAAATCTAAAAACAAAAATGACATATAACTTGACGATTCAAAAGTGCTTTAAAAAGCCCATTTGAATAAAGTATATTATGAGTTTTGAGTTTGAGTTCGTTACATAATACACACTTATGTCCTCATATCTAATAAGTTATAAGAGTGACATACAAAAATCGCACGAACCTTGTATCATTTTAGCAAGCCTTAAACAATAAAACGTAGACGTTTGCACTGTCTGTGTCCAGGAAACGGATGTTAGTCGGCAGATCCGGTATAACAAGGCACTATGCCAACAGTTGCGTGACTAAACCGTCTGTTATAATAACTACAATTAGTTACACCATTCGAAAAATATACCTTGGATATACGCAAAGGTAAAAAAACCTTTTGTTGGCAAAAAACGGTCAAAACTCTTTGTAGGTGGTATGTTATTATCGTTCACGGAGTTGTGAATGGTTATTTTCTTTATAATCAATTTTGTAGAAAAAAAATATTAGCATTTACTCGTAACGTGTCTGCCAAATAAATTTTTCGACCGATTAGAAGTCAGGAAAAAAGCGGTATCAATTCAATTCGGTACATTTTACCCTATTTTCTAATGAGTAGATTCTCAATTCATCGGGTTTTTTTAAGTGATTACCTGGAAAACGCTGGACCGATTTAGTAATTTCTTTCCGATTTAGTTTTGTTTGAAAGGGTATACTCGCCTATACACTCCCTAGAATTTTCATCAAAATCAAATGTAATTTGGTTTTTAAATCAAAATAACTGGAATAAGTATGTCACCCAAGTGAACAAAACTACGTATTTTACTTTTGAATTTGTTTTTTTTTTAAGTCTTTTTTACGTATTTATGTTTACGATTCGCTATATTACCGTTATTTGTAAACGATTTATTAATTCAGTAATTACAGATACTACTAAGATAGACTTGGCCCCGGATAAAAATATGTAATGAGGTAGCACAATTGATATGTAGTGGAAGCGCATTCCACAAACGGGTAGGTTATACCGCAAAAGAATTGAAAAAAAAGGTTTTGGGTTCAATATTAAATTTTCGGATAAACGTAGATTCATCCTGTGCTCAGAATTTACATTTCGAGAACTAAAATAATCGAATTTATCTTTTAAATAAACGGGTGTTTGACGATTGAATAACACACGGTCCAGAAGGGAAACAATATGTAAATTCCGGTGAAAACGAATAGGTAACCACTTGAGCTTCGCACGAAATTCAGAAACATGGTCATATTTCCGTAAACCAAATATGAATCTGATAGCTAGATTTTGAAGACGCTCAAGTTTATTTAATTGGTTTTCATTCAAATATTATAGCTTGCGTCAGCATAGTCGAGAATAGAGAGAAGTAAAGTGTGTGCTTACATAATCTTGGTGGGAATTGAGAGAAATTAACTTAAACATCATAGAAAGCCCATCGCCACAAACATTTTCTTGTTTGCACGTTTAATTGGTGCGTGTTTTTGTTGAATGAGAGTGTATAATCTAAATGAATACCTTGAGGTACCCTGGCACGTACATCACACAATGACGAATATATCTTGTCAATCTGAATACGTTGCCTTCTGTCTCTAATGTCACTCTGAAACCAGCCGATCACTGATGGAAATATATTAAGACAACGCAACAAACTCCACAGCATGTCAAAATTAACGGTACTGAAAGCATTGCTAAAATCTAGCAATGTCAGCACAGCTGTTTACTGTCTATACCCAATCGAATGTCGTCGGTGATTTTTACCAGCACTGAAACCGTACTGTGGCCGTAACGGAAGCCAGATTGAAAGGGATTAAGAAGGCTATGCCTATTTAAGATATTGATTACTTGCTGGAACACTAGTTTCTCTAAAACTTTCAAAAGAAATGAAAGGATGAAAACAGGACGAAAATCAGAATAGTTTAGAGCATTAGCCTTTTTGGGAGCGGAATTATAAGGGCAACTTTTCAAGATTCAGGAAACTTTGAGGATGAGATCGAATCATTGAGGATATGGGTAATTACAGGAGCAATAGTTTCTATGACAGGTAAGATCACGTTTCGATCGGCGTTAGAGGAGATGGACAATATGTTCTTCTTAACATCACAAACAGTGAAGGGAAATTAAACAGTGGATAGAATTTCTCAACGGACGAAGGCAAATTGCTCGTGTTAATGCAATCTTTGTAAGTAGTACGTGCAAGTAGTAACGCGTGAGCTCCAGCGTGACATTTGTTTATCTATCTTTATAATACTTACTATATTTCTCCTGTGTGTATCTCATTGAAGTCCTCTAAAATGGCTGGCCTGATGTAATTATGTATGTGTGTTTCAATTTACAATAGAACCTGATAGGTGGCGCTGCCAATGGAGTCTATCGGATCCTTATAATAAAGAAATTAAATTGTAAGATCATAACTTTTGTATAGAGGTAATCTCCAAAACTAATCGGATTTCGGCAATGCCTGGAGTTTTCGAATTGACCTAGATCGCGTTGGAACGAATAGCAACATATATAGACGTATACACGTGTAATATAATTATTTTAAAAACGCATTCTAAACGTGTATAACCACATTTAACATATATGTAGATGTGTACGTACGTAAATCACGGGTTAAAAGATATCTCGCGTTTTAATTTAACATGTTAAAATAAGTTCTGAGATGTACTAATATATTTGACAATATGTTGGAAAATAATGACAGCGTAGTTGACTCAAAATATTTTCATTAAGCGGGAATTACAGTTGTGACTTTGCTTGCATACTTATATCAAGATTCACATATATTGTTTATGATAGGTCTTACACCTAAATGAATTTTCTGTCAGTACCTTCTTTTTAACACACACACACGCATACAGTCATACAAACACACACACACGCACACACACACACGCACGCACGCACACACAGCTTCCATAAATTTACCTAGATTACTGTTACCAGGTAACAGACTTGTTTTATATCTATTACGAGAGTGAAACCTACATACATGTATAATTCTCGTCTTAAAAAAAGATTAAGTATTCGCTCATTAATGAGATATTAACATGTTACTTTTAAGTATTCAAGACATATTCTAAAAATGCGTATAAAATTAAACACAATAAGGATTGTATCGTGTTGGTATTTTAATAACTCAACTACCTCGTCCCTTACGTGAATATTTTAAATTGGAACCCACGTCAATACATTACGTTATTGACATATCAAGCCATTTTTAGATGCATCTATTTTTATAACGTAGTTAACTTTATGTTTCTTTAATTTATATATTTTTACGTAAAATGAGCCAAACAATAAGGAAAATTACACTGCAATCGAGTAAGAGGTAATAAGCGAATACATAGAGGACTGTTCAGTTATTACATATGGATGCTGATAAGCAATAATGTGTCAACCCACAAAAAGTCAAATTCGGAGATAGAAGTGTATTTTGATAATGCATTACCTAATTAACATTATTCAAAAAAAATTTTAAATCTGAACGATATAAGTACGGAAAAAAGTTACTTAATTTAATGTTTCGAATTTCAAGTGTGTTCCGTATTTTGCAATTTATACAATAATCTCATATATTTATTATAAATTTTTTATTGCATAAAAATTTAACTATATCAATCTACTTTCAATTCATTACATTGTATATCAAAATAAAAAAGAAAAAATGGTATATACTTTTTCAAACAAATTTATTAAGAATGGGTGTTAAATCTTTAGACGCCATTTTTTCAAAATGTGTGGCTTAACACAGTATTGCTTATAAGCGTCCATATAATTTAAAGATAAAATCAAAATAAAGAAAAACTATTCGAATAGGCTTTTAAAAGTCACTTTTGAATCGTCAAACAAACAAAAAGTACTTAAATTAAGGAAAAGCTACCACTGGTTCGGAATGTAGATACTACCGAGATGAACCGGCAAGAAACTCGATAGGCACTCTGTTAAAATTGTGTTATTAAGATAGACTACATCTGTGCATTATTATCATCTATATAATCTTGTACAGAATAATATGTGTTAGCTATTAAAGATTTTTTAATATACAACTTAAATTTATTCATTGAAAACTGCATGAAGTATAATAAATACATGAGCTAATTTAACTTTTGTAAAAAAGCCTTCATAGCCAATCAACTTATAAAATCTAAAATACGATACGATATCATAAAAGTTACATATACACAAGTATACATACTTAAAAAATGTAAAGAGAAGAAAATTCATTGTAAAAAGTATTATCGGAATTTTCGTTTAAAATACTTCATAAAATTAAACTTAAATAAATGTAAGGTCGATGTATACATACATATATATAATTAAACTTAAACGCATTACTCCTGTTTTGTCGAATTAGAGACTAAAACGCTCAATGGAACGATTGCATTAATGTAACGTATCGCCTGTACTATTTGCTTGCAAATTGTATGTTTGAATTCACCAACTTTGTTGTATGTACAATGTACATATACATTAAATCGGATCTGTGTGTTGCGATTTAATGTATATGTACACACAGATTACACAAGACAACTTAAATTCTGTCAGTATTTAAGTTCTTGTCAAAATATAATCCTTATTTGTATATCATTGAAATAAATTTTATCTCAAAACTTGAAACATTACTTCGCGTGAAAGTCACAACATTTGACGCAAGAATTAAGTCAGAAACAAGAAAACTGTTTCATTTCATTGTGTTTAAATTCGCACAGTATGTATGCATACCACGGATGGTCGGTGGTTTTGTAAAACATTTAAAGTAAGATGAAACGATATCCAGATGTAGACGTACAGATACCGAGATGAGCAATAAGAAATTCTAAGTAGCACGGCGGGATGCTTTGAATTAAAACTAACAATACCATACGACTTCCCACGAAACGTGTTTTTGTTGAAATAATTAAGTTTTAAACACTGTATATCATTGTTTTCTTACGCGGCGCGACAGTACCGTTTTGTGAAGTCGAGTTTTTATTAGTATTCGTTCACTCAGCTATGTATGAACTGAAGTGTTAAACATTCCAAATGACGGTATCAAGTCATATATAAAATTAAATTCGTATAATATGAAAAGTATAAGGACAGGTAATATACACATAATTTTAGATAAATTCAATTCATAAATATAAATAACTCATATATGTATTGTATGTAAAATCTCTTTAAAATTTTAGTTTGTAATTTCTATATAACCTACTGATGTAAGCCTATTTTAGTTACCCTGTTTATAAATATATGAATTTACTGCTTGAATCTGTAGCCCATTGGAAATGAGTAAGACTTGGGCAATTAAGTGTCATTACTTAATCCCGTAGACTCCATAAATTTCCAGATCTTTTGGGCAGTTATCATTTGTATCCCTTCGAGACATATTAGATGCTGCCCTAGGTGGACACTTCCATAATAGATGACTAGGCCACATCCGCAAAGGATATGCACTGGATAAAGTATACTACCACCACACTCAAAAATCAATAAAATTGCTTATTCCAAGGCCAAAGGCAAGTAATTAATTAAATAACAAAAATAAGTTGAAGCTTTTTCTAACTTTTTAAAGAAAACATATACAGCGCAAATTCAATACAAACAAGCTAACCTACAAATAGACTCTAATTATAATAGTATCTCTTATAAAAAATATGAATAAAATTTATAAATAAATAATAATGTTTAAGTCTAGTCGCATTGCAGTGCTTTTGACCTATTCATAATATAAATGAATTTAACAATACTTACAAATATGAATACGTTACTATAAAAGAGGCATCGCATGACCTAGATTTAAGCTATGTTTATATGCTACATTATTTGTGTTACAATAAATAGGGCCTAATTGTTAAAACTATTTCTATAACACATGCAACATTATGACATTTTGAGTAATTTTTTTTGGACTAAAAGGCCCATATTTAACTATCTAGACAGGTCATCAGATCTTAAGTGATCATGTTCGCCCATTCTCAGCATCAGATGAAGCTTGTGAAGGAATAATTAATAAAATGAAACAGAAAGTAAGGGAGAGTATAGAAGTTTCGTTTCTTTATATAGAAATAGCTGATAAAAGAGAAGGCAGGAAACCTGGTGAAAAGTGGAAGATGAAGGAAGTAAGGAAAGGAATGGGGGAAGGGGCTAGGCCTGCTCTCCCACTCTCTATATGAATCGCAATTTTAGTTAATTTACGTTGATATTCTAAGAAAGTGAATCTACCCTAGTCCACCTAGTCTGTATACCAGCTTTAGACTGTAAGCTACAGTTATACTCTACCACAGTAAAATATATAGCAAATAACCTTTAGGTTAGACTAAACAAATACATTCAGACCTGCCTTAAATTTTGCATATCTCTCGTGTGATAAAAATGACAGATAAGGCCTAAACGTTTTCATCCATCGCGATACTCATATCAGGGGTTACTCTCCCGACACAAGTCACGTATTAAATGAGAATATTCGGGCGAGCCTCTGACTTATTTATCATTCCACTCAGAGCTACACCCCATGAATTTTATACAAGATTGAACGATTTAGTGAGTAAAATTGATGAAACATCTATCGAACGATGTCAGGACCTGATTGAACAATGCTGCGAAACAAATGTTATGGTGGATTCACATTTTTCGCGAAATGCAATACGATTCGATACATTTGTTAGGCACACGTTAAGTTATTCATATCGATGGATTTAAAATTTCAATAACATAGAAATATTGATTGAAAAGTTCAAGCTTTGTACGATTGCAATTTTGTGGATATAAAATTGTGTTTTTAAATTATTTTTAACTTCTATCAATTTTGTTGTTTCTTTCTAATAACTGTAAACTTTTACTTGCGAAGCCGAACTAAAAATGTTTTTATTAGATAACAATCCTTTTTAATAAGAGGGAACCGAGATCAAAAGCAAAATTCCTATATTCGTTTATTTGAATGACGTACTTGTTCTAATTATTTTAATTGTAAAACCAAACTACTAAAAGGATTTTGGTAAAAATTCTATGCGACTAAAAGGACAGTATACGATATCGTTTACGAGTAATCGCTGAACACACATAACAAACTATGATATTCCCGACGAATAAAAAACCTCATTCTTTTTTGGAAGCCAGTTAAAAATCAATGTTTGTGTGTTCGTTTGTAACTTATAGGCAGCCTTACGGTTTTATCCAATCGTGATTAAAATTTGTTAACTTATCGATTACACTTGCGCAAAGATTATAGTCATAATACAATTAACTTCCAGTAGGTGACGCGCGTGTCACACCGACCAGACGGCAAAAAACTAAAGACTGCCAGCGAAACAAAATTTACATTAACGCGAGCAAAGCCGCAAGCAAAAAGCTTGTATAGGATAAAATAGAGCTAGCTGTAAATATATAACACTAACACAACATTTGACAGACACGTTGGCGCAATGGTCACTGCAACTGACTAGAGCGCTAACGGTCGCGGGTTCGATCCCCGCTCACGGCAAACGTCGGTATTGGCCATACGGATGTTTGTCGTGGTCTGGGTGTTTGTGTAAGTGTTGTGTGTGTTTCCGAACCCCCGACACAAGGCCACGAGATCTTAATGGGGGGCCGTTGAATGTGATGCGTTTATTTATTTATTTATTTTATTGTGTGTAGTGTAACAGCTATTTTAATTTTCAATCTACTCGTTCTAAATATCCAATATATATGTATTTAATAATACATTTCGTAGTTTTTTTTATTCACTATTGTTGTATATCGATGGGAAATATCAGTAAAGCCACGTTATCTTAACACAGTCCCAGACGGTTCATAAAAATGATGCATTTTCTCGTAACTGATTGTGAAGTGTATGTAACGGAATACTTAATTATATCGTATTATGTTCTTCTTACTTGATCGGCTAATTATGGCCGTTGTTTTTAATCGTTTTTTTTTTGTTTTATTATATGGACGCTGATATGCAATACTGTGTCAAGCCACACGGACTCCATTTTGAGAAAATGGCGTCTAAACATAATATACGTATTCTTAATAAATTGGTTAAAATACGTATATATCCATTATTCTTTACTATTTTGATAAAAGGTACGTTAAATTAATTGCAGATTAATATGATAAAAAGTTTTACCTACTAATAAGTTTTTCAGATATATGATATTCTAGAATATCTCAAAAAATGTAACACACTTCAATAGTCTAATCATTAAATTAAGATACTTTTTCCGTACTTTTTTTGTTTAAATGACTTGAAATATTTTTGAATAATGTTAAACATGTAACGAATTATAAGAATACATCAATATATCAGAAATTGACTTTTGTGGGTTGACACATTAGGTAACATTTACAGTTCAGGTGCGATGAATACTCGCAAGCTAAATAACATAAACCGCGAAAGTTTAAAGTATACAACCATTTATTATGTTGTAATTAGTACTTATTGGTCCCTCGTGGAGCAAATTCGCCTAAATTCCGGGGGCCCCTATACCGTTTCCTGTATTTTAATTTTAAGTCTTTTAAAAATAAATGAAATATAGAACTTCTGTTTCATCGTAAGATTTATATCCCTTTCAACGATATCGTATTCATAAATTTTTATGTTTAAAAGTACTTAATATACTTTCAATCTTAAGCAGATTTCCAATTTAAAATTAAATGTAATTTCAATTTGCACGAGAGTTTGAAATGACAAAAAATATGCTCGTAACATATTTTACACTATTATATATATTAATCGCTTACTTCAACTTGCTTGAAAGATTTTTGAAACGGTGTAACTTAATTAATAAATTATACCTTAATACTTATAGTAGCGTTGCTATATAAATCCTCATTTATTTATAAACTTATTTCCTTATACACAACACATTAAATATTATCTTAATTAAAAACTATTATAATTATTATTTTAAACAAAAATGTATAAAATATTTTTCAAGTTGTACATTAAAATTACTAAACACAACTTATATAATTATTTATATAACACTAAGTCGCTTTTGAGCAAAAATTTTTAGAGCAACGCTAAAAGCGAAGTGACCAAGTTATAAGAAATGATGAGTATCGTTCCTCAACTGTCGAGTGGATTCGCATAAATATAAAAGTGAATGATGTTCGCATTGAGGCTGTCAGTGCTCAGAGCGGAGCAATTAATTACAATTTTAATTGAACCCGTCGACTTGCACACAAAATGAGCAGCACCGTAACTTATATGAGTACTAAAACCCTAGTTATGAGTTCCTTTCTTACATGCAAATGACATATAAAACCGTTTTAAGTTATGACGACGTACAACTCGGTTTAAGATAATTTGCACTCATATGAGTTTAGTTAAATTAACTAAATAATCACGTACGCGATTTATGTAGTACCTAGTTTGTATTTACTTCATGGTAATTTTCTTATGAATAATTTTCATTTGTATTAAAAATAGGAATTATGTGTATAATTATGTTTTCAATGATTTGTAATAAATATTGTAATAAATAAAATTAATTTAATTATTTCGTTGTTTTTTCTTATTATATATGTATTATTGACATTGATTTAGATATTATAATAATAAGCCTTTGAACGTATGCCAATTTCGATAAATTGATCTGTCAAATAAAGTAACATTGAGGAATAATCCGTCCAAAAAATCAAAATTAATGAACGTATAGCGAATCTAATTCAAACAGTCGTAAAATCGGCTTCCACGTTGATTTGACGCTAAATAAATATTCAAAACATTCGATATTGTATACAAAGGATTCGATTGGATGGGACACATTGACAAATTATACCTTAGAATTTTTTCCGAAACATGTAAGTTTTCTCACAAGGTTTTATCTTAAACACCAGACACGAGATGAATTTAAAACAAATTATCATGTGATACTATTTCATTGAATTTCAATGACAACCTCAACTCTATCAGTAAATAACGACTGCAAATAATTACTCGTTACGTATTTAAACTCTTGAAACTATACATTTTCATGAGCCATCAATACTAAAACTGCATATTAAATTAGATATGCTTTTAAAATAAATAAAAAAACTTTATTTAACAATGACACCATAAATGGGACGGATTGAGGAAACGAAACGTTCAATAATAATGACAATATATTAATAAGCCTTTTATTTACACTAATAGAACTGTAGATGTATCCTTTTACGAAAACAAATTACGAATAACAAGAACCCATAATTAATGGGATCGCATACACATCTGTGCATATCTTTTTTGAAATAATCCATGTGTATGGCTAAAATGTAATATGAATACGTTAAAATATATATTACATTTAAAATATATTTTACAAACCTTGGTAGTATGTCAACTTTTACCAAAAATTATATAAAATTTAGGAAAGGGTTACAATAAATCAATAAAACCTTAATGTATTCGCAAGATCAACAAACTCATATTTACACGGTACCTACAATTTATTGTACACGGTAGACTTATTGCAGGTTTTAAAATAACTAGCTCATTAAAATTAGTGATTAATCGTCATTGATAAATACAAAGTGCGTGAAACATTTCTGTTTATTTTTAAAAATTACAAAGTCACTCGTTCAAGTGGCAGTCATTCGTAAAATGTTCTCCACGGGCTATTATTCAAACGTTATCTTTATTATGCTCTCTGTAAAAGAACTTAATTGATGCCACATGTTTGAAATGTGGTATCGCCTCTGTCGTCAACTCGACCGCACATGGGACCGAAATGTCAACGAAAAGTATAATATAAAAAGATGTCTCATCTCTCACCCTAATTTAATTGTTTTTATAAATTGACTAACCGTTTCTCTCAATGTCTGCTTTGAATTAATAATGCCATGCTCTTAGTCTCGAAACTCGAGTGGCTATAATGCTCTTAGCGTATTAAGATAAAATATAAATAAAACTGTCATTAAATTAGTCATCAACTTCAAACAGATTTTTTTTTCTAACATATATTTGCTTTTACATAAATTATTTAACAAAATCTCTAATTAATTTAAATTTTTATTTTAGTAGTCTAAAAGTGTGTATAATTACATTTTTATATTAAAAAAATGTCATAATATCCATCGAAATTACGGATATACTTTAAAAGACAATGTAAATTAAAGATAGCAAATATTTAAGCCGGAGCTGTACTGAAAGAGTTCGCTTCCGCGTTGTATTTCAAGACATTGTTCCCAAAAAAGAATGGTAGTTAATTTTTTATCACCAAAATTAATGACTGAAGTAAAGGAAGTCCGAAGTGTAAAGGAAATTGAAATAAATCTACCACAGATGCACCAACTCATTTACAGAGAGTGAAAAGTACACAAAAGGGGTTATAAAAGTTTAGCTTCTCTGATCAAAATAGAACATTTATTTTAAAAAGTAATTTATGATTTAGATGGTACTGTAAATAGATTTAAAAATATTGATTAATAATTTAATTTTTTCACACGTACTTCGTGAATCGACAACATTTATGGATGCTGATAAGCAATACTGTGTCAAGCCACACGGACATCATTTTGAGAAAATAGCGTCTAAAGATGTCAAACCTATTTTTAATAAATATGTTTGAAGGAGTATATATTCACCTTTTCTGTTATTTTTTGATAAAAGGTATAATGAATTAAAAGCAGTTTGATATAGTTATTATATTATCTAAAAAAAGTTTTTTCAAATATTTGAGATTATTGTATAAATTGCAAAATATGGAACGCACTATAAATTCGAAACAATATATAAGAGACTTTTTTACGTACCTATTTAGTTTTTATGACTTTAATTTTTTTGAATAACGTTAAATAGGTGCAGTATCTAAATATATCAATATCTCCGAATTTAAGTTTTTGTGGGTTGACACACTATTGCTTTTCAGCATCCATATTATATATCGTGTCGATTAACATGACAACATACATATATAATTGCTATTGTTATTCGAAGCTTAGTTAATTTTTGATAATCAATAAATAATGTTTCAATAAAAACATTAATTTAGTAAAGCTATTTACGTGCATAAGACTTTTAGATATTTAATTCAGAAATTCTCTATTAATAATACACTGAAAACGTTATTCTAACAAAACATCGTATAAACATTATCGTCGTCACATAACTATGATAAAATGCAGGCTTATACGGAGAATATGTTCAGTTTTAACACAAAAATCAGAAACCAACTCTCAAAATGCATCACGATACGATAGCGGTAGGTCACCGTGACTAGATTGCTGGATTAACAAAGCTACATATAGAAATATAGAAAACAAGTTTATTCCAAAAATAAAAAACCCGACTGCATTTGAGTATGAATCGTTGCTAACCGAATTTAAATCGTTATGGATCCTAAACGATTATTCTGATTAAGAAACGTTATAAAAACTTAATAATAATTTTTGAATACGTGTCAATGACACCCCACTTGACATAGCTCGTCGATTTTCATTTATTCTTCTTCACTTTGTGGCGTCCAAAATCGATTATTTTGATTTTTTCAATTTTTTATGCTTTCAATGACATTCGCGCCGTCGTGATGAATCAAACATGTAATTCATAAAAATCCACCCACGAGTTTGGTATAAATATTGCTACTACGATACAACCCACTTATATACATACAACATACATAGACTGGTCGGGTAAAAAACATTAAAGAAACGAAAAAGCCGTCTCCAGTAAGTCGCGACTACTAGGAAACGTAACCCAAAAACAAAAACATTGCCATAATAATAACTATTAATAATACCCGCTCGTTACATTCACAGTTCATTTTAGTCTCAGGATTTATATCAAATCCTATTAATTAATAGTAACAACTCATATTTCAAAGATATTGTCTGACGTTAGATTTTACCGTAACTACAATCTAAATTTGTATGTTCCTTGTACTGTTTTGACTTTACGACGTATTTGCATTATAAAGCACACTGACATATAGTCGGGATGAGTAGTAATTTTGAGGTGTAATGGTGCATCCAGAGCGTTATGACGTACCTCTGTAACAAAATGAGTTGAAAATCATAAAGGTTTAGGAAGCGTTATATTACCGGCTAAATGCGTTTTCGTTTTTTTTACTCCCATTTAATTCAACGACGTACTTATTCTATTTAGTTAGCTAACTTCGATATTAAATTGAATGAATAAATGTTCTAAATATTTTAATAGAAAAACATCAGAAAAGTTGTTGAAGGTTCTAAAGCAAACGCAATTACATATAAATTGATTTATATATTTAAAAAAAAAAAAACAAGGCTATATAAATTATAAAATAAAATTTCCTCAAAAGTTAATTGTAATAATTATGTGGATCATTAAAAAAAGTAAACCTACTAAGGTAGAGTATAATTGATAAGAACTTAGGGCGGGATCACATTAAACGCCAATTACACTAATGAATTAAAAATAAACAATAAAAAGGTACTAATTATTTTAATCGTACGAGTTTATTAGCTTACCTTTTCATTTTATTACCTTATGCTAATAATGTGCGTTTAGATGACGTTATTTTATTTAAATTATGAAAAATAACTGTTTTAATGGTTTTTAATTCTTAACTATGAGCAATATTTAAGATGTCACAACAGTTATATGCACTTTTAAATTTTCTCAAAATGAAGACCGTGTGGCTTGACATAGTATTGTTTATCAGCGTCCGTATATACCTAAAGTTATAAAATATCATTTGTGAAGATATAATAGGATGCTGATAAGCAATAATGTGTCAACCCACAAAAAGTCAAATTTTAAGATATTGATGTATATTGATACTACGTCACCTATTTAACATTATCCAAACAAATTTCAAGTCATCTAAACTAAATAAGTATGGAAAAAAGTTTCTTAACTCAATGTTTCGTATTTCAGGTGCGTTCCATATTTTGCAATTTATAAAATAATCTCAAATATTTAAAAACTTATTATTATATAACATATTAAATAAATCTATCTGCTTTTGATTCAATATACATTTTATCAAAATAGAAAAAAAAGATGAATATATAGGTGTTCAAACTAATTTATTAAGAATAGGTTTGACATCTTTAGACGCCATTTTCTCAAAACGAAGTCCGTGTGGCTTGACACAGTATTGCTTATCAGCGTCCAATTAGTTATGCAAGTACTGTCGATATACAACATATCAAGAGACTTAAGTTGCCGAACACCGATACTATTAACATCAATATTGATACATGGTTCTTAGATAAATATTATTAAGAATGCACTGCAGACAGCTTCCTTTATGTAATATTTTAGCAGCACATAAAAAACATTAGCAATAGTGATAGATCGGTATGATAATATTGTCTTGAGTAGTATATGGTCTAGTCCTAATAGAGGCAGTAACTGTCCCTTTCGTAGGACATTTGTTATCGTGTAAAGCCATTAATCACTGTAGCTTGCTTGTGGCCCGCTCCTACCTGTTTCCTACGATATGTCAGTTCCTTCACTTGACAATTCTTTTCAAGTTGAAAATAGAAAAAATTAAGAATTACTTTGTAGTTAAATTATTTTGACAACCCAATGAACTCCTAAAATACCACACATATGTTTCAAATTTAATTTTAATAATTATTGTAATTAATGTGTTTATCTAAACACATATTAAATAATTATTACATAATCATCTAAATTATATATTCTTAAAAATAACTCTTAAATAAATTAATATTTACTAGTAAAAGCCAGTACGTTAATATAATAACAATAATTTCATACCACAGCCACATTGCCGACACAATGAGGTATAAAACTCATTCCGTTTCATAAATTCGTCACATTTCATCAATAAATCCGACGGCTGATTTATTGACAGGCGCGTCCTATTCTTAACAGATTCGATATAATTTGTTAGCCAAATAATCCGGGATTTAGATGCGGACCCCACGTCGCTATAAATAAAAGCGTTTGTAATAAAAGCAGCGGAAGATTACCGTACGCTGAAGTCGGAACGAGCTAAATTTCACCCACATTATAGCAAATAATAGCAAACAGTAGGCACGCTGCCGTCACCCTACAGTGACGATATGTTACGCCCTAAACCCTCTTTATACCTAAATGCACAACGGGAGACCGACAAAAAATCGTTGCACAGAAGCGTTAGGGCAGATCCGACTAAGTAATAATGTGAATATTTATGTCATAGGCACGTGCTGATTTGTCGTAATGGTTACACGAATTTCGCATATTGGTAATTACGTTCCGACTCCGAGTAACTTATTAATGTTTATTTACATGTTGTGAAGCACTTTGAAGAGTACTCGCGCTTATGAAGTTTTAGGAATATATTTATGTAAATTTCTATCTAAAACATGAAGCATTAATATAATGTAGTTTAACGTAGAATTTGAATCATGATTGTAAAGTAGCTATAAAAATTATTACAAATATTTTAAACACGAATTTCATACAAATATATTAATAGTAAAAAGTATATATTTTACTCGTATTTTCACAGACTGATGAATAGTATTAGTAAAAGAAATAATTGAACTAGGATCCAACTATACCCACGACTTACTAATACCACGACAATAATTTTATTTAGAAAAATATAAATAATAAAATTATATGCATAAATTAAAGTTTACATTGTACCTTTCGGAATTTTCGAGATGTCTTGTACAGACAATGGACGTACCACAAAAGAAGGTAATCTAATTTTTGGGAGGATTTAGTGTAGGGTGAAGGGGGACATACCGCCCCAGGGGACGCAGTCTGCTGATCGTCTCTAAGTCTATTAAGACGACTCGCTGCATTCCCGAGGGGCCAACGCTCGAGGGCAAGATGATAGAAAAACAGTTTTGCTGAGAAAAGCCACCTGCGGATAAATTGAGAAATCTTAGCCAATATTGCTCTCCTGAATTGATACCTTCTATTGAAACGAACAGACGCTTTCGTGGGAAATATTTGTGTCAATTTTCTCTATACAAGGGTTCATTGAAATAATATATATTAGGAGATAGAGAAAGAAAACCCATAAAGGAAATGTTCAAACGGAACGGGCTCTAGAAAACAAGATTTTTGTTGTAATTGCATTCGAGACACCTGTATCGCTCAGTTGATTGCAGAAACGCTGCAAAACAAGGCAACGAGATTAGAGTCTTATCATGATTTATTGTGCAATATCTATAAAATACAATTGTAGGTGCTATATATTTGTAGGTCGACTTACTCAACAGATGTAGGGTCATTCCGCGCCTCAAGGGACATGGTGGACGATATAACATCGTTACCGAAGTTCAAGCGAGGCCGAGGGCCATCGCTGGGGCAAATTGTGACCGTAGGGTCACACTGGACTATTTACCCGACTAAATTACTCCGGTCAAGGTAAATACTACCTACGTTATTTAATAAGCGGAGCGAAATCGTGCCACGACGATTTACTTGTTTGACTTTTATACGAACAAAAGGACAACTGACAGAATTATGGATGTCATAACAGAGGAGCATGCACCATTAACAGACTAAGTTATAGCGTCGCATAGTAGAATAATCCGTTTTATTATAGAAATGATGTTGTAAATTCAGACGGGAGACCGGCCAAATTGATTTAGACTGGCCGCAACAATAATTAGAATGGCGTGATGTATGATAGCTGTAGCCATCTGCGGTGCGCTGTTTGTAATCAGTCAGACGCCTATTCACATTATTAGTATTTTCCTACCATTTTACACATGAAAGCGATAAATAAGAGTTTTATTAATAATACCAGTATATTAAATTCTACTACATATCTATTTCGAGAACATAACCCCAAGGGATGCTCTAAATAAGTGACGATAATTTTGATAACGCTAATGTTCGAAACATTTTAATGTTAATATTATAAACTGGGATATTTTTGTCAAATGTGAACATTACTTATCAATTTTTAACAAAGTTTATTTTAGAATTTTTGTCCTTTTAATTGAGTGATTGTGTTTTTTATCGAATTTAAAATTCAACTACAAATGGAACCAATAAGTGTAGCACTTAAATCTTAATAACCAATCATGTACTCGTAATTGCTATAGCCTCAAAGATGTTTGAAGAATTTCAAATAATATAAAGGTTTTGGCGCATCTTGCGCAAATAAATTTTTCAATACGATTTTCAAATTCGATCAAACAATTTATAGTTTTGAGTGTATTGGTATCGAAAAGTCGACATTTTCTTTGATAGCTATTAAAGTTCAGGTTACTATTGCTACCCGATACATTCGACATACCAAGAACAATACTCTTTTGTGCAATATAGCGGTCGACTGGCTCCGCAGCAGTATCTCTTTCAACCCTCAATCATGTCGTTCTATTTTTCTTTGTGAGGAAAAGCTAATTCTAAAATTTATTGAATGAACATATAATCTACTCATAATGTAATTTTTTACGCTATTATTTAATAATCGTCATAACTCAGATAATCCCTTTTGAAAATCTTCTATGAAGGTATATCAAGCTGAAGCATTGTTTGATTTGTTAATCCCGATCTAAAATATTTTAATATTCTTTCTTTTGATTTAACAGATTGTTCCTCATGGTATGGTATGGTGTTCTTAAGTCATAAAACAATATGCCACATCTAATAGAAACGACGTAACTATAACAGTCAAGCAATTAATCAAAATGCCTTATTATTAAAAACAGTCGCTATGAAAATTTAACTACATTGTGATAGTTGATTTTTGATTTTTAAACGCCTTCTTTAACAGTCAAAATAATAAATAAATAAATAACGCATCACACTCAACGGCCCCCATTAAGATCTCATGACCTTGTGTCCGGAAACACTCACAAAACTAACACAAACACCCAGACCATGACAAATATCCGTATGGCCAATACACACGTTTGCCGTGAGCGGGGATCGAACCCGCGACCGTTAGCGCTTTAGTCAGTTGCAGTGACCATTGCACCAACGCGTCTGTCAAAATGTGGCATATTTAGATAAGCGAATCCGCTAGGTACGTTTAATTAAATTTATAATGTAATTATTATACAAAAAAACGTATATGGAAGGACATAATAGAGAATTCTACAACAATCCCGCGTATCAATGCTGGTAAATTGAGTTCGGTAACCAGTAAAGCAGTATTAATCAGGTAAATGCCATTCACGTTGAATGGCCTCGGAAATGCCCTAATTTACTCTCAGACCGAATGCTGGTTATTTTAGCAAAATTCAAAGCCTAAAATTAACGAACGGACCATTTTAATTTACAGCCTCCAATTAACTCAATTACATTGCCAATATCTCTATTTATTGTTTAACATTAATTTAATTGGAATGATCCTTATAGCCGGTTGGATCTAATTGCCATATAAAAATTAATTACATTTCGTTCGTAATTTCAGATTAAAAAAAATTTATACCCGTATTAAGATAAAAAATCTTTATAAAATATAAAAATTTGAAGAAACAAATATAATTTTACGTCACAATAATATGATTTTATAATGTCTCTATTAAAGTAAGGGGTAACTTGTATAACATATTCATGTTTTAGTCGCCATCGCGAGCAAGGATTTAAAGTCGACAATACATCACAGAGAAAGCCTATCATTCACAGGCATTACTAGTGTTTAGTGGGTTATCGCAGATATTAAACAAAGCGAACTAGCAAGACATTTAACAGGACGGCCAACAGGCGAGGCCCACACAGTTAGGCTCAATTTTAAACAATTACTGTTGAGCGAAGGGTAAATGTTTATTCGAATTAGGGTGGTCGTCCACTAAATATTAGTGCACTAAACGCTTTTACTCTTACTTTCATAGCGTCTTCAAAGCGTTTACACGTGTTATGTAAAAATCACTAAGAATAAATTAAACGTAATGCTAATAAATTTAAACCTTTAATTAGTTCACTTTTGTGATATAATCTTACACGGAATTTTCTTGTTTCTTTTCTCTCATATTAAAAAAATCGTTGCTAATATAATACATAAAACATTCATTCTTTTCATTGACGAGTTAGTCAATGAAAAAAATGAATATTATGAAGAAAATACTTATTCTAATTCATAAGAACCTAAAATTACGTTAGCACTAAATACAATTCTTTAAAACTACAAAACGATAAGACTAAGAAGAGGTCTAAATACCTGCTTACAGTTTATAATAATATAGAAACCAATATTCATCACAACATATGTATTTATCTAAGAATTAAAAATTGTTATAGTAATGTGATCTATGGACGGTCACCTTAAGGCCGGTGATTCGCCCACACGCGCGCCTGACAGGTATTCATTACATTCACGATGCACACGACGCAGCGTGGAATGGAGGATTTTTAATTTTTGAATTTCGTTCACGACTCATAAGTGATTCTCAGTGCATTCGTTTGCAAAGCAATTGTACTTTTTTGCTCTATTTTGTAAGTCCGTACGGGTACAATTATGATGTCCTTTATTGTGAATAAGTGGTTATATCTTTTAAGACAAATATTTAACGTGGATTTAGTAATTAAACGTGGTCGGTTGCGAATTGTTTTATTTTCGTAGATGCTGGAGAAACGTAGTGCTTTATTCCTTTGCGCCACAAAGATTTTGGTGAAATTTTGTTATACAATGTATATTTCTAAATATTAAGTTTTTATTTCAATGAAATATCTGCACACTTCTTGCGTAAATTCTGTTTAACGAAGTAGAACAACAACGTCGTTTGCTTTGTACTTACTCGCAATTTACGTCAAGGTAATTTCACTTAAGAATACATAGACATTTTATTTTACAAGCAGCTATTTACAAGGAAATTTAAGTGACAAAAGTGAAATGAATTATCACGTCACAAACCACTCAAAACGTGTAAGCTTGTCTAATGTTCGTATATAATTTAAGAGAAATGTCACAATTATTCGTATGTATTTGAACGATTCGGTGCGATTACTTTCTTATTCTTCAAAAAAAAAATGTTTGTAATTTTTCTGGCGATGTTTTTTCCTGAAATAAGTAGTTGAAAGGCTATTGTCTGCGATTAATAACTTTTTTTTGTTATTTACCCCAAAATATTACATTAAATATTAATTACGAATTAGTCAGGAGAATTCTTTAAGCTATCTAATTACTTACACGCTGTGGCACTTACGACGCCAATTGTTTTTGCTTTTTAGTTAAATTGATACATATGAAATGAATAAAATACTACTATCTACACTGCAGTATATGTTAAAATTAAAAATAAACTTAATTATTAAGCTAATTTCACATTTCCTCCATTAAATTCGCACATCAAGTAACTACACCATAATTACATTCTAAAGCAAAGTGAGTTGTACTCGTGGACACGTGTAGATCTTCCCTGATACAGCCTTGTTGAGGTAAGCAGATAACTATGAGTGCAAGACAAATGTTAAAGCTCAGCTTTGTTGCTGCTATCGCCCACACTTCGGTATCGTTTATCAATCTTCGCCCACGTGCTGATTGCTCATCACACAGTATATTAAATCGTTTGAAATTTAATTTGTTAGACAAATAAGTTATTAATTCAATAAATCTTGACAGAATAGAATTTATAGGTTACAAAGTATTGTTATGATTATAAGATTGTGTTAACTGATAGTTAGATAAATAAAAAATCATAGTATTGAAAATCGTATAATATTATGTTAAGGTTTATAATTCGCTTCTTATGATTAAAGACGTTAGCCTACATTTAAATTGCATTGCTTTTATCAAACGTGCATTTTTAATATGTATTATATTATGATGATGTGATTATTCTTCGAATTAAAATGATTTTTCATGGCTTATATGAAAATAGACTGTCATAATAACTTATTGACTCAGGTAAAATATGTCATATATTATGCCTTACATATATCCAACGAGTCAAACATAGAAAGAATCTTTTCCACGTCCAAAGTAACCTTATTTTTTGTTTAATTACATTTGATATCCACATACACCGGGACAAGCGATTTTTGTTTTGCGAAACACGTTTTTAAACGAACTCTCTCTTAATTTTGAATTTTTATATAACTTATTTTCTTAATTTATATCAGGTATACAACATTTTTGTTAATCCAGATTTGACAGATCGCAGTTTTTTATATAAAGATATCGTGGTCAAAGCTCCGTATTTAGGAAGAAAATCTTTTAAATTCTCAACTTTCCTTTATTACAATATGTATGTATTAAACACAAACCTTCCTCTTGAACCTCTCTATTGATGAAAACGACACTAAAATCCGTTGCGTTGTTTATAAAATCTAAGCGTATAAACCGTGGGAAACGACTTATACAATTTAAAGATATTTAATTATCTTAATAACATTATAGATTATATCATGACTCCTGTAACCTTGAACACGTGTCTGGTACACCATAATAACCCCAATACAACATTTAAATAATACACTCTCAATTTTAATATCCATGAAAGTATGGAACAGATTACATTTACCGATCGCATCAAAAATGAGACGTGTTCGTCTACGCGCACTCGAGATTAACATTCCTTGCAACCCTTAGTTCGGTCCCCATAAAGAAATACAAGGGGCTATGCTTCAGAAATTCGATACGCATTTGTGATTTATTAAAATATCTTAAACATCTTAGTGTTATAAATCGCACTTAGGGGAGATAAACCTCGCTAGCTGAGCTCGTCTTACGAACAATAAATCATCGTCATCCGGTAGAAAAACGATATTTAGGTGTTAAGTTTTGTGAGCGGTCTGATAAAATTTATTTGCTGGGTGCTAAGTTGTGAACAAAATAACACGGTTTTTATAGTCACAATTTAGTGCCTCGCTAGCTTGTTTGTTCTTCTAAATTGTTTTTAAATGTGTTGTATTAATGTTAATAAGCTTTGCTATCTTAGATTAACAAATCATTGAAAATGGCATCTACTATTAACTAATATAAAATTAATTATTTGAATGTTCAGTTATTAAAATATTTGTATTTTATTCGTATTTCAATTTTTTTATAATACTTAATTTGCAATAATATTATTTTAAGGTTTAAGAAGACATAGTTAGTGTACTTACTGACCGAAATAAATCCTTACCCTTTCCGGTGAACATTAAATAACAAACAGAATCCTCTATGTTTTACACACAGTTGTTATAAAAGTAACAAACACATTTCTTTAAAGCATTTTATATTTCATAGTGACTAAGTTAAAATATAAGCCACAAGGCTAGGAAGCAAGTACTAAGCCGCTATCAATTGTTTAGTTGCCTTGTTCTATAAATTTTGATATATACGTCGCGGACAACTAGCTTAATAAGCCGTTAAAGCCTAGCCTGATAACTTTACGGTACCGATCAACTAGTTAATAATTCATTTATTTAGTAACTATTCATTTAAATTTAATTAGAGGTTAGGGTGGCTGAAGTTAATAAAAGTCTTTTTAATACCAATAAGGGTCTTTGACGTCTCTATCGGCGCTGCTAGAAAAGCAGCTTCTCCATCTTGACATAATAAAACATTACAGAGGCTGCCTCTCCTCCCCCACCATTCATCTAGCATTCATTCTAGCGACCTGGTGCCGTTAAGTAACGAGGCTAGGCTGTTAATTGAATAAGCTTATCAAGCTAGGTGTCTGCGACATATACACATAAATACAAAGAAAGATTATATGTACATATTTGGGGTCATACAACTTCCTTGAATGCATAAAATATACTGTGTACTATTGTAATTTTTTTTAAACATTAGCTTAAAGAAAAAGTTAAAAACCGCAACTACAAAAAGCACGTAAAACAAAAATGTAAAACAACATGAAATAATATAATGTTTATACGATAACACAAACATCGAAATCGATAAGTGTTTACCAGTTATAGTAGAATAAGAAGACTCATCCGTATATTTTGTACGTATTTAAATAAATACACATGAACCCTGTAGCATTATACATCTATTTTTGGAACGCCGTGAAAAAATCACAAAAACCAAATATAACGTATCAGAACTAACAACAACTCCTCGGTGTAAGGATAGCATAAATTGTATATCACGTGCCACTTCTACTGAACCTTTTACGCTGAGATCCTGAGTTAATTCGCTTAGTGTGTTTTATTTTTAACACCTAATTTTGAATATGTTTGTACAAAAGATATTTATTTTTCAAACGTAAATTGAAACCTACATATTGTACGTGTAAATATCCATAGAAATGTATTTTATTCAAAACGTTTTAAAATTTACGCGTAAAATTGTTAAAGGCAATATAAATAACGGAAAGCTACTGAACCAATTATAAACTTCATAAAAACTAGCAGTTGTAACGACATAATAGTAAAAATAAACATGTTTCGCATTTCCACATAATATATATTTTTAACATCCAAAAATAAAATTCACTTTTTCCGCTCCACTTCAAAGTCGTTTTTAATTACCAGTCAGTGTTTAAGCTCGAGTTTTAATGATAATAGCTATATTTATAGGATTTAAATATGAATAACGAAGCCTTAAACCCGCTTTCGTTTAGTATTTTAAATATACAGATAAAAAGTGAGGCAACGATTAAAAACGCACGGTCGAAATTCGTCGTAGCGTTGTCTCTAAGCCGTGTAACTTCGTTCCGGCAACGAAGCGAGCTAATTATAATTGATAATTTGCCACATTTTTTCCTGCATTTTTATTAGCTTTGAATGTAGGACGAGGGTGTACGGATAGTACGGCGTGCTCTCACATAATTACGCCCGTATCGCGCGAGCCCGCACCTACTTTGCATATTTTGTTTGCGCAAACATCGCCTGTGTTTGACTGTTGAAATCAAGGATCCTTGGTTTCCAACTTTAAATGGACAAATATCAGCCATAGGTCAGCCGGCTGAGCAATTAAACGTGTGCGTTGTTTATTGCGGGCGTGGGTAATAAATCGATGTAAATCGACATGACCCGATGTTCAGTTGATTGTTTCTTAATGTGTGCATGTATGTATATTATGGTACGTATATGCCTCATATAAATGAGAATGGAACATAAAAAGAGAATAAATATATCAGCATCAAAGTGGAACTAGTCAAATAATATGCTTTATAATGGAAGAAACAGAAAGATAATACGTTTTACAAATAAACTTATTAATATTAATAATACTAGATTAGATTGATATAATATTAAGATATAACTTTGTAAGTAAACCAAACATTCTTTATAGCCCAAAGATTATCTAAAAGAAATAGCTAATAAGGTATAGAACTGCCTTTGCTTTACCACATTTTTATTAGTTTTAAGGATATATTGTACTTATATAATTGGACACTGATAACCAATACTGTATCAAGTCACACAGACTTTATTTTGAGAAAAGGACGTCTAAAGGCTATTTTGATAAAACGTATGATGAATTAAAAGCAGAATAGTGTAATAAAAAGTTTTATCTAATAATGAGTTTTTCAAATATATTAGATTGTTGCATATAGAAAAATATTGAATACACTTACACAATATTCGAAAGATTAAATTAAATGACTTTTTTCCGTACTTAGTTTAGATGACAATGATGATAAACATTAATATCTCCGAATTTGGATTCTTATGCTCATCAGCATCCATATAAGTGGTGTGAAATAAAGTGTTTTACCACTTTCACTATCTTCCTATTCCGAGGAGGAAGTGTGAAAGATCGAAAAACAACTTCTGAGAAGCAAAAATATTATGGTATTGTGCGAACATCACAATGAACTCACAAAGGATTTTCATCTTCTGAGTGCGAAAAGTATTAAAAGATTTACTATATATTATATATTATTCTATTACGAATTATGTATTGGTCAGCGTCCTTCGCTCTGCCCTTTGATGGATGTGAAAGGATTGTTCTTTTGTACCGACGGATTCACTTCACATTTATCTTAACGCATCATAAATATAAACTAGTTTTCTTATAAACACTTATTGATTAATTATTTTATGTAACAAATATTTATTTATCTGTGATAAAACTTACTAGGGGGAAAATTTTGACAAAACAAACGCATATAAATTATATTAATTTATCGCTGCCACAAAAACCGCAGATAGGTTACTGAAACTAAGACCTATTTAAGTAACTATCTTTATCAAAACATGTTCATATTTTGGTAGTGAAGGAAGTCATTTTAGTGCAAAAATCAGAAATCAACTACCAGAATGTAGTTTAATATGTTTTGATAGCGACAGACTTTAACGAGTAGACCTCTGAGCATTAATAAATACATTTGCATCTATGGATAAATGTAATCTTGCAATTGAATTTATATTCACCCTCAGACGTTGGAAAAAAAATTCCAGTGTTTAACGCATGCAAATAAAAATTAATTTATACTTATATTAAATTTTATATTTCATTTTTCAGCCGTCGCACATCCTGTCCTCTGCACAAGTGTGTAATGTCAGTAAAACAGTGACAATAACATCATAATTTAAAAATAAAATTCTTAAAAACTGGAATACATACTTAAAGGCAGAATGAAATATTCTATAAAATGATTTATATTTTTAGTTTATTTTTTTACTTTATTTTATTTTTTATAATTTACAAAACGAAACTATATATAACAAACATAATAAAAACGTACGATATGCATTCAAATAGCAATTTAGAAAGAAACCCATCGAGGTCTAAATGTTTTTCTGTTACATTAGGCTCAGGGCCGTTTATGGTTTCTTTAACCCCCATTGCGAGGTGTAATGCTCAGTGATTTATTATTTGAGTATGTATTATTTACTTTTAAAGGGACTCTAACTTAGGGTAGATAACGCGAACGAACATGCGCATTCTCTGGCTTTCTACTACTTTATATTATCTAAACTATTTTTCTTCTATTCAAACTATATGGCAAACTTTCGGATTAGGGTATTGGTAATGGAACAAATTTTATTATATTGTGTAACGTCATTATGGTTTTATATTTTAATACGATTATCGGATTTCGCAATTATTTATTTCTTTAAATTTTATTGTCACTAGTCAATTGATAAATAAAACAAATTGTACAATCGTAACTGTTATATACTATATTTATAATTAATATGCAATTATGATTCATTAAGGTATATAAAAATATATTCTCAGAAAAGAAACTTTTATTTATATATTACATGTCTTTTGCAAAAAAATTGTAAAGTACTGTAATATTTAGTAACATCACGTAAATAGATAGATAGATAAATAACGAGAAGTTAAGACAAGTACATATGTATGTATTTATAAATCAAACTTTAAAAAGACATTATCGTAAGATCATGTTTGCGTAGAATGGTTGACACCATTCTATATAATGCTGGAAGCACTTTTCTGTGTAAATGTCAATCCGATTCAAAAGGCGAATAAAGAATCAACTCTAACTTCACCAATGACCGGAATGAAACCAGGAATAAAATCTTTTACATTTTTTTCTTCCCCAAGGTTTACATCCAATTCTACTACCTTACTAGGTACTAAAAAAATCAATACAATTAGATGGTAGTACTCTACCATCTAATTGTATTGATTTTTTTAACATTACGGGTCAGCAATGGTGAATAAGGGGAACCCAAAACGAAATACTAAATTTTGCATTAGAAATCTGCAGACAGAGGTGAAGATTTACCATCTAACCGGTGGATGTTTGTTTAATGGCTTTTAGTTGTACCAATTGAGGACAGATTACAGCGCCAATATCGCGTAGGAATTGGTAGTCTACTCTAATAGTCCGAGTATCATAAAACACTTGATACCGTTAATGAAAATAGAGTAGGTAAAAAAGTGCTACATGGTATTGGTATTTATCGAAAAATAATACATTAACATAATTTAAATGTCTAAATACTATTACAGTAGCCAAATCTATGTAGGCTCACTTAAGAAATACATATATATATATATATATATATATATATATATAACATCGATGGGTACATGTTTCTTGTGGACTCTAAAATGGTTGGAACGACTATTATGAAATTTTTAGTCACACTTCAGATTAATCCAGCGGGTGATTCTTTGAAATTTGCTAGCGATTGAATCAACCGATTTTTGTTCTATGGTACGGGCGGGTTTGCTTTTATTTTAAGAAGTTTTAACTAATATTTTTTTTATTATATTATGTTATACTTATAAACACGTCTATAATTTCAATGGTAATAATGAATGCAATGGATAATCATGATAATGTTATAAAATAAAGGAGAATATATTACCAACTTTTAGATTTTTTTTTTCCTCGGGGAAACCTACACAAATTAGAAGTAAACACAATTTCACAGACACTTAATTTTCGTTACAAATTGCATCAAGTCTAAACGATAAAACAAGCTCGCATAAAATCACCGCAAATATTTGTCTAGCGGTATTTTGGACAACGCATGTGTGGTCAATAACAATGGCTGATACCGTTTCCACCCTTATCTGGCGATGATACGCCTATTATAATAATCATAAAATAACATCAGGGACGGCGCTGTTTGCTTTAGTTGTAATGAATTCTGGTTTAGCTTTAATAGTTTCATATTGTGTCTATTATAATAAAATGGGAAATTGCTGAATTTTATCACATGATGTTTTTACTCAATTAACATTTATTTATGCATCACATTATATTCATGGTTTTAATATTGTGTCATTATGTTATCTATTTTCGTTACATACTGTAATTATAACATAGAAGATCTTTTTTATTCAATATTTAATGGTTCCTGCACAAATATGAAGAAAAAATTGGATCTATATTGGACCCATATTAGATAATTCGGGTTCGATATTGAATGCGCAGCCTCATTACTTCGCTTTAAGACCATTTTATTTCATGTCTCTGCTTTGAAAATACATATAGTTCACTTTTTATTTTAAAATAAAAAATATGTATCAAGACTATTGGATCCGACAGACATTGCCCTGCCCAAAGACAACGCCAAACCTAGCGAATTCATATGTAACTTTTGGCTGATACAGAAATCAACTGATAATTCGTTTCTGATTTTTGAAATTTAAAGAAGGCGTATACAGAAATCGGAAATCAACCAGAATTTAGCATTATTTGATAGCGGTAGTTTAATACAATTAGACACCAGATTCAATACCAGTATAAAACTAAACCATATTATTATATACCATTAATGCATGCAAGAACTATAACAATCCGAGTTATCTTATTCAAATCGTTTGAGTCGCTATTGTTGCAACATAAAATTACTGTTCACATTATCAAGAGCGCATTTCCCTAGGGTAAGGTCCCATTAACGCCAACTGTTCGCATCAGAGCGCCTTACTATCGTAATATATCGTACAGCCGGCAATGTTGGATATGCTGAGTTATGATTAATACGATTTTCACTGTGGCTTATAAACGAACTGGAATACATTGTTGTTTTAATTTATCGAATATTGTGTAAAACGTTTTTTTTTTTTTTTTTTTAAATAACTATACTGACTATTGAAATAAAACTATTATAAACGGATTTAAATCGCGTACATTAATTATTTTCATCATCCCGACGTTTCGAGCACTTTGCAGCGTTCGTGGTCACGGGTAGACTAAGGTGACATTTGTCTATTTGAGATTTTAGAAAATATTATTTACAAGTACCGTAGAAACCGTTGGCGGTACCTAGTTGTATTGTTTATTTCAATGAATAATAATCGCGAAAATCTAAGACAACGAACTATAATGACTAGTAAAATAAAGAGATGGCGATTTTTAGATGTGTAAAGAGAACTATGGAATGACTTAACTTGTTTAAAAAATTGTGGTACCATTTCATAGCTACATTATTATTATGGTCAAAGGTTATAATTTATCTATATATGCGTATTATTTTGAAACAAAATCTATGTTAACGCGAACCGAACCGCGAGTAAAAGCTAGTATTGTATAAAGTGGTTGGATTTTGAATATTATTAATAAAAATAATTGTAAGAAATCGAAAGTTTCTATTCATCTATTTAAGAAAAATCTTAGTTTAATCACGCATTTTCTTTAACCTGGTACTATGCAAATACAGTACAATAGTAATATAAATAACAAGGTATTTATATTACGTTAAATATTTAAGAAAAATAATGGTAGACAGCAGTTTAAGTTGAAAAAAAAATAACATAAATTAACACAAAAAAATGAGAATAAAACGGATTACACGTTATTGAATTAGCGTTTTGATTTAATTATATTATATTAAAATATCTCATTTAAAAGTAACTATTTCCCATTTTCTATATCATATATTAAGCTATATAATTACAATTCATATGAAAAACATAATTAATATACAAATTATGTTCCTGTGGAATATTATATTATATTAGATAATTTTGTATTAGAACTAACGATTCAATCAAATTTTGCAATGTTATGATTAATTGTAAACTTAATTAGTCCGAAATATGGTCGAGTTGATTCTGTATTACGGGCTCATAATTGTTGTAGCAAATAAATTATATGGACCGTACCGTAATATCTGTTATGGTCCGGGCTCTTTCCTTATGACTGATTCCCCTAAGGGCTATTTCGAATTAGACGTTTAGGATTCCGCACACAAATAGTACCAATAAGATATCATACGTTGTAATCTTGTTGACAAATTTTAGTAGCACCAAAAGACTGTCCATCACATGTCTGACCCATACATCTTCTTAGCCGTATAGGTTTCGAATTTTATACGGAGTACGTTTTACTATGATGCCCTGACGAATAATTAATATAAAATCTTATGAGAGATGTCAGTCATATGAAAACTATCGGCACGCAAGTCTCACTCGTGTTTTTAGACTCCTACTCCTCCTCCTACTCCTACCACACACGCATGGCTGCAGTACACAATAAAATGTCTTAAATAAATATAAATCAATTTAAGAAAATATATTGTATAAACCCTGAAATATATTTATTGTGAGAAAAACTTCTTTTTGTTTAGTCATTGATCAATTAATTGTTTAAAAATCAGTTGCCTTTTCACACAAAGATGAGAATTCTTGAAATTCATACAATCCGGATTAAGTATCTATATTCTATTGGTAGGTTCACTATATTAAATGCATGATATCTAAAATCTTAAAAGAAATGTTCAAGGGAGTTATTACGCGAAGCTATCGCTATCGCAACGCGAAACATTTTTAAAGTTAATTTGTTTCGTTTTGGAAAATAGACCCCGATGTAAACAATAGGAACCTAACCTTACTAATAATTTAACTAAAAGTTCGAAATTAATAATACATGCTAACCCAACTCAGTTTAAAAAATTTATATTCTTTGGTATAATAATTAACATCGCACTAAAGAATGTAAGGCACCAAATGGGCACGTTTTATTTCCACTTAAACCATTAAAACGTGGCAATCATAAAATGTTTAATTAAATCGCTCAAAGACAAGAAGTCGGTTACTTTTTATCGACAACCGCGCATACCCGGAGTTCATTAGCGTCATGCAAATATTCACTTAGGAGCTGGTAAAAATGAGAAACGACTGACCCGAATACATTCCGTTTCTATCACCGTTCTACGATATATTGGTCTTAATTTATTTTCATTGATACTTACCGGATTCAGTGAAAAACTATCATTTCCAAGCGAAGACTTTTTGTGTTTTATTATGAGATTTGTACCTTTACAAATTCAACGAATATGAGATTCTGAAGAATCATGTATATTGTAACAAAATAAGATAAAAATATAAAAAGCTTTATCAAATTTGGATTAATTTTGTTTAAATAAAAGTGTTTTATAATTGTCTCATTTTACATTTTCGACAAACCGTAACAATAATCTTTTAAATTTAAGTATATATAAAATTCCATTTTTTTCTACGAAATCTAATACATATACGGGTAGTGAATAGTCAAAAAAGTTTATACATACATTCAAGAAAAACGAATTAAAAGAGGAGACGGCAAATGAGGCTCATATATAAATAACATTTTCTATCTAAAATAATCTACATAAATATGAAAGAAATTTTAAATGTCAACAAGACTTTTTCAAATATAATTTTCCCTTTACTTTTCAAATATCATACGTCGGTCTTAATCTTGAATCAACGGGATGAATGCTCAGGGTTATATTATATGAGAGCAAGCTAGATAAATCTTTTCATAATCCTAACATAATGTTTTCTGTAACTTTCTTAGCGACGCGGTAAAGAACTAAGGTCGGAGCTCTCAGAACACAAACGAGATCTAGGCCAAGATAGGGACTTCATCACACGTCACGAGTAAAAGCCAGTAGCTATCCGGTTTTCACACCTCCCTTTGAATAATCTCCTGATAGGCTTTTTCAATTCATACTGAGATATAACCTTCAGCGACTTTCTTAGAATTTTTCGGGAATCGCATGGACGCTGGAAAAGGTTGAAAGTTCACGTCGTTCTAAGTTTCAGTTGACGTTTCAGCTGCTTTATGCGGCAAGTTTAAATTACGTGTCACTCTTTGATACTTGAATCTTAGAAAATGGACTTTGAAACATGTTTCTTTGAGTTATTTAAATATCTACGTCTTATACAGATTACGTGTTAATATTTGTATATATATTTCTTCGGCCATGTGTTTGTCAATAAACTTCTAAAAGGCTGAATTGATTTATTTTTTATGTCTGTGCGGGTAATAAATGTTTTGGTTTCACAATTAGACGATAGATGTTTGGTATTAAGCAGGACAACGTATGTCGGGTCCGCTAGTCCTAATTTATAAAACTAAAGGTTTTGATTATTTGCACGCGGTAATCTTGTGAATTAATAACTCAGTTTATGGAAAATTCTTTTAACGTTTTGTAGCCGTATCAAAGACAGTTCTAATCATCATAAAATAATTGTCAATAAATCTCGCAAATACCGAAAATTTACGTGAGTGACAGTAGCCAAAATGGAATGATTAGTAGAATATTTATTTAACCGTTATCCGCTAAATTATCATAAATTACGATACATTAGTTCGTTAACAGTAAACAGTGCAATTCTTCAAGCAATTTAAAAAGCGATTACATACAAAGAGTGCACTAGCAGAACAAGCTATCTGTGGCACGGAGCAGCTAAAGATCCCTGTCAATCTCTCTTTATCCTCTAACCTTCACTCAATTTATTATGATTAAACCTCTATAATGTTGAGTGATTCTTTCAAGTTATTACCCATAAATATTGTCCCGTTGTAAAAAATATCTGATATTAACACAAACAAATCTTTAATACTACTGTCAAAATAGCCTTGCAGCTAAAAAAAAGCTGAAAAAATTTCCAAATCTATACTTATAACAAATCTGTAGAGAGGTCAATTCTGTACATGAAATATATTTTCAAAATAACTATCAGGGGGTGATTAGTGATCGATACTGATGCCAAAAAGGCAATCAGTAAAATTTTTGTCTGTCTGTCTGTCTGTCTGTCTGTCTGTCTGTATGTATGTTCCTTATAGAAACAAAAACTACTGGACGGATTTTAACGAAACTTAGTACAATTATTCTTCATGCTCCTGGGCAGGTTATAGTATACTTTTCATCACGTTACAATCAATAGGAGCAGAGTAATAAAGGGAAAACGGGAGACTTTACTCCAATTTTTAAGCTTCCGTCGCCTATGCAGCCTTAATGGTTAAAGTTACATAGAAATCGTGTATGACGGAAATATTCTACATAAAATTTCCTAAAAA
Organism: Hypolimnas misippus; assembly: GCA_037950945.1. Lineage (NCBI taxonomy): Eukaryota > Metazoa > Arthropoda > Insecta > Lepidoptera > Nymphalidae > Hypolimnas > Hypolimnas misippus. Next base: position 6,740,504 of record JBBEEQ010000019.1, read on the forward strand.
ATATCCCACAACAGCATATGTCTATCTTTTATGGTTGACTCACAATAACACGTGTAACTCCTGATAGGTTAGCAGTTCGGAGAATTCTGATTATATTTGTTTACTCTTACGTTTATAATACTCTCACTCATCACTAATTTATAAAAAGTTAACATTATTACCTATAAAATAAAAAAAATCATAGAAATCAAGTATTGTGGATTGACATATTATATTTCCCTATTAAATTACGATAGTTAATCTGTCTGTCACATCAAAATCACTGAACCCTGAGGAAGGACATACGCTACTTTTTTTCGAAAAATGACGAAAACGCGGACGAAGTCGCAGGCAAAAGCTAGTATATTATAGTATTTTTTAATAGAATGCTTATTCCATAAAACGGTAATATGTCTTAGTGCTTAAATAAAAATAAAACAAAAGCAAAGCACTCAAATAATGTAATATTTACAATAAAACGATTTTCTTTTAGGCTTTTGGCGTCCTAAAATATACTTTAATTCCGAGTTTTCCCAAGATGCTATTGAAGCGAAGATATAGGCTCCATGATTGAATTAAACATTTTTCCCGAAAGTAATTTCACATCAAAGTAAAGGCCTCAGGCTACTTTACAGGAAATCCTGCGTCAGTAAAATCTCTTGTGGCACAAAGGTATCGTCTAAACAGAAACTTCTTCAAGAAAATTCCTTATATTTTCATGATATAAAATTTAAAAAGTCTTCATATAAAACTTATAAATTTATCAAAATTATCCACGATTTTAACTTAAAAAAAATAGAAAGTTTACATCAGATTGTAAATAAATCTTAATGTTTTTCCATTAAAATATGAATCTAAAATTATAATTTAAATAACATAAAATAATAATTTAGCATACAAATCAGTATTCATTTGTTTTGACACCGGTCCAAGCTGCAGTGCAATATTTTGCAGCAAGGCGTAATAACTGGCGAAATAGTAAGTTGCAGAAGCACGATATGGTAATAAGCGGTAAAAAGTTGGTAATAAACCAACTAGAATGATAAAGTGAAGCAAAGTGAGTCCATTAATTTCCCACTGCAGGGAAACGCCGCCTCTTCTAACAAGGGCGATTGAGTACACGCCATGCTGCATGACTGCGGGTTGACAACAAAAAATATTTCTTGTCCACGGCACGGATTTTAAAATATTCGCTGTAACTTTTAATTGTAAACATTGTTTTAGCTTCGTGTATTTACGATGTCGCCGTTGCTTCATTTGTGTGGGTTTTGGATATAGGATTTTTGACCAAGGGAGAAATTTAACTTTTAATTTTTCAAGATAAAGGGATATTAAGCCAAAATCTATTGTTTTATGTCTAGCAAGAGGTGCGTTATATGCATCAAGCGTAAAACTAACGGACATGGTTTTTTGTAATTAGGTGTTCAATTTCGATATCAATAATTATTACGTACGTATAATATTTTGAAACCTTGTAATTTGCCAATAAAATATACATAAAAAATTCTCATATAGATGAAACATACTGTATCGCAAATTTTGATGTAACTTTCTACTTTCTAAACATATATATATTAATGCATGTCGAGAACTGCGATGGCCTAGGAGATAAAACACGTGGATCGAAATCGAAAGGTCGCGGGATCAAACTTGGACTGGCACCACAGAGTTTTTTTGTATTGATCTTGCGCTCGGAGACAAAGAAAAACATCACGAATAAATCGAATTTAAAAAGAAGGAGGTTCTTAATTCATAGAGCATGTTTATTTAAATTTTTGTTACCTCCAAACTCCATCACTTCGAAATCGATTAACGATTTTGAAAATTCGTTCTTTGTTTTAACTTAAAAGAGTACTTTTAGATTGATTCATTTCATAGAATTTTTACTAAATTCTGTTTAATAGTTTATTTATTTATTTACTTATAAAGGGTTACCGACAAGACACACAATCGTTACATGGATAAAAACAAGACAGCATAACATATTTATAAAAAGGCGCCTTAATTATAGGTAACAGTACATTTACCATATCAACGAAATTTAATATGTAAAAAGTGACAGAATAAAATAAAATAAAATTATAGTGAATTAAAATAAAATTAAATAAACCTAAATACAATAATATAAGTCATGAAAGAAATCATAAATAAAACAATAGAGACAAATATACTAATCAACGAAATAAAATAATTACTATTCATGCTTGGTAAATAATAATGACCATAATTAATAATTTTAATATAAAATTTACTATGATAAGTATGTCACCCAAAAAAGCGAAATTACGTACTTTGCTTTTAAAATCGAGTGGTTTGAGTTCTGAGATAACAAATAAGAAAAAACACACACACACACACACACACACACACCTCAATGGAAATTGCGAAGGAGTAGAAAATAAACAACTTCAACATTTTAAAAATAATAAGAAACAAAAAAAACAACAGCTGTAATAACTTTCGTTTAAGATTTCGTTAAAGCTTAAAATCACAGAGAAAATTTGATTCCGTTACCGTTGTTCCGAATCATAAAGAAACAAGTTTAATATTGTTGGATAAAACATTGGCGGCAAAAACAAGTAGGCAACAGCTGGCCCTAACGACATCACGCGAGAAAGCGATATATTGGCACTGAAGACACCGTTCTATGCTCCATCGTTATACTTCTTGTAAATAGGTATTAGATACACATTGATTAATGTTACAACGTACCTACTTTTTATATTAGGAACATATTGATATTTAATGTTATGGTTATTCTCTGCAAATGGCGGTTCACGTACATTTCTTCAAAATTCTAATCCCTATGAATCTTTTTATTTCACAATATAAAACAAGACTTTTAAAAAAAAAGGGGATTAGTCATAAACCAAAGTAATTTCGTTGACTTGAATGACATATTTACTCCATTTTTTTGATTTTAAAACTAAATTACTGAACCGATTTTAATAAAAATGCTATAGGATCAATCGGAGAGAAGAATAATATACTTTAAAACAAAAAAAGGAATTTATTTAATCGATCCAGCCGTTTTTAAGTAATTGTGTACGTACATTAAAAAGTCCCCAATAAATTAAAAACTTCTTTTTGGAAGTATGTTAAAAATTAAAAGAGTAGAATCGGAGTAAAGGTTTTCAACTTCCAAGTACACTACAGAGTGAGTCTCTACTTTTATCATTTCATAAATAAACACAGTCTGTGTGTAATAAATAAGGCACCTATTTACTCAATACATAGAGAAACAACACAAATAAATAATCAACGCAATCAGAAAACGGTTATTTAAACCATTTACAAACATAACTTCATTAATTTCTTGTTTTGCAATAATGACTACTACTAGTTGAGGAAGCAATTATCAAGTTTTGCTAATAAAAGATTACTTAGCAAGAACATAATTGAGTTATGTAGGAAATATTGCCGTACTGAATTCTAAGATTTTTCACTTATCCTCTAGAAGTAGGTACCTAATGTTGTAGCTCTCGGTTGTTTTATTTAGCAATCTGATAATTGCTATCACTTAGATTAATTAGCACAACCTTTGTTACTGGTTCACTCTTATCGGAACCTAAATGTCAAAAGGCAATCGTTTTATTTACAAAGTCGTAACAGGTATACAGGGTTATTTTCTTAAGTTAGCGAGAATGGGCAGATCTAAAAGTAAAAGGAATAGTGAAAAATAGCTAAAGACTATCAGGGGAGATTTTTATGAAAACTAAAACTGCGTTATTAGTTTAAAAAATCCTCGCCAGGAATTGCCATGGACCAGAAATCGACATTCGTACATTAGTCGAGTCCAGATATATTTGATTGATGTTGAAAAATAGTTATTTTCAATAAATTGATTCATGAAAGTGTGGACAATACTTAAAAAGATTAACGACCTATAGTGTGCGGTAAAATGCTGGTCACCCACCAAGGGAATAAGTGACGAGCAAACCAAACGTCTATTCATAAGGGAGTTCACTTAAAACTACAATTCAATTTTAAGCGAGAATTACACTTATAAGTTTTGCTCCCAGACTTTTATAAAGATTAATGTAAGTTGTTAGTCATTGCTTTACACATGACACAGTTTTCAGTGCCTTTATTTCTGAGAGCCACAGCATTCGTAAGGTTACCTACGTAATTGTTACCAGGATACATTACGAGGGTAAAACTTACAAATTTAATCCTCACCTATGAATGTAGAATTTTGTGATAGCGATAGCTTAACGTAATTACCCTGCTGTTTAACACGGAATAACTGATGTTAAATGATCATATGTATCATACCTATGCCTGTTATAATAGTAACATCGTCACAGATGATATAACAGGCATTCTATAATTAGCTAATGCATTACTAATCATAGTTCCTTGACGGCAAAGCGTTGCTAACTATACCTATAATTTAAATTGTTATATCCTGTTAGGGCCTGAAATGAAATAGCTCACTCTCCCTTCATACAAGAACAATGCAATAAAGCATTGCAATTTGCAGCTTAGGGTTAGAACTTGTTAGTGATATGTACCCAGCCGGGCCCATATTAAACCCAAAGACTAAATTACCTGTAATAAGACCATCGTAGTTTCGAACCTTTACGCAAACAGGGCAACTAATCCAGAAGTTACTACTTTAATTAAACTTACAAATTTATGAAATACTAGCTTTCACTTGCGACATCGCCCGTATGATATTGTATTCTTAATTATATCAAGTAAAGTAACTAGTGGGTGAAAAATACTACTCAGACAATCTTATTATTTAATTATTTACTGAAAGTAAGAATGTTGTGTTTATAACATATTTTCAATGCTTTTTATAATATTGATTGCTCGTTTCACGAATTGTCATCTATTTTAAAAGTGTCATCAATCAGCCAACTCGTGCGTCTATATTACATTCAATAACGCGCACTGCTGAGCAAAGGCCTCCTATTATTTTTTATTTATTGAGTAGAAGGCTTAGAGCTTAATCCACCGAATTGCTTCATTGTGGGTTGGTGGATGTACATGTGTCAGAATTTCTCCCGGCACATGCAGGTTTCCTCACGATATACATATACCTACACCGCCGAGCTCGAGATATATTAAACAGAAATTTAGCATTTGAAAACTTCGGTTGAGATCGACGTGCTCTAACCGCTAGGCCAGGTATTCTAATACTTAAGACATATTAGTGTGAAACACCCAGCCATTCTAACAACCTGTCGCATTTATTATAGTATTATAGTAGTAATGACAATTACAAAATCCAATAAACTCAGTTTAGCAGATTGAGAGTAAACGGATAATGCAGAACGCATATTACATCTAACCTCTATCACGGGTAGCAAAAATTGAGTACACGATGTATCCTAACTCGTAAGTAACGTGAATAATCCTTACAACCTATACATCACTAATAGACTGTACTGATACGGAATTGCAGGAAACAGAATGTGTCCATCTACGTCATTGCAACTGCAGTAGAACGTGGGCAAAATTAATTTCAGTTTGTATTCCCTGTCCTAGTGATCACTGTTTACGATAGCATGTTAATAGGTATGTACAGCGTGATTTGCGGGGAGGCTGTCAAAACAGTGCAACCACAAACAATTTACGCTTCACTGATGCAAATATAATTTAAACAGAAAGAATCTTTCGTTTTTTTAACGATTTCCAATGAGGAAAACGCTTAAATAGAAATTGGGTGTAAACAGTCTTCGAAAATACACTGTCGTTTTAAAAGAATTGAAGAATATTAATAACAAAATGTTTCCATAAAATCTAATACTTTATATTACCGTAGTGGTAAATTAAAATCACAATGTAACGTAATTCTCGAACATTACTCTAGCGTCAATGATGCATTTAGAACTTTAAATGTAATATGAAATCGTTGCGAACTGTAAAAGCAAATAGCTTAAAATTATTCAATAAATATGAATCTAACAGTTTTCAATATTGTTTTGGATTATTATTATATCGCCATTGAAACGGTTTAGGTGTCATTCTGACGTATCACCAATCCGCCGTTTCTAATGATAATGGAACTTTCGAGTGACTGTAACCCAACATTAATTCAACTTGTACTTTAACCTAATGGTGTCGGTTTCGCTAATTGCACGTTAGAATAATTATATTGTGCCACGTGTACACGCATATTCGTTTTAATGGATTTCACGCATTAATATTGGACGGAGTCACGTACGATTCTAATTGGATTTACCTAAAACTAATGTAACGGTAATTAGAAGGCGTTTGCTTTAATTATATGGGACCATGGGGATGATTGTAGCTTTGCGTCATAAATATTCAGAGCCATCGAGGCTTGTTTGTTTTTTTAAGTACTGTGTTTTAGTTTTTTTACATATTGTGGATTAAACACGTTTCACCATCACATGTGATGTTAACGTAATATATTTTTTCCTATTTTTGACTAGAAAATCTAAAAACAAACAACACCGTGATTGGGACAACACCCACAACTTATTTCATCTAACTTTATTATTTTTTTTTTTTTATTACCTACCAATCTATTTTAGACTTTAGTCTTGACTAAACTCTAAAATAACAAACAACATCATTCAAATAGAGGCGAATTCTTTTTCAGTTTAACGAGTGACGAATCCTTGTTAGGTTTTATAAACTGTAATTATTTTTTATAAAACATAATAATAATGAAATTATAAATCGTTTAATAATAGTAAATACTGCGTACTATATATAGTATTTAATACGTTATGAAATAAGACAATGGTACTTACAAACTATTATGAAATATAAAAAAAAAATGCACTATAACATTTCTGTTATGAAAAACAAGTCGATGACCCTAAAGTCAATTCCCGTAGTAGCTACGAACGAAGAAAGATATTCATCTCAATTGGAAATAATTAAATAAAAGTGTTGTATCGATTGCATTAATTCGACTGAATAAAAATCAGCCAATTATTCAAATACAAGTGCCGTGAACCGAAGACCGTATCGATGAATATTTAATTGTTTTTCGATTCGAATAAAAATGTAAAATGAAATTTTACGGATAGTTATTGTTGAGTGTTTTGAAAATCGATGTTTCAATCTCGATTTGAAAAATAAATTAAAAAATATTGAAACAATTTATAATTCCTTTGTGATTTGTAAATGTATTTTCTGTTGAAATTGTTAAACGTCTCGTAATGAATTTCTTGTTTCATCAAAGCTAGCGTTATTTCTTTTATCTATGCATAAAGTGTGATAAAATTTCTGAGTTGGAAATAAAATTTCACAGTTCTATATTCTCTTTCTGAATATCTGCACATTATTAAATGTTATTTCAGAGTGGAATGCCCACTTTTCTTTGTTATTAGAAAATCTTTATTCTAGCATTCAAAATTTTACTGTATAAATATATTATTTTCTTGAAAATGTTATATTTACATATATACTTACCTACTACATAGAAATAATCATTGTATAATTATATTTTATATCACATCCCTTAAGGCAAAAGAAAGGTATCTTAATATAAATCTTAAATACGTAGGTATTATATCACATATGCGTGTAGTTTATCGCGTTTCAATATACAATTATTATTATTTTTTTTAATTTTTAAAATTTTTGCCTACAAAAATTACAATCTTACCTAAGAATCTACACAAGCTATATTTTATTTAGAACATACGCTACACTACGATACACCATTAGCCAGACTTCCGATATTTCCATTACATACAGAATATGAAGGGAACAATCATGGCCGCCGTCAGATCAGTCTCAGCGGAAGGGTGCATATCAAATCGGTCAGTCTGTCAGGCCAGCTGCCGCGGATGCATTCGCAGATTGCAATGCAAGATTAATCATAGTGCTGCTTATTGTATATTGCTGTGTCCGAACAATTACGCGTAATGAGCACATATCTACGTACGATATTAAATTCCTTTGTAGGACTACGATTGGGGATTGAAAAACACTAAACGTAATTACTCGTTTAATTTTCAGTGACATTGAGTTTCAATTGAAAATGTTTTTAATGAAACGTTGTTTCGATTTTATAGTAGAAGTTCGAAGTGGCGAAATTGTTTTCAGTTACATAAAATTTTAAATTGAGTTATTCATTCTTAATTATAGTAATTTCTAACAATGGTCTTTATGAAATTTTTATTGTTATTGTTTATAGGTTTATTAATTTGTAACTTTAGTTTTGACAATGTTATTAAAAATAGTATTAATTTCATATACATGGTTATTAGGCACTTTAAAGCTTATAACCATGTTTATTGAAACTACTTTGAGGAATATATAGCCTGATTAATTATCCTACTTATTGTCATAAGATGACAAGAGCTTATTCAATTAAATTGCATATTCGAATTGAAGTTATTTATCATTTTTGCTTGACTCACAAATGTGACACAGGTATTTTATATAAGTATCCCTTTATATAAATGTTTATCACGACAATTTATTTATATACTAAATTGATTTCGATAATCATCGAAAAAGTTAATAATTCGAAAAGTAAAACATAAAATGGTAATAAATATAAAAACGCTTAATCCTCAGCAAAATATATCTTGGTTTTTCTTTAACCTACCATTCAAAACAAAACACCATCCCTAATTTCTTATAAATCTCCACTATCATCCTTTATTATAGTTTTTATTTATTGTATGTTGTAGTTGGTCAGTAATTGAATAGCCAGCGCGTACGGGGCCCGAGAGACCGCGCCGATAATATTTTGTTTTATCAATTTTTAATAGCAGATACAGGGTTGATCGTTAGATTTTAACATAACATAGATCTAATTAAATATAGCATAAAATCAAAATCAAAATCAAAATATGCTTTATTCAAGTAGGCTTTTACAAGCACTTTTGAATCGTCAATACATAAACAAAAGAAAACTAAACACTAATTAAATAATTAATTTACCACCGGTTCGGAATGTAGATTCTACCGAGAAGAACTGACAAGAAACTCGATAGTTACTCTTTTTAAAAGTTTTACGATGGGTACATAAATTTATGAGTTACAAATATAATAATAATTAAATACCCTGTGTGAATCCAGCTTATACTAAATCCAAGCATGTTTATCATCTAAAATATCATATGTTACCTAAGTTAGATTATTGTGACTATATTGAAATCCTTTAGTATCGTCCCGCTAATTAGATATATTATTCAACTAGCTCTGCACTGAGGTTTCCCCCACGTTAATTTGAAGAAAAGTTGTATTTATATAATGTTTACCTTCCCTACTTGAATCGCATATTGTTGACTATTTCATTGGTTTTAATTTTGGTTTCGCATACATTTTTTTTATTTATTAATTAAAATATTTTTTAAGTTATTTCTTATAATATGAGCTATCTGTCCCGTCGAAATCAGTCCAGCCGTTTCAAAGATTATCCAAAACAAACAAACAGTCAGACATAAATTGAAAAAATTGTGTTTTCGATGTACGTACCGTGTATAATTTCATATGCGTTATTTAAAAGCTGTTTTTGTTTTAATTTTTATACGTAAATTAATATTACAAACAGACACTTCAACTTTAATTATTTATATAGATGTATTATTAGAAGAAATTGTTGCAGGAATAGTGTTTCATTATTAAATTACTAGCAACCAAACGTTACTTTATCTAAAAATACGATGTTTTGGCTAAATTGTTTAATTTTTTATAAATAAATCCTATGTATTATTATGATTTATCGAACATAATACTGTAGAGTTTCATTAAAATCCGCAGTATGAAAAAGTACATAAATGTTCATTCATCCCTAGATTATGTAGCGAGTCAATATTTTCTTAAATATATATTTTATGAAAATAAAATGTTTTAGTTCATATTACAGTAAAAAATAACTTTACGAATAACACTAATTCTTATAATTAAGTCAGTGTTACAGTTGTTATTACAATAAATAAGATAATTTAAACTATTCATAGAATCATACACGGCAAAAAGTAAACCATTTGCTCAGAGCGATAGAATACAAACAGCAAACGGTTAAAAGCAACAGCATTCACATATTAACATGAGAAGGATGGAATTCATTTAGAAATGACATAAAAGTCTTTCAAAAGAAAAGTTTTCTTTATTCGCTTTGACTTTATTTCTAATGTAATTTAATTGCGAAGTCTAAATTGCAATAAAAGAACTAAACAAATCCTTAAACGAGGGAGAACTGAAAAGTAAAACATTTGACTTAATTCATTTTCCACTGCAAGGGAAAGGGCTGCTCTCGAAAAGAGAATTGCAGAGTAAATCATCCGGTTGTTTCAGAGCCGAGTGATACTCGTAAGATATTACTTACACATATTTTTGTTAGAAGAATACAAAGATATATTAATATATCGTGACGTCCTTGCACGTGCAGCGATGATGTACGACCTAACAGATTCGGTCTACGAAAATTTCTTGATTGTGTTTTAAAAATAAAATGGAGAATTTTTTGTAGTTACTTCTTAGTAAATTTAGTTTTTGTTGTGAATACCTATTAATATAAATATTTTTTTTTAATTTGTATGGACATTAAATTTCTTTTTGGATTTTAACATAAAATTATTCACATACGATACCAACATAAAAATAGTCTAATTTGATCGAGCTATTTCGATCTAAGGCTTTAAACGTCTCAGAGTCGTATTTTGTTTATTAACTTTGATATCATTCATATGATTAATTCATTTTAATTTAATTTATTTTCAATATCTACTGTAAAAATGTTTGTTTTATGGGTATGGGTATATTTTTAAAGAACGTCACGCCCTTAAGTAGTGCCTGCACTGCTCCGACGCGGCAACAATACAACACCAAACGCCTTATTTAAAAGGGCACTAAAACATTAATATCGTTAAGTAAGGCGGCTGAATTCCTTCATACATAAGAGTAGATGCATTAGCCCACCAATAAGACATTAATGGGCTGTTACTAAACAGTAGCGCCATCAATCACACAATACATTTAAAATCGAAATTTGAATGCACCACAAAAACCTTCAAAAGCTTTTCGGAGTAATTCGCATAACAATCGCATTTCGTCGCAGCGCAATAAAAGATAATAACCGTATTACTTTTACGATCACCATAATTTGACCAATCTTATTCATAATGGACAGAGCACACATGCGATTCCGACTGAAAATTTAAAAATATCACGTATATGCAGAATACGTACACGTACGTACATAATACGTACATACATATGTAGGTGTTTTTATTTTTATATACAAAAATTAATGTTAGTCGGTTGTATTAAAGATTATTATTGAAAATATTTAGAAAACAGTTGAATAATTAAAATAAAGTAACCTTTTAAGTTTTTTTTAATAGTCACAAAGCTCTATTTTTGTTAATATCCTAATACTTTACAATAAATAGCTTTTAGAATGAAGGAACAACAATAAAAAATATTATTGAACATAAAAATAAATAGTATTTTTTCTAAATAGTATTCTATATTATTAGTTATACATGCATTGCCATGCATTTAAAGTAAATTAATTGTTTTATTCAGGAATATTTCGATCCGATCAATGGTTTCGGAGTCCATAGACGATATAGCAATTTTTTTTTTATATAGATGGACATATAGTACAGTATTCTTTTTAACAAAATTAACATTATGAATCAAAATATTTTGGAAAGATTAATGTCCAAGTACTTTATTAGGCTCCCGAAGGATTCGTAAAGAAATTCTTGCTTCAAATAACTTAGCAATAAACATAAATTGTTGAAAATACACTTAGTATTGGAGAGTAATTGGAAAACTTTATTGGGACTACTTACATTAGTTGACGATAAGGCATTGTTGTGCTGAAGAGATTTATTTCAGTTTAAGTATTTAATTTAATAATAAACGGATTAACTTGATATAATTGAACTTTCTGGATTTATAATTAAGATTTTATTACTTTATTGGTTAGCAGTTTTAGTAAGGACTCAAATTTTATACACCAGTTCCACCGTATAATACTAATTAACTTTATTGTTTAATAAAAATAGTAAAATTACAAAGTGAGTTCATAAAAAATAAAGAATGCAAGTCGGCTCATTTTTTTCTTTAAGAAAACCTTTGTACAGACGAAATATGTTCTTATAAAAAGTATGCTTTATAACCAGGACAAAATAAAAACAATACTATTCTTTGTTTTTTTTTTCATTTTGTTTCATTTTCACTTAAATGATTGATTTTTACTAAATATTACATTATTTTTGACATTGATATAAGCATGTTATATATATATTTTTGACATTTATATTGATACAAGCAATTAGAAAACCTACCTTAATAACGTATTTAAATAAAAAGAATGTTATATAGTAAATTAGTCATTATATTTTTGTAATACAATATATATTAATATAGATTACAAATTAAACTTAAATAGTTCATCTTTCATGAAGTACCTTTTATATTCCGCGACACTTACGTGTACATGGCATAATGTTTTTGTGTATCCACATTCGTTCGTGTTATTTTTAGATACAAAAGTATCAAAACATCAAACACAAAGTTAACTTAATCCACACAACTACAAAATATTTCAGATAAAATCTCACGTATGTTTACAGTATAATACCAGACGTGTCCTGTAGACGTTACGTTGAGACACGATCAATACTCAATATTTATGTATTAATGCACTTGACATACGTCTCGATTGTATCAAAATCGATAAAAAACTGGTCACATTATCATCATTCGATATAATCGCCACAGCAGCGATGATATCGGCTCGCCATGCCATATATTTCGTATTTATACACTCGTTACTGCATCGCGAAACGGCATTCATGAATAAAGACTATCAGTATATATCGTCAACTTGTCGAAACATCGAAGTTACGACCCAGTTACGAACTACCTTTTGTGACAATAGATGACATAACAAACTGTAAAGTCCCCGTCATTACCAATACCCGACTGGCCCGCTGCCAGGACGCGCTGCTGTAATTTAGATTGTTTCGTGTATCATTTCAGCATCGAAAACGATAAAATTTTACGGTTATAGCGTACCATATGCCGGCGTTGCGACGGCCGTGTGATATCATGTCCCTGATAATACGCCTCCCCCCATAGATATCCCTCAGGTAAATTTAATTAAAACAATAGGATATATGCTTAGTCGACGCTCGTTAAAATATTATTGGGTGACAATATAAAGACGCAGACTTACATTACACTTTTTTTATTCAAATTCTTAATGTAACTAATATTATGTATGTATTAATTGTGTAACTAATATTATAAAGCTAAATAGTTTCTTTGATTGTTTGCGCTAATCTGAGGAACTACAGATTCGAATGGAAATATTTTTTTGTTGTTAGTTAGTTCGTTTATTTAGGAAGGCTATATATTAAATCGCGCTACGACTCATAAAAGCGAAGCAGTAACCATAAACGCGAGTGAAACCGCAAGTGAGACCTAGTTTCATATAATTCAATTTACGAAACTGTTTAAACGATAGTTAGACTACGTTAAATAAAACGAAATACCTAAAAATAATGAGCCTAAAATTCTTTAACCTAATTTAATTGTTATAAGCGTAATATATTTGAGAACTAGTAAAACTTTCCAAGGATAGGCACTAGCAGGTAATAACTATTCGTGGACGAAACTCCAACATAGTGGAGCAAGGCAAATATTGAACGAAACTAAGTTTCCTGACAAGACAAGCCTGTTCTCTGATGTTAATAATTAACTCACACTTGAAATTTCATTAATTGTCTATAAAGTTATGAAATTAGATTTAACGAATTGAAGATTAATAACTTTATTACAAAACCAAAGTCTCAACTATCCACACTAGGGCATACTAATATTATAAATGTGAAAGTAGTTTTGTTTGTCTGTTTATTAAATTTTGATGAATTTTTCCACAGATATAGGTGAGACCTTGGAGAAGATTATAATGCTTTTAATATATATTTATTTTACGCTTCTAATCGCAAAAATAAAACACAAATTGTAGAAATGTGAGATGAAATTATATGGGAAAAACCAATCATTTTAAAAAGAAACAAGCTTTTCAAAATAATTAATCTACGCAGCACCTTGTTATAAATAAGATATTAAAACTCAATTTGTTTTCGAACTCTATTAACAATCATAATTATAGATATTACAAATTTGAAAACGTTTTTACTCTCAACAAACAGTAACTCCGTTGAATATAATACCATATTAATATTAAAATATATGAATATGGAATATAACGAGTATGTATATTTAAATAAACATTTGTCAGCGCTCGTTTAATCTATGCGCATTTTGTTTCTCCGCCGCCAAAGTGTTACAAATAAGCCTGCGCGAAGAACCATAAAAAACCTAGAATGTAGAATTATTTGCCAACACGCGTTTTCGCAAAGTGTTAACTAAAATTTGCATAGTTCGATGGAACTTCAGCGAGGAAGTTGTAGATCAATGTCCCACGGCGACTGTTTCACAACGACTGCGAATTTTAATGTACGAGCTGTATATAAAATAAATAGGTTTTCGGTTTTCAGTTGCGAGAATTTTCCACCGTTACGGACGATCGCGACTGAACGGCGAATGTTCGCGAATTCGTTCATTTTTGATGTTGAATATGTATGAGTATCTACAGCGTGGTGCATCGGATATTTTCACTCGTACTACTACATATTCTGCCAAATAATTACTTAACTTTATATATATGCAAAAATTAAAAAAGTATAAACAACGCTATTTTAACACGCGACCAAAAAGAGGCATGTTATAACTTTGACGTGTGTACTGTGTATTTGTGTGTGGCGTCGTAGCTCCCCAACGAATGGACCAGTTTTATTTGAAAGCTGATGTAATCGAAACGGTCTTAGCTATAATTTATGAAAATATGTTTAGATGTTTGAATGTTGTCAGTTCTTTTCTGATTGTTAAAATGATCAAAGCAACGCCAGGTCAGGATGTCAAAATAACATAATTGCGTAACCTTGGCCTGATGCTGCATGATGATGATGTCTTAAATCAGCAGAAAAAAACTCCTCACTCATATACAGCCGAATTATCGTGTTGGGACTCATAGAAATAAGTAGATAAGTAATTTTTAAAATTTTCAATTTTATTATGAGTAAAAATCCTAAAATTTAATTTTATAGCTAAACTATATTTAAATGATAATTATAAATAATAATTATTAATTAGGTATCACATAATTATCATTAAAAGTTTAACTACGAGTATAACGTGAAAATAAGTACCGAAGGGATTATATCGTCTTTAGCATGGTAGTACCATTCTGTTATTCCGTACGAAGTTAAGTGGATAATAAAACAGAAGGTTGCTTTCATTAGCCCGGCTGATATAAAACTGAGTTAAGCCTTGCAAACTCCAAATGTAACCTCCATTTTTATGACAGATATAAAATTTCAAATTTCGCTACTCAGCTCTGCCGGCTCGCGGCGCTTTGTATACTACAAATTACGGCGTATTTGTTACATAAATTTGACTTAGTGGATCGATAAAAGTTTATTAACAAAACATTTTCCCTTGTTTATGGTAGCATAGTTTTGATGTTGTAGCCTTGGTTTAGAAATAACCGAACGTAACTTTGTTAGGTGAAATTATTAGGTAAATTATAAAATGTGTATCAAGATTTTTAAACAAGGATTATAAACTTTAAACTTGTGTCATCTTTACAAAAATTAATCAAAAAAGACAATAAAACTCATTTATACAATTTTTTTTATACTTTTTATATGAATAATTAACATTCGATTATGTAATACTTTAAGCGTACAGTTATAGTACTACAACTAATTTGAGGCTGTAGCCTGCTAGCTAAAGCTCTTATACTGGCTGGCTTGACCGAAACAATAACTCATTCTCACAGATGATAGGCGTGAAGTGAGTAGTATCGTTGCGTTTTGTAAGGTAAGTAAGAGAGCCGAAAGCCTCTTCCCATTTCTTTTTTTTTTCCTATTCATATATTTTAATATTCTTTTGAAGCTGGCAATGCATTTTAGGCTGTTCTGGTGCTGCAAATGTCCATGGGCGGCGGTAATTACTTAACATTAGGTATTCCACCTGTTAGTTTGCCAGCTATTTTTTTTTATTAAAATAAATATATATACTTTTTACTCAGTTATTAGATCTTCTAACTTTATAATATCTCAAAGTCTACAGAACTGTGTTAATAAAAATGTATAGCTAATATAGAATTATATATTCTGTATGTTGCCAACATTTTTACAAATACAGTAAATCATTCTTATACGTTTATAACGGTAACAAAACTTCCGAGCTATCGTATCACGAAGAACTTTTTTATTCGACGCACCAATAATTCATGATATGACGTCAAAGTTTTTATAGCAAGGACGTCCCTTACCGATATTAGTTTATGGTTATTTCCATGAAATGAATTATTGCCTTATTTTGGTCACAATCACTACAATATGTCAAGCTTACCGCTACAGTCGCGAAGTTTTCATAGTTAGCCATAAATATGATTTGTTTTAATTGAGGCAATGAATTGCTTTTATTTGTATAACAGCGTTACTCATAATATAGTTTTCTACGAATAATTAAAAGTATATATACAATGTTTTACCTGTTCTATATGCTTTGCTTGAAAACAACCTAATTAAGTCTAAATTATTTATTTCAATTTCCTTATGAAATTGTCGTAAAAGCTACATGATAGTTAAAAAAATTATTCGTAATATTTAATTTGATTGTTTTGTTACTTGATTATTTTCACTATTTAGCTATATTTCTTTTTAGGCTGGCAAAGTATTTGTGGTTCTTTTGGTGCTGCAAATGACTATAGGCAGCTGGGATCATTTAACATAATGTATCCCGTCTGTTCATTTGCTAGTTATTTTTATTTAAAAAAATATTAATTAAGTTATACGCAGAAATTCTTCAGACAATCAATTTTAAACCTTATTTAACAATACAAAATTAGTGGTATGAAATTCATTTCGTGGCGTTAATTTCACTAACAGTTTTCTCGTGTGACCATCGCTTGATGTATCTTTATTATGCATGTATTCGTGACACATACATTGTAAAACTTGATGTGTACACGTGAAATGATTATATTATTAGGCTTAGGCTACGAGTATTAGTATACTACAGCGAGTATGCGTTTATTCTGGACAGTTAAGTCGATGACTGATGAGAGAATAATGTCAAGTTGATTGTGTATAGCGTTCCAGACGTAATCGAAGTCACAGACTACATCGATGCCAGAACGTAAAACAAACATTTAAAAAACGTACTATCAACTATTTTGGTTTTTAAAACAGGATGATTATTATAGGAAACTACCGATATCGCACTGTCATACATTTTGACAGCTGATTTGTTTTGTTTCAGCACAAAAATCGAAAATGAACTGTAGTGAAAAAGTAACGCGATAGCGCATGCATTATTGCTGTTAGCAATTCGTTTAGAAATTTATATTAAACCCATCTTTGTTATACAAGCAATGAGGGTATTTAATAAACATCCCAGTATTGCTTATGTAGGGTCGTCACATGCCACGTCAGCCTTGCGGTGGCCGCGCGACGGTCGCAACATCGCTTCACCACACAGGTCTCTGTCCGAAACAGAAGCGTATAGCGAATGTGGAATTGTTTGTTTTAGAGCTGTGATTTTTTTTTGTATTATATTAACTTAAATAAAATTAAAAATAACCTCTTGATAATAATAATTATCCAATAATAATTGGTGATGTTTGTTGGTTATATTTTTAATAATCTTTGCAATTTAGCATATTAACAATTTCTTTTGAGTGGACTTTTATCATTGTAATATCATTTTATATGAATTATCTATTGTTACCCGGCTGACCCAAAAGAAGTTAACATTTTTCGTGCGCATGTGGACACGTGTAGCCTAAAAACTTTACTGATTTTATATGTGAGATATCATTACATTCATAATCTTCTTCGGCGTGTCACAGTATGTGATTCCGTCAGCAAAAAAATTGCGTAAAGACATAAAGTGTCAAAACTGGCAAAAAATTGTAACCTCTTGAACAACGATTTTTAAAGTGCGAAATATTGTTTGAAGATAGTCAGGTTTTGATATTTTTTTAATAACTTAAATCTCGTTATCGTTATAGTACGCTTTAGGCTGCTAAGTTATAAAAAAATATATTTAAATTATTTTATAAATTTGTGTTTTTCGCTTTATTAACCACACTAACACATAAAGTAACCACTTTTATTCTATTTTTTGTATAAACGCAACATTGTTATTTTACAATATAATTATATTGCCAACATGTAATCAAGCTCTTACTAATATGCCTTTAATTTTTAACGTTTTTTTCCTTATAAGATAAAAATAATAAAAACTTAATTAATACAATTTTTTTTGAAAATTTACCCAACAAACGTCGCCACAAATTCAATAAATAATGTAGTATCTTATTATCCGTTCTATACACAATGTATGAGAAAATCAATTTTGCACACATTTTTATATTTTTTCAAAATCAAAATCAAATAATATTTTATTCAAGTAGGGTCTCACGAACACTTGAGTCGTCATACATGAAAAAACTGGTCAAGTGCGAGTAGGACTCGCGCACCGAGGGTTCCGTACAGAGGGTTCTTACTTAGACCTAAAGTGCACATTTGCGATAAAAATTAGTCATCAAAGGGTCCACCAACGGACGCGACGTCTCAGCCCTCCATAAACTCAAACCATTTGTAGCCGCTTTAGCCATATTGGCTAGAAATAATAGGTATATAAATAAAAATAGTTGGTCAATTACGAAAATTAAATCTTGAAGATTTTTCCGCTTTTTAATTACCTTGTGTACCTTATCGTTGTCTTAGATTTTCGCGATTATTATTCATTGAAATAAAACTGTTTTAAACGGATTTAAATCGCGTATATTATTTATTTTTATCATCCCGACATTTCGAGCACTTTGCAGCGTTCGTGGTCACGGGTAGACTAATATCATGTTTTTCAATGGCAGTTCTCCTGGTATTGCATCATCAGCTCCACTTCACCGTATACATTGTGCCGAGAATAAATTGCTTAGCAATCATATTGAAGCAATCGAATCGCAACACGTAAAATACTCGTTATTAAGTGGTTCCGGTACCCATTTGTAATCTTCATCATCAGCTCCACCTCATCAAATGTAGCTTTTCGTGAGCAAATGCATGAGTTACTGTCAAAAATACCTAAATCGGTAAAGGTGTGCCTATAATATTTGAAGATTACCCTCGATTTCTCCAGGATTCCATCATCAGATCCTGAGTTCATGACAATGGGACCAAATTGGAAGTATACCCTTTAAAACAAAAAAAAATGAAAATCGGTTCACAAATGACGGAAAAATCGGTGTAAAAATATAAAAAATACATACAGCCGAACATAAAACCTCCTCCTTTTTCGAATTCGGTTAAAAATAATCAATTATTATATACATAATTACATTTTATTTTATTATATTCTACTACACTCCACTTCCACTACACTACGTTCGTAAAATATTTAGATTTACATTATCATTCAAAGTATATATTAGTATTGCCAAGACGAAAATAAGTAGTCCCTAATTCGAATAAAACTAATTGTTTTTTTTTTATAAAAAAAAACTTATATTACTAATAACCAGAGGACTTACATGTATTATCTACACAGTAGTAAGAAGTAAATTAATTTACTCGATTTGATTGAATTTAATTTTTAAATTTTCGAACTAAGTTAATACGAGTACTTAAATCAAATCGTGTGAAGCTTTTATATTTAATGTAAATTATGTAATGACGATAAAATCAACGATAATTGATGATAAACTTTTTAAAGGAAAAGTTTATTTTATTATTTTTAGCGCGTTTAAATAATATTTTTTATTTATTATTTCTTTATTTTCATATTTAGAATAATTTTAACTAACTTTTTCATGAAAAGAATAAGATTAAATATTTATTTGTCAATAGGCTGTTTGCTTATTGCGAAATTAATTGTTATTTGTACTTAAAATATTTGGACAGTTTTAACTAAAATTTTAAATTTTAAAATGATGTTACCTCTAGTAACATTAATCGAGAATTTTATCTACGTAATGTCATAATATTGTCCAGAGATGGCGCTGACTGTACGCTGAATCGCGCTATAATTTTGTTAGCTGCGGCATATAGATTGCATTGCGTTGTTCATGAAGGTTTGCTGCCCCTATGTTTTCGTTTTGATACAAATTTCTCCTCATTGATTGTAAAATTGTTTTTTGACCGTGATCAACTTCTATGTTAATTTGTTTTAAGTACATAAAATTTTAATTCTAAGATTATATTATTTTCCGCTTGATACGCTCTATTATCTCACACACAAACTTAGTTTATTTTCCAAAAATAATGCGTTTTTAATTAATTGGATACGTATTGATTTATAATTTAGGTTTGTTAACAGCTTCAAGTGAATGCAGCTCAATTTGATATAATTTACAACTTGATACATTTACGCGTTCCTGAGAAAAAGGTTGAAAGACAGATGTACAGACTGACCGACACACGAACAGAAATTTACAGTTTTCGGATTTTTTTCCATTATTTATACTATAAGACCATGCTCCTGGCCAAATTTCATGATGCTAGGTTAATGGGAAGTACCCTGTAGGTTTTGATTCCCTTGTGAAAACGTTAAAAACGCTAAAATACTTAAAATATGCGACATAAATGACCGTATCTTTTGACTGTGTTAACTTAGAAGTCTGATTTTTTCACAGCTCTTAGTAATTATAGCTCTGAATAGTTGACATTGATAAAAATTTGTTACCTTCACGCGTTCCTGAGAAAAAAGTTGAAAGACAAACTTACAAACAGACACACATACATACAGAAATTTACAGTTTTCAGATTTTTTACTTTATTCGTACCACAAGATCTTACTTTTTGCCAAATTTCGTCTTGCTAGGTCAATGGGAAGTACCCTATAGGTTTTGATTCCCTTGCGAAAACGCTTAAATGGTCAAAATATACGACATATTTTCCATTATCTTTTGATTGCGTTGACTTAGAACTTTAATATTTTCACGGCCGCATGTCATCGTAGACTTGAGTATATGATATTAATTTCAACATGATACGTCCATGTATTTCTGAGAAAAAAGGGTTGACATCCCGACAGACAGACAGACAGACAGACAGACAGACAGACAGACAGACAGACAGACAGACAGACAGACAGACAGACGGACAACAAAGTGATCCTATAAGGGTTCCGTTTTTCCTTTTAAGGTACGGAACCCTAAAAAACAAAAAAAACAATAATAATGAAACTACCACCGGTTCGGAACGCAGATTCTACCGAGAAGAACCGGCAAGAAACTCGATACACTTTTAAAATATTGTCAATACAACACAGTTTATGATTAAAATTGATTATTTATCCTGTACGAAATTCAGCATATACTAAGCCCAGGCATCTTTGTCGTCAACGTATTTTTGAATTTTCCGATGTTTTAATAACTATTCTACTATTCAAATCCAACATAACACAGGTCATAAAAATCGATCCAGCATTCGTAGTCACTGCTGTAGTCACTGGCGTAGCTAATCTGATTTTATTTACATAATATAAAGATTTACATAATAATATACCCGCTTACGCTTATAACATGTACAACACGCACCCTAAATACGAGGGCGTGAGCACACAGACCAATGTATCACCAGATTATATGTGTGCAGACCGAGATATATGTGTTGTGGTGTGGACGAATGTGCCTATAGCTTCATGGATTGAACCGAGGCCGTTTGTTTCTCGTTGCATTGATCTATCCTCTATGGTGCTGGTGGGCTGGTTTTGACCAATTCCAGTTGAGACTTAGCTTATACGATTACTATGTTTTTTTGTTCGTTTCGTACGAAGTGTGTCTAAAATGATTATAACTCATCACACATCTATTCGTATATAAATAAATATTATAGTATATATTTGCGGTGTCATAATAACAGCTTTTTATTTAATTTATAATAGTTATTGTTTTTATCGTAGCTGTATCAAAAAAATATATTTTTTATCTGTTTGTCTTTTTGTTCTGAGGCGACTGATTATAACGATACTTATGAAAAAAAAATAGTTATGGTTCCGTGCAAAAAACTGACAATTTCGAGTGTGCAAGGTCGTGGAAATTTTTCGGTAGAAATGTTTTTAGTTCATTTGAGATATCAACTTATGTCAACATTATATGGTTATTTAAGTTAAGCGAACGTTTTATCGTTTGTCGTAATGAATACTCGTACAAGCAAATACGTCTGTCTATTCAGTTAATTGAACTGACTCCGTTAGTGGTTAACTAATTGTAACAATTAAATTAGGAACTACTCAATTAGATGAAACTCGGTTAATTGTACCTTGATTGTTGCTGGTTTTAGTCATTGACACCGATCTCACATATTTTGATTCTATAACATTTTTTTAATTATTTTTCAAAAATTTAATTCTATATGGACCCTGATAAGCAATACTGTGTCAATCCACACGGATTTCATTTTGAGAAAATGGCGTCTAAAATGTTAACACCTATTCTTGATAAATTTGTTTTAAAAAGTATATATCCATCTTTTCTATTCTATTTTGATAAAAGGTATGAATTAAAAGCAGGTTGGTGAAAATGTTTTACATACTTCAATAATCAAAACATTAAATAAAGAAACTTTATTCCGTACTTATTTAGTTAAGACGACTTAAATTTTAAATACATGGCGGATTATCAGAATATCTCAATATCTCAGAATTGCCTTTTTGTTGCTTAACACATTATTGCTTATCAGCATCTATATATAATTCATACATCATAGTATCTACTTCATCTACCTTGAAATATTTAAAATATTATATATATAAGATTATTATTTATTATTTTATCATATTATAATTGTTCGATCCTTATGTATTAATTCAATTTTGGTTAATATTTATTTAATCCTATATTAGAAACCCGCGTTAAAAAACTTCGTCAATTTAAATGCAAATCGAAATTTCGATCACATTTAAAAAATCCAATTCGTTTCACAATCTAGCTGACTCGATAATTGCTTGTGATAATTGGTTTTTCACTCATAAAAATGTAAAGGTTCGTTTGCCCTTTCAGGGGTGTCTCTTATTTATATGCAAATTTGTAGAAATGCCACGTACGTTAAGGTGCAGCTGTCCAATTATAAGAACAACATTTCCCCTTGTGTATTTTCATAGAATTTTCTGCATGGAAATTGAGCTAAATTTCAGCTATTCCGCACATTACAGCGTTGCACCTCCGCGAAGGTTATTTAACGAATACTGCACAAGCGGGTAGCCGTTTTTGTAAATATTTACCTTTGAATTTAAAATACAGGGACGTGTGTTGAAAAAAGTTGGTAATTTTATTAAACTGTTCGCGTCGTTCCTAACTTTGTAAAGCTTTAGATCCATTTAAATTTCGAATACAATTTGAAATATGACATTCTATATAATGGACATTGAATTAAAATTCTAATGGAAATACGAAATATGCGTATAAACGAAACCCGCCGTTTGCAAATAAAATTTTATTTCAATTTCATCCTTGAAACCAGCCAGCTGTCGCTATGAATCGACACATTACTATGCAAATAGCAACGTGTACATCTTATCTAGAAGAAACGCATTACCCACAACGCCATTACACACCAAACATCATCCGCAGTTCCATTTGTAGCCGTTTCCTCCCCGGCATTAGTATTCATAGGAGTCAGTCGATTGAAAAAAGAATTTTCTCGCACCCGGTCTTGACGGAACGGACACTGAGTGGCCCCATTTCCTCTCCCTTTATTTTCCCCCAACAACTTAATGGAAACGTAAAAAATGGCATGATGTTTCATTATAATGTATTAACTTCATCCGCTCGAACCGCGTAATAACTTCTAAAGCAAGGGAATGGTCCTTAAGGATATTTTGTCTGTATTTCGAATTATTTTTGTGAAGAAACGGAACACGTTTATTTTCATTTCAGCAAAATTGACACATTAAAATTTTACACCCCTTTTTCCCCTAATTCTGTTTAGTTCGTTATTTAGACATTTTAAAATCCACAGTGGAACACGACGATGTCTTACTTCATATATGTATGGTATCTTACTCACACACGCATTCTCTCTTACCCTCGCAATGATACGTCATTACACCGTCACCGAAAAATGGTGGAGACATTCGTATATAAGACCTGCGCGGACGTGATAATGTTAATTAGGTAGCAACCTTGCCAAGAGCGATAGCCACTACAGTCCTCTGCTCAAGTCGAAGGTTTAAGGCGTGCGACAGCCAACTCCTGTACCAGTTGAGGCTACGAGTGCGATAGCCCACTTCTCCACCTCAAGATAATAATTTTACAATATACTAGTAAATTTATAACTCCTTATTGGCGTTTTACTTCTACCTTACTCCTACAATCCTTAATATTATAAATGTGCAAAAATTGTGTTTGTTTGTTATATTTTTACGCCTAATCCGCTAAAACAATTTTGATCGTTTTTGGGTAGATTGGACCTTGGATAAGACCACTGCCTACTTTAAAGAAATAGAGAAACAGAAAGAAACAGAAAGTAGAAAAACAGAAAAAGTGAAATAGGGATTGAAAGAAACAGTTTTGCGAAGAGCAAGCAATATATAAAATAATACGTTTGAAATTAAGAACAAACTGCCGTAAGTGATATTACAATCTGCAATAAAAGCGTTCGTTATATCTTACATGGAAAATTTAAACTAAAAAGTTGAAATGGATTAAGTATATGACGTCAACACTAAGTGAACATCGGTTTATCCACTTTGCGCTGAACTAAAGCAAGAATGTTTCAAAAGCAAATCTCACAGTTGAATCCTGGAAACGTGTGCGGAACTCGCAAAGACAAATTTCCATTGACTTGATTAAACTTGTCAGGTTTCAACGAGAGATGCAATTTGCCAACCTGCAAATATTATCCAATGATTTCGATTAAGTTTCTGTATTCTTAATAAGAATGTCCCTTAACTCGGATATCAGAAAGCACTCAATATTTTATCTTATTTGTATGGACAGAATGTTCGTTCTCTTTTTTAATTGAAAAATAATATGTAAATTTGTTTTTTCAAATAGATAATAATAACAGTATTTTCTATATTGTAATTAAACCAATCTTGAAAGTAAAAGTAGTAATTAATTTTCAATTACACCCACAGTTGTCTATTCCCAAGGTCCTAAAGCCGCTTAATGCAGCACGTGTTATGGGTAACCCGCCAACTGATATACCAACATATTTACATATTATATAATTTAATATATAAATACATAAAACATATTTATATAAATAAAACACCCAAAATCGAAGGAAGGAGGGATCGAACTTGTGATTCCGGAGCCAAAAGCAAAGCTACTGACAACTGCGCCAGAAGCTCAGTAAGTTTACTGTAAATATCTCACTGCTCTGTAAAGTACAAAAATATCCTTTTAAGGATAAGTACTCATATACCTAGTCCAACATACTGCTCCTACTATGTACTGGTTGGTACATATCTCAAAATTTCTCCTAATACACGAAATACTCGTGATGTTTTTCGTTATTACCTGGCAAAACAATTTACGTCATTAAACACTTCAATCTTAGACGTTCTGGTCTACGTTTCAACCTGCGACAACTGATTAAGATTAAATTAATTGCGTTAGCGTAAATTCTTTACTAGAGGCAACAATTTTTTTTTACTCGGTGACTGACTGACTGACTGACATAATGATCTATCAATGCACAGCACAAACCACTGGATGGATGGGGATGAAATTTTCATGAAGGTTATGACGTAGGCATCCACTAAGAAAGGATTTTGAATAATTCTACCCCCAAGGGGATAAATAGAGGGTAGTTTGTATGAAAATTATAATTTTAAATTCCTGCCATTCCTGCGCAGACGAAGTCACGAGCACCAGCTAGTGTATAATAATATTACTTAATTATAAAACAAAAGATGTTCCCGATGTTCTGTTGATGTTTTAATCCACTACATCCTTGGCACGGAGCAAGGAGATTACAAATTCAAATAACGCATACGATACAGCACACTGGGGCATTCTCTATTTGAGACACGGCAACAACTGTGTTACGTTGTGATGAAATAAAGCCAAACTTATATTGAAACAGTGTGAACACAGGAACTGTGTGTCGGTTGTTGGAAACACGAGTCGCCTTGAGTAAACTGGGATTCAGCCCAATTTTGGGGCTTATGTTTCCAAAGGTTTGCTTGCATAGAAACGATTCGGATTGTCATGCACATATGAATTTGGAACTAACAACTCAACTGTTGTTAGCTCTATAAAGTATTGTATTTGTACAAACGACTGTAAAAAAAACGAATAAATAGTAAATTTATATATTGGTATTTAAGATATTATGCTACCACTGGTTCAAAATGTAGATTCTTACAAGAAACTTGATAGGTACTCTTTTATTAACCTTATAATTTACACTCGAAAACTATACTAATATTATAAATAGATAAAGTTTATTTATAAGTTTGTAAGAGATAATCTCTTAAACTACTCATCCGATTTGTAAAATTCATTCAGTGATCGTTTAATTTCTTGTATTACAATAACCAGCATATAAATAGATATATACTCAACAAAACCTCAATGATTTTACAGAAGCAACATCCATGGGGAAACAGAGCCGTCGGTCCACATTTGATTAAACGTAAACTCATCGTTCAAGATGTCTGTAAAGTACATATACATAAAATAAAGTCATACGTCGACCATTTGTACTTCTAAAATATATTTAAAAATATATTTTTTTTTAATTTTATGGTGCCCGCGACTTGTTTTACACAGGATTATTTAACCCAATTCATTATTATTTCCTCTTATTTCAACCCCTTACAGCCCATTTTTGCATTAGAAGTAGTTGGCAGTTTCTAGACTATCTCTGTACTAAATTTCATTGAAATTGGTTCAGTGTTTAGCCGCGATTGCGTACAATAAATGAAGCATTAAGATAATGTTCCATTAGTTTTATATGGATTTAAAAAAGAAATAGATGTCTATTATCTATGTAGCTAGAAAAGGTTTTCTGATTTATTTATCATTTAAGTAATTTTTAATATATACATATTATATCATTACTAAATTTATAAATAAAATCTATCACTATGTTATCCTGTATTTGTGACTTATGCTCAGTTTTAATTGCGTTCTCCAATCTATGTGTATTTTTTATGTCAAAATTTTCTTATAATATTTTTTTTAAATGACGTATGTATAGTTTTATAGTTTACTTGCAAACGGCTGGTAATTCATTTAACTGTTTAATTTTGTATTTAAATTATTATTATTAATTAAACAGTCTTAATATATTTATCCATTTCTTATAATTTCTATTCTTTTATTATTAATAACTTATTGTTTTTAAAAAATAATAAAAAACGAAATTCAATAAATTTTACAAGTATACCGCGAAAAATCATTACGAATAATAGCTTGTCTAAACTTTTATATGGATGCTGATAAGCAATAATGTGTCAATCCACAAAAAGTCAAATTCGGAGATATTGATGTATTTTGATTGTGTGTTATCTATTTAACAAGATTAAAAATAATTTTAACTTATATAAACTAAATATGTACGGGAAAAGCATCTTAATTTAATGTCTTGATTTTTATGTGCCTTCCATATTTTGCAATTTATACAATAATCTCAAATATTTAAAAAACTTATTATTAGATATAACGTTAAATATA
Organism: Hypolimnas misippus; assembly: GCA_037950945.1. Lineage (NCBI taxonomy): Eukaryota > Metazoa > Arthropoda > Insecta > Lepidoptera > Nymphalidae > Hypolimnas > Hypolimnas misippus. Next base: position 6,768,156 of record JBBEEQ010000019.1, read on the forward strand.
TCAATCTGCTTTTAATTCATTACACCTTTTATCAAAATAGAAAAGAAATGATGGATATATACGTCTTCAAACAGATTGATTAAGAATAGGTTTGACATCTTTAGACGCCATTTTCTCAAAATAAAGTTCGTGTGGCTTGATACAGTATTGCATATCAGCGTCCATATGTCCAATAAAGAAAAAAATAACTAATGAAGTTTTTAGTCCTAACATTTAGTGAAGTAAATAAAACATAACATTGTAATAAAACTTAAACATACGGACAGGCTTAAAACAATTGCTGTCGTTAAGGCTAAATCAATAACTGCGTAAAAACAGACGTTATTTTGTCGGTACACACCTTAGAATAAAATTAAATGAAAGTGACAAGTACTAAGACTAATCTTATTAAAACAAAAAATACAACGTACAATTCTATTTTAAACATAAAAGTTGAACTCTAAATAAATTCTAAATTCAAAATTAAAAAGTTGTTAAAAGTAATTAAAAGTATTTAACAAAGTATTTAATATACAAAACTGTAAAAGGAAAGACAGAATTTATAAAACTAAGACACAAACATAATTAAAAACTATTTATAACTTAATATTTAAATGTTTATTTCTTTTTACATTCCTTACGACATATGGACGCTGAGAATGAGTCAACCCAACACAAAGTCAAATTTGTAGATATTGATGTATTTTTATACTGCGTCACCTATTTAACATTATTCAAAAAAATTTAAATCACCTAAACTAAATAAGTATGGAAAAAAGTTTCTTAATTTAATGTTTCTAATTTCAAGTGTGTTCCATATAATGCAATTTATACAATATTGTCTTATACCTAAAAAAAATTATTATTAGATAAAAAAAATTATAATACCAATCTAATGTTAATTCATTAAATATTTTATCAACATAACAAACAAAAAATTAATATGCATATACCTCTTCAAACAATTTTATTAAGAATATATTATATGTTGTTAGACGCCATTTTCTCAAAATGAAGTGCCTGTGGCTTGACACAGTATTGCTTATCAGTGTCCATATATCTTTCTTTTAAAAACATATTTTTAGCTTTAATATGTACTCATACATGTATTTATATCATTTCTAACGTATTGTTGTCTGAGGTAAACCCAAACACGGACGTTCATCGGTGATTGCAGTCACGTTGCAATAACGAAGCAATTGAGTGACAGACCCTACACTGCAAGACCTATAATAATGTTACGTGCACCCCTCTGTACGATTAGCACACAATTTTAGGTTTTTTGTACGTGAAAATAGGTGTTATATTTCAGTAAACGCACTTTAGTCTGAATTTATTGCATTGTACACAGCTCTCGCTATACTCATAAAAACGACAATGAAGGCTTCATTTTTATTGCAACAAAGTGCCTAAGGTAAATTTTTGATAGAATGTGTAGTACATTCTTGCGAGTGCGTATTGAATAGAGCGATAAAACTAATTATCTAATTCAATTGAAAAAATATTGAATGTAATTTATTTTATATTACCAACTTCCTACATTTTAATAAACGCTAATCATTTTCTTGTTTATGTCTAATCATTAATACTCGTTGTCTATAAATTTTTAAATCAGTATAAAAAATAACGCTCGAGTTTTCCAACTAATTGAAAATGCTACGTTATATACGTAGTTAATAAATAAAACTATAGGCTATCCAAATTACGTTGAGATCTAATTTTCTGCATAATAAAAAAAATCCTGCACTTTTGCACAATAAAGCAAAAATTTAAAACATTTTGTATATTTTAGCTAAAATAAAAACTTATAAGCCAATTCCTTAAAAACGTTGCTAGATGATTGTTCCAGTTTAATTTTGTAAGCCACGTTGCACCAGAACGCTATGAATATCAATTTCTGAAATTCACACAGCAACATAATAGAATGTAATAGCTCGAATGACGTTGTAACTGGCCGTCTGAATATTGCATTTTCTAGAACACTCGACGCCTATAAACATATTTGTCAACCGTTTAACACGACCAATAATTAAAATTGTGCAGGCTTATATTAACATATATTGTAGATTTTTTTTCTAAAACACACACTGTCATACTACAAAAAACGCATTAAAACCATGTTGAACACGTGTTTAGCTAAACAGTAAAAATTAAACATTGCTTAAAATATTATCTAAATTGCTTAACAGCGAATAAACTCATAAAAAAAAAACTTATTGATAAAATGTGATACGTTAGATTTGACAGCGATCTTTTATAATAAGGCAGCCAATGTTTAAAACGTCAATAATATAAAAACCTCCTTTTTAGGGTTATGGATTGGTAAACTAGAAATTCTTATTTTTATTTTTGTTACTTTACTCATTGTAATAATTTTAAGTGATTGGAAAACCAGTTAATTTAAAATTGTTAGCAACAGTGAAATATAAAAATCCGTTGTAATTAAGTGAACACAAAATATAAAAACTTTTATTTCAACGTTACGTACTAGTGAATAAACTCTATTTAAAAAAATTGCAATCGGGAAAGGATATTTTATAACTATAAAATACACATTACGTTCATACTACATACATTGAGAAGAGAATTATAAGCGTTGACAAGCTTATCGATTGACTTGTTGGTCCAAAGATACTTTCTCCTATCATACTCATTCGCTAGCTACTTACTAAACATTTCGTCGGTAAAGTGTTTGGTATACTGGGTGAAAAAATCTATGAGTTTATTATATATCTATATGATTACATACTATAATCATTAAACTTCAAGTAAAACTATCAAAATATACCATAATATTTTGTTATTTCTGTATTTTATATTTAGAATAAACCTTGGTAATAATTTATTATTCACAAATACTTTTTACTTTAATTGTTAATAAAAAAACTATATCAAATAAATCACATAGTTTTAGTTCCAATCAAAATATTGCAACAAAATTCCCCGCGAACACGTTTTTGAATGACAGCGAGTCCTCTCAAAATATTCCAATCGCTCGGAAAATATACGTCCGATACACTGAACGGTCTCTACAGTTAGTTGAACCAATTAAAATTAAAGTCATGTATCACCCTATGGATAACTCTTTTGGTATATTTTTTAAGAGAAACGTTTAAACTGATGATTTTTTAAATATGATGAGGTCTTACTCATGGTGCTATAAAAACATGCTACAGTCGATTTCACATTTTTGTATTAAAACGCATTCTTAAATACTTAAATTGTGGTATGTTTTAATATTGTAACACAATTGGCCTTTTTAGAGCCTTTAATGTCTCTTTACAATGACTGCAATAATCAAAACCGAAAATTTTATTATTCACCTCGGCTCGGTTAATATTAGTTATTGATCTTAATATAAGACGTAAAAACAAAATAAAATCATTTAAAAGACTCACTGTAACGTAGGGAGTAGAACTGCGTTTCATATAAATGGGGGAAAATGTCACATTCCCTACTCTCCTTAATCTGTTCTTATTACTTTAAGCTGGCAACAGATTTGTGAATCCTATGGTAGCACAAACGCTCGTGGATGCTGGTTATTTTTTAGGTATTAAGTAACCCGCCTCGTTTCCCTGTTAATCATATCTTTCATTAAAAAATAATCAGTCAAGTTACCTTCTCCTTTTCGAAAGTCATATGGACATTAGATTTATTTCAAAATGGATTCAATTTTGGCTATGAGATCTAAAAAAATAGAAACGTAAATATTAGTCCGGGTTCCCTGGCCTATTTTTTCACTTGATTAGTAACAAGCTAATTTTCCGTGAGTAGCTTCGTTTCAATGAGACGCCCAACTTTTTCCTGTGCGAAAATTCTCGATTGTGGTAGGTGACAGGGGTAGCAGGAATAAAAGATGTTGACTTGATGATTCTCACAAATTTATTACTAACTGGATTTTTTTTTGTAAAATCTAATGATAATAATCTAAATTATTCGAAAACATTTTTGTCCTACAAAATGTATGGTTTCATCAAAATGTCCCCCTCCTTCGAACATGTATCGATAACAAGGTCATCAAAAATAATTGCTAACCAGCTGATTTATTTTTTTTTACTTCGTTAATATGTATATAATCTAACAGTTATATTGTCCTACAAATTGCATGGTATGTTATCCCGGTCCTACACTCCGAAATGGTTAATACCACAAGACCATCTTTTTCATTACTAACTGTAGGACAAAAATATTACATAATAGATTAGTGTGTTCTCTGCCCAAATGAAACAATGTCCTACAAAAAAACAGGTATCTATTACTAGTCCTACAATAATTGCCATTTTTTCGTTTTCCTATTTGTAACTCTAGAAATTTAAAAAGTGCATGCGAATGAATTTCAACCAATAAGAAATCGTAACTAACTTCAAGACTCTGAAATATTTTTAACTTCCCGCTAAGAAAATTAACAATTTTCTAAAAATCGGGAAGTTATTGGTTTTACCCCGTTTTGCAAAAATCGAGTTTTAATCAGATCTCAATGTTTCGGGGTCCTAGGAAGCTTCCGTGACCATTCCCGCGAGGGTGTGACTATGCCTGTGTGTGTGTGTGTGTGTGTGTGTGAGTATGTAACTCCCTTATAACTTTTGAACGGCTAGATCAATTTAGTAAAAATTGGTGTCATTCGAAAGGTTTTGTTTGAACTTAGATTTTTAATATGATTTGGACCAATTTCATTCTTTAGATTTTGAGAAATCTCAAAAAAAACTAAAAAAATAAATTTTTCAAATGTGGTTTTTTTCAAACTAACTTTTAAATAGCTTAACCAATCAATTCCAACAACTAATCAGCTCTCAACCTTGTAAAACCACGTCGATTGCCGCAAACCAAATCAAAATCGGTTGATTCGTTTGTGAGTTATCGTGAACGAAAGAAATCTAAAAAATTGATTTTTTTCAAATTATTTCGAAAATTTTCATATGATCAATAGGTGTTTTTGAGTCTTCCACAGGACTTGAAAAATAACATCGATGGCCACCAATCGAGTGAAAATCGGTTGATTCATTCAAAAGTTATGGCAATTTAAATTTACATAAATTGTACTTTATGAAACTGTTATCAGACTGTTGAGCTCGAAGAGCTCAAAAGCATAGAGCAGCTCTTGTATTGAGCACGGAGAGGTCAAAATAATGTACTATTTATAGTTTTGAGCTCGCAGAGCTCAAAAACAGGGTAATAAACGAAATCCAAGCACTTAGGTATGGGAATAGCGGGAAGTTACAGGGACGGCCTGCAAGGTCTACCATCCTTTCAAATTTTTATTTTCAAAATTGGTCAATAATAAATGAAGATGGTTCGCGTTTCAACCAATAAGGAATTATGTCCCATTTTTTGCGAGTTTCGACCATTGAATAACTTAAAATTCCCAAGAATTTAAATGTTAGGGTAAAAATACAGTGATAACATGTTTTTTAAAATTTAAATAACTTTATTTTTTATAAAATTGGTAGAAAAATATGTATGCTCTGCGCATGACTACCGCTGTAGTAACGAAATACAGATAATAATTTGCTTGTTAATTTCATGAATTTTAAATATAGATTCAATTGGAGGACCAGGATAACGTACCACGCGAATTGTAGGACAATGTAACTGTTACATTATATAATTATTAAGTAAGTAAAAAAATAAAAATCAGCTGGTTAGCAATCATTTTTGATGACCTCGTTATCGATACAGGTTGAAAGAAGGAGGACTCTTCGATCAAACCATACATTTTGTAGGACAAAATTTTTTTTTAATAATGTAGATTATTATTATTAGATTTAACGGAAAAAAATCCAGTTACTAATAAATTTTTGAGAATCATCAAATCAACATCTTTTATCTCTGCTACCCCTGTTACCTACCACAATCGAGAATTTTCCATAGGAAAATGTTGGGCGTCTTATAGAAACGATGCTATTCACGAAGATTTGGCTTGATAGTAATTATTTTAATATCATGGATCTGTATTACTATTTTCGAGCGTAGGACCGGGATAACGTACCATGCAATTTGTAGGACAATATAACTGTTAGATTATATAAATATTAACGAAGTAAAAAAAAATAAATCAGCTGGTTAGCAATTATTTTTGATGACCTTGTTATCGATACATGTTCGAAGGAGGGGGACATTTTGATGAAACCATACATTTTGTAGGACAAAAATGTTTTCGAATAATTTAGATTATTATCATTAGATTTTACAAAAAAAAATCCAGTTAGTAATAAATTTATGAGAATCATCAAGTCAACATCTTTTATTCCTGCTACCCCTGTCACCTACCACAATCGAGAATTTTCGCACAGGAAAAAGTTGGGCGTCTCATTGAAACGAAGCTACTCACGGAAAATTAACTTGTTACTAATCAAGTGAAAAAATAGGCCAGGGAACCCGGACTAATATTCAAAAACGTATTACAAAATGATAGCAGAGGTCTCACAGTGAACGGACGTTTGAATGACAGCGCAAATGGCCGCTTCAATATGTGGCATTCGACCGGAATTTTTCCGCCCAATACTTTCAACGACCTATATTCCATTCAACCCTTTAAAAATATCCTTCAATATTAAAATATTTCACAAGATAATGTGTGTTTATGTAGTTATATTTAAAATGTTTCTATTCTATAAACTTTAAATGTTTTTAAAAACGATTGAATTTACTAAAACTGTTTGAAGCTCGCCATTTCACTATTAACGTTATTTAGATGAAAAGAAATTCTCAAGCGGCCACATTTTACCTAAAATAAAATAAAAAAACAATTTTTAGATTTTCGCCTCTTGCTAAAATAAAACCAGGGTTTTTAAAGAGTACTTCAATTTGACTAAATTTTCTTTACCGAATATAGTCAGTTTTAGTTCGAAGCTCAGACAGACAAGTTGAAGCAAAAACTGGTAAATTAAAGAAAAACACGAGACTGAACCTCTAAGGCCTAATTATTCTTTAATTAAAGACAGCTTGCCCCAGATAGCTGTTGCAACTTGCTTTTTATTGTGGATTCTACGTTCTAGCTTTTATATATACTTTGTCATATTCCAACCAAATATTTTTACTTTATTTTTTAACTATTAGCTGATACTGATGAATTAAAATAACATTTAAAAAAAAAAGTAGTCTTAGTTATAAGTCTTATAACATTAGCTATCTGTGAGTAAAAGTCCCATCAAAATCGTTACAGTCTGAGATTAGCCGGAACAAGCAGACGGACAGACAGACAGACAGACAGACAATTTTTTAAATTGATTTTTTGATGTAATCATCGTAATATAATTTATGCCCATTAAGTAAAAAGTTTTTCATTTAAAATTACGAACAGACACTTCAATTTTTTTTACTAAATAGAAGAGAAAACATTATTATTATTTTTTTAATTTAAGAGCAGCACATAAAATTACATGTTTATATTACCGCTTAATATAAATTATAGAGTAAATTAAAAAAAATAAATCTCTTCCAAAGAAAATAGCATTTACGTCACTAGGTTACGTAAGGGAACCCAATTTTGTTAGCGAAAATATAAGCGAATCACATTAATTAACCCTGTATCTGGTCTCTGATTAAGAGTGCAGTAGCGGAACGTAGTGTGGGGTCAACTTTAATTGGTCTGCTGTTGTATTTTAGATGTGCGATACGGCGCCCGAGGGTTAATGAATAGACTCCATGTGGACATGTGTTATTGTAGCTGTCCGATGTTTCGTTTCGTAATTACATACTTACATTTATAAGATTTCGTATCTGCGCTAAATGCGCATTCAATGAGGATTTAACAATCGAGAGAGAAATTGAAAGCGAAATTTCCACGGATAATTTTGTTTTAATTAAGAACAGACTTTAGAATGCTATTTTATAGTAATTCGTATCCATGTAGCTGCGAAGGTAAATTAACTGGTATTAGATTCTGGGACCTATATGGGGCTGGGGCTTATCGGGCTGATCCTAACGCACTTTGAATGTCCCATTCACACGTCCCGTGATACGTTTGAACTGCGTTGGAGAAGTGCGTTTTCGAGGAAAAAGCAGTCTATCCTGAAAGCCGCGTCATGTCGACGTGAATGCCGTCACACCTACGCTACAGTCACTACGCGAGCAAGATTAACATTTTTCTTGTCCTTTTTGTAATAAAACGAAACTGCTTTTAAGTAAAAAATTTCATTCGAGAATATTTTAATTATTAAATAGTTAAATTTTAATTGGACGATCTCGTAGCGTGCAAATTAACGGTGAAAGGTAAAAATTTCGTCTAAAATGTAAAAAAAAGAAACGAATAACAAAAAGACAGTAATTTGTGAGGTAAATGAAATTTTTACTGAAAACAGTCGAAGTAAGTACCTACGGCTCTCGTCGGGTTGTGTATTTAACGCGGATGTGAAATTCACCGCATCCGGCCAAAAATAAATGAGCTTTCTTCCGCTTACTTAATTTACTGCTATAGCCGCAGCGGGCTCAGTCTGAATATATTAAAATTAATATTTTACACGTTTTAATGTCGCTTTTCCGCAGGTACGATTTGTTAACACACAGTCCTGATTGCTAAGGAATATTCGCGCTACACTGCGACACCTTTGAAAAGCAGCGAAATTCGTTATAACGCTCGAAACAGTGTAAATAACATTAAAATATTGTGTTTCGTCTTTCCTTTGAAGTAAATTCTGTTGCTCATCTCGGAGACGTTGTACTTAAAATTTTACTCGCATATTGAAATGTGTTAAATTTATATTAAAATGTTTTTCTAACATTATAAATATTTATCAAAAAAATTACGAAAAAACATTAAAAATTAAATAATATGTCTCTTTGGCGATAGGAAAAAAATGTTGTCTGTGTTGATCTAGGGTATAAGAAATTACGTTAACTAATTATTTGTGACGTAAGGAATGGCGTTTGTTTATGCATAAATTTTATCTGATTAAGTAGTTTAAAGTAAGGCTTATAAATCATGATAATCAATGTATTTGCAACCGCCAATAATTTCAGATTCGTTAGCCAAATGTAATAACGACTATTAATTCACATTGGAGCCGAGCGGTCTGAGCCCACGTGACGCCATCCTTTTTCAAATTAATAAAATATTTTTAAACATGTCGAGCAATTAAATTGGACATGAAAACCATTAATGAATAAAAATAACAAAAACAACTCGACATTCATTTGTTTCTTTGTGAGAAAAAAAATAAGTTCCTTTCTTATAAAAATTGCCTCTTTTCCAACGTAATGAAAATAAAAAGAGAAAAAATACTGAAATAATTCTACAAGGCTTTGTAATATGTCTGCGAAATCTTATTTAAATACTTCTCTTTGTATAAGTATATCGTATAGTATAATCTCGTAAACGTATAAAAATAAAGAACAAAGTATAATAGAATAGTTAATAAACGTAGCCATACTTTATCGCAGCATTTCGAAATCCACTACATTATCCAAACTCAGAATTCAATATCTGCGAATAGCAGAACGAAGCATTTAAAGCAGCGGTATTAAAATCAATGAACTATTACATAACAATGCTCCAATTAACGTTATCTGCCGTGCCGATGGGATATTGCTCGTAAATTAATGAGTGCCGTTGTAAGACAAATGTTCAGCTACCGGACACGAACGCAAGCGGCGCATACGCGTACTAGATGTGACTATGTATTTTTTTAATATATATTTTTAATTAAAAAAATATATAATGTACCAATTTATTTATTAATAACTAGTTTTAATAGTGTTTGTATACTTGGCAGACTCATGACGTTGCTAGTTATATACTTTTTTTAATTATTTTAGCTTTTACTCGACGTATAAGAGGGATATTTTTTTCATCGTATGTTTATATCTGTGTTCTAATAATTTTTGGTACGCTCTAAAACCATTTGGCGAATATTAACATACGAGGCCCTTATCATCGTTAGATTCGTCTCAATTATAGGAGTGATATATGGTATAATATGTTCCAAAATTTCCATGAGCACGGGAAATACAAATCTCCAATACCACTTATCCGATTTTAACATAACACTCAACATATTAAACACAAAAGAAAACGAATTGTCTAATTACAATATTCAAAATTATCTATATTTAAAATATATCTATTACCTATTCTTAATGAAGTATTAAGTTTAATTAATATTAATTTTCCTACCTCTAACCTATTATATGCGTACTTAAAATACTTCTTAAATACGCTACGTATGATCGTATACATGTAATGTATACATATGATAGTCCCAATATTAGATAAATACTGATTGATTGTGATTGTTTACTTCAATTGGTGTAAAATTTTATTTTAATCGTTAATAATATTCCTAATATATTTCGGTGCTTAATAATTGTTCAGGAAATATTAATCTATTCCAGTCAAAATCAATTTCTGTATCGGTCGAATGGAGCAAGTTTTAATTAAGGCAAATATCTCGCACGAAATTGCAATGTGGACATTCTCTATTAGTGTTTAGAGTATAATAAAAATCATGTTACATTGTATTACAAAGATTATAAATAGATAATTAATGTACTTATTAAAACAATAGATTAAAAAGGTAATTAAAGCTCAGTTAGTTTGTTGTTATGACGTTGGCGCCGATGTGTTTTATAACGTGACATACATAAAGCTTATTTTTATGTAAAACTAAAGACTCTCTTTCTTTTAAAAGTGATCGTTTGTATTACCTTTTATTATTTCTGGTTAATAAGTTACGTCGTGTTCTTATTTAAAATTTTCACTTTTGATTTTTAATAATTTCTTTGAAGAATAGATTAATTAAGATTTGAATCACTTATGTATTTAAATTTGTAAAAAGGAAGCAACTTTGTTTAGTTTACTGTACATGTACTACGAATCTAATATCTTATTTTAATTCACTTCTAGACACTAAAAATACGTATATATTTTTAATCTCTACTGCTCATAATACCAGGTAAACATAATACCGATACAAGTATAGCGTAGTAAATCAAGCAACCATAACAGGACTTCATACAATCGCTACGAATAAATGTAAATTTTATGTATAGGTTAACACTATTAAAATAGTAACTGTTAATATATTTTTCAGAGAATTAATTTATTATCTATTAAAGAAATAAAATTTCTTGTAAATTATAATATTTCTTACTTCATTTAATACTATTATGAACGTTGTATCACATCCTTTTCGTACGGTTAGTAAAAATATTTTTTAAAAACAATTCTTGTTAAGCGATGATAAAAAGTTATTTTTTCAGTAATTAATAAGCGAAATGCTTAAATCTTACCCTCGTAACTGATGTAAAATAACTCTGTCATCTAGTAAGAGGTACAATAATAGATTTCAGGTGTAAACCAATGACAAATAACTTATGCAAAAAAAAAAAATGAAAATTTGAGAGCAAAACTTATAACCGTTCAGATATGGCTTATTCTTTTCACATAGAAAATAATTTTCTTTTAATAAGATGGTCTAAAGGAAAAAATCTCCGGTATTTCGTACTCGCTTAGGTCTCCCTCAAATTCGCCGTCCCCCTCACCCCTCGTCATTAGGAGTGGGCACGCAAAGGGAAATTATCCTCACTTAACCCTCCTGGAGGCGTTAACTGGCACCTCGCAGGAGAGTACTCGGCGGCGATTACTTTATTATACGAATTGGAACAATTTTTCTTTTGGAAATATTCATTTAAATGCCACTCGCGGCGAATGTTCGTCGCTTTTATCGAGGAAACACATGCAGATTACCTTCCTTGAATATTCAACTTATGAGTTCAATTTGATATAATAGAAGGGGTTATTCTTTTCTTTGCCGACTTTCTTATAAAGAGGGTAATGCTTTTCAGGTTTTGTATAATTATGAATGTGTGGCTTTATTTGAAATACGTATCATTATATTTCTCTCAATCTTAATGTTTTGATTTTTTTACCGTAGTAGAGCCTTGCAGTAACCCATTGACTAAGGGTGGTATAAGGACTGGCTTAACCAGGGCATAAGACACTCTTACAGAAAATTGGCGTGCAGTACCTATTAAAGCTGCGATTCGTATGGTAACGTAGAAAACCAGAATCCTATCCCCCTCTCCAATTCCTTTCCTTGCTTTCCCTGTATCCGTAATTCTTTTTAAGATGCATTTGGAGCTTTTATTGAGCTGTAAATGTCCATATACAGCGGTAACCACCAGCCACCTGCTCTTTTGCCAGATATGTTTTATTAAAAAAAACATACAATATAAAAATATGTTTTAATAATCTAATCTCTAATCGCACAATAATTAACCATCACATAATAATCACAAGAGAGAAACGAGCCATAAATCCAATTCGAACTAGGTGGTCAAATACCAAAGTTCAAGAAATTAATTAGAACAGAACTCAAGATGTATAACTTATTGGTATTTACGAAAAAATAGATTCAGCAATATTTTTCCTTCCCCATCTTGGAGATCTAAATCAGCGTGAACTGTAACAAACCTTTAATTTGGTCCCTTCTATTCACGAACTCTGCGAATAATTGTTTTTCCAAATGAACGCCTCAAAATAACAAATTGGTTTGTCGCCAACCCCAACCGTCTTGAGTGCTAACGCAACAATTATTTTTTCTTACTCATTCCAAAGATAATCCTGGGAATTTTTATCTGATTATTCTTTCGTACAATATTTGTATTATGTAAAGGAAAATGTCTGAAATATATTTGAGCTTTACATGATGCCAGCTGATGCAGACTTAAGGTAGGTATGATATTTAATCTATATATTTAAGTAATTTATTATTTTTGTCTATACTAATATTATAAAGCTGAAGAATTTGTTTGAACGCTAATCTCAGGAACTACTGGTTCGAATTAAGTTTTGTTGTGTTAGATCGATTATTTATTCAGGAAGGCCATATTACACCACGCTACGACTCATAGGAACGAAGCAGTAACCATAAACGCAAGTGAAACCGAAAGGAACAGCTAGTTGTAATATGTTTTATAAGTTACCAATTATATGAAAATTCGTCAATTTTAAACACATAAGAAACGCATCTACCTAATTTGTATTATATCTAAAGCGAGAATTACACTTACACGTTTTGCTCTTAGACTCTCATAAAGATTTACATAAGTTGTTTACTATACACCTGAAATAATTTACTGTCAGTGTCTTACTTTTGACAGACTGACAGCTTTCGTAAGGCCACCTAGATAGCTGTTGCAAGGTTACAAAGTAATTTTATATCACTTACGAGAGTGAAGCTTACAAATGTAATTTTCGCCTACAAGACCTAAGACCATCTTCAACACTTCGACTGCTTAAAATCTTTCGTCCCCATTTCTCCGCCTGCACATTTAATTTTCGCGACACAAACTAGCCTATTGACTTCTCCTGGATCCAATTCATCCCTTTCCCAAAATTCATCAACATTGGTTTAGGGAATCAGACGTGAAAACTTAACAAACAGAGAGAGTTACTTTCGTATTTATAATATTAACGAGAAATGTATGGATTATGCTAAAATCTGCGCACATCTAGCGCTTAACTAAGAAAAATACTTGTTGTACAATAAGGTTTACTATATTTATGTCATACAATATCAAAAAGTAGATAGACTTGACAGTAGACGTCGGATGACGATTGAATAAAAATGAGTCTTTAAGAGCATGTTGTATTTTCTTTATAAGCCATATATTACAAAACTCGTAATTGAAATTTAATAAGAAACTAATATATCAAATCAAAATAGATCGAATCCACGTTGGATTACTTAAACTAAATTTGAATCTAAATGCTATACAAAGTAATGATAAAAAATATCAATAACGTTAATTCAATCGTTCAATATTACCATATAATGAGTAAACACTGGAGTTGAGAGGCTGGAATCAGCACGCGACCAGCAATCCCATTGACTGCGGTTTCGTCATCATGCCTGTGTTAATATTTGCAAAGCGATCGATTGAAATGTACTACGAACAATAACTATCATGTTATTCGGAGTTAAAATGCGTAATCTGGGTATTTACGCTTTAAGCCATTAAAACATGATGTACAAAAAAACTCGTAATAAAACATAACTTTGATATTGTAAAAGCGTATAAAACGTTAGTATTATACGTTTTATATAAATAAACTTTTGTTCTTTAATATATATTTTTTTACTAACAAAGAAGTTAAGTAATAACAATTTTGTTTAACAGTATAATGTCGCCAAACAAAAAAAAATGCACAATCGCACACTGAACAAAAAAAATTCCAATTTCTTACCAAGTGGGATTCAATTCAATTCTTTGGTTAATGGCTTTTAGTTGTGCCAATTAGACACAACATGTGTTTTCGCCAATGTCACGTGGAATGGAGAAGACACGATGGAAAGTGGGATTCAAATGAACAATGATAATCTTAAGTCGTACGTCAAATGAATACCGTCCGGAAGGCAAAAAATTTTATAAATAAATATACCTCATTTCTAATAACAAAATTTCTGATAGTGTACGACTGAGATAATACAAAACAGATTTTCAGCGCTCTCCAAAAGGTATTAAGTACTAACAGTTGTTAAAATTTTCAGTCGAAGTAAAAACAAAATTTTTATACAAATTTTTAAAATAATATTTTAATATGATTTTGATAAATACAACAGTTACTTAAATAGCCTAATGAGATAGCATCGATGTTCAATAACCGAAACCAGTATACAAAACCAACAATCCAATAAAATGCGGTTGGATTATAATACCAAAACAAAAATTTCCATAAACGATTGATTGAAATGTAACATACTCCATGTATATCGTAAACTAAAGAGATAAACGATATATAATATTTGAACAGTTTTTACAGATCTAAGTAAGACTCATTACCTTCTTCATTTCTCATTACCTAGCGGAACATTATTTCTATTACATAGTGTTAGACATGACAATACATGAATTGCGTGCCGTTTCCAACCAGCAATCCCTATTCTGCGGTTACGTCATTATGCCCGTGTTAATATTTGCATATGCCATCAGCTGTTATGTTACGTGCTATGACGTCGCGCTATTCCGTGATTATGAGGTATGCCGTAATTTCGGAAATTGGTATTTCGTTTCGAAGGACCATTTACTAACAACGATTATGTTGTTAATTTCAGTAATTATATGAGTAAATTTATGTACATTAATTAAACCACTTAAAAAGTTTATACTAACAAATATTTAATAGGTTTAAAACGTAAATGACAAATGGGAAAAATATTGCATTGTAAGATGAAGGAAATGCGAATTTTAAAGCTCAAGCGATCATAACTTTAATAAAGGTTTAATGTTTAAATCATTTTACGAGACATCTCATATGACGCGAGGGGTTGGCGCGATAAAGTATGAAACAACAATAAAACGCTCAAGTGGCTTCATTTCCCAAAGTGATACAACATTCTTTCAATCCACTTTCGCCTCAAGAGGACATCTACCGATCTTTATACCTTCGCGTTTTTGCTCATTCGTCACGCGTTACGTCTCAGTACCTCACTCACGTACGCCGCCTTAGAAACTTTTATTACTTTACGTTCAGTAATTGTGCTTTCCAATATAAACTATTCCAACAGAAAATAGCGTAACAAAACATGTGAAATTCTTAGAATTCTGTATTGTATTTCGTTTGTCAATTACTTAAATGGAACTTCTGTGTTAAAGGAGTGTGTTTTTAAGAATAAGAAATTGAGAAAAAGCGATTGAACAGATGTCATTTACAACGTTGATTTCACGAAATTGAAACTTCGTTTTCGTTTAAATAATAATGACGAATGGAAGTTATCAATCACGAAAAAGGTATTAAAATTTCTCTGAATGAGAAAATTTATTAAGAGATTTTATAAACATCTTTTATCGTCCTTGCTAATTCAAATTCTATCCATTATGTTCGTGATAAATTTAAAATTTATTTAAGGTTAATTAATATTAGTTCTGATTGCTTTAGAAACAATTGTTATTTAAGAAAATACTTTGAAAGTAATAGTTAAATAACCTTCGAGGCATTGAAGTAAAATGGCTGAGACTCGTCTTAGGAACAATAACATAACCGAAATTTGAAATAATAGCAAGAGTTCCTCCGCCGCAGCCGTCTGTCGGGAGCGGTACAGCTATACACTGTATTATAACAGCGAGTCAACGGTTCGGTTGAGCGACGGCATACTCTTTCGAATAAGATGGCAAGTAATTTTGTGAAAACGCGGTTCTAAAATAAATTATTCATTGGCGACGAAACGCCTGAAGCCGTATTCATTTCATTTCTCAATCTGAATTCTACTTTTCTCTGCGCCTTTTTCTTTATCGAGCCTTTTCGATAAATTTTAGATAAGTGCACAAATTAAACTCTGTTTCGTAAGTGGATTTCGTTTTCGAGATTTTTTTTATTATTCTTCTGTAATAAATTTTCACATGACGAAACTTGACGTGGGATTTTCTGTTTTAAACGTTATTTATAAGGGCTATAATAGCGTTATTGTTAATAATATCGTAGCTGTATAATTCTAGAGTTGACGAGCGCGATATAAAGTTAAGTACCGCGAAGATTTATGACGTGAATTAGCTCTGAACCATTAAAAGCGACCTAAATTAGTCACCTAAAACACAAGTATATTTGGTTCGGATTTATACATTTGAGGCAAAGTTTAGTCGTAAGTGTTATCAGAGGTCCCTAATAGCCAGCGATCGGTTTTCGAACTAAAGTTGCTCATAACGTCACGAAATATGAAGGCCTGAACGTCGGATAAGATAACAGTATGAGAAATGTAAATCGCTGTTTTGAATTGCTTTTATGTGCCGACGGCTACAGAAACATATTGTTTGATTCTGAAGTCAAATGTAATATATTGATGCTACTTTCAGAATAACATGATGTCAGACCGTTCAATTTGAATATGATATAATTCTATGGCTATGTAAATTACGTGAGCTTGCGAACAATAGATAAGCAAACATTTTTGGCAAAGATTTTTTATTTTTTTATATATAAAGAAACCCATAACGGGACCGTTTTCACGGGGGCGTGATGATGATTATGTATGTCGACATTACGTAAAATAAGCGAAGCAAAAATTAACTTTTTTGATATAACTAATATATAAGTTTTTTTTTTCAACATTTTAATTTGCTAAAATGGTTGACTACGGAACCCTTAAGATAACTGAATTTTTATTACAAAATATTCACGTAAACAATGAAAAATTCAATGTATAAGTACCCAATGTTAACATTAAATAAGAATATTTGTTTGAAAACAGACTCGTATATACACTTGTATGCAATATACCAGCTTAGTAAACGAACTTGGCCAAAGTGGAAACACTATACGGTAATATAGCTGGCTCAGGAGCAAATGAGATTGTTTTGAATCAATTCTGTTCTTAGATTTTGCGCACTGCTTTTGAATGAACAAAAGTACATTTTGAATGAACATAAGTACTTATTTCGAAAATAACCTGCGGCTTATTTTGCGGCACACGTAGATCACGTAAAGCAAAGTCATTCGTTTGGTTACCCAGTGTACTGTTTGAGTATAATTCTATAGAAAGCGGTATCAATGAAAGCTATGATAAGTATAGAGTACATTCCATAAAAATCATCCAAATTTTCCTAAATTTCTAGAGGACAATTTGTGCACCACTTTTTATTCGTTTATATTTGCTATTCAAAATAGAATTATTAAAGCATTAGACATTGTGGTTAACCATTGATCCTCTAGAAATTCAGAAAGGCTTCTCACATTTACTATTCTTATTTAACACATACTTATTAATAGTACGGCATTATTAGCTTTACCAATAGACTTTAGTGTAAAGCCTTTTGTAACAGTCTTTACTTTAAGAAATATTACATATTAATTTTACAATTTGAAAACATTTTCTTGACGAGTTATGTATTTTAGCATGTCCACAACCCGAATTTATTTATATCGTTAGTATTCCTTTATCTAATAGAAACGGTTATAATCACATTAATCGTATAGAACCTAACTTATCAAATACAAAAGATCAATAAAAAATAATCAGAAAAATTAAGTTAAAAATAATATTTATTAAAACTTTTGGAAGAAGTCTGGTTTATAAAATCTCGTATTATGACGTCGGTGGTAACAACTTGTCTCCGCGATAACTTCGTTAGCTCAAAATGAACCTCCAATAGCCAAAGTTAAATTAGGGTAAAACAAAATGGCGCTGGAAAGATAACTGCCTGTAGTGTTCATACTCCCCTTTACAACGCAATTTTAAATAATGGCCTCTAAGCAAATTGCTATATGAAAAAGTTTGAAGTGTTTTGTT
Organism: Hypolimnas misippus; assembly: GCA_037950945.1. Classification (NCBI taxonomy): domain Eukaryota; kingdom Metazoa; phylum Arthropoda; class Insecta; order Lepidoptera; family Nymphalidae; genus Hypolimnas; species Hypolimnas misippus. The sequence continues at coordinate 6,786,356 of JBBEEQ010000019.1, forward strand.
TACAATACCGACTACATAGGTATGATTACTCGTTTCATGTATTGTTATACGTATTACTTTAGAAAAAACTTTTTTATTTACTGTAAGTACACCTACAATGTATCATTAAAACGGATGTTGATGAGTTATAATGAAAGCGATAAGAAATGTTAATAATAGAATATATTTTCTATCTATATATATATATGTAATATGTAGAATCCGGAACCTCTAAACTTATATTAAAAATAATTCAAATGCACTTTGCATTTGAATTATTTTTAATTGGTTGCATTGGTTTTTGGCAATTGGTGCATTGGTTTATAAAGGACGTTCGTTTATAGGCAATATTTTATGTAGGTATATATTATGGGCAAATTTCCGGTAATTGTAAATGATGTTATATGATTGTTGGGAAATTTAATATTTTTGTTTGTAATTATCTTAGTTATAGCTTGAAATTATCGAATAAAGATGGATAAATAATGAATTATTACAGATTAAGGTAATGAAAAACGAATGCTCTTACAGACCAGATAACGCGTTGTACACATCTCTCGCTCCGCCATAAATAAGTCCAGGTGGACGTTGGCGTTGGCAAATTTTAATTTCTATTTAATAATTCTATAAGCTATCATAATTATAAGCGCTAATCCTTATTCCCGAGTAATTTTGTTAATTATAATGTCACATTTTAGTATATTACATTATTGTTATCAAAACAATCGATTGGGACATATAATAGAAAACATGCCTTTCTATTATATTGTCTAATAGATAAAGGAATAGATGAATTCATAATACTTGAGTACTTATAATCATATTGCACTCTCAAATTGAACATTATTCATAATGCTCAATTAATCACTTTGCCCACAATGTATATATGTGTATTATTTTACAAAATATTTACATTAAGGTGAGCAATAAGCAAAAGCTAGTACTAAACAAAATCTATAAAATCGAATTAAGTTATGCAGACAGTTTTCTGTGTTTAAATTTTCTGTATTTTCCAGAAACAATACATCGTATTTGAGCAAACAAACAAAAAAAAACATTTTTTCACAAACTTCTATTAAGTTTTATAACATTTAGACTCTTTCTTAATCTTTAAAAAACCATAATAAAAAATATATGGATGCTGATAAGCAATAATGTGTCAACCTACAAAATGTCGAATTTGGAATATTGATGTAGTCTGATCATGTATTTAACATTATTGAATAAATTTGCAAGTCATCTAAAGTACATAAATACGGAAAAAAGTTATTTAATGAAACGTTTCGAATATTGAAGTGTAAGCCATATTTTGCAATATAAAATAATCTCCTGTACTAGAAAATCTTATTATTTGATAAAACTTTTCATTATACTAATCTGCTTTTAATTCACTATAAATTTTATCAAAATAGACAAGAATTTATACGTCTCCAAACAAATTTGTTAAGAATTGATTTGACATCTTTAAACGCCATTTTCATTATCAGCGTCCATATAAGCTTTGATCGTTATATTTAAAAGTAAAACATCGAACTGGAAACAATTTAAGACAAAGCGTTATGTTCCCAGTCGAGTGACAAATTATTGCTCTATCAAACCCATATTTTGTGCACCATTTCACATGTAATGAAGTAAGTGCTAACAACAATCAATCATAGTATTATTATGTACGTATAAACTTTGTCGCGTGACTTGCGTGCTACCCGCATTTACCGTCGCCGCTATCGAACGAACCCACCAGCATTGGTTAATGTTAAAAACTTGCAGCTCTCGAAAAATATAAAATACAAAAATACCATTGATTATGCAGATTGTACCGACCATTGTATGAGACCAAAGTATAAAAACACATGAATGGCATTCACGCAATGCGATGTGACGTGTTACATTTAAAAAATGACTAATTAGGGCGCGTTACAAAAAAGAAATATGCTATCGTAGTGTTCAAGTATTGTTTTGTATGTTTTTCTGAAACAAAAACTCGTTGTCAGAAAATATTGCATGTTTTATACATAAGACTATTTCATTAACTCATGTTTTATCGTCTTTTATTTTCAATGGCTACTAGTAAAAATGTTATTCAAAGTATAGATGTCCTATATAAAAATTAATCATTTAATGTAGGTAATCAATTCAATTTGTAAGTTTTCTCTTCTTCTAGCAATAATTGTAATATTATTTTATTTATCTTTAAAATCGAATACTTTTATAATTAAAATATATATATATATATATATATATATATATATATATATATATATATATATATATGTATATATATATATATATATATATATATGTATATATATATATATATATATATATATATATATATATATATATATATATATATATATATATATATATATATATTTGAGTAGTAAAATTGATTCTTCAAATGTACAAAACAATTAAATGCAATGCATTTCTTGTGTCAGTGAATTAATTTAATATAGAATAAAATTATATTTCATACTAGTCGTTATAATACAATCACAAACAATTATTTTATTATGAGTTATTAAGCGCCAGGTGATTTGTATCCGACCGTTAGGTAACATAGTAATTCATACTTTTTTACATTAATTTATTCCTTTCATATATTTTCCGTTGCATACCGTTATTTCTTTTAAACCAAGTCATTGTTTTTGCTTTTTAAAATTTATCATCGTGTATATTGCCCATGTATGAAGTAGGTAATGCGGATTTTCGAATCAGACGCTGTGACATAATTTTCGCATCCCTATTTTGACATTTCTAAAAACATTTAATATAACTAATATGTAACTGTCATACAAATGTCTAAGGCAAGAATTACACTTGTGTAAAACACACAAGTGTAATTCTTGTCTTAGATAGCTCTCAGACTTTCATAAAGATTTACCTAAGTTATTTCTCATTGCTTTACACCTGCAAGAGTTCACTGTTAATGCCATTATTTTTGAAATTCACAGCTTTTTTACGTTACGTTACGTTTTATACGTTAAATATATTTTATAACTGCTTACGACGTAACTTTTACTAGGTTAGAGTTGTTTTTTATCACTCTCGAGAGTAAAACTTACTACTTACTACTAATGTAATTCTCGCCTAATATAGAGCTAGTTTATTAAACATATAAAGACTAAGAAGAATAATATAAAGAAATATATATATATTAAGTGTCAGGGTTCTTGTTTCGCATTGCCGCAAATAAATATCCCAGGGTGGGACTAATTGGTTCCCGTTGGATTCGACAGGCGTCCGGACGGGACTGTGCGGTGCGCCGCATAATTTATTCGAGTTTACCCACTGACTTATTTACAGACATTATTAATTGTACCCATGTATTATTGGAAATAGCAAATAATAAAAATATATCTATCAGATCCTACCATTAGTTGAGTAAGTTACTTACATATATACCGGCTGCAGTTAGAAATATTGCATTTTTAACATTTTTAACGCCAGATAATCAAACTAACTACTTATATCAACAGATGGTATATTAAATAATTACTCTAAAAGCAATCTTTGCATCTGTTAACAATTTAACAAGGAATAGCCATTCCCTAATTGAAACTTAATGAGGTCTAAATAAGGGACATCCCTTTGTATTTAATTATTCTGCCTCACGCGTTATTCACAAAACTAGTTTTTCCCGGGTATAGCGGGGTCTGCTTATTAATACAGTCCAGATTTTGAGATTTACACAGAACATTTGCCATATGTGTGCCTATTACAAGTTCTTCTAACTCCTGAATTATGCTAAAGTAAACATAGATTTATATGGGATTGAATCAATGCCATCTCGTGTTAACAAGGAGAAAAATTAGTGAGTATAGCGAGTGCATGTGATTAGTATCGAAACAAAAGTGCGTTTGTTTGCTGGATGCTTATATTTATTGCGCGTGAGTGTCAATTTTGATACGTCAAATAGTTAACGTTAATAAATCCACGCAAAACTCCATCGAGTATTAATTGAAATTGAAAAACTACAATGACCTCCGGCGTTGTTCACACCGAAATATAGAAATACATTTTCATTTTTTGTCAGTAGAATAAACCCACCCAGAAGAACCAAAATATTTGACCTACAAACGTATTACAAACCTTTTATGATGTAAAAAGTGTGCGTCAAAAGCTTTCTAATTTCTCTAAATAAATGTAATCAGAAAAAACAGTTCTATTGTTAACTGAAGGTATATAGATATCTAAATATGCACTTTCATCCATTTTTAGGGTTCCGTACCTGAAAAGGAAAAACGGAACCCTTATAGGATCACTTTGTTGTCCGTCTGTCTGTCTGTCTGTCTGTCTGTCTGTCTGTCTGTCTGTCTGTCTGTCTGTCTGTCTGTCTGTCGGGATGTCAACCCTTTTTTCTCAGAAATGCATAGACGTATCATGTTGAAATTAATATCATACACTCAAGTCTACGATGACATGCGGCCGTGAAAATATTAAAGTTCTAAGTCAACGCAATCAAAAGATAATGGCAAATATGTCGAATATTTTGACCATTTTTGCGTTTTCGCAAGGGAATCAAAACCTATAGGGTACTTCCCATTAACCTAGCAAGACGAAATTTGGCAAGAAGTAAGATCTTATGGTACAAATTAAGGAAAAAATCTGAAAACTGTAAATTTTTGTATGTATGTTTGTCTGTTTGTAAGTTTGTCTTTCAACCTTTTTCTCAGAAACGCGTGAAGGTAACAAATTTTTATCAACGTCAAGTACTCAGAGTTGTAATTACTAAGAGCTGTGAAAAAATCAAACTTCTAAGTTAACGCAATCAAAAGATACGGTCATTTATATCACATATTTCAAGTATGATAGCGTTTTTAACGTTTTCGCAAGGGAATCAAAACCTATAGGGTACTTCCCATTGACCTAGCATTATGAAATTTGGCCAGGAGCAAGGTCTTTTAGTATACATAAAGGAAAAAATCCGAAAACTGTAAATTTCTGTTCGTGTGTCTGTCAGTCTGTACGTCTGTCTTTCAACCTTTTTCTCAGGAACGCGTAAATGTATCAAGTTGTAAATTGATCAAGCAGAAAATATATTAATCTTAGAATTAAAATTATATGTACTTGTAACAAATTAACATAGAAGTTGACCATGGTCAAAAAAACAATTTTACAAACACTGAGAAGAAATTTGTATCAATACGAAAACATTAAAAAGCAGCAAACCTTTATAAACAACGCAATGCAATCTATATATCGCAGCTAACAAAATGATAGCGCGATGCAGCGTACAGCTAATGCCATCTATTACAACATTATGACATTAACTGTGATATAATTCTGCTCGATTAATAAAAATTTTTATTTTAATTATTATTTAAACGCGCTAAAAATTATAAAATAAACTTTTCATTTAAAAGTTTTATCGTCAATTTATAACGTCATTACGTAATTAACATTCAATATAAGAGCTTCACGCGATTTGATTTAAGTACTCGTATTGACTTAGTACGAAAATTTTAAAATTAAATTCAAACAGATCGAGTTATTTAATTTACTTATTTATCTACACATATAAGTCTTCTGGTTATTAGTAATATAATTAGTTATTTATAAATAAACAATTAGTTTTGTTCGAATTAAGGACTAATTATTTTCGTCTTGGCAACACTAATATATATTTCGAAATTTTGATTGATAATGTAAATCTAAATATTTTACGAACGTAGTACAGGGGTAGTGGAGTGTAGTAGAATATAAATAAAAATAAAACGAGAATAAAATACAATATAATTATGTTGTTAATGTCAAAGTCAACAAGTTAGTTCATTGAAATTGTCAAGAGATGGCGCTAGGTATATCCTGAATCGCGCTATAACTTTTTTTTTTGAAAGTATAAGGTGTATTAGTACTTAAAATAAAATTTTGTGTTTCCATGGATTGCATCCATGATCGTGTTTTAAATTAAAGTGCTCCTAAGTAGTTTCAAAATAGTTTTTGGGACGTGATCCATATTTACATAATATTTGATTATATTTAAGAGACTTCTAAAAAGGAGTGTTTTCAATTCGACCTTGTATTTAATTTTTTTTTTTATGTTTGTTCGCTGATTACGCCGCCATTTGGGTACCGATTTTCAAAATTTTTTTTTGTTTGAAAAGGTATACTTCCAAGGTGGTCCCATTGTCTTCAGGTCAGGATCAGATGACGGGATCCTGGAGAAATTGAGGAAACTCCTCAAATATTATAGGCAAGCGTATACCGATTTAGGTATTTTTGATAGTAACTTATGTTGGAACTGATGATGAAGACCACAAATGGCGTAGATGGCTAACCCATCTACTCTTATATAGATTTCTATAAGTTTGTACGGAACCCTCGGTGCGCGAGTCCTACTCGCACTTGACCAGTTATTATTCTAATATCTCCCATACAGTTACAATCTGCTTTAAGGTTATCAATTCAGTTATCAATATTTAACGTAATCTTCAATACCTAAGAGTAATTGGTTTCCGCTCGATTCGATAAGCGTCTGGATGGGACGATGTGGTTCACCGCACTTATTGAATTCACCGTTACTAATTAGAGGTTGATAGGTTGATTGAACGTTGCGGAAATTTTTATTTAACAATATCAGTTTGGGTTGATGGAGTAACTGGGTAGTGTACTCATGACATCCCTTTTCTAGCTTCAACTGCTTAATGTAAGAGGTAATATTTATATTTGATCGCGATCGCTGGCCAAGCTTTATTAAGTGATTAGACACATTTGTATAAATAAAAATTAATTGATGCAGACGCGTCAACTCATATATACATTTAATAATTAATACACATGTATATGTAGGATAATTACTTGAAAACAGCTACATCAATTAGACTAATTCTTTTTTTTGTATTTATAATTGCCAGGACAGGGTGACATGAAAGATAATCTTCTAAAAATCATATGGAGAAGTGAAACATTTGGTTTTAAAAATCTTCATACAAAAAATTAGTCTTAATTGAAACCCCGAGCTGAGACAGGCAACTAGGAGATTATAAAATATAAATGTTAAATAGTTCTGCGCTTAAAGTTACTCAACATATCAATTATAATTCCCAAAATGGTTGAATAATATCGTATCATGAACATTAAACTTATTATAATTTTATATTGACTTTACAATTTTAAATTTTAAACATCAAAATTTAACATTCGGACTGAAACCGAATCTTATATTCCACATATATGTAATACTCTTAAATTTTATGTAATCATAATTAACTATCTCGAATTTCGGAAATAATAACTTTTTATTTTAACGTAAATAATCATTCAAGTTAAAATATACCAAATAATGCAAGACTCACTGCCACTACTACACTTATTAAAATTTTAATTCACCCGAGTCGTAGCTTCGTACATTGTAAATGTAATTTTCGCAACGCCTTGCTTTTATTCTTCAGTAAGCCCCACAACGGTACGCCAACTCGTGAAACATTAAATTGATCTTGAATAATTCCTCTCGTAGCAAATTTTAGATCCGTTTTTCACTTCTTTACCAACGTTTTTGCCCATTTGGATTCCGGACGGTATCCAACTGAGCCTGTTATCCTTAACTTTGCGTTCTCGCTGAAAAACTCGGGCTATTACCGTAAATATCAATTTGTATGAAACTAGAGGGTGGAGTCGTGTGCCCGTCTACAGCGAGCACAAATTGAAATAGCTTATAAGAATGTATAGCTTAACATGTTACGCGTAAAAGATACAATAATTTACATTCTCTTTTCAATCTCACATCTTATGGTAAATTTTTCAGCGTATTATGTTTTGGTATAATGATTATGATAAAGTAAAATTTTAGGTCAACGAAATATTTTTAAATAATGAATAGTAAAAATAATCCTAACAGAGCCTAAAGCTAGCCAGTCTTGTATATAATTATATGTTTAAATAATGTCCAGGTACTTTTAAAGATGATTATTTCTATGGCGTGTTTGTTTTAATTGGACTACATTTGTAAATAAAACACACATAATAATACGCTATTATATAAACATTGTCCGATCCGTTCTAACTTTGTATAAAAAACACTAAACAGAATATTTTTAAAACACATGCGCTGCACGGGGACGAATGGGGCAATAATTTAAAAAGTTCAAGGATTAACATTTTGTAGTTTTCCTTATATTTTAAACGTACCGCTAAAATTGTGATCTTTGCTCGGTCAACTTTTCCACTTAATTTAAGTTCTATACTTAAATTGTTCATAATGGCGAAAAGTTGAGGACTCCAAAAAGAATTAACAATGCTTGTTTTGAAAGGTCTTTTCCTTTCGTTTTTTTCATTCATTTCGAACAAAGCTTTCGTATTACTGAGACGTTATAGAATTTTTAAATGGAAACGATAAACTCGACCCATTTATATAAGAATTAAACAATTTAGTTTTTTTTTTAATTCTAAATAGAGTAAATTTTACTAGTAATAAATTTTCCCGGATGTTATTAATGTTATCCGTCACAACTAAGACGCCAATAGATTGTACTGTTAAATTTAATAAGGATAGCGACGGGGGTAATTTCAATAGTATAATAAAACAGAATTGCCACGTTTAATTACGAAGTTAATTACGTTGGTAGATGAAAATTTTTAATCTTCACTCAAGTTAATTTCCTTGGAATCTTAAGATCCATTTTCTTCTAACGGACGAATTTAATTGAAGGTTATTCGAATTGATTTCAGTTACTGTTTCTATTGTACCTCGACGTATGTCGTAATTAATATATTGTATTAAACGAGCCAATCTGAAATTAATTATGTGGTATATGTGAATAATTATTGCACATACAATTAAATTGCTTGTTAATTATCAAAATTAGTTGATATATTTAATATAATTACAGAACAATAAATTACTCGGCCTAATAATTTGTTGAAATATAAAACTATTTAATTAGACATAAAACGATTACCATTATGTTTATTCGTGGAACATATACACCGCACATATGTATGTAAATAAAAACATAAATCAAAAAATATAATCTTATTTTATTTTTATTTATTATTAATAAATAAATTAATAATTCTAGACAACACACAAACAGGATAAATACATTAGAAATAAAAAAAATAAAAAAAAAAACTTAACTTGTAGACTATATACCATTATATCCATCCTAAAAATGAATATTGTGCAGTTCAGTCTAATTTTCAACCACTTTACCATTGTAATATAACTCAAGACAATTTCAGTTTATACCTTAAAATCTATACTACATAGTTTTATAAAGCTGAAGAGTTTGTTTGTTTGTTTGAACGTGCTAATCTCAGGAACTACTTCTTCTAATTGAAATATTATTTTTCTGTTAGATAGTTTATTTATCGAGGAAGGCTATAGGCTATATTACATCTCGCTACGACTCATAGATAAGAAGATATAAAGAAGATATAAAATAAGGTTTTCCTAGAAAATAATAAAATCGTAATATTTCCTAATGTATAATGTATATACTATCTACTTAATACAGCTACGAAAACGAACGTAGCGACTCGTAATTGTCTGTCCGTAAATGTTTTCACTGTTAAATTAAAACGTCTTAACTAATGGCATTCTCGGCTTTATTTGGTCAGTATATAATGTGACATTATATCAGCATAATGTTTAGTAAATGCAGTGGATCTTGCATTTAGCATATAAACGAGCAATTCCACGCTTCATGGATTTTCAGGTAAGCCTGGCACATTAGGCTATAAGATGTACGCAATTATCGTTCTTAAATATATATACATAGAGACTATAATTTGATATACCATAAATCCTGAGCGTAAGTACCTCACGATCATGTCTACAAAATATCCTTTAAGCCAAGCTTAACTAAAGCCTACTATAATCATATCGTTAAAGGGATATGTGGAAGGCGGTGCTTCAAAATCTTTGATTCTTAAAAGTCAGTACAAATTTTAATATGTTTACACATTAATAACTATGTATTTTGTATTTTAAGATACATGAAAATGATTATTGACCTAATTTTATAATATCATAATTTACTTAAAATTATTCTAACCTAACCTTATTTTTATTTTTTTACAAATTTTTCGAAACTTCCAAGTCTTTACAGAATTAACTTACTTACTATACTTACATATATACACGTAGGTAACAATTCTCCCAATCGATATAAAAACGTGCTTATCTACTTTTTCAGATATCATCATTTACAATACCCCAATATAAATAAACTCGACTAACCAGGCTGGCTTTTACAAACACAACGTATAAAAACATTTCAATAAATCATGTTGCAACACAAAAAAAATCAGACTTTAAAAGAATAAAACGTTTAAAATTAACAAATACCCTTAACGATTAATTCGTCCTCACAACCACGGCACCTACGCTCCAGAACAGCGCAATAAAAAAATAGATCAGCCATTCAAAAACGGGTTATTACTCGAAATTAATTCAACTGGGGCTCATATTAATTCAGTGTAACGACATCTTTATGAGCTGTGACTCAATGTAGGACGTGGATACGAAGAATAAATCTGTCACCGACGTTAACGCCCGGTCACAAATTGTAATTTACCGTCACGTGTTCACGAATCGTTAGCGTTTGAATTGTTGCACTATTAGATATTAAATGACGTTAACACTGTCTATTTCAGATTATAATTAGGTATGTTGTAAATTAAATATATAAGAAGAACGAGTATTTCCGCATTCAATATTTGCTACATAATGAAAAAAAGAAAATATTATATTCTTATTTTATTAAAATATTTTTATCTCATTTTATTTAGAACTAAAGTTTCGTGTATTCCTTATAACCTAGACGTTCCATTTTTGAATTTCAAATTATGTTTTAAAATATTGCGATTTTAACACCCGTGTAAAAACGCCTTTATTAAATACGTCGCAGTCGATAATTTATGTTGTTATTATTTCACCATTGTCCTGCGACGAGTCTGAATTATAACGAGGTAAATTTATGCCTTAAAAATATGCCAATTAGTTCCTTAATTTTTTATCGAATTTGTTGTGACATTACAAGTTCAACTTCAACTTTTTTAATCGACTCGGTGTATGACATATAAAAACTACTATTGGTTTTTATATTTAATTTATGATAACACGTAAGGTACTTCATTATGATTTCTTAATAAATAATTTTTATTTTATGATTATTCATTATATGAGAGATGATTTCATTTTTTCTTGATATAACTTTTTTTTTATTATGGAAAAATAGCACAAGATCGCCACGACAATAACCGGGTGTTCAAACTTGCGTGGCGTAATGTATTACCGCGAACATCGAGGAATTAAATATTTATTAATTTACTATTATTACATAGTAAGAAATTTTCATTCACCACGATGCCAAAGTGTTATTTTACTAACAGTTTTTACGTTTACTTTTACTAGCATTTACTTTTTAAATCACAGCGTTTCCAGCGGAAATTAAAAAAATATTAAAATATAATTATATATGTATTGCATTATTTTGATTGTCATTTAATATTCACGTTATAATTTACTATTCGTGTAATCTTAAATCTTGACGTATCATTAGTTTACTCGAGGCTTTTAATTCTGAAACGATGCTTACAGTTTCCAAAATAGTTGGTACTTCACCCTCTATCACGATAAAACTACCGTAAAAGTTACGTTAGCAACTGTTTTAATATCTAAAAAAAATACTAGAGTAAAGTTTGAACGAAAAACAATCCTTAACATAATATTGCAATTACAACATTACCGTAAATGTAAAAGTTTACCAAAGTTAATTTGTTAGCACAATGCGGGAATGCCATTTTATCTAAATTGCAAGATAAAATGGAATTGGTCGCCTTGAATTCAACGACCACTACACTTTGATTGTAGTTTGTCAACTTCAATATTTAACTTGTCCCTTGCAGTTTCAAAGTTTCTTCTATCAAGAACGCAACTGTTTGGTAAATTGTCCGTCTCCTATTGAACTTGTGTCTCTGCGAATCAAACTGTGTTCGTTTCTCGAAGCATTATAATATGGTAAAAAAAAATTTTCTACTTTTATCTTACGTTTAAATGTTTTGTAAAGCTACTGGAAACATGAAACTCTGTTTTATTATAGTTTTGACATAAGAACCTATGAACTATATGTAGAGATATTATTTTTTAAATTTTTCAACCTACTTTAAAAAAAGGAACTTAATTCGCAATGTACACTACATTAGTAGTATTCGTAGTGTTTTTAATGTTAATTACCTCAGAATACTGTAATTTTTACACCGATTTTAAAAATTATTTTGATTGAAAGTGTATACTTTCAATTTGGCTCTACAGAATTTTTATCAAGATTATTTCAGAAGTTTAGCTTTAAAATCCATATTGAAGTCGGTTCTTTCTTTTTTTAATCTTAATTATTAAGTTTTTACATTGACATCAAATTCGTAGTTATGTAATTATGCCCACACAAAATCAATACGAATAACATTTTAATACGGAATTCACACATTCATAAAACGAACAAATTAAATTAATATTTAGCACTACGAAAAAACATAACATAATGACAATTAAATCTCATACAAAATCATGCCTACATTGTATTAAACATCGTTGTATCGAAGACTAGACCACTAGTAATTCTATTGACATCATAATATCAGAAGTTCCCCCATTCATTCAGAAATCGATGCAAAAGTGAAAGCCTAGCGGTCCCATGCGACATCTAATGAGCTCTCCAGGGAACCGACGCGTCCAATTTTCAGGACGTTCACAGATTGAAATTGTAAAAGAACTGATTTAAATATACATTTCAAAACTAGATTGTTTTTAAATTGTGTTACGGTTTCAACAATACTTAAATTACGAATACATGATCATGAATAATAAGAAAAAAAAAACATTTTTCATTATACTTAAAACCAATCGTTATATATGTATGTATAATGTTTGGTGAATATTTTTAATAAGTGATTATAGTAAAAATGTCATTATTTGCATTTTCATTTAATTAAGATTTCGCTTCGTCTTTACAATAATACGTTTAGCATTCTAAGAATTTCAGCAAATTCAGACCAAAGACCAATTATCCGTTAAGCTTTTAAGACCTGAGCTAATACTATAAGTATTTTATAGGTAATAAAAAGTAAATCACTTTTAAAGGTAAAGAAAAATTTTATTACAAAAGGGTAGTAAAATTCTAAGTAGGTACAGAGCAGATAAGAAAGGTCATTGGATATGGACAAAAAACTCTACCGCTAAGAAATAAAACTATTGTAATATTACTCTTAAAAAGTAAAACAGTTTAATTTATTAATGTAATCTAAACAAAACGCAAGTTTTCATAATTATAATTAATTAATATTGTCACTTTTATCATCAATGTGATGGTTTTAGCGTAGGTATTGTATACCACCAGCCATTATATTCACATGAGCTGAACAATTGCAACAAGAAAAAATATGGCAATGGTAAAGACAAATGTTTTAGTCAAATCTGGATTATTCACCTTATTAATTATGGCCTGAGGACCCACCTGGCTTTGCACGAGTGCAATAATTTTTTGAAATTCTTGGTGTTTGTCTCAAACCAAATTAAATGAAATCAAATTATGGTTTAACAAGAACATTTGAATCGTCAATACAGAAACAAAAAGAAAACAAAAAACTAATTACCGAGAAGAACTGGCAAGAAACTCGATAGTTACTCTTTTAAAAAGTTTTACGATGGGTACATACTCGTACATTTATGAGCTACAAATATATTGAATACCCTGTGTTCCAAGCATCTTTATCATCTATATAATCTTGAACAGAATAATATGCTTTAGCTACTAAGGATTTTTTAATATTTACTTTAAATGTATTATTTGTAAACTGTAACACTTTCTGCGGAATGTTATAATAAAAACTCTATCTACTATAATATGCATGTATTATGGGTACATATAAACCTTTCGACTGAACCACTGCTTATTAATGAAACCAGCATTAAAATAAGTTTCGTATTTTAAAGATCTAAGCGCCAGACGGCTGAAAGCTTTGTTTTTTACTATGTAAAGATTAAGAAACTGAAAAAGTAATAATTCCTATACAGATATCCTCCCACGAGATCGTATAGAATAAATTATGATATGATACTTAATAAAGATAAAGATTTTAATCAGCACATAGCAAGATCTCCTTTATGATATTAAAAAAGCGGTCACAGCTCAATGGATTCATTGATATTCCGAGACATTGTGCACCATAGACAACAATGATCGCTATAAATAGTGATCCAGGAAATTTCAATCCTTTATTTACCAAGTCGATATCAATGCTGATATTACTTCGCTATTGTATTCTTAGAAATTCATTCCGATCTCCCTTTGTTTCATAGTAAGGGAGCATTTAAACAAAAGAGACATAGATTTTCATCTAGCTGTGTTGTGATAAAAATAAACAAGTAACTCTCGCCCTTATCTCGTCCTATCGGGTATTAATATTATATATGGGGCTATTATCAAAACTCACGATTCAGACTACATGCCGAGGCGAGAAAATAACCGTAACAATTATAGTATATCTTCTTGCGAACTGTTACCGTCTAAACAAGGAAGGAAGTTTTGTTTGCATATAAGATTACTTTTACAAAACACGAAAACAGTAAACAAATTGCTATGTTCATAACAAGGAATTGTGCGAAATATATTTGAATCCGAGACCCACTACTTAGTAGTTCTTTTATTTACATAAACTTTGTTGATATTTTTCTTATTAAATTTGCTACATTTAAACTTAGTAATAACTACTTTATTTAAACCTTTTTTCTTTACATTGTTAACGAGATCTTAAAATTTTAATCCATACCCGTATATCCGTCCTGTCTAAAAATTCAGGCCATTCTAAAAGAGGTCACTCGTTGTAAATTCATTCCGAAATCCAATAAAAATTTCACGTATGAATGAAAAAGGCGAGAAACAAAACATACTCGTGTCCCAACGGGGTCAAAATATACACGAAATCAATTCCGTATTCTATATACGAGATCAGAGAATGAATCGGCACTCCATTTCCCCAGGGTCTTCGTTTCCTATCGCGGAAGCGCTCACCTCCGCAATCATTTATAATCTGGAATGAAAATTATGGAATATAATTGAAAAATAAAATGAAAACTTTTAATTCGCGTATCCATAAGTACAGTGATGACTAACACTATTCAATTCTAATATTTGTTTTTAAACAATCTACATATATCAGTGTATAGTTCAAAGAGGTGCTTAAATAAAAAAATCAGCTGTTACAATGTAAGTCAGTATATTTTTGTAACGACGGTTATACTTAAAAGCTCAGAAGGCTAATTACGATTTGCTACTCCTATGACAAAACAATACGTTTTGAGAGTTGATTTCTGATTTTTATTCTAAAACGAAACAAATCAACTGTCAAAATATATACGTAGATAGATAGATAGCTTCGCGTAATGAACCTCCTATGTGGCTTTTGCGATCTTTTGGCATGAATGCTTTTATTATGACATTTACAATGTAGTTTCCCAATATCAGTCTCCTTCGAAATCACTCCTACAGAATATTCCAACAAATACTAAGTGACCACATAGTCATCATGTAGAACAGGATACTATCATATATATATATAGATTGATCTTTAGACATGTACCAACGCTGCCAATCACTGAGTGACATTGTCACATCCCCAGTGTCTGTATATTGAGGCACTCGTCCTCCGTACCGAAACATAACAGTACATATGTAGCTTATTTGGATAATGGACAATTGCTATCCAAACTTAGAACGATATTATTAAAATCTATATTTTTTTACGGCCTAGTGGTTAGAACATGTCGGTCTCAACCGATGATCGCGGGTTCAAACCACGACTAGCACCGCTGAGTTTTCAAATCTTAGTTTAAATTCATCTCTTACTCGGCAGTGAAGGATATTATCGTGAGGAAATCTGCATGTGCCAGGAGAAATTCTGACACATGTATATCCGCCAAACCGCAATTTCTCCTTAATGGGAGATGAGGCCTTTGCCCTGCAGTGGGACATTTACGGTCCGTATTTTTACAATTCCTTACTTTTTATAATTCTGTTTAGCTTATATGAGTCGTAAGTCGTAGTGTAATATAGCCTATAACGTTCCTCAATAAACAGGCTATCCAACACAAAACAAATTATTCGAAGTTTAAAAGATTACCCCATACATACAAAACTTTTACCTCTGTATAATATTTATTTACGATATCAAACTAGACCGAACGCTTCGTATTTATGAATAGAAAATAGGTACTTCTTGAAGTTCTATTTCCCAGGATACTCTTTTATTACAAACAAAGGTGATTCATTTTCATACACTAAAACTTAACGGCACCGATCCTATCTACGAACACGGTCTATTCATTCTTTATCTTTTACTACCAAATTTCGTCAGCATAAAAAGCGCTTTCTTGCCATTTGGCGCTGTTTTCATCCTTTTTTACCTCAAAACCGTAGCTATAACACCTCTCTAGGGTGCGGTAATATTTGCATTTAGAGCGAACGACTGATATTCTGACCTTATCAGAGGAAGATTGTATTTAGGGGACGTATTCTGATGACGCAAGTGGAGTGAATCACTTGAAATGGGAATAAGAATACTATTTCCGGGTGCTTATGTAAACTATTAGACATAAAAATTAACTATAATGGATATTTATAAAATATAATAATTATTTGTATATATATGCGGTATTCGTATGAAAACTGTTAACGCCCTTTGTCATGCTACTGTTCCGTTTCAGCGCTGTAGCAGTTCGATATCGAACGTTTAATTTGAAAGATTCATTCCCTCATTTTAAGATTAAGTAAAACATAATCACATGCGTTTGCCTTTTAGTTATTATTCGTATATAATACGCCCTCTACATGCGTCAATTTAAAAAGTAGGTTCAGTCTCTACAATTCACAAGTAAATTATGTTTTTCTTGAAAAGTTATACTAAACAATATATATGCACGTGTCGGTTGATATGATTTATAGCTCTTGAATTATAACTTATATAGATTATAATTTAAAGTAATGCAACTTTTGTAAGTTGCATTACTTTAAATTAAGAATAAGAATAACGAAGTTGTCTTCTTTAAGGTAGATACATAAATTAAATTATTACATATGGACAACATATTGCAAATCCAGTGATATATAAAAATAGAAAAGAATAGAAATAGAATTACACAGATGTTTTTAATGATCAAATATTATTTTTAGAACAGCTAAGACATTTTAATGAGTAAATGTCTAGACATTTTACATAATTATTTTGCTTCAATGTATAATATTCAAATTGTTCTTTAACATCCATATTATTTACGATAACCTTTTAAAGCCAGATAGTTTAACTTTTATAATACAATAAAACAAATTAATTTACAAAAATGTACATATCATATACATCGCAAATTATATTTTGCAATAAGAATCTTTTACCATGCTCCATAAAATCAGAAAATTGTATAAATAAGTCTTTATTTTTACGAATTTTTTCGCCTAACAAAAGAATGAAATGACAAAAATCTGAGGGCAAATTTTCTAGCAAAAATAACACGCATTCAAATTAACCACGAAACAGGATGCTCGTTACGTGGGGGAGCAGAAAACAAAAAATAATAACAGGTAAGGAAATTTTGGAATGAACAATAATAAATTTTAGAATAGTCTTTTTTGGTTAAATATTCTTTTATAAAAAAAAATATCTTACATACTTTAATTATACATAGGCGAGAATTACACACGTAAATTTTGCTCTCAGAATTTAACGTCAGGGCTGTATTTTTTAATAGTCACAAATTTTGTAAGGTAATCTAGGTAACTGTTACCAGGTTATAAAGTTATTTCATATAAATTACAAGAGTAAAACTTACAAATGTAATATCCGAAATATAAGTAATAGATTATGTGCTACGAAGTAATGATAGAATGAAATTCTAACAACACAAGAATGACGAAAACTTTAAGACGATTATTATAAAAACTCGAACGAATTTTAACGGCTTTATTTTAAGCAGGCTTTTAACTACCTATTACATACTTGTTATATTAGAAACAAGAACCTTTTTTACATTTAACATATCCAACGCTAAAAATTAATATTGAACTATTTCAAAGTAAAAGTGGGATATGTCGAATTCCATATCAAAGTAAATTTTCCTATACCTATATCTATCTGTGTTATAAATATAAGTTTTAACATTTGTCTAACTACGTCAAAAAATCAACATTCGTTGAGCTTTCCTGGTGAATGTAAGCCAAACTGTGATAGGCACACCAAAACTTTGCATGTGATGTAGATTTTAAAAGATGTAAAACTAATGACTTACGCAAACGACGGACTTTCGGTTCAGGGTATTTTATGGTCTTCGAAATAGATAACTTAGAACCATATCGTATAACACACACGAAGTGCTGAAAACCGTAAAGTTACGGGATTTAAGTCTTTTAAGGACAAAAGTGACTCTCTTACGCAGTTCGTAATGGTTATTTTTAATCACCGACCAAAAAAGAGGTTTTTTATAAGATTAAGTAGGCATCTACATATGTATAAGATCATTCAGAAATCAGCAGAATAAACAAATCCTGATGATGATGAATGAATGATGTTGGGATTTATTGAAAGGGTCTTAATGAAAAGATCATCTTTTTAAAATTTTCAATTTTATATTATCAATCGATATACCTACTTATGATAAATATATGGAGAGAATTACACTTATAAGTTTGGCTCTCAGACTTACAGAAAGATATCCATAAGGCGTCAACGCTTCTGAGGAATTTAATGTCGGTGCCTTATTTTTGACACTTACAGCTTTCGTAAGGTTATCTAGGTAACTGTTACTAGATATTTTAAACTTCCGCGATTTATACTATTCATATTAAATATAACGGGTCTTATCGCGATAAATAATGGTAGTAATACTTTTTTATTGCCCGACGTTTCGACGAAGTTGCATTCGTCGTGGTCACGAGCTGATTGATGTAGAGTAGCCGAAGAAAACTCGAGTAATCGCCGCCGGAGGGCGCGCGGTATATAAGACCCGTTAAAATAAATATGAACTGTTATTAGGTTACAGAGTTCTCTTATATGAATTACAAGAGGAAAACTTACAAGTGTAATTCACGCTTATCAAATGGGTTTACACTTTTAAGCATATTACAACAAAAGAAATTCTAAAACATGAGCTACATATGAAGCAACATAGAAATACTGCTAGCGATTTTAATCTGCATAGCTATATTTCTATACAAACGGAATTTGAAGGAGGTCGTAAAAATTTACTGCCTTATTACCATAGAAAAGAGTAGTCATAACATTAAAATTTATTACATCGTATTGTTTCAAATATCATATGTAAATCAGTCAATAGACGATTTATGATGTTTTTATTGTTTCACGTTTAGAAAAATAAGTTAAGATATTATTAAACTGTAGCGTTGTATGTAAATGATATTCTATTTAAATAGTCGTTGCGTGTATTTTATTAATTGCTATAAATTAAGGAATTATTGATATTATAGTTTATTTCATGTATTTAACTATAGAACTTTTTATATTCACTGTTCACGTGAACAGGGTCGCGGACATATATATTTTATTTATCATTGAAACGTTTACTTTTAACAGCTAATACTAGATTTTATCATTAAAAGCCTGATTACTTCTGATTTTGTACTAAAACGAGACAAATCAACTGTCAAAATGTATCACGTTGAGATAATGTTTGCACCTCATATTAAATCAACATATTTCATAACCATTTCTAAACGAATCGCCGGTAATAAAAATAAAAATACATTTACAAATAACATACTTCATAGTTTCGTTTCAACGTAATTCATATTCGTCTAAAAATATATTTTTATCCAAAAAATTGCAGATTCGAGAAATTTGCTTAACATGTCGTAAACGGGCTCACGTCTGGCATACGAAATCTGTAAGTGGTAATAGTGTATTTCGTATTCCACACCCACACCTACGGAGTATTCCGAAGAATTTTATATACTTATATACATTTCACTGGCGTACACTTATCGTATACATTCGTGGCATAAAGTAGTAAAGTAACAGTCTGTTAATATCCCTCTGTTGGGCAAAGGCCTCCTCTCTTATTAAGGAGAAGGTTTAGAGCTTAATCCACCACGCTGGTCCACTGCGTCAGAATTTCTCCTGGCACATGCAGGTTTCCTTACGATGTTTTCCTTCACCGCCGAGCTCGAGATGAATTTAAACACAAATTTAGCACTAGAAAAATTAGTGGTGCTAGCCTAGGTTTGAATCCGCGATCATCGGTTGAGATCGACGTGTTCTAACTACTAGGCCACCTCGGCTCTTCATTCATTCGTGTCATTATTCATTCGTGGCACATTAACGCCAATGTTAAAAAATATAATGTCGTTAAATAAATTGTCCTTCACCACTTCCTAGCAAAACGTTTGAGATAAAGAAACGCATGACACTCAACACTCATAAGGATTTCGTGGTTCTATGTCGGGGTCCGAAAACATACACAACACAAACACAAACACCGAGACCACGACAAACATCTGTATGACTAATAGTGATGTTAGCTGTGAGCTGGGATCGAAACCGCGATCGTTAGGGTCTCAATCAGTCGCAGTGACCACTGCACTGACGTGTCTGTCTATGAGAATAAAAATGTAAAAAAATATATATAATCAGCTAAAAACCTATCCATATTACAAAAATTGTCGAAACATTGTTTTAATTTAAGTATACCCGTTCAACAAGATTCCGCTATTTACCTAACTACGGCAAAGTCAAAGGATGGTTATGATTTTGACAGGCTATGTATGTACATTCATCTGTATACTCATAGCTCCTAAATTATTTATCAGAATGGCCAAATAAAGTAGCATTAGAAGCGCCTTGATCGTCCGCTATTTATAAGCTATTTGACGTGTTACTTAATCTAATATGGCGTCCTCTAATCTGCAAAAAATACTCTGTTAAAAAAAATTGGGATAAACATAACATGGCATCATTGGAAAGGACGTTACTTACATTTAAAAAATTAGTTTGTTTTCATTAGATAATTGTGATATTTTTCTATAGATTTTGAGCTTCGTTTTTTTGTCATAGATGGGTTTTAATTTTCTACTTTTTCTCGATTAAAACATTTAAAAAAATAGTGATTAGTTTTTTTTTGTAAATAGTAGGGACATATTTTTTATGTATATAAATCGTAGTGTTACATAAACCTATTAGAAGATTCGACTGTTTACGGTTATAATATTAGTAGATGTGTAAAGTATGGCTTAGTGTGTATGAATTTGACATTTTTCATTACATGGTTTGTTTAAATTTTGTTAACATAGTCAAATAAATTTAAAACAATTAGCATACACATACATGAAAATAACGTAACAAAGGTAAAAATTAAACATGTTAATCCGTTTATACGAAACATCGTTATGAACACATTTTTTATGCATAAATAGCAGAAAATTATATGAATACATTTTTATTAAGCTATTTTAATGAATTCATGAAAATGTAATACATATTAAAATTACGGTATACGGCATTAAAAACCGCGGTGAAAATTTATTATAATCATTTCATTTTCATAACGAATCGCGATAATTCACATTATTATTGTATCATTTAATTTTTATTCATTAACGACCTCAATGGGTCCGTGATTCGAGTCAATTATTAAATTACACCACAATCATAATTATTCATTAAAATATATGTATTATCTTTTTAATTTTTAATTATAATGGTTATATAATCTTCCGTTTCCCATAAAAGTTAACTATCTAGAGAATTTTACAAATATATTGTGACACAACAAATATTGGGAATATTTCAAAGTAAAAATATATTCAATAATTTTTATAAACATTATCTATCTATATATAATTCACAATACAACAATCGAATGGAAGAAATACATCGACATAATTAAATCAAATTGATTCTGCTAACTGTCGTTTCTCTATGAGTTTGATAACCTTCAAAAATATAAACTGTTAAAATTAGTGACAAAATAAACAATATGATCGTTTGTCAATTAAAACACAACTAGGTATAGCCATGGTTGAATGCTAATTATAAGTAAAATTTTAATACAAAACCCGTTTTACTGGATATATAATTATGTCTACATATAGATTTAGTAATCATTGAATCGTTTCAACAATGAACGATGGATATAGTCTAAATGAAAGTACGACCGCTTTCCCCTTCATGGGTAAATTACGGAATTGCCAATCTGATTCAGGATTGAACTACTAGAAGCGACAAAAATTATTATTCAGACCAACGACCGACTGGTATGTATACGATGTTGTAAGTATTACAGAAGTAACTGATTTAAAAATTGATTTCTCTCAATTAAAAAAAAATCCAGCTGTTTAAAAGATGGTTGTGTGAAGGAGAACCGCACTTTAGTTTTTTGGTTATTAAAATAATAATTTCGTTTAATAATTTTTTATATTTATTTAACTTCCTAATTTTTAGTGGTAAATTAAATAACAACAAACAAAAGGAGCAACTATTCTTCTGAGTGGCCACAATAATATTGTTCAAGATGACACACAAAATCTGTTAAAGATTTACGATTTTCAATTTTGTTATTTAAATACATTACACATTATCATTTCATACAGTCTTTTTTTTATTTTATAGCTCAAGAGCTAATAAACGTAGTGTAAAAAATATAGGACACATTCTCGAAACAACCATTGACCACATTTTTCACGCAATTAACTTAGTGTTCAAAAAAAAAAAACTACAACATTTACCAAACTAAAAGGCCTTTATATTACATACTCCTGTCTCTTCTAGCAGTCCTTTATAGCTAGTTTTATCCCATCACGATTCTCTCGGACGTCTGCTTGTCTCAATTCAATACGGCTCATATGCAAATCGTGTTGAATTGTTGATTGTCGTCTGGATCGGCAAATAATCGACCAGAGACCTCGCTACACGAGCAGTAGCTACTTTGACTATAACGACTCAATACATTGACTGATAGCTAATTCATATAAAACTTTGCATTAGACGAGAATTATACTAATAAGTTTTGCTCTCAAACTTTTATAAAGATTTGCATATGATTGCTTGTCATTGTTCGCCAAAAGAATTTACTATCATTGCCTCATTATAGACAGCTTATATAATTATCTTTCCTCATTATAGAGTCAGTTTTCATAAGGCTACATACATAAATATTACTAGGTAAAAGTGTTCTTTTATATCACTGAAGAGAATATAATTTACGAATGTGATACAAAATTAAAATAAAAATATTTTTATTCAAAATTAGGCATTTACATTCTCTTTTTGAACGTCAAGCAAATGAATAATTTCTATATATAATATGGACGCTGATAAGCAATACTGTGTCGAGCCACACGGACATCATTTTGAGAAAATAACGTCTAAACATGTCAAAAATATTCTTAATACATTATTTTATGACTTCATTTTTTTAAATATCGTTAAATAGGTGATGCAGTATCAAAATACATCAATATCTCCGAATTTGTCTTATATATCAAATAGTTAGTTATCAGATATATCAAATAGTCAAACGCAAATAAATTTTTTGCGTTTTTTATGCTATTGCGATCATTTGTGGTGGTACTAAATGTGCTCTAACGCCGATGGTTACGGATTCGACCCTCACTTTGGTCGTTTACTTGTGTTTGTAGGAATATGTTTTCCTAGATTTAATTGTTTGTCCTTATAGAACTCCCGATCTTGCCCCACAGAGCACTATCACCTAATAGTGGTCGTTAGTAGTAGTAGAGAAATTATTCTAGTTTATACAAATAAGTCTAAATAGTCTGTCATCATCATCATCTACCTAGCAATTTTTCCAGTTATACCAGGGTCTGCTTTCTATTCTAGTCCAGATATTAACGAGTTACTGATTTTTACACAGAGCGACTGCCATCTGACCTCCGCAACCCCTGAAGGCAAGCCAGTAACCATTTAGACTAGAATAATTTCCCTACTACGAGTAATGATCATTATCAGGTGATTGTGATAACAACCGGGACCGACAGCTTTACGTGCTCTCCGAGGCACGGTGGGGAGATCCACAAGGACAAAAACCCAGACCTAAGAACAAATATTTATACAACTATAAATATCTGCCTCGAGCGGGGATCGAACCCGTAACCGTCGGCGTTAGAAGTACATTCAGCACCACTACACCAGAGCGGTCGTCAAGTCTAAATAGTCTGTATAGTAAAAAAAATTTAGTTGCTTTAGGGATTACAAAGGTTAGATGGCAATCCCTCTGTGTAAAATTTATTAACCTATTAATATCTGGACTAGAATAATAAGTATAGCTGAGAAAATGCTAGAAAGACAAAGCCTCCTGCTGTCAACCTCAAAGGAAATATGATAAATTATGAAATAGCAAAAGATTAAAAGGAAACTGAAAATTAATTGGATGCTGATAAGCAATACTGTGTAGAACCACACTGACTTCATTTCGAGAAAATGGCGTCTAAAGGTGTCAAACCTATTCTTAACAAATATGTTTGTAAAACGCGCTTCGAAATTGAAATAATTAATTAAGAAACTTTTTTCCGTAATTATTTAGTTTATATGACTTTAATACTTCGACTCACTTTACTACCATATTCAGAATGCTGTAATAACAAGCCTTGTCTTGTACGTGTATCCTATCTTTTAATTTACAGAAAGGCGATGTTATCTAACTGGATTTACCCTTCTAATCAAAATAGCGTGTGTATTACGAAGAGTATTATGCAACAACTTAAGTCCCAACACGCTTGTTCGCGACACGTATCTCTTATGAAAAGGATCAAAATTTTCGATGGGTCCAAGTGAAATAAAATCTAAAAAAATATAGCCTTGTTTATACATTATCTTTAACATAAGTGAACCTAGCTTGTCTCTGACTACAACGCGTATACGGGCTGGCTCGATAGGGGAGTACCACATTCTCACAGAAAGTAAGCGTATTAGCTGCGTTTCTTACGGTGAGTAAAAAAGGAGGAAGCTTAACTTCCCATCCCTTCCCTTACTTCCAATTTCTCATCATTCCTCATGCCTTTGTAAGCCGATAACGCATTTGTTCCCTCTATACTGTTGTAAATATTGATGGGCGACGGTTAAAATTAAATTCATTAGGAATTAGGAAGCAAGCTCGTTTGTCCGCAGATTTCATAATAAAGTTGATACGCGTCTTGAGGAAATTAACTCTTACTTTTGTGCTAATATTGGAGGGTACTTCATTCGATCATTTATGAAATACATTTTTATAAAGTGGAATATACATTATCTAACAGCTAATAATATGAGTTATTTTTAATAATAAGGTAAAGTGAAAAGTTGTTATTCAATCGCACTCGTAACGTTATAAGCACTTTGAAGAAGATTCCACCGAGAAAAGCCAATTCTTTCATTTTATTGAAAGCAAACGGAAAGCTTCGTATTAATTTCATCCCGACACCTAGTGCACTTTATTAATAGTATTTTTCTTGAACGTCTATCGGATATCGTAATAAATACCATATAATCAATTGTTTAATTTGACGAGAAATTAAATAAGCAAATTTATACTGTACATATCGTCTTTACTTATATTACATTAATTATATTAAACTAGCAGATCCCCGCAGTTTCGCTCGCGTAATCTTAAGAATTTAATACCTAACAAACCTTAATCTCTCTTTTTAATCCCTTAGGGGATTTAATTTTGGACTCTTACGCTATTTAAAGAACGTTTGTGCAAAATTTCTTGTTTCTAAACCAAGCTGTTTCAGCTCTGCTTTGATCAGTCAAAAGTGAATATGTCAGCTAGTCATTTTTGATTTTTTTATATAAAGAAATGCGAAAGTAACTATTTCTGTGTGTGACATAATCACGCCTAAACTACCCAAATAATTGAAATAAAATTTGGTACAGAGATAGTATGAGAAAGGACATATGCTACTTTTTAATGTGAAAAACTGGCTGAAAGTGGTTGAAATAGGGGTACATAATCCTATGCAGGCGTCGCAAGCACCATCTAGTAACAATATAACTTGTCGGCAAACATGTATTTATGTAGCTTTGCTTAAACATATGACAGTTACAAAAAAACTATTCAATGACTTGCAGTTAAATATTGTCGTAATGATTCCACGAAATTGAGTAAATTCCTTTCCTCCTTTTTTGGAAGTCGGTTAAAAAGAAGTATCCATCATAGGCAACTTGTGTTCTTTTGTAAAAGTGTCAAATCAAATCTCTGCAGCCACAATCTCTAATCTTACTTAAATAAATAACAAACACATTATTTCATTAAGTAAAAAGTCGACATTTTTTCTCACGTATTAGAAACATTTATCTCATAACTTACTCCACACTATGAAGGGTATTCAGCTTAAAACGGGCTTAAGCTTCCTGCATTGTTGTTTATCTCATTACTCTTAATAGAATTCAAAAGCATTACGTCTTTAGGAAAATCATTAATTTTAAACGTTTATGCCGCTCCAATCAATTTAAAATGAGAACTGAAATGTAAAACTTATAGTAATTTATTAACCTTCTTACTTTTGTTATGATATATACGAAATTTTTTAAAACAGTATTTTCAACGTTATTTTATTTTTAAAGTTATTGTTGTTTTTAATCAACTTTATGTGAAAAATGTAAAACATTTCGAAAGGTGGGGACTTTCTTTCATTTCAAAAGGACAAAAATTAAATAAGTAAATGACAATTTGTGATAGTGCCTTCCGATAAGACCAGAAGTACATTTATAGGTGTGTTTATTTCTTGTGATTTACATAAAACAATGCTTCTCCTGGAACCCACTTTTCTACGTAACCTTATGTAGCTCTCAGAAATATAGGCACTGATAGTTAATTTATTTAACATGTGCCTTATTGGCACAACTATTGAATTGTTAATTTCTTCATGTGTAAAGCAAGACAAGCAAATCACATATTTTATTTACAACTTAATTTTATTACATTTATTTTATTTACATTAAAACGTATTCTATTACATTTAATGCGTTTTATATAAATATATTAAATGTAATAAAAATTGAAAATAAAACATGTGATTGTCCCATTAAAATTATTAGTAGTTTTGTATAAAATTTAAAACTATTTTTGTGTTGTTTCAGGTTAAGGACTAACAATGAAATCTACACTATTTTTGAGTGTTTCCATTTTGTTAAGGTTGGATTCTCAGCCCCACCGATCAATCGCCATCGTGTTTTCTCCATTCCACTTGACACGAACAAAATAACATGTGTCTAATTGGCATGACTAAAAGCCATTAAATAAAGAAATGAATTGAACAACTTATGTAAATCTTTGTGAAAATCTGAGAGCAAAAATTACCTAAGATTTATTTAGCTTGATATAAAATTATTTTCAGTTTTCTAAAATCTGAAAAAAGAAATTGTCCTACATTAACTAATATACAATTCCAACGTTACAAATTAAATATATTCCCAATGTCATTACGTTGAGTACATTTTCTAGAAAGCAGTGTTTTACGATAAACTCATGTGCCGATTTAATTGACTCCTCAAGCGCATCCGACAAAACTTAGTTCATAATTGGAGACCAAGTGGAGCGCTAACGAGGTCCGCGCATGCCAAAACACGAGTCGAATTTTGTAGAAATTTGAGTGAATGCAAACATGGATCGTGATATAAGGAACGTATTAAGGACCCGCTTAGAAATGTTTTCTTTGCGAAATAAGGATGAGTATTCGAAAAATTAGTATATTCCGCTCAAACATATATTGAACAGATAATCCTTATTTTTCAAATTATGTAATCCAATTTATTTTGAAGTACATGTCAGGATGGTAATAAATATACTAAAATAATAAAGGAGTATAATAAAAAATCTATTATGATTTAATAAATTAGTGAAAATAAAAATCACTAGCCCGTACACATTGTATAATCTATATTTTATGTTTATAAACCGTCATTTTATTTTACTAAATAAACGGTAATTATATATATTCCGTTTGTTTTAAAACAATACACATATGCATGTATATACAGACAATACGTAACGTAAATTTACTCGAATGACATATTTATTCCAGTTTATTTTTAATTTTAAAACTACTGAACCGATTTTGACGAAATTTCTATGGGACTATATAGTATATATACAATATATATGTATATATAGAAAATCCCATAGAAATTATATACACAGATATATATTATACCCTTTATACCCTTTCAAATAAAAAAGAACCAAATCAGTCATGATGTTTTCGGGTAATCGGTAAACATACATAAAAAAGACCACGACGAATTGAGAAGCTCTTTCTTTATTGGAAGTCAGTTAAAAAAACTTCAATGGTTCCGAAGTGTACACGCTATTCACAAACAATATTTCCTCTCTTTGTTATATTAGTATAGAAAAACCTAATATAAATCTAACCACAATCCTATTCAAAGGTAATAAAAACGATGAAAATCTCGTTAAGAAATAACAATTTAATATACACTTTAAGTCCTTTTGCTTAAAAACTTATCCAATCCGATATTTTTTCCACTTGCAGTCGGCAAAATATTTAATAGGCTTAGTAAGGCCGGCACGTAGAAAAAGAAAAAAAAAATAGTATTGCATTCATCCGCAGCTGGAGCTTAGCCTAGTTAACTTTGAGTGGTTTTACTTTAATCTAGTTTAAGTCGAGATCAACCTGGATCACCTTTATTTTTTATTTCAATTTTCCTTTACCGCTCTCTAGTTATTAGCCTTTCAGTCTAGAAAGAATTACTTTTCCTGCGCGCTTCAGACGATACTCAGAGCAATATAGTTGAGAACTTATGAAATTTTCTTTAGGTTCTTTCATAAGTAAATACTATTTTTTTTAGAATTCATTTTTAAATAAAAATAATACTTGCACCGTAGCTATTAAAGTGAAGTGAACTACTACAATCGTTACTTATATTATTTTGCGTTATTTTTTACCAAACCTCGAAAATATTTGTGACAAAGAGGTTTATTCGGACTAAACCTATTTTTCATAATTAGATTACTTCCTTTAAATTTTGTTTAATTACATATAAATTAGAAAAAAAGAAATTTTAATTTTATTGTCAAATACTCTCAAATAAACAAGAAATTGACAAAAGTAGATTAGATTTGGAGATTGGTATTTAATAGTAATATATTGTAATAAAAAACACTTCAAAAAGTCCCTGACGAACTTATCTACTCCTGTTTTTGATATTGGTTAAAAATTAAGCAAAGTTTTTCTCATTAATCCTAAAAATACTCTTTAAAAACCATAACAGAACATCAAATCCGTGAATACAAATACTAAAAACATGTAAAATTATTGAAATAAGTATTGAAAATATCAAATTTTTAATAACTAATGGTGATAAAAAAATCCTCTAAAAAACTACTCCATATGTAACCTTTAAGTAAAGTTTTGATTTACTAGATCGAAGTTGCCTGTCATTTAACGACCGGTTTATGTTTTCAGATTACGTCACTCAAACCTTTTACATGGGAATAGTATGGCATGATGTCCTGGAAATCGTTTTCTGACCCAGTAAAGTCAAAAAGTTTTTTAGACACCTTGTGTTTATTGTGCACATAATTTGAAAGTCAATCATTATACACTAAATTATAACATTACTTGACGCTACGATTTCAACGATCCACGATGATCCACGACAAAATCACGTGATGGTGACTGAGAACTTAATTTTTGATACACTTTTCACTGTAATTTACTTTCACTAACTAACAAAAGAAGATTATTTGTGCGACCAAGTTAAACAAGACGCCAATTTGCGTAGTCGCAGTAATTATACATCAACCTTAACATAGATTACAAGATAATTATATTAATACACAGTCCCTCGCTAAATTACAGTATTTGATATAATGAAAGAAACAGAAAATCTTGTATTACGTAAAAAGTAATTATATTATTTGAAGACAAAAAGCAAATAGGTTCTGCAAAGTTAGCCTTCATTAAGACGTTAAGCGAAGTCGAAACTTGGGCCAGGAAATTGAGCAATTTTGGCATTATGTAGCGTGCGCCTTCTGATAGCGTTTACGAGCAAAAACAAATGATTTTCAATCAAATAACGTAACAAAGGAACATTAATGATCTCTCATTTTATCATGTGGATCGCTTTTCTTAATTATTATTTTCTTCTGTTAATATATTTTGCTTGGTAAAATAATTATCTTGTTGTGTACATATTTTTTTGTATAAATAATATAATATATACTGACATAAAAACCAAGTCCGTAAAGAAATAATTCTTTCTAGAGGTAAATAATGAAACATTGTTCATTTAAATTTAAATTTAAAAAAAAATTAAGTATATATTAACAAACAATTAATAGAGAAAGAGAGAAGAATTTTGACAATAACTTAGAAACCATCATCTCCTCACACATTACAACATAATCAAAACAGAACCAACTAAAAACCATTTTAAATAGCAGTAAAGCTATTTTTTGTTAAGGATTATTCCGGTTTTGCGTTTATCCATTATCGCATATAAAATATAACATATAAGAGTGTTTAAAAAACCTCACCATTTCATGCAATGTTCATAAAATACTTTTACTAACTAGTCTGCAATTTTTACGAAGTTGCGAATAGAGGGTGTACTATACGTTTATGAAATAGCCCTCTAACGGTGAGTAGCCACTTCAGACTACATTGGCAATATAGAGAGGCATTAGGAATCCCGTACAATGCTTGGCCGAAGACAAATCATCTAAACAACGAAACAATGATCGAGCTCTTGTAATAAATTAAACCACTCGAGATCAGAATGGGACCCACATCAGCGAAACTTTGAAAGGCACTAGCATTCCCGGATCAAACGTTTTTGTTGATCAAATAATGCTAGTAAAGGTCTAATAATGTCAGCCCTTTGTTTCTTGAAGAGTTTGGTTTTATTGTTGAGGGGCCGAGCAATAAAATGAAACAATTTGATTGTCTATATTGAAATAAATGTAAAATTATTCTAAATAAACATAAACAGTGTTAATTTGAAAGAACAAATTAGATAATTATAGAAAATATATTGTATGAGTACACGAATAACAGGAAACAATGTTTACATACACTCAAGATTAATTTTAAGCAAAAATTCAACATTTAAAAACTTAGTGGTGCTAGCCTGCTTTGAACTCATAAGACAACAGCCAATCGCTACATGTTCTACTGAATCTACGCCATCTCATTATATCTGCTTAGGAATAAAAAATTAAGCTGCACTATAAACCATTATCATGGTTCTACTTCTACAAGAACAATTTTCCCAACAATAACACTGTACCCAACCCCACAAGTCTCTATTATCCGTACACCAAATAACAGCAAATAAATGTATTAATTGGTATAATAAAGACGAAATTAATTAGAATTTTCTCATGAAAACATAAACAAGGGGACAGATAGACAGATAGCAGGACGGTGTTGAACAAAATTTCAATTATATCAGCCGAGCGCGAAGCAACGCTCCCCCGCCTTCAGAGTTTCTGTTTACATTTTGTTAAAGGAATGAGAATTTAAAATGGAATTTCTCAGCTGCAAATGTAATGTAAATCGTCGCTACATCTGTTTTAGGCTGTACTTTCTTAACGAATTGTAATCACGCAAGCATATCATTAAGTATTAAGCGAAACGATATTCGTGCCAGAAGTACGCTGCTCTTTAACAGTATTCTAATACGAACATTAAAATCAGGTTCTCATTTCACAAACATTTTTATTTTACACAATTTTTTTATGAAAAAAAAATCTTTAAATACACATTTATAAAGTGATTTTTATAATGTATTCGATTTATACTGCATTCGATAGGTACCAGTATTGCCATTTCTTGGGCGAGAATTACACTTATAACTTTTGCTCTCAGACTTTTATAAAGATTTACATAAGTTATTTGTCATTGCTTTACATCTACAAGAATTAAAACGATTAGTCAGTGCCTTGTTTGTGACTCTCACAGCTTTTGTAATGTTACGTAAGTAACTCTTACCAGATCACAGTCCACAGAATTGTTTTACATTACTTACGAGAGTAAAACTTACACGTGTAATTCCCTCCTTATAATTAACGCGACAATAAAAATAATGGTATTTATAAAATTAAATTAATTTTTTGTTTCTATTTATCATACCGATTCCAATTTTTCGACTTTCTAAAATAAATCTAAGTAAAGAACAATTTATTTACTAGTTTCATGTGAAAAAGTGGATTCAATTAAAGAGGACAACGAAAGTGATGACGGCAGCGTTTCGAACGCTGCCCGTTCCGAGGTCGTTAAAAGTTTCACCGAAAGCTGTTACACTTTTTGTTACCGAACTAAATCTAAAACTTGTCACGTACATTTCTACGTTGAATAATATATACAAAAATAGATCTTATTCAAATTAATATAAAATACTTTTACTATATTACGTACAATGTACTCTTAGTCGTGCAATGATGTTAAGATTTTAATTTTCTATTTCATTTCTGAAGAATAAAGACGACTTAATCATAAAAAATTCCATCTCTTATAAAAGTCTTATGAATTTGAAATATTTTTAACAAATTCCATTTATTAACGACGTCTCTCATACCAAGGAGCAAGAAATAAATTAAGCAATTTCTTGTAAAAACACAATTATTTGTTGGAGATTAAGCCTAGAGGCTATTAGAGTAATCGCAAAATTTATTTAATCATTCAACATTGTTAGATTGCAAAATTATTATACGTTCTTTCAGTAAAATTACATTTGAAGAGTCCATTAGTATTTTAAAAGTTAGAGTGTAATATACTAAATTGCATTTCGGAACGGGAGCTAAGAAAATTCAGTGGTTTAAAATTCACCATAGATGTACATAAATCCCCAACTTTTTACAAGATTAAAAGGTTTCATACATTATTCACGGTGCTAAAAGAATTTTATACCTAAGAGAAGATATTACGGCTTGTGATACCTCCTACCAATTACTTTAACTAATTAATTGCTTGTTTTTCTCTAACATCAGCATACTTTTTGCCTAATGAAGCGAGTAATAAAGTACGATCACTTGCTAGTCAGGGCTGAGACAATTGGCGGATTCAAATGTTTCTATTAAATACTCTTATAACATATATCAATCGGAAATATATAAACAAACAATAAATATTATATCATTTAATAATCAATAAAGGAGTATTGTATACAAATTTCATTGTATTTTTAATATACAAGTTTTAATGATTTTTTCTACATTTAACAACCCTATGTCCCATAGCAATCTCTAAATGAGTCGTTCTCGTAAGTCTCACTGTTTTTCCACCATTTTAACGTAAAAATCCAGATAATTCGCCCTATTTGGCAGTATCGCTGAATGGAATTTGCCTTTCCTTGCCAATTCCATATTGAAGCTACATATATGTTAATTCAGTGAGGGATAGCCCATAAGAATTCAATACCCTATAAATATTAGACGTTTAATGAAATAGGCATTGATGGAGGAATACTGATGCGCCATCGATAAACAATGGAATATCTTAAATCACTTTCTAAGAGTTTATTTTAATAACTTATTGGAATATATTGTTCGATTATCGATTTTTCGGCCGTAATCGATTCTTAATTATAGCAATATAGAAAGTGATATTATTTATATATAATATATAAATAATATCACTTTCGATGTTAAATGACTGCAAAAAAGAAGAAAGTTCTCAATTCAATAATATGTTTTCTTTGTATGTATATCCACCTAAATCTTTGCTAGGCTTTAACTGATTTTATTGAGTACTAGCGCCCCATGCTGGCTTCGCTCAGGTTACCAAAATTTTAAGTTTATAGCATCAGCGGCTTTTTGGCTCTGCGTTGGTGAATCAGTCAGTTGGGACAAGAATATATATAAATTTTGTTTAAAAGTACATGCCTTCAAGTTAATCCTAGATAAATTAAATAACATCGGCTTAATAATTATTCAGAAAATTTATAAAAATCAAGAAAATGTTCCAAAAATTTGTAGTGATATATTCATATTATAAACATTAGGATCTAATAGAGACCTTCGAAGATCGATAGAAACAGTTGTACTTTAAATCGGTTTAATTCTTCAATGAAAACATAATAATTCAGTCTACTGATACAGCAACAGCGCCTCGTCTTTACACGATATTTATATTTCACGGGCCGAATTCAACTCGAATAAAAATATAAAAACGCGGTAACATCAAATTTGGTCCAAATTACAGACTTTTCCTCCTCACCTTTTATCACCGTTGTAAAATAAATTCGTAACAAGGTCTCGCCCAAGGACAAATGCAAACCGCCATGAAATTAACAAAGCTACACGGCTCTCGTTTCACCGGACAGCGTTTAACGGTTGATGACAGCCCACGGGCAATGCTTCCAAACAAAGGACTACTGTAAACTGGACCGCAAGGGAGGAGGTGTGGTCCAAGCATTAATATGCGGGTGTGCAAAGGTGAGTGACCGGCGATATTTGCCCAGACAGCGCTTAATTTATTCTAAGTTTATCTCCCGAGTGTAGATTAGGTTTAAATGGTTTTGATGTTATGAATGCTGTAAAATTTATGTTGTGTGTTGACTTTGTTATTATAAATGGATTTAATATTTTGGTTTCTAATTTAAAATATAAACATTTATTTTCAATCTCAAAATCAATTTGTTTTTTTACTCTGTGTCACACTTAAATTAGGTAAATAAAACATGTTTAATATTATTCCCACACTTAGTTTATAATAAAAAATGTACGAAACGTTTTGATTTTAATTCGTGTCTGCTTTGTCCTTTTCTTTTAAAATTACTATATTAAAGTCTGAGTAAATATAATATATGATAAACATATGTATACGGTACTTCTTCATATTTTAATAATGTACAAACTTTATACAAATTACTTTAATATTTGAAGTAGATTACCTTAACAAACAACATCGGAGTTTTATTCCTTGATTCGCGCTAACGCTAGTGCCTCTTCTTTAGACCACTATAAGACCGCAACGATGAGGCCACACCTGGCGGAATTTTACCGCGGTCACGAGAAAGTTTTAAGGGTAAAAGCTGTATTTGTTAGGGAAATTAATATATAATTATGTATAAATACTTCTCCCTACACAGCCGTTTATGTTCAGAATTACCTTTAAAATGTTCATTATATATATATATATATATATATATATATATATATATATATATATATATATATATATATATATATATATATATAATAGAGTCGATAATTCATAATATTTATATAAGTACGTTCAAGTAAATTTTTCTGATAATAATGTTTATATTAAGAAGCCCAGTAAAATAACAAATAACTAAGTTATAAGAAAACACGCGTATTTTCTTATGGTAATTTATTATCACAAAAAGAACCAAAATAGAAATTATAGAAGGTCCTAAAAAAACAAATGTAGCCCAATAAAGGTTCTGAAATATGAAAAAGTCTTAGGTAATTGTCTGTCTCTATATAAAAGTCTCTAAATTGATAATTGTAGACTTCACTCGAGTCTGTTTCTCTTTTGCATTGTAAATTGTATATCCGTCAACGCGCATTGGAACAGTGCGGCGATTAAGCGCCCATCGTTCTACCCGACAAGAGAAGAGGCCTTAACCCAGCAGTAGGACATTCACAAGTTATTACCACTATAAACTGAAACAGCGCCACAATTTAAATTAAAAAGTTCATTTTGTACAAATAACAGTTTTAACTTTAAATTGCGTTTAATTTAGGTCAGCTGAAACATTCATTAATTACAGTGTCATAATGGCGATTAAATTACACGGATGAGAAGCGACACGTCGAGTCGCCTCGTAAATACATCAGCGGTACACCACAGCTCACGAACTTATGTGCCGCAATATACAATAAATTATAATGTACAACAAAATTGTATATTGAAATTAATAAATACGACCAAGTTTCAGCAGGAGGAGCATAACTATTCGCCAGCGCTTCACTGCAAATATTCGGCGAGAATTACATTTGTAGGTTTTACTCTCGTAATTGACATAAAATTGCTCTGTTACCTGGTAACGTTTACCTAAGTAACCTTACGAAAGCCGTTGCTGCCAAAAATAAAGGCGCTCGCAGTAAATTTTTCAGGTCCAAACTAATGACAGGCAACTTATTTAAAACCTTATGGAAGTCTGAGAGCAAAACTATAAGTATAATTCTCGTCTTAATGAATAACTTTGTTTTTAATATTTTATTAACCCTTACAAAATAATTTTCCAAGGTATTTCAAAAATTTACATTGAATTTATTAGTGATGTCTTTTAGTGGATACAAAATAGGATGTAACATGCAATGTTAACTTACCATCACTGAAATTGTACGTCCTGAAGTACTAAAATTCTCAAACATACGGAGGTGACTTGGATAAAATAACAGAAGAAAAAGTTTTAGTTTTGATCAATTGCCCTGCCACCGGTATAACAATAAATAAATAGTATCGAAAACATAACACGTGAGTAAGCCATTGACAACGTAAAGCGCTAAACAGTAGCTGACTTCAGAATGGCACCAGAATTCATGACCGTACACTGCGGTGCATAATTCAAATCCATAACAATAAAATTTCTTTATGTCGTTTGCAATTTACCTCACTAAAGTATAGTAATTGAACATCGTTTTTACTGCTTTGTTAATTTAAACGTAAAATTGAGGTAAATGATCCTAAGTTAGTTTTAGTTTACCGCATAACCATAATGTTGAAAGTCTACGTTAGTAATTGGAGGTAGGCATTATAAATAATTACATTTAATAAAGTGTTTTCCAAGATAAAACACCTTTAAAATAAATAGAGAGCAGAGTTATTGTCGATTAAAATATTAAACACAAGCTTTTGCTTACGCCTTCTCTCGCGTAAAATATAGTATATATAATGACTATTTAGAATAATATATCTTTCAAATATAGTATATTATATAATATTGCAATATTTTTTTAAAAAGTTCAATGGTTCGGGAGTTTTCTTAACACACAAAATTCGCTCTCTCTTTATTCAGACAATGAAATGCATTATTTTGCACTAAACAGACATACATGATATGACATTTATTTTAGTCATTTTCGACGACAATTGTGCAGATTTATAATTATTTTTTCTATTAATAACAAAAACAGAATAAGCATTATATTAAAACATTAGTAGAGACTTATCGATTTCTAACATTAATCATTTATTGATACGTTTCCTATTACACACAGTATAATATATGGGCAGCTAGGGAATTAAGTTTCAATAATTCTTTACGACCTGTGCAGCGAAGCATACTTAAGCGCAAAGTATTATTGGCAAAGCAGGTGCCAACATGGCCTTTCAATATGGCCCTATTGTGCCGTTATTGGTAATCGGGAACGTTTTGCACGATGAGGTATCGTATTTATTACTAGTGAAATAAACTCTGGCATTGCCCTTTGTGATGATATCTAGATTACGTTAAAATGATATGGCTTATTAACAAATTGTACGAATATTACTTCGGCAACTTTACAAGGAATATATCTAAGGTTAATTATGCTTCATATTTTACATTAATTTAATTAAATATTTAGTTGAATATTATATTTACAACTCCCTTGGGAAGCCTACATTAAAAGTTTTCAAATAATTCATGGTATTATATAATAATATTATCATAGATAACGTTAAGAAGAAATTAAATAAACAAAGTGGAAAGCCTTAATTAATTTATTCGCATAAATGTAACAAATATTAATAAATATTATAATCGAAATAAAAACAACAGTATCGTATACGAAATTAAATCACAAACAGAATAAACACTCATAATTTTCCATGCAAGAAACAATGAACAAAAATTTATGCTTTGTTTCGAAGTACGTAAAGCCGTATTCATACAATATAAAATATGTAATATGTAGCCCAACCAGCTATGTTTGCATGACCTAACGACTACGCTAGCGCTTTCAAATAATTTTTTATAACACCTTGCTTTTTCCTTTAGTGCTCAGCTTTTAAGCCAGCTTTATGTTGAATCCTGAGAATCTAGGACCCTTAGTGTAGGATTTATTTTATTCGTAACGTAAATACTTAAACGCCAACACACACATAAGGTATGCTGTTTATAAACATTTCTGTGAGTCATCGATAAGTGAAAGATAATAAGGAACTTATGAAGTTAATGTTATATGGAAATACGATTATTAATTTGTGTTATCGAATAAATAATTGAAAATAATTACGTATTATTCACGAATGTTACATATTTATAAAATAAACATTTCTCGCCTACGGCACAATCGATGTGAATTTAATGTATATGGAAATTATATTATGCATATAATTATATGTGAGTGAAAACTCTTAGTGGGTCAAAACTACGTTAAATTAACAAAATCTTTGAGAAATACTTTTGTAAGCAAGCTTT
Organism: Hypolimnas misippus; assembly: GCA_037950945.1. Taxonomy (NCBI): domain Eukaryota; kingdom Metazoa; phylum Arthropoda; class Insecta; order Lepidoptera; family Nymphalidae; genus Hypolimnas; species Hypolimnas misippus. Next base: position 6,824,672 of record JBBEEQ010000019.1, read on the forward strand.
GGGCAAAAGCACTTTTAATGTAAATAACAAATAAAACAGACCAAAGACTTGCGAATAAATTATGCAAGGTTTAAGTTTTGACTAATATTAATCGGTTTTAAAACTAATATTAATCGGTTAAGAGTTTTGACTTTAATGTATATAAATATTAGGTGTGTAAAAAAAAGTAAGTTAAATAACCCAAAATTTATAATAAATGTTTAATACCAAAAAAGTTTGGTGTTAAAGTTTGGTACTTAGACCTAGTTTCTTTAATTACAAAACTTGCTTTTTAATTAGTTAGATTTATTTTAATTCTAAATTATTTCTAAACATTTGTATTGACTTTGAGATATTTTAAAGATTTATTAATTAAGCCATGAGTGTGTAATCAGTATATTAATAAGGTAATTGCATGCAAAATTAAGATGAAAAACGATACTTTGTTTGTGTTCAATAATCATTATCTAACTGCCTAATAAATTATGTATTATTTACACTGATTATAATTTTTTAAATATTTTATTAAATATTTTAACCAATAATAGTTACAATATAATAAAGTGTAGAATTATGTAATTAGTATACACATAAAAAATATTTTATTTTAAAATACAATTGTATAAAAAGTTAAATTTTCTATTTGCAAAAAAATCGTAGGCCTCATTTAAGGCTTTCATTTATTATTTGTGAAATATTAAGAAGACATAATCCTCAAAAATTAAAAAAAAAACTTTTCTTAATCAAACCAAAATATTAAACGTATCTACGTCATCAAAAATTAAAATAATGTTTTAAAAAATACGAGAGCTATGAAGAAATTTCTTATTAAATTCCAAGATTCTTCTTTCTTTTCAATATTAGATTGATCATAATTCATATTGAATGAAATTAAGATTTATGAATTGAATATTGAGTACTCAACCACGATGATTTTTTAATAGATTACTTATTTTTAAAATACCTTATAAACGTGATATCATCATGCAATTGTGATTAGCTAATTGTAACGTACTTCGTCAACGAAGAATACAGAAATTCATCGCCTATTTCACCCCTTTCAATTTTTTTCGGCGTCACAAAGTAGCCTATACAGTACTCCACAATCCATTTAACATATAAAAAAAATCATCAAAATGAATTTAGCTATTCCAGCATGAATTTAACAGACAGAGTTACTATCATATTTATAATAATAGTTTGAAATTATGAAAGTGTGGATTAGTCTAGAAAAATAGATCAAAGTAACAAACTTCCATGCAATTCTTAATTTGACCGTGACATGCGTTCTGCTGAGTAACAATTATTAATAATTATTAATTATTTTAGTAAATTTTAAAATAACTTCAGATGTCAAAGTAAACATTTAAGGTAATTTAAATAAGAATGCAAAAACTTATAATTCATAAGGCTATACATACTCATGTTTATTAACAATTAGCTGATGCTCGCGACTTCTTCTGCGATGTCTGCTGTATCAATTACGAGACTAAGATTTACCGATATAATTTCTCGTCTTATTCATATCGTCGCTCCATATGTAATACCTCGTAACAGACTGGAAAAATTTATTTTTTCAGTGTATTTAAATAATTTACATCTATAATAATAATATTTATTAAAATGTATTAAGTCTAAATCATTTAAAAATGTAAACATATTTGTTACAGTTACCTTTAAAAGAACTTTTTTGTTTCTACTGTAAATTTCGACAGTTTTCATGTAGAGCATCTAGACCGACGATACACAGTGAGTAATTGGTTGTATAATTATATACATAGAATTTATAAAAATTCATTACACAGTACACACTAATAAACATTAAAAACTAAGATCAATTTAACATAAAATGCGTTGACGAAAACGAAAATAAAACGAATTAAGTAGTTGTAAAATAGAGACGGTATAAAGATGTTAATGAGTATGTCTCACTGCTAAAGGTAATTGAATTGTCCCGAGACAATACAAGTAGCCAGACATTTGTATGCAGAAATCCATTATAGAAAACCTGGCTTTGTAATTACAACTTATAAAGTTATTATCAGTACAGACTGTTGATGTTTATTGCACTATTAACGTATACATTTATACTTATTGAAGTAATTAAACAGATAATTTTAGAATTTTAATTAAAAATCTCCTTTGAGTAATGGATTATTATTGTATTTTTTTCTTAGAAGAGTATTATTCTTTTAGCTTTAAAATCCAGTTTTGTTCGCTTAGTTTCAGTTTTTCAATCAAATATTTAAAAAAAGGAGCAGTATTGAAAGCAAGAAATACGACCAAAAATAGATAATCAAACTATTGAACCAATTTTGATGAAAATTCTATAAAAGAAATCTGAAAGTGTTTCCTTTCATATAAGACTCACGGTCATGTGGTGATAATCTATATAAATTAATGTATGTGTTATTTCTTCCATTTGTATTTTATCCTAAACTAAAACGAGACATTAAAACAAGCAATTAAATTTTAACTATTATCTTTATAAAACTTCCCCAAATTGAAATTATCATTTAGCTGTCACTTTATCGAAAGACATCGCTCAAACAATATCTATCCTGAAAATATTTTACTGCACTTTAATTCCTTCAAATTAATAGATTCATAGCATTAAATATATATTCACCAAAATATACTTAACACGAGAAAAATACAATACTCGAATATACCAACGCGTTTACACTCGAGTATCGGTAGGTACGTATGTCAGATTAGGCAGCTGACATTCCGCGAAACATTAATTGCATATTAGGACGATATAACTATCATGATATGCATTTGGTTACAATAATATACAAACAATTAGCCGAGATGACCTTATGGTTAAAACTCGTCGATCTTAAACGATGATTGCGGATTCAAACTCCAGCTAGGCTTAATTTGTATTTCAATTCATCTTGTGCTCTATGATGAAGGAAAACATTGTGAAGAAACCTGCATGTGCCGTAAGAATTTCTGAAAATTGTAAATCCGTCAATCCACAACGGAGGAGCGTGGTAGATTAAGCTCTAAACCTTCTCCATAGGAGAGGAGGCCACCCAGCAGAGGGACATATACAGGCTGTTATTCCTTTAACTTTAATTGTGTAAAACTGTCGCTATCGCTAATCGCTATTCTGTAAAATATATTAATCTTGTTAGTTTAAGTACAAAAATCAGAAATTAACTGTCAGAATGCAATATTTTTGGATATAGATACGTTAGGTTTGACGTAAAATTAAATAATAAAATGATTAATAAAAATTAATTAAAGTAATTTCACACAGGTTCATAAAAGAAAAATATTAATAAGAATCATATGAATATGCAGAAATCACCAAATATATGCTAATGTATCTATTTTATAACTTTGTGTTATAATAAGAGAAATAAGATTTTCAAAAAATATTTTATTAAAATTTAAGTTACGCAAAACTCGAACCCGAACCCCCTAAATAACAACAGGGGGCTTTAATATTAATTAAAACGGAAGAAAAAGGTTCTGCGTCCTTTGATTTATTGAATGATTCTTCGGAGTTCTCAGATTCTTGAGAGTTCTCTATTTTCTACCAGGGGGATTATTACTGTGGACTACCGCTATCGCAATATGATACTTTGTGACACATGATTTGTTTCGTTTTAGTAAAAATCAGACATCAACTGTCAACATGTATTGCGTTGCGATAGCGATAACTCGCCGAAATTAGCCTGCAGTTTTAGCAATAACCATTATCCGTTAGCTTCAGCTTTCAGTTTTTGACGAAATCATTAAAAAAAATCGCATGATGGGCCTAGAGACTTTGGAAAGCAACTGGATAGGTTATTTTTTTAAATTTATAACGTTATTTTCAAGTGATTTCAAAAAAAGGAGGAGCGTCTAAATTCATAGCGAATTTTTTATTTTCGTTAACTCATATCTCCCGTCATTTCGTAATCATTTTTAAAACTTTTTGTTTAAAAGTATATACTTCCAATCTCATAGAAATTTCATCTAAATCAATTTAGTTATTTGGTTTTAAAATCGAAATGGTATGAGTGCGTCGCCCAAGTCAACGAAATTGTGAATTTTGCTTTTAAAGTCGGTGTATTTTTTAAGTTTTAGTCATTATACTTAAAGCGTTATAATATCATACTAAGAGTACCACTTTATTGTGTGAGTACAGTATTTGTCGTGCTAGAATGACGCCTTACTATTCCCAAAGGTATCGATCAGTCTCGTAACATAATATACTATTATCTAAACAGAGCCAGAATACTAATAACAATTTAAATAACTATATCCCTCTTACCCACTCGCCACAGGAATGCCAGTTGTTTGATCAACAAGAAACTCGACGAACTATGCTCCTATTCGACGGTAAGCAGAGGACAAAAATAAAATATGGACCACAAAGCGTTCTTGCGGTCGCTTTGTATCGCTTTCAATCTACGTTATGAAAGCATGTAACCAGCGGCCTTTCAGAGCAATATCGCTGAAAGCGTAATAAGTATTAAGTAGTCCGAGCGCTGAATGTGTTTCACATAAATCATTGTAAAGGTTTTCTGCATGTGGGGTATTATAATGGATGGTGCGTAAATAAATAGATTTTTGATCTGTAATTATGTATATTTTTCATTACCGTTATTGATTTTTTGATTTGTATGAAGGTATAAATGCCTTGAACTTCCCCATCGATTCTAAAACATCGCAATTTTACTCAAAAGTGTGTAGGGGCCTCAGTAATAACCTAATAGTGCTTGAATATTTACTACGAACTTAGAATATTAAACATATAAATCTTTAAAAACAAAATTAATACCAGTGACTTTAGGTAGCTTTCATATCATTCTCTGTATATGTCTAAAACGTTGAAATTTGATAAATAAAAAATCGAACATAATATACGATGTTACAATACAGACGTTTCGCAAAAATTGATTACTTTTTTCCTAATTTTATCAATCTTAAAATATCCTTTTTTTTCATAAACAGTATAAATTGTAAAAAATGACCAACCTAGAGTAGACACAAATGATCACTCGTTGTCAAAAAATTACAATTTAAAAATGACACTTAAGTCTATAAAAAACAATATGATTGTATATATCGCTTATAGGCAATACTGTGTCAAGCCACACGGATTTCATTTTGAGAAAATGGAGTCTAAAGATGTCAAACATATTCTTAATAGATTGGTTTGACGTATATAATCATCTCCTCTTCTCCATTTTGATTGAATGTTTAATGAATTAAAAATATAGTGTAATTAAAAGTTTTATCCAATAATATATTTTCATAAAATATTGAGCACACTTCAATATTTGAACGATTACATTAAGGAACTTTTTTCATACTTAGTTACTTAAGATGACTTGAAATTTTTTTTGAATAATGTTTAATACATGACGTCTTATTAGAATACATCAATATCTCCCAATTGGACTTTGTGAGGGTTGACTTATTCTTTTTAGCATCTACCCATATAGAACAACGAGTTTTCCATTATAATTTCAATTGTTCTTACATAAAACGTCATTGCAAAGTTTAATCGTAAAAGTTGAAATAAATATAGTTTGTTTGTTGGCCACGAGAGAAAAAGTTAGAGAATAGTAACTGAGTTCATACCCAGTTTATTTGTTACTGCCACTCACATGCAGTATCTCTGTTGACCTGACGTGCGTTGTTTTAACAGAACAGAAGCCAAATCTTTTTACACAAAACTATCAAAAATATATACGTAAATAAAAAGTATTCTTTTAAATTTTAAGTTTTTAATTAACGTATTATTATATTATATATTTATTCACACTGATATTTTTTCTATATCCATGGAAACGGTTAATAAGAAAAAGATATTTCAACATTAAATAATATAATATATTAAATAATTAAATTGATATACTGAATATAAATAATAAAAGTTAAAGTCGTTTCTATGGCTTTCAGGTATGTAATAAATTGCAATGCAATAAAGTAACCATAAATAATGTATTGAATAAAAATAAAGTATAATCATTAAAATAAAACTTTGATTTTCAGAGCAACGCAACGTTTATTTATATATTTATACAATTCTTTGACGGACGTAAAAAAAAATACTTTTTAAGCTAAGTTTTAGTTTCCCGCAGTAATCAATTGCAATTGTTGAGTATTTTAGTTGAAACAATTGAAGCTGCAATTAAAATATTGTTTTAATTGTGTAAATATCAAGAGTCGCGTAAATATTGATAATTGCAATTGACTTTCTCAAATATTGTTTAAGGACATAAGCAAGAACATACATCCTAAAGATATTCTGATTTTACAATAGAATTATTGTGTTACACAAAATACACTACACAATACATTTTTAAATATCTGAAAACCATTCCTAATCTTATAATATTAAATGTACGTAGTTATAAAATTCGATTGAAGATAACCGAACTCGCGAATCAGCTATTATGTTTTCCTCCAAGCTTTAATACCTACAGTGTAAGTAAGAATTCATAAAAAATAATGAGCATCATCAAAGCCGGCTCTCCCTTTGTACTCAGATTGTCTTGCGGCCATTTAGACTAACACGTGTCAAGACTGACAGAGGTTTACAAAGCAAATTAAACCACTCTTTGTAGTTTGGAATATACTACTAAATTATTTTATTTACTATTATTTGAATTTACTGAAAACTTTGATATTACTTTTTAAAATATATTTTTTTTTAATTATTTAATGAAAAAGATTAAAATTGTATCTCCGAGTAATGGCCTTCGCAGATTCATGATCTATTAAGTGAAAAGATAAACTAATTTGGAGAATTTAAATACAGTGATTGTGGTGTTTTTTTTTATCCAACGTAACTGTAACAAGAGGTAGCAACGAACATATTCGAATATTTAGTAATGTATGTATGTTAAAAATTTGAAGATAATGGGACCAATTCATAAAAAATCTTCATACAGCCGAACATAGAACCTCCTCCATTTCGAAGTCGCTTAAAATACTAATATAACCTCTTTATATATTATATTGAATGAAAACTATTTTAAGAAAGAAAACAGTTTTATATCATTATTTTTTTTAAATGAATACAATTAAAAAAAAACACCTTATATAGGCTTAAATACATACTGTATGTTACCATCCCTTGAAAATAAACATTCGAAATTATTTTTATATCTCGTAAAATTTCCGCTTCAAAAACAATCCCAGGAAGGCAACACAATGAAAATTATTAAAAATTGTTGCGAACATTTAATGATATTTTAGCTAACGCCGAGTTAAAAGTTTTAAGACGCGTTTTCTCGTTATGAATTTTCCGAGAGGGGGCGTGGGACATCAAAGTGAATTAACGAATGTTGTCTAGGGGCGTCCGTTTGTAAGCCGCTTTGAAGTTTGACTACCTGAAGGAAACTCCTGTGAAATGTGCTAAAGCATAGTATTTTATTTTGATACCACTTGGAGTTGAGAGCCGCTTGAAATTGCAATATTTCAAACAAAAATTCCGCTTCAGATATTAAACCGTATTTTACAAGAACATTGTTATTACCTACCATACGTCCCTTCATATTAATAATTTAATAATTTGTGATAGTTTTCATATTTGATGATATAGTTATAAATATTTTAAATAAAAATTTATATCAAATATCATTATATATTGTTACATAGATATAATATAACGTGAAACATACATTTATTTTTGCCTGCACACATAGCGTACAAAAAATAATTTTAGGGTTCGGATTTATAGAGCGGGAAGGGCGCTTTTTTAGTATTAATAAAAGTATGTGACATGTACAAAATAGTTCATTTAAAAGTAAGAAAATTACGGTTCTATAAAAACCTGAATATTATAAATATAAGATTTCATATATTTTTTTTAACACAAAATTGGAATATTTTTTTCATATGTCAAAAAATTTTATAGCCAAAAATAATATTTATTGTTATCTAAAATAAAATAAAAGTACATGTTTATTTTCACAAAATCTATCTGTATATATTTTTTTTAATTTATTTTTCGTTTTTATTCGGAAATATTTCTAGACTCGAAGTTAAACAAATAGAAAATCCTAAATATATTACAACTTTTTGGCAGACAGCAATGTCTGTAAAATTACAAATTTACAATATTTAAAACCCATTAAAATACACGAACATTATCGACCATTTTAATGACTTTATTTTGATTTAATGATTAGGACCACTAATTAGTTAATATAAAATATTAACACAACTTAGTACAAATAGAAAATCCTAAATATATTACAAGTTTTTGGCAGACAGCAATGTCTGTAAAATTACAAATTTACAATATTTAAAACCCATTAAAATACACGAACATTATCGACCATTTTAATGACTTTATTTTGATTTAATGATTAGGACCACTAATTAGTTAATATAAAATATTAACACAACTTAGTATACTATGAGAATATCTGAAAAATATTCTGATCGCGACCTTTTAGCTGATAACTTTAAGCCGGATCTATAAGATAACGTCCGATGCTACAAGCTCTCTAAATGCAAATCGTACCGCAACAAAATTCGTAACAAAGCGTTGAACTTCTCCCATCAATAGAGAAAAAACCGTGAAGAAATTACACTTTAGAGTATTTTAAATTTCAAACCCATTCTTGGGAAGCAGTTTAAAATTCCATTATGTAAGAACGTAGAGTATAACGGGGCTTAGAGATAAGGTTCTTTTTAGGGTTCCGTAGTAAAAAACGGAACCCTTATAGTTTCACCATGTCGGTCTGTCTGTCTGTCTGTCTGTCCGCGGCTTTGCTCTGAAACCCTTACTACCAGAAAGCTGTAATTCGGTATGAGTATACATATGAATTACGCCGAGAAAGTCGTACAATAAAATCTTAAAAATATTTTTTTTCAGGGTGTCTTCCCTATGTGTTAAGAGAGACCAACATTTTTTTTTCTCATGTATCCCATATTGTTGGGTTATGGTTAGATAGGTCTTTAAACCATTTTTCCGGACGACGAACTGTTTCCGAAATATTAAGCTTCGAAGTGTCAATTTTTCTTAGAGTCAAATGTCCCCCCCCCCCCTCTACCCACTAAACTGCTGAATCTGAAGAATCTGAAGAAAAATCTCTTTTAAAATAAAACTGAATATTTGTTAATATGTATAGTGATTGGTATATTACAATACACGTTAATGGATTTCCTTCCAAATTAACTTTTCCACAACATTCTTAAGGCAGTAGTCGAAAAATTTTGAAGATCTTTCTTCTTCTTTTAAGAAGAAGATGGATCTTAATGAATTACACTGCTCCACTACGAGTCCTCAAATATATGTACGTGTCTTAGACTTTCACCCACACGTTTAGCTCTTCTCAAGGTATTATCCTTCATCATCCCAATTAGAATACAAAAACATTTGAAAATCAACGAGTCTAGTCTGAATTTGAACGTTTGACCATCGATTTTGTTCCTCGATATCGTACTACCAGGAAAAGGTATTTTATACAGAAGCGGGTTAAACACAAACCTTGCATTTGTTGACAACTAAACAAGTATACTTCTATCGTTAAGGAAGTGGTTGTAAAAGTGGTATATGGTTTCATCGTCGCGCGTCTTTAGAATTGATATGAAATTGAGTTTTTAAGTGCATCAATAGAGTAAGTTATAGCAAGTACTAATTATGTAGAAGTCAACTAAAAGTTTATTTCTAGTTATTGACAATTATAGGAAGCGTTTTCATGCAGAAATCAAAAATTAACCGTTAGTATAATGCATGATTTAATAACGATAGTTTAACACAAATAGCCCTTATATATTTTTGTCAAAATATCATACAAAATTTTATAAAAAAATCAGTCACATCACTTAGTTGTAAAGTTAATACATCTTTATGTATAGATATAAAGAAATTAACTACCAGAAACGTAGATGAATACGTTTATGTTTTATACTTAATGGCTTAAAATTCTCTACCACCAGTTTCCTAACCATTAGACTCATACCAAAAACAAAATGACATTTTTAAATTTTAGACACGATTATCAGTATTTTAGGTCCCACGATTTTTACATATATAGGTGACCTCTTTTACTATATTCTCATTCAACTATAAATGTACGTAATTATGCTTTCAGTTTAATACTTAATGGCTTAAAATTCTCTACCACCAGCTTCCTAGCCATTAGACTCATGCCAAAAACAAAATGACATTTTAAAATTTTTAGACACGATTATCAGTATTTTAGGTCTCACAATTTTTACATATGTAGGTGACCTCTTTTACTATATTCGCGTTCAACTATAAATGTACCTAATTATGCTTTCAGTTTCATATACGTAAAGAAATGTGGACCTAAAAAAGAATGACACGAAAAAGCGAGTAAGGTCATACTTTTAAAACTTCTTTCTAAAATATTTCTATTGAATAGCTGAAATGGTGGATTTCAAATGCAAAACAGTTTGTATTTAAAGTGTCCTATTTGAATTAAAAATAGATGTGTCTATTTAAAGTCGAAAGTTTTCGCATATCTCTTTCATTTGACTTTGTAGTAAAGAAACGTGTATGAACGAAGTTAATTTCTGTTACGGTTGATTATGGAAGCACAGATTTTGAATTTTCCCGAGACAAAATAATAGGGATTTTGGGTTTCAAAGACTGTAAAATAACCCATACTTATATTTTGTAAGACACAGGTATAGCTTCCCTGGCCGTGCTTTCCAATTCTATTGAAATCTATTAGTTTCTTGTTTTTTTTTTTCAAGAGATGATAATTAATGAATATAAAAATAAATGAGAAATGTATGTGTGTCATAAATGGCCCAATAAAATAATAATAGTGAAAATAAAATTACAAAATTGCAAAAGATTTGTGTGTGCTGGTTATACTTTTCAAAGAAAATTTCATATCATAGAAAAAGATTTTAATCATGTTATTGGTCCTACATATTCAGTGTCGTCTAGCTCCCAAGGCAGACCACTAAGAAATTTCAGACTGTGCCCGCCGGGAAAGTTTTCTGGATAGCGTAACACCAACCGCCCCGAATGCAAATCCATACGTATGGTCTTCGTCAAAAGTCAACAGCGTTTTATTTTTATAGCCAAAATACAAGAGAAGAATAATTGTGCAGTATGTTACATAGATATCGTCATACTCTTTCCATTGTTTGCCAACTCGTATCTTTACCAGCAGCGCCGCCATTTTATAAATGGATGCTGATAAGCAATAATGTGTCAACTCACATAAAGTCAAATTCGGAGATTTTAATGTATTTTGATACTTGGTTAACCATTAAACATTATTCAAAAAAAATTTAAGTCATCTAAACTACATAAGTATGAAAAAAGTTTTTTAATTTATAGCAGAGAGTTTCGAGTGCGTTCCAATATTTTGCAATTATTGTATAAATAAGCTTTTATGTTTAAAAAACTTATTTTTAGATAAAACTTGGCATTACACCAATCAGCTTCAATTAAATATACTTTTTATCAAAAAGGAAAAGAAAAGGTGTATATATACATCTTCAAACACATTTATTAAGAATAGCTTTGACATCTTTAGACGCCATTTTCTCAAAATGAAGTCTGAGTGGGTTGACACAATATTGCTTATCAGCGTCCAAATATGGCACCTGAAAACAGTTTTTAACAATATCCCTTTTCCTACTTTTTCACGATAATAATTATAATATATTAAATTAACCTAGAGAAAATTTTCCAAAACTTATATAAACTTTGTGTTTTTGTAAAATGAAAATTTTTAATGTACACAATATTTTAAAACTTGGACCAGACTCTGGCCGCGGGCATAACATACGCGTGGGCTCCACTAGTCTTCATTTTTCTTCTTTATGCTTTGTAAACAATATCGGGACGTCCTCAGCGGTGCAAACTTGTGTTTGTATAAAAATCAGAGTCAACTGCCCTCTTCACAATATTTATGTTACCCATAAGGCGTTTATCTTGAAGCATTGTCAGTTTCCTTTTATTACCATTTACATTTTTACGACTCCTCTGCGTCAAAACTAACACACAAGTGTCTTGGTGTGTTGAGCTATTATACCTTTTTAAGGCTCTTTAATCGAAGAATGTCAATGAGATTCTATTACTAAGCCAATTGTTTTATAAATATTTAAATTGAGTCATTAAAATCACCATCTCAAGAACCATAGCCAGTTTTAAAGGAATAAGGAAAAAAAAACGCAAGATGGGAAGGGATGAGAGGAGAGAAGGTTAAGTTTCTTTCACTCACCATATGAGACGCAGCTGTATTAGCCGTATCATGCATATCTTCCTTGTGAGTGTGGTACTACACCAGTCGTTCCTGCCCATATACGAGCTGTGGTCAGTTGACTGACATCTAGGCCATACGGCGGTGGAAAACCTACGCTGCCTATCTGTTCGTACCTCGAAAGACCTTTGAACCATATTAGGTGGAGTTTTTGTTGAAAACCATAATTATCAGGTAGTATTCATTAATATATAAATGCCCTAAGGCGAAAATTACACTTATTAGATCTGCTTTCCAACTTCCATACAAATTTACATAAGTTAATACTCATTCCTGTACACCTGAAATAGTTTAGTGTTACTGCTTTATTTTCGACATCCACAACATAAGATGTTTCTGTTACTAGGTTACAGAGTTGTTTTATATCGCACTCGAGAATAAAACTTACAAATGTAATTCTTGCCTAACAAATAATAAAATTCGGCCAAGCATAAATCGCATGTCAGTAGTACAAAACCTTTTGTCACAAATCTAACTTGCATTTTACCGTTTTTCAACTATCATAGCTCTTTGTAAGTACTTCACAAACTAAAGAAGTTGAAAGCAAGCAACTTTTTAATAGATAATAAGATTATTCTATGAAACTCTTAGCGTAAGGCCTTATCGGACTTGAGATTAAATTTATAAGTACTTAAGGGAAAATCCAAGAGTTCTAAACGCTTGACTTCATCGTTTGAGAAAACATTTACTACTTTTCACAACAAATGACTTTATTTCATTCATTTTGTAAACTGTTGAGGATAATAATGCGTGTATATAGAATCTTAAACGTCTGGAGACATTTTTATGAAACTGTTAGGTCATCCTTAGAGTATCCCAGCGAGTAAACCTGTGAAATTTGAAAGCAATCGGTTCAACTGATTTTTTATCGAATTTCATCCCCTATTCAGCCCCCTTCTAGTTTTATTTCCGCATCAATATCCTATAACCTTCTCCACGATCCAATGTATATCTTAACCAAAATTTATCAAAATTGGATCAGCGTTTTAAGAGTGAAAAGGTAACAAACGGACTACAAACAGACAGAAATAGTTTGAGTTATTTTTTCATTTATAACATTAAGTAAGGATTATATTACTACAGATTATTTAAAAAATAAAAATATCTTACATCGTCAGAAAGGTAAATATTATAAAAAGTATCACGCAATAATATCCAAAGTATTGGAGTAGAAAATTTCAAAGCGATAACGAGCACCATAATACCCACGAATGTGTCATCTTATTACACAGACGTTACTGCGCTTTAAATATTTCAACTATAAAACGAAACTATTTTTCATTTTTAATTATTTCCCTATATTTATGTAATTTTTTTGATATACATCATTATTAATAGTAACTATAGTATTTTAGTAAACTGGTATTTTTTTCTATAGACGTTGTGTAGATCTACATATAATTGTCACTCATATCGGTTCCAAAATATTGTTTTAAGTTTCTTTTTTTATCTATAAGCGTTTAATATGTATGATGTTGATGTACCTTTTTAAAGAAATAAATAAATAAACTGTAGTTAGGTACTATAGTTGTAGAGTGTTCGTAACCAAACTAAATACCTTATAGGTTAAAGACTTACGAATACAGATAAACTACAAATCAATGATTGTATTGGGATTCGTATTAATTAATAATGATCCTTCTTTCAATACGATGTAATATTTATAAGTTACATACATTTCGTATTTCACCTGAAAATATAAATATGTGGCGTAAATAAATACACTCAACGGCCTCCACTAGAGTACACAGTATCGGAAGTCCGAAAACACACACAAGTTAAACACAAACAAACCAAACCACGAGAAATACCCGCATGACCTATATAAATATTTGTCATGAGCTTGGATCAAACTTGCGATCGTTAACTCAGAAGCCAGATGCATTAATCACAGCGTCAATTAATTATATATTTATTTAATATTTTTTGGCGTTAAGTAGCGAGAGAGAGAGAGAGAGAATATACTTTATTGTACACCACTATCAATAAATTTTACAAGTAAAACTTAACACTAAGCATTTAATGTACAAATAGGCGGTCTTATCGCTACTAGTGTTGCCCAAATGCAAGAACAAGACGAGACTTAGCCAGTCTTGGTCTTGGTCTTGCGCCCATACACCTGGTCTTGGTCTTGGTCTTGGTCTTGCGCTCCCGGTCTTGGTCTTGGTCTTGGTCTTGCAGCAAGAGTCTTGCAAGTCTTGCAATTACCTATTAGTCTATTACTATTTATTAAAGTTTACTTTAAATGTTAGAAAAACGTATTAGAATTGGAACTTGGAACATTGTGAGCTTGAATTAACATAGCCATAGTAAAGATCAAGCAGATTAATAAATAACTGAAGATTTGATAAGAAATTCGAAAAATCAACTGACCTATATGTCGTTTTCATGGAAGTAACTGTTTCTTAATAAACATTTATGATTTATAAGCTTACATTTGCTACAACATGTAAAAAAAAAAAATTAATTACAATAACTTGACTGTATTTTAAAGAACAATACTTATCTGTCTAGAAAGAGATTGAACCCTCAACTTATAAGAAATTTAATAAAAGAGTTTTACGATTTATCATTTATTTGAATAAAAAATAAAATACAACACAAATCAACAGCTTTATCATTAGGTTATGATACTTTATATCAATTTTTTTGACCAAGAATTAATACAAAGTAACCATCTGGCTGACTCATCACTTAACCTATTTCTATGTTTTCTAATTACTAATGATGCGTTAGAAAATAATCTCTCAGCAGGTACTGAAGTTGCCGGTATTGAGAGAAAATCACGAGCCATTTTCGATAAAATCGGATACTCTGTCTCATGCGTCCTCCACCAATCTAAAATGTCTTCCGAGCTGGCAGTTCTTGGTTTTCTCAGGTACTCCTCCAACTCGTCTATCACTAAGCCTTGAAGACAAGATCCAGATGACGTCGAGGGACATTCATAGAGTTTATCAAAGTCTATTACGTCTTCATCTTCATCACATACTTTATTTTCTTTTTCTGGTAATTCCAGAGATTTGTTCAGTGAGTGTAGACTTTTATATTCTTCATAAAGTTCATTGAACTTGCGCAGACTTTCTGTTTTAAGTTGCTTCCCCCACATTGTCAGGTCAAAAGTCTGAGCCTTATGCCTTGGGTCTAAAATTAAAGAAGTACAATAAATCCAGTTGCTCTTCTTGTAATGTTTAAGCATTTTGTCTCGAGCTGCTTGGAAAGCTAGAATGAGCCTTTCATCCACTTCAGATCGATTAGGTTTCTCATCTAACTGTTTTACCATGGATTCAATTTTATCTAGCAAGAGATTGAATGATACAATGACTAGCGGTATATTTAAAAGCGGCTACAATATTTATTAAACGGGTGATATTTGAACACTTTTTTGCTATTTTTTCTTTTAAAAACTTAAGAAATATAATGACTAAATGTACAATAATAGTATCTAAGTAATTAGTTTAAAACCATATAAGTAATCAATATTATAATATATACTTACTAGAATGAATTAATATGACATCTACTACCTATCCTTACCATTTTATCCTGATCATAATACTACTTGCGTGATCAGTATAATGTATTCATTTTCATTCTAAGCACTCTGAAACTTATTTATTCTTTGGAACACCTGTAGGTACTCTTAAAATTCGAAATTATTTTGCATGAGTATACCTACGCCCTATGGCGGCAATCAAATAGTGTCAAATGTTATGATTTCGGCGTGGCGGCAACGATTGTTTTAGATTTCAAAAGAAGCCGCCGGCGCGTGTATCATAACCATGTACTTCCGAAAAGCGGCAAATTTCTTTGAGAAGTAAGTACAAAACCTTTGATGCCGCATTATCAAAGTGCCGATGGTTAAAACATAACTATGCATGCACTCAGTTTGATTTTAATAGATATTTTAATAGATATGTTTATGGTATTAGTCGTAATGCGCATAGGTCCAGTTTTTCATATTTTTTGATACAGTTTTTTGCGTCTCATAGAATTCCTAAGCGTACCTACCTATACACCGAACTGTTACACCTAACTACTCAGTGAAATAGCGCTAAGTCCTAGCTGCAAGACGCAAGAGTCTTGCAGGCTATGTCTTGTTCTCGCTCAAGTCTTGCACGGTCAGTCTTGGTCTTGGTCTTGCTAAAAATACGCGGTCTTGTTCTTGGTCTTGGTCTTGCAAAAACGCAAGAACAAGACCAAGACTGCAAGACCAAGACTGAATTTGGGCAACACTAATCGCTACGTAGCGATTTCTACCAGACAACCTTTAATTTAGGGAGGAAGTGCAAAGAAAAGGTAGGTGGTGCGTTAGTAAATATATAAACGCTACTTACTATAATAAGATATACATAAAAATTATGATAAATAATAATTATAAATATATACCTATATTACGTTGACGATAAGGATGCGTGGGCTCAGTATATGCTGAATTTCGTACAGGATAAATAATTAAATTGTAATCATAAACTGTGTTGTATTTACAATATTTTAAAAGAGTAACTATCGAGTTTCTTGCCGGTTCCTCTTGGTAGAATCTGCGTTCCGAACCGGTGGTAGCTTCATTATTTATGTACTTTTTTTTGTTATTTTCATGTATGACGATTCAAAAGTGCTCGTAAGAGCCTACTTGAATAAAGTATTTTTTGATTTTGATTGATTATTATTTTGATATTATACATATATATCATATATAAATCTCAAATTATTGTGACTCCTCCAAACATTAACAAACGGAAAGAATAGGTAAATAAACGTAAAAATAGGTTTCGTATGGTGAATAAGATAGCTGGAAGTCTAAGCTCCTCCCGTTTACATTCCTTACTTCCTATTCCCTTCCATTCCTTATTCATTTTTAAACTGACAACGCATATATGATTCCTCTAGTGCTGGAAAAGCGGCGCTGATCAGATAACCTCAGGTAACTCGCCTCCTCGTTTACCAAGTCTTTTTATTAAAAAAAATGTAAACCAAGGGACGAAGTCATGCTTAAAACGTATATAAATAAAAAAATATGTTTGGTGATAAGGTACTATCAAACAGCTGGGTAAAGTTTTATATTTAATAAACAACATGAGTAAAATAATATTAAAAGACAAGATATTAAAATTTTGTTAAAGGATATGTCATAAACCAGTGAAGACAGCGAGGAGAAAAATATATATAGAAGTGATTTAGAACCAGTTACCTCCTCCGCATCAGTTCCTGCTACGCGCGGTGAAAATAAAACTAAGGTGGTTTGAAGAATCCCTATAATGAACTTTATTAAATATTTTTAAGTAAAATAATTATTAGGATAAGGGGCACACTCTGTGCATGTTGCGTCACCACACGAGGCCGCCATTAAAGACAGTACGTAATGAGCTACATGTCCACCATGTGTCCCATGTCTACCAGGTTTCCTGATCAACGGGACTGATCAAAAACCATATCATCGAACCACAATATTTCTGACGTGGCACGTCGTAGATTTTCATGCGACGTCTTGTTGTAACTATGTTATTATTTTTCAAAAGTATAGTTTTGAAATACATAAAAACATACGCTACGAATTAAAAACCTCCTCCTTTTCGAAATCGGTTGAAAAATCAGAAATCAACTGTCAATTAACGATCGTTTAACTTAAGGTTCTATTTTCGTTATGTAACCATCAACTCATTTTTACATATTTGTTTACTAAATATACGTTTCAATAAATATTTTTAAACAACATAAAAACAACAGCAAAAATCTGTTTCGTTGCTTTAAAACGCAGGCGACGATGCAAACGGTGGTTACAAATCCGGCCGTTCTTCTGAATGGCCGCACCGCATCGTGTATAATGTAATACCACAACAGTTACGGTTGTTTCTGATAAATTGCTCTGATTTATCTTAAAACCGGACCGGACGGAACACGGATACTCCGGACGATATCTGATGCACCGGCTACTACGAACTTATCGAGTTGATTTGCTTATATCGGTGTAAGTTTTGTTAAATATTGATATCTCTGTATAGGTATCGGTGTCGGTGTTTACTGATTATATCGGTATTTAAATTGACGCTTTATTTCGTAACAGCTACGGTGTGAATGTAAGATCCATCAACGAAGACATTATCGACAAGTTTAACCATTAAAAGTTTTTGAGTCATTGAAGCGATAAAGATTGTCGCCAACGTTACGTATATCATCGTTTTCTATGATAGTAAGAAAATAATAAGAGATAAAAATTTAAAGTATTCGATTTATTATAAATCAATTAAGCATATTAAACGTAAATTAAAAGATGTACTTCTATTTAGAGCTTTTTAGAACTTATCCAAACTAACATCTAAAAAATATATTTCAAAGGTGTGATCTACCAACGCACAGCACAAACCACTAAACGATGATGATCATGAGGATGAGGATCAGGCTGAAATTTGACATGCAGATAGATGTTATGCCGTGGGCATCTACTAAGGAGGGATTTTGATTATTTCTCCAAAATTAATCCAAAGGGATAAAATAGGGGATGAAAGTTTGTATGAAACTTTGCCAATTTTAAACCAATCCGTCTGTGACTTTGCATAAAGCTACTATGACGTAGGCATCACAGACATCGCAGACGAAGTCGCGAGCACCAGCTATAAGTGTGAAAGAAACTCCGTCTGCCTTTTTATTTGTTACATTTCCACGCTATTTTTTGCTAAAACAAAACTTGAAAGAACAAAATTCAGGAACGAAAGTTTGTAGAAACAACCACAGTATCTCATAGAAATAAGTTATTCAAAATAATTCACAGACATTAACTAGTCTAATATAAATAATTAAATAATAAAGTTTGGTTTATGTTTCTACGTATAATCTAAATAACAACAAATGCTAACTAAATTATTTAATAACAAATAATTAGTTGCTTAATAAATAAACATATTATCATCACCAACATCATAAAATATTAAATAATAACATTTTATAATATAATTAACTCGTTAATTACTCGTGGGGATATGAACCGATGAACATAGATTCGGCTGAAATACCGCTACTTGTACGAAAATTTAACGAGAGAACAAATAAAGCAACAAATTTAAAACGATTTTAATTGAAGAGTCCGATAATTAAGCATGAATGTTTAAATTAATTAATGAATTTCGTGGAATCGACGCTCCGAGGGTCCCGATCTGTAGTGCTCGCAAATAACATTCTTAATTAATGTGAACAAGAACAAACGTTTTGCTATTGTGGATGTTCAAAATCGTTCGCCTTTTAAAGTATCTTCACCTTATTCGATCATTTAGATTGATTGAATCGAATCGAACAATGAAATTACATAATTGAGTGGTTTATTGGTTAGTAGGTTTGTTCTAGAACGTTTTAATTCGAATTTATTACATTTTCTCGTGTATCGCCCCTTGTAAATTATATTTTGTTTTTGTTTAACGTTGTTTAGATGTTATTGGTGGTTAAATAATTAATTTTGTAATTTATAGTAAATTGGAAAATGATATGTGTACTTAATTTGTATTTTTACGTTATCCCTGCCTATAATATACCTATATTATTAATTGTAATAAGAGTTTTATTTATTTTATACGTTATAACATTTTACCATATTGTTATAATTATTAAATAATAAAAATATGAAAATAATGTACCATTGTTCAAAATTTGCTGAACAAAACCTAAATATATTTTGTTAATAATTTTATTTAAATCATATTACACTTCAAAGCTTTGAAACATCCCATCCGTTGATTAATATAATGTATATAAGCCAGTGACAAAAAAAAAACATAACACGAATAAATTTACAAAAATAAAAGTCGACAAAAATAAACGACTACTCCACAGAATTATTTAGCAATCCGTATAAATTTTACAAGCGAGTGAAAAAGAGAAAGTAATTCTGTCGGATACGCGTCAGCTGGGCGACATTAGTCAGACGATGCGAGAAAATTTAATAAAAGCACTGCTTATCGCTTTGTCCCGACTAAACTGGGCCCATTGCCATCCAACTTTACAGGATACCGTAAGCAAAAACCATTTTTTTCATAACGTAAATAGTTTTATAATACAACGGTATATATGAAAATTGTGAAGTGATGAAAGTTAAACATAGAATAAAAAATACAAACAAAATTTCGAAATTAAAATTTGAATACACGTTATGTAAGTAGGACTTTACCAGCTCTTGTAAGTTTGATTTTTCACAAGAATTTTAGTTAGGAAGAAACGATTATTGAATATTTTTTGTAATTAAAATTCGCTAGGCGAATACTGGCGGTCGGAATTCGACCGTAGTTAATTAAATTTTCAACCGATTTCAAGATTAAAGACCACAGATGATCTACTCTCGATATGACCACAGATTTTAACAATAAACGAAATATTATATATGCGCGTTTATGTCACGTATATGGCTGTGTAATGTTTTTAAAAGTTTTTTTTTTATATTGATATAATGTATTTTAATGCACAATTAAAAAAAATATTAGCGTCCCTCTCTCCTTCTATATAAACACAATAAGTGTACGAAATTTCATACACCTCGCACAAAGTTTTTGTTTCACGTATTAGATCACGTAGATAACACAAATACGATTGGCGTATAACATCCACATACAGCACGAACGGTATTAAAAATGAGACACTCAACAAAAACAGTGATATAATAATGATTTACACAGAAGGAAAATACTCATAGAGCTGTTTTGACATAATGTGGCAAATATAAAACCGCTAATACTTAATTTTTGACGTTTTCCACAATTTTATATGAACGTATATCTTGGTTATATACAGAAATACCTTAAAATATGTGTATTGTCTAAACTATATTCGACTTACGACTTAAATAAATAATATCATGAAAAAGGTCAGACTTTTATACACGAATCTATAACTTTTTATGAACGCAGATAAGGATCTACTCGACGAAGTTTTTAATTATTTAACGTAAAATAATTTTATTTATCCTTTAATCGCCTTTGTTTATTCTTATAGTTACATAATGAATAGTAATTTATAGCTTGAAAAAAGTATGAAGTAAGGTTTTAATAATTGAATTAATATCCATGTATAAAGTGAATAATTAATTTGTTTGTTTTAATGCGCTAATTTCTGGATCTAGAGAGACTTTGGAGAGAACCCTAAGCCTACCCTATTCCTTTCTAACTTCTTATACCCTTCCACACCTCGTTCCTGTTTTAGCTGGTTATGCATTTGTTGCTCCTTTGGTGCTGCAAATGCCTAGAGGCGGGCGGCGGTGATCACTTAACATCAATCCTCGTTCCGTCTGTTGAAAATAACCTAGATACTAATCTGTTTTTAAAAAATATTTTTATCCCGACCAAAAAGTAGGGGTAAGTTTAACGTGTATATCAGTGTGTCTGTCCGTAGTACCTTAAATCCCTAACGAGTGAACCGATTTTGATGCAGTTTTTTTTTTGTTTTAAATTGCTATAATGATTGATGTAATTGAGATGGTTGGTGTCTATAAACTATGAAAATCTATTGAGACGTATGAAGGTTATATAACATCACGCGCGTAAATTATACAAATGAAACAGTCAAGTGTAGACAGACACGTTGGTGCAGTTGTCACTGCAACTGCCTGAAGCACTAACAGTCACGGGTTCGATCCCCGCTCACGACAAACGTCTGTATTGGCCATACGGATGTTTATTGGTCTGAATGTTTGTGTTGTATGTGGTTTCGGACCCCTGAGATAAGATCATAAAACCCTAATGAGGGCCGTTAAGTGTGACTCGTTTATTTATGTTTATATAGGTAGTAAATAGAACAGCTGAAATCTCGAGCAACACCTAAAAACATATCCTGTTTTCTTTAAATTATTTCTTAAGTATTTTACAAAATCACTGAAAATAATAATAAATAAGGAATGGTTACTATAATATTATTTGATCCAATACAAGTAGTATATTTAGAACCATCGCCCAATATGGCGCACACTCCACCGCTTTTTGTACGTGGAATGTTCCAGAATGTTTTGACGTTGTCAATATGGGGAGCTCAGATAATGAAATTTTCATGCAAATTATATCAGATATGAGAAAGCGAACCAACATACCTTGTTTTTGTATTCGACCTAGGGGAATCCTAAATGAAGTTGATATGGCCTACTGATCTTCAAGGATTTCTATAAATAAGTCTTGAATTTATTGATAGTAAAGCTTTACTCATTTTAATAATAACTTTGACGTTATATATAATAATTTTTACGGTACTTATCTATACTTTTTTATATTAAAAATTGTCTTTCGACTCATAGACTGTTGTTACATTATCGATTACCCTTTTTAATTTATAATACCTATTGTATAATATAAAATATTTTTTTATGAAATAAAACTTCTTTTAGCCATCGTATGTCAATTTGTTATGAGAAGCAACGATTACAAAAATACAAATTATGAGATAATGTTGATTATTCTGATTTGGATATTAAACTTGATAACAAGAAATGTGTACACGAAACGACTACAAATAACTAAAAACCGATTAAAAAACAACTACAATCATTAGATAAAAAATACTATAAAAACACAATAAATTGAACTAAATTGAACTTGTAACTTGTATACTACACTGTTTATAAAATTAACTGTGAGTATTTAATGATTTCTAAATATAACCATCGCCTGTATGACCTAATTTTACAAAAGTACTACCAAAAAATGTTTTACGATGCATCCAGACTCTGTAACGAAACATGTTAATAAACATTGTTATATAACATATATGGAGGGTAAATATGGTCTATAAAAGGTTCATTCTTGTTATATCTTACAATATTAGTAAACAATGGTAAAAAGATTGGAAGTTTTTATCGTGTTAGTTAATCTGGACCCATCATTAGATAAAAGACTAACTAACTAACAACTTCCTTTTTTTAAACACATATTTTCTTACAATGTTTACATTCACCGCAGAATATGTACATATGCTATTCGACCCAAGGACTTTAGTTAAAGTAGAAAGTACACCGTTCTATCCACCAGGCCATCTCAGCCGAGATTGTAGAGTACAAATTATAAAATGAATTAAACAACAAGTATGATAGTGGTAAAACATTAGCTGTTTTATCGAGCAATTAACGTTCCAGCAATATCGCAAGGTGTAACGGACTACTAAAAGCGAGCGATCGTTCAAAAACTCAACGATATGCAAATAAACCCGACTGTCGCATCTCATGCAAATCTATAACGTCTTAAGTACTAACAGCTTTTCGTATCAGTAATTACACTTTACGCTGTTTTATTATTATTCTATAGTGCTTATGCCTTGTCGCCTGTGAGTGCAGGCAGTCATTAGTATTCAAAATGCAAATTGCTCGCTCCCAGGGCAATGCACCCGTCTCAGATCTTACTTTCCCAGAAATAATTTCATTAACATCTGCATACCCCGTGTTCTTGCGAATACTTTTTAAGTTGGTAAGAACCTCGTAGACGTCTATGTTACTCTGTCTCGTTGAAACAGTGACTTTCGGATTTCATTAATTAAAAGTTAACTATCATATATTAAAGTTGAATACATACAACGAGCTTCTGTTATATTGTCAGAACTTATCAAAGAATTATGTACTGATCTATTAGAATACATATTTGACTGTCGATAAACGTCAATTTCAATACATTATGTAAATCCCACAGAATCTACTAACACCTTGCCTTGACAAAATCAACGCGGCGATAATCATAATCCTGTGCCACTTTAGATCATTACTTTGTTCGTTATTTGTATTGTATATTTCCTATAATCACTTGTTATACATTGTCATACATATCCTTTCACATATTCATCAAAGGATTATCATAAATCCACCAACTTTGCCAATCAATAGTAGAGACGACAATTTTTTAGGGAAAGCATATTTTAATAATAAAGATTCTACCAAGAATTGTCTTCCCGCCTCATTGAGTGTACACGTGACCAGAGATCTGGCCTTGACCAACATATCAGTTTGGCTGTTCAAAGAGGCGATGCCGCCAGTGTTTTGGGCACTTTGCCTCATTGCAATGACATCGATAGGTTTTTAAGATTTTATATAGTCTTTAATTCTTCTATTAATATTTAAATTGTATTTTTTTTTTTCTATTTTTGTTTTAAGAATAATAGAATTGATTCTTAAAATTCCAAATCCATCAAAACGTTATTATAAAAATCTCATCATAGAAGTTCGTAATAGCGAGAATCTGATCATCTCTAATGGACGATATTCAATCCGGAAAATTTTCGTTGCCGTGAAACGAATATGTCGCATCATAACAGAAAAATGTTATCTACATTGTTTGTTACGTTTTTATGTTTTACTAGCTTTTGCCTGCGACTTCGTCCGCGTTTTCATCGTTTTTCGAAAAAAAGTAGCGTATTTCCTTCCTCAGGGTTCAGTGGTTTTGATGTGACAGACAGATTAACTATCGTAATTTAATAGGGAAATATAATCTGTCAATCCACAATACTTGATTTCTATGATTTTTTTTATTAAATAAGTAATAATGTTAACTTTTTTAAATAAGAGATGAGTGAGAGTATTATAAACGTAAAAGTAAACAAATATAATCAGAATTCTTCGAACTACTAACCTATCAGGAGTTACACGTGTTATTGTGAGTCAAACATAAAAGATAGACGTATGCTGTTGCAGGATATTTTTTGGAAATTTTATGTAGAATATTTCCGTCATACATGATTTCTATGTAATTTTAACCAATAAGGCTGCATACGCGACGGAAGCTTAAAAATTCGAGTAACGTCTCCAGTTTTTCCAAAATTTCCCTTAATAACTCTGCTTCTATTGATTGTAACGTGATGAAAAGTATACTATAACCTGCCCAGGAGTATGAAGAATAATTGTACTAAGTTTCGTTAAAATCCGTCAAGTAGTTTTTGTTTCTATAAGGAACATACATACAGACAGACAGACAGACAAAAATTTTACTGATTGCATTTTTGGCATCAGTATCGATCACTAGTCACCCACTGATAGTTATTTTGAAAATATATTTCATGTACAGAATTGATCTCTCTACAGATTTATTATAAGTATAGAAGAAGATTGTATTTGACATTAACATACACAAAGTGATTCCGTAGGTTTCCATTAAAAAATTAAATGCAGTAAAATTTTTTAATCCAAGAAGAGTAAGTAGTTAAAACACTCAGAACTTAACGAAGATAGAGAATTAACATATAGACAAATACCTACTAGAAATTTTCTTAAAATTCAGTTATTTTAAAATCCAAGATGGCCAATAGCACTTTTATTTAAGATCTTAAGTGTTATTGGACGAAGATACCTGGTTCTGGAACTAGACCAATAACAGAAGATTTTTAAAGTATATTAATAAAGAAAACATCATTCAATTAAAACCTATATAAATAAATATATTTTTTTTAAATAAATAAACGCATCACACTCAACGGCCCCCACTAAGATCACTGGTCTTGTGTCGGGGGTCCATTAACAACGACAACACTAACACAAACACCCAGACCACAACAAATATCTGTATTGCCAATACAGACGTTTGCCGTGAGCGGGGATCGAACCCGCGACCGTTAGCGCTTCAGTCAAACGCTAACGCTGCGCCAACGTGTCTGTATCGAAAGAAATTCTATAACATGTATATCCGCCAAGCCGCAAAGGACGGGTCTAGCAAATTAACCTGCAAATCCTTCTCCTTAACAAGAGATAAAACTTTATCCAGAAATAAAACATTAATATAATTTAACTATTATACCCATAAGCGTTTAAAATACATATAAACCAAACATATCTTAGAGTAAGCTACAAAATATTAAATAAAATTTCTCTCATATTCGATATCTCTTTTATTTTGTGCCCTTCAATTTATTCTCTTAGATATAAAAGCAACAATGTGTTCGTTGTGTTAAGCCATTAGCGTCTTGTATCAACAGTCTTCTATTTTATCCCTACGCACGGACTACTTTACCCTCGGGCCTCGTGTCATCGTCCCTTGCAAGATATAATATGTAACTATTCGAGTCTCTTACGTCTATATTTTTTACTAGCTAAATATTCGCGACATTGACTCCCACTTTAATGTTCACAATATGATATATGATTTTCTTTATTTTTTTTATGTAGTTGACTTACTATGGCTGATAAAAATTATAAATTTGTATCTTGGACATCATTGTTTCTTTACGAAAAATACTAAAAGTTGCTATTTAAATTGATTGCAATTAAAACTGTTAAAAATAAATCGAAATTAAGTTATCAATTATTTGTATTTCGGTTCATAATTAATGTAAACTTGTTATTAAATATACATATAATTTTGCCGTAAACTTTTTATAGACATTTCGATATCTACAAATTTTGCACAAACTTTTTTGCGTATAATTATTATCACCGATTATGAAGACGTAACGGATATGATCAACGTGTAATGAATAATCAACATTACTGAATAACCTTTTCGTAATGTACTGTACACAACAGCTTATAAAGCCTCCTCTCCTAATACAAAAAAGTTTCATGCTTAATCCGCCACGCTCTTCAAATGTATATTGACGGATACACGTGAATGAATTTCACCCGACACATGCAGGTTTCCTCGGGATGTTTTTCTTCACTGTGAAATTAAACTTTAACAGACACGTAGACTCAAGCGCTAACGGTCGCGGGTTCGATCCCCGCTCACGGCAAATGTCTGTATTGGCCGATGTTTGTCGTGGTCTCGGTGTTTGTGTTAGTGAGTGTTTCCGGATCCCCGACACAAGGTCACGCGATCTCAATAGGGGCCCCCATTTTGAGTTTGAGTTGAGTTTATTGAGAATTCGTTTATTTATTTAAAAAACTTAAAATTTAAACATTAATTTTGTACTTGAGCGATGCTAGCCGGGTTATAAACCCGCTATCGTCAGTTAAGACAAACGTGCTAAAACAAAATTAGATTATATATATATAACAATTTTTTTATTATTCTCAATCTTAAATGAAAAACTTTTACACTTAATGTTAAAAAACAAATTTAATTTGATTCTGAAATCATATCTTATTCTAAGATAATAAAAGATGTTGCTATAAACCTTGAAAATATTGAGATAAGCAAAAAATAATAATACAACTAAATTATGAATATAACAAATAAATTTAGTATCTAATATTGTTTTACTAATATCAAAACATTTCGTTGTCTCCAGACTTACTAAGATACATTTTCCATTTGTTTTATTAAGTATTTATTTTGCGATTTCAATTTCGTATTCAAAGTTTGCCAAAGAGAATACTTAAACTGTTTATCTGAATCCTTCGGGAGAGCATCCCTTTCGTTATATCGAGCAATTCAGGCGTTGTTGTTCCAGTCCACTCAAAATATTTGTTGAGAGAGCTCACTTGAGTGGAATTAATACACTTTTCAGTTGTCGCAATATGCTGTCCAAACAATGTTGGAACCCTTTGCTTTGGGTATAATAGCATTGTTTCCTGACCTTGCAACTTAAAGGTTATGTATTAAATAAATCTAGCTCCGAAGTTTTAAACCTTGATTAGACGTAATGTAGACCAAAAAGGATAAAATGGAATACTTTTAATTTGACTGTGAAAATTGACTTTACATTGAGTTAAGTTAAACAATATAAAATTAAAAAATTCTTAAAACCATACACGTTTGAAAAGTTTTATCTGAACATTTGATAGTATTCTCTCCTTATTGAAAGTAACTCAATCTATACATTTGAAATCTAAGGTTCATGTTCAGGTTGCCGTACACTTGGGCCTCTATCTATTTACCTATATATTTATTTACGTTGTATTGTACACACTGTGCAATGAAACTGAGTACCCAGCACGTGCTGATAAGAGACAAAGACAACATCGGGGCGACTTGGTACCATCTGTCGCTAATTTCTCCTGTCAAGCCTGCAGTCAGATATGTCGTTCTCGCATCAGTTTAGCCAGTCACCAAAAGCGCTGCACCTCCAACATTGCACCATAAATCGTCTGCAATAGACTCAAATATAATGTTCACAATCGATATCTCTTCTGTAAACAAACACAGCTATTAATATTACGAAAATCAATCGGATCTCACAGCGAGCTATCGCCTCTTCATGAGATCAACGTTACGTCCGCACGCGATTCTTAGTTTAGGTGTACTCCGAACTTACTGTTGATAGTTTTCTTTTCAACCGACTTCAAAAAAGGAGGAGATTCTCAATTCATAGCGTATTTTTAAATGTTTGTTATCTCAAAATCCCATAATTTCTTTAACGAAATGAAAATTTGTCTTATGGAAATTGTAATGAAATTGGTTCAATAATTCGGTTTAAAAATCAAAATGAATGCTATAAGTGTATCGTTCAAGTACACGAAATCAAAAAAAATAATAATTTCCATTAGAATAGATATTAAAATTCAGATCTATTCATAATAATATAACTAGTAATTCTTTTACATTCGACTTCCTCGACTGTGAACTATAAAGTAACAAAGTAATACTATTACTATAAGTATTATTGCGCAATTTCTCTATTTAAATGTTAGGAAAATTTTACAGATGCTACAATTCACTACATTTCTCTATTTAAATGTTAGGAAAATTCCACAGATGCTACAAAGACCGAAGAGATTCATCATATCAAGAATTGCGCCCCTGCAGGTGCTCAAACAACCTTAATGTTAAGCATCCAGCCATGTAAGGCGAGGGGTCCATGGACGTACGAAATCAAACTATTAGTATAAATGTGAAAATTTCTGAATGGGTTGATAAGGTTTCAACGGAAACTAAGACTAGTCACTTTGTTTATCAACGGGCTGTATCTCAGAAGCCGTAATAGGAAGAGAGTAGGCATTTTCAAAGTAAATGTATTACTATAGCCGCTATAACGACAAATAATAAAAAAAAAATTCTCTTTAGATTTTTTACAAATTACTATAGCGCCTCACGTGTTTTTTTTTCAAAAGTATATAGTGTTATTGCTTGTACTATGTATGGTACGAGATCATTCGTGTGATCGACTTGTATTTGATCTCCGGTTCTTCGCATTTTGATGACTCAATGAATTTGGATATAATTCAGAAAGAAAGTTATATACTGAATTTACACGTAACATCATTGCGCTGTAGGTACTTATATTATAATATGTAACGTGTAAGATCAATAGAGGTTCTATTGATTTATACAAATAAGATCCCAAACATCTTTGAATATAAAATATCATTGTAAGTCGAAATCCAAAATCCAAATATTGTTATTCAAAATTAGGAATTTACATTATCTTTGAACGCCTATCAAACAAATCTAACACGATTTTGTAAAAGTTAAACCTGAGAACTGAAAAGACACCGCGAAAGAAAGCGAGCCTTTTTAGTTGGTTTACACAATTTATTGTATTGTAAGATAAAGATAACGTATATAAAAACTTTAATTTTTTATGTGTAACTTATATAAAATATAACATTTTAATAAACTAAAGTCAATTACTAAAAAAAAAATAATGATAATTTATTACAAAAGATTGTAAACCTCATCTAAGTCACTGCATCTGGGTAAAGTTCTGGGTAAATACTGGCAGTATTACCTCTTTAAATCGCCAAGCTGATCCAATTGACTCCTAAAATCTCTTCGAGAGGTCTTTAAAAAGAGAACGAACATCTGGACCAAAGTATATTATCCTAAAATTAATAAAAACATTCTTTCATACAGAATATTCAAACTGTATAAAACAAACAAGTGAAATATTTGTCAAAAATTGATCACTGATAGTCAACTATCGCTTAGATATTAACAACTATATTGCTCGGCTTTGTATATGGTTGTTTAAGGGATTACATTTTTTATTAATTTCGTATTATGGCGGACGATTTTAATATAGCTTCCTCTCTGTTCAAACTTGTTTACAGCGAAATCGATCGCAGGATAATCATCAAGCCTAGAGAAAGTTATGTACCGATGGACAAATTAATTTATAGACGAGTCAAATGTTTGTTTGTTCGTTTAAACGTTTAGTATATTAATGTTAGTCCTTATTTAATAAGATACTCATTAAGGCGTAAATCGTATTTTGACAAAAAATTCAATTTTATATACTGATGAGTGGATTTAATGTAGCTTGATTTAAAAAATTAAAAGAGTACCTATCGTTTAGTTTCCTGACTTATCTAAAACCCTTTACCTTAAGCATATGACTTCCTCTGAAAAAGGCTATAATAACATAATATATAAGGATAATAAGTTTATACATTTTTGTCTGAGGCGGCACTTAGTTCGCTGGGACATCTAGTTAGAATATAATAAATAAAAAATTAAACTTAAATATTTACAAATCATAATAATTTCTCTTAAATCAGTGTGGACATAGGAACGATATAATTATGTAAATAGAACTAGTATGTTTAAGATATTTCATTTCAAAATGGCTGCAAACTACATATTACACTGAATGTTATAATACAATAACAACAATGTTATAAATGTCATGCCATTTCAGCAGTTTATGATACAATAATGAGATCTACGATGTATTGTCTGCGTCCAAATGACTATTCTCATTAATATATAATGCTCGTTTCCAAACATCTACAAACCAAGTTTTATTCACAAAAGATTCTTCGCCACATCTAACATCTTAATAAATGTCGTTTCTATCAAAATATAATTGAAAAAAAGAGTATAATAATTCAATCAAAGTAATCAAATGTAAATTTAATTACTTTGATTGAATTATTAATATAAAAACTCATTTACTTTTATACTAATAAAATCAAGGTCAGACGAAAACAAAAAATTAATCTTATAATCTTCACTTCTATATTGCACAACGTGTAAAAGCTAGACTAAAATTATAATGAACTTTACTTCTTTTCTCTAAAACTAAAGGGCACAGGTGCGAAACGTGTTAAAATGTCGCGTTAACGGGTTCTTAGTAAATTGCATTGCATCCATTGCTGAGGCGAGAGCCGGGGGCAATGCAGTTACGACGTCATTAGCACGTTATGTGACGTCATAACTCCGTAGCTATCTTCCGCCTGTCGGCAATTACGAGGATGGATGGAGCTACACGTGCCCCGAATGTGCGTTATTATTTTATTCCGCCTTCGACTATTATTTTAGCTAAGTGGTTATAATTAGTAAGTTTGAGAACTTGATTTGCATTCCTGAGAAAACT
Organism: Hypolimnas misippus; assembly: GCA_037950945.1. Taxonomy (NCBI): domain Eukaryota; kingdom Metazoa; phylum Arthropoda; class Insecta; order Lepidoptera; family Nymphalidae; genus Hypolimnas; species Hypolimnas misippus. Next base: position 6,855,988 of record JBBEEQ010000019.1, read on the forward strand.
GTTCTTTGCCACAATGTATAGAGGTTAAACTATATTTTGATTCGTTTTGTTATTGTAAATATATTACGGGGTCGTTTGAAATTATATTACGTCGAGTTATAGCTTTGCGTTTTTGAGATAAAACCTTAAACAATTTTGAATATTTCTTAGGAATTTTGAAATTATTGATAAATGATCAAATTGAACCATAATAAAAAACGAAGTACCATAAGAAAAACACAACTGTACGTAGTAGTAATTATAAAAGCAACCTAATGAATAACAAATAATGAAAAAATAAAATATCGTACTTTAAAGTGTGTACAGTATACACGGATGATATATTCCATAAATATGTAAACTAGAAAATTCCATCCATAATAATATCCGTTTCCATAATCGTTAACTATAATATTCATATGATATCAAAATTATGTATTATTAAATAATACTCAACGAGCATATTATGTTTGTAGCAAATAATTTCATGAAGTACGCATCATAATATTCCAGTAACATGTTCGTTTATATTATATCTAAAATTTCTCGTTAAAATTTCATACTAATGAAAATTTTTAGACCCGACTTATGTTATTAATTATTGTGTCACATTTTTTAATTACTTAAATATCCACAAAACCCAGAGGTCTTAAAAAGAAAGCATAACCTTTAAAAAGTTATACAAAAACGTTGCTTGTCCAGCTTATCAAGGTATTTGGCGCAATAACGTCACACGTCACAGGGACCACAATAAATCTAGCAGCCGTCGCCATCCACCTCCATGAATCACTCGGACGAAATGCCAGACATCGCCACAGAAAGAGTTAAGACGTTATATTTTAAAACGGGAATTGAATCGAATATGTGATGTCGTATAACCTTTCGATATCGTTGGTTTTGCGAGGAAAATTAATAAAAGTAATTTATAATGTAAACTTGGGTATATTTTGTATTCGTATATATAATGAATTTATAGATGAATTGTACTAAATAATAAAATATTCTGTAAGCAAAAATCACTTAAAACAACAGGACTGATTTGTATATTTGAAACACATGATGATAGTATAACATTGCTGAAATTGTAATAATTCTTTATTAAAAAAGAAAAACTAACCTCCCAAATGTTAATATTGTGCGTATTCAAATAATATGCCTTATTCTGAAATAACACGTATAAAAAATTAAATATAATTATTTACCACCATCATGATATCAAAGTAAATGAAATGCGCAGGCAGAAACGAGTTGAAAGATATAAAGGTGATTATGCACGTAGCTCATACATGCAAACGGCGACTAGTAAACCTCATAGCAAATAAAACAGTCGCGAACAATACGCGTTGCGTGCGTTAATGACCCCTAAACTGGTTAAATCCGTTTCATGCTCGGTTTGCCTCATTCATGATATTTTGATAATGGCGTAAATTTATGCGGCACTACCTCGAAATCCGAGACTGCATAATGACTTGGTGTCGGGCTTGTTTTATGCTAAGTGCGAGAATGAAAGAGCCTGGAAATGTATGCAGATCGCTCGCGTGGGAAGTGGCAACAAGTGGCCGAGACGTTGATTCCTCGACGAACAAAAAACCAAATCCTTTTAATAGCCGAAATTAACTGATGTTTAATTAAAACGTCGGCCGTGCAAGAATTTGTGGCGGCACGAGAGCTACTTACAATGTATTCAGCGTAAAACAGAAGTAAATGTTCCGAACTAAAATATTGCACGTTCATTTGTGAGTTGTGTTCACAACATTTTTTTGAATGAAGTTATTTCGCTTAAAGGCTGCTTTTTGTTGTTAATTGATACTAGAATCGATTAAGCAGCCTTTAAAATAACCGCTGTACCTACAGTGTCGAGTGGGTGTTTTTACGGAAACTAATACCATTGCTTTATCAATGTATGTTGTATTTACGTTGTCAAAATATACAATAAAGTTTTAGTAAAATATTTTAAATAAGCGTCAAAGATTTCATTAAATTATGCATTACGCCTACATTATCATATACAAACTTCACACTACGCAGGTTTTGCTACTCTATGGTTGGTTTTAGAAATAATCGAAGCTATGAGTGACACGCATTCTAACATTGGTTTTCATTTGAATAGATGTCTTATTATTTATTAATAATCATAGAATAAAACAAACTTGGTGTAGAGGTAGGTAAAACATGATTATAGACTAATTCAGAAACTGCAACTGCAACAAAGATCTCTATATTAGCGATGGCTACAAAACGTAATCAAATTTTCGAATCTCCGATAAAAAAATTAAGGAAATTACCAAAAACATCAAATCAATGATCAGAGCTCCACGCAGCGTGTTATAAAAGATTCAGCGATACATTAGCCCGAAGGCGTGTCCTTCCGATATTATCACTCGCCTGTAATTACACACCATACACTAAATTTTCACAAAACTCCCTTATCTGATCACTGTCAGTATGTTAATAGCACATAGCCGGAATACCTGCTGTGTAAAACCTTTTTTCCCTTGCCAAATTTATTCGGCCTATATAGTTGCGTCGAATTTAATTATTTTATGCAAATCGTTTGAACTTTTTCAACGTAAAATAGTATTAATTTATGGAATTTGCAGTGTGGTTAGATTGAAATGTAAATGTTGTTTAAGTTTGACAACGAATCAATCAAACGCTTTAAAAAGTTAATTATTCAATTTCATTGATTTCGATTTAATGTTAAGGATGTTTTATTTGTTCTTTTTTAAAATCATTATTTTAATTTCAATAAAATATTTAACGAAATAAACCTAAAGTAAACTTAAGACCTTTTTTTATTTACATAAAGAGTAAGTTTTAGAATGAATTGAAATTTTAGAAATCATTTTGAAAGTTGCGACGCGCCAGAACTACTTATCACTCAATTGTGAGTGTCCCTTAGACGCAATAATGAAGTGAAGCTGTACCCCAACTTTAGTTACGATTTACTTTATAATTAGCAAAACAAAAAGTAACAATTGATAAATTGAATCAACCACAGTAATGTTAAGAACTTCGCAATATTTTAATTGAATGAAACATCGTTAACGACTTAATTGCAATTTTAATTCGAGTCTTGTTTCGGTATCTTTAGCGCGGTCAACGACCTCGAGACAGCTTTAGTCATAATAAAGGGCAATCCACCTCAAATATTTGTCGGCTCCCTCTGCAGTCAGATCAAAGAGCATTGAGCGTGGCCGTCAGAAACCCTCATTGTTAACTCCCCTTGAAGATCATAGATATACGAAATACTAGTTGTATTTCGGACCTTAATTTCCACTCTCAAATATGAAGTCAACTTTGAACAATTTGCCAATGTATTGTTATGAGATTAATTTTCAGAACAAAGAGTACAATAGAAGACACGCGTGCACGTCAGCAATACACTAAATTGTATTCACTTTTATAGTACATTGATATGACAATTCGAATATTTTATATTACTTTTGATGTTTGAATTTAAAATATTTTCATCGATGACCAATCCTTACCAATATCTTTACTACTACTAACGTATATTTAAATGCAAATTTAACTCAGTCTTTGAGTTACATACATATGTTACCTTTTAATGCGAAAAAAGGGCTGTAAGTTGGCGAAATAGGAGTAAAATAATTATAATAAAAAATACACAAATACAAAGTCACGGGCATCATCTAGTTACTAATACAAAAATTTTACTAATAGGCTTGATTTTATTTTTGTAATATAATGTAAAAAAAAGTACATTATATTTGACTAGCTATTTTAATCCCTATAAAATAACAAAGTTTGTAAAAAAACTCAATAACGTTAATATTAGCACAAATTGCAGTAACGAACTTTGGTACGTAATATTCGTACCGATTCCATTTTACGAAATAAAACAACTCCACTTGGTACATATGAATAAACATCAAGAATACAAATTAATATTCGATGAACGCATAATTTGTGAAACATGGAATAATTTCCAACTGAGATAATTTCGAGGCCTTTGTTTACAAGCGTTGTTTCGTACCGCGGATGCCAGGTGGCGACAATTCCAAAGTTTCCGATGAAGGCCATTCCCTAATTAATTCCTGTTTGTAATTGAAGGGTACTATTCGTTTCGAGTGTTTCTGACTGACTTTAGTCAAGCTAATTAAAAATTTTGCAAATTATACGAATTTTCCACTCACAAACGGGTTTATTGCCATGCTCTGTGCTTTAAAAGCAAAATGAGAGGAAAACCGAAGGGTTTGTTTGAAGGTACAGCGGATATTACGTTTTCAGCTGTTTCAATTCGCAGTAACTGTATAAAATTTTTAATTATGTGAATGTCAATTCTGACGATGATCCTTTAACATTTTGTACGTCTTATTTTGATTTATCTCTTGGTTTTTTGATGTTGATTTATTTTTAAATAAAGCATTATTACATAAAATTCCTTTGAGAAAATTACAAAAAGTCGAACTATAATTGGTAATAGATATAAATAACTTTTAAACCTAATATTTTTAACGTAATCAAAGATATTATATCATTTTTCTCATTATTTCATAAAAAGTAAGAAAAATCAATTTCATGAAGACTTCGCTTGTGTCAAATCATAATAAACAAAAATTATTAACTAAAAACCTAACTGAAATTGTGCCAATATAGTTCAAGGCACGGTTTATCTCTAAATGTAACGGCTAAACCTGTCAAAACCTAACACATCGACTTGGTATTCGACTCACATTTCCGCGATAGCTTGCTCGGGGTCAGACAATCAAACACGAGCGCCTGCAGGTGAGGTAATAACACCGATTACTGACCACCCACAGTTGGGAACTATTAATGTCTTGCTAACACCGCTCTAATAACCTAGGATTGCTACAAAAATTTTTATTTGTAACTTTTGAAGATTAATGTTACAATTACAGGACGTTGATAAGCAATACTATGCCAAGTCACACGGACTTCATTATTCATTAGCCTATTCTTAACTAATTTATTTGAAGATGTATATGTCCATTTTCACTTTTCTGTTTTTGGAAAAATGTAAAATGAATTAACAACAGATTAGTGTAAAAACATGTTTATCTAATAATTAGTTTTTCAAATATATTATTGCATATTCCAAAATATAGAGCACACTTCAATATTATAAACATTCAATTAAAACACTCTTTTCCGTACTTATTTAGTTTAGTTGACTTGAAAACTTTTTCGGATAATGCTAATACGTGACGCATTTCCAGAATACATCAATTTCTCCGAATTCGACTTTTTATAGATTGACACATTTTTGCCTAATAGCATCTATCTTAACGTAAGTCAATGTTCAATAATGAGAGTTAAATAATAAAATTTTTATTATTTTTGGATATCGTTATGTAAGTTGTATTTTTTTTTTTCAAAAATAGGAACTATTATTTCAGTCACGAATGTAATTTGAATAAATAATAGTGCAGAGTTATAAATACATATTATTAGAGACAATTTCGTGTTATTATAATAATTATTACAAATACAAACAGATATATAAGAAACTTGAATCATTAATCTTAGATTAAAATAATAATATATAAAAACATACTCAATTAGACGTCAATGATGGCTTAACACAATTTCACCTATCATAATGACAAAGGATTTTGTTCAGTTCCTCGGGGATCTTGTTATAATTTGTTTATTTGTTCGAATCAATTTAATTTGTTCACCGCGTAGGAACCGTCAATAACTTCGTCTAATACCTTTAGAATATTAATAATTTAACTAAAGCTTATATAACTCACATTAAATTCTCTAACTGAATAAAAAAAAATCTATTCCACAATCAAATATTATATAAAAGAAAAATTACCACGTTACATTACATCTAGGTACAAAAACGAGTAATGATAACAACTAGAATTTTAAAAGTATTCCTCTACAAATCATGTCAGAATGGAATGGTGGCAAGAATGCTACCAGCTTTCCAAATAAATCGCAATTCCGATTCTGTGGGCGAAAGATTAACCAGACTCCTGCAGGCCTAGACAAAGTTATGTAACGATTGACGAATTCATTTGTAGATAAACCGGTGTTTGGAAACGGTTTAAATTCAGGTGACTAATCGAATGCTGAAGAAATTTCCACAGTTTGATTTGTCTTAAAAAAACTTGTTATAATCGAAAACATTGGGAATTCAATATCCAAAATTAAATCGCATAAGTATTTGTAGATATGTTTTAAGTGTTTTATCTAAAACGTGATCGTATCCACGTTTCATACACTGATTCTCTGTCAAAGATAAAATTTACTAGACGTAGAAACGCCTCAAGTCGACAAGATTGTCGATCATAAAATATTATGAAACTAACTTCACCACACCACATCATTTTTTTATATATAAGAAGGTTTGAATTTAAAATAAAATAAGATTATATATCTTGTTTTAAAGAGCCCAAAAGTGTAAAATAATAAGACATTTGATGTATATTCACGTTGTTTTAATTTTTTGCTTCACGTATTTAAAATAATTTAAAAATACAGATTATATAATTCAAAAGTATTAGAATGAAAATTCCAAAACATTCAAATTCTCTTATAATGCTATACTGGGATCTATTGAATCTGTTCATTAAAGTCGGGATCTTTATCAAGCGACGATTAGCCTATCATCAATCTTTGGACAACAATGATCCCCTAACTAAGAGCCGACGACATAGAATCAGTCAGTCAGACGGCCAGCATACATCAAGGGTCAAGCCTTTTAGGGTTCGATTATCTCGATAGCAAGTTCGGTATACGAAAATTGTATACTAGTGTTCGCACATCAACCGAATTTTTTATATTTTTTGTATCGTATGCGTAGCGTATGATCATTCGTATGCGCGTAATCGCACGCTACTATAAGAGATATCTTTCAATATGATTATTTTTAATAATCTGATCATCTACTTTAACCTTTCTGACACTGAGTAGTCAACTACTTTACTTCATGATAAACAAAGAAAAAACACAAAGACTCTATGTACTCACCTCACTCTCGCAGAAGATCAGCGTAATAATAATATAAATAAATAAATACGTAATCACAAGATATACAAATTTTTTCGGGATAAAACGTAGCCTATGTGTTATTCCAAGATATAAGCCATCTGCATTTCAAATTTCAGCCAAATTGGTTCAGTAGTTTTTGCGTGAAATAGTAACAAACACACATCCATCCATCCATCCATACAAACTTTCACATTTATAATATTAGTAGGATTGTTAATGGATATAATATTAGTAGGATCTAATACAATATACAAATTATTATTAATTTTTCAAAATATAATTCAATTCCAAAATCCAAAAGCTTAGGAAGGAATTAATTATATGTATTACTTATACATGTACAAAGAATAGTGTGTATATTAAAACTTCAGTTTTAAATGTCAATATTAATCATAAGTAATAGCGATGTATCCATCACCTTTTTTATTAGAAAATGAAAAAAAAAAACAGATTAATCATTTATCGCTTCTTACATTAATACAAAGAGACTGAAAAGACTATTCTGGTACACTGATTAAATCTCAAACATTATCATATGACGAATCTACTCATATATAACATTTCGATCGTGTGTAATCGTTCACCGCATGAATATTTATTGTTAATTTGTGAACTCGATTGCCCCATAGTCCCAAGGCGTGCTGAAAACCATATTTTATACGGTCGATGTTATTATATCAGTGTCCGGTGCTCTGGAGACCGAGTTCATTTGATAGGAAAATCATGACGTACTCATAGCGCAGTATCAATGATATTTTATACTATAGATAGACATTCATACTATTCGCTATTAACATATGTGTCCATTTCCAACTTTGACCGCTTATCGTCGCAAAGAAACTCTCGCCTGTAACACTCGTTTCTCAGTCGTTAGCTGGTTGCTAGGCAACATCGTCCACAATGATTGCCATTTTGGGTTCTAAAATCTAAACGTTTATAAAATATTAATTAATTGATATTTTAGAAAAAAATTTTGAAAGTTGTAACCTTCAAAAAGATTATGTTTTGCATATAATCCAGACAATATAACATTATGTATACGAGATTTACGGTGAAGTGTCTGTATAAGAACATTTAGAACAATAAATGTACTAATAAAAATATAATAATACATTGTTCGGAAAGAACATATTCTAGTATAAAGTCAGTGTTTAGGTACTGCATCGATCGAAATAATGAACAAATTGCATGTGTATTACATTTATTTTCAAAGGTGTAATAATAACGTATTAGAAAAGATAAACAATTTATTTGTATAATAAAAACCTTCAATAATACAATATAAATTGAATTGTGGGCGATTCATAAAGGTTTAAGCACAATCTCGCTTTAATAGAATATCGCAATGAACGCGTAGGTAGAATCGTTTTCGAATCGAGTCGATGAGTCGATGGTTGAACATCGATACATCGATACCAATTGATTAAGGCCGAGATCAAAGATGTGCTTCCGCATGACAGCGGGCAATCGTATCCCCACTGATAGATTAACGAGATGCTACCTACACGAACGTAAGGATACAACTAACCAAGTTTTAAGCTAGTAAAATACGAGCACTCGATAATATGCCTTATATTTGAGGAATAGAGGTCAAATAAGTAACTAAAATTTTTCATTTGTTGTTATATGTAATCTTTATGATAGATCAATGCTAGTATTTTCTCGCATCGATTAATATTTATAAAAAGAAAATTCTATTGGATTGCTTTCGTACATTGTAATTTTTAATGCGGTTATGGGTTTTTGCTATTAACTTTTTTTTACTTAGTCCAATTCATAAAAACAGTTTTTACATCAAAATATTTGAGAAGATGGTAGTAAATACAATACCTGTCACATTTAAAATTAAATATATAATAAAATTAACAAATACGTAAGATAAAATAAATAAAAGCAATGAAATTATAAAGAAAAACCTTTTTATTTAGTAGTGTCATAAATTTTATTTCAGAAATGTATATTATAAAATAAAATTACTGCGTATAATTAATTTAAATGAATTATGCAATATAATGAAATTAAGGTATTTACAATTTGTCTAAACAGCGATAACTACACTAGTAACAAAATCTAATCCTAGCAGTAAATCAGCATACCTAATTACCTCGGATTACAAAGTCACCGTTACAGTGCAGCTACGATACATCAGAAGCCCAATGAGTCGTCCTGTACTCACCGTCCTGTAATTTACGATTGGGAAATTAGAGATCTAGGCTCGTTTAAAATTCATTGCATTTTAATTATTTAATTTTCCAAACTTGTTATTTAGTACAATTCATCAGAATATATAACAAGTGTGCACGGCACGTGACTTTAGCTGAAATACATTGCACTGTCCTTTAGGATAAAGTATAGTACATCGTGTTATCGCAAAATGTGTTATGATCATGTATGATTTCGTTTATTTAATAACTTAGTTGTCACACGACACCTCGGTAGATAGATAGATCAATAAAGTAAAACAATTTATAGAATTGTAATTGTAATGTTAAAATGACATGGTAATGTTGTATTTAAAGAAAAGGAGATCGAACGCTTATATTAAAGATATTACAAAAATGTTTGTAGAATTTTAAGCACTCTCAAATAAGCCACAATTACTCGTAGGAGAAGAAACAAGAGAAAAATTAGAAAAAAATTTATTACATACGCAAAAAAATAAAAACAAATATAAATCCAAACATGTTTATCACACACAAAAAGGAAATGTATAGTCTATTTTTTTTACTTGTCCAATTTCGTAACAATACCGGGACAGAAAATCACGAATTTTCGAACGTTATTTTTCATTATCTTTTTTCATCATAAAAATTAATTCAGTTCAATCATTCCATCGATAATTTCTCATCACTAACTCTTATGTGTGGTTAGAAGTACGCCTTTTTTTCTGCTCATTATAAAAACAGACTATAAAGGTAAATATCTTAATGAATTACTTTTAATTTATTAACACAATTTACGTGATCGGTCCTAAATATTTTTGAAATAAAAATGTTTTACTTTAGTTTTTTATTTTTATATATCACACGTAGTTTTTAGGGTTCCGTAGTAAAAAACGGAACCCTTATAGTTTCGCCATGTCCGTCTGTCTGTCTGTCTGTCTGTCTGTCTGTCCGCGGCTTTGCTCCGAAACCCTTAATACCAGAAAGCTGTAATTCGGTATGAGTATACATATCAATTACGCCGAGAAAGTTGTATAATAAAATCTGAAAAATATTTTTTTTCAGGGTGTCTTTCTTCCCTATGTGTTAAGAGAGACCAACATTTTTTTTTCTCATGTATCCCATATTGTGGGGTATGGTTAGATAGGTCTTTAAACCATTTTTCCGGACGACGAACTGTTTCCGAAATATTAAGCTTTGAAGTGTCAATTTTTCTTAGAGTCAAGTGTCCCCCCCCCTCTATCCACTAAACTGCTGCGTCTAAAAATATGAAAAAGATCACGAAAGTGGTACATATAATGAATTTAAAAAGAATATTATCACGGCTATGTGGGTTCTTATGGTTATCGAGTTATAGATGATCTAAGTAAAAATAAATATTTCACTTTTTAAAGCATCACATTATGTAAATATTAATAATTTTAAATTAATATATGAATTTAAATGAATAAATAAATAAATATTTAATAATTTTAAATTAAAATAAAATATAAAATAAGGTATAAAACATGTCGCGAGTGATTCTGAATCGCGCTTATGGAGTTTTCAACCAAATCTCCATAGATTTCATAGGCGCTAATCAGGTAGGAAAATTATTCTCTTATTCTCTTCTTAAAGAGAAATTAAAAATAATTTTATAATAATAATAGGTTTAAAATTGTAAGTACGTATATTGTATAAACTGACTTAAAAAAGGAAATTCCCAGTTCGTCGTAAACTTTTTTACGAAAATAGGTACTCGAAGATGGCTTGACCGATCTTGACAATTCTGACAACTACGGAACCCTACATTGTGCGTGGCCCGACACGCACTTGGCTGATTTTATTAAGTGTAACTTTGCATATATTTAGAAAAGGACAAAATTAATCTTTTGATATAATATCATTATAGGCGAATTAATTGGCTTTAAATACGATATTTATTAAAAGTAAGAAAAACGGAAATGTTATAAAAACACAAGGTCGATAGAAAGACTAAAGTAAATATGTTCCAATTATTTTTATCGTTATTTTGTAGCGAAATATTACAGAAAATCCGCGCATATTTCCGATTGAACTAAAGTTTGTAAATAACTTTGGGAATTACTTAACTTAAAAGTTACGGCAGTTGTTTTCATTGTATAAAAACTTTTTTATTTATCACGTTGCTCTAGATACCGAGTTTGTATTTTATATTGTATATTCCAGACATTTTATATAATATTAATTGAAAGAAAAATCGTAACTGTTATGTAATTTTTTATTTTAAATAACGAGGAATTTAATACTCAATTATATGGCTAATCTTCATTCTGAATTCGTTGGGTTTATTTAAATGTTTTTGTTACCTCAGAAATCCGTCATTTCTGAGCCGACAATTATTTTTTTACTTTCAGATTAGTTCCATAGAATTTATACTAAAATCGGTTGTTTGGTTTTAAAATCTAAATTTATCATTTAAGTAAACGAAATTACGCTATGTGATATTTTTCATCTAAAATATTTGGAATAATAAATATTCTGTACATAAAGATATCTAGATTAAAATACCACTAATTTAAGCCTTAACCTGACTATATGTATTTTGTATAAATTAATCTGTTGTGCGTGTAATTCAATACAGGGTAATCGAAGATAAATTAACATATAATTATATTTTTGGGTCGTTCAATAAATCATTTATTATTTATATAATTGCACCTAAAGTAACTGATACATTATTATACGAAAATAACGATATGATTTTAAGCAATAGTAAAGCTTATTTAGGCGTAGCACGAAGTATCGAATAGTTATACCATAACAAAAAAATCCCAATTATCGTTAAATAATTTAACCTTTTCATACCTAGTACGATGCAGTATATATCAAAACATATAATATCACAGCCTTCATCTATGACCCAATACTTATAATGAAAGTCATCTCGTTCCCACTAAATCGATTTACTTCTCGATATGATCAAGTCGTTAGTTATCGCAGTGTTTAGTTACCGGTAGTCCGGAGATTAATGATATGAAACTCGTTTGAAACGAAAAAAAAGACTATTGAATCGATATTTCAATAGCGCGGTTGAATTGAAACCGTTAAGTGGGTATTGTTTGTTGACCTTAAATTCAATTTGTATTTGTGAAATATTTGTATAAGTGATATCCATCAAATTTTTTTAACGCATGTCATGTATCAAAGTAATAAGTATATATATTTTTAAGCCCGTTCAATAAATAAATTATTTATTTATTTATGTGGTTATAAAAATTGTTTCAAATCAAAATAATACTTTTATACAATTTCTTATTTCTTACTACAAACCTATCGAATCCTGAAGACTGCACGCACACTTACAATATGTATACATATAATTATAGTGATTTGACAATCTACTATATAATGTACGGGCTTAAATATCAAAATTGTATAAATAATGTATAAAAAAATAATGTAGCCATTATTATTAATGCATTTAATGGGGTATAATAATGGAATGTCTTATTTATTTGTGACTGTATTTTAAAAGAGGTATGTCATGACTTAAGTGAAAAATAAACCTAAAGAAAATATCCTTTTATCTAAAAATAAAAATCTTTTTATTCGACAGCTTTTGCTACTATATTTAATTTAATTTATTAATTCCTAAGTTTCCCAGATCTATCGAAGATATTTTCATTATTTATATGATGAATAAATAAACGGATGAAAAATAATTTCAACGAAAAGGTTTCATTTCGAAATATCTAATGATTGCTAATTTACCATATTTTTGCTAGACATTTAATAGAATCAGTTATTGCCTAAATCTAGGAGCTAATTAAGTAGAAAGTAACTGACAGTCAAAATTAGAAAACAATTGTCAGATTATGGCATGATCTAATAGCAATAAATTAACATACTCGTAAGTAGCTAATTGTAAGCCTTTAAATCATCAGAATTATGCTTGCCATTAAAGTTCGATAAAACCAGTCAATTATCAACACAAATAGCTACCGTGCCCTCAAAGGTTATAATGAACACAATCAATACTATTGTCTATATCGCTTATATAATTCTTGATATGATATCCTCTTAAGCTTAAAGTGTCACGTACCTAGTTGACTACTCTTTCTTTAATTTTTCAAAGTTTACAGTATTAGCGGCTACTCTACTTTTAATTTGATATGTATGGTTGAATAAAGATTATACTTAAGCTGCATTTAATGCTCTCTTTTTGTATATAACCTACAGCTTGTAACTACCATTAACAATACATGAACTGTTTAATAGAAAAGTGAAATTTTGAAAACATCATACTATTTAACATTGTAATATAGATACATATGTATGTAAGTATAAATTTATATCAATGGTAAAGCTAAAGTAACAGATGGGATACAACGGAGTCTCTCTCCCGAGGGATACAGCACTAACTCAGTTTGACGACAGTGGAAAACATTTTTCGATCAAACTTCGAAATTAATTTTGAAGTTGCCGTCTGGACAACGCGCAGTTGAAGCTAGCGGTAACCCGTCTCAAAGTTAAAATTTCATAACGAAGTTGAAATTAATTCAAAAATGCATTTTTAGTCATACCAGACGTGTGACATTTTAACCGAAACATCGATAATATGACTTTTTTAATATTTAAAAAGAAAAAGTTTGGTTATGTTACATTCCTAACGTTTAAACTCAGACAATAGCCATTTACATGCGAGATAAGGGATGGACATGGATGCCTCGTTTGCAACTAACGTGCATGCTACATGTTCGTCTTTCCCGCGTACGTGCAAGTTGTGAAATGATCTCCCTCTTGAGATTATCTCTATGCGCTATAATTTAGGAATTTTCAAGCAGCGAGCGTTTAAATACCTTTTTCCTAAGGCCGGCAACGCACACGGAACTCCCCAATGCTGCAGATGTCCATCGGCGAAATTATTCACTTAACATCAGCTGATTCGCTCTTTCCTTTTTGTAAACAAAAAAAATCTCTCCTCAAAACGCACAGATATTAAAATACCAGTATTCAGTCTCCTTGCTGCAACAACTTGATAACGTAATCGGGAAGAAACACGGATTACATAAGACACAATTAAAGTGACCTAAATATAATAATATGCTCTTAATAATAATCTATATATTGGTGTCGGAACTCGAATGTTGAGTTCAGACATTGCGCTCCCAGGGTCGCAAAGGGTCAGAATCTTGTTGGACATCCGGCATAAGTTTGCAACTTACTGCTTATATTTTATACATCCTTTTACGTATACTAAAGTACAGATGAATTATTTAAGTTATATTATTTAAAACATTTGACCAAATTTAAAACATTTAACCATTTAAGTTATATTATTTAAAAAATTTGCCTCTAAATCACGTACAATTGATATAACTTTAGGCTAATTGTTTCGCGCCTTATTAAAAACTTTATTTCGTTAACGAAGGTTTTGCGTATTCATTATATATAATGGAAAAGTAGATACATACAATTTTATAGTACTACATGCGCAAAATTAATTAGCATCATCATATATCATTCTTCACAGTTATACCAGGGTCTACTCACTATACTACCCTTTGATCTTAGCCAAAAGGCCGAGTAGCTCATACCCGCCTAAATTATCCGGCGGAATGCATAAACGCATTCCCTAGCGAAAAAAAGGGTCTGCTTACTATTCTAGTCCAGATATTGACTAGTTACTGATTTTTGTCCTTATTATTTTGAATGAATTCGTAAATATTCAAATTTGGTTGTCTACTGATGTTTGAAATAACAATTTTAATCTGACTACAATCAGATCGAATAAAATTATTAATGACAAAAAACTATATTATGATTAAAACTATAGGTATTTAGTTTTCCCCAAATTAATCATTTCGGTAATTATAATGTACATAATTTTCGGTAATTATAATGTTATAATAATTACGATATTAATATAAGACATAATAAAAGTAACAGCCTGTATATGTCCCACTGCAGGACTAAGGCCTCCTCTCCTATTAAGGAGAAGGTTTAGAGCTTACTCCATCACGCTGCTCCACTGCGGATTGGCGGATATACACGTGTCAGAATTTCTCCCGACACATGCAGGTTTCCTCACGATTTTTTCCTTCACCGCCGAGCTCGAGATGAATTTAAACACAAATTTAGCACTTGAAAAATCAGCGGTGCTAGCTGGGGTTTGAACCCGCGATCCTGGGTAAAGATCGACGTGTTCTAACCACTAGGCCACCTCGGCTCAACATAATAAAGATAAGGATTAATGATAAAATAACTGAAATTATAGTTTTAAATGGAACTAATTATCAAAATAACAAAATCAAAATTATGTTTGTTTTATTTTCGAACCCAGATCATCAGTAGCGTATAAGTAAATCATAAATAATTATCTAGTAGGTATACATGCAATACTGCAACGTTTTAAACAGAAATAAAATTACTATAAGAAGAGTATGAGCTAGTGAATATCTATGTTTCAAATCGGTCGCCTCGTATCGAATTTAATCTAGGGAAGATCCATAAAGCGAATTTCAACAAAATATATAAATGTTGGCACGAATCTCCGCCTGCAATGGACACTCCGGAAATATTTTTCGAACGTCCGACGGTACTGCGCATCTCGCTTTTACTATTGATAGCATTCTTTATCACTTTTGGGTAGAAAAATTTAATTCAACTATAGTTTTATATGATAAAATATTATTGATCCTAACAAATGAATAAACTCTTTGTGGGTTACAATAGTTATGTAAGCTATTGTCACCTTTAATTACTCCAAAAATATACATAAATATAAAGTTAAAGAGTCATACTAGAGCGCATCAGAGAGCAGAACAACGAAGCCCTCACTTAAAGTAAATAAATACATATGCAGTACTTGACCAGTTAAGCAGTCGCCGTAGCCGAAATCGCTTAGGACTCACAAACATACTAATTCCTCCGCTATCGGTCGAACTGATATCTAGTATATCTTATGAACCATAATAGATAGGATTGAAATTTTCAGAGTTTGAATTATGCATCTAAAACAACAAATAATAAAAAACGAAGATGACGAATTTCATAATTGAAAAAATGAACAAGTAACAAAAAATGAGTAACAAGACCATAGAGAATCGTTACTAACCAACTTTAAGTGGTTATAGATTCTAATCGATAGTGTAAGAAACTTAAAAATGATTTTTAAATAGCTATTGAACGATAATACAATTAACACAGTTTGTCGATTTTAATTTCTTTTCACATTATGGCGTCCAAAATCGGCCATTTTATTTTTCATAATTATTATACTTTCTATGACATTCGCGCTGTTATAACGAATCAAACGAGATGTCATTTATAAAAATCGGCCAAAGCCTGGTCTAAATAGTGCCACAAAGGTACAAACCCACATACATACATAGACTGATAAACACATTACGCATCCTTGCGTCCTGCAGTTAGGTAAAAATAGACGCTCATGCTATTAAAAAGAAATCGATTATGCTTGCATTGGTCAGCTTGATCAGTCATATTAAGAGATAGACGGTACGGAATATTTCGTGTGTAACCAGTTTTTTCGTTTTATTACAGACAATAAAATATTAATCTTATCTTATCATAATGCTGTTACAAAAATCTAATAACCGATATAATTTGAGTATATACGTCAGCACTAAAGGTTTTTTAATAGTAATAATCACGATTATTTTATTGGAAATTGTGCTCAACAATATTTTTCGATTATTTAGAAATACCCAGAGAATTGCGACTGATAGCCAATCAGTAAACCATATCTAACGTTTCGAAACCATTTCCTGGTAGTAACAAGTTATTCTGATTCAAAAACTGAGAAATACTATGGATGAAGCGTTAACAGAATTATTTCAAAATTAGAAAGCTAAAGTAAATAATTCATTTCTTAGGTAAAAAATAATACTATTGCAGTATCTCAAGCGATGAAATGTATTTATCAAAGTAGGTATACAAGTTATGTTCCCAAGAATACATTTGTCATTTCCTTTCATACTGTACAAGAGCACAACAAAGGAAAGTTAAGTGCTCCAATCTCAGATCCAACTGCAGTCTAGGGCATGTATAAGTGAAATAAATGCCTTGCTTTAGCTGAAAAGCTACAAAGTAGTAGTAAACACCCGTTTTATTTCCACTGGTAATAAATTACCTTCACCCAGCCACACTCGAGTAGTTTCGTACAGGGTTCGCGTCCATTTCTCCGTTCACATCGCACAATACTTAGGTTAATGAAATATAAATATATAAATAAATGTATCAAAAATATGGACTTTACATAGTGTTATATAGACAAATTTGTTCTTTTTTTTGTTTAATTTCGTTTAGCATTTCATCGTTGCTCCAGTGAATGCAGTGTTAACAATTATTAAAGGAATTTTTATTACTGAATTATAACTTTTTCATGTTTAAGCTTTTGCAATTAGTAATATGTTTAGTAACCTCACAACAAATTAATTAATTAATTATATTTATAGTTTTGAATGAGTTACATAAAAGGCTATACAACATTTAACAAATAATGTATTAACGGCGAAATGTAAACGGTGTGATTTCACTTTATAATTAACTGCTTAATCATAAACGTACATCAGGTGAAAATAGACGCACTATTAAATCTTGTAAGAGGTAAATTAAACAGCGATTTGATTACAGAACGCACACACACTTGAAAGTTAATTAATAAATAATTTCTTGGCTTCGCGAAATATACAGAGACGTTGCTTTATCAACGTTTATATGTCAATTAAATCAATTAATATACAATCAAAGAACATTATTTGTTAATTTTAGCTAAGAAAAATATCAAACTATTAAAATTCTGTAGCTATGAGAATTCCTCTTCTATTATTAAGAAGAATAATAAAGAGCTTAATCTACCGTACAGAAGATCGACTCCGGATTATTATCTCTCTACACATTCATGTTGTTTTTTTCCACTTACCATTTCATTAGTCTACCTCTAATAGGCCTCTTATATATCATAACTTTACAAAATTTGCAATCACAGTGACATACATAACTCTTCTTTATTCTTTTAATAAAGAAAAATTATATCTATATTTTAAAAACGACTACCACATTATTATTAGTATGCAAAACAGTTAAGACATTAAATCATCCACACATTTGATAAAGAATATTAGTAGATATCTTCTTAAATTTATAGCTGCAGTATTTCAGCTCAAATTCATAATGTACTTCGGTGATTTACACGAAGATTTCAATCTAATAAGTGTCGCTCTCGTAATGTATTTGATAGTATCATTTTTTACACTCACGTTGAAATTTTCTTTAATAAAAGGGAAAGTCAAGTGACGTTTTAATGAAATAAGATATTCTATGGCTCGAGTCTTAAACATAATATATTAAAGTCATATAAGATATTTTAACCTTCGAAAAAGAAAGAGATTCTATTTTATGTTCTCCATGTTCTGATTTGGTTAGTTGTAACCACCCTGGGGCTAATTGTGATAATCACTATCAAACATTGTGAGAGTTCGTAAAAAGGCGTTTTAGTGCTAAAAATCAACTATCAGAGCGTAAATAGATATTTGTCAGATATTCGATTTGATTTGAGTATAATCAATGTGCACATAATAAACAAAAGTAATCACTGCATTATTACTTTATATATTTTGTGTATTTGACTTTCAACCATAACGTTAAACTTTTAGAGTGAACTCCTCGTACAAAGTTGATAGAAAATTTTGTAGATATTATTAAATTACTACATGATATGTCGCACGCTTAGTATTAAAGTGACCGAATTCCAAAATTCAATGTTTTAGGCACAAAATGAAAAAAAAACCTTTTTAACTTCGGACTTCGGCCATTTATTAAGACTTCAATGTCATAAAATGTTGATATAATAGTGTTTTAAATTACTCAAAATCATATATTATGAACCACAGACTAAATATTAATTGCTAACCTAACTAACTCGTTTCACACCGATTATGAAATCGGTCACTATAATACTACTTTAATACGTGCGATATGTAGGTCGAACTGAAGTTCGATTTTGAGCCCCAAAACAAGGTTCCAGATGGGCTACCAACCAGACTATCACAGTTCACAGCACGGTATGAAATTGTATTTTATTTTAGCACTGTCGTAAATCTCCACGCGCAGGCCATAAAACGAAAAGAAGCCTTCATTCACGAGTAGGTGTGCGAAGATAAATATGACACATAAATTTCACATTTTCAACAATATCAGGTTATACACATCTATTACACCTTGATATACGTTCGATGATAGGAAAAATTGTCAATAAAATGATACAATATATTCAAAATATTTATTACATAGTTACTATATAATATAGTGTTATAATTTCAAACATACTTCATATTTAAATATAAGTTTGATAAATTTCATTTTAATCGATTTATTTAAGCAGGCTCAAACAAGAGTTAATATAACTAAAATCGAAAATTTAAAAAAAAATGACATTCGTAGAGACCATTTCAACAAGCCCCATCGCGATTCTTCTGCTGCCTATTGATGATGAGTTATTTATCCTTCTGGTTCCAGGTGATACTGCGTTAGGTCAAGATTATACAACTGTGTTATACAGATGATACAGATTTTTTCAGTCGAAAACGAGCTGATAATCTTCAAACGCCTGAATAAATTTCGATAAATTATAGCAAAGATCCATCCCGATTACATCACCTTTCAAATATAAAATCCGCATCATCATTGAACTATTTTTTAAAGAGCAACGATACCACGAACAGACACACAGATACACACGTCAAACTTATTACACCCTCTTTTTCGCTCGGTGAATAAAAAATAATAGCAAACTAATATTAATATAACTAACCAACTGTAATGTTGACGTTAAAATATAAGCGTTTATTTATTGGAATATAATATAATATATAATCACTACAATTCAATATTAAAATAAAATAAGAAGCAACGTTTTGCTACGATATTTTGTACCAACGGTTATTATGACGGAAATAGCTGAGAATACGGTAGGCGTAACAAAATGCTACTGCGGTTTACGAGTTTTTTACGATATCTCGAACGAAATGTAGCTGTAGAGAGAAACTTATTACCGGCTTACTTCCATTTGTTTGGATAAGAATGTATCTATTGTTATATAGTTGTAGAAATACGTATTATAAAATAGCTTTATTTTAAATTATTTAAATATAAATTATACTAATTGTATTTTTTCTCCATTTTCGTCATATTATTATTTATATACATATGAATTACAACAAATATGATTTATGAAATTACATAAACTCCTATGTAGACACCTAAATTCTACATATTTATCAATTAAGTATCTACGTATATATATAAGTAAAAGTAAAGTAAAGTAACACCCTGAAAATATCCCACTGCTGGGCAAAGGCCTCCTCTCCTATTAAAGAGAAGGTTTACAGCTTAATTTACCACGCTACTCCACTGCGGTATTAATATAATTCAATGAAATATATTAATCCATGACTCACCATTTTGCTTATATAAATAGTAAAAACAAAATTGTAATTTTTAATTTCAATATATGCGAAGTAAGAAATATACGCGCAACCTAAATCGTCTCGAGTCGAAATTACCAAGCGAGTAAAAGCCCCCTTTAAATTAAAGACATATCCAAAGCTCACGCACTAAGGTGGATTGAAAATAATCCAAGTAGAAAATTAATCCTTGATTACGTCCCACTCCCGCTGCGATTTGGTAAATCGTAGATATCAAGTTAATATAGAAATGGCATTCACAAAAGTCTGTCATATCCAGTCATGTAACATTTTATTATTTACAACAAAGAAAAAAATACTGTATATAAGGCTTTGTGCAAATACTATAGATTTATTTTAAAATCGCTGCTGATTTAAAGAATTTTTTGAAATGTGTGCCGCCATATTGAATTTTCAGTTACATCATTTAATTTCAAAATTTCATGGTTACAAAGTTGAAAAAAAAAACAATTGGTATAAATTAGCCTAGAAACTTATAAAAATAAAAACAAAAGGAAAATAATATAATATATACTTACCTAAAATAAACACAGATTATTAAGATCAAGATAAGTAAATAAAAAATATATAGAGTAGAAGTGAGGATACTAATATATTGTTTTAATTATGCATAAAAATACATTATATCAATAAAAAAACATTACACACACTACCATGCATTTGACACACGCACGCCTTCATACTCTTTTGTTTATTGTCAAAATCTTAAAATCGGTTGAAAATTCAATGAAGTACTGTCTAATTCCGACTACAAGCCGACCACTATTTATATTAAATAATTACATTTCGTAGTCATAAACTAAAATTGAATATATTAATATATACATAACTACCATAAATGTCAAATATCTCATATAAACAAATAATTAAAAAAAATAATTGGTAAAGTTAAAGCAATACTCGTAAATTTCTTTTCTCCACTGTCTCTTCTGTGCATTCTATTTCACCTTAATATCTGCGCGTATGAAAACGAAATATCTAACCCGCGCCGAAAGATCCCCTCTTGTTAGAGTCAAGTTTGATACCTTTGGATAAACAAATTCCTTAACGGAAGTAAAGTTTCTTTAAAAAGAAAGTCGAGTAATAGATTAAAAAGCGATACTTTAATAAGATAATTAATTGGGATATTACGTAAAAGACCATCTTTGATTTATTAGTTTACAACGATAAACCATAAACTCTATCATAATTATAAGAAGAAAATAATCTTACATACAGTTTAGTACCTAGTAGATATTTAATATTTTTATATAGTCCTAGCTTTTTAGCGGCTTTACTCTCGTTAATGTAAATTTGGTTTAATAAAAATAATATAAATATATGTATAGATATAAAATGTACTCCAATAACCATCTAGAATAATGAACCTTTGAAATAATTTGAGATAATTTTAAAAAAGAAATTCAGTTTCTGGTATTTACTTCAAACATTCAAAATTCGATCACTCTTTATTATATTGATATAAATATAGATTTTCTGTGACTTTAAAAAAAAATTCAAGATTTAAGGATTGTAAAATATACTAACGCAAACAAAACTAAAGCTACAGTCAGTTTTGAAATAAAATTTATCTGGTTTGATGTCCTCAAACACAGAGCCTACGCATTTAACTGTGTGTAAAGTGTGTTGTCCGAGACACTTTAGTTTATAGTGTTGGGTTTAACACGCTTTTAGTAGAGACAAACATCTGTGCTGCAATAGTAGATGTTATGAAACGAAAAGCAATAAATTTCGCAATGTGTGGACTGGACGTACATCGAAATATCAATTGTATCACGTGGCAATTTATATTTTCGTTGAGGGCCCCTCTCTAAAAGATCAATTTCGCGCTTGGACAAGTTTAATGTAAACTTAAGTGCCTAGGGGAGACACCTAATGAAAGCCGGGCCCGTTGCCTTAACAAATGTCTTTGTTATTGAATTCTTCGTGGGTTGTTCTAAAAAATTGTAAAAATAACGCAGAAAATGAAGTCTTTGTTAAAAAAGTGTTTGTTCAAAAATTTTGGTTTATCAAATTAATATAATTGTCAACTCAAAATATTTATTACATATTTTTTTTATATTTGTATATCGAAGCTATAATTAAAGAATACATTTTTTTAATATTATTTTAACGACAAATAAAAAATTATAGTACATTTCCAAACTGCAAAAATCTAAGAACAAATTAAAAATTATAACAGCAATAGGATTCGTTGGTATATATAAATGCTCATTAGTAATATTGATATAATAAAAAAAAATAATAATTAAAAAAATCCTTTGTGTACTTACTTAAACTTTCCTATTATACTCGTCGTACTCTCGTTATGTTGTAAAACATCGCTATCAAAAATGTTGACAACTTGACTATATTTTGTATACTTTTTGTGTTTTAATTTTAGAAAATGAGCCCTATGAGTTTCGATGCAGTATTCTGAATATTGCAGATTAAATAACTTTGGTTTTCGTTTTCGTAACATATACATAAATATAACTATATACGAATATATACATAGATACACTACTATATTATTGAGTCTGCGAATAAAAGCTTCTATATTTTAAGGATCGTTTTACGGTATAAATATTGTAGCTCCGTCTACAACAGATGAGAATGTTTAACATGCCTATACGCTTGCAAATTTCTATACTTCGTTTCACGTCGGAAGAGAAAACTTTGATGGAAAACCACATGTACGAAGAAACGCTGTTACTTGAGAAAATTTGAGAAGGGAAGTTTCATGAATTTTATCGCGTATGCTGCAACCAGCACACTCTAAGCCAAACAAGTTCGGAATACTTCGTATGTTTGAATTGAGATCCTAGTGGGATCCAGTCTGATTGATTTTATCTAGTAGACTGTTTGCGTTTGCAAAAAGTTGGAAACGAAAAGAAAATGTCTATATTACTGTGCCAAATTGACATCACAATTTACGTTAAATACGCTGAACTAAAGTAAATATGTTAAATAAAATGTAATATTTAGCGTAAGTTCATTGGAAGGGGCTTTAAGAATTAAGTACACATAATAACATTAAATAAAGAACACACCTACGTTAGTTGATAATAAAATGTAACAAAAAAAAATTAAAAGAAATAGTAAATGACAATTTTACTTTAGATTTAAAAAAAAGAAGTCATAATTTAAATTCTCACAAATTTAAATCTGATACAAAATAAAGTCAGGTTGTTAAAAGGACAAATATTTTATCTTTGAGATAAGGCAGAAACAAATTTATTTCTGACCAAATAATCTAAACAGGTGCAAGCCATTCCAGAACGCCATTTGTTTGCCGTCAGTAAACTTCACCTCGTAACCCTAAAATCTAATTGGATTTAATTCCATTAGCGGAGGTCCAAATGGGGCCCTTTAATTGTGCTGACCAACACCGGTTCATTATACGGGTCCCGAAGGTTCGATGTTCGCGCGGCGTGTGATAGTGCAAAATATTCACAACTGACATTAAAATTGTTTCTAATGTAAGCAATACCCTCATAACTTTGGGTAACTAGACCCAAAACACACCTTGTTGTTTGTTGATTATACGGGGAGTAATAACTTCCGGAGAGTAGCCAAAATTGCCGTGTTTTATAGCGGTTTTGTTTCTACTGAAGTTGTTCCTGCTTTGTCTATTTCATACAAAATCAATAAAGGCACTGTTGAAAGAAACAATTCAAAGAGACAATATTATAAATAAATATTAAAACAATTACGACATAACTACGCCTCTTTCATATATCTTATACTTACCACAAGATCAAAGTCATTAGTATTAATTCTATTAGTGAAAACCGAAATGGTTTTCTTCTATGGACGCTGATAAGCAATACTATGTCAAGCCACGCGGGCTTCATTTTGATAAAATGGCGCTAAAGATGTCAAACCTATTCTTAATACTTTTGTTCGAAGACGTATATATCTATCTTTTCTTTCCTATTTTGTTATCTGATAATTTTTTAATATTTAAGATTGTTTTATAAATTGCAAAATATGGAACTCACTTGAAATGCAAAACATAACATTAAGAAACATTTTTTCGTACTTATTTAATTTAGACAAATTGAAACTTTTTGAATAACGTCAAATAGGTGATGCAGTATCAAAATACATCAATATCTCCAAATTTGACGTTTTATGGATTGACACTTTATTGCTTATAAGGACCCATATATAGATACTTCTCTCGATTTTAATTTCGATCGCTTCTGCCGATCTGTATTGTTTTCGGACTCATTTAATGCTAAAATGTAAAAAATGAAACAAAAATTAGAAATAGATAAATATTAGAATAAAAAGCATAGCCTCTCGATAGATAGATTAGATTAGTAGACAAGCGATGTTTGAAAGATCACTTAAATTTCTTTATAATAATGAAATGAAAGTTTTTTTTGTTGCATAGATTTTTTTATTAAACATTTTTTATTTAATAAAAAATTCTACGCAAAATTATTGGTCTTAATTTCGTATTTGGGTTAATCAGACCATCATTCCGTTCAGTATTGTTTTCTTTATCTGTAATGTAAAGACATAAGCTCTGGCTTACAAATGGTAATGATATATCATTAATCATTATGATAACAATGACATATATAAAGACATTAGCTGAAGATTTTTTTTATGTTGATCGAAAACAAAAACCAAAACTTTTAAAGCCATTACTTATTGTGACAAGTACGCATGATACGTCGTTACGTAAGTTGACATCGAAGTCGGTCTCATTTATAACTTACGAATCTTATTAGGCGAGAATTACACTTTTAGGTTTTGACTCTCAGACTTTCATAAAAATGTACATAAGTTATATGTCATTGCTTTCACATGAAGAGTTAACTGCCAGTGTCTTATTTTTGATATACATAGCTATCGTAACTACTTACAAGTGTAATTCTCACATTAAGATTAATTATTCTAAAGAGTTCATGAAACGATAAGAAAAATAAATATTTCTGGTAGCCACTATCAGTTAACCTAATTTGATATGGTCATTATTATAAAAATACAAAATATTCTACATGAAATTAACGAAATATACTAGATTCTAATCAGTACAGTCATTTGGTGGTCGAAAAAAAGGTCACATAAAAAGTTTTCCTGTAGTTTTAGAAATCGATAGTGTAGAATATAATACAGTATATATACAATATTGCAAATAAACTATTTACAGGTATCATTTTTCCAATATGGCGTCACGGTCAGAAAAGATATGAGTTGGCAAAGTAAAATGACTGTACTAAATATAAAATTAGGAACAAGAAAACAGAATCATCATTGAAGTATTTATTATCACAAAATTGAGGTAGAGCCTAGCTGTTTACAGCTGGCTACAGCCAACTAATTACAACTCGTATATAGGCTGCACCTAACACTCACAGAGGATCACCATTTGCTCTGTGCTTATATAGTAAATGTATTTTAAAAGTAGATTTCGTAATGTATTCTTATCGCAAATGATACAAAGTGTTAATATTTTCCTCAGTTCGCGTAACACCATGAAAATTCCATTTTACAACAATCATATCAACGAAACATTTTTCAAAGTAAACGTCACTGATACGAATTATTGTAAATTTTATTACTAATCTGATATACCTACTTAAAATTTATTGACACACGGGATATGCTATCTAATAAAATTATCAAGATTTTAAATCTAACAAAATAAAAACTAAAATTGTTTGTGTCTGTCATTATTTATATGTCTATTGTTCATATACTAGTGGTCGACCATTGGCCGAAATTGGACCATTATTAATTTAAATTATAATTTTGAACATTTTTAAGGTTTTATTGATAATCTATTCTCAACATGACCACAGACTGTTATAACAACCCTTGTTTTTTTTTTCAAAAAGTAGATATTTAATACAATGATAAGGAATACAATGTCAAGCCACACAGACCTTATTTTGAAAATATGGCGTCTAAAGACGTAAAACCTATTCTTAATATGTTTGTTTGAAGTATATGTCCATTTTTTCTTTTATATTTTGATAAAACGTACAATAACTTATACCAGAATGGTATAATAAAAAGATTTTTATTATAATAAGTTTTTCAAATATATGGGATCATTGTATAAATCGAAAATATGGGAAACACTTGAAATTCGAAACATCAAATTAAGAAAGTTAAGATGACTAGATTTGTTTTTAATTATGTAAAATACGTAATGTATTTTCAGATAAAATCAAAGTCGCCGAATTTGACTTTTTGTGGATTGACACATTATTGCTTATCAGCATCCAATTATACATCCATTGGTACGGAATCCATTGTGTGCGAAACTGACTCGCATTTAAATTGGTTCTTATGAATTAACAACAATAGTATATTGATATATGTATATCAAAAACCATTTAAAATTCCGATATAAATTTACAATAATTAGTCGCCGTGCCTTTACGGAGAAATACAAGTCAATTTAGATAAAGCTATCGCTTTCATTAATAAAATAATATAAATACGTACTCCTAATAATTTGAACTGGCACATATTTTATTTTATTTGAAATATTATTTATTGTGCCGCATGGAATTTTTTCAGTGTTGCTATCAATCATTTATTCATGTTTTTGTTTTGGATTTATTGAATTAAAGTTTCAATTTAGTTGTATTAATTACGTCAGTTTTTATTTAAATCCTACAAAATCTATTCGTATGATGATAAGTAATAAAACAATTTTGTTTATATTAGAAACATGTTTATTGTGTCAACATTAAAAGGAACTATGAAAGAAAAAACATTAAGTCCAAAATCAATTAGAAATTACAGAGTTTAACTGACAAATTTTTGTGCGAGGAGAACGAGAAAATTCACCATTTAATGTTAAGCACCACGTGACCTTGCCTATACTCACAATGCATTAAAGGAGATGTTTCATTTTGGGCCGGCACTATGTACACCTTATAGAAAGTCTGAAAAAAAAACATAGTTCATTAAAAAAATATTTTGCAGTTTTTTTTTTGTATCTCTGCAAATCGAGAAAAAAAATACTCGTATGAATATTAACATGACAACATTTCTTAGAGTCAAATCGGTTAATTGATTTATCATTGAACTTCTTTTTGAATATACAGTTTTTGTAGTGCATTGCATCTTTTGCAGTTTTGCATTTAGTCTGTAAAACTGTGGTAACGTCTGTTAGTGCAGATAGACGATACGATCTTTTTGATAGAAGTACAAGTCAGCCATTGTCATCATTAGATTTTTAACTAACTCTTAACTTTTTAAATATCATCAGGACACTGGCAACCGTGATACCAAGTTTTTAAATTTCATTTGACTTAAAAATACACTAAGGGCCTGGTTACGACTAAAGTTCACGATAGCTTAAAAGTCAAGTAAAGTAAATAACAGCCTGTAAATTTCCCACTGCTGGGCAAAAGCGTCCTCTCCCAATAAAGAGAAGGTTATAGGGCTTATTCCACCACGCTGATCCACTGCGGGTTGGCGGACATAAATGTCTCAGTCTCTTAGCACATGCACGTTTCCACGATGATTTCCTGCACCGATGAGCTCGAGATGAATTCAAACAAAAATTTAGAACTTGAAAACACAGTGGTGCTAGCCGAGGTTTGAACCCGCAATCACCGATTAAGATCGACAATTCTAACCACTAGGCCATCTCGGCTCTACGGTAACTAATCGGAACTTATCCCCCTCACTAACTGCAATTTTGGGTTTCAATGGTCTCGATTAAAATATAACATGGATATATTTCGCGGTATAAGAGTCGGATGAACGCATCTACGTTTTAAAAATTTTACTTTTTCCTAATTTAGCAGTACTCATAATATAGTTTTTTTTTTGGTTCTATAGAAAAATGGTTCTAATAATAAATAAAACGTTTTTTTGGAATTAGTGAAATCTTAAATTACGTTGTTTTGCCATTTTATAGAAAACATTTTCAACGGTTTGAGTTAAAAAAAGATTTTTGATATTCTGTAGATACGTTCATCTGGTTGTTATACCGCGATTTACAATGATACATTAGAATCGTGTATCGAAACGTTTAAAGACATCTTTGCCGTTCCATCAAATTATAAATGCCAAATTAATTTATTTATAACTTAAGATCGCAGACATATCGATGGTGAAACAGAAAAAATATATAATCAAACATTAATTGTTGATTAACGTTAAATGTCGATTAACTGTTTAAAAATTTAACAGTATCCGGTGAAACGGTGAAAGTCTCTTACCTTATGAATACATACATATAATAATTTTGTCGCTAAAGAAACGTTGTAAATAAAGCAATAATGTAATACGTGTTATATTCAATGCACTATCAACAGTGCAAACTGTTTCATTTTATTATTTATTTTCCTTATCGTCACTACGAAATGAATTCCGCGCTGCAATACTTTAGCCCATATTTGTAACTATTTTACATATATGTTTTAATGATTTCTTTTAACAAAATAATCTTATCTCTTTCTGCCATGAATAGTTAATCTTGCACATATCGGTTACTTTTTGAGAATTGTCTGTTATATGTAATGCCTACAATCTACAGTCAATAGTGATAAGCTAGCCAATAATAATTTATCTGCTTTTACATGTAATACCAATATATAAACTGAAACAGACATTACACACGCAATATTTGCGATACAGAAGAGCCGTTAGCACAATTTTTAAAAGATGTCTCCCAACGGAAGAGAAATGAACATAATTACAGATCCCGAAAGAAATGTAAACTATTTACAAAATGGAAATCAAGGACAGCAAATAACAGAAAATTATCCTTTGAAGACATTTCAATCTTCACTAAATATCCTGGCACATATATTAATTGGAATCATATTGGGTATCGTAGTTCTTTTCGTATTTCAAGCTGGATTGCCACTGAATGCGACTCGGCTACATATTATTTTGTGTGTCCTTGGTGTAAGTATTTCATTACATTTTTCTATTTTATGAATGTGATACTCTTAATTTTTTTTTATGTTTCCATTGATTTAATATTTATGATTCATAGAATAAGGCTCGTAAAATACGGTTTTTATGTATTTCAGTATCAATTATTAATGGCCCAAGCAATTCTTAGTTTATGTCCGCACAACGGATGGTCTTGTGGTCTTCGTTTAGTTGACAAACGTAGAGCACACACGATTTTGCAAATTTCGGGCTCCGTTCTAGCTATTACTGGAAGTATTGTCAAAGCATTGGATAAGCAAGTGAACTGGAACACATATCACGGTCAATTTGGTAAGTCCATTATATAATTTTCATAACCAAAAAAAGGACAAACTCATAAAAGAATTCATCAGATATTTCATAAAAGAATTCATTATGATACGAATATCTGAATATTTAGTTAT
Source organism: Hypolimnas misippus (assembly GCA_037950945.1). Lineage (NCBI taxonomy): Eukaryota > Metazoa > Arthropoda > Insecta > Lepidoptera > Nymphalidae > Hypolimnas > Hypolimnas misippus. The sequence goes on from JBBEEQ010000019.1 coordinate 6,885,895, forward strand.
GATAAAGTTTCCGCTTTAGATAACACCTTGGTCGGCTTAGATCGCCACATGAATTTCACAAATTCGATATTGTATTAAACGGTTAATAGCATTAACTTAGCATTCAGACGGCCATAGATTGCCGCAAGTTATAGATTGGAAAACCGCTGTTTCAGAATTTTTGTTATGATATTTACGAGTATATTCATTTAAATATTATCTCCTTACGCTTATTGCGGTGGTCGGTCTCAGCTGTAGTATACTGACTACTGCTTAAATATTGAAATGGCTGACTCAACTAGAAAAGTAACTTTGTGTGAATCAGAGAACCGGAAATCGAACTCCCCATCACTTTGCATACTTACTATTCCTCTTCATCCTTCACTTTTTTACCGCAAATTTCATTAATTATTTTTAATGAAATTTGCGGTAATAAACTAGACGACTTGATTTTAAATTTGACATTTTTTATTTGATTCATTTGTTTGATAGACTTTAAATTTAAAATATGTATTTTTCAGCTCTTGTGGCTATGGTGTTTACAACCGCAAGCCTCGTCAACGGATTAGCATCGCTCTACGCTTACGAGTTCCGCAAATTTCTTCCCGGAAATATATCTAAGATCACTCACATATGCTTCGGTATAGTGGCCTTTGTTGCATCTTGTATCACCCTGTGTTACGGTTTTGACAAGAATGGATTCAAAAATTGGGCATCCCCTCCCTTGGCGTATACTGCAATGGCTTTTACTGCCTGTTTTACTTTTATTATCATCATTAATCCTGCCATTACTTTCTACAGCAAAAGTGTACATATCATTAGGAAGTAAAATAACACTACTTACTTATATTATAAAGATGATCAAAAAAGCATTAAGCGTACGAATCTCAGAATTCTTAAATAATAGTAATTAATTTACATCAAATTCATTTCTATTATTGTTATTTTCTATTCAAACTATTTGCCTCAATTTTTCGAGTCTATTTCATAGTTATAGTTAAAACTCAAATTCTTATAATAAAAGATTAATTTGTTTACAATTTTTGTGTTTTTATTGAACTTATTCAAATATTTCCGAAGGTAAGCCTTTTTGTAGCCAACTAGCTATAGCTTGTATACAGGCTGGCTCAACCCGCGAAAGATAGGATAAGAAAGATCGGCGTGAAGAAACTAATATAGTCGCGTTGCGTACGGTGAGTAAGAGAGCCAAAAGCCTAAAACCCCCCTTTTCCCATCCCTTTCCTTACTTCCTATTCACTTTAATTCATTATTTATTTTTAAGTTGGCAACACATGTGGCCCTGCTGGTGTTGCAAATGTCCATGGACGGCGGTGATCAATTAAGATCAGGTATCTTATAGTCTTTTTTAGTGGTAAACATGACCATGTACTAAGTATTACAACTTTATATATGTATAATATATAATAATTTGTTTTATCAATAATTAACTAAATTTTTAACTAATGTTATTTTGCTATATGACTATCGCTCCCTGTATAAAAATATATCGACTAGTTTTCTAAATTATATATTGACATTATCTTTTTCTCTTATTATTTTTTTAATAGCGAAAATATTATAATTATTTTATTTATAATTTTAAAAATATAATTATCACATTTAAAATGCGCCGTTGCGATACAGATAGCTCTGTATAATTACCGTGCAGGTTACATTAGTAATAAATGTTACCATGTAAAAAAAATCTTTATTAACTCAACCTATACTTTCATCAGTCCGTTTATAATATCGAAGATGTCATGATATCGGTATGTACCGATAACAGTCAGGTCATGCATGAATCATAAGGATATACATAAAATTACTTTATAAAAAATAAAGCAATATTGTGACTTATACAGTTATGATCGTGAAAGAACAAAAACTATAAAATTAGCTATATGTAGACGAAAAATGTAACTAGAAAAAAAAGCAAGAAATGTAATATAGATGTATACTCTGTACCAAATTATCAAAAAAATACGGTCATATTTATTTTTCCCTTTCTTATTAATAACTATTTATTTTAGTTAGGAAGTTTAATTATATACATAATAACTTGCGATTTGGTCACACGTTACACAGCTTATCTTTGCCAATGATCATTAATAATCGACAAATTTCTTTTAGTCTACTTTATAAAAATAATACAAATAGACCAGCTGTGACGACTATGTAAAGGTTTAAATTCATTGCTTTCATTTTTTTAACTATTATTTTCTTATTTATTAGCTAGAAATCCCAAGACAGCAGAAATCTCTAGAAACAGATATACATATATTATAAGTATAAATATATTCGTCTAAAACTATTATATACTGACTATTATAACTACAATAAATAATACTATCCGCGAGATCGCTCGCTCATATATTTTTATTAATTTGATATAGGTAATTAATAAAACTGGTAAAATAGTGTCAACCATGTACCAGCTTATATAACGTACAATCTACTATCCTAATTTATATTATTTAAAGAAGACTTTTTGATAAATGTTCGATATACACATTTTTATGTTTTCGCAAAGAGAATCTTCCTAAGGGAAGATCTTCAATTTCTCCAATAGGTAATTACTGAACCAATTCGGTGTGTTTTAGGGGCTGTTTTTATTAAAGCTAATTTCAAGGTTTTATGCTATTCCACAAAATACAATCTACATAGTTTAAAAATACCATTTTTATCAAATCGAGTAAAAAAGAAATTTGAATTCTTAATAAATTCGTTTGATGAAATATTAATGTATCTGTTCTTTTATATTTTGTAAAAAGGTAGAATGAATTAAAAGCAGACTAGTATAATAAAAAGTATTTTAATTTTTTCACTAATAAGTTTATTTTTAATTCGATTATTGCATATTGCATAATATAGAATACGCTTTAATATTTTAAATATTAAATTTAAATACTTTTTTTGTTCTTATTTAATTTAGATGCTTTGAAATAATTCAGAATAATGTTAAAATACGTGACGCATTATGAATACGTCAATACCTCCCTAATCCTCCCATAATTTTAGATTTTGTGGTTGATCCATTATTGCTTATCAACATCAAATTCAATCTCATTTCATTTATTTACCTTTAAAGCACAGCTACGCGTTTCTTAAAGAATACAACTTTCAATAAAATATCTTACCTTTCGCCACAAATTTAGTTCTCTTGATAAGTTACGAATACATATCGATGAATTTTTACGGACCATTAAATACATATACCGTTATAATCTTCTACCGATAATGATAACAGCTAATGATTGACTGATCGTCTGTGCAATATAAATAAACTAAAATGGACAGTACACACAATACTCATTTCGCAAGAGTAACGATAGCACCAATTTTACTGGATGGCTCCTAACGCGATGGAATCAACCTTTAATGGGGATTCAGAAAGCAATATAAATAATTTAAAACATATCAATCAAGATCTAAATGCAAGTGTGAATGACAATGAACATTATGGTTTGAAGATATTCCAGTCTTCACTAAATCTGCTTGCTCACATTTTAATTGGAATTGTAGTCGGAGTTTCGCTTCTTTTCTCGTTTCGAAATGGAATACCTCTGGGGCCGACTATGCTACATATTGTTTTATGCGTAATCGGTGTGAGTATTTACATTTTTTTCTTAACATTTAACGAAAACTTGTTTTCAATTGAATCTATTTTAATACAAATGGATTTTTTAATACTATTTCCAAGATAAATAAAAATATAACTTGTGTTTTTATAAAATTTATATGCGTTTTAGTATCAACTACTAATGGCTGAAGCAATTCTCAGTTTATGCCCTAACAGCGGATGGGCTGATAGTCTTCGATTGGTGGACAAACGTAGGGCACATACAGTCTTGCAAGTTGTGGGCTCCGCTTTAGCTATTGCGGGAAGTATTATCAAAGCCTTAGACAAGGCAGTGAACTGGAACACACTACACGGTCAATTTGGTAAGTCTTACATAACTATTACTTTTTAATATAATTTAACACTAGACAACAATTTGAGAATGCTTATCTATTACAGGTCTAGTGGCTATGGTGTTTACTGCTGTGTGCCTCGTCAACGGATTGGCTTCGCTTTACGCTTACGAGTTACGAAAATGTCTTCCCGGAAGCCTTTCTAAGATCACTCACATCGTTTTCGGTATAGTGGCATTTGTTGCATCTTGTATATCCCTCTGTTACGGTTTTAATAAGAACTTTTTTAAAACGTGGGCTACCCCTGCGTTTACCTACACCTTAATAAGTTTCACAGCCTGTTTCACTTTTATAATTATTATTAACCCCTGTATCACGTTCTTTAACAAAACCTTGCGTATTTTTAAGAGAAAGAACAAACATTAAAAATAAATACATACAGCCGAACATAGAACCTCCTCCTTTTCCAAAGTTAATAAAAACAGTATTCATTAACGGTTACTTATTTATTAAAGTTAAGTTTAAAGTACTAAAAATGGTTTTGATATCATTTTTCTATAATTTAGAAGCATTTTCCTGCATGGTTAGTAAAGTTTACCGTTAGATAAAGTTAACCGTTTTAAGCCGTTTAAATCAAATTCAATGGTTTAATTCTAAAACATAAGATATATAAAATTTAAAAACAGTTGTGACCCAAACCTGGGGGTTATTGAGATTCCTTGGACTCGGTCTTCTAAGCTTGGTAGAATCTCATTTTGAGCCGATGGTAGCTTTTTGTTACTTTAATTTTTTTTTTGTTTTATAATTGAATAATTTAAAAGTTCTCGTGAATGTCTACTTGAATAAAGTATATTTTGACTTTGTTTTTCTCTTTATACTTTTTTTCATCATTTGTTGTATGTTGGTGTGCAATCATGAGATCGTGCAATGCTATGCTAAAATGCATACCATATTTTCCACATAATTACTCAATTTAAACAACAGTAAGTATAAAAAAATAAAAAATGGGTAAACACTTCTTCAAATAAATTTATTAAAAATAGATTTGACATCTTTAGTCCACTTTGCTTTTGAAGTCGGTTTCTTTGTTTTAAAGTCTTATTTATTAATAATAATATCCGACAAATGAGCAGGCAAATTAGTAATTCTCATATAAAATTTAAAGAAAAGACACTATGGTCGTTAAATTAATAGAAGTGGACAGTTACAGTAAATAGAATGATAAAAAAGTTAAATGCAAATCAGTCAGTCAAAGGAATTATATTATAGAACCGAGAAGAAGCCCACTTACACCAGGGCTGTCTTGATCGAGAATGTACCACACTTTTACAGAAAATAGGCTTAAAGTAACGTAGTTTAGCTGCGTTTCGTACTCTTAGTGAGAGAACCATATCCTTTCCATTATTTCCTATTCTTCTTCGCTCCTTATTTTGTTTTTACTTAGTAATGCATTTGTAACTCCGCTGATGGTGCAAATGATCATTTAAAATCAAGTGAGCGCCTGCTCATTTGTCGGATATTATTATTAATAAATAAGACTTTAAAACAAAGAAACCGACGTCAAAAGCAAAGTGGACTAAAGATGTCAACTCTATTTTTAATAAATTTATTTGAAGAAGTGATTATCCTTTTTTTTCCTATTTTGATAAAAGTTATAATTAATAAAAAAACAGATTGGTATGATAAAAATATTTATCTATTAATTTTTTCTTCATATATATGGGATTATTATATAAATTGCAAAATATGGAATAACTTATTTTTTTAATTAAGAAACTTTTTCGGTACTTTTTTAGTTTCAATTACTTTAATTTTTTTTATTACGTGACGCATTTTCAGAATACATTAATATCTCCGAATTCGACTTTTTGTAGGTTAACACAGTATTGCTTATTGGCATCCAAATATTGCAAATTCGTTTACTCGAACAACAGAAGTAAACTTGTTATTTAATTAAAAATCCAAATTACTGAACCGATTTCGATCAAATTTTTGACAGGGCATTTTTCTGAAGAAATGGGACGGAGTTATAAAATAGTAAACATTATTATAAGAATTACACTACGAACCTCCTCCTTTTTTGAAGTCCGTTAAAAAAAAATAATGGGATATATAGGTACACTTGTACAGTAAAAAACTAAATTGGAACTGTTAGAGAGCAATGTTCCAAATGACTCCAAAAGTAATGTTACCTTTGATGAAGATTTTTTCTTTATTTTAAACACTATTGCCCCTAATCCGATTTTGATTGAAATTCAAAAAGTTTTAGGAAACGAGATTTTTTGTTCACAACTGTCTCAACTGTCGCGAGTAATATGAAATCGTTAATTATAATCTCTTTTCAATACCTTTACAATATTTTTTTTTCGCTTAATAAATGTGAGAAAAATGAAAGTATACAATTTTCTCCAATAAAAGTTATATAGAAAAATAATTACTGACTACAGTTTGTTCGCAGTTCCTCACTAAATACAATATTTATATTTAAAAAAAATTATTTCAGTTTTTGCAAATCATATTGGTAATCTAACGTACTAACCTATACAGTTAATTGTTTTTAAATATCTTTTTTATAAATTATACCTAATAATAATGATGTACGCATAGTACATGTATATGCCTACAAGATCCAACGTTTAAATTAAAAAAAAAAACTTTTTTTTTTTAATCTTATTTTAATAAACCACTACCGAGTCATTATCACCAACAACCCATGCTTATATTATAAATATGACTGTAACTATTCGCCTGTTTGTTTATTACAATTTCACGTTTAACCGCTGAACTAATTTTAATTAACAAACAAACAATGATTTTATACGTATACATTAGATATTTTTCAGTAATACACAATATTTTCATGAATCTTACGTTGCTACATTTAAACTCTACAACGTAACGTTATCTAATAGGAAACGTATTATTGACTAACGAAACACCATTAAGATCTCAAAATTTATTCTCTTTCTGAACTAAAAATTCTTCTTACGTTTCATTAACTTTTTGTTAACTCTTTTTATTTTAACGTAAAAAATAATATTTATGATTCTTTTATTTTACTTTTTACAACTCACTACTTAGATATTATTTTAATCTTTTGGTCCCTGCGACCTAGCATAATTATTTCGAGAGCTATTTATTTGAAAAATGACAGAAACTCCACACAAACTGTTCAGGTTTTGTGTTTGGGATAAAAAGTGGTCTATGTCCTTCATTAAAGTTCAATCCATACCAATAACAAAATTCATCAAAATTAGTTCAGCGCCTTAGACGTAAAAAAGTTAAAAAACAGACAGACTAAATTACTTTAAAATTAATAATATCAAATATGTAGTAAGAATGAATATTGCAAAAAAAATTAAACTTAAATCATGCATCTCATATCATTTATTTAAAACACAGCTACGCTTTTTTTTACAAAAAGAAAAAATCTTACCATCTGTCACAAAAGATCATCTCTCCTGATAAGTTACGAATACGTGTTATTTAATTTTTACAGACTATTAAATACATGTACCGTCTACAATATCCCGCCGATAATGATAAGCAATGATCGACTGCTCTTCTCTATAATATAAATAAACTGAATTGGAAATTACACTCAATACTCATTTCGCAAGAGTAACGTTAGCACCAATTTAACAAGATGGCTCCTAACGCGATGGAATCAACCTTCAACGTGGATCCCGAAAGCAATACAAATAATACGAAACATATCAATCAAGATCCGAAAGCAAGTGTGAATGACAATGAACGTTATGGTTTGAAGATATTACAGTCTTCACTAAATCTGCTCGCTCACATTTTAATTGGAATTGTAGTTGGAGTTTCGCTTCTTTACTCGTTTCGGAATGGATTACCCCTGGGGTCGACTAGAATACATATCGTTTTATGCGTGATTGGTGTAATTATTTAATTTTTAAACATTTTGCTAAAAATCATTGGAAAAGTGATCTGTTTTGATACTAATGCATTTTTCTAAATATTATTAGTAAGTTAAGTTAAAATATAACTTGTATATTTATAATAATAAAATAAATTTCAGTATCAACTACTAATGGCTGAAGCAATTCTCAGTTTATGCCCTAACAGCGGATGGGCTGATAGTCTTCGATTGGTGGACAAACGTAGGGCGCATACAATCTTGCAAGTTGCGGGTTCCGCGTTAGCTATTGCGGGAAGTATTTACAAAGCAATATATAAATCAGTAAACTGGAACACATTACATGGTCAATATGGTCAGTGTATTACTTAATAATTTTAAAATGTAATTTTCCACTGGACAACAATTTAAAAATGCATATCTTTTACAGGTCTAGTGGCTATGGTGTTTACTGCTGTGTGCCTCGTCAACGGATTGTCATCGCTTTACGCTTACGAGTTACGTAAATATCTTCCCGGAAGTCTTTCTAAGATCACTCACATCCTTTTCGGTATAGTGGCGTTTGTTGCATCTTGTATATCCCTCTGTTACGGTTTTGATAAGAACTCTTTTAAATCGTGGGCAACTCCCGCCTTTTCCTACACCTTAATATGTTTTTCAGCCTGTTTTACTTTCATAATAATTATTAACCCTTGCATCACGTTCTTTAACAAAACCTTACGTGTTTTTAAGCGAGAAAACAGTAATAATTAACGATTAAAAAACCATTACTTATTTCTTCAAAATTTTGCTGTAGTTTTTTTGTAATTTTTCTGCAAGTTAATCGTTTTTAAAATTCAATGGCTTAATGATAAAACAACAGCTGTTAACAATTAAAAATAGTTGTGACACTAACCTGGGGCTTATTGAGATTCCATGGTCTCGGTCTTTTAAGCTCGGCAGAATCTCATTTCGAACCGATAGCAGCTTTTCATTACTTTAATTATCTTTTGTTTTATGTTTGAATAATCCAAAAGTTCTTGTGAAATCTACTCGAATAAAGCATATTTTGACTTCATCTTTCTTATTTTCCTTTTTATTATCATTTTTATAGGTATGCAATCATGAGATCGTGCAGTGCTATGGTAAAAAAAGCATACCATAGTTTTCCAAATCATTTATCAATTTAGAACAACATTAAGTACATTCTCATATAAAACTCCAAGTACAGACTTTGTCTTTAAATAAATTGAATTGAAGTGAAGTTACATTAAATAAAAGACTGAAATGGTAAAAAAGTTTTATGTAAATCAGCCACTCCTTATTCTTAAAAGAAAGTCTGTGAGAGTTCAAAACCTGGTTCCATATCCCTTCCATTATTCCTTACTCTACTTCGTAATTGATATGTAATTCATTTGTAGATCTCTTGTGATGCTGCAAGTTTTCATGTAAACTCAAGTGACCGCCAGCAGGTTGTGGAATAATGATATTCAACAAACGAGTACATCGGTGTGTACCGGATATTATTTGGATGCTAACAAGCAATAGTCAACCCAAAAAAGTCAAATTTGGGGATATTGGTGTATGCTGATAATACATCAATTTTCAAATAAAGAGTTTTTAATATTATCCAAATAAAAATCAAGTCATCTGAACTACATAAGTACCGAAAAAAATCTTAATGGCTTTAGAATATTGAAGTGTGTTCCATATTTTAGATTATGCAATAATCTCATATATTTTAAAAACTTATTATTAGATAAAACACTACTGCATCAATCTGCAATTGGCGCCAATTTCTCTAAACTAAGTCCGTGTGGCTTGACACAGTATTACTTATCACCGTCCATTTATATTACATGATATATTTGATTTTTATTTTTAGCACTATTGACGCTAATCCCATTTTAATTGGTATTCGAAAAACTTTTAGGAAACGAAAATTTTTCCCGCAACTATCTGAACTATCAACTAAAATGAAATCGTCAATTTTTATTCCTTTTTTCAATACTACCTTAACAATGTTTTGTTTTTTTTTTTTTATCGCTTAAAAGATGTGCGAAAGATGAAAGAAAACGTTTTTTTTTTAAATAATGACTTTAATCATTTTATTCGCAGTTCCTTCCTAAATAAAATGCTTACAGTTTAAAAAGAAACTACAATAAAAGTCTTTGCAAACCATGTTGATAACCAAATTTACTTATCTATACATATATCTCACTGTCGAAATGTGTAGTTTATCATCCTTTTAATTATAACCAATGAAAACTGGTTATACTTTGCGAATATGATTTTTTTTGATAAAAAAAGTACCGAGTCATTGTCACCAACAATACATGCTAATATTACTAAATATGGAAGTAAATATTCGCCTGTTTGTTTCTTACATTTTAACGCTTAAGCCATTTAACTTTAATTAATTTTGATAAAGATATTAATTGCACTCTGGAAAAAAATTAAGGAATTAAAAAAAAAATCTTTGTAAACAGATGAACGGTATGATGGCGTATCAACAAGCAAAGAATGTTTTTTTATATCTATGTTAGATATTTTTCAGTTAAAAATAACACACCGTTATTGCTATATTTAAAATCTACAACATAACAATTGAGATTATCGAAAAAATTAATATTCTTTACACTACTAATAGAAAACATATTGTTAACAACACAACATTGAGATTTTAACATTAACGCATAATTTCATTTTGAACTCTTCTTATATAAGATTACCTTGTGACACTTTTCAGAATTAGCTCAACGTAAATAAATAGTAGTTACAATGCGATAATAATATTTGCAAGTTTTACTTTCGTAAATGATATAAAACAACGTTGTAACCTTAAAACAGATATATTTTAAGTAGTTACGAAAGCTGTGTATGTCAAAAATAAAGCACTGACAGTTATGTAAATAAATAAACTTATGTTAATTTTTATGAAAGTCTGGGAGCAAAACTTTAATGAGTAATTCTCGCATTATAATAGTTTTACTTATAACTTGATTAGACTTAGTTATTATTTCAAACTAGTTGGTCCTCGCGACTTTGTCTGCGTGGCATAATTATTTCGAGTTGCCCATTTATTTAAGAAATGACAGATACTCCACAAGAAAAAAAATAAGATAAAAATTACTCTATGTCCTTTATTAAAGTTCAATCTATACCACTACAACAATTCATTAGAATTAGTTTAGCGGTGTAGACGTAATAACGTAAAAACAGACACACAAATTTACTTTAAAATTAATTATATTAAAAGTATTTAATAATAAGAGAATGGATGGATATTGCAAAAAATATTGAACCTAAATTATACATCTCATCTCATTTATTTCCCTTTAAAACACAGCTGAGCGTTTCTTTACGAATAAGACTAAATAAAAATCTTACCTTCCGTCACAAAAGTTCGTTTCTCCTGATAATCTACGAATACATGTTATTTAGTTTTTACGGACTATTAAATACATATAGTGTCTACAATCTTTCACCGATAATGATAAGCAGCTAATGATCGACTAATCTGCTACGTAATATAAATAAACTTAATTGGAAATTAAATTCAATACTCATTTCGCAGGAGTAACGTTAGCACCAATTTTACAAGATGGCTCCTAACGCGGTGGAATCAACCTTCAATGTGGATCCCGAAAGCAATACAAATAATATGAAACATATCAATCAAGATCAGTACGGAAGCGTGGACAATGAACGTTATGGTTTGAAGATATTCCAGTCTTCACTAAACCTGCTCGCTCACATTTTAATTGGAATTGTAGTCGGAGTTTCGCTTCTTTTCTCGTTTCGAGGTGGAATACCTCTAGGAGCGACTATGCTTCATATTGTTCTGTGCGTGATTGGTGTGAGTATTTAATGTACATTTAATTAGTATTTCCAAGATAAATTAGACGTATATTTATAAAATTTACATTCATTTCAGTATCAGCTACTAATGGCTGAAGCAATTATCAGTTTATGCCCTAACGGCGGATGGGCTGACAGCCTTCGATTGGTGGACAAACGTAGGGCGCATACAGTCTTGCAAGTTGTGGGCTCCGCTTTAGCTATTGCGGGAAGTATTATCAAGGCCTTAGACAAAGCAGTGAACTGGAACACACTACACGGTCAATTTGGTAAGTCTTACATAACTATTACATTTTAATATAATTTAACACTAGACAACAATTTGAGAATGCATATCTTCTACAGGTCTAGTGGCTATGGTGTTTACTGCTGTGTGCCTCGTCAACGGATTGGCTTCGCTTTACGCTTACGAGTTACGTAAATGTCTTCCCGGAAATCTTTCTAAGATCACTCACATCGTTTTCGGTATAGTAGCGTTTGTTGCATCTTGTATATCCCTCTGTTACGGTTTTGATAAGAACTTCTTTAAAGCGTGGGCTACCCCCGCCTTTACCTACACCTTAATGGGTTTCACAGCCTGTTTCACTTTTATTATTATTATTAACCCATGCATTACGTTCTTTAATAAAACCTTGCGTGTTTTTAAGTGAGAAAACAGTATTAATTAATGTTGTTAATACATTAATATTTCTTTAATACGTAATCGAATCTCAGAATTCTTAAAAAATAATTTCCCCGCAAGTTCTTAAATTATATTTGCCGTATTGTTTACGAACATGCTACTATTCTTTTATCTATATACATATAATAAACAATATATTGTTCTTATACATTCGCAAAAATTGTTCGTGAAAGGAAAAAAATGTTTCTTCTAAATGTGGTAACTATGTGTAAAATTAAAATGTTATATGTATACACTAAATAAAACAAATAAAAATAAAAGTGTTTCACTTGCACCTACTTCTTTTACGTTAAACGAAAATTTGCAGAAAAAAAAAGCTTTAAAAACCAAACTCTTATATAACACAATGGTTAATAAAACCAACCCTTGTAATCGTTACATTCATGATAATGACGACGTCATTGTTTCAGAATATTTCTATTTATAATTTTATTGTCATGTCTGTATAAACCATTTTCTTTCAAGCAATTGTAAAAAACGTCTTTGAAATATAATAAAACTTAAAAATACCTACATTCGCAAACATATCAAGCGAACTCGTTCGAAAACGGGCAAGCGATCACAATAGATAACTGCTTCGTGTAGGAGCAGCTTATCTTTATGGCATCTGAAGCTAAAGGAAACTGCAGGGAAGAGTAATAGCCCTCGATACGCACATTCTGAAATAGAGTATTGTTGCCTTTGCTAATGTACTTTTTGATAAATGCGACACTATTGAAGTTTGCCAACCTTTGGCTGCGATTTTGCAATTTATAACGGTATAATCCAGTGAAACGATTAGCCCATAAACTGTTTCCAGATCTAAGCTATTGCAATGTTATTCCCATATTTTATAACTAAATATAAAGTAAAAGGAATGTTTTCTTATAAGTTTTTTATTTCGTAAAAAAATTATAATAACACAATCACAAACATTGCATAAAAGTGTTTCTTTTTAAATAAGAATAAGTAATAAAAATCTAAATCGATATTTACAAATATAATTAAAAATGTCGAAATCGATACAATAAAGTTGATATATAAAAGTTAACTTAATAATATGTATCAATAATCAATATCTGGAAATTTTGCCGGTGCGAAAGATAAGCCGTAATTACGTATTTGAACATTAAACTAATATCGCTTTTATGTCAGTATCGGTTTTGATCTTGCTAAAAATTCGATTCGTCATTACTGATAACGTTTGTAGGTATTTATAAAATAGACGGACTTGAAAGAATTAGAAGATAATATAATGAAACTCATACTCATATAACGTGTCTTTTTGTCATTAAATAGGTTTGGTGTACATTAAAAAAATCTGGATATATTCATATCACTTTTTATTAATAATATATTAATATCACTTTTCGCATTAATAATTATATTACCACGTTGTAAAAGAAAATGTGATTTTATTATTACTACGATCGAAATGCTTTACAATTACCGCATATGTAGGTAATAAGAATATTTTCGTACTTCATAACAATCGTGATTATAAATAATTATATAAATATAAATTTGAACTTAAACAGACATATAGTAAGAAATTTAGCATTTACACTTTTTCTCTTGATAAATAAAATAATATATTCCAACAGAAAGTAACAAACAATTTCGAAAACTTTTTATTGTATTACAAATCGTAATATAATTTACAACTTTTATTTAATTAAATAATGAATGTTTTCCAAACATCTGAGATTCGCCCGCTCGATACATACACGATCGACAAATACACGCTTTAACGGAACAATTAACATACTTTTAATTTCATTTTCTTAAAAAGTTTATTTATAACAGTTATCCAAGATTTCAGAATGATAATGACAGTGTATGTCGATGTTATGGCAATCATCAAATAGGCGAATTCGTTTGAAGACCACGTCCAAAACGATTTTTTGTCAAAACCGAACGAAATACAAATAGATGAAATAGCGAAAGCCGATGATCCAATCACTAAATGGCTTATCTTTAAAGCTTGGCAAGATGCGTTCCCAATGGCTACTCTGTATAAGGTCATAACCCCGTTGAGCAGACTTATGCACGTTAGCACGAGAGCTGCAAGAGCTGAAAATAAAATAAAAGACTTATTCCTCAAAATATTTAAAAAATACGTATAAAGTGCACCATATTGAATTTAGGAACAATTTATAAAGCCTTTGTCACTGGGACAATTACTACGAATTTTGGAATTACGAGAATCGGTAAAACGTAAATACATACATATATATACCTATATTATTTTTAGAACACACTCTGTATATACATATATATATTATATATGCAGGCATGTACTAAAAGTATTATCAGTAAGTCGATTAAAATCATTTATAGAACTATTTGTTGCAAGTAATTATCTTCAAATTTAGCTCCTTCTGTACATCGGTTCCAAAGTCTTCCAGCTCTTAATTGTGGTAGGCCTTCTCCGGAATCAAGGAATGAATGAATAGAAAATTTGTATATGCGTTAATCTCACAAAAACCCAAAAATTATCGACCATCGATCGCTTCAAAGCTTGAAATATTAAAAAAAAAGAAACTCAAAGGAACAGGCGAAAAGTAAAAAAAATTAAATTTATCATTTTGTAAACGTAATAACTTACATAAAGTGGAATTTTCAATAGGTGGTACAAAGTCCACCAAGTTATCTATTCAATAATATTTACTTGAATATTTTAAGCCTATAATTAAGGAATCAAACAAAATTCCAAAGCATATTTGTATAAGATATGTAAAAGATATTCATTAAATTGATGAATTGTTCAATTTTAACTTATCTATTTTGATTGTATTTATCACAATTATTATCCATTTTATCATATATTAGATAAATTACTGTGACGCGTATTTGCAAAAAAAAAGTCATTTGGTATTATCTCTTCGATAGTAATTATAAAAATAGAGATTAATGTATTATTCCTTGACATGAATAACTCAAATAATTAGCGAAATGTTAAAAAAAATCTTATCAATAAATATATATAAAACATTCAAAATATGAATACATCAATATCCTGATTTATGAAATTTAACAAACTCAGAAAAAACACACGACTTTTAAATAAACAATTTAAAATGAACTCTCGAGCTACGCTAAAATCATTTTTGTGTAATTATTATATTTAATTAGGATAAACAAGTTATCGCAAACATACAGTATGAAAAATGTATTCAAATGTAATAATAACGCTACAGAATTATGTACGTGTTCTAATTGAATCTTCAATCTAACTGTAGCTTTTGTTTCCTAAGATCTCAAAGCAAGAATCGACGGCATTGGCATTTTGCTGATTAACCATTTACGTCAATCGTGATCATAGTATAAGCTAATATTATTTAGATTCCCTTGAAGTAATAAAAACTACGTCACACTTACCTAATTTTCCATGTACGGTGTTAAAATTAACAGATTTATGTCTCATCATAATAACGGAGCCCGCGATGGCTAGTGCCGATCCTATCAGCTGAAGGATCCAATGACTCCTCCGTCGGTGTGTGTGGGTCATGGATGAGGACCAGCCATTATAACATGCTATACTCAGTATACCATGTGACATCAACAACTGGTACTGAAAATAAAATAATATAATAGCTATTTCTTTATTATAATAAATACAAGAAATATTCTATACACAAAAGTGTCCCTGTTTAACGTAGCGCCTTAGATATAAAATATATATTTTATTAAAGGATTTAATATTAGTGTAATAGAAGTCTATAATTAAATCCGTCGTAGATTTTTGGTATTATATACTCGCATATTGCTTTTTACTTTAACGTTTCATTTAACAATATCAGTCAATTTTAATTAATTTTCATAATTAATATCGTAATGCAAATTTGATCATACAGAGATGAGATGGCCCAGACGACAAAATGAACGTCAATCTATGATTAAGTTCGTGGCGAAGAAAAAATCTTTATATCTTGAGAAACAACCCATATCAACGTATTATAATATCGATCAATTCATAGTAGAGCAGTGCATCGGATGAATCTCTTATCCTTCTCGTCAATAGGATAAGAGGCTGTTACTACAATGTACTATAATAATCAACAAGATTTAAGATAGCCGTCAATCTACCTGTTTAAGGTTATTAAGGAGTGAGTGGGTTTAACATGTCACGTATATACTTAACACCAGACTACCTTTCTCGCAGTCACGTACCACTTGAAATGTATTAATGTTATGATTGAGCTAGATAACATACAATACTAATGGTGAGTTGTGACTTCGCTCTTGTGAAATAATGTTGTGAAAATTTTTATGACTCTTCGAAACGATCATAAAAAAATGTCTCATCGAATAGATCTATTAATGATAAGCAATAATGTGTCAACCCACAAAATGTCAAATTTGGAGATATTAATGTATTTTGATACTACATTACCTATTGAACATTCTTAAAAAGAAATTGAAGTTATATAAACTAAATAAGTACGGAAAAAGGTTTCTTACTTAATTGATTCGAATTTCAAGTGCGTTCCATATTTTGCAATTTATACAATAACCTCAAATATTTGGAAAACTTTTTATTATATAATATATTAAATATATTAGTCTGAATTTAATCAATTATACCTTTTATCAATAAAAGAAAAGATGGATATATACTTCTTCAAACAAATTTGTTAAAAATGGGTTTGACATCTTTAGACGCCATTTTCTCAAAATGAAGTCCGTGTGGCTTGACACAGTATTGCTACGAATATAGGCTGGCCCGACTGGAGCAATACCTATGTATGCATTTTGTAGGGCGAGTGAGAGAGTTGGAAGCCTAACCCCCTCTCCCCATTCCTTTCTTACGTCCTATGTCCTTTCATCCCTCATTTAAACTGGCGGAGCAATTGTTGCTCTTTTAGCGCTACAAATGGCTATGCGTGACGGTGAAAACCTAATTTTGGGCGTATGCTTGTTTGTCAGCTGTTTGTATAAAAAATGGTTAGCCTCGATTTTTTTTATTATACTATTCATTTTCCATTGAATTTATAGTAGAATATATTTCGTTAGTAATAAGTTGAATAGAATATTCAAATACAAAGACTAATTGAATAAATTATTATCTGAATCAGACGCAGAGATAATATAATCATTGTAGTAATTAAATATTTAATTACATAGTCGTGAGACAAGCATTATTTATTACATATTAATTTTCACACCATATTTTGTATGTGTATTGTTGTTGTATCGCGATCATTGTAAAATACTTCGATTGCTTTTATGAGTGACTATAAATCGGATGTCTATAAAAACACATTATATCATCGATATCAACGAGGGCTTCAACTATTATATCTTGATAAGATTCGATAAAATAGTGCAACGGACACTTACCCCAGTAACAGTGAGGTAGATGTGTAGTTGAAATGCACTCAATGGAATTGACTGGAACGCGAAGCACAACGTCACAAACACACTCACTGCGATTAAGGAGTGCACAAATGTATTCATACAACCTCTGAACACCAGCCATTGATAATTGACGTTTCTAGAACTATCGCTTGCAGCTTCACTCGGATCGAACACTCTAGACGCACTCACTCTAGAGTCACTTAGTAACGTCACTCGGTCCGAATCATGCGACATGGCTTAAGCTTATTACACAATATGTGACACACTTTCAATAAACGTTTTAAACATACTAAAATAGAACATTTCAAGTCTTGTACTGTCCTTGGAGGAAGTCATTTTGTCACGCATCTTTTATCACAGATAATATTTCTCACGTATTCCCGATAACCGATAATAACAAAGTATTACGATAAGTGCTAACTGCAATTACTATAAGTAACGTGAACGGTTGTGAAGTACTTGAATATGAAGTACTTATACTTTCGTTCTATGAACTTTTTAATGCTCCTGCTCTAAAAATATTTTAAATTTTGTAAAAACACTAAAATATTCAACGGTTTTAGTCTTATCACAGTGTTGAATATTATATCTTTATTTATGTATTTATAAACAAATACATATCTGAGGAATTTATTTATATAGTAGTTGGTCTTCGACTTTACCTGCATAGAAACTTTCTTCCCTTACTTTACCCCTTGACATTTTAATGTCGCGGCACAAAATATTCTGTCCTTTATCAAAGTTCAATCTTAAGTTATATCAAAATTCATGAAAATTAAGAGTTACTCTCGCATTAACAATATTAGATGGATAACAGGAAAAAATAAACTTATATTTATAACACATATTATATTGAAAATACTAAAATAAAAATACACGACGAGGAAAACACACAGGAAATAAAAATTACAACGCTACAAAACTCTATGTGTATTTCTCTGATTATATTCTCATCATACATTTCATAAAACAGGTTACCATTATAAATGACACGTAGAAAACAATAAAACCAATTAATATGAATGAGACAGCTGGATGTGTCCAATTATTAAAATCAGAGGTAAACAGCCCACAACAAAGACTAATTGTGGAGACGATGAAAGTGGATATTCCAAAACTCATATGCAGCAGTCTAAGATATCGTCCGCGATACAATGCAAACGGACCCAGCACGAAGGTTATACACGCTAAAATCGCTGCTGCTATTCCTACAAGAAAAAAATCATGAATCACTATAAGTCACTGGACATGCAGGGGTGTGGTTGTTTATAGGTATTTATAATTTTACTGTTTTAAGTCTAATTTGACTGTATCGATATTTTTTGTAAAGGTTCAAAATCTAACAACAATTTGATTGCAATAAGTAAACTACCAAAATCTTCAATTATATTAAAAAACTAGCTGAATTTAACGAGATAACCTTTATGTTTATTTAAGTATAAGTGTTATTTGTTAAGGTATATTGTAGATCATCAAGAAGTAACATACACACTTACTAACAAACATTTGTGTTTAATATAACAATAACATACATTTACTGAATTATCTTAATACGTAACTTCATCTGCGTGAAAACTTTCACCCCCTACATCGATTTCTGTAACAAAAGGTTACTTATTTCGAAATTTATAAATTTGCTTCAGCAATTTAAGCATGAAAACATAACAAAGAGACACTCTAGAAAGCAAAAAGTAACTCTTATATCGTATTTATAACATTGGTTTATTGTTAATTAGCTTGCGAAATAACTATTAGTATTCATAAGCGCCTATCAGTGGTATTCGATATCTACCAAATTTCCGCATTACGTTATATCATAAGCTGACAATATTAGAATTCCTGATTCGATCTCTATACTGGCCACAGTTGCCAAGTATTTCATAATTGCGGACACGTAATCAATACGTATACTTATAAAATTATATACTTACTTAAATATGTAATAAACTTGCAATAAAGTAATAACTTCTTTCTGATATAACATGGCGTGATATATTTAAAACAAATAAGATTGTACCTTAAATGATTAATTATAAATAAAAAAAAAAAACAGATACAAAGACGAATATTATAACGAACGAAGTTAACAACTTTTATGTCCAAGGTTCAGATCGCCTTAAACATTGCTGATCTTAATCTATACCAATATTATAAAGAGACAAAATTTGTTTGTAAGTTTGTATACACGCCGTAATGTCTCAATTATAAACTATTAATCGCATTTGAAAAATATTTTGCTTTTAATACTAGGTATTTATTGAATATTAAAAGCTATATTATATCACGCTATGACTCATAGAAGCGAAGCAATAACCATAGTCTTCAATACATTTACTTATTAGAGAACTAGATTTTAATAGTTTTTAAACTTCAGTCTATTTATAACTAAATCGAAAACCTACTAGTACAAACGCGACAAAAGAATATTGATGAAAATAAAACATTGTATTAAAACGTCCAGTAAAATGGTTTGTTATAAAACTAAAACTTATTTTGAATTTAAAACTATGAAACGTTTTGATATTTCAAATAAATAAATTCAAATAATCTAGCTTCTTTAAC
Organism: Hypolimnas misippus; assembly: GCA_037950945.1. Classification (NCBI taxonomy): domain Eukaryota; kingdom Metazoa; phylum Arthropoda; class Insecta; order Lepidoptera; family Nymphalidae; genus Hypolimnas; species Hypolimnas misippus. Next base: position 6,906,093 of record JBBEEQ010000019.1, read on the forward strand.
TTCTTTTACTGATAAAAATAGTATGTTTTAAAATTACATACCAGTGACTCCATGCACACTTCCTGACAAGCCTTTCGATATGCTAATCAACACAGTTCCAGTAACAGCACAAATCATTGCACATATTTGTAAGAGGACGTGTGCAAATCGTCTATGTCTTAATCTCATTGGTGCGGACCACCCATTAGCATAGTTTAAACTTAATATAGCTTCAGCAGAAAAGAAATGGTACTGTAAAAAGGAAATAGCAGTGAGTTACGAATATTTAGTTAAGCTTTTTATTTTACATTACTGAGGCTTGCTTTTATGTAATAGATGTGATTAAATGCGATTTCGATGTATAAATTTAACTCGCAACATCGTATCGTATACTGAATATTATAATTTATCTAATTATTTTAAAGGTAGGAGCAGGAAGAGTGTCTGTTTATGCAGACACTATATCTAAAATTAAGATTATTATTATTAATTTAAATAACCGCTGACCAATGATTGTATATAACTATTCATATTTTATTGTTATACCACTTTGGACGACGTTGCCTAGTAATCAGTTGGCAACTGAGTATCTATGTATATATAAGTATAAGATCTTTAGACCAATAAGACAATTGACGAGGTGTTTAAAGTTGGATATACATACAGATTTTAAACGTGAAATAGTATGAACGTAACATAATAGGTAACAGTGGTCGCTGACAGTTTGTAATTAGTATTACTTGACGTTTATTATTTATAATTTACACTTATGTGGCAATTATTAATTCTATCCGTAGCCCCAATAAATTAGATCTATTCAATTAAAGAAGACCACCATCATCTACCTAGCATTTTTCCCAATTATTCCAGGGTCTGCTTTTTATTTTAGTCCAGATATTGACGAGTTACTGATTTTTACACAGAGCGACTGCCATCTGACCTCTGCAACCTTTGAAGGCGAGCCAGTAACCATTAGACTAGAATAATTTCCCTACTACGAGTAAAGATCATTATATGGTGATTGTGATAACAACCGGTACCGACAGCTTTACGCGCTCTCCGAGGCACGGTGGGGAGACCCACAAAGACAAACACCCAGACCTAGGAACAAATTTTTATACAAATATAAATATCAAACCAGCGACCGTCGGTGTTAGAGGTACATTCAGCACCACTACACCAGAGCGATCGTCAATTAAAAAATACCACATAAATTATAAATATTAGCCAGAAAAAGAAATAATATATAACAAGGTAAAACAAAACACAAAACAGCAGAAAGACTTACGGCCGCAGAACACAAGAATGCGTGAAAATCATTCGTACTCAGAGAATAGATAAAGATAGTCATGACTGTTGCTCCTATCAAGATATGTGCGATCCCTATACCGATGGCACACCACACCGTCCGACAATATTGACCCCTTGGTTCTATAACAAGAATACGCAAAGTTCGAAAGCTTGAACCCCGCGACCTTTTGTCAACACTTTTATCATTTTCTTTAATTGGCATTATGAAAATTAATATAAAATATTATACATTCTATAATATACTTTTGATCAACTACATTCCCTGTTTGTAAATCATTCTTATTTTCTCACAATATTTCGTGCACCCAAATAAGTAACTTTGATAATTATAATAGTATAAACAGACAAGACAATATCAAAATTGTGACACTGATAAGTAAATTTCAAACATTCAAAATATTTTTATATGAAAGATGTCATAACTATTTTTTCTCTACAGATAATTTTTACAATGATGTTCAAGGTCGCTTAACCCTTAATAGCCTAGAGTTTCAATTTTGATACCAATCTTTTAAACCAAATGTTCACATTACTATTAGTTTTAGCCTAGGTATATCTAATTTATTTATGGCCTTAATGCCTGAAGTATCAAAATTGATACCTGTAATTTTTCTAAATAAATATGTAAACTTAATATTGTGATTTTTTAACTATTTTTCTTTCATCTAAACCTTCAAGCAAACAGTAGTATTTAAAAATCAAACACTTTCGTAAATCAGGCTATTAAGGGTTAATACGTGACTACATATATGTATATATACTTGTATAGTCCGGTGTAGACATCAGGCTTATTATCGGCGCGCAAAAGCGCTTATATGCTCTCGTATAACAACGAGTTTGTTGTGATACGTTGTGCTTATAAGATACGGAAGACACTTGCCACCTAAAGATGTGTTTTCTTAACCGATGAAAAGTCTTTGTTATCTGAAAGGGTATACTTTCAGAATGGTCCCTAGAATTTTTAATAAAATCGATTTAAAGGTATACTGCCATACCACAAAACACGCATTAAAACCATGTTCAACACGTGTCTAGCTAAACGGTGTTTAAAAATTAAACATTCCTTAAAATATTATAAATGTTGCTTAACAGCGAATAAACTCATAAAAAAAACATATTGATAAAATGTTATACGTTACATTTGACAGCTAAAATAAGTTTTAGACATCTATTAAACTCCCTTAAACGTATGTTAATATATATCTAAAGCCTGTTTAACTCAAAACTGTGCTTAGACGCGGATTTGTAATACGGATTTTTATAAACACGCGTTTAACGTCTGTTTAAATCTTTTGTAGTAAGGCAGATCGTTTTTAAAATAACTAGAATAAGTATGTCATCCACGTAAATGAAATTACGTATTTGGTTTTTAAAAGTAGCTTGTTTTTTTTTTCAGTATTAATTATAAGAAGAAAACGATAAGAATCATACGATTAGAAACGCTTATACGCGTTAAAATTACACCGAGTGTGTATACGCCTGTCTCGATTCTCGAAATAATAAAAACAAAAATTATAAAATTTGTTTTAATGGCTTGTATAAAATTACAATTGTATAGAATACGCAGAATATAACAGTAAAATATAACATATCTTGTATAGGAAGCCATTTTACAAAAGGAGTTTTGATTATTCCACAGATAAAACATACTGAAGATAATAAAACTGTTAAAGCGCCCAACGTTTGATGAACGTAATATAAAAAGCGACGAAATACACCAAACTCTTCAGGAGATGTTGCTTCCCCTCTAAAATCATAAATACAAAGTCCAGTCATTGCGCATAAAATTGCTAAAACAGTTGCAGCGATACCTACAAGTAAATAAAAAAAAATTAAATTACAATATCATACTCAACTTATAATCAAACACGAATGAAAACGTTTAAACAACAAACATTTTTATATTTTATACGAATATGTACCTATGAGGCTAGGAAAACATATTTGACATATTTCAAATTTTATTTTGCCGAAATATCAACACCTGAGTAAACATCTTTTATGGTGTATGCTATCATGAATATTATAAAAAACATAATATCAAAAGTAATCCAGAAAATGTTTGTACCTAAACAAGAATGTAAAGTAAAAAAACAAGTAAACCCGGAGAAGAACGATACTATAATCCCAGCGATAGCGCATGTCAATCCAAAGCATTGTAAGAAAACATGTTCAAATTTACGATCTGTTGCTTTCATTGGTGCTGACGAACCATTTAAATTATTAAGACTCAAAACTCCTGAAGGTATAATGACTTGAAGCTGAAAAAAAAGGAACGTTTACATACAAACAGTGGTCATAATATATTACAATATTGAGAAAATACTTCTAAAATGTAATCATTTGTATTCATCTCATATACTTTTGACAGATAAGTTGGCACAGTAGTTACTGCATCTGACTGTTGCGCTAATGGTCGCGGGTTTGATTTCCGTTCACGGCAAACCTCTGTATTGGCCATACGGATGTTTGTCGTAGTCTGGGCCTTTGTGTTGTGTGTTTTCGGACCCCCTAAACAGGATTATGACATCCTAATGGGGGCCGTTGAGTGTGAAGAGTATATTATTTATTTATACTGCATCTTACCCCTACAGTACATAAAAATATATGCAAAGCTTTGAAGCAAGAACTTTTCTTGTAACTCATTGAATAAAATATCACTATTATTGCCGTCGTTGCTATCATCATTTGAGCCAGGACTATCATACCAGCGTAACACTTTTTACATATATAGGCACTTTTAGGCTGATCAACTAAAATTATTTTAACGGGCCCAACAAATTCTATTGCATTGTCATGTTTTTCATGTTTAACGCATTCTAAATTGCAGCCGCGATCAGCCATTTTTAATTAAAACTTTAATAAACTATATAATAATTATGTAAATTATAAAATAAAACATAGTCATAAAACTTTCATATGATATGATTATGACGGACTTCCAACGAGTTTATTTGTCATCTTCATGTTTAATTTCTTGGAATGACAGATGTATTATGTCAACAAAAAAGATTATATAATCAAAGAATACAAAAAAATACACAGATATCTCATACCTTTTACGGGTAAAAAAAATCTTGTGCACGACCGTTTTGAATAAATTGTAATACGCGGAGTAGTCTCAGAATGCGATCCTGACACAAATCAATTGGACCTGGCCAGTGATGCTGTTTAATAAATATTGCGTAATTATGCGTTATCAATTCATCGAATATGAAAAAAATAAGTATAAATAACAATAAAAATTAATGATAACCTAAAATTTTTTATTCTAATAAAGCAATCTATTCATTAAGATCATTTCAACGAGCCCCTACACGATACTTATACTGCAAGTTGGTGATGAGTTGTAAAGCCTGCTGATTCTAGATGATGTTGTAGGATTAGGTCAAGGTGAGGTTTTTAAGAAAAAATGGATGAAGAGGAACAGGAAGTAAGGCTTCCGGCTCTCTTATTTACCGTAAGAAACGCAGTTGTACTAGATACATAATTTACGTCGATTTACTGTGAAGGTTTGGTACTTTCCCTATCAAAACATATTCGTGTTGTAGTCAGTGAGCTACTAAGCTTTATCATAATAGAAATATCGAATTAATATTAGTAATAAGAAAATAAGTGGTTGAATGTGATTATTTTTATAGTTCTTTATATTTAATAAAAATCCATTTCCGTTCGATTATGTTAAAGCAAATGTTTTTGATTCTACAACATCGCAAGCATTGGTGCAGAAATATCTTTCACATATTATTATATCATATAGAGTGTACTGCTAAGGGTACGATAGTTTACTGATACCGCGTAAGCTCCTAATTCGCTTACAGAGGCGTAAATAAGAGGATTTAAAGCCCAACCGTCGTCATCCCTTGTCGATAAACATATGTAATGGCAATATTTTAACAATATAATTTTTTTATCGTATATTAGCGGTTTTGTTTATTAAGGGCAATTTATTACATTTTTGTGATTAATAAAAATTTACCTTATCTTTTATTTGATATTATTAAGATACAATTTTTGTTTCCGAAGATTACATTATCTAATTTATAAAAATTAATACTTAGAATTTTACTGTTAAAGAATGATTTATTAAAAAAATAACTTTTAGACCGTTGTTGACGTAATAAAACGGATATATATAATAACGCAAACAAAACCAAATTTTTTGTCACAAAAGCTATTAAATTACATTTATTTGTACTTTTTATATAAACTAGAATTCCCTTACCGGTCAGAATTCAACTGTAGTTCATTAAATTTTCAATTGACAACAAACATTAATGATAAACAAAAGAGTACATGTGTAAATGCGTATGTGTGTTAAATAGATGATAGTTTTGTAATATTTTTATTCATTTAATGTATTTATTATGCATAATTAAAAAAAATATATATTAGCATTCCTCTCTCCTCTATATAAACTATAAATTATAAACTCCTTCTGCGCAATATAGTAAAACGAGTGCAAAGTTATTGCTTCATATACTAATATATAGATTTTTCAAAAGGTTTTATTTTTTTTTCTCTCTTTAAGACGTGCAGATAAAATATAAGATATGTTGGTATAGTTCAAATTAAACTAACGCGCCGAGAGTTCTGTACCGATTATACTCGATTGACCGATTTGTTATTTTAATTTAAAGTTTTAACCACAATTGTAAACTTCATTAGTATTTTTTATAACAGTGTACAAAAATATGTTAATAAATGCATTTTTAGGTCGGTCCGTCTAGTTTTCTTTTTCAGCTATTTTCATATACCCGCTTCAATAACATGTATATATGAAAATCTAACTAGCTATCTACTATATTTTAAAAGATTTTAAAGGTAAGACCGACGAACGGACACACGACGATGCACGGCTTAGTAATAAGGATCTCGTTAGTAATAGGGCTTAGTATAAGAGTACAAAACCAAAAAATGTAAGTGCAAATAAATATATTTTTTTTTATATACGTACTTATATTTTTATTACTTGATGTTGATGTTAATAACACAAAGACACCTAACTAGGATCTGTATAAAATTAGCAAAGTTCTGTAACAAAAATGAAATCTCTACAGTGACCGCAAGTCTGTTTTTATTGTTAATTCAGGAATAAAACCGTAATCCCTGACAAAATTACATTTCCTTAGAGATCCTCATTCCAAAATACCCCACAATCATTACCTTTTATTACACTGTGGCTACAAACTTTTGCTTTTTTTCATACAAATGTAATAAATTAAAGAAGTAATGGTCGATGTTATCAAACTTAACATTGTAATGATGTCATTTATGTACATAAAATTAAATATATTATAGGTACATTAAAAGAAAGATATTCAAATAATTATGTGTTATCATAACGTTTCCATTTATAAATAATTTTATTACGACGGTATTTCTGTTAATCATAGCATCGTAAGAAACAAGCGAGGCCTATAAACACTCAAAAATATAGCGCATATAAAAGCGCTTTTAAATTATTGTTATCTCGAAGGAATCAATTTGAAAAACAGTACCATAAAGTACTAACCGAAGAAATTAATTCGATTGGCAAAGCAATTACGAGCAGTCACGACGCCTAGTGATTCATGACGTTTATTACTATATAAATCATCGAGGGAAGACGTGTGAATTTACATAGCGAACTAAGTCGATGATCTTGTAAATTGAAATATTTATCAATTATTATGCTTTAAATTTCACTCAGTCCATATTTACTAAATGTATAATATGTTCTATAGAAAATAGTTCTAAACATTTAACGATTACTAACACTAAAAATATTCAAAAAAATGTCGTTAAAAAAAAAAAGAGTTTACAGGCTTCCATGCGTCTCTCAAAAAATGTATTCAAAGCGTGATACAGTTGGAAAAAAGAAAACAAAAGATCCAATAAGTACGTGACAGATCACAGAACCAGACAAAATACTGGCAAGTCTCATCTAAAGGGGTGCATATTTATGATATTCCGAAACGAAAGTTTGGAAAAATTTTGCACATGTAGCACGTAATGTAAAATATGAGCTCTGGTCCCTCCTACAATAGACGAAACGCTTAAAAGCATTGTCTTGTATTTCTGGCGAAATGAGATGTTCAGAATAGCTCTTTGAACATTTCTTGTTACGCTACTGTTTAGTACCTCTTGAAGAGAACACTGTACGAAGTCGCGTATTCATATGTACAGACTTTTCACTTTAAAGTGTTCGGAATATAAATAATTGATGCTTGAATTCTTCGTTATCTAAAGCTACTTTTGTAAAGATAAAATTAAATTTCAATTAAATGTTTATTTCATTCTATATAAATTAAAGTTTGTTTAAAAAAGAAATAAAAACAGTAAGGAAAGTTCTATTTCCAATATTATACTTTAAATTTAAATAGATTACATTTGAAGTATTAATTCTGTAAAACTATTTAGGTACAAAGCTATCATTTGATTGAATGTTATACTTTGAAATTGAAGAATAAATCCATTATAATATTGAAATGTGCATCGCGCATACCAATAAAAACAAAAATAACGAAACGTAAATAATAAAAAAAAAATGAAAAAGAAAAATTCTGACATAAGCTTAACCATATTATAACCCAGTAGATTAAAATAAAAAGGGCGATGCACATTTAAATTTTACAAAAGTATTACATATTAAAAACAAAAAATCTAAAATAATTTATGAGATATCACAGAAAAATCATAAAAAATTTTGACGATTCTAACTACGATTTTTATTTCACAAAAGAAAGTAAAAGCATTGTAACAACGAGCGTGTAGCAAAAATTTTAACAAACAAACTCCACAATAGACACTACATCTCTCCGCTCCATTTCGATACTCGTTTAATACAGGTCAACCATGATCGATCAACCAGAACGATGTAACACTACCCTAACTTCACGATTGCCGCCATAAATCGCCTGCAGTGTTTCAACAATAATTGCAACTATAAACTTCACGGTTGACATGCAAAAAGTAATAAAAATCTTTCGTAGCAGCTTTAGCACCAACGTGTACCGAACTGGATAAAATCTACATTATGGCCTACCGTCATTACATTGTCGACTTCTGACACGATTTTATTATGCTTTTATGGAATTAGTGATATTGTACATAAGAACATATCATCATTTAAAAATTGTATTAGTACAGTCGGTTGAAATAAATACCAATTTTTTTTCTTTTCGATTAGTTTAATAAAATTATTTCACGCATCAAATTTAAATTTTGTACTTAAAAATGTAATGTTATGGGTTATGTTCCAAATGAGAATAAAGATATTTATCTAGGATATACACAACATAATAGTATACAATTATACTTTACCGTATCCAAGTGAAATTGAATCCGAATTATATATACCGTACTGCAGCACCGGTAGATTGAAATTCTTTAAAATATTTATGGTTCGCCAACATGCTACCAAACGTTCTCTTCAATTTATGCCTTACTCTGCACCATTCTATATTGCACGATACACGCAGCCTAAATTACTGGCAGCAACACCAGGAAGGAACATAACTCACACTCCATCGTTATTAAAGCCCCTATTCGCTTTCAATTTACAAACATTTTTGTCTCATTTTCCAAAGGGGTTTTGTTTCATTTAGTCTATATGAAATGTAGGTCCTGGCCCATTGTTGTCGCACAGCATTGTGATATTCAGTAACAGTCGACGAGCTATTTTCATTCACTATTATGCGCTTTTATTATTCTCATTGTGGGTGACACTTACATATAGTCTTATTAACGCTCTAATGCGTCAGAATAGGGACGGGATGGTGAACATGTTACCGTTACTCTGTGAATTCTATATGGGAGGCTTTACGCACTAATATACGACTAGGTACGCTCTAGTACTCGTTCCATTATTAAAATTGTTATAGAATATTTCACTGTTCGAATTTCTACGATTTAAATTGTTTTTTATTTACCTTAGTAAGAAACTTGTTTTTGTATCTTTCTAATATTCTTTCAGCTACACCGCGGACAGACGGGCGGACATGACAAAACGATAATGCTTGCTAATTAATTACGGAGCCTTAAAAAACTAAATACAAAAACTCGTCACAATTTTCTTCTCAGTATATCTAATCAAGGAGTACCAAAATATGTATTTCTATTACAGTGTTACTTTTATTAAATGCCATTGAATTGTGAGATTAAGCAACCAATAATTTTCGCAGCTGCAAAACGGAATCGCATCTCGTTTCGATTATTGCTTCAACGTTTTCATCGGCTGCCAAAACTGCATTTACAATTACATCGAATGCCAAAAACTTCTTCCAAGTTATAATTTCGGTGTATTTATCGTTTTTACGAGGAAAAAAATGTTGAAATCGGACTGGATAGAAATCGTAGGAAAAATTTTCCGCTTATTATTTTTAACAGTTATTTCCCCCTGACCCATCGCGTCGTTAGTGGGGCGACCCCCAGGTGCCGCCCTTCATTAATCTTATTCCCCGCGCGCGGAACTCGAAGAATCTTAATTTCAAGTTTCGACGCTCCTCTTTATTAGAACTATGCGAAAAGAATCTTCCAGTATTCATTAAAATGGAATATCGGAATTGATCTTCAGTTTTATGTATTGTTAGAAACCTTGTTGAAAAACGCTTTATTTTCGTCCTGATTTTCGTTAAAAGACGGGTTTCGTTCGTTTAATTAAAATCCCTTTTTATGAACCACATAAAATTTGCTATTAATTTTATTAAAAATTACTAAATTATTTTTAAATAACACATCACGAAAGTAAAGGTCACATTTGGTGTTATTGTTTCGTTAACAATTGCACCAAATGGAACTTTTAGTTTTTTTATTAAATGCACATAACAAACATAAACTTTTTAAACTCACCTACGATTCACCTCAATCTTTTTGACATTGACTGAATATTGTGAAACTTTATTTAAAGGTTCATTTATATCACTATTATATATTAATACTTATACATAAAGCTCTAGTTTTTTTCACGTTGAAAGCTTTTTTCGTGTGAAAAGATAAACACAGAAAACGTCATACTACATAAGACCGTAGTATTGACCTTAAACTTCAATTAAATTTAGGGCTAATTATCAAAAATATCAAAGTATAATAATACCCATAAATACATATTTTTTTAACTGTTCAGTTAGGCACGTTACTAAAGTACAACTCTCCCTCCGCCATAACAAAATGTATGTTAGAAACATCAACATACCGGTGTCTAAAAGCACTCTTTAGCCGAAGAAGGCCTGCATAGACGGGCCAACCGTCGAGGTGTCAAAGTAGTATACGTAAGCGATCCCCTGGCGCCCTATTAAGATGATGAGGGCACCGCTGGGTTTAATTGGATAGTCTGATTCACCATTCCAGGAGTCCCACATACCCGCCTGAACCAACCACAGGTGGGATGCGTAAATTTACCAGCATTTAAAAAAAAGACACGTTAGTACATAAATAACTCGAAAAACTTAAAACGGGTGAAACCGTGAAAAACAGCCAGTAGTAGATAAAATCTTTACTACAATATATAGTTTAATGGAGTTTCTACTATAAGTAACAAGCGTGTTGCAAGTTATATAGAACTTGAACAAAGAAGATTAAAGTAGCTAAGCTGCACGAGATTAATTCAGTCTAACGCTTTTGAAACTATAACGAGACCCTGACCGAAAGCGAATAAGAATTTTATATAACGCTACTAAAATATTAAACATCATGTGTATATCTTAGGGGAGAATCACACTTATAAGTTTTTCTCTCGTAAAGATTTACGTAAGTCATTTGTCATTGTTTCAATTCAATTCTTTGGTTATTAGCAATCAGTATCGTTGTTTTACACCTGAAAGAATTTTCTGATAGTACTTTATTTTTGAAAGCCACTGCTTTCGTAACTTACCAACCCACGTAACTGTTTTCAGGTTGTTGAAATGTTTTATATTAATTACGAGAATAAGGCTTAGAAATTAAAATCTCGCCCTACAGATATAAGGTAATATTAATAGTAACGTAATAAATATACTTTTTTTTAAAAGAGGTGTTTTTTTTTAACATACATCGAAAGATTTATATTTAAATTAAAAATAAATTGATTATTATGGATGTTACTGATAGTTTAGATAAATAATGAATTAACACTTACAGAAGTACTATTTACGCGATTTAGCAAAATATTAGTAATTTGTATAATTTCGTATTTTGTATAAAACCTCGTATAAAAACCAAAATATATCTATGTAGATGTATTGTTTTGCCATTAAAAATTGAATGAAAATCCAGATTGGACGTCGCGTTGTCATCTTTTACGGTGCACGTCGTAGATTTCCACAAAGCACACAACGTTAGCCATAATAGTGGATAAAGTATACAGCTATCTATACGAAAAAATAATATGCTACATTTAACTCGACATTTACGAAAACTAACCAAATATCCTCACCCATGTCAAATTTCATCAGGAAATACTTAAGTGTTCCTGAGAGCAACTTAAGTCGATGCGAGTAAACCCTGGGTTCTTAATGAAGTTTCGAAGTTTCTCGTCATTGTTACGAAATTTCCTGCTATATACGTACATCTTTAGCAAATAATAAGTTGGTGAAATTTAAGTTCAAACTATTGAGAATCTAAGGTCAATGGCTAAATAAAGCATTCATTAATAGATTTTAACGCTAATTTAATTACATGAAAGATTCTGAGTTATTGTATTTTTAATAACTCTTTTTCTTATCATTTTGTGATTATTTGTTAGATTAGCTTCAGCGCGAAACTTCTAAATTTAAAGTTATTTATAAAAATATCGGTCCACTATAAAGAGACAACCATACCATACTCACAGTTTTGCTTTTTTTATATATAAGAATATTTAAACTAGCATTTTAAAAAATATTTTTCTATCTAATATTTTTCTGTAAGATGGGTTTTAACAAATCTTTCCTCTACTTTCTTCCTAACTTGAATGATCCATGTGCAAATTTCCAAGATTCTAGAAGCGGCGGCCTGAGTCAGTTAATTAAAGGTAGTTTATTAGCTAAATAATATACACAACTGATTTATTGCAAACGTTTGAACTTAACCTACATGAAATTATTTACTTTAATTATTATATCAACAAACTATACTAAAATATAAGCACGGAAAATTTACAACATATCCACTCAGACATACTCGTATGATTATAATGAAAACTAATATTACTAAAATAATATATTAATATAATTTACTAAGGTGAAGACCTAGGTGTCAGTGGGCTACTGATTACAGCTCGTATACAGACTGTCTCAATCGGGGTAGTGCCTCACTCTCGCAGAACTGTTATAAAATTGAAACAATTATTCTTAACTTTTAGTATTTTGGATATATTTATAAATGAAAATTTCTGTAACTAGAACTATAGTAGGCATTTACTTTATTTATTTAATTATAAAAAAAATGTATTCGAATTTTCTACATATTTATATTTTATTTAAATACTTACACACTTATTATAAAACGAATTATAATTAACAGTGTAAACTCCGCTTCCGTGCAATAAGCACATTATGGGGGTAATGTTGTTAAAATTTTATTGACTCCACTTATAGTAATGTGATATTTATGACGTAGAAAAGGCCCTGGAGTTTATTGTTTCATGCTCGAGGAGAGACGATGAATAAACTTAGCAATTTATGCCAGTTGTAAAGCTAACTGCGCCCGTAAATTGAGTGCCGCATAACAATTGTATGAGCTTTATGTATAATATTTCATAGGTAACTATTAACTAAGACACATATTAACTGCATCGTTATTATTATATAAAAATTTTATATTTCATTTTATATCATTTTATATGCATTATTTACTTCATGTATATTCGTAAGAAAACTATTTCTAATTTACTTTATCAATAAAAGGACTATGTCTAAAACGTATAAACTTATGTTTGTGGTTTAAGATATTTGTTATTTATTTAGATATTTCAAAAATACAATGTTATTCATATAAAAAATATGTGAATTCATGTTAAAAAATTGTAACGACATATCTTTTTAAATAATTTGTATAATATTTTGTACATTTCGCTCTACGTCATCACAATGGAAAACCTTCAACGCTAAATGTATAATTTAAAAAAATAAAAAATACATCGTATTTATAAGAAATTATTACACCACGTAAATTATAATATTCGACTAAGTATTTTGATCGAAGATGTGAAAACGGCCACAACATACATATATCCGAACGTAGCACAAACGTTGCGTTAGTTAATTCAGGTCATGTCAACGGTGATCCATCACGGGCCGGACATGATGTAACCTAGAACATCGTGAACCTAGCCGAAAACGTACATCACTAATGACCTCGTCAATTTTTTTGTAAAGGACAAATCTATCCAATGCGCAACGTCGAAGTGCTGAGCAAATGAAAAAATTACCTCTAGTAACGCGCTTTGACTTTATGTCTATGACGAGAATTACACTTTAAAGTTTTACTTTTGTAATTGATTTAAAACAACTCTGTAACCTAATAAAAACGTAGTAAGTAGATACGAAAGCTGTTACTGTCAAAAATAAAGCACTGACAATGCATTTTTCAGGTGTAAAGCAATGACATACAACTTATGTAAATCTTTATGAAAGTCTAAGATCAAAATTTATAAATGTAATTATCATTAGTAGTATTAGTATAAAAAGTAATCTATGTGTTATTGTGATATATGATATATAATATACTAATATAAAGCTCAATCACAAAGTTATAAAATTGGATTAATATAAATTGAATTTGACAAATGACAATCCAAGAAAACCTAAATTTGTTTGTAAGAAATAAATATCTAATTGTATTTATAGTGCTATTTCTGTAAGCAAATAAAGCCTGCAACAGACTAACAAGAAGCCAATTTGTACGAGTAATATAAAGAACAGGTATATAAGAAATCGCTTTAAGTCTCTTACATAAGGGGATTAATTTAGAACATGAAAAGCGTATACGGGTACGGTATCGATGATAAACGACCATTTTGGCGACCATGGACATTGTGCTATACTAGATATTGTGAGAAACGAATGTTTCGTACAGGAACAGGGATAACTGTTTAATAGATATGCTAGTAACGTTATAACCAGAATTAGTACATACTATCATACATTTCTCGATATATAATATGATTAAGTTATAAAACTACTTAGTCTAAGTTTACGTTCGTTTGTAAAAACTGAAATTTTATTAAACTACTGTGTGTTACTATGAAATGAAACGTTTTCATTGATCCGAATCGGGCCTAATTTTTTACTACGTTTAAAATATCGCGAAAATCAGTTATTTTTGCTAACAACGTTAATTACAATATTGAATGACACTTTGGTGACTTAGAAAATTTCCTAAAATATTTTTTTATATTAACATAGAGGTAGGTATGCATATTTTTACATGATATACTACTACTACTGGCTTGAAACCACGTTGATTTTTAACCGACTTCGAAAAAGGAGGAAGTTCTATATTCGGCTGTATGTATTTTTTTTTTATTTTTGTTGACCGATTTTATACCGACTTTAAAATTTTGTAGAAAATATTTATTTTTTACTTTTTAGTTTACTAGTTTCGGTGTCGAAGTCAGTTTGTTTTTTTTTTTCAAAAAGTTTTTATTAATATAAAATATTCTTCACATAACTGCATTTTTCAGTATAGCATATACTAACAGTTATTACATATTTGACGTTACTTCAAAAGAACCTACTGGTATGGTTGATGCTTAGGGCTTTACGCCAGGGGCTGGGCAGTAATAGGACAAATGAGATTAGGGCTCTAATTCCTTGATTGATGCGAGAGCACCCCTCCTACGCAACAGTATGCATAGTAGACACATTTCATTTCACAGAACCTGGTGGAATGCTGGAAATGAAACAAGATCAAATTAGTCCTTACTCCTTACAGTGAAAGTATATATTAGATATAATTTTTTATAGACCAATTGATGAATAATATACATACTCGTCTGCGGTCAGCTTTCTCAATACCAATCAGCGTTCTGCTTTTTATCGTTTTTGCAATTTATATAATGTCTTAATATCTAGGTACATATCATAAATTTGCATTAATCTTTTCATGTCTTTATTTACGTAATATTTATGCAAAAATTAACATTGGACCCTTTGAAATAATTACAAATATGATAATATTCTTTATGGACCAACGATTGTTGTCAAAAGAATATATGAAATTCTTGCAAAAATCCAAAAGTGTGGGACTCGTAAAATCGTTATAATAATAAACCAAGTACCTACTATACGTAGCTGCTCGTACTGCCACGCACAAATTTTTATTAATTATTTAAAATATAATTTCACAATATTCAATATTCAATTAAAGATATTCAAAATCCTTAAAAGAATAAAAAGTAACTTCAACTCTTTTATTATCTTTTATTTCCTATAACTTTTAAAAGTAAATTTATTATGTTTCAATTTGATTTCTCGACAAATTTTATTGCGAGTTCTTCCAGCATTTTATTATTTATTTGCTGTCTAGGCCGGGCGTCAAAACCGGCGCGCGGTTAATATTTCACAGTGCCGACGTTAAGTCGACGGAGATTTATGGAGCGGCAATAGCCTCTGTTCTACAATTAACAGCTCGAGAGACGCACCGCCCGATGGACCCTGGTGGGGTAATTATGCGTAATTTGTGTACGAATTCGTAATACGTTCGTAAAAATTAAGCAGTTTAATGCCGGAAATATGTGTGCAAGTAGCATTTAATTTGTATCTATTTAGGCATGCTTTTTGTTTACAACAAGTATAACGAGATTTATGAAATGTTATCTCTACAGCAAACTAATTAAATGGATGGAAATTTAATCCTGCTTATTATATTTGTTTAGGTCATATAGATCTTGTCGTATTCCTGGCATTTTTGTTCGTGTTGTTTACTTGAGATCTGGCCTATTTTATTGACCTATTTTACTAGATGCGCTTCTCCATTTTATTCGCGAGATAAATTATTAAGTATATAAATATGTTAAATCAAGATATAAGTTATATCTAGTCTTAATTTCACTCAAATCTTTTGAGTTGTTATAACGTAAAATGTAACCAAAACACACACTCACTCATAAACTTTCAAATTTATAATGTTACTTTAATTGAATTTGATAATATTTGTTACAATGATAAAACCTTATTATAGCAAAAATAAAAGCGTTGCATGTATAAGTACTTCCGTAATCCGTAAGGTAAAGTAAATAAATTTTAAACTTCAAACAGTAATATGAAACGAAACTAGTACAATAAAAGCAAATTACAAGTTGCAAATGTAATTCAAGGTACAATGCCTAGCCGCAGCATACTGTAGTTGTACAGTTTTGCCGCAATACAGTGTACGGTGCAGCTTCTCCGGTACAGTTACCACGATAGATGTCATGAAAATTATGCTGTAATATATTCATTTGTTCGATAAGAGCGGCGAGAATTACACCTGTCTAGGTTTTGCTTACTTACTTTATGAGATTTATATAAATAATTTATTTATCATTGCATTTACATCTGAACAAATTTATTAAAACTTACAGCTTACGTTGTCGTAAGCCGAGAATTACATTTAGAAGTTTTGCTCTCAGATTTTGATATAGATTTGTATAACTTAATTTATCATTGCATTACGTCTGAAAAATTTTACTGTCAGTGCCTTATTTTTAACATTCACAGCCAGCGTAACTAATAATGAAGTATTTATTACTAGGTTACAGGGTTTTTATATCGCTTACAAGTCACGGGAATAAAATTATCAAATTTAATGCTCGCTTAAGATCTGTCCTAGTACAAATTTTGATAGTTTTCCGTAATTTCCGTAATAACGTAATTTTGATCAATATTTTTCCATAGACCAATTAACAGCGTCTGTGACAAAATTATTAGTAAAGGCGTCAAAGAATACTCGATCGAAGATTATAGTATTACGTTTTTATACATTTACTACAAGTATTTATAATAATATACAAAAATGAATCGCTGAATGTGTTGCTAAGCGCATATTTCGACAGCAGCAGAACCGATTTAGTTAATTTTTTTATAATATTCTTTGAAGTACAAGGATGACTCTTACGGTGAGATCAATTAAAAAATTGCCTGAAAATATCTTACACATTTTTCTATATTCCTCCCATACAGAAGATTCGACACAATAATTAAAATAATTTGAAGTGTTTTATAATTTCTATTTTTTGACATAATTGTTGACTTATTAACTTTCTTTTTCTTACTAGCTGACCCAGGGTCTAAGTAGCAGTAACAAAAATAAAGAAACGTCTGTTACGCGGTACGAAGTTCGCAGTGTCAGCTAGTTATAATATAAATGAACATTTGTATCCCAACATAAATAAGGATATAAGTAAGTCTTTTGTGTGTTTATACGTGTAAAGAGCGCGCGTGTGTGTGTGTGTGTATTTTGTATATATTTATATAGTTTTTAGTAAATATCCTGTGCTGTTGACCGTATCTACGATATTTAAATAGTCCGTAATCTGTGTACACGGTACAACAATTTTCATAAGTCCACAACAATACCTTTTTTGTTCAAGTTTAAACTTCATTTACGAGTGAAACTTGAGGTTTTTCATGCGACCTACAAATTAAATGTCACACTTTCCTTTAATAGAATGCATATGAATTCTTAAATATGATATATATTTTTTCTTTATTTCAAATCTACAATAAATACAAAAAAATTGTGAAGGTTAGAGCAGGATGATCTCAACTGATGATCGCAGGTTTAAACCCCTGCTAGCACCGCTCAATTTTCAAATCTATCCAAAACAAACACAATATCGTGGAAGTGAACTATTTCGTTTTGTTTTAAAGCCATAATCCAATATAAACAAACACAATAAATAACTTTGTAAACAATCTTCAATTTAAAAGACAAAGCTAACATTAACAAAAGAAACATCAAACTTTGCAGTCCTTCAATAATTTCTTTAACTGCAACTAGAGCTGCTATCGACTGTCAACAACGGAAGTTTTTTCTCCAAATCCAACTGTAAATGCAAACTCGTTTATTACTTTTCCCATTGAGATGGCGATAACTTCTTAACCCTAGTTGACGTAGGGTGAATAACTGCGTTGACAGTTGTAAGGGTGTAGAAACTTTATACGCAGAGTAGTGATTTTATAGAGGAAATCTTGGCTTATACTACTATTTCTCATATCTAAACTTTGAATTACGTAAAGTATTTTATGTGACATATTTTTTTTCTACGTATGTATATGTAGTAGTAGTTATGTATATGTACATAGTCAAATGCATTTCAGCGATCCCGTGACGCTGCGGCGTGGTAGGGATGTTAGTTTTTAGTGGGTAGTTCGGTCCAACGTCGGAGTCCGGGAGTCCCACATAGTCGCCTAAGACTATTTCTCTTGCGATATGCGTAAATGCATTTCCTAACAATAAAAAAGCTATCCTGTATACATGGATATAACCTATACTTATTATCTTACTTATATGATATGTTTATAAACAAAAATTCGACTTCAATATCGTTACTTTTTTATAATAATACCCGACAAACGAGCAGGCGTGTCATCTGATGTGACATGTTTACCGTCACCCATAAACATGTGCAGCACCACAAATGCTTGCTGCGTTAAAACGATATGAAAAAAAAATATTTTCTATAAAAATTATTAGTTGTTTATAAAAAAATTATTGGCAAACGAGCAAATGAAACACGAGATGTAAAGTGATCACCGTCGCCCATGGACATTTGTAGCACCAGACCACAAATACGTTGCCAGCTTAAAAGAAATAAGGAATGACAGAGGGTAAAGCGATGAGGAAAGGAATGTGGGAGGTTAGGCTTCCATCTCTCTCACTCACCGTGAAAATTGACGTTGACTTCTGTCATAGCCTTGATTGAGCCAGCCCGCATACGAGCTTTAATCATTGGGCTACAGCAAAGCTCAGTAAAAAATAAACTTTTATAATATATAAAAAAGGTATTAATATAATAATATCCTATTTATATGTATAATCTTTCTCTGTGTACTCTGTAAAATCCCCTATCGTATATTGACCTCTCCCCTTCGGAATGCATTTCCAATTCGATATATATGTGTTTATAGTATTGAAATTCTTTTAGAAATCGAAAATACATTTTATGAAAAAAAAATATTTCACGTATAGATTACTTTTATTAATGTAAGTCGTTTAAAAATTTAAAACAGACCAAATAAACTATATAGTATTATAAAGTAGATTACTGATTACATTGCGATTAAAATCATTCAAATAACACGCAAAATCCATTAACCATATGTTACATTTATGATCAATGTTTTAGCATTCAATAGATATAAATAAAAACTACAACAAAAATCACTATCATACATTTCTAAATTAAACTCAAACTCAAAAGTTACTTTATTCAAATGGCACAAAATAAAGCACTTTAGAATCGTCAAATTACATGTCATATTTTTTTTTAGATTCTTATAAAGCTACCACCGGTTCGGAATCTAGTCTCTACCGAGAAGAACCGGCACAAGAAACTCGATAGTAACTCTTTTAAAATCATTTATACATAATGTATTTTTATTACATTAAATTATGTTCCGGATATCCGGATAGAAAATCAAAGCGTATCAAATCCACGCCTCTTTGTCGTAAAAATATTCTTGTATGGTATAATATGCTTTATCTATTAAAGACTTTTTTAATAAACGCTTTATACTTATTCAGTGGCAAATGTAAAACTGTTTGCGGGATTTTATTATAGATGCGAGATAAAAAGCGTACAAACCAATGATATTTAACTAAAATGACATTTGCAAAGAAACAGTGTTGCCAAAAGCTGTGCACGAATTAAACCAGCAACTGAAACCCGACTCTTGACCCGCTTCAGGAATTCCTCGTGAATTCAAACTCCGACCACGTCTACCAAATGCGACGTATGAATGACATGCACAAGTAAACTGTAGTTGACAAGTACAAAGCTACATTTGTTATTAAAGATGTTCTGATTTTGAGAGGTTTCATTCTATTCAACCCTCTACTGGAGTATCGGCGGACACTATACTCTGAACCCACCGGTTTAGCAAGTGTAGGTTTCTAAAAATCTGTACTAATATTATAAATTTTAAGAGTTTATTTGTTTGTTTGAACGCGCTAATCTCAGGAACTACTGGTTCGAATTGAAAAATTCTTTTTGTGTTATCCTAGGGAGGCTCCCTTAATAAATAAACTATCTAATATAGGCTATCTGCTAGGGGGCTCTTAGGCTATATTACATCACGCTACAACTCATAGGAGCGAACCAGTAACCATAAACGCGAGTGAAACCGCAAGGGACAGCTAGTCTAAAATATTCATATTTAATATAATCTTATCGCGATAATTAATGGTAGTAATAATACCTTTTTATTACCCGACGTTGCGACGAAGTTGCATGTGTCGTGATCAGCTCGTGACCATGTGAATGGTATAAATCCCGAAAGTTTAAAATAGATAGTCTAAAATAATTGAATTGTAAATTGACAATTGAAATAGTGCTTTTAAAACCTATTTGAATCTAGTATAAGTATTTTAAATTTAAGTTTCAATAAACTATGAAAACGTTTTTTTAATTACTGTCACTTTTGTAACTAATAAAACTAATGCAAAATATAATTACAATTTTAATAATAATTTACAATTTACTAATGTAGATCTTAATATTATCGACGTATTACTTCATTAAAAAATATAATTAAAAAGAAACTAACTTGAGGGTTATTATACGGAGCTATCGCTATCGCAAAGAGATGCATTTTTGCAGTTCATTTGTTTTGTTTTAGTACAAAACTCATAATACAACTGTGAAAAGTATCGCATTGAAAAAGTGATAGCTCACCCGTAGTTACTCTGCTGATCTTATTTTTACTATTAATAATCAATGTTATTTATATATAATAAATTATTGATATTTTCTTTCGATTATTTCAACGCTAAATATTTATTATCTTATTATCATTATTAAAATATTTAGTTTTATTAGATCACTATAATTCATGTATGCACATAACAAACGTTTGTTTCCTCCAAATATGTGATGAATACTGAGTTCATTTACATTTGTGTCAGAATCCACGTCGTATAAATTACCCCGCGAAACACTGAATACCGACTCTTGACCTGTTTCAGATGTCGTGAATTCACACAGTGGCCCACAGAAATACGAAGTACGGTACACTAAGTACGCATTTTTTTGTAATTTGAACCTTATTCCTTATATAACATGGATTTTGTTTTAAAAAAGCTAAAATTTGTTGTACACCTTTGTATGTGTAAACAAAGTTAGTGGTTAAATTTAAAAAATATTTTATAAAAATTAAAATATAGTGTATAGCTATACCACGGCTGGGCTAAGGCGTTTTATCATACTTACGGGGCAGATAGATGAATAAATGTGAAAACAACGAAGTTGCCATTATAATATAAATAGTATTAAATATAATAATAAAATTATTTACATAATATATTGGTACTAGTATTTTTTTACTAAAAAAATATGATACCACAATTTATATACATACATAATAATAATACTTCATGAACTTCACACGGAATAATTAAATGTATCAATAGCCCGGATAATATAAAATACAAACAGGCATATGACCAAAAGAACAGGGATGAAAACCGCAATTTTTACCACATGACGTCGCAATAAGTCATATAATTATGAAAATAATATTCAAAGGAAATATTCTTTTGTAAGCTGCAGTATTATTAAATAAAACTCTAAAGTACTGCGTAAAGGAGGGATAATTGTCGAGTATCCTTGTATGTCTAAATAGATCTTTTAAACTCCTTTAACTCCTAAATCCCAATTTGAATAAATCCTAAATACCGAATCCTAAATCCCAATCGACTGCGCAGGCCATTACAGTTTTGTCCGCGAAGGATTTATATTCTCGAAACATCACAAAATAACCGTTGTGCGAGAAACGGTACGTGGCAAAAAACTACTCAGACAATTGCTCCTCATCTGCACAGGCATTAACACTGACTGACTGACATAACGCAAGCTTAAACCGATGGTTCTAGAAGCATAAAATTTTACACAGGGCTCTGTATATAATGTAAGTTAGTATTAAGAAAAGATTTTTGCAAATATATCTCCGAGTTCGTATACATCTTGCAAGCACATTTTATTTCTTACATCTTAGAAAATATATTATAATGTTTCCATGTATAAACTAGCACACTGAAAATTTTAAATAAACTTGCAACAAATACAAATAGTATAGCTTTCGAGTTTGTCGAAACTGACCTAATTTCAAGTGCTTTTAGCGTGAAGAAGGACCAGTTATTGTAATAGCTCCTTTTTGTCCTCGAGGTCCGTTTATATCGCCAATCTTTTAAACATTAACCATTGTTATATATGCTAGTTATTGTAATATTAAATTACCAAAATTTATATATATGTATATATATTATTTTGATAATATATTTTTTTATTTAATCTCCTATCGCCTATATAGTTGTTCTAAATTTATTATAAATCCTAATTAATATTTATTACGTTACGAGCTACCGCCATCTCATCGCTTATACACAGTTGATTTTTAATTTTTTTACTAAAATGAAACTAATAAACTATCAAAATATATCTCGTTCTAATAGCAATGTCTCCGCGTATAGCTCTTCTGTTTAAAACGAAAATATAACAAGTTTCTCTACTAGACAATAAAATTGATAATGAAAACAAATTTCGATTAAATTTTTATAGCAAAATCTTAAATAAGAATTAATTATTTAATAATTAGAATATACTATAAAAATATCTCAACGTATTATAATTTTAATTTCACCGACGCTTAGTCGAGTCTGGTTTTTAGTGACGTATATGATACGACAATCTTATCGCAATACATCGTAAGTATCAAACAGGCCATAACACCAGCCAAAGTGCCTTTAAAGTGTTTTGTTGAAACTTGGCGCTGGCTTGCATTCTATGCTCGTTACAAGCGCATGGAAGTCTTGAAGTGTGCCAGCTAACTCCGGTTTATACGATAAATTTACTATAACATCTTGTGGCCCCTCGAAACATCCATAGCGCACATGCAACACTCCTCGTTTACGAAATAAAGTTTTTTAATAAGGCATGATAACGCTACGTGTATAGCGTTCATTTGATATCATTTAATTTAAGTTAAATGCAAGAAAAAAGATAAAAAATAATATATGTTAAAATCCATTTGTGTGTACTTCTAGTGATGGATAACGCATCTCTTATAAAAAATATGGTAGAAGCATTCCTAGGCAATGTAGGAAGACACAAAGCTATGACACCTTAATGAGGGCCGTTGATTATGATGCGTTTTATTTTTGATTCGTACTAGTGGTATATATATAATTTGTACATATTTTGTACATTTGTATATATTTTTATTACTACATACATGTACATATGTCTTGTAAAACTTAAAACGATTAGCCTTATGTTATCCTTGATCGTTTTAAACACTATTTTGATTCCAATCAACTGACCCAAAAACCACTGTTGTCGAAGATTTTTTTTTCAAATTTTGTACAAAAAACATATGTGGTGAGTATTTTTACATTGTTTTTTTAGACTTGGCACAAACTTAATACACCAATGTAGACGTAGGTAGATAGTGTTTGATAATGTGAATATTTTAATAACTTATCTGTTAATTTAGTAGATAAAACTTTAGTTACATAAGAGATAACCTATAAAAGATTACTATTTAACTATCTTAATTACCTTCCATACATTTTAGTGAAATTTATAATCATAAAACAGCACAGCATTTTGTAATGAGAATGCAAATGGAAACGGCCATTTCAACGGTAAAATGAGTGGAAAACGCTTCTAACGCGAACCAATATTTATGAATAAGAATTAATGTGGTGTCAAGTACAATGTTCATAACTTTAACTTTGCCATATAAAGCCGCCAGCAATGTTCCCGATAGGGTATAAGCCTATTAGCTCGAATTTGGTCTAGACCATAAACTTGGTAAACAAATGTACTAAGCGCACACTAGGGTATCACTGCGTGAACAGTATTTCGACGCTACAGAACGTGACCATAACTTTCGGGTAATATATGAGTGCATTGTGTAACCCTACGCCCTATGGATATGACTAACTTTTAATGATAAGTATTTATACTCGTGCATAAAAAAATGTAATAATGAACAAAAATGACGAAGTAGTTAGAATTGACTATGATCACGGGTTCAACTCACGGTTAAAATTAAATATGGGTTTAAATTTATCTCGTGCTTGGCGGTGGAGGAAAACATCGTGAGAAAATATACATGTGATGAGAGAAATTTTGAATGAGGTAAATCCGCCAACCCACAGTGGAGCAGCATGGTAGATTAAGCTCTAAACCTTCCCCTCAATAGAAGAGAAAGCCTTTACATTTTTATGAAAATTAATACTTACCATATAATAACAATAAAAAATATTACCGAATAATAAAAAAGTAAGTAAAAAAATAAACTAAATAAATAAAGTAACATTTAAACTTTTACAAAGTATTATTTCGTCTTCTGCATCTACACAAAACATTAACAGCATTATTTGTAAATTTTGGTCAATAAATAATATTTCATTGGACGAGTCAACGACGCGTAGCGGCCCAATATCTCGTAACGCTCAATTATAAAAGATTGGATTTTGTCTGTTGAATAAAATCACTTCAATATAAGTGTCTTCATCCTATATTGCATATGTATTTATTAGTACTGCATTTCACGTTTTTTTTTTGTAATAAAGCATGCAACACCTGAAAGTAAGTGCTCCGCCGCCAATAAACATTTGCAACAACAAATCTCAAACAAAAACGTTTCAAAAAGATTAATGAAAAATTGGTTATAGAAAGAAAACGGTTTAAACAGAAATAAAGAATCTATACTCTATGGATATAAGAAGGAAGCAACAAAGGAATGGAGTGGTAGGATTCCGACTCTCTCACTCACCCCTTAGCCCGTAAACGAGCTGTTGTCAATATACTACAGCTAAACTCTATCACGATAATCAGATCTGATAGAAGTGTATTCTTACCTACTTATTTATAGATTGACGATGATATGACGATATCATAATTTTCACACGATTTATTCCGCGCGAATTAAATAAACGTAATTTTTTTTACAGTACAGGCTTCGCCTAAGAAATATATTTTACGTAAAATACACATTAATATATTTTACGTAGAAATCGCGTAATCTGACCACGCACTATTAATAGAACGTTATCTCACTCAATGATATGCAAATGAAATAGGTAAAGCATGGACGCGAATTTTTTTTTGTACTTTCTTCTTGATGAAAACTTAAAATTATTCAATTTGTTTTTTCAAACAAATCAATGTTTATGTTATCAATCAGATTTTAGCAATAAATAATAAGCTGGATAAGTACGAGCAAAGAAATTCCATAACATGACTCCATGAAATGAAAAAAAACTTATTGCTGTGGAATCCTTTTTATAATTACAAAGTCTAATCTATTAATCCAATTTAATATCTACGATAAAAATATATACGTCTTACCGTAATATTTTAAAACATGTTAACTACTATCTTATCCATTAGGTTTGTACTAGATTTACTTCTATAGGTACATTGTCTTCCCTGAACAAAAACCGTAATGGTCAACCAATTTCTTAAAGAGTTGGCTCTGAGAAATTACGGGGATAATGCAAAAGCTCTTACGTAAATAAAATGTTAGAGCTTGGACTTCGTTTTTAAAGGAACCCACAAACGCCACAGTTTTTTAATTTTAAAGAAGCTCTCCACTTGATTGCCTTGTAAGTAGCAGCACTTTGTAAATAAATGGTGCAGGGTATTCTAGGAATTTCTGGAACAGGTTTACTAATCAAACATAGATAAATTAAGTCCTTTTTCTATATATTATATATTTTTAATCTAATTATTTTCATGATATTTTTAAAATTTCATTTCAATGCTTTTATTGAACGAAACAAATTTTCAAAGACGTCCTAAATGTAAAATAACCATGAAGTCATCGTGTTGAAAAAATAAAACTAAGTTTTCTCTATTATTGTTTCTATCACACATTTAAAATAGTAAAACTTACGTAATATTTTTATTGTATATTATTAGGCAGGCTTTCTGCATAAAAAAAAACTTTCACACTATAACCTATTGAATCCATTTCAATTTCATGATCAAAAGATATATAAAGTGTATTAAAATAAGTCAATCGTTTTGGCTATTAACATGCAGACAAATACGCCCAAACATAATTTCAATGCTGTATACCTACGTTCAGGGGATACAGAAAGCTCGTACATATTGATTTGAAACGCTATCTGATTAAGCGATGATATTGGATTGAATTTTACCAGTTATTAATCCGTTTTATTGCGATACGTTGCAATTCGATTCCATTCGATATATCTCTGAATGTACCTTAGGAGAGTTATTTGAAGATAATATTTGACAAATAAATAAAATTTAAGTAATACGTTGAACTAATACATTTTTGAATTAAAACAATGCTTAAAACACAAAAAAGATTTTATAACTGAAACGCCTTATAGCCTATTATTATGTGTACACTAAGATGTTTAAAAAAATACCAACACCGTGAAATTCACGATTCATGAGTTTTTTCAAGAGCCTTTTAGCGTTTCTTTCAAATCCTTCTAATATAAGCTTTACAAAATTGTTATTTAAGATGTTTGTCCAACCATACCGAGACTAAAAGGTATGTTTAAGCATTATGTCCCTCATAAAACATAAGACCTTATAAAACCGCTACATAATCGCAGCGGGTCCCAGCCTAAGTCCCTCTGGAACCATTCTCCGTTGCTCGCCCCGAAAATTACTCGACCTACGTAATTTTGAGTCTTTTCTTTGTTATTCTTTGAGGCCTCCCGAGGATTGCGACGTTATGATCTCATTTTGAGTTATGAGAAAAAACTCTAAGGAGGTCCCCGCTCGCTGAATGATTGTCCCCGAGATTAGCTGCTTACCGAGAATTGTGGTTATTTTATTTTACAAGTTTCTGGTTCGGGACTTTCAGAAAGATGAATATTTTTACTTTATTTTTATCTTATTAAAGAACTTATTATATATTCCTGATTCATTTTTATATGTATTTTTTTCTAACTAAGCATATTATTGAAATAAAATTAATTTTGTCAAATTGAAAATCAGATACACCCATGACCTAATTGACATTAAAAATATTGAAGATAGCCATATTTTCTAGCTATTTGAAAATGCTCGCCTATCATTAAAACATTGCTAAGATATTAGTATTATTATAATTTTCATAAGAATACAAGACACTGGCCATCAGAAACAAGTTCATTTTGAAAAACCATTTTTCTATAATGTGAAAACCAAAGTTGTGTTTGTCTCGAAGTCATTTCGTTTCGTAGCCCGTAACGATTCCTTTGGGTCACACTTTCGTGTAGATTTTATATGTTACTTTAGTTACTCGGGACTGTGCGAATAATAAACTTAAGCAGTAAATTCGCTATTTCTCAACTGTATATTTGTCCCCAAGAAACTTCACGACCCCAAACTATGAAAACATTTTATTACAAGACAATTGCAAATATACGAGTATTCGTAAATATTTCCAGTAAAATAATAGTATAGTCATTATTATCACATAATATAATCAAAAATATAAGAAGTGAAATAAAAAATACGTCTAATACAATAAAAAGTCCTTAATTTAAAAAAGGACAAAATAATTATATTTTTGAGTATCCTTTTTGAAATTCCTGCGTAAAAATTAGAAATATCAGATTACTATCGCTCAAAAGAGATATTTAAAAATCTTATTTAGACGTGATCGTTATTTATACATGTAGGAAGTATGTAACGAATAGGTCCATTTTAGACTAAAAGTTTTCACGCTATAAAAAATAGTTAAAAACTGCCTTTAAGCTGGGTTAGCTCGAATTTTCAACGATATTCCGGCATCACGCATGCAGTTATTGCAGATTGCCAGCCCACGTTCAAACAACGCTGCGTAGAGCCGTCTCTGCGCATCCACGGCGAGGATGAAAGCGGCAAATCTGTTGTAACATTGGCTTAACAGCTAGCGATTGGTGTTTGCTTTAAGTTATGAACTGAAAAATAATAAAAATATTCAAATTAAATAGTTAAAAACTAATTTTTGTTATCTTGCCACGAGGACTTGATTTTTACAGTTATTAAAATATACTAATATCATTATTAAATACAATTATGATTTCTAATTTGATTTTGTTGTTAAAATTGTATTGCGTATAAAACCTTGTTGATTATCCGTATAAGTTAATTATTTCATTATTTATCCAAGTTAAAAAATGGTTATCAATTCGTCTGAAACTTGTGTGCTTATATTCAATAATGCTCTTTTAGTTAAGTGCTTTTGCTCAAAGTTATAAATTTGGACAAAATTAATGGATGAATAAAATGATGAACAGAGTTTATGAACAAGACAATTTTATTTAAAGTACATTAGGTTTCTACAAACATAATATATATTTAAAAGCAAATCTTAAATAAGGATAAAGATGAGTGTCATAGTGTCATTTTTTTGTCTATGATACAGAATAACCTGTCTCTTGTGACTTGAGGTATTTGAGAGCACTCTGCAGCAATATCCAACCCGATTCCGTCCACTAAAATTACATGCCACTTCAACAACAAAACTTTTTGTGGCATCTTTGAAACAACTACTAATAAACTTTTAGTTCATGTTGGTTCTAATATTCAGAAGTAACAATATATAAGATAAAAAGTTTGCCTATACTTGTACCCATATTATTAAATGTAAGCTAGCAAGACGTGAAACAGAGAAAAAAACTAATTTTTATTTCTAAGGATTTTCCCTGCATCCGATAAAGATTTCACGAACTTTCGCGCTTAGTAAATAATCGTATTTTAAATCTACCTCCGAATAGTCTACTGATACATTTATATTTGGTTTTGTTTTTTTCTGTACTTTTACTCGTTTAATTTTTTTAATGTAATTGTTGTTCAAATATTATTACTATTGAAATATAATTTTGTTACTACATAGTACAATCAATGTAAAATTATATTTTAAGAATTTTTTAGGCCAAAATTGTTTTGTTACCCACTCACCTCCAAAAACAATAGTTCGTTTGGTTTACATTATATACCATAGCGTATCGCAAGTATAAGGAATGTCTCTTTAGTCTTCAATAGTCAACGGGAACTTACTTTATTACTATTAAATATATCTTATTTTATATATTTCCTTAAATCCATAAAACAAACTAAAGAACTAAAAAACCATTAAATTAGTTTGTCAGAGTCACATTCGAGACACTAACACTGCCACTGAGCTATAAAGTTCAGAACTTAAATCTAATAGCAACGGACAATAATGTGGAATCCATGCAATTTTACACCGAGCGGGCACACAATCTGTAAAGAATCTCTTTGTGGACCATTCTCCGGTTGAGACTTTGTAGAGAAAAGTCTTGCACCGGCCCGTTATCTTTGGATTTGTGAATGAACGAGACATAAAGCCCGCTTGAAAGAATCTCGACTCGGCACGAAATAAATTTCCTCGTAAAACAAAAATCCGAAAAGATAATACAACGTATAATAAATTTCAAATAGATTATTAAGATTTGTGGGTGAACGATAAATATATTAGCTATATTACCAAGTGATGCGCTTAAAATATTTAAATAAAATTAATTTCAGTTTACATTCAAAATGTATTTGTCCACATATGTCTTAATGACGTTCAATATGTTTCATTTTACGGTAATATAAAGGAAATATTTACCTTAAATGTCATTAAAATTTATTTCAGTAGAAAAGGAACAAAACCATTACACACTAAAAACGCTCATTTGAAATAGTTATAATTGAAATAATAATTTTAACAGTATAAACAATAATATCGTAACTAATATTTAAGTAAAAAAAGCCCTAAAAATTTTTCACGTAAAACAACATTGTCGTCTACATCACACACATTTTATTTACTTCCAACTCATTTAATATTGAAGAAAATTATTCCAACGTCTCGTTCGCTTCCGTACGTTTCTGAAACGGGGATGACCCAAGTTAATATGTATGAAAGCTCGACGTAGAAACCTTGCAGGTCCTTGTTCGCCGAAATGTCGTTTCTATATAATTCAACGACACCCGAACTGAATAATAGACTCTGTCTTGAAGATTCAAGGCGAGATGTGTTCTATTTTCGCGCTTCTGAGTCATTAAAAATCTATTTTATGATCAATGATTTATTAGTCTCTACATTAAAATTTATACACATATTTTGAACATACTTGGAATCGAGAGAAATATGTGTTTTAATTCTTTCTAACAATGCTTATAAAGATGTATTTCATAGTAAGTTATAATTATTGTGAAGAATCACTGTTTATCGAAATTGATATAATATAGGTATAGATTAAACGCGGGTTTTTATTCTGTGAAAGAACTAATATTAACTATAAGACAGCAAAATTCATATTACGTAACTCTTGTTTTTGCAAATATGTGACATTAACAGTTATTTATTTTAATTATATTAATTGGATAAAATCAATTCATACTAGTAGTAAAGGGATTTATAAGTTATTATATCAACCTAAGAGAGTATATGGTGCTTTCGAATACACATTTGCAAAAGATATCACGCTATACCGTCTTTAACCTAAAATCTAGATCCATTACGTTATAAATGTTTTAGCAAAGTTACCGTCCAAAAACCTTTTGAAAACATTAAACTAGGGGGAATTGATGTTGGTCCATATTTCGGCTATTGTCGGTAAAGCGACAAGACAAGACGTGAATAAAGTCCGCCAATTTCAACATGGGTACCTTTTACGACTTGAATGAAGTATGAAGTACGTGCAGACAGCACTGTTTTACAACGTCGAAAATAAAACGCCTAATGAACTGACTTTA
The DNA here is from genome assembly GCA_037950945.1 of Hypolimnas misippus. NCBI lineage: Eukaryota > Metazoa > Arthropoda > Insecta > Lepidoptera > Nymphalidae > Hypolimnas > Hypolimnas misippus. The sequence goes on from JBBEEQ010000019.1 coordinate 6,937,252, forward strand.
TTGTTAATAAAAAGTAAAGCTAGTTCTCGAATTTAACGTTTTGCTTTTACGTGACGGTGGCCTTTTAAGCAAATGCTTATGGGACCTGAAAAGTTTATTTTATACCTTTCAGGTAACGTGACGAAAAAATATAAATACCTATTAACTTATACATTTTTTTATCTTCATAACGCTACGTAACAATATAATTAAATTCATTTGTTATCACAATATTCAATGGAACAAATTCTTTCGTCGAATCCATTGTGTATAGTTTATTATCCACCGCATTTAAAAAGGTATTTTTTGAAAAACAATTTCCACTACGGGAAGCGTAAGATAGATCGCCGTATAAATCTCCGGCGTGTCTAATTGACGGCCAGGAACTGCCGGCCTTCCTACCTATCCTGATTCACTGACTCGAGAAAAAGTCAGAAAGTAATTCTGCTTCGGTTAGTGTGCCTTATTTTATCGTATTAATGAATATAAAAAAATATATATATAAAGATATTTCTTTAAATTACACTAAATCGTTAAAAAAAATCTTTTTTATTTAAACGAGTAACTCCGAATTATTAAATAAATATTCTGACGTTTTTTTTATTGGTTTAAGACGCATAAATATCTTCAAACACAATTTTTAAACATCACGCAATACGAACAAAATATTTAATACAAACAAAAAACGAACACTATCTTTACCGTCAAATAAATAACAAACTAGATTACTTCTGATTACGAATCTCATCTGTAATACCGATGTTTCCGAGACCATACATTACTCGGTTTTAATGATGGCGGTCGCCATTTAATCATCGCAAAGGGGCCATAAATCCTAATTACAAGGCTTATTATTTCGAACTCGCCTCGAGATCTGACTGAGCCAGTGAGCTTCGGCAGGACAATAGTACCGGTAACATATTGACTCAACGCCCGAGGACTGGGTCTGGTTATGAGAATTACGTTGTATAGAAATAGATACGAATATTTATCTGTCTCATTGAAAACGCTTCGTTTTTTTACCAATTTACTAATAGGAGCACGTTTAAAGGATAAACAGAAGATTAACAATTTTATACGTGTAAAGATTTTCATTGCTTATCATTTTATAACATGACTAGCATCTCGCAGTTTCACACCCCTTGCCACTAGACAGGGAGCTAATTATGTAAATCTCAGATGACAGCTCATTTTTAATTTTTGACCGTTAAAGAAGTCGTTTTCATAGAAAATCTAAAGTCCATTCTCAGAATATATTTAATAGTGATAGTTTTACACAATTAGCCCTACATCCAATGCTTGATTGACGCTTAGGTTTAGAGCTTCGTAAAATGTTACAATTTTTTTTAATTTCTCGGGTACATACTTAGATTAGCATATTCATTTAAATATAGATTATAAAAGAAAATATTTATTTAAATATCGCATAGGAGCAAGTTTGTATTTATGACCAGCTTTTCGCCGCGACTTCGCTCCCATAAATGCTCGCTTAATTGTTTTATGCCTATAACCTACACCCAAGTAAACGCAACAAGTTGACAAAGTATTATGGCAATCCGATGAACATTAAAGCACTGCTTAAAATACAAAAAAAAAAAAAAACAAATTTGAATTTTTATATATGCGCTAGCCGATTATTTTGCTTGCAGCTTCAACATGCAGATTGTTTTAAAATTATACGCATTTATTATTATAATTATATTATTAAATTATACTTCACATTTATGCATGTATTCGCATAAAATATAGCTTTTCACTATCTAGATTAATGTGTGTTTCAAATAGTACTATAACTTTTAAAATGGGTTAAACACTTCGAATTTCACTTAGCACATATAAAATTCGTTCTCTCTTTATTATAATATACTTTAGGTGACCAATTTTATTACAGACGCAAATCTTTTCATCAGCAGCAGAGAAGTGTAGAAAGTTTCATGAAAGAGCTAGAAGCTACAGAAATCATCGTCTACGTCAATTGGGAATAGTCTGTAAAACCGGCAAAGTCACAGATATTCCTTCCTGTAACTATCAGAAATAAATTGTCAGCGAAACACGAAGTTGTTCGTTATACAAGGGTTCTGACACCTGCTAATAAATTTATACTGGTATTTTTTTCATAACTCAGAATAAAGAATTCTGCTGTTAGTATTGAATCAAAAGATACGATTATATTTTCGACACAAGCAATAATTTTAAATATCTTAAACATTATACGTTTTATAATTATTTCACAATTTATATTATTTATCAAAGCCGGAACTAAAGTATAGGTAGGAGTAGACGGTTAAATCCGACAGACGAAAATAGGCTCCATGATTATATATAAATAATTTCCTCTTTTATATCAACAATTACAAGGTACTAAAAATAAGATATTTTTAAAGTATATTGTATCATATTGAAAATTTTCACTAAGAAATGTATGTTTTTAGTATATCAAGTTTTATTTTCACCTTTTACACAGTTTCTTTTCTTTATCAGTATTATTTAGAACCATCAGAGAAAAACGAACTCCCGCTTAACCAGTGTTTCTGTAATCAAATTTCAATGATCGTGTCAACAAACGTAACAAATCCTCCAAAGTTATCATTTTTAAAGCAACCTTTAATAGGATCTCGAGATTAATAATCTGTTTATTCTTAATAACAGCGGATCTCTAAAAATTGGCACTCGATATTCCCGCAAGAAACCGCACTGATTGCACAAAGGCCTCCCGTGGGGCCGAATTATCGTCACGTACCGGACCCCACTTCGTTAGTCCACTGATGACGTGTACTCAACACCCCAATATTTTCGATTCCACACAACTTTAGCATGCGTATATTTTATGTAAAAATTTAAAAATGATGATGTAGCCTTATTATGTGGTATGGTACTTTGTCGCTGAAACGGAAGACAGTTGTATAAAGTTTTATACCTAAACGTGAAATATATTTTTTAAATGTAACCTATATAACCTAGTATTAGGGAATTGATCGAATATCGTTTGTATTTTCTATTCCGCATAAAATAGGTAGTTTCATTGTTACACTCTTAGCAATGATATTTTCTAAGTAACTATTACTTTTTTGTTTATACATATGTAACGATTGTGTGCCTTGTTTGTTACCTTTAATAAATAAATAAATCAATATACTATAGATGTGTTACATTCATACTATTTAACGTTAGATATCTGTACCCGTTTCCAACTTTTACAAAGTCTTCAATTATCTCGTTGACCTATAGATACCTTATTCTCGCCTGTCATACTAAGACGCTCGCTGGTTGTTAGGCAACGTCCTCCAAAGTGAACGACACTCTGTGTGCCAAAGTTTATGAGTTTATAACATATCCATAGACACTTATATAATCATTCAATCATTGGTGTATAGGTACTAAACCAGAATATATACTAAAATAGCAACTTGTGCATATTATACTTATATAGACGCACATTATATACAGGCAGGTACATATCTTTTTTCATGTAATTGGCAAATGGGAGTAAAATAACAATTCAAATTAAAATTGGCATGTAGCTTAAACTTAGATCTTTCGCAGACTAAAAAATAATAAATAAAAAAAAAATTAGGATTATTAACACTATTAATTATATAACTATATAAAACAGCACTTACCAAGAAAACAAGTTGATATGAGAAAATCGTAACATATTAGGATCATTGTATTGGCTCTACCTTTGTTACCTTAATTGAGTGATGTTGTCAATAATGAGCTTTACTTATTGAATTACGTCCCACCGCCTAAAGCGCATTCATCGACAATATAATGAGATCTCTTTTATTTAGTTTGCTCGTTAGATTTTCCGAAAACAAAACACACTTGAACTCCCTATATTCATTTATAATATTCATTTATAATTAGTGAGTAAATATAGTTTGTAAAAGTTCAATTAAAAATATAATTAAAGTAATTTCACGTGAACAATAGTTGTATACGAAAGTATCTATATTAGTAGTGTATTTTTTAATTAAAGATAAATTCTATGCAACATACAAAAAGTAAATTTTAACATGAAAAGTACAAGTAATTTCAACTGAAAAATTCAAATTAACGGATAAAGAGCCTGTGGTCTGAATTGGCTAATTTTGCTATTACCACGGCTGACAATCGCTCCGGATATGAGCGGAAATGAAACTGCGATGATTTTCTTTTTAACTTGCTTATGATATTCGCTGCAAAATTTTAGACATTTTCCTGTACGAGACAGTTTTAAAGCATTGTAAAACAACCTTTGGTCCCTTTGTTTATGTTTACATTAAATTTTAATATGACAGATATTTTTTTTAATCTACAATTTATATCTATATTCAGTTTGTTTAAACATCTTAATCTCTATTCGCAGAAACTATTAAACAAATTTATAAAAATCTTATTAAAGGGTTATAAACTGATAATACTACACTTGTAGCGAGCAGAACTGTAAGCAGAGAAGTACAAAACATGTCATAGCACGAATACTAATTTAACATGGATGAAACCATGAGGCAAGTCTAGTATTTTATATAGTTATACATGCGCTTTTTAATCTAGGAGAAAATAAAATAATGTTTTTATTTTATATCGTGCTAATATGAATTCAATAAAACTAAATTTAGAATTTTGAAATAAATGTCGAGAATGAGAGATATTCGCGTAATATTGCTTCTAGCGGCACGTTTTTGATGAGCTGCAGTTGTTACCACAATTACCCGGTCAAGGAGTGCCTGAGCACGTCCGGGAATAAATCGCGCTGATTGCACAAAGATCCTCCGATCCCTCTCATTTCGTTATCGTTGCAATTGTGTCCTTTGAGCGCTTCTTAATAACAGAGAAAACGAATTTAGATAGTCGGTAGTCGCGCAAAAGATCCACCGACACTCGTTAGCCGCGACTTTTAATTATAGAAATTATATTTTACGATCCCATAGCCGTTATTTAAATATCTTGCAAACTTGTTCCCTTAAACCATAATTTTAGTCGTAAAAAAAATATAATTCGCGGGTGTTCAGCTAAATAGCCTCTTCCGCATAAATAATTTGGTTTATAATTTTACAGTTGCGGAATCTAGGCAACCCGCAGAGAACGTGTCGCGATTCAGAATGACAGTTAAATAATTAATTTAACCTACAATCGTGAGGGAATGGAGTGAAGTAGTTAAAAACATCGTTAAGCACATTGTCGGAGGCGTTTAAGTCAGCTGAAGTGAAAGTTTTCACGTTACGAATACTTGAAAAGTCCATTACACGCTTGACGGCGTCGACGTCGACCTTACGACGACGCCGAGTTGTTTGTAATTACACAGACATAGCCCAGATTTCATTTAAAACTTTGTGACAGCCGCAGCCGCTGACAGATCTCTTCAAGATCCTTAGTCACAGAAAAAAATACGCTCAAGCCCACCATTACGACGATAATATCTTAAAATTTTAATCGGAAGCGATTTGTACTTAAGATTGCTTTAAAACCACCTAAATACAACAAGCCTTATACAACTGCTTACGCAAAGATTTTTCAAGTTAAACAATAAAATCGAAGAGATTATATGTACTAAAACTAAGCTTCTGATTCTAAAATCAGATTTTAGTATAATTTATACCTACCTAACCAAAAAAATAAAAAGCAACTTTTTCAATACAGACAGTGTCCTATTCATCCGAAGGCTTTCATCGCGATCGACAAAGCGCAGCATTGTTCGTTATTATAGAATATTTCACTGTCAACAGGCAAATGGTAAAGTAAACTGAACGCGGCTGGCGGCATAGTAAGTGAATTCCCATGGCTGTGCCATAGTTGTGTAGTGAATTAATAAGTTAGCAGTTCATGAATATTAAGATAGAACGACAACCGCGACTCTCCATATTCATACAAGGTGGCGTTCCAAACCCCGCCTAACTGCGTTACAGAGCTTGTAATTATATACAATGAAAATACATATTTCGACGCTAAACGGAATATGCAATAGAGTAACGAGAATGTTAAACTTTGTACCGAAATATTAGATTTAATATTATTTATGAGTACAACATTTTAAATCTGGTACAACAATTATTAAATTTATTTATTAATAATAGCTATTATACTTTTACTAGTACAACTATATAAATTTATTCCAGAAGCTGATCGCACCAAAATTACTCCCAATTAAAATTTTCCGGTATAAAGTGCATTAACGGCGGGTTGCGATGAAAACTACGTATAACTGCTAAGCTTGGTCTATACTGGATGCGCTGAGCCTCCAAACTTGTATGCCCCTAATTTTAGCCGAAATATTGCAGCACTCGTTCTGTTCGAAGTGGTTAAAAGACTAATAAAAATTGGTGCAATTAAAACCTTCACGGGACTATAGAATAACGGAATACGACGTAATTTGATAATAAAAGGAACTTGTATGTTTTTTACTTACTTAAAACGTACTTTGAAATAAAACATTAATTAAATGACATTTTTAAACTTTTACTTATATAATAATTATGATTTTTTTTTTAGTTTTCCGCCTAAATATTATACAGGTATAAGAGATAAATATACAAGTAAACAATCCTTCAACGTGACATCTCTTTAAAGGTCAATAAATTAGAATATCCCCAAATCCCCGAGTTAACTTTTTAAAGAGCCCTTGTCAATACCGTGATTGATGTAGCGGCGATCTAATTGGACAAGTACATCTGTATAAAAACTCCTTTAGGGAATCGAAATGAATGGCCTATCCTGATTCAAGTTTCACATTTTAGAAACTTACTCGTAAAGTAAACGTTTTAAAATTACTTATAGGTATTATGTACAAGTCCAATACATAACCTGCGCGAATTTTTCTTCGCAAATCAGCAGAATTGAGAACTTTCTTTCAAAGATTAAGTTAAAACATATCAATGCAGTGCTTAATTCTGTCTGATTTAGATTAATTAAAAAATATATATATTAATGAAAAATATGAAAATAAAGAACATTTAATATTTCACGAGTATATGTATTTTTGATTTTTTATTACATTTTATTAGAACAGCAAAATTTTTCAATTTTAAAAATATAAAATATAAGCTCGTAAGTGAATTAAGCCCCAGTTGGTGCACCGACCAGCGGAGTAAATAATCGCTTCGAAACGTCCAAATTGCAGACGTTGATTTAATGATAATGGAACACAACTTTTGGCTTTAAATATATTTATTAGTACAAAATTAAATAGACTTTTTAATGTTTTCTCTGTAGAATTAAACAATGAAAGAACGGTATTAAATCTATTATTAAATCTATGATTAACATACGAATTCTAAACCCATAAACTTTTCTAGCAATCAGTGAATAAAACAACTAAATTATAAATTAATGTTATATTTAAATTCGTTATTATTTATTTGTTTATACTATTGAATATGTTACATAATAATTAGGTATTATAAGTCCCAAGGCACTAGCTAGCTTTGTTTACTTTATTGTACCTAATTATTAATCAGTTATTCAATTAGCGAGAGTTATTGACCGTTTTCTACTTATATGTAGGTAGTATAACGTACATAGCATACGTTTTGCCTATAGGGTTGTATAGTTACATTAATTTCGTGAATCCAATAGGGTTGTCTCCAAACACGCTTTGTACTTTGTGGTCGGTTAACAAACAAGCCCATCCCATTATTGCACGGCTATGTATCTAGAAATTTCAAGATTAATATGTACACTGGGTTACTAGACATGTTGTATTAATAAACTTTAAGTCTTAAGATCAAGGTGATAGACTTCAAAATAACGATTGACGAATATTCGTCTTAAACGTAGAGCGTCGCCGTAGCGCTGTATGTTAGAGAAACTGTTTCTCATTGAAAACTTGATTAATACAAATTTGAATTACGCAATAACACCTTGTTTTCTTTTTTGAAATTTGGATGACATTTGCTTCCAAAAAGTTAAAACAAAAATTAAATATTCATGAAATATTTAATTAAAAAAATAAACAAAATCTATACGTAAGTTACACATATCATTTGTTTTCGATAAAACTTTTATTTTTCTTTAAAACAAAATCTATGAAATAGAAAACTAATCTTATTTAATACACAGTCCTACATAGGCGGTGTGTAAAATAAATTAATGAGATTAACGGATTTCAGATAAAGGACCCAACTTAGACGCTAAAAGATGACCATCAGATTGTCCATTTGTCCTTCTAGAAATAAAATCTAACCAAACCAAGGAAAATAAATCTTAGATCAAAAAAGGTTCGTTTGAAATCCTCACTCTTTAATTAATGTGACCTAATTTGTTAGTTTGGCTTGGCCTTGTGTGCTACGGAGGTCAAAGGGTAATTACTCGGTAATAATGCTTTTGACCTAATAAGTCGAACATTGTACAAGTGCGACACTTGAAGATGTAAGAAAAAAAATCTATATGACATCTTATGATCTTATGAATCTTGAATTATTTCCCCTACAAGTAGATAATGGATAGAACAGAGTTTGATGAAACTTTTTAGTAATATAGATTATTCATCAGAACAACACATAAGCTACTTTTTATCAACATGGGCGGGTTGAGCCGCCTGCTGAAGCTTGTAATCTGTAAACGTTCCTTAGCCGAGCATAAGTATCAGCTATAACAATAGGGACACCACACCGTTCCGTTGTGGATTTTGATACATGTAGGTCCAATATTTTCTTTCGACGCTGAACACGAAGGATGTTTTAAATACAAAAGCTTTTGAAAAACTCAGCGCTGCTCGCCCAGTTACGGAAACCGCAACCATCCGTCAAAAACCTACTAAATTTACTTTTCATAAAATATATGAAATCTGTCACTTAATATTTTCTTTATTCTAAAATCTTTAAATTGTATTTTTCTTTAACATTAAAATACACAGATTTCGAGTAAACAACGCATTACAAAAAGGCTCAGGACTTGCAAGTCTTACACAAAAAGATCGCATTTCTTAATAGGTATTGGAATTTATTTTAAAGTAATATTAAGATTTACTAAGGCCTTTACTCAAACTCTTTAGTAACGTGACTTTCCTAAGCAACTTGGTCCCTTAAAAAGATAAAGTTTTTAATAGGGTTTTTGTATAGTAATGCCTTTTTTACCAGTTCTCCAACCCATAAACGAAGCTTGTCAGCATTCGCCATTGAAATCGGTCTCCTTTAATTTTGAATCCAATAAATTTCGTAATCCGCCAACGGAATTTATATCGGCTATTTAATGTCAATAAAAGAGAAGACGCCACTGCTTTTTGCTCAACCCGCCAAATGTCCCCCGAGCTCATTTTACATACAAAGGTAATGTGTCAATGATCGCATTATGAGAAGATGAATACGTAATAAAAAATCAACCAAGTGCAACCAAGTGTTGAGTTGAATCAAATGAAAGAAAGATGCAAAGATATAAATAAAATGGTGTTTTATGAAAGAGAACATGTTAAAAGTAATAATTATTTATAATAAAGATATAGTCAAAGTGCCAAATTCCGTCCGCGGAGTGAACCCGTCTACTCGCAATGACTTTAATTTAATTTAATTTATAGTTGTGTCAGTTAAAGGAAATAAGATTCTTGCTGTAACAATTTCATCTAGGTGAGGTAAATCAGTACAAAAATGAAAACAGTGGTTATAGTTCAGTTGTGTTTTTACAGCAAAAGCGGAAAGTGCTGCCGTTTTATTTTAATTAAATGTAAAATTTTGTAACTTGAGGTAACTTAAGACTGGTACGTGTGTATATGTCCGCTTGAACGATTTTTGTATTATTTAACAAGGAAATATAGTTTTATGATAACTTTTTCGGTGTTATAAATTTTTTCTATGAAAACTGTCCAAAATTCTGTCTACTTTATAGAGTAAAATCGTCATATAACGAATTTTTCCCATTTCAGTTATTATAAAATATTTTTATATTAATTGTAAGTTTTTGTTTGTCGGTTTTTTTTACAGTGATACAATTAGTCTTACAGTTTTACTATAAGAATCATTAGCCTGTTATTTTATTTTTGTTAGATATTTTTTTACATTTAATTTTACAATATTTTTTCAATAATAAATAGGGTGTTAGAAAATATAAATGTTTACCACCTCCATATTTTAAAATGTGTCGAACTAGCCCCGATTTAGACTTTTTTTTAAATGCGATGAGGACATTATTCTTTATCTGTGTAAGCATATAATTAATCATTTGTTACCAACCCATCTTTAAATCGTCAGTGTTTTTAAACATATAAAGATTTCTATGTAATCTTCGCCTAAAATGGTTTTGACGCTTTTTGAATGACAGATTCGTCCGTGGCAGGGTTTTTAAGAAGTGCTAAATATTTAAATACTGAAGAGGTTAAGTTTTAGAGATTAATTTATTTTGTAACTAAAATTAAAATTTTAAAAAATTTTTGGTCGTGTAAAATTATTACTTTATAATAAAACAATTATTTTATTAATAATAATTATAAACAATCAAATATATAAATTCAATATATATCTTATATAAGTTATACAGTGATATTTGTACGTGCTTTACTTACATGTTACAAATCACCTACTCAATTTTTTCATTAGGTCATGTCGATGTGCAATCTTAATCAAAATTCTGCTTAAAAATATAGAATATCTGTAGCGTGCTACGAAACAGGTACAAAAAACGAACAGGTAACGAAATATTTCCTCAGTAAAACATTTTATAACTATTATACATAAATCACAACGTTTATATAGTACTACGAGGTTTTCCGTCCGTCACTTCCCATTGAGTTCATCGAGTATCCATTCAATTTCGTTGCGTATGACAGTATACTTGTTCGAATCTAATCGGGTGACTCGAGCCATGTCGACTCGCAAATTACTGCGCTTGTTTACGACAATGTACATACCTAACTCAATTTGCCTACTATTGTGACTACACCCCGTTAACTTCGCTTTTATTGTAGTCCCCTAATAAAGACGTAGTTAACGGTTCCCCATCTATTAAATCAATATTGAGTATATGAACCGAAATTTATCTAAATATTTGTTTACCTACTACAGGAATACGATCGAAATTTATTGTTGTTTTACATGTTCCAACTTTTGCTACTAACTATTGTACTTTTTTAGTAATATTATAAATGCGATTGTGAGCTTATTTATTATTTTCTCATCACCATCATGAAATTTTACATACACTTTATAACAGTTACAGAAATGTACATAGGGTACCTAATTTTCATTAATAAAACACTGTTTCCGATAGATAAAAAAATGTATGCTGTCGTCTGACATAACAAAATTACATTAACGCGATCGAAGCCGCGGAAAAAAATAATCAAAAACAAATAAGAAAATATAAAAGTACTGACAAAACAAAGAACATAACTATGCCCTAATACCTATTATAGCCAGAGCCTAATTGCTGTAAGAAAAAGACCCTCACGAACTTTCCTATTGTTATACTGAAAAACAAGTCTTTTAAAACTCTTAAGTCCTGATAGCCGAAGTGAACCCTGCACATGAACTGAATATCGACGTAGGAAAACGATATGAAATGTTCAGACTTAAGGATAATCATCTTTTTTGAACTGAAACGCTAAATGGCATTTCTATTGAGCAAATGGGGAAATCGTGCCGCTTTGTCGTCTATTCGCTTACGTATTGAAAGGGCTGGATTCGATATCGTACGAAGCAGCTAACTGTCGATCGCGACGAATGAATACCTACGGCGATACAAAGAACTTGTGCGAATATTGAAGCGATCACGTCTTTCGGCTTATGTTCGATATCAATTCTTAGTTTATTTTTAGGTAAGATTATTAAATTTAATTTCCAAGCCTTTTAGCACAAATGAAAAAAATTTTCATAAAATCATCATCTCCAATTTCCAAAGGCAAACTTATTTTATGATAATTTTATTTGTATCTAGTATTTAAATATTAAATCTTTCTTCGTAAAAAAATTCAGACTTTTTCAGCAAAAGTACTTAGTCCATTTCCATAAAAAAAAAAACTGAATGCGAAATGCCATATTTTTTTTTACATTAATTTAACTTGGATTTAAAAATTTCTTTTTTTTTTAATATACTATATTATTATGTAAAAACGAAACAAAACTAAAGACAAAAAAAATTTATGAACAACTATTAATAGAATATATTTTTAGAGGCGTGTAACCTGTTAATTTTTCGACAGACTCGTTGGCGCAGTGGTCGCTGCAATTGCCTGAAGCACTAACGATCGCGGATTCGATCCCTGCCCACGGCAAACGTTTGTATTGGCCATACGGATGTTTGTCATGGTCTAGGTGTTTGTTTTAGTTTTTCCGGACCCCCGACAAAGGGCCACGAGATCTTAATTGGGGCCGTTGATATAATGCGTTTATTATTATAATTATTTTTTTACTAAGAGTAAATTAATAGTCGATGTGACTCATGGGTACGGAAATCTCAATCCTTGAGCCGGGGTTTGAACCTGCGATCATCGATTGAGATGTGTTTTAACCACTAAACATCTCGGCTCTTCGAAATTAAGCTTCTCTCATTTTCATTTAATAGAATAGGCCAAGTTTTTTTTCAAGCTCTTTTTGTAATAAGTACTAAAATCATAATTTTCATTGGGTAATAAAGTTTTTTACGAACTAATTGGCCAATATCTTTTTGACATTTTGACAAAAGATTTAAAAAACATTTTAAATATACATTCAGTAGATAAAAAATAGATGTAGTGAATACTTTAAACCAATAATGCATAGAGCGCTAGTTTTAATATAAATAATAATTATGTTAAATGCTTCTGGGATTTGTGACCAAGAACAAAGTAACCATCAATTTATTACCAAAGATTCTTAACAAGGTGATGGGACCCTTTCAAAATATATTGAATTCTAAACAAAATATCAAAGTTTAGTAAAATTAGTAATTTTTTTTTAATATTTTAATGTTAACATGCAATAACTTATTCAGTCATAACAAACCAGCCAATGCATTAATTATGATTAAATAAAACAAAAAAGAAGGTAAAATATAAATAATTGTATATTAACAATATATATCTCAATCTTCTAATCTTTTCTGATTTTCCATTAACACCTGCCTAACATTAACATTTATTCGTGATTCTTCAACATAACTTGCGAACTGTGACCATCCTTTATTGTCTATATTTCTGTCCATTTCTAGCAGTAAAATTTCTTCATTTATTAATTTAGTTTTAGTGTCATTACTGGCAATGGTTTTTAATTCATCTTCATTGTTCCAAGGTTGGGTCGATGCTGGTAATATTTTAGGAACTGCGTGATAGCAAAGCCTTGCCTCCTTCGACATAACAAGTATGTCACCACTGTTAAGAAGAATAGCTGATGGCTCATGTGATTTCTCAGGACCACCTATTAAGAATATCGCAGATTGGCCAAAACTGAAACATTCAGGAAACCAATTATTGACATATATCATTCATAATGTTGTAATAAATACTTTCATAAGCAGTTGTAATTCAATCAAAAAACTATGAACAATTCTTGTGTGATATTTACATGCCATATAAAGGTTATTATTAAATTTGCAATTTCATTTACTTAGAAGATATACTCATGCCAGTATTCTTTTAATTCTAGTCTTTCGTTGAAAACCAAACTTATGAACTGCTTATGATGTAAATTTATGAGGTCAATCTATCAGTTCAAATGAATAAAGAATTTTCCAAATTGATTAATAAATTATGTGAGTTATCAAACAATCATTTAAAGATAAAAACACCATATATTGAGCACCTTCTTCTTTTTTGAAATCTGTTGAAATAGAAGAAAATGCTGGGACTGTTACACTAGCACATACCTGAAGGAAAATAGAGGAGCTTCTAAATTCACTTCTGAATGGTCTGTATGAGCAGAAAGTGTAGAACTCATGTGGTAATAGTTGACAATAGCAGCTTCTGCTCTAAAGTTGGCATAGCCTAAATATTGTGCTACAACATCACATAGCTCAGCTAACTCCTGGGGGAAGTCATCCCTCTTTTGTTCACTGTACACCTGGAATTGAAAAATACAATATTCACTAAACTTATAAAAAATAATTTTATATTTAATTCCATGTTGATAATTAAGATTCATCAAAAGTGAGACAGTTTGTGAGTGTTTGTAATTTTTTCAGAATGTAAGGTCTTAACAGATTTGATTACAATTTAAAATGGGATAATTTTTTAAATAAGAATTACATTAAAAATGAAGTATTTTTTTAATTTAGTTGTTATAGTGTGAAAGATCCAATTTCAAAACATTTACATTTATAATAGCAGTAGGATCACATTATAAGCACAATCAATATCAACATTTATTACATCATCATATTGTATTTAGTTATTTTAATAATATTATATGGATGCTGATAAGCAATAATGTGTCAACACACAAAACGTCAAATTCGGAGATGTATTTTGATACTGCATTTAACAAAATTAAAAAAGTTTTTGAAAAAAGTTTTTTGATTAATTGTTTCGAATTTCAAGTGTGTTCCGTATTTTGCAATTTATAAAATAATTTTAAGAACTCTTTATATTATATATTAAATTAATCTGCTTTTAATTCATTATACTTTTTATCAAAAAACATAAGAAAATATGGATATATACTTCTTCAAACAAATTTATTAAGAACAGTTTTGACATTCTTAGACGACATTTCGTGTGATGAAGTCCATGTGGACTTACACACTCACAGTATAGCTTATCAGCGTCCATATAAAACCCTAAACAAATGACTGAAAAACATAATATTAACATTTTACTTTGGTATCCCAATTGTGATGGTATCCTAATGTTGTCCATCTCAATTTTTTCTGCATTTTTCTATCCAATTCTCCATTCTTGTGTATTTCTTTCCACCAATCTTCAATATGTCTTTCTATATCAATATTTGTTTTATTAGGTTTTTGTGGGTATTCTTCTAGACATTTCCTGATCCAAAATCTTTGTCCTAAACTTGTAAATGGATTTACTATCAAAAATAAACCTGGATGTTTTTTAAATGTATAAGTTTTCCATTTTGTATAATTTCTTAAACCTAATAATTTAGTTCTCGGATCATCTTCAATAACATTAGAAACATTGTTCATCTATAAACATTAAATACTTTTTAAAATTTAAATTGCATAAAATTATACCAACACCAGCGCATTTAACACATTCACTACCACTACAAGTTCAAAGTATTATAAATGGACACACATTGTGTTGGCAGCGTTGTTTGTCTTTACTTTTCTGTTACTATAAATTTTTAGTTATATGTAGTTGCACACCTTCTGACATCTACATCTAAACAATTTATTTTGTCTATGTAAAATATAAAGAACAAAAAAAATTCTTGAGTCAATTTAAATTAATATATGTTTTATTTACAATATGTATGTGGTATTCTATTACAATAGAATATTTCAGAATTTCTATATCAGGACACTGGTTCCTGGCACTGGTGCACTGGCAGTGTCACCATCAACAGTAGGATACACTGCCGTATGTAGTAGAGGTTGAGCACCAAATGTTCAGACTAATATTCTTTTTTTTTTTTATTTACAGCATTAAACAAGTATATTCAAAAATATAGTAACAACAACTTTTAATAATAAGGTATTTTTAAATATTTCGATATCAATATTTAAACATAATATATTTCTACGAAAATATAAAAAAAAACTTTGTACCTCGATTGGTATATCATACTGTATATTAACTACATTATCAAGTGATGGCTCTGGCTTGTTTGACTTATAATACTTAAATCGTTTCATAAAATTATCTTCACATTTTGTTTCTAAATTTCTCTTCATGTTAATTTTTTTATGCCCAAAAATAAATTATTTGGTCGTAACATTCGATAAAATAAAAGTAAAAATAAATTGATAAAAGATAAAGATAAAACTGTCTTGACAAGATATTTTTTTTTGCTTTTTTTCCTTAGAAAGAAAAGGCTAAGGTATTATACCATACAGCCATCTTGACATAACCGCCCTCCTGTGTAACTAGTTTCTATTTTTCCTCTTGTACAAATTGCAATTTCCCGACGGAAAAATTTAATTTAATCTTATTCGAAGTCGACAACTATTTAATTATATATCTATAGATATGTTACAAGCTTATGGATTTTGGCACCCAGAATCTCGACAACTTTGGACGACGTTGCCTAGCAATAAGCTAGCGACTAAGTACGATAGGCGAGAGTATATTTGAGTCAACAAGTCGCTTGTTGAGCTAGCAAAAGTTAATAAATAAGTGGATGGTTGGATTTTCACAGAAAAAAAAAATCCTCTAACTAATAATTTCAAAACTTGAAAATACATTCAAATGCGAGCAAAACTAATTCATTCCATAGTAAAATGATTGTTTAGTGCAAATTTTGTGATTATACCCAAATTTCACGTCTAGATCTGTAGATATCTCAGTTTTATATTTAGGGAATAGCGGGTGATGGCAGTCATGGCATGGTGATTACTTAAATATTTATGGTGATGACTTCACTTGTAAGGCAATGACGCATTATTAATTTTAAATAAATGAATCTTACGTATAAATCAATTGTTTTAATAATTTAACACAAAATAACAATGCTATATGACTATACTAATAGGTTTTTATTTTTAAATTTTAGTAGTATTCTTATATTTTCGTCTTCTTATAATTTTATTTTATCTTTGTTGGACCACAAATTATTGTTTTCATCAAATCAAATACTTGAAATTGCTTTTGATAAACTTATATGATAAATTTATTCTGTTTGAAGGCTCAGTTATACACTGTATGTGTCTTTTGAATTTTTTGCTAAATTTGTGATATCTGAAAGAACTTCTTCTTTGTTTCCGCTAGTAAATGGACTTTATCTCTTTATTTAATTTGATTTGTGGCTATTGTTGTGGAACGTGATGTGTTGATATTTCGCAACGTTAATCTCTTACAGTATCACTCACATAGCACCCTGATACACTGTAAGTGCACCTTTGAATGTTTCAAGATTATTTGGAATCTGGCAATCTTTTTCCTCTACATCAGTTTTGCTTACAGTAATTACCATAATATTGGCGCGTGCTTGTAAGATAGCCACAAGTTTATCTATCGTTGTAATATTCGTGCCGTAATCAACTCCATAATAAACTGTCCTTTTGATCACAGCTTTCACTCCATCAGTGTACCTTTCCCATGGCCTAATTTGTAGGTAATCTTTTAATTTTTGCTGAGCAGTTGTATTCCAAAATTTCGGGCAATGATTATCGATCTTCGTTATAATTCTGTAATTTTTCTGTATTTTATTCGTCATAATTCTGTAATTTTTCTGTATTGTGTAATTTTTCTTTTAGAGACTGGATTTTTCCCTCAATTCGTTTCGTTCTCTCTCATCTCATCACTTATCATCGAAATCTAAAACTAAAATAATGAATAACAAACGTTCATGCGCATTTATTAACATCCAAGCTTTATGAATACTGTAGTGACAATTTGGGCTTTTTTTTCGATTATTTTAGAATATTAATAACAATAGTTTGTATGCCACTATTTGCCAGGGTAACCCCACGTATAAACGATGACAAAATTTTGTCTATACGACTTTTTAGTCTTTTAAAAAAAAAAATCTCGATGCGAGCGCATGTTACGTTGTCGTAAATTTTTTTTTGCAGTTCGTTTGGTACTGGCGGAACGGGTCCAGATATCACGGACAGTGTTACTGTACCAAATACGAAATGAACTTAACTATGATTATACCACCACGGCTTCGACAAATGTTAATACTAAATTTTAAATATTTTTTGGGCATAAGTGTGACGAAGACATTTTTATTTTAGTTTTATATACTTAAAGAGGCTATATAGATTAAAGGAATTTAAAAATAAAAATCTGTTTCGTACGTTAACTTTACATACATTCAATTATTATGATAATATAAGAATATTATTGTAAAAATTTGATAATGATGGATTGCTATGAACAATTGTCATAATTAAAATATTTACTTATTAATTATTTCGAATATAGATTATAAAATTAGTTATAAGTTATTTATAAAGTTTTGAACTCTGATTTCTGGAAAGAGAATAAATGTCAATGTCAAATTATTATCATCTATCACATATTCACAATTTCGAAATTAAAATAATACTTACTAAAAGCTACAAAACAAAATAAAGAAGAAAGAAAGGATAATAATTTTATAATCTAATCAAATGTGAATCAAAAGATTCGCCTAATTTAACGAATATTTCATTATTCAGTAAATTGAAATGAATGTTCTGAAATTTAAAGTATAAAGCTACCATAAATGTAATGTAAAATAATAGCCGAAACTAGTTTGATTAAATAATATATTTTTAATAAAGTTATAATACAGAATGAGTGATTCGACTGTAAAGCCTATTGAGGACCCAAAGGTGAGAATCTGTATTGCTGTATTATTGTTATCAATTCAAAGTCATACATTAGACACTTTTAACTTTCTTCTGAAATTCTTTAATAAATTCACTGCATCTATTTACATTATAACTAAACTTTTTTGTAGACAATTGAAGAATTAGATGGTAAAGCTAAACTAAAGAAATGGCTTAATATGAATTTTAGAATTGAGATGACAGATGGCAGAGTTCTCATTGGAGTGTTTCTGTGCACTGACAGAGATGCAAATGTTATTTTAGGTAAGAAATTTTTAAATCTTCCATATTTTAACAATGTTATTGAATAAAAATAAAATATTAAAAAATAATCTTTTAAACATTTAGGAGCTTGTTCTGAATATCTGAAGAATGTTGATGGTGAAACTGAGGAACCTCGTGTACTGGGTCTAGTCATGGTGCCAGGCCGACACATTGTTTCTATTCAAATTGATGACACAACACCATCTCAAAAATACTACTTTGATGAACAAGGAGTAAATAATTAATCTTCAGTATAATTAAGTAATACACAATACATACATAATTGTTTAATATAAATCAATTGAAAAAATTCAATAAAAAAACTTTTACTTAAGAACACATTTTATTTAAATCTTGCAATATTTGCCTAAATAAATTCTTTTCGAGATAAATATTTTTGGAATCATTAGAAAAAGGATTATATTCATTTTGTTTACTTCCACATATGGACTCAATGTAACTTAATAAGTCATTACAGATTCCTTGAATACAAGACATTGAACCATTAAAAATTTTACATAGAAATTCATATTTTAAAATTTCATTAAAACAAATGAATGGATGTTTTTGTTCATTTTTTAAGTTTTTGTAAAAATCTACACTCAATTGTCTAATATCTTCATCTTCATCTTGCAAAAGAACAATGGCTGATTTTATTGCATTGATTTTAACATCATCAGAATAATCTTCTAAATCTTTACCAAATTCATTATTAGCTAATGCTGCTATATATCTCATATCAACATCATAACTCTCAGGGTTACATAACAAATATATACTTTTTGATAAAAGTAATAAATTATCATTATTTCTTTGTCTGGTTAAAACTCGAGTAGCAAAAGGAATAATATATCTCAGTTTGTATGCAGGATGTGTTATATGTTCAGTTATTAGACTGATGCTGCATAATTGTACATTTACATCTACTTTCAGAGATATATTGTAAAGTAATTTCCATAGTGCTGAACTATTTGACACCAGTTCTGATGACAATAATACTTCTGCAGCTTTTAATAAAACATCTTCAGACTGCTTCATGTTATTGTCGATTCTTTTAAGAAAAGTTTCACAGTATGATTCAAATTCATTTGTATTTAACACTAAACTTAATGCATCAGGAATCATGGTCCATGGCAGGACTTCTAGACAGTTTTGAATCTTTGAGTGTGCCCACAGGGACACTCCTGGTTCATATCTATTATTATTCATTTCATACAAAATAGCCTGTATAAATTCAATTGTAATCTTTTCAGATTCTTTGCTCAATTTAGCTAGAGTCCATTTACACATATAAGATTGATTTTTCTGATTTAATATATTTTGATATTTCACACTTAATTTTTCTAATTGTTTTGATGGGGTGTGAGAACAATTTGAAATCAACATTAAAATTCCGTGTGAATAATTTTGTGTAAAATTTCCAACATTTTCAAGAGTCTCGGATAAATCTTCAAATGAATATATATTTGGTATACATTGTGATGTCAGTCTTCTTACTGAAATAATAGATTGAAATCAGAATTCTTTTGGTCCTTTAAATCATATGAGAAATTATATCTTTTTGCAAAACTTGCTAATACATTTAGTATTGGTACTAAATTAGAGTGTGCCTGAATTATATCTTTATTATTTTGATCTTGAATTTGTTTTATGATATACTCCCATAATTTGGGTGAGTGAGTTCGAAATTCATCACATGCTACAGTAGCGACTGTTTTTTCATCTATTCCAGATGCCTTCTTCTGACCAATAAGTTTTGGTATTAAAGCTCCATATAATTGAAGTGCTGCATTCCTGAAATTTGTGAGAGTAAATTATACATTACATTATAATAGATAAATATATGTTACACTATAAAATATAGTCTCATTACTAACCTTATTTGCCAATGACGATTAATAAGATTAGTAAAAGCTATTGCTGCTAATTCGGCAGTATAATACATCGTATCAGAGGCCAAACTGCTATCTGTTACTATTCTTGTTAAGAAGTGTATATGAATCGCTTTTGGTAAATCCTTTTCATTATCAATCTCAACAGTCTCATCACTGATTTGAGTATCATCTAAACTCTTGCACATATCCAACAAAGTTTTCATAAAATAATGAAATAGTGGCTAAAAACATCAATAACATATAAAAATGAATTTAAATCAGGATCATATTTTTACAAATCCTATAACATACCTTGCCTTTCTTAAGATCATTACTAACGATTCTGTGAACCATTATAGACAAACCAGCGCCTCGCCTAGTAACAGAGGACATTTTGGCTGTTTCAAACAAGAATTCATTCAATTTGTTCTTTAATAGACAGATCGGCAATTTTGAAACTTCTAGGTTGTCTGCTTGAGAAGTTAAACATTGAATTCCAGCACCTGAGAATTTGTTTAACAAATAATTTATCAACCGGACACATTCATATCAATTTGAAAAGGATATAAAATAATTTAAATATTACCAAGTGTAGTTCCTGCCGCTTCGATAGCACCTTTATGTCGCGATGTTTCGAGTACACGTGTAATTATATTCAAGCATTCATCACAAATATCCTTATCATATTTAAAATACTGAATCAAAAGAGAAGCTAATTCACAGGAAGCCTGTAAAAATATATTTTCCCTTAAAAATTTATATTAGATGAATGTTTTAAATGAAAGTTTTTCAGTTTAATGTAAGTTTCAATGAAAAAGAGAATTTCTAAATCTTTACATAGACAATTAGAATAAAAAATAGGCTGTGAAGATTAGCTAGTAAATACCTTGACATTTAACCATAAACAATTCAATACAATTTGATGTAAATCTGATATTTTTGTGTGGTCGTCTTCATTCTCAGATTCTAAACCAGATTTTTTTATTAGAGCCTGCACCATATCATTCATTTTTGAAAAATCAGAACTGGTAGACATATCCTCCTCCCATACAAATTGATTAGAAATACCATCCACTATGTTAAGTAATGAGAATATACCATCTTTTTGAATGGTTATTTGAAAAGAATTTCTGATTAAAGATTCAAAAATTATAGATAAAATATTCAAAAACGAATGTAACTGTTTCCCATCTTCAATTGATTTTACTATATCTCTTTTACAAGAATATTCCACATTGATTTCATTAAAAGCAAAATGAAAAATGTCTTCTACATTTTTAAACTTACTTTCATTGCTATTGTTTTTTAATAAAATATTGATAACAAGTTTAAACATAATTTGTCCACAACTTATCTCATAGAAAAATTTACTTGCAATGCATTTTAAGCCCTCTTCGATCAAATGATTGATTATGAATGTATCACTCAGCTCTGTTGTGTAATATTCTGATAATAATTGAAGCACGCCTTCATGCACATCATTTGCTGGATCTTTCAGTAAGTCTACTAATTTCATTATAAAATTGTTAGAATTTAATTTCCAATGTCCATTTTCCTTTAGAAATCCAACTAATAACTTACTTGTTTCTCTAATTTGCTTATGTTTTTTTCTTGGTTTTAATTCATTGAAACTTTTTAAAAGAACTTGGGTGATTTTGACAGAAGTAATTTTTCTTTGGTAATTGCCATTAATGCCTATTGACTCTATAACAAAATCTTGCAAGTTATGACAAAAGATAATCAAATTGTGAATATCTTCATTATTGGCTGTTTCAGTAGTGTTCAAGTATAAAACATGAAGTTTATCCAAAAAAAATATTAAATTATTTATCATACTTATTCTTAACACAGTACAATCAGAGTTTACATTGTCCACCAAATATTTGTGAATTTGTTTATAAACTATTTGTGATGGTAGGTTTTGTTGAGAAATACAAATAATTTCAAATGCTAACATTCTAACTGATGTATTACAATGATCTAAACTAAATGAAATAAGGTTTTCTTCTTTTCTTAATTCATTGTTACCATTTGATAATTTTTTTCTTGATAATCCAAGTTTGAATCCTTGCTTCATTATGCATAAAGTACTGTATAATGTATATTCTGTACAATTGATATTATTCAATTGATCAATAAGTGACTGCAATAGTGAAGGAAATTTTTTAAGAGTATTTAGACACCAATAGTTGCTGAAATTTTCAATTGACTTAAAACAGGTCCCACCTAATATTTTCATGGTTTTAACCAAAAACAAAGAAGTCCAATTATCATCTGAATATAATTTTTTTAATACAGCACTATACATATCAGCTCCAGCAGACACTAGACCTGGTTTAGATAGGCTGTATACAAGACCATCAAGCCATTGATTTTCAGTAACCAAATAATCAATATTGCCTTTGTCATGTTCAATAATTTCAGCGAGCATCAAGAATTTTGCTTTATTCCAATAAAAACTGTTGATCTCATTAACAATCGAATCATATATATTTTTATCCAAAACCAATAGTAAGTTTTGAAAAACAATTCTGTTCAAATTCCTTATACCCGTAATGGGATTCTCCCAATTATGATTGATCAGATTTAACAGTTTTATTTGATTATTAGTACTGAACAAAATATCTTGAAATACAGTTCCCACTGCTTTTTTAAATGATGTCATAATTTTAAAAACAATAAATGTATATTGAGAATATTCATATGCTTTTTGTATTAATAACTCGAATATTGCTTGCATTGTTTTCTCCAATGTAACATCATTATTTAATGTTTGTTGAAGTAAATATGTAGACTGAAATACACCATAACACAAAGATACTGCCAAAGATATTCTCAATTTCTTGAAATCATTTTCTTTAAATTCCAATTCATTCTGAAGAATTTCTAACACTTTGTTTAAATACAAATCTTGATGTTTAAATTTGTTAAGTACTGTATAAAAACAAGTAGAACAGAGCAGCTGGTCATCAAATTCTGGGAATTCAATAATTAAATGCATCCATAATTTTTCTAAAATCTTATCATAATATTCACTTAAATGTTCACTATTTGCACTAGTTCTCTTTACAGCCAGTAAAATGTCCTGTAAATTAGAAATGAAAACTATTCTTATTTGTTTTTTTTTTTCAAGAGAACCCAAGTTTTCTCAAGAATAGCAGATACCCAAATAGACTACAAAAGTAAAATATTATATTAATATAAAATTTTAATCAAATTATCAAAACAATTTTCAATAAGCCAATTGATTATAGTTAAAAAACAACTATTTTTAACAAATTTACATTGCATGTATTAATTATTATTTTCGACCCAATATTTCAAACACTTTACAGAGATCATGGTCACAGGTAGGACTGATGTTACATTAGTCTGTCAAGAATTAAGAGATTATTCTCAGTTATGAATTTTATATAATTGTTTAGAAAATAGAATGTTAATGTATATCTGTATATACATTAATTAAAATTTTACCTGAATTGTCTTTGACCTTACATCAGCCGTTTTAACACTCAACTCAAAAATAGATGCTTCCAATAATTCCATTATATTTTTAGTTGATTTCTGTTAACAAAATACATGTAATAAGAATAAATATTGTAAAGCAGGCCTACTAATATAACTTATAAGTACCTTCTTTATGCTGTTTTTGTTTTTAGTTGAATGTGAATATATGGTATTTGGTTTAATAAATAAAAGCCAATTTTAAATACAAATAATTTACTATATAATCTATATTTACAATCAAGTAATTCGAATTATTAATAATAATTATTTACTCTCTTTGATTGGTTCAAAACCCTCTTTTTGCATTTTTAACTTAAATAAATCATAATCACGTTTTCTATCAAAATGTGTGACCCATTTAGGAGGGCACGATTTTTCAAATATTCTCCTAAGCTCAGTGCATGCTTTAGACTTTTCAGAATTGTCTTTTAAGTTTTGATTATCTAAACATTCCCAATATCTGTCTCTAGAATCCCAACATATTTTTCGTTGTTGTTTGTCAGGAAAAGACATCTTTGTAACTATTACGCACCTAAAATGAAAATTAAGAACGGAGTTACGTTAATCCCACATTTTTTTAACTAAATTGCATAATATAAAGACAATCTTTAATACGATAACCCAATACTTTAATTTACAAAAAGCCTTTAGAAATAAAATGTATAAAACTTGAAAATATAAAATAACTAAAGCTATTTAAGAACTTACCGAACTTACTTGTATTGAAAAATCAAAGCTTACGTAAGGTTTTGATTCAGTTAATAAAATTAAGGTTTTTTTCCTGAATAATATAACCTCACTCTGACATTCTTACATCAGGATATTTGACAATTGAAATTTTAAATATGACGACTGACAATTTGACAAATTGAAGATTATATACCACAGGCATCAATACTTTAATCGTTTATAATCGATTCAATTAATATTGTTATTATATTTAGTAAAAACCATTGAAGTGAGTGCTACGTAAAACAAAGGCGGCGGCAAGTAAAACCTTTTAAGTGCTATTTACTGGTACAGGCTTCAGTGTCGTAGAAAATATTTATTTTTCGATTTATAGTTAACTTGTTTCGTCTTCGAAGTCGGTTTATTTTTTTTAAAGTTTTTATTTATACTTTTGAGTTAAGAGTATAGTAAGGCAGTTTCTGATTTACCTAAGTTACAATAGCCTAACGTCAACTGCTTATCGCCATTTACACATTACATATATTGCTTTTCTCGATGCAGGGCTATTGATTGTAGAGGATGTTAAGTTATCTCCGGGGTTCTAGTCACTAGTTTATTTGTAATTATGAATATATTTCTGAGAGTAAAGTCGAGCAATCTATCCTAGAGAAAGGGAGGGTGCGTACTGCCGATATATAATAATAACTAACTGATCAACGAGCTACCATAGACAAAATACAGTTTTATTTAATGATATATTCCTAACAGAGAAGAACTCCTGGTGTTGCACCATCAGCTCCACAATACCATATGTATTGTGACGAACATAAGTTGCTTAGCAATCATATTTAAGTAATCGAATCGCAACCCGTGAAACACTTGTTGTTGAATAGTTCCGGTGGCCATCTGTGGTCTTCATCATTTATTTCATTTCACCAAATGTGGCTTTTAGAGAACAAATGTAAGATTTACTATCAAAAATACCCTAATCGGTATAGGTATGCCTATAATATTTGAAAAATTTCCTCGATTTCGCCAGGATCCCGACATCAAATCCTGACCTGATGACTATTAAAACGAGTTTACTTTCGGATAACGACTATTTTATTTCTTTTTATACGTAAGTATTTTGTTACACAATATAAATATAACAATGACAATGGGATCAACTTGGAAGTAATTCCTTTCAAACAAACAAAAATCAAAATCGGTCTATAATTGGCGGAGTAATTGTTGAACATCCAAAAAACGTCCCGTCCTTCTCCCCTTTTTGGAAGTCGGTTAAAAAATCGTCTAAAAAGGCTGATTTATTATTAAAAAATGATTTATTATTTATTATTAAAGGCTGATTTTGCTGATTTCTTTCCGGCGCTGGCTACATTGTTATGACCGCTATTTCATGCGTCCAATACCTCAATCACCATACGCCGCCTCGAGTACGGTTGTGTCGAATTTGCAAATGTTTTATGGTGTAACTTTTTCGCAAGTCTTTTCATCTTACCCCTTATCCTGTATTTTGATTAAATGGTAGGTACATTTATGTTATTGGAATATCTTATCATTTCTTTTACTTCTTAATTCTCTTAATACATCCAAATATGACTATTTTGCTTATGTTACCTCATTAAATTTAATTTGGGCGAAGACGGAAAGTTCTTAACCAAGGATTGGTCGGAACCAATGGAGGAGGTAACATAAACATATAAAAGTTTCGAATCCGTTTCCAAAATTCATACTAAAATTCAGATGTTCACAAAAGTATTTAACCCTTTCACTCTTTTCATCTTTCATGTCTGATACAAGTGCAAGGTGTAAATAAATAATTTACAATTTACACTCATTGAGATATTTACATAATATTTTTGTTATTATTACTAAGCTAGCACTTATATGGTTTTTTTAAAGTAGTTACGAATGTTATCATTTTTTGTACACATTGGTAGATATACAAATGTCGATGAACTTTCTTTGTGTATCTACTACTGACTCAGTATTCAATTATTACATTTTACTAGTTAACGTCCGAAAATCCACTCGTGTAACCAAAGCCATAGAAAGAGTACAAAGGCAGAAAATTATATTATTTAGAGCGGCTAAATATTATCGAATAATTTTAGTGACTAATTAATATGAAGAAAGATATAAAATGTTGTTGATTATAGTCAGTCCTTTTGAAATTTGTACCAAATCAAATCTGTAGTTGTAAATTGCGAATAGACACTTAAATCCGACAGACAAGTTATGCCCCCTGACTAAGCCTTATAACAAATATTAAAATTAAATGAGATGTTTTATTTATGTTTAAAGAATTTTAAATTCGATTTTATTTTCTGGTGGAAAGTTTGAGAAACTCTCCTTTTTTCTTCTCCCGATAGGCTAAGATAGGAATATCAAAAATAAATACTTTGTAATATTTTCGTTGATCTAACTTATACGGGCAGTAGGTATCGCAGAAGTTTTAGCTTAGTGACCTTTAACAGCTTCAAAGACTCATGTGAGAGATTTCAGAAAATATTTAATTTTCCCCGCCACCTCAACATTTTACTTAATTTCACAAGTGTTATCAAGATTATAGAAAAGTATACTCCTTGTTCTATACTCATATATATATTTTTTGTACGAACAAAGTCAACACCTACCTATCTCTTCAAAAAACCGTTCGATCTTTCCCCACTCACCCTAGTACAATTTAACTTACAGTAAGTGAAGCGCGTGTCTTTTCAGTAGATATATTCTACAAAGAAGGGCGAAACCACGGGAAAAAACTTGTGCGGGATAAATTATTATCAAAATAAATAACAAAATACATATTAAATAAATAACAATAAACGATAGTCCAAGCCACTACGATATTGTTTTGATTACACATATTTACCGTATATTTTAATTTATTAAGACATTGATTTTATCAATTAATTGAATTATTCTCTCTATTTTGTTCAAGGTAAACAGATGGAAATGTTTAACATTAAGTTCTTTTAACATATCATTAATTAATTTAGCAATCACTTCAATTCCAGATTTCATGTGCAATATTTCCATTACGTCGTTAGTCACATGTACTTTACATAAATTTACAAACCCATCTAATTCTTTTTTAGTTTCAAAAGGAAATAATCCAGGTATAATTGGTACATTTATATCTAGTGCTTTACATTTTACCACAAACTTTTCAAATGTTTTGTGATCAAAAAAGGCCTGAGTTAAAATAAAATCAGCCCCACTGTCAATTTTTTCCTTTAAATGCAACATTTTATCGTCGCGTTGTGGAAATCCGGCAACACCAATACAAAAGTAGTTCCCCGTGCGCTGTCTTATGTACATTATTAGCTCTCGACTACTTTTAAAATCCGTATTATTTGGTTTAAATTTTTCTGAAATTATTTAATAAGATTTATTGTATGAAATAAAATTTACGGAATATGGACATCTCATTAGTCTTTAGATGTTTTTAAAATTATAATATATAAATGTAAGCAAAGTCCAAACCAAATACCACACAAAAATATGCTTAATAGTTTGTTAATACGAAAAATATAAAATTGCAAGACCGCAGAACTTAAACTAAATCCCTCCGATATCAAGGCCGAGTGTACCATACCTACTTTTAATTAAATTAATGACCTTCACAGTATAGTTTAAATTGATAAATTTTGTTTGTGTTTTGTTTGTTTTAGATATTTACTTATAAGACGTTTTTAATATGGAAGTTTGAACTTTCCTATTTATTTACATTTAAAATTTATTGATGAACAAGCAAACGTAAAGTTATATTTAAATTAGTTACTTTAAAATTTTTGTAAACCAATATTTTTTTTTCTAAAAATACTTAAATAATTTTAAAAGTAAATAACATAAATCCTTTATATATATAAAACGGTATTAACGCTTTACCCACCTCCTAAAACAATAAACAGGTTACAAATGCCTTTATCTTGCAGAAATGTCAGTAAAGTGTTTACATAATCCCTTCTCAAATTAGTACAAGAGACATGCAATAATACATTCTTGCCTTTATTTACCAAATAGTTGGCTAGGTTTAATGGAGCAATTTCTAAATTTACACATTGATGCGTCTGAGCATGCCATGTTATAGAAAAGAATAATGGTTCCAAGTCCAAATTCTGCAATTCCTCTTCTCTTATATCTGGCGTTACTTCAAACGAATAAGATATTTGTTTTAAATCTTTAATAATTTCTATTATTTTACGTGTCATCATCGCAAACACTGCAGAAACA
Organism: Hypolimnas misippus; assembly: GCA_037950945.1. Classification (NCBI taxonomy): domain Eukaryota; kingdom Metazoa; phylum Arthropoda; class Insecta; order Lepidoptera; family Nymphalidae; genus Hypolimnas; species Hypolimnas misippus. Next base: position 6,966,099 of record JBBEEQ010000019.1, read on the forward strand.
AATAATAACACTTAAATTATGTCGTATAACTATAATAGTCTCTCTGCTGTTAATAATTGACCGATAAAAATTATATAAGTAAAATGCATTTATCACGTCAAATTATTATCAGTATTTGATGTGTCAACGTTTCAGTAATTAAAGATAATAATAGTCACTCGATGATAGTCTTTTTGTTATAATTAAGGCGACAATTACACTTGTAAGTTTTGCTCAGAAATTTTCATAAGATTTACATATACTGTTTATCATACGAGCTATTACTTGAAAGAATTTATTGTAAGTGACATTGTCACCGCTTACGTATGGTATGGCTGTTATCTGGCTGCAGTTGTTTTATATTAGTTCTAGAAATAAAATTTGCAAGTGTAATTCCTGTTTAATACATCAAGTACATATTAAGGCTTAGGTTGTATTATATGAATAAAAAACACAAAATATACATACAGTTAAATAAAACTAAAAAAATATACTAAGTCTTTCGTATAATATACTTCTCTATGATTAAGTCCTAGTCAACGAATATGTCAAACTTTGTAAAGAAAATTTTTAGTTGCTTACCGACTGTATATACGTCACTTTACGTCTGACACACATATGTAAGGAATAATGCTGCCGACATTTTTCTGCACTTACCCATAATGGACAATAAGCGTGATGTATTTAATTAATTATATTACATTACAAGTAAAAGTACCATCAAAATTGGTTCAGCCGTTTTAAAGATTAGTCGGAACAAACAGATAGACAGACAGACTGACAGACAAAAATTTAAAAATGTATTTTTTGATATAAGTACTGTATATACTTTCATGCATTTAGTGAAAAGTACAAAATAATGTTCGACGTGAACCCTTATTTTGACATAACTTTTTTATTTATGAACCGATTGACATGAAACAAACCCTAAATGTTAAGTGAAGCTTACCACAATATATTAGTGAAAACCGCATCTAAATCGGATAAGCCGTTTCTGAGATTAGCGTGCACAAACGCACAGACAAACAGACAAACAGATAAGAATTCTAAAAATCTTTGTTTTGGGTTCTATTGCGTTGGTAAAGGCCCCCAGTAAGATTTTTTTTCATATATCTTCCATGTACAGACAGCGACCCGCTAGAATTTTATTATTAGTATAGATATAGATATAGATTTCAAGTCGCCAACATACAAATACAAATATGCTTTATTGTTCACCAATATACAGAGTTAATTACATAAAAAAAAATGGTGAAGAGAAAATAATGGACAAAAGGCGGTCTTATCGCTAAAATAGCAATCTCTTCCAGACAACCTTTGGGTACATGACATGAAATTAAATAAAGCGGCATGGAGGTGTACCAATATTATAAAATAAATATATATAAATAAATTTATACTTATATTTGTTCATATATAACAAATGATATATAGTATATAATATAAATAATAATACTAAACAACACTAAGTATATTTAATTAATTTAATTAAAATAAATATATAATTACAGCTATTATATATGACGACAAATAATATGATTTTATTCGATTTTTTAAAATACCTAGGGATTGAGAACGTCTTATATAAACCGGTAAGGAATTCCAAAGCCGAACTGCTTCAACGATACTTCAAGAATACGATCATGAGTGTTCGTAAGAAATTGAAAACGCTCTTTCAAATAACAAGGTGTACCAGGACTGAACAGTATACAATAGAGAAAAGAAAGAATGTGAGTATTCCTGCGAAGGCGGATTGGGAGTCACCCGAGCTTTTTACGAAAGTCAGAAATATGGTCATCTTTTTAAGTCCAAATATAAACCGAATACAGAGATTTTGTATACGCTCCGAGTTTATTTAATTGGTCTTCCCTGAGATCGAGATAACAGATGTCAGCGTAATCAAGAATTGGTAGAAGGATAGTTTGTGCTAATACTATCTTGGTAGGAAACGGCAGAAGATTACGTAATCTACGAAAAGAACTAATTGCAAAATACATTTTGCAACTTACTTCACTTATTTGAGATGTCCAAGATATATGAATCTTTAAAATATAAGGATCTTATTTTAACAAAATCTATCTTGATTTTGTTAAAAAAAGATTCCCAAATTTTTTACTTTTGTACTGTATGGAACAATACTGTTATTAAAAATAACAGGCGGCAAAAGTGAATTGTTTAAACGACAAATTAATTTATGACTACCAATAATAATAGCCTGTTTTTATTTAAAAACGATTTACTCCAATTAATAATTTTATTTAATCCTGTATTTATAAATTGGATAGTCTGTTCCCATTGACCTAGCATTATGAAATTTGGCCAGGAGCAAGGTCCTTTAGTATACATAAAGGAAAAAATCCGAAAACTGTAAATTTCTGTTCGTGTGTCTGTCAGTCTGTACATCTGTCTTTCAACCTTTTTCTCGGGATTGCGTAAATGTATCAAGCTGTAAATTGATCAAACGGAAAATATATTAATCTTAGAATTAAAATTGTATGTACTTGTAAGAAATTAACATAGAAGTTAACCATGGTCAAAAAAACAATTTTACAAACACTGAGGAGAAATTTGTATCAAAACGAAAACATGAGGGCAGCAAACCTTTATAAACAACGCAATGCAATTCATATATCGCAGCTAACAAAATGATAGCGCGATGTAGCGTACAGCTGACGCCATCTATTACAACATTATGACATTAACTGTGATATAATTCTGCTCGATTAATAAAATTTTAAAATAATGTTCCATAGATAACATCATCGGGTCTCCACGTGACATTGGCGAAATAATATGTGCACAATTGGCACAAATAAAAGCCACAAAACAAAATAAAGATGAAGAAGAAAGATAACATCATTTTAAAATATTATTTAAACGCGCTAAAAATAATAAAATAAACTTTTCATTTAAAAGTTTTATTATCGATTTATAACGTCATTACGTAATTAACATTTAATATAAGAGCTTCACGCGATTTGTGTTTTTCAAAAAGTTTTTATTCATATACCTATTATTTCTAGCTGACACGGCTAAAGCGGCTACGAATGGTTTGAGTTTATGGAGGGCTGAGACGTCGCATCCGTTGGTGTGCACTTTGGCTATAAGTAAAAACACCATTTTTTTTAATACTTAATACTTACATATTTCAGGATATAATTTACATTTACGCAATTTCCTAATAATGCTTATTTGTCTATCCCATCAAGGGAGGCAATTTTTATTAGTTTACAAGAAGGACAAGCAAAGAGAGTAGGATATAATGAAAAACAGTAATTATAGTGAAGTATTGTATTTCGAATTTTCTATAGTTAGATACATGGTTACAAACAATTGTAGTCGTCCATGGCAGTATCACAACCGAAATTGCACAAACGAAGTCCACTATAAAATGTAGATTTTAATGCAGTCTATTATATATTTAAAAAAATAAAAACAAATTACGGTGTCATTTGATCTAGAAACATATTAATTTTTCGGAAAATGAATCTTAGTCTGCATCAAATCCACATTTGCGAATCAAAAGCTATCAAAATTACATCATTTGCTGAAGGTACTGGAGAATTAGGACCTATTTCACACTCAGCTGTCTCGGAAACAATCATTTTTCTTACTCCGATTTCTTAAAAGCATCTGTCACTGGCTTATATTATTATTAATAGGGCCCTGCGCCTGTGTAACACAGTAAAACATACAATATGATAGATGTACGAAACGAATTTAATAAACTAGTGCACTAAATTTAAGAAACAGGAAGGTTTTGTAAATATTAAAGTATGTTTTAAAAGACTGTATCTCAGTGAAAAAGTCTTATTGAATTTTCATGTAAGTTAAGAAAAGAACTCTAAAGCTCTACGACTTCAGTTTTGAGATTTATCTGTAAAATTTGTTTTATGTTAGAGTTAGAGAGATAGCACCTCTCAGTGAATCAAGGCTTGCGACTCGACATCATAATTTTATTTATATCCGTTTAAACAAATGACCTAACAATGCTACGGGCCCCGCGCAGGCTTATTTGCTAATTTACATTATAATTTTTATAATTAAAAATCTCGTAGCTTACGAGGTGCCTTAAGTGCCAGATGCTTTTAAAAAATTAATATAGTGTACCGTATTTCACCTATTTCTATGTTGGACGAATTAATTACAATTATGTGGATAGGTATTTAGTTCAGATGCTTTAAAAGCGGAGTGTGATATGCTTCAAAACACTACGTTCATTCTGTTTTTCATTAAAGTATACAAAATCGTCTACGTAACTATATCCTTAAAAATAAACGAGTTTAACATGAAGGTAATTAATGACGGATAATAATACAGTGGCAATATGTCTATTCGTGTAAAAGCTTCCAAACACCTATACTACTTCCTACTAAGTAAGTCATTAAATACCTACTAAAATGTAACATTTCTTACGTATGTAAGTTATTGTTATTGTTCGATAAAGCTTCGTACACCTTCAACGGTTATTATAATGAGTTACAGCTAAAATACAACGGCTATTCTTTTGCTGACAATAACTTAAGTGGTGATGTGAAATGTAAGTACGCAAGCGATTATTTGATACTCTCTAACTCAGCAACATTTTTATTACATGCCTACTACTTCTCGATAACGAGGTCGAATAGAAGTGCTCCATTATACTTATCATATTCCAATATTGTATTAGGAAATAGTTACTCAATATATTACCAAAAAATATTTAAATTTAATAAGAGAATCAGTGTTGTCAGTCGTAAAATAAAACAAAACTGTTCTGAAATTGTTCATCAAAATCCTGAAACCTGTAATTCAAATATACTTATATATATAAAATTGATATGTCTAATTTATTATAAAAATTCTAGATAATTAATAAATTAACATATCTACGGAAATTACTCCACGCATCTACTTGACACATTCATACTACTTATAACGGTACACAAAGTATTATTCGTTATACTTAGTACTTCGTTATCCCGAGGATGGTAGAGACCGGGTTGCCACTGATCTGAATTGACACTGAATTCAGTCTTGTTTTACAAAAATTATTTATTAGGAGGTAGTTTTATATACAGGGACTCTATGTGCAATAGCCACTTGAAGTTTTATTTTATGTTGTTTTTTTAAATGTATTTGCTAAAAAATTAATATAATACTGAACTGTTTGTAGAGAAGTGTCTTGGTCTCTTATAAAAAAATATTCGTTGTAGTTTATAGCGTATTCACATGGCACAATTCTAATAGATTTGGTAGGTATTATTCAATTCAGTTAGTAATAAATTTTTTGTTGAGCAACTTTTGATCCAAAATCGAACCATGTGAATCTACTATTAGTGTCAACATTCGATAGTATTTTATGATATTGGAAGCTGCAGATCTTTGTAGTTAATTCATCGTTATAATTGTATTCCTATGCAGAAATGTAACACTTTTAAAAACTATAACTATTACTATACGCAAGTGACTATCACAAATAAATGCAATTCAATAAAAATATTTTAATTAGGTGTAACAATTTAACCTATATTCATATTGTCGCATTGCTTATCACTATTAGATATCAATTTAACAAATATTTAGGAATACTTTATTAGCGGATCTCAATAACTTGTAACACGAAATCGTTGGAATGTTCATATACGGTTGGAATGAAGCTTATCCCATATATAACTTGTGATGTGTTTACAATACCATATATTAATTGGTTCATTTAAATTTAAGTTAATGTCTATGTGCGAATATTAAGATTTCATAAAAAATTGAATGTGTTAATTAATTAAATAAAAACTTATTAGACGTTCTTAAAACACGTTTATGCGCGTTAAAAAAAAACTTTTTCTATTTATAATGTTCCCCAAATATAAAAACAATTAGATAAATATTTCAATAAATACGTTATATAAGCGCCGATATTGAAATAATTCCATTTTTATATGGACTCCATTTGTTCAGTTAATTCCAGAATAGGACTCTCGCTTAGAGGCAGCATGTTGGTTGTTGGGGGCAGGCTGTGGCCTTGCCAGTTGGACTGAAATAATAACAATCGCATTTTAATACGTATCTTGTCCATAGCCAATACTTAAGCAATAGTAAAATGAAAAGTTTTATAAAACGTGAAAGATGAGGGTAAATGCATGTCTATATATATTCATTGCTATTTTTAATTATGACAACACAAAACTCAACAACAACAGAAAATAAAGAGATCTAGCGAAATTTAAGTTTTTCCAATACAGTCTACCACTTATTCATCATATTGACCAATAAGATTATTGCAGATTAAATTAGTTTACTTAAATGTTAACCGATTTAAATCTGAACTCAGAATGTTTTATAATCAGTTAAATATCAAACATGTGTCACGTGTATGATACAGAAGCCATTCTTGTAAGTTTCTCGTTATGTTTTAATAATTAGACCTTTTTCTTAAATAAAAAGGTAAATTCATTTTTTTTTTAAATAAAGATAAATCTAACAATCATTTATGTGAAAGTGCAACATCGGAAAGAAATATTTATTTTTTGAGTGCCAATCACTTCATATCGAGTGACTGAAGTCACTGGCTGCAAAGTTTACTAAAAATAAATCTATTTAAAAAGTCACATCTATTAAATAGCTAGAAATATATAATAAAGGACCACTTTATTTAAAATTCCAAAACAAAAATGAAATGTGTCCATTTTTAACAATTGCGCAGGTATTTTACAATATTTCAAGATGTCTATATAATGTGCATGCGTCGAGTGTTTCTACTAAAAAGCCAAAAAAATAAGGTGATAAAATAAAACAAGGAACTTATAATTTTACATTTACTTGTATTTTAAATAAAACTTGCTTCTAAGTAAAGCTATCACATCTTACATAGATTTATAGTTAGCAAATTATAATAAAATTTTGTGTACAGACTTTTTGACAAAGAAAACGAATTTTCGACTGACGTAACGTATTGTATTAATAAATATTTACTTAAAACTATTCGAAGGTATTATGTACTGATGTGGATCATTATAAATATGTAGGAACATTTAAAGTGATGCTTGCAATACATTATAAAATGCAATTAATTATTATTATACATTTATTATAATACAATATTTGGCAAGTTAATTTTAAATTATTGGAATTTGTAAACTATTAGAAGAAAGTTCTTTACGTGAGTACTGAATAATAGGAATGGATGATGAGAAATAATCTTGCATGTTTGAGTATATATTATATTGAATACAATCCAAGTTTTCAAATGTAAACATTGATAAAACGGTATAAACATTTTATAATTATAAACAATATCGTATCGTAGTGTAATGGTTATTAAAACTTATTCATCTTACTTAACGGCAGTTACTTTATATAATTATGGTGATTTAAATTTAAAGCACTAGTTATTGTCATGCATTCTATTCATGCCTTTCGGTGAATAACAATAATCAGTATCATGTTTAGGTTTAAACAAAGAATACGACTACAGTGAGATGACGAGACCCATTATTCGCTATAGCTGCACTAGCTCGGCCTTCCCACAGAATAATATAGATCGGCCTTTCAAACCCGCTCCATAAACATTCTTCAGAAAATATGCATCATATAATTTTTTTAAATAATTTAGCAGCATAAAAAAAACCGTGCCGTTAATCGATAGTTATTCTTGTGCGGAATATGGAACGGGTTTCCCATACAGATATAATAGATAGAACGCGTAACCAGCCTGGAAAGAGGTATGACTGATCATATCATCAGTTTAGTTGTCTCTTTGTCTTGGTCACAATTCTACAGACATAAAGCATCACTAGGAGGCTTAGACCAACTAGAAAATTACACAATGGACCCAATCGAAGCTGGATGCTCTTGTATACAGCGAACTGTGGAGCTACAAATATCTCGTTACATATTTAAATAATAATATCTGTATGGGATCACCACGCGTGCAACAATCGACACTACCGTTATCTACGACTACTCCTACGTGGAGATCTACTAGTTGATCTGTTGGAATACCTGGAAGCAGGCCTGCGGGAACACGGAGCTCCACTGGCCCGGCCACAGCGCCTCGTCCTCGCGCCGCCCCGCCAGCTCCGATATCTGGCACGCGCTTTGCAAGCTGGAAGGAAGGTTCGACCAGTTCTCGTTTCCCAATCTATCCTTGTGTATGCTTATATCCATCGATCCCTGGTATGTGAATTTGCCCTCGTCCTGGCTCTCCTCCTTGCCCTTTATTCTATTCGGGTCCTCTACTATCGCTTGGAAAGCGAGCAGGTCCCGATTTTCGGTCTCCGTCAGCGGCAAAGGCGGCAGGATCTGCTGTTGCTGGGCGATTTTGTAGCTCTGCTGCCTCAGCATCTGGCGGCGGCTCAGACCGATTTGCAGGCTGTGGAGGCCCATTTCGTGCACGGGCAGGTTCGGCGGTGTCATCTGTTTCTGGAGCAGCTGGCGTTTCTGCTGAAATAGCCTGTGTTGCATCAATTGTTGCTGAAGAGGCGGTTTGCTGACTTGCGACATGGACGCCCCGTGTGCCAAATCTGAGCTATCCTGAAGTGCAGCAACCATTTTCGGGCTAGCCGGCATCGGCGGGGATGTACTCGAATAATTGAACGTTTCGGGAAGGCTTATACGCTTCGGTGTAGGATTTTTCGAATCCAAGAAATGCGGTGTAAAACTCGCTGCGAATTGATTGTGCTGTATCTGTCTCTGAGTCATCTCCTCGGCTGGAAGCGACGACTGATATTGCGTTTTAAGTTTTTGTGCCTCCTTTTGCACTAAGTGAAGTTCAAGCACGCCTTTTGCTTTACAGTTTTCGTTTAACCTTTGACTATTAAAAGCTAGGGTATTTTTTTGTGTATCGTCAGATTGTGCCGCTTGTTGTGCAACGAGGCCGTCACTGGCGCGCCTGCCTTCCCGAAAATCCACCGGACTTCGCGTTATCGCCCGAGGACAATTTTTATTAGCGGACTGATAGTTAATAGGATTGTGTCGTGCGATAAATCCTGTACCGGTAGTTTTGTTATTGTACGATGATATATAAACACATGGATGCATCGGGCTGGTATTAACTAGTGAACTATTTTCATAAGCTAGCTTATCATCATTGGACGTGCAACTGGGTAAACTGCTGGCTAAATCGTTTGAGCAATCAGACAGCTGATAGTCGATACTTTCGAATGTCGAAAAGTTACTTTGCGATGAATCACAACTAAGATTTTGACTGAGGCTTTTGTTATTAAAAAAAGTGACTACACCGCTGCTTGAGCTTGAGCTTGCGTAAGAACTCAATCTGTTCGGAACTCCGGTTTGGACGTTTGGGACATCTTCCATATCTGTCTCGCAACCTTCGTCGGTCGACGACGAATATTGTTGTTGAAATTTTGTCGGTTCAGCCGCACCACTAGGAAGAACCTGATTATAAGTTTGGCCTGTTGTATATCTATTCAGAGAAAACTTGCTGTCGGGTCTATAGAGCGTACTTGGAAATAAATCGTTAGTATTCAACGAGGCAGAATAATTTGCTTCCGATGATGTAGGCGGAACAACTGTATTCTGCAAATAGGAATAACTTGGAAGAGGATGATTTATGTAATCCTTGAATGGAGGTGTACTGGTCTGTAATCGATTAAGCTCTTGCTGTTGAGCTTGAGAAACTAATCTAGTTGATTCAAGCGGCTTTGGTTGTTCTAGTACACTACTCAGTTTGGTATCTGTGAACTGCGAAGGTATTGGACTAGTGCTTAAGGTTACGGTACCCTTTAGGGGTAACGGTGATTGTTGCAAAGTGTTCATAAGTTTAGCGGCTTCTGAACACATTGTAAAAGTAGTGGAACTCGGTAACTTTATAGTCTCTACATTAAAATTAGTAGCAGAAGCGGAATTTTGTAGAAAATTTGCTATAACGCTATGATCCGTCGACGAAGCGCCTCTTCCGCCATCAATAGCACATTTGGAATCAAAACTCGAAGACGTCAAAAGTCTTGTACCGTCTATATTGGCTTTGAGTGTTTCCGGACCCACCGTGGTAGACTGCTGTAACAGCCGTCGGCAATCTTCGCTAGACTGTTTCAATATGTTCTGCTGTTGCTCGTACGTAGACGCCAGCAGTCTATGAGCTGGTACCGTTTCTCCCAACTTGGCACCGAGCCTTTGATTCGATTGGGAAACGTCGACGTTTCTCAGAGATAGGAGCCTCGTGGAATCCGTTTCGTGATTTCTCGTGGCGTCGAGATTTGCGACTAGAAAACTTCGGTGCGTATCCGAAGGGTCAGAACTTCGCTGGAGAAGTCTCTGCTCGGTCATGTTCACACCCGCAAGGGACAGCAGCCGCTGCGTTTCCGCTGATGAGGCATCGGCCGATGCAGCTGTTGCGGCTGTCGCTCTGTTGTAATCTCTCGATTGTTCGCCGGCGTGTAGTAATCTGAAAATCATTATATTTTACCAATAAATACTCAAAGTAATATAGAACACTAAACTACTGCTTAAAACAAACAACAAAAAATTGTTATTACCTAATTACATATGGATAGATTTCATTAAAATAATTTTAGCGATTTAAAAAGATAGAATAATATCTAAATTACAGAGAATATAGATATACATAGCCTCATTAGCGGGCTTTAAAAATCAGAATACAGAAAGTCAGGACTATGTTATTAAAACCTGGTGATGTTTATTGGAATAGAATATTTGTATTAATATGAACTTTTCCTAATTATGTACAGGTATTTAAAAATAATTTAAGTAGATGGTTATAACATCGTAGACGTTGTTTTCTATAAGAAACAGTTGGCAACCGAGCCGGCGGGACACCTGATGTTAAGTGATCACCGCCGCCCATGGACATTTGCAGCACCTGAAATACCAGGTTAAAAATTGAATAAGTAATGAAAGGGAATAGAAAGTAAGGACAAGAATGGGGAATAGGCATAGGCATTTGTCGTGGGCCGGGTGTTTGCGTTGTGTTTTTCTGGACTCCCGACAAAGGATCCCAATGGGGACTGATGAGTGTGATGCATTTATTTATACCTATTCTGATGTTCTCGCCTCGCGTCGCTCTCCCGGGCGAGCTGGTCCGCGGAGGGGCGGCGCGACGGCCGGCGGTCGCCAGCGCGCGCGCGCAGCCGCTCCAGCAGCAGCAGGTAGATCGCCGCGTGGTGGTCGTAACTGTTCGAGCGAAGACTCTGGTGGTGAAAGAAATTGTGTCCGTGATACCCCAGGTTCGCTGGAGCTCGCTAACTATTCGATTCGAATTACGTGACGCGCCTATTTGCGTTTACAAATCTTATCCTGTTAGTATTGGAAATGTTAAATGAGGTTTGTTGGTTAGATGCAACTAAACAAACTATTAGAAATATTTTGATAAAACTTTACTTATTAGGTATACATAGGGGCGAACAGCGCAGAGTGCGGCTAGTGTTTTGATAATAACTGAATTTTAAATTGTATTTTGGACTAAAAAGTAATTTTATTCTAACATAAGTAATGATAAAGAACTTACGTGTAAGAATATACGAATACGTATCTAATAGTTCTATCTGTTCACGTGATCGTGTACGTGTGTTTATTTATTTATAAGAATTACCATATTATGTCATTTACAGAGATATTTAAATATGTATATTACGTGGTTGAGTAAAACTACAATTTAAATTGAGACAGTGTATTGTATGTTCTCGTATATGTATTAACTTACTTCTTTGGTTTTAACTGGATCAATTCCCAGGCTCTGCATAAGTCGGAGCACTTGTTCGTTTGGTTCCTGGGTGTGATGCGCAACATGCGCGGGGCTCCTCATCGGGTCGGCAGCTATAGAAGGAGCCGTGTAGGGCTCCGCGGCCATCCAACGGTGTTTCTTAATTTGATCTATCGTATACCGCTTCATTGGTTCCAGGACTAACATTTTGCGGATTAAAGACTCGCAATCTGGAAATTAATAAAATAAAAATAATAATGATCGTGCTATTGATGACACCAATTAATTAAAAATGAGACTTTATTATAAAAAACATTAAAAAATGTTACTTAGAAATATAAATAGTATCGATTGAAACATTAACCTCTTTCAATACTATTTACATTAAAACATTTGAAAAGGACATACAAAAAGGTAAATGATATTTACTACTGACGCACGATTAATAAGGGTAATTCAATATTTATTGTCTTATATCACGTTGGAACTAAACTCGATGACGTCATTATAGGCGAGGTAGTTTAACCCCATCGAAAAGGTCAGGGGACGGGGTATGACGGAAATGACGCCTTGGCATTGTACCATAGCCAACGAACCGTAAAAACGTTTCGCGTTTACGCTAAAATCACATTAACCTACTCCTTATAATAAAAAAATCACGTCAAGCGTAATGGAAAATTTTTATTGCATTACACTTTTTATAAAAAAAAGTTTACAAATACATTTCTCTATAAAATATTAGGAATTTATTTATTGCACTATATTATATATTAGGGATAAAGAAATGAAAATGATTTAAATTATATTTTCCTTCTAAAAATACTTAATCAACCAAAATTTTCGCTTTTAATAGACCAAAAATGTCCTCCAGACATTATTTATGAACGTATAACACGTCATACTAATAGCGTACAGTTCATAAAAAATACACAACAATAAAAAAATGTCATTTGTTAAATTGTCCTTTAACTTTACAAACTGAACTTATGACTTTAAAAATGATATAACTTCAAATATTAACACACAGTATAGTATACGGTATACAGTATTTTGTATTTTTTGCTCATTATCGTTATCTTATGTTATTGATTGTACCTCACAAGGCAATGATTGACGACAAGAGTAAAACGTAGGTACCTACGTTAGTATCTACGTTACAATGACGCAAACAAACAATGTTAACGAATCGTTAAGATCCCTTGTGTCAGTGGTGTCGCCAGTTTTAAGATAGAAATATTTACTTTGTTTAGTTCTAATTTTAAATTACCTATCGCCTTATAAAATTGTAAAATATAACGAAGAGTTCGAAAACGCGAGCGTATTTATAAATGGAAGAGATTTTTTTTATTTTAACCAAAATTTTTTAATTAGGTGTCATATTTTTAATATAATGGCTATACTTATATATATATATATATATATATATATATATATATATATATTTTAATTTATTATCAACAATACAAGTTTGTTACATTTTACTTATAATAATATAGCATTTTACAAAAAACCACTGAGGTTTGTCCTTAATGCTACACAAAACACAATAAATATACCAGCATCGAGATTAACATGTAAAAAGAATATTAAATTTCACGCGAAAAGTTACAGTCATAGGAAAAGAAAAACGATGATTAAGAATTGTAAATAAGTATATGTGATTAACATGAAATGTAATTACTTTTCCAGGATACTACGCAGGCACATACTAAATAGTTGTGTTTAATATATACCTATTATAATAAAAAGGCAAGAAAAAGTTTGTAGGTATAATAAAAATGAAATGTTATTAATATAAAAAAAGAAACAACAAATCTTGTGAGGATTTTTTCAAATATTCTTATTTATAAATTATTTATGAAGTGTATTTTTAATATTCGTTTTATATTTTTAGAATTTATCATATTTTTTAAGTTGGAGGGTAAATCGTTAATGAGTCGCGGTACTAAGTATTTAATATATTTATATAAAAAGTCATAATATCATTACGACCTTGAGCCAAGTTAAGTTTACACGATAACATTAAAAAGGAAGAATATATTTAAAAATAATAGATAGTTTAATCGAAAACCGTAATATTAAAGAAAAATTTACCCATGTTTATAAAATTATTCAATCTAAAAAATTACATTAATATAATATTCATGCAATACATCAAAGCAAATACGTTTCCATACGTATGAAATGTAACTCCGACAAAATTTGATTATCTCACATCTAACGGGTATGTTAAATATGCAGTAGATAACATCATAAACGTCAGTGAAGATATAGAGTAAATATTTGTCAACGGTTCAAGCAACTGCTTGTAGCATGGGCAGATAAATGCCATAAATATTTTCTTTTGCCCATCGAGTATTAAAATCTACCGTCATGATACTCCCGTAAAGTTGATTGTTATTACTGAATAAAATGTTATACCTAAAATATTGAAATAGAACTTAAGTAGTAAATTATGATTATTTTTTATTGTATCCGTGAATAGGAAACTCAGTATTCATTGACTAAACGTCGTCGATATTTTATTTTTATTTCAGATTAATAAAAAAATAAAACTGTTACCAAATTAATGTATAACTTGTTGTTAACAGTTAAAGTTATCGTATTTACTTTAATATTTTTACTCAAGTCACTATGTACCTATGTACTTACTTTAAAATATTGATAAACTGTATAAAAAAATATCACCGTATCGGTAAGCTTTTTATAAAGATTATTTATATTATTTCAAATCAATCATTACATTTTCAAGCCTACTTTTAATAGGTATACCAAGCATTCTTTTCAATATTAGCATGAAAGTAATTAACGAGAAAAGAAAAACAAATTTATGACTTGAATGTAGTTGCGAATGTTTAATTTTTCGTTGGAAGAGTTCATTCGTAATTATTTTTATATATGAAAACATTCAAATGCGTCATCCAATCTTAAATATGGGTAATGGCTTTCTTATGCTGAAAGAGAATGACGCCCGTCGATGAATAAATAAATCCAGTATCCACCGAAAATAATCTTATGTAAATATTTCATTCTCAGCCAGAGGGATATCTTTACTTAGCATTTAACAAAACATAGTATCGATCGGAGTGACGAATTCGATTATAAATATTCGCTTAATTATAGTGCGCTTCGAAATAGATCACGCGCCCAAATCCTGCACTTAGCGCAAACAAAACACGCCGCGCATCAACCTGGAGTAATTTCGTACTATTTTATTTACTTAGTTCGTTTCCTCTTAAAATAAAATCGATGACTAGTGAGGTTTTCGCCAGGCGATTCTATTAATAATCGCTCGGACGCAAATATCGCGTGCTCTGCCTGACCATTGACGCAATCGTGTGAAAAATGTGCGGGTGTTATTTAATAAAATCGTGGAAAGTCAGTGGGCGCCGATAGCCATGTTGTTCCATGAACTTGGTGCAATTTTACGAGCGAAGCCGTCGCGCCGTCACCGGCGGTCGCTGATGCTTGCCAGCAACTAATCGCTGCCCATAAAACATAAGATGTAAACACGCCACACATGACGCACTTGAAATCTTTCATCTCATATGTATGTTAATCATAAAACAATGATATATTTTTATGCAAATACGTAATTACACAGATAAAAAGTATATTTTTGGTATACGGATACTAACTTTCGGCTGTGTAATCAGGCATCATTTGCAGCAGCGCGTGGTAAATTTTCTACCTCAATAAAGTGTAAATCAAATATAAGACTTCTGTTTTATCAGAATAAGACAATAAACGAGTTTGTGTTTAACATATAAAATATTGCACATAAGTTAGCGTATCAAGATCATTGCGTGTTAATTGCTTCACTGGAGTAACATATACTGATTTTCTCATTCCAATGCATATTTAAACGTTATTTTCTTTTCTTATAATCAAAAACAAAGTCAGCCTAAATTCAATCGTTTTCGAATAAACTCTCTTAATTACTACTTGAGTAAGATGAGAAAGTGAGGTTACATAATTATACGGATTTCCAGATTATAACTTTCTAAAGGTTTTTTAAGCTGTCTAGGTTTTTAAACTTTTCAGTTCACAGCAAAATTTCCGAGACGTGAACATTCTCTAAGGAATATGAATTATTCATAAATTACCCTACGTATGGAGTCAGGTGGCCCGTTAGATGTAAAGCATTTTATTTATACGAAAAATAGTAATAACAATGAAAATAGTCTTAAAACAAACAGTCAACAGTATTATTAAATATCTCAAAGTAAAAAGTAACACAATAATAATTCTATTATTTGTAGGTGCAAAAAAATTCTTAATTATTTTTAATTTTCAAAAACGAAAAATTGAAATGTAATCAAGTACAATATGAAAGAAATGGGTGCTTTTGCAGCACTTTAACGCATACATATATTATTGGAAATATATTTTTTATCCTAAAAAATGTTGAAAAAATAATTACTGATAGTGATTTTAGTGCAGTACGGATAAAGCATACTTATGCAGTGCATTCATATGTTTTTCTTTCCTGACATTATCGAAGTGTGATATGACCTAGTATTGCCAGAATAAATTACTCAAATTGGTTGGTTACACAACGTTCAGACTAGTCGATAACTGGATGGATGAGCTTAATGTGCGCGAACTGTGTTGGAACTGGATAGAATAGTTTTCACCCCAATAAACCTGATAAGTCGGATATTTACTCATTATAATTGCAAAAGTAAGTCATAAACCTTTCAAGAAAAATTTTAATGATTATTATAATTAGATACATATATTTCATTTGGATTGTTATGTCTCAGGTCAAATATTATAGACGAAACTAATTTTGAATTCACTGTCTGAAGAATATTAAAAAAAAATAATAAAGATCAAACATATGTAGGTCTATCGGATCAGAAATGATTATTAAGACGGGTGGTCTTGTTTTTTCTTTATTGACATTGAACGATCGATTTTCCTAATTTTGTACAAATAGCAATATCATATATTGTTTTCTGTTTTTCATCTCAAATAGAATAAAATTTTAAATATGAAATTTGGACTTCAAGTCACGTATCCCACATGATGTTTTTTCTCTTGCAGTATCTCTGCCTTTACCGTTAGTCGAGCAAGGCCAAGACGGAGTTTACATAGAGAAATCGTTTAAATAATATAGTAGACGATACTTTTACTAGAACACCCATAAAATATATTTTACTAACTTCAAATTTGGTCAATGGCATCTTTTTAAAATTTTTGTTCACCTGCAGACGTTCCCGTACGCATTGTTCTGAAATTCAGTATGTTTATATAAAGTCATTAACATTTCTTGCGTCAAACCTATGCTCGACGTTTCAGAGTACGTAGAAGGCGTCAATAACACTATTTTTGGCACGGCCGTCATCGGCATCAAGGTGTTTACTGAATGAACAGAAGCAAATGCACTGAAAAAGCATGATATTTCATGATATCTATTTTACTTAGTCTAGTAAAATGTAAATTATTTTCTGCTGCGAGATAAATTTAAAACTAATGATAACACTTAGAAATTTGTGTTACTATTGACATGGGATTACGATCGATATATACATATGTACATATGTCGATAATATTGTAGCACATATTTTAAATTTAAATTATATTTCATTTTTAACTTTTTTTTAACAGTTTAAATTTCCTGTACAGCTTTGCTTTCAAAGTTGTGCCTGCTATGTACATATTGTAAAACAAATAAATTATTGCAACGATAATCGAGTACACTCATCAATTGATAATTCTTATTTCTTTATTTATTTTGTAAAGACGTCAATTAAATACAATATTTAATTAACAATTAACGTCATTATCGTACCGTCTTTCATTCGTATTACTAACTTGTATATAAAAGTTCCCTCGGTAGTCATTTTATCGTTTAATTTAATATATTATACGTGTTATCAAACAATTTGAGTTGTATCCACGAAGTATTGGGATTCTATATGCATTAGTATATAATATATTACTAGTCACAAAAATATGAACTATGACGAGTATAACACAGCTACACTTAGGCATATGTATATCCGTGTTATTTTTTACTATAGATTATAAAAAACAATATTTTAGAAAATAACCCTAAAAGTACATATTTTAAATTTGTATGTAAACTGATTAAATAGTTCGATTTAAACGGTTACCCTTATAGTATTAAATTTCACGGTCACTTTTTAAAAGTGAAATTGATAAAATGACGCCATCTCGTAGGTTTTATATGTACATATATAAGAAAAAAAAATATGGTAAATATTTTTATAGTCTGTTTCGCACATAATAATTTTCTAGTTTATGAAAACGTAATGTTTATGAGCCAGGCCTGCGGGATGCATGATTGAACAAGGCGATGACGCAAGTACATTATCAAGTAGCTTATCGATTTCATTATTTTTTATCTGTACTTTTTGGTCAGGAAGATTCGATAATACAACCTTATTATCGTTAACCTTCAACTGGACACTTTGTAAATATACTTTGGAAAAATAACTTCAAATAAATGTAAAAATACAGAGTAGAGAATAGAACACTAGATTTATCATAAAATATTATCATCATTAATTAAATGACTTTTTCATCGATTATTTTGATGGATTTAAAAATCGTTGCGAAATTATGTAGGTAGTTTTTAAGCCTATATATTAAAATCTTTAATTTAGTAAGCAGAAACTGCTGTATAACACGCTCCAATCATTCATTAAGCACACAAGCTCTAAGATTTATTTACATCAAACATTGCTAACGTAGTTAACACCAACTGCGTTGCCGTTGTATGTACTCGACTGTTTCATTTTGATCTGGAATGCCAGACCGACTTGTTTTTGCTAAGAAATTCCTTTACTCGTATTACGATCGTGTAAAAGTGCTGTTCGAACTTTATAAATTTCTCGATAACATTATCTGTGGGAACGACGAAATCATTTTTATGTGATTTACTACGGTTTTAAGTTTTTAATTCACCTTGAAAATTAGAATCGAATTTCATTATAATATTTTCCACTATAATTATAATTGGATTAAAAATCACTCTTCAAAAATGTTGAAAATAATATTACTCAAAATTTAGACGCCGTGAAATACATTCCTATTTTGTAACTTATACTGCCGTTTCGATTTCGGTGAAGGTTGCACTAACTTATACGAAATAATATTCCGCTCATAAAAATACATTATGTATAACGCGAAACATGTATTTGTATAAAAAAGGGCTATTCAATTACACGCCTAAAGTTGGCAAACGAACGATTTCTGAGTTAACAATTCTTTATATAAAAAATGTATGTGTTTATTCAATGAACCCAAGTCTTTGCGAAGGTCGCAGACCCAATACGAATTTCGTTTTACGTGACCTTTATTCATCTCGGGATAGAGCAAGAAAACTATAATCATATTATTTATGACTTGTTAAAACATAATTTACTTTAATATGAACATTTCGTCGGATTTTAAATTAGTTTCCAAGAATAATGTTCTTTTTTACTATAACTGTGTATATTGGTAAATTTCAAAAGTATAATAAATATATTTATATATCAAAAAGATAAGCATTCTAAAGTTGATACCTGAATTTCAAGCCAAAACTTAGCACACAGCTTCGTTTTGATGTTATAAGACGTCCCCTAAAGAATTATTAAAGGTTTATCCAATCGAAATATTTCTCATAAATTTTAAATGCGTTATCGTCTAATTTTCTTTCAGTCAGAAGATAACATAATTTTAGCATCAATGTGTATACTAATTACTGTTTAAAATAAACTCAATGTTGTTACGGATCAATAAAAATAAATCGATATGTAAATTGATTCGCTACAATACAAATGGAACGCAATTACCTTAACAATATAAATAATAAACTCTATTACGTAACCTAGTGACACATTTAGACATGTATTTAAATCCAAACTTTAGTTATAAAAGTGCCAAGTCGTTTTCCATTTAGTAATGTGCCTGTCAAGTTCCATCCGCATTAAATCTCTCGAGCGACTTGCGAAGTAAATTACTCGGATTAGTCTGTTAGTTTATTACTTCGAATTCGATAACGACTTCTCGTTTACAACTATGACATTATCTTCAACGAATTCACTATTATTTCCTGCTTTGATTGAACGTTATCTTCGTAAATATTATACGAACGTTATCATCGTAATATTTTAAGGTATTTTTGTTGTGGTTTTACATAAGCAATATATAATATAAATAAATTGATAGTGAAATCTACGCATGTGATTCTTCGTGACTAGAAACAGCAATACAGTATATATTATAAAATCACTACATAAGCTAACGGTAGTTTGATTGACAAAACAGTCAGACAATTTTCGATAATAACTGTATTCGACAATTAGCCTATAGCAGCTGTAACGTGAAAATACAAAAAAGAAAACACGAAAAATAGAACTCACCTTCACTCATAAAGTAGGGTATTCTAAACCTTCCAGAAAGCACTCTGTCCCTCAGCGATTGAAGGGTTGAGCCGTCGAAAGGCAGCGCCCCACACACCAACACATACAGCACCACCCCGAGGCTCTGTGAAGTATTCACATCTTCAAGAGGAATACGTAAGCTAGTCTTTTGATGCCGCTACTCAGATAATTACTACGAAAACATGCTATGTTCTTAGATTTTTACGATTACTATACGCTATTTATATGTATATTTTTTTTTATATTACCATTTGAATACTTTTTAGCGATCGTAAAATATTTTGTTATAATAAAATATACGAATAATATATTATAACTAATTAAAATAATTGAAAGGGCTGATTTTAGACTTTACATTGTCTCTTTCAACAAACTATAAATGGAAGAACCAGATTTAATATTCATTAGGCTTTTGATATTTTTTAATTGAAGTAACAAGTGGAACCGTCATGACAAACTTGGTAAATTAGCGATTCGAAAAAATTTGTAAAAGTCTAGTATAGTTTGAGCAACGAGTAACTCGTAATAAATTCGCCTTCACTCCATAATTTTATAACGATTTGGGTATATAAAAATTCTTCCAATAGCAGACCAAAAACCTTCGAAGTGCAGTTTTGCACGTCTATTAAATTTCGTAATTTATTCCTTATATATAAGATTTAATTTAATAGAACGACTCTCTTAGCCCACTAGCGACGCTAATAGCATTTAAAAGGCATAAATTATTTCGAAAGGAAATTAAAGCAGCTCGTTACGAGTAAACTGCGAACGTATTAAAAATCAGCAAGGAAAATTTTTCCAGTATTCTTAAATGTACTGAAAAATTACTACAAAAAGTACGTGGCACATATTAACTATCCCTTATTTCGTTAATCTTAAAGACTAAAATTACCACAAGCTAAATCGTTACTCTGTTAGAATAAGTGAAAAATCGTAAAAATAATATTAGCTCGTTTAATTTACTCAATTTGCGTCAAACCGTCTTTCATACAAAGTAAATTTATTATCTTAAAACATTTATTTATCTACACGAAAGACATAAAATAGCTGTTTTAACGTCCTTAGCCTTATTATAGCAAACTTTCTCGCATTTAATAGTGTTAAAAATATGTCATAGCTCTTTTATTATTTTTAGATAAAATTGAAATCTTAAAGTATCCTATATACTTTAAGATTTCAATTATATGACAAAATATTGGTGTAAATAAATTGAAAGAAGCGAGTTTTCTATTACGTCACAATGGGTATATTTTCTGGTACACTATAAAAAAACTACTAAATACACACATCTAACATTAAAAATGCTAACTTGTAATGTAGTCTAGATGTGTTACGAATCGATTTCTTCAAAAAAAAATTATCATATCAGTTATTTATTAATCTACACGTAAAAGTCGTAGTCGAGCATTGCGAGTCATCAATTGAACTTTTTCTACTTAATAAACCATACATTAATATCGACCGTATACACATACATATATTACGATACAGACCTAAATAAATACACATAAAACGTACACAATATTATGTACCGCCTTATAAATCTCGAACAAAAGAAAAGCAATAACGTACCCATATGTCAATTTCAGGGCCGGTGTAGCGTTTTCCCTCGAAGACTTCGGGCGCGGCGTAGGGCGGCGACCCACACCACGTCGCCAGGAGCTCGCCCGTCGCATAATAGTTGCTGAACCCGAAGTCTGCGATCTTGATATTCATATTCGCGTCCAGTAACAAGTTCTCCGCCTAAATGAGAAAAGTTAGACCGTTCAACACCTCGTGGGTCTCCGTACACGTGCTCGGATTGTATATGGACGTTAAGGGATACATTAGGATGTTCGAAAATGCGGTTTACGAATTACTAGCTTGTTATAATATCCTTGTAAACTTTTGTTGTCATTATTTTAATACTTTTTAGGTTTCTGATTTTTTAATATATAAATAAACTACAGTGAAATGTAGTTTTAAAAAACAATTTTAGATGCATAATATTTCACATTGTAAATATGACATATATTTATTACGTTAAATAATAAACTATTGCTATAATTTTTCGTATATTTTCGTAAGCTTATAGCTCGCTAGAAGCTCAAAGGCTTCCTAAAACTTTATTTTCTGAACATACGTTATGTTACGTAGGTGTACGTCCTTCCTACCCAACCTTATCCCAACTTAAACGAGGACGACAATTGCTTCCGTCGACACCTGCTATTGAAATTTCGTACATTCAGAAATTGCAATTTTTGATAACATGCAACTTAAATATTTTTATTGACGACATTATAAAAAAACTTACATTTAAGTAGATAATATATAAGACTTAATTATTTATTTCCTATAAATATATTTCAAATGAAATACTCCTTAATACAATACGAGTACTTATATCGGTAGAAGAAAGAAATTCTCGTCTGAATCAAAATAAAAATAACTGAAGATTCTCCTTAAATCGATGTAAAGCCAGACGATTTTCTAAGTAAAAATCTAATAGTAGGAAATCCGGGCGCACGAACCTTCAGATCCCTGTGCACAATCCGCCTCTCGTGGCAATATTCCACAGCGGATAAGATTTGCCAGAACTTTCGCCGCGCCGCTTGCTCCGCCATCCGGCCATACCTCGCTATGTAATCTGAAACAAAGTATGACAATAGTGAACAAAATCTTTTGCTGCAAAGCCTAATACAAATTGTAGTTTTTACTAAGTCATTTTTGAATATATTTTGAATGCAGCACCCAAAAATCCTAATTAAAAAGATAATATATACATATATGCTCTCAATTACATATTCGTATATTAAAAAATATCAGTACACAAAAAGCATTGAAATCAAAGGTTTTTCCATATTAACGAAGCTTCATTTTTATTGACGTTTGTATGTTTAGTAAATTAATGTCGTAATTAATTGGAAATTGAAAGTGGCTTTCTCGAGAACAAATTTAAAGGCAAATTACTCAACGAGTCTTAACATTTTTCTCACGCCATTATCATTAGATACGACATTACTTAAAGATACGTTATTTATGTTCTATGTTTAAAGAAAACTTATATTTTGTAATGTCCAGTTATTTATTATACGAATAGGCGCTTATCGGATAAATTAATTGTTATAAATATTTTTGGTAAGGGTAAGTTAGTTTTGTTGATATCGCCAGTTTCGCACGTTAAAAATAGTTTATTTTCGTATATAATAACTTAATAATTCATACGATGACATCATTGTAACAAGTAAAAACAAGAAAGTCTTAAATAGAGTTGCGTTGTAATAAAAACGTAATAATTATATTATGACGATATACCGATTGACGTCAATCTAATATTGCTTTATTTCATACAATTGCATTAATCTGGATAAATTTTTTATTAGTATCACTAAGTTAAATAGATTGCCTTAAATTTAGTTATATATAAACTTTAATTGATATTACATATAAACAAAGACTAGAACAATAAAGTAATTGGGAATGGTATTTATATCTGTTCTGTAATTATTTTTTTTGGTCGAAAATAATATTATGGGGAAATCCCTAAAACTGATCCGCGTCTAACAATGGACATTGACCGTATAAGGGAACGAAAGACTCATTACGAGTCAATGTATTTATGATTCACACTTTAAAACGATTAAAATTATCTTGTCTTATAATGAAACTGCTGAGAAATAGGTTGCGTTTTATTTTATTCATTTATTTTTCGATTTCGTTCTGTATGACATCAACCGGCGCAGGTGCATGTATAAATTATTCACCCGCCCCACGCTCTCGCAAGTAGCTAACATGATATTATCCATTATTTGTTGAGGAAAGTCATACCAGAGACATTGTTTAATTTATAAATAATGAGCCATTAAAAGTAAAACCGACATATATATATATACAACGTTATCTTTATTATATGAAACCAAAAAGTTTCATGATTAGAAGTAATTGTTATTAATAGAGCGCACAAAATTTGATAACCGATAAGTTTTATTGTATATTATGCTTCGCTTCATTATTATTATTTAAACGATATATGTACATAAATTTACTTTACAATGTTACTAAGTAGTTTAAAGCGTAAAATACTTTCAACGTAAGCCTGAATATACAGAGAGATTATTTTAAAAGTACCATCAAATCTGCATAAGCGAGGCCGTAATGAATACGAACAACATCTCTAAAGGGGTACAGTTTACATTTCGAGGTCCGCGAGGCAACAAAAAAAATTACTTAGATCGTCCAATGTTCATCTCCAACTGTAAGTATGCAACTGGATTTTTCTTTAGTAATTACTTCTGTCAAGTATTTATGTATCCAAATGCTATAATAACTCGGACTTTGTTTTGTTTTACTATTAGATTTTTTTAAGTATGTTAAAGAATATTATAGAGACTAGAAATATATACATTAAATATTTACTGTATAGAAAATATATTTATACAATTTATATTTACAATACTTACCTACTGTAGTATGTGTTAAATATTTTTTTAAACAATATAGATTTTATGTAGCGTTTATTAAAACTGATATTTACTGCATAAAATTTGCAATCAGTAAGTAATTGGCAACAAAAGAAATATTTATTTCAAAGGGAAGATAAAGTTCATTACGATAGATGACGTCGCCATCGGGAATTGATTTGACTGGTATGGACTAGCAGTTATAAAAGAACGCTATTTTCTGCAATTTTTAATGCAATTACAATTTTATGCTTCTAGCATTCATAAAGCCGCAAATAATTCATAATATATTATGCAAATGAAGATTAATGGACTCCTGTCATATTATTATAGTTCTGCAAATTAGTGTTATCATTACATCGGCTTACGACAGCTGCTCGAAGCTCTAATTTTCATGACACGAATTCATGATGTTTTGATTTTAATTAATTTAAATGGACATGTAGTATACCGGGAATTCATGACGGAGGGTATCGACAGCTGTACGCGAAATTGCCACTCCACCCCCCGAGCCTCCACCCCCGACAGCCAGTGACGTCATTGCACGCCAGCGTACGTCATAGACAAAGCGTCAAAGAACTTACGTCTTTGGGCGTCCTTAATCGATTTCGAGGTTACTTTATTTCGGGGAATATTGCATCTCGTGTTAAATGTTTCTAGCAATTTTTATTCGAGTCGTTATGAGATCATAAATTACTTTAATTGGTTTGATTTAATGATCTATCCTTATAATCGTTTTAAAAAAATATTTTATTTTCACTGTACCATATTATTTTGTGTAAAAGAAAACATAAGATACACGCACAAAACAAGTAGATAATTAAAATAATAAGATAAATCTCTGCGCGTAAACATAATTATATTAGTTATATTTATACGCCAATTTATTAATAACTATGACATGTTACGAATACAATTAATGTTATTAACCTAATAAAACAAATACCCACATTAGCCTCAAGACTGTATAATTGTTAACACAATGTTTAAACCAACAAATTTTGTATTAATACTATGCTTTTGCGGTTAAAGGGGACATTTTTGCGTCTTATATTAAATCAAGACAACAATTGTCTGTAAATGTAAAATATTGTGACCCGAAAATCTTATTAAGCGCATTGACATCATGTCATGATTATCATATTCTACTCCTACACCTTCCATATAACACCTTAGCGTAGGCCGAAAACTGATACATCCAAATATGTAAGACTAATTCGTAATATAACATTGCTTAATCATCGATATAATGTCAAACAAATGTTAAAATTAATAAAATACAATAATGAATAAATATAACACTCGACTCTCTTGTTTGTTATCTTTTCATTATTTTTGAAGGATAACTTAAAAATGACTATATAGTAAGAGCTTAACAAAGCATTTTTATACATTTTTAGCTTATATACAACCAATATAGCACAATAACCGCTCAACGTTAGCTGCCATATATATCAACGTCAAAGGGATAGGCAATATATGTATTTATAGCGACGCGTTGATATTGTCCGCAAAGAATGATGTTGGTAACGAGGGTCACCAGTCAGGGCAGCCCATTGTTAATCGTTTTTATTAATTGAACCTACGAAACCATAAAATAAACAAAAACAGCTAAGTGTAAGTTGTTTTTGCACAATAAATCATTGAAGTTGATTAATTAATGTTTACGGGGTCGATCTGTTCATGACAAATATTTGTACGGGCCACACAGATGTGGTTTGGGTGTTGTATTTCCGGACCCCCTACAACGAGTCCAATTGACGTGTGAGATCTTCATTATTTAACACGCCATACTATAAATCATATGTATGTAAGTATGTTTTCAACCGGTATAAACTATGTAAGCGTAAATGTACCATGATTATCCTTCCTCTTGCTTTTCCTTCTCTCTAATGAAGTAGAGGGACCAGGAAAATCACCAATAGAGATAAACATCTGCGATTTTGTTTTGGATTTTCCTTAGCGATAATTTTGGAGAAACGACGAAGGATAGCCTTAATTTTAAATGGTGCTATAAATTTTTATTAATCTCATCACCAAGGAAAACGTTATTGTTAAGCTTTACTTATTTATACCTATGAATTTTATTCAATGTCACTTACCAAAAATTTCTCCTTTACTAGCGTATTCCGATACAATGTAGATCATATTTTTCGTCTCCATTACCTGCAAAAAATAACGCGTTAAGTACTGAATCACGTAATAAGACCTACACTACATGTATTGGTTTAAAAATAACTCATTTACTGACACAATAAATTAATAATAATAATAATATTAGTACCAGAAGCTAATGAACGCATTATTAATGTACATTGTACATAATAATTGATTACACTTATTTTTATATTGACGTATTTCTAAAGTCTTATTTATCTTGTTATATAACTTTCACTACGATTGCAACAAAGTATTACAAATATCATTTTAAACATCTTTTACAGATTGTTAATTTTTATTTACATTTATTTTAATAAGCAACTTTTATACATTTTTGAGATCTTATTAGGCTCATAAAAACAACTTTTTAATAAGCGTTAACTTCACCTAATTAACAAAATGTTTTCAAAGCCTACAAGATAGGCATAAGTTCTTTTAAAGTTAGTTCACGCTGAAGCAACTGAGTTGAGTTGGTTCACAGTTTTCGATTCAATTATAAAGTAATTTATAACTGACAGATGAATTTGTACAAAGATAACTGGAATTAAGATTGGAAAAATAATGACATCACAAAGTTGTTAATTTTAATAACATCATTCGCCATAGTTTATTGACTGTGTCATATATGTGCAGGATAGGGAAAAGTTAGTTGTTTTTTACATTTAAGTAAACGTCAAAGCAAAAATTGACGTAGATTACGTCAATTGAGATATTTACGTTTCATTTCAAATGGCAAGGAGCAAAATTACAATAACCCATTCCCTACTTTGTACATAGTTAGTTTAAGTATCAAATTCTCATGATTTTTGTTTGCTTACAACAGCAGGTAAAATTCTCATGATTACCGGAATTTTAATACTGGCGTACTAATAATATTTCAACGGAATAGTTATTAATATATACAATGAACCTTCATTTGTAGGCGTGAAAAAACTCCGCTTCCAATTTAGTAATAGACGGTAATGAGATATTACAGAACGTAACCTGCTTACACATTCGTGAAACAGCCACGCCGTGTCCGTGAACTATCGCAGCCGCGTAAAACTAAAAACGTCTATAAATATCTCCTGAATCACCGTATGTCTTTTAGTGTGACCGTCAGAATCCATGTAAACCCATTTAATACATACTTTATTACTTATTCGTGTAACCTTTTAATTACAAATGATAAATCTTATGTTAATGTTCAATTGTTTTGTAATTTGATTTTTAATTGGATCTATTACAGTAATACCATGTTGGATATTTCCAGCTTTATGTACAGTTTACTTGCATGGACATTGAAACCTTTTTGACGAAATACCGTTAAAAAACCGGTCACGTGTGAGTCGGACACGCAAACAAAGGGCTCCATGCTATCGTACATCATAATTATATAACTCCAAATATCGGTCATGTACCGGTATTCTTTATATTTTTATAGTGGCAACAAATTTCAATTCTCTACCTGTTACGGTTCATGAGATAGAACCTTAGACAATCAACCTCAGAAATATAGCTCAGTTTAATATAGTGTAGGGTACGGAATCCTAAAAATAA
This sequence comes from Hypolimnas misippus, assembly GCA_037950945.1. Taxonomy (NCBI): domain Eukaryota; kingdom Metazoa; phylum Arthropoda; class Insecta; order Lepidoptera; family Nymphalidae; genus Hypolimnas; species Hypolimnas misippus. Next base: position 6,994,274 of record JBBEEQ010000019.1, read on the forward strand.
TCTGGATCCCTAACGTTAATTATTTTATCAACGCTTAACTCAAGTGTGCTACGAAGCGTATCGAAGGTTATACGTTTCAAGTAAAATTTAATTACGAATTACAAAATAAACCGAATACACCTAATTTTTATTTCAGCATTCCATTTTGAAATTGAATTACAAATATGTTGACATGCAGAACTCTATTATAATCTTTCACTTATAAATTTAATACAACATTTACAAATAAATAAATAGGAGTATAGGCATTTTAATACTAGAAGGATAAGATACAAACAAACTCCATTATACATAAACATTGTGAGTGCAAATTACTACACACCAAAATATATATTGACTCTGTTGTGAAAAGAAACTTCACACAATTATACTGTAAAGCTAATGAGCGTTAAAATAAAGTTAAAAAAAATATTGTAAGTAAGCAACCGAGATAATGAAATTTAACCAATAGTGAAACCTTATATAAGAACTTACACAATGTTCTTAAATTTCAAATAGTGTTAAAATCAATTTGTGCTTGTCGATTAAGGAAAATAACGTAAGGAAACCTGGGTCTTAGTCTTGTTCTTTCCAGAAGAGGAGGTCTTACCGGGCTTAAGCATAATATTGGCTTTGTAAAAAGGATTAACAAATTTTTCTAATTTCAAGCAATCGCGAGATCGCTAGAGATTATCTAGACCGCATATGGATGTTTTCCTAATATCATCAGAAAATAATACAAATTGAATGAGAATTATGTAATTTACCTTTGTCTTATACAATCGGATCTCCCATAACGATCCGGTAATTCCTACTGAGCTAATATCCGTGGGGAATACACTGACATGTTACTTAGATCAACAAAAACGACGTAACACGTGCATTTATAAAAACCATACTTATTAATTATTATTTAGAATATTTTTTTTATCTTTTCTTTGAAGAAGATATTTATTGCTACGTGGGTTAGACATAGACAATTTTATTTTTGTATAGCTACAATTTTTCATTTTGTTATATTTTGTAATGTTCTTTGAAAATTTCCATTAATTCGACTGAAACGTTTGTATACGAGTGCTCTCCATTCAACTTCTTAATCGTGATCAATTCATTCATACTGGTTTGAAAAGCGAATCATACAATACTATTGTTCCAGTTACAGGAATCAGGAGTGTAGTACGCTGTGCTATGGCCTATTTATAAATGTCATTCTGCTGTAATACAGTGTGTAAGATAACCTAGCGATGTACTAAGCTATTTGTAAACTGACATTGGTTAGATTTGAAATACGAATAAACAATTATTCGCTAATCTGCAGTGGAATAGCATGGCGGTTAAGGATCCTTCTGCCTAATAAGAATAGCGGCCTTTGTCTATTAGTGGGACGTATACTTCGGTACTTTAGTTATATACAAATAAAGATACATAACCTAACCCTATTTTATTGTATAAATTGTCTAAATGATGAGGAAAAACGCATTAAAACAGACGAAGTTGTTTAGACCGCTTATATGTATATACTAATGCATAACATAAGCAGGAGGACGAATGTTGTATGCTATGTATTTGCATTAACTATAAAGATATGAGCGCAATTTTGGTGTCAATATGTAAAGTAAATAATGAGTTTACATATACGTTCAATAGACGTTAGAATTCGCTTCGAATATATGCATTACATGCTAATTACATTATTTTTCACCTTGAAGAATTATTAAATATAGTTTCTTAATATTTGCGATAGGAAAAATAATTACGCTTATTATTTCACAAATTTGGAATTTCAAATCATTTACATTTTCATGTTGGTTTACGATGAAGAACATAGATTACAATTGCAGCCGACTGAAACGCAATGCAAATACATACATCTGTCATACTGTCATATGTGAGACGCATTCCACACATACACGGCTATTTGTCCATTAATCTTGATGAATACTTTATTTACCTAGTTATGTAGATGGAGACGTTTGTTTAATACGTTTGACAAATATTTGCTTTTATTCAAATGGCACTTAAAACACGAAATTCAAGTGGACAAGTTGGTTTAACTTTTTTATTTAAATGATGTAGGTGATTAAAATGATTGCTTACACTCACATAGACGATAAATTTAATTTATAAGGCAATCGACCAGTACATAAGTCTAATAACATATTGTTATCTATCTACAAGAGTTCATTGTTCCAGATGTCAAGTAAGCTGGTGGATGAACGGTAATTTCACGTGATATTTACTTTGAAAACTGTAACAACGGCCGATATACTGTTTGTCCTCATATAAATTGCACACTGGATAGTTAGATACTAACGGTATGTACGATCATACTATTTGACTCACTTACCACGTCAATACGAGCACCGTATGGAAATTTTTAAGAGTTATAAAACAACTAACCGTACCCGGCTTACGTTGCAGTGCCACCTAAAGTATAGAGATTTTTTTGACCTGGGAATGTTTCATTACAATACGATATATAAAGGATTTTGACAAGAAATCAGTTAAAAACAGACGATATTTCCAACATATACATTTCGGCAACTCTAACGAGTACATTATTTTTAAAAGTTTATGTGAAATACAAACGACACATTTTTTTTTAGATTTAAGTGTAAATTTTAATGGAAATTAGAAAGGTTGTTTAAAAATATACATAATAATGTAAATTATATTGATTGCTATAAGAATTTACTTAAATATTTCTGCATAAATTCTTTCAAATTGTTAAAGAATCTAATGTTAAGTTTAAATAAATAATATATAAGATAAATACTAGCATTCGTACCAGTACAGAACTTCGTCACGTAAATCGCTTTCAAGATATAATATTTTTTATCTATCTCAGGCATAAATTAGAATGGCTGTTCGTATTTTTAATAACTTTTATTTACTTGTCTACAGAATTTTTTAAAAGACATACAACCTTATTAAAGTTATTTAAATAAAATTTGTTTTCTCTTAGTTGTTTTAAAGGCATCAAGTTTGAAAAAAAAAAGTTTTAAACTTTATGAATAAGTATGATAGAACTAATTTTTTTCTACCAAAGAACAAAAAGTTTCTATTAACGATAGATATATAAAAAACTCGACTTTATAAATAAACTTACTCTATCATTTTCACTGTCAAATTATAAATACAGACAACTAGGTTTTGCTCAAACTTCTCTCGTGTTAATGTAGATTTTGGACGACCGTCTCTAACTTATTTTTCTGTCTGGACAGTACGACACGCGTCACGTACTGGATTTTTATCTCACTATACCTATAAGTTTCTCACAATTGGAAACAATAAATTGGCAAAGTTTTATCGCAACCGGATGAACGGTATGGCAGATATAAGATGCGAACAAAGATATTTTAAATATTAATCATATTTTTCTAAAGACATTTCAAAGAAAAGATTATTTGTTAATCGAAATAGATTTAAGAATACTATAAGCGGCGGAATGAACCGTTGTTATTACAATTGAACAAAAACTCATACGGAGAAATCGCTAGTCTGAAGGACGTAGAGTCGAGATTAATTAAAATTCGAATACGACGTGTACTTTAGTTCTTTTAACTTATCTGAATACAATCGGAATTAAATCAGCAGCATTCAATTGCTGGGTTTTTACTTCAATAAAATTAAAAGAAAGACTACTACTTACTAATAGAATACATTATAGAGTTAATAATACATTTTGATCAGCAATAGACTGAGATTTCAGGGTTGTTTAATTGGATAATAAAGTATTTCTTCAATTGAGGGAAACTTACTTGATAAAGCTTAATAATATGAGGGTGGTCCAGCCTCTTCATGATATCCACTTCGCGGTAGACTTTTTGAAGATTACTGGCATCTAATTGTGATTTATCTATTATCTTAATTGCTACCTGTAACAAAAGATAAACATTTATTAATAAAAAAAATTACAACAAGTAAACATATTTATATAAAAATTCAACAAAATATAAAATAATAATTTATCTATATATGTATATTTGTTATCATCAATAACAATCGATAAGAAATAAGATAGACAATTAAAAAATAACCGACAATTTTTTTATTGAGACCATTTCAATGAGCCACAACATGATATTTTTGCTAGAAGTGTTGTGTATCCTGCTGATTCCAGATGATGCTGCATCATCATGTTAAGATTACGCAACTATGTTGTTTAAATATCGCTGAAGCGACAGAATAGTCAATTTCGAATCGATCAGACCAGGAGAAGTTGCTCAGATCCTTTAAGCAACTAGAAAAAAGCTGAACCTTCAAACATCTGAATAGATCTTTAAAAATATAGCTAAGAACCATCTCGATTATTTCATCACGATAAAACCGTAATCGTAAAATTGGTTTATTCGTTTTGGAGCTACGAGGCCACAGATACATAGGTGCAAAAGCACTCGGATACACATGTTAAACTATAAATAATAATAAAAAAAAATTAACGGAAATTTTAATCATTTTTTGCGCAATACTTTTCTCATCAATAACTCTAAAAACTTATTTACACATTCCAGTGTCTAAAATGCTAAATTCACGTTTAGTTCAAGTTCGATATTGTAAATTTTTACGGCTTGTAAATGAATATGTATCGCAATTTAATGTGGAACGGAACCAAACAGTTATTCGGTGATTTGCTGTTTCCATACAGACAAAGAGGCGCTGACGTCAGGACGAGCGTCACTTTGCACCGATTGAGCCAATTGACGTGATGAACATGATTGAACTTCTCGTTCTTTTCAATAAAAATAAACAGAAAAGAAAGCTATTTTTGATTTTGATAGATTTTTTTTGGAATAATGTGGTGAGGGATCTTGGATGAAAAATGAAGTTTGGAATTATTGTTGTGATTTTGTTTTTATTTTATAGGATTTATAAGTATATTATTATTTAAGACATGTGTGTTCTTTATGACAATTTATCTTTTTTTATATATATTGCTTATTTGTTTTCCCAAAAACCAAAAACAAAAAAAATATTTTCTAACATTTTTAACCGATCTTAATAAGAAATTTTAATTCTAACTACTAACATAATTTATTTCGGATATTTAAAATAAAAGAAAAAATAGTTAAACTTAATAAGTCTAAAATTTATTTATAATAAACATTTACCCGAAAATAAATGTGGAATTCAAATAAGTATATATAATTATCCATTAATTCTTTGTTGTATTTAATTTACTATGAATTAAGTATAATTTGTTTTTAACAATACAATTTACTGTTTGCTTACTTATACTGTATATATCATGTTATATAATACTGATATTCTTCATTTCCGGCCGCATGCCTCGACTTTTAATTAACCTAATAGAATGACCAGTAATTATAAGAAAAAAAGTCGACGTAATATATGCGTGGGCTAATTACGAACGCTTGCCTATTGATAACAAATAATGAAAAGAACAACACAACATTACCTTCACTTTTTCAACACTCTCAGAGAGTTGATTTATTAATTGACTTTCTAGGCGTGCAATAGCGATAAGTAAAATATGCCGGCTATGCAGCGATTTCGACATTTCTAATCCAATGTTTCTGTTTCTATTTCAGACGCTTCTACGGCCGCGTCTGCTACAATTTTCGATAATCCATTTCCGAATGCGTGTTTTTAAAATAAACATTGCCGATTTAAAATAGATAGAGTGATATTTGAAAACGGAGACGGTTAGTGATGTGTCGATGCCGGTCAGACGCTGACATTGACCCGATTGTGTTGATAGGACCATTACGCGCGTATCTTTACGTCACTCAGGCCCTTGCAATCGAGTTAAGTCAATAGATATCCCTATCTATAGAAATATTTCAATGCTACTATAAATTCATTTTCCTATCATACAGTAATGTTTGAACAATGGGTAGTTTATAGTCCAATTATATTTATTTACTTGTATGTGTATATCCGTGCGAGTCTTTCTTATCGTCAAAGTTGTTATGAAAACAATTAATTATTGACATTATTTAACTTATGTGTTCAGATTGAAACCGGTAAGTTAATTATTATGTTTCTATTCCGATTCGATGCACGATTATATACTTTAATTATAGGCTTTTTAATATCAGGAAAACATTATTTACAAAAAATATTCACAAACTATTCAGAATGAAGGATTAGATCTTCTGGTTATATCTGGTTTATATTATAAATGAATTATTTATTATAATTATAATAATTAGTTAATCATGTGTTTCAACACATGCAACAGAAACATACCCTATTGTGTATTCAGAACAATTGCAACTATCATTTCTTACGATGAAAATGACGTTTCAAGGTATTACAGTAATAAAGTAACTCAATCACGTTTTTATGGTAGGTAGCGGATTTCTTTCATAAGGTTACAAATATAAAAATTATTGCCGTCATAAAACTTCCCGAATTATGACTGTGTTCTCTCGGGACAATAAAATGCTGTGGTCAGTGCTTTGTGAAAATGAAAGTAATGACGAAAATTTATTTTAACCAATTTTACGTTTTTTGGTGTTTCCTGTCGTAACAGAAATTATGTATAAAAATGTTCAAAACATTTTTATTGTGTAAAAAATTTTTCGGTTTTCGCTCGACCGTTGAATGGAAAATTATAAATGAAGGGCACGGCCAAATAACAGAGAATGTCCTTTTGAATAGATTATAATACAAACGTAATTTAAAGTTCAAAAAAAGTTATATTATTTGGTTTGAGATTGTAAGCATATAACATATTAAAATATGGTTGAAAATAAAATTACTAATTACAAAAATGTGTTATCAGTTAAAAAGCATCCGACTTCAAACGCAAACAACTTAATTTCGTTTACTTGGCTGACGTTATTTCGATTTAAATATCAAACAACCGAAAAGATTTTGGTAAAAAATGTATGGGACAAAATCAAAAGAATATCTTTAAAATAAAAAAAAGATTTTTTAAAATCAGTTAAGAAATGAAGGAGTTCAGAGGTAACAAACAGAAAAAAATCGCTACCAATTGAGTACCTCCTCCTTTTTATTTGTAAGTATGGATATTTTTTTTATTTCTTTATGCTAAAACGGTTATAAGTAAAATTCATAATGGTAATATCAATACATCAATAACTTTTATTTTAGTATCTAATGAGAATTTTCATTCATATTTTAAAAGTAAGCCAGTGATATTTTTACAACCCAATTATCAGACATTTCGTTTAAAATTCCGCGTTAATAACGAAACGTGATAAATTGTATTGGCTCATAATACGAGATGAATTCTTTGCCAATTCATGCGAAAGACGATTTCTAAGATATCTTTTAACAGGCTATTACTGAGAATAAATATCGGTAACTCTTCTATATTAAAGTTCATTAAAATCTTATGCAGATTTCAATAAAAATTACAATATCTTTAATTGTGTAACTTAATAACAATAGTGTTATTATTTTGTTCAAGATAATATTTGATAATGTGACGTCTTTGACTGTATCTTAAATATATTCTTATCATAATCAGAATAATCCGATGAATGTTTGGAACTATAAATATATTTTCTGTTTTTGTAAAACTCTTGTTTTTATTCCGTATTCTTAGTTCCGCTTTTTTTAATTTCTCAGTAAAAAAAAACACTCATATAATTTAAAAATATAATAATTGTAATGTAGTCTTCCCAAAAAGGCAAGCTTAAAGTCGTTTTTTAATTTAAGCATTAACGTGAGTACTTCATTTTTTAAAGTGCACGGTCACCTGTTAGTGGGTCAATAACCTGATGTTATTGAACCGCTAGTGTAGGAACAGTGACGCGTGATGACTCGGGGTGAGATTTAACGAGACTTGTTAGACTGCGGCTGACTTATTTACATTTTTTACACTTATCATGTATTTTCTATGCGTTCACATACTTTTAGACTATATAAAATTGTGTGCACATGAATTATGTAACGGTGTACGTAATATATGTATTTAGTTGTATTTTTAACAAATTATTATAAACTTTATATTTACCTATTAGAATTTAAGTTAATGCATTACTTAAACATATTATAATTAATTATAAAGTAAAATAAATTCTCACAATGAATTGATCATTTTATTTTTTAAACAATTCAGAAAAGTACAATAACCGATAATATGGTTTGAATATTTGTAACCAAGTTCAAAAAAGGAGGAGGTACGCAATTAGTAACGTATGTATTTTTCTTAATGTTTGTTACTTGAGGACTTTATTATGTAGTATATAACAAAAATTATTTTATTTTTTAAATTATTAACTTAGCACGAGTAAGATTTAGTGATTAACTTATTTAAAGAGAAACGTTAACTTTAATTACGATGTATATTTAAGAATTTTGTTATTCATAAAAATAAATACTTATTTTATTTCCAGTAAAAAATTCGTTTACTTAAAAAAATGACGCATACTTATCTAACGTAACTTTTCATTTAAATATTAAATATTTTTCACAAAGAAAGGGTTGAATACGAAATGGTATGAGACTGAGTATAATTAAATATCGTAGGTATTTATCTGTAGAGAAAAGACAGCCAGCCGACCTCTTTTACTAATAAGTGGTATGAGCGTAACCTAATTTTATATGCTATTAAGTTCACGAGATACGTGGCTCCTGGGACAGGCTAATAAGTAAAGTAATAATAAGAAATAAGTATACCCTAGCTTGTTACAACAGAATATACGTCTTTACAGTTACTCGTACATTTTACCAAAAATGTATACAGCAAATATTATTTTAATGTTAAAATTTATATATATTTTACCAATTTCAATCGTATAATCAGTTTACTTTTACCTTTTACAAATTCTGTTTTAGACAGAAATCACAATATTTACATATCTTGAGTCACCTTGAAAATCAAGGCTTCATATAAATTAAGTTTTACGTTTTATTTATAGAATGCGTTATATATATGTACATATACTAGTATTTGGCCCTGCTTCACAGTTAGGGTTGTGTAGCCTTCCTATAATTCATGGAAAGACTATTGATATAGGTACCTACTCCCAAAATGTTTTTTAAGCTTTAAAAAGTAGTGTATTTTCAAGAACTACATAGATTAACTTAACTTAATACTAAATATTAAAATCATTTACCCGATTATAAGAAAAAAAGTTACTCTAGAATTTTAAATATAAGTATCGATTAGTATGTATTTTTAAGATATAAGTAGAAATAACAATAATTGTTAATGTTAAAGAATCTATTTTCTCAAGGAAGTTATAATTAGAGAGGAAGAAGTTAAGCTTTACGAAATAACATTTATGTCATGGTCAAAACTATTCACAGGCGTGATTTTAGTACCAGGAAACGTTAGTAACACTTTATATCCATATATGTTTCCGGACGAGTTGTCCAAATGGAGGTCGTTAAGTAATTCATGCAATTCTATTTATCCGCTAACCTACAAAACCGTTTTTAAGATATACGAAATTACGGAAATGAATTCAAAATATGTGTGTTGATATATTTAAGTAGCATTAATTAAAATCTACTGTATAATTTATGAATAAGTACTTATATTTAAATAGAAATAACGTACCTTACCTACTTATAATTTAAGTTATAAATATCTAAACAGGTGAATTTTAGAATTGTAATTAAAATATTTACAATATATATTTACTTCCATTTTATTTTTAGTTCCATCGACTATGGATATATTTATAAAAAATAATTCAAATACACTTATCAAATTTGTCATATTATTGGTGCCATTGACAGAGTTATGTAATAATTTATGCCACCTATTCGCCAGAGCCAGCACAAATTGGTAATCATTTTATGTTGTCATTAAACAGTAATTACTTTTTACCACAATAAAAATGCATCAGAAACGTAATGTTGGCGAAATTTTGTTCCTTTAAGTACACCTAACTCGCAATAGACAGGGTTGTTTTTCAACCGTATCTGAGTATGTATAAGATACTTTATACCCTCGGAGCATCAATGGCGGGATGGATTTTAATAAATGAGGAGTGTATCGATTCGTCTCAACCGTGCGATGATTATAGCCATGGTTTTATTTTTATGAAACAAAAATGGCGGCCGTTATGTATGTACTCAGTTTTAACAGTCGTGTTTTTTATCGTTTCTTTAAGAGCTCATTTAATATATTAAATATTTTCGATTTTAAAATAGCGCCAAGTACGGATTAAGCTAATGTACAATTCGTTCATAAATTACGCAATAATATTAGAACCTAGTTAGATACTGGTTTAATATCGATATAACACCGAGAATCCATTAGCGCGAGAACATTATCTGATAAAAAATGACATTCCGCCAGATACGTGATACGATGACAGGTGATTATTTTAAAGCTTTGAAGAGTCTTTGTGTGCTTTATCTTAAACCTAACATGATATCGATACTTTTATAACGACATTGTTCTACTCAATGTATCGAATGTAGCGAACAGGGACTTAAATTAATATATTAAATTATGTAAATGCTTTTCACAACCTAAGAACAGTGTCTCATATTCTCTTAACATTAATACTGAAATTTATCACAAAACTGATACAATGCGGCCAGAAAAATATTCCGAAGTTATGTTAGGAAGACGTGTTATTCTACAGTTTTTTTCTTCAAATATTACGGGTAACTTTTGTTATAACTAAAAATTATTTTAAAATATAGCTTTTGATTTGTGCCTGTATAACGTATTACAAATAATTTATTTGTTTTTTTTTTTCTCATTCCACAATCATATAGACGCGTCTTGTAACGTTAAATCTCAGATATAACGATTTTGTTATCACATAATTATCTCCAGTCTCTGGAAATATCTTGTATTGGAATAATAAATAATAAACTGATATAAACTCTTATATTTATGTTGTTGAACATCTAGACCAATGGATTAACCCTAAGCAACAGACATTTGCGTCAATTCTTATCTTATAATTATGATAAGCTTTAAGACAACGTTATATGTACGTACAATACTATTGACGCACCTGCGGCTTAATAAATGGATGAATACTTTTTATAACACATAAATCTTCTTATGACGTCAGTAGGTACTTTTGTTAATGACTGAAATCGATATTTATCAAACGAGGCGCACGTCGCTACAATATTTTCGGCGACGCCGCTGTTGTTGTGTTCCGTATTATATCAGAACATTTTAACCTCGAACATAATCATTTAGCGTCATAACAAATATCTAAAGATATTTTTTTTACATTATATAATATTTATCACTAAGTAGATATGAGAAGTGTCAACTGTCGACACCGAAAACTAAATTTTTAGTATCTTCATCCTCCGAATCCACCGTGATCAACAAGTCTAGACGACGATCAATAGAGTCGAGGAAGCGGGAAGCGTAGGGGTGACAAAGACAGATAGGTTTTCTCCCTCCCCCAGACTGCCTCGCTCGAGATTACGCTGCACGTTCACGTAGTATTTTTCAGAGTATGATGAAACATTACCCACTCTGTAGTACATGCTGCATTGAGTACACGAACCCGGCGTTCTTGTTTCTTTTAAGTAGAACGCTACAAGATTTTCAACAATAATTACAAAGCAACGAGACGAAGCGAGATGAAATTTTGAAGATGAGAGCCTCGAATTAATTATCATTGCATGAATATTCATTGCATCATAGCACGTTCTGACTGACTGAGATTCAATTGGAATATAATTGTCTAAAATAAAATTTCAGTTATGTAAGTAGATCGGAGCGAGACAGTTGCAATGTATCTGAAACAGACTAAAGTGATTTTTGCGTTGTAATGAAGTAGTATCAATATGAAGTACAATATGAAGTGAAAAATGCATTTTTAAATTAGAAATTTACTCTTTTATAACCCTCGGTTATTTATATTTTTTTACGTAAAAAGTTTCGTGTAAAAATACGGTAAATGTACGCAGCGCTTAAAGTGCTTTACTCGTCTACGTCGAACGAAACCACGGTGGGAAGCGTAGTGCCCTCCATTCTAGTACCTCCCTCCCCTCGTTGTAGGCTTGGAAAACCTTTTTCAAGGATATCCACCTACCCCCACTGGATTCAATTTGTACAGCACTGTCAGTGCAATGCTTTGTACACAAGTTTCGCATTTGCTAAAAATTTTGTTTTCTATTCAATTCACTGATGGAAACAAAACGTGCTGTATATGAAAGGAAATAAAAATAGACACACAGTTTATTTTTAAAGTAGGTAACTAATTACATTTTGATTTAAATACAATTCCTACGTCACGAAATACTAAATATATATATTTTCATCTTCATCTTAATATAACATAGGAATAACGAGTAGTAGTGGCAAAATGAAATTTGCTTTCATGATTTTTATATTTGTAGCAACTTAATATATTCAAAATGGGTATTAAAAGCTATATATTACGTTTATATAATGTATAGTTTGTGAGAGTATATTGTATGAGATTTTGTTAATTATATGGAAATTGTCGTGGAAAAGAACATCGTTACGGATATGCGAATAAAAAAAAATTGTAAAACATTAAAAAAATGTGATCAGAAATTTGTTAATAATTTTATATTTAGCAAGTAAAAGAAGTTTAAAAAGTAACCATTCATTATATTTACCAAAATATATTCACGTAGGGTATATTTGTGAGATGTGTAATAAAAATGAAAATGTATGCTAAATCTTGTAAAAAAGGAAAGGAAAGAGGAAAGCTTCAGATTCAAAACAGAGAGTAATAATACAGGGTGACCGCTAGACTGCAGAACAGATAAGAGTGAGTTTATGACGTAGAACTCCAAAATAGATAACGCATTTGCGTCAAGCGGGTATTTTTCAAGCGTCCCAGTGTAAAACGAGCGCGTGCCATACGAAGTAATTTCCTGGCAAAATATTCGCCTGACTTATACGTTCCAAACACGAATCGCACTCTATGTTCACTTTCTTAACGTTTTTAACTCCCAATCGCTAAGTTCTACTGTGCTCGGCTGCGTGAGATATGAATCAGTGTAACAAATCACTTCGCAATATGCGCAGTGTTTTATCAGATCATGATAATGCAGCATCGATCACGATGGGTAGATGCGTGTGAATATTTGCAGTCAGCACTGTGCGATAAGAGAATATTTTGTATATTCGAATTTAACTTATCTACTAACAGGAAAATTATTTATCAAGACGTCATACAATTACATATAGTATCTTCTACTATAAATTTTGTTAAAAATTAGAAAAACGATATTTTATACTTTTATAATAACATATACAGATTGCTAATTGTATTAAACTAAATAATATTTTCTCAATGGAATCATCTATTCACGGGATGGTTTCTGGCCATCACCTTGGCGCTAATGGTTCACACGGAAAAATGTTGAATAATAAAAACAACACGATGCGTGCATCTGAAGACAAGGTCGATGCCGTGGTATTTTGGGATGCGGCAACGCGTATTCGACCTCAGTCGACTGACTATGTCGAGTCACTGATTGATGGTCATGTTCCTCGAAATATGTTGCAAATACTCCTTAACTGGTTATAACAAAACAGGTATTATCATATTAATTTTGCTAAGCTATTTATAATTCCGTCATTAAGTTAGTTTATCATAACTACGTTTTCAAAAAAAGCAAATTTAAAAAATTTTTGGAGCGTGACACAACGCAAGCAGGAAAAGACTGTAGAACTTTTATGTATGACTGGACCTTGAAAATTTATTTTACACTGACTTCTCACCGCAGCCTTGGGTTTAGACATTTCATACCCTATTATGTGTGTTCCGAAATATAATCCAAAATACTGACCAATGCTAACGACTACATTAAATGTACAATATAGCGTTGACTCAGGTTTATTTTTTTAATTTAAAAATTATAATACACAATTATTTCATGTTTTTAAATCGTCACTCCGAATTTATTAATTTCGGACGACATCAACAAAATACGTTTCCTTTTGTCTGTCAGATTACCAAATGTTTATAAAATTAATTAGTTTAGCTAAATTAAACTATTTTGTAAATACTGCTAATGCATTAATTAAAGTTGTAAATGTGTATGTATGTGTGCGTGCGTGTGTGATATGTAAGACAAATATCAGAGAATACAGTTCACTTAGTAATTATTTAGAGATAGCGACACTAATGTTGTGAAATATTAAGAAATATAAGTAGTTATTGACGCTGTAAAGCTAATACATCGTATACTCTGAACGTCATAATATGGGTATTTTTAATGAAGACTCCATTAAAGTTATAATTTATAAATAAAAAACCTAAAACGATTTATTTATTTTTATAGAATGATAATTACATTAATAAAATGTTTTTGATAAGTTCAAAAATTTGTGTGTTTGGGCCTTTATGATTTTCAAAATTGATCGGATTGTGATAAAACTATGATATAGTGTCCAAGAGAAGCCCACGATAATTACTGGCCCTAAAATCTATACGACTTTACCTTTTTTTTTTGGGAAATGCATGTAGTATATACATAAAATGAAACAATTTGTGTTATATTATACTTAACATTATATTTAATTATATCTTATTCTTAAGTCAATTGTTTTCTTGTCCACTTAACAACGTGCCGCTTCTTTCGGCTTTTCTTTCTAATACTCGTATATTGTCTAAACAATGTATCAAGAATAAAAACGATTTCAAAGTACCGAAGGCCGAGGACTGCGTCCTCTTAAGAGTTCAAACCGTGCGTCATCAACGTCTTTTTTCAGTCGCTCGGTAAGTTTATTTGCATTGTCTAATTGAAATAAATCAACATGCTAAATTAAAATAGTCACCGATCCGTTTAAAATTCTGTGAGTCATTCACAGCGCTATTGGGCCAACGACCCACTTTAATGCACTATTGCACTACTTTAGACGTCTCTATATCCACTGTTGAACGATGCTGTTGGCTTTCGTTCGTCCATTACTAGTTTTCAAGAAGACACACACACTTGAGATTGTGACTACGTATACATTACATTGTACTTAATGTAAATATTATTCGCTATCTTAAAACGTCTATTATTCATTTATCTCCTAAGAGTAATAAAATAAAAACAAACAAGGGTTATCGATGTGGCACTAAAGTAGGTATAATATATTTCTAATATTTTTATGCAATCCTTAATTGTCTTTTTAATCGCGTGTGCCCTCAATACATAGAAATTGGTGGCACGTGACGAATTAATGACAATCACCTATTAAAAACAAATCAGTCATATAAATTCAGACCATACCTACGTCAACATGTTTTTGCGCCAAGCTCTACTTACGATGATGTTTTAATGGTCTCAAATCCAAATACTGATACGTGACGTGATAAATGTATGTAGTTAGTGAAGACAGATTTTAAGTAGTATCTCTATGCGTATTTAGTTTATTCAACATGATTACTGAATTTCAAAATATAATTAATTATCTCATGTCGAATTAGTTAGTTGAGAAATATTACAGTTATTTTTTTTATAATTTACTACGAATGAGATTGTCTCAATTTTTGTTTTATAAACGCGTATGTTAGCACTCAATTTCAAAACAATAGTTATACAGATCACATACGTGACTCGGTCAACTAACTAACGATTAGGAGCTCATCTATTTTCATATCCGACATTATACTCCACGTACTAATAGTAAGTACCATTTTAATTGTGACGTCTCTTAAGTTGTACTTAGCCTTTCATAAATAATGATGTAGGCGCTACGTAATGATTACGATGTCAACCAACAAGGTTTTTTATTATTTATTTTATTTCTGAAATCTTTTCAAAATAAAACCAAGATTGCTCATTTACTATCGTTTAAATTTTAATACTTCGTACATTAATACAATAATTTTATGTGATGCAGTCAAACCCTTAACTGGTCAATAATACTTTTAACGGGAAAAATCCGTCAATAGTATTATTGCAAAAACATAATGACAGACACGTTGGCGCAGTGGTCACTGCAACTGACACAAGCGTTAACGGTCGCGGGTTCGATCCCCGCTCACGGCAAACGTCTGTATTGGCCATACGGATGTTTGTCGTCGTCTGGGTGTTTGTGTTAGTATTGTGAGTGTTTCCGGACCCCCGACACAAGGTCACGCGATCTTAATGGAAGCCGTTGAGTGTGTTGCGTTAATTTATTATTTATTATAATCTTATCTATGTGGAGGCACTTTGCCTATTATATTCGTTATTTTTATTAAAAATGCATACAGCCAAACATAGATCCCACTCGTTTTATAAAGCTTGTTAATATACGATTGTCAAAATTCTGCGGTCAAAAGAACTTTTGACTGATCTAGCCACTTATAAGTACTATTGACTGAGTGAAAGTTTTCACATTCTATTCTGAGAATACACAGAGGTAATTAAACTGATTAACTAAATTATGTAAAAACTGAATGTCTCGAAACAAAATAATATATGAATTTAATTACTAAAAATCCTAACAGAAATTTAATTTTAAAGCTTATCGATATTATTTTCTCTTAAAATATTATAAGCGGTGTCAATGAAACCAAAACTCAACCGAATATATTACAAAAGTATTCATTCAATAAACTAAAGCAGTATTTACTTCTTAAAACATTTTCTGCTTTACGAAATAATGACTTTAATATCGCAATATGAACACAGAAGTTGGTTTATATTGCGTTATACTTGTTTAAACCTGCCTACAAAGAGATAATATTTTCTAAATTGTTTTAACTTTGTCAAATATATAATACATAAGTATAATTTAATATTTAGACAATGGTCCCGCACGAGTCGGTCGTTGGAGAAAAAACAAATAATAGATGTATTGTAAAATTAAATATTAAAACCTCAAGCTGTATTTTTTGTTTTTACGACCATTAAATCCCTGTTTTATTTTATTCTCCTCTAGGTTTAAGCATTTTTAAAAGGAAAAAATCAGCGGTTTAGTCGTTAAAACGTAGCAGACCGAGTTACTTACTCACTTATATTTAATTTGCTTTAAAAATTGAGAAAGAAAGTAAGAAAATAAGTTGAGAAATAGTATATTTTTCAATAATGTCGAAAGAATAGAACCGTGAGAATATGAAGCGGAAGCCAATTTTATCGATAACGCTGACAGTTTGGGCGTAAAAATGTACACGGGAGGCCATTAGCCAAGAAATAATATGTACCTCATTTAATAATAAACCGCGATTTTACGCGAAAATATTCTGCGGAGCTCTCAATCTGATAACATTATTAAGTACATTTTGTAATCATATGGTGCGGTTACGTATGTACTTCTTAATTGATCTTGTAAATATTTATTTTTTTCAACATCCTTTACATCGTGCGTCGCGCGTTCATTCTTTTATGCCAAGGTTATGTTCAGGATGTCCCTATTTGATAACTAGTAATGAGTAGTTTTTATTCGTTGTTTTTAATTAGCGTCTAATATTAATTGCTTTTATCTTTGGTATTTAATGCTATTTTTTTTTCTTTTTTTCAGGCGGACTTATGTTGGCTGTGTTTAGACATCGCATACGACCATCTTCCCAAATTATTTTAACCTAGAACTATAAAAAATAAAACTGATGAAATATTATAAAATTTAACAATAATGAAATCAATTTTAAGAATAGCTTTTGTTTGCGGCTTCGTCTGTGTTTTCGGAACCTTTAGGAACCATTGGTCACAGCGAAATAAAGTAGCAGTTCTTTTTTTTTATATAATCAGATTTTTTTATAAACTAGTTTTATAATAGTAGTGTTATTGGTTATAATGTTTATGTAATTTAGGAACGTGGAGGTTAAAGACCTTTATACTTTAGCCACAAAAGTAATTATTGAGTAGGAAACAATAAAGCGCTCCAATCAAAGCCTTACATAAACAAGATTTCGTTTAGAAACAAGTAAGTTATTGAACATATACCTAAATTAATTCCTGTGTTTAATTAACCACTTTACGTAATACCGACAAAATTCTGTTTTAGTTGGATAGATAACGAACGTAGAAAACGTTAAACAATTATTACACGCATTAAAGTAAAATCATCGCTTATTTTTACCTTTTTACCAAAATTAATATTACATTGAAAAGTAAGTAAAGAATATACAAAATATTCAATTATATAGGTTATATTAAAAGATGTATGTTTTATTATAATAGGATTTTATACAATTTAGATTATCTTAAATGTTTTTCCTATACATAATGTAAAACGCTCTGACGTCACAACTTTCGTAAATATCTTTAGTCTTGCATATTTGCACGATGATTCTTTGTGAGCTAAAGTTAGGCGTTTCAAAAAGAAAGTATGAAATGTTTATGGTTACAATATCTAATTTGCTTTTGAACAGGAAGTTACTACTCAAATAATAAAAAAATATTGTAATTTTAATATTATATTGATACATTTCTTCTTCATATTATTATTTAATACTTATGTATTGTAAATAAATATTTTAACGTAAGTAAATATTTAATCGAAAAAATAAAATAATTTATGTATGTATCAGACCTAGAAATGTTTTTTGTACAATTATGGTAATGTTATTTGACTGGTTCGAAAAGTTCGTAACCAAAATACATATTATAAACATAGGCACTACATTTGTTACCTATAAAGAGGATTCCAACAAGAATCTTATAATAATTTTAAGATAAATAGTAATTTATGTTACCTCAGTCTTCGTTATTCGATGTCGAGCTAACTTAACGACGGCAAAATTTCCTTTGCCTATGGTCCTTTCTATGTCATAAAAACCCACCCTTATGGGGGTTTTAGCAGGACGTTCACGATCCGCCATTGTTGATTTGCAAATCATCAAATTTGATGATTAAATACACCTCACTAATTCAATTTTTTACAATAATACTTATTATAAACTCATTCAACACTAATCAGTCGTAACACGTAACAGTTAACATGACAGTAACACAAAAATTGGAGTATCCCTGAACACTATATTATTAAATTAACAAAGTTTATGAAATATATATGTAACACACATGAATATTTGGCTATTAGTACCCAACAATGTTACTTATTCAGTGTTGAATTAAAATTGTATCAAAGGTATTGCTACAGCTCGATGCGTTTAAATATTACACGGATCTAGTCTAAAAAGTATATTTATACAGTCACTTGCACAACGTTATTTAGCTTATACTGCACAATATGTAATTGTGTACAAAATTTATTTACAAATGATAGAAAATCGCGCAGAGGCGGCGCGCGTATCGTACGCTAAGGAAACATGACGCCGCCGCCTCACCGGCTGTCAACCGGATACTGAACTCGTGCCTTTGGTCGACTTCTCGTCTCTCGAGTCGAGTGAGCGAGTCTCGAGTCGAGTACTCATACAGAATAGCCACTACCTGCTTGGACGCGAAACGCGCGCTTTTAGCGGCCATGTTACTTTTTGTGACGTCAGCATTGCGTTACTTCCAACGTAAAAGATACTTTATACTTCAATCGGTAAAATATTATATATTCTTTTTGTAAATGTAATTTAATTATGTTGGTATACCATATATATAATCATTTTTTTCTTCATGATATTTTATATAAGCTTGATTGTAACTGCAAAATACTTATTGTCAGTGTCTTGATTTTACTTACATCGAATTAAAAATTATGTAACAAATAATTGTTTTAAGTAACAATCATTTAATCTATGATATTAGCATCACTTCCCAAATCATGAACGCAGGGACCCGGCACTGCTAAACCACGCCGGATGGCTCATTCGATGTCAATATAAATTTTTATACTCCAAGTTGTATTGCGTATAATACGTGTTTTATAACACATCTTGAAATTCTTTAAATAATTTTTTTTTTATTAAGTAAGCACATATGAGCTCATTACTTTACTTTTAACTACGCTACATATTTTAATATTCCTTCTTTTAATTATCTTTATTGAACCATCAATATAAGGTGTCGGGTAGAGTCACATTAAAACAATATATTTTAAAGCATTTTTTTCTCCATCGCCAGGGCAGATTTGAAGGTCTGAAAATCCTAAGATTGCAATGAATGGAAGCTGCTAATTATTTTCCAAATTAAGTGATTTTGTTCTTATATTATATTTTATTTATTTTAGTTATTATATTTTATTATATATTTTACTTTTTTAATTTTACGGATTGAAGAAAATAATATATTTACTTATTATTGAAAAAGTATTGTAGAAAGGGAGACGATATCTATATTTTTTTCTCTAAAAAATCTCAATTATAATATATAAAAAACAGATTTACTTTTAGATAAAGAATGGGATTGGAAATTGAATTGATTGAAAACTTTTTAGTACTGTAAGTTTCTGTAAAATAAATATATAATTTTAAAATAACTTTACTGTTAAAGTTTGTCAGACAGTTAAATACACTAAATTTGTCAATATCGTTGCTTTCAATGTTACATGGATACTATATTTCTGATAGATTCAAAATTAAATAAAAAGTATTATTTTTTATTTATCACGCTTTTGCACGATTTACTATGATGCGTTTCATTTTGTTAATATATATGTATAAGTTATTTTACTATAAGCTTTTATTGCATTCGTTTTAAAATAGTAATATCTTTCTTTAATTATTCTTGTTTGTGAGAAAATTTAAATAATGGTAACAATTTTATTCAAAGTGTGCTTTCATATAGTTATTTTAAAATATTGTATTAGATTTATTATTATGTAGTAGTTTAAATATTATAATAATGTCTTAAGAGAAAAATTATTATTTCATAAAAATTAACTATAAAATTTTAGGACTTTTTCGATTTTTTATCTGTTTTTCGCAATATTTTTAAAGATAATTTTTAAACTCAGCAACACCAATTTTATCATAGCAACACCAACAAGATTCATCATTTTTGCAATGTGATTGTGGAGGGATTAAACTTGGACTTCTTGTAAATTTAATATATTTCCTTGAATATTTTCGTATGTCCCGTTTTGAATTACTAATTTATCTATATTAATCAATTATAATATAAGAACGTAGATTAGCATTGTCAAATCACGTTTTCTACCGTAGTAATAGTAATACATTTATACCAAGATGTCGGTAATACTCTTCTACGATTTTGACAAGAAAATGTTTGTATAATAATAAAATGCTTTTGTGAAATTGATATGAGCTTATGATCGTTTAAATGTGTAAATAAAATAGATAGAATAACACCAATATGAGTCAACTCGCGGAAGAAAATTTACAGAATATCAATTGCAGTCAGAAAAATGCAAGTATGAAAAATAAAAGTAAAAAGGCCAAAGATCCTCCGGAAACAACTGATGAAACAAAAAAGTGGAATGAGAACAAATTAAGTGAAGCATTAGTTAATACTCTCCATATTAACAGTCTTAATAGTAACTTAACAAATGGTACGAGTGACTATTCTAAAGATAGTGTCAATGTTTTAAATGTAGAACCTATAATAGCACAAGACGCAGCACCTAGTGAAGTCAAGATGAATGTAAATAGTTTACAGTGTAATGATGTTGGGTTAACGAATCAGCGTCACGAAAACGACTCCTTAGAGGTCAGATGTCGTGGGATGGATAAAATCGAAGACCTTGAAAATTTCTCACCCCAAGAAGATTCGGATAAAATTGAAATAATTTCATACGAATCTGAATTACAAATGCCGGAAATTATGAGACTCATACAGAAGGATTTATCAGAACCTTATTCTATCTATACATATAGATATTTTATTCACAACTGGCCTAAACTTTGCTTCTTGGCAAGTCACGAAGGAAAATGTATTGGTGCCATTGTTTGTAAGTTAGATATGCATCGAAATAATGTCAAAAGAGGATACATAGCTATGCTGGCTGTAGATGAGAAATATAGGAAAAGGAAGATAGGTTCTAGATTAGTTCAGAAAGCAATAAGGGTAAGATCATAGTTAATAAATAGATTTATTTTAAAATAGTGATACATATCTTTAGAAATATCTAATAGTTTACTCTAGAAAAGCTCTATGTAGTAATAATATATCACAGGTATGTAGAATTTAATCATAACATCATTGTAAAATCCTTGTATACTCTAATTTGCATATAAATTAATTTTAAAATTGTAGCAGTTCCAATAAGAATAAAAATGGGACAAAAAATTAATTTCCTGTTCTTTATGGCACTGTAAACACTGCACTAGATGCTTCAAAGATATACTTAAATGGGAGAATAAAGAAAGAAAATATTCATTCTATTGTTAAAAAATGATGTCAATAATATTTTGATTGTCATATATCTTTTCTTATTTCAGGCAATGATAGATGACAACGCTGATGAAGTTGTATTAGAAACGGAAATCACAAATAAACCTGCACTTAAACTTTATGAAAACTTAGGTTTTGTAAGAGACAAACGCTTATTTCGATACTATCTAAATGGTGTAGATGCATTGCGGTTAAAATTATGGCTAAGGTGAAATAAGTAGGTAACAAATGAGGTATTCTCAATGTTGTGTTATATAGCTCTGGCGTCTTCAGTCTCGGGCATATATATTATATTAAAATCCTACTGTTGTTATAATGTATCATAAGCCTGCCATGTGGATTTTAGCCAAATGTATAGTTTGTTTCATTTTTTTTATCATGTGATATGTGTTATTTTATCTAATTTATGAGTTGAAAATTGTTAATGAGAATATTTACTGCAATTTTTTTAAAACCTCCATAACTAAATGGTTGATATCCTATCTGGAAATACACAACTTTGAAGAACAATATTGTATCTGTTATTTTACCCATTTCATTTGCTATTATTGCACCAAAATTTACTTTTTACTACAATTAATTTTATACAAAACATAAAACATTTGGTAGTGCATAGTTAAATATATAAAAAAGTATGAACTTATTTCAAAAATCATCTTGGCTACATGTTTTGTGCATTTGAATTTACAATTGAAATTTGACCCTATATCTATAAGTTTAATATATCTTTTATAATTATAGTTATCATGCATTTAGAGGCTTCCTGTCTATTGTTGTTACAGAAGGTAAATTATTGAAAGCACTAAATATACATAAATTTGATATATTAAAAAGAATCAAATAAAAGACTTGGATATTTCTTCATGAAATTTTATTCATAATAAATTGTAGAAACTGCATTAAAATGTGAAAGTGGCAGTATTAGTTGAAGCACCGTCATATATAAATGTATTATTAACAGGTTTGTATTGCTTTGTAACTATTTTAATAGCTTCATGTGCAATACATCCTCCGAGGAAAGCTGAAACACTATGAATTTCAGCCCCCCCATATCTGCACATTTCATGAATATGATCATCTTTAGGAAACGGTGTACAAGATATATCACTTAGTAACTTTGTTACACATGTTTTCAACTTAGCAATATCTCCCTCTGGCTCCCATTCTCCAGGGGCTCGGCAATGTTCAGATTGAAATTTTTCAGCAGATCTTAAAAGAATGTAATGAACCATCATAACATCAGGTTCTTCCAAATATCTGGCAATATATGAAGCCACTGCATTTCCCAATCGATATTCTTCTGCTATATTTGAACCTTTAATTAAGTGTAAATCATGAGCATGTCTACAAAACAGCTTCACATCTGCTTCACTAATACTATCACAGTGTAGTTGTGCAACAATGTCTTGCACCTTCCTATAAACTATTTCTGCTTCCATAGCTGCTTGGGCTCGATAGATACTTTGAAGTTTAACATAATGTTCAGTAGAGGTAGTCATATCAGGAAGTACACCTCTCAAAGGAAGTTTGCCTTTCCCTTCAGCTTCAACAAATCCTTTTAGTGCCGAACACATTATCCAAAATGGTGAACTTTCTTTAGTTAAATTAATTGCAGAACTACTATAAATCAGGTCTTGAATTTTTACAGGTAAAAAGGTTGGAACTAATGAAGTATTAACTGCTCTTAAAGCTTCTTCAAAATTTTCTTCTTCAATAGGTATACCATTTTCATCTTTTCTAATGAACTCACGAATTATATCTTTAATTTCATTTTTCTCTTTTCTACTCATAGGCCACCTATTTTGGTTTGTTATTTGCCATTTCTGTACTGCTTTATATAAAATAACAATCCAAGGAATATGGCCATGATCTTTTAGATCAACAGTATCAATATTAAAACCGTCTAAATATTCAGCAAGAACTGGAAATGGCACATCTAAACGTAAGTCTATCTGCTCATTCTCAGGATGAGTTTCTATAATGGTATGTTCATTCATTTGTATTCTAAATGATCCTAAAAATCCAACAGATCTACATAATACAAAGGGTACATTTATATCCCACAAATGCTGTGCCAAATCTTGTATAATTTTTTCTCCAACACTTGTGGCTATGACTACACTAAAAGATTTAAAAAATTCAGGGTTATCACGTAGAATCTGCTCTGCTGGTTCATAAACAGCATGCCCCTGCACAGCAGGATTTAATTCTAATAATAGTCGAAGAGTTTCAGATCCCCTGTTAAGACCTTTACTAGAACACTCCAAAAAAAAGTTACTGCCAATATCTTCATCAGTTACAATATTGTGATCGACAATAGTAATCGCTCCCACACCAGGTAAAACAATAGATTTCAAAATTTCTGTGCCTAGTGCTGTAGCATTTATTAAACAAATATGTCCATTTTCAAGTGCAGCTTGCCCGTGATCTCCCCAAAGTCTTAATTGCCGGTCGTACTGCTTATTCTTTTCACTTTGCTCTGGTGATTTAGGAGACGGTGAAGCCATAACTTAATAAGTAAATTACAAATTGAACTCTTTAGACTTTAATAGGCTTCTTTACCTTGTGCTTTAGTCGAGTTAATTTATATATTAATTTTAGCGTATTCTTAAAATCGAAACTTTTGACATTAGAATTAGAGTTAATAAATATTACAGATTGTCAAAATATAATAGTGATGCATGAATTGTTCAAATATGTATCGAACTATATAAATATGAGAAATCGATTTGACAAAAATATGGCTTTGGTGTTAATTTATTATTTTTATTGCTGTTATAATAATTAATATAATTATGAATTAACTTACATTTAATTTAATTATAAAAGAAACGAAAGTGACTTTATAATACAACGATAAACATTTGTAATTTTATATCAAACAATGTACTTTATTAAATCACTTTGTAGTTGCTCTACTTTTATTGTTTTTTTTTTTTATTAAAAATATTTCTTGTAAAATGTTATGTTAATTATATATAATATTGAAAGTGTAAAAAATCTTTACTTTAAAGATTGATGTGAAAATGAAATAGTAAAATGACGTCGTTCTAACCTTGGAAATTTTTGTAATCTGTGTTCCTATGAAATTAAAAAAAGCAAACACTGCGACCCCAGAGAGATCGTGAAATGTTATTAGATTTCAAAAATAAACAGGTGAATGTGTATGGAAATGAATTTACAGACCCTATTCCAGGATTTTAATCCTAGGTAAGATATCACTTATACATTTTTTTAAACTATAGATTAAAAACAAAAAAGTGCAATTTTAATATTGTTTTTATTTTTGTTAGCAAGTTCGTCGTACATACTTGTTTGCTGATCTTCACGGCTCTATTAGCATTGAAATTAGATAATACTATAACTTGGTCTTACTGGGCAGTGTTCACGCCAATATGGACATGGAAATTCCTGGTAGTTCTTGGTGCTACAGTTGGTACATATGTTTGGTGGCAATATCCACACTTCAGGTCTGTAGAATAATTTTTAATAATTATTATTTAATTTAAACTTATAAACTCAGCTTGTTTTTCACATATAGTTCAAGTATGATTATTAAACATGGATTTTCTGCTGAATTGGACCTAAAAAATGTCCTTGACAAATTAAAAATCTCCTTTTTTTTTGCAAATGGTCTTACCACAATGTTAGCGCATAGTTTGTTTAAAGTTGTCCATTATACTCTAATACTAATTAGCAATCCCAATAAAATAATATCATTATATATTATTTGTTATAATATATTGTTTTTACATTGTTAGATTTTTCAAATAGACTATACATATCGTTATCTCAGATTTTCGCGATTATTATTCATTGAAATAAAACTATTTTAAACGGATTTAAATCGCGTATAATAACTATTATTATCATCCCAACATTTCGAGCAATTTGCAGCGCTCGTAGTCAGGGGTAGACTAAGGTGACATTTGTCTATTTGAGGTTTTAGAAAATATTATTTACAACTACCGCCAACGGTTTCTTAGTTGGTATCTTGAATAACATTCTGGTTGCACACAGAAGGCACTAACTGTATCTTTGGGTCGTAAAGTCTGTTGGACTGGGACTCTAGACTATATTTGTATGTATAATTTCTTATTAAAACAGAAATTTTCATAAATTATGAATGTAAGTTAAATCTGTCAAATAAAATATAAAAAAAATAATTTAAATAATATACTCTTAACAACTTAAATGCTATTAAACATTGCTCCAGTTTCATTCCAAAGGGTAATATTATTCATTGTTTACAGGTTAGAAGGTGAAGCCTATATTCATTATAAAGCAATGTTAATAAGCCTTGCTATACATCTGATTCTACTCATGTTTGAGCTGCTTGTATGTGATCAGTTAACAACGGCACGCCATGTTTGGATACTTGTCTTCATACCTTTAATTTTTATAAGCATAGTTTCAATCGCCATCTGTATATGGTGTGTTAAACATGATCGTAGTTATGAGGTATGTATAAATTAACAAAACTCCTATATGTGGTTTGCCTTATTGACCATCTCTGTAAATGATTATAAAATAGATATATATATGTATACATAGATAAAAGTCGTTTGTACTATTTAAACTTAATTCATGTCTTGCAACATTGTTATGTTTTGATACTTTTTAAAAATATTTTATAAATCAAATAATATAAATGAGAAGGAAATAAAAGAGAGCTGAATTAAAGTTAAAATAATTTTTTTATTGATTTTTATTACATTTTGATATTTTGTGCAATAATATATCATTTATTTGAACAGATCAAAAACATAATTGTAATTTATTAAATTTAACAAACTCTTAAAATATTCTTATTACAATACAATCTTTTGTATGTTTATTGCACAATTGTATTTTTTATTTTAAATAATGTGCAAAGAAATAATCATAACAGTTTTATTTAATTTTCGCTTGATGCATCCATTCTTATTGTCATTATTCTTTTGAATGAACTTCATGTTATTTTCCTTCATATCAAATTTCATATATACAGAAGATTTGATTGAAATAAATTTATGTTAATATTTTTATTTTTATATATTTATTCTGCGAACATTTGTAAAATATCCAACACATGCCCAGTTGACACTGTATAATAATTTTAATTACTAATTTACCTTAAATACCAATTAAACATCGGACATTTTCAGCTAACTTTAAAAAAACCTTCTCTATTTCATAGTTCATAGTCTACATTTTAAAAAAAAAACATGTCTTAAAGATCTTATAACACCTTCATTTATTAACAAATTTTGAAAATTTATTTTTTTGTTTTAACAAATGCCTCCAGGATTGGTCCCATAAAAATTTCATTAAAATTGGTTCAGTAATTTGATTTTAAAATTATTATAAGTAGTATAAGTGTTTTGTCCAAGTTAACAAAATTGCATATTTTGGAGTCATTATTTTTTTTTACTTTAGTTCTTATATTAATTTAATTATTTAATTGTAGTTGGAGCTGTTTTGTGCTGTAAATATTCTTCAATTTATATTCTTGGCGTTGAAATTGGATGACTTCATCAATTGGTCATGGGAGGTTGTATTTGTGCCTCTGTGGATACTCATGTGTCTCAGCCTTGTAGGTGAGTGTATGTATGCTTTTATATTTACATGTTTTAGATTGATATGTTATGATTAGCTGTTGTTTACAATGTGTGTACAAAGTAATAGACAACGGTTGGTGATAAATACATATTATTGGGTTATGAAATATATAATGTTTCAGAATATTTATATAATAATATCTCTTATAACATTTTTTATTCATTATGTAACATCTAGCTAAATAGATTATTTAGCAATGAACAGCGAAATAAGAAAAAAAGTTAGTCTAATAATTTTTAAGGGTTTTGTTAATAATTACTATATTTGCTTTTCTTTCAGGGGTGCTATATAGTATAATTTTCGCGGGTATTCTTTTACGCACGCCGGAGGTGAATATACAGCAACGGAGGACAAGTTTCAACTCTGCCTTGGCTTATACATTTACTGTTATACCCATATTAGTATTTCAGGTATGTGTAGACTTTAAACAAGATTAATTCATATCACTTAAGCTTAAATGTATTTAATTATTTGGTTAATATGCGGAAATAATCTTTCAAAATATATATTGATGATGAAAAAGAAGAGTTCCTAAGAATGGGTACTTTTAGTCATGGGTACTCATGGTTTTACTCATGTTAGGAAAGTCTTAATTTATGTTCTTTTATGCAATGTACAAAATCATAAATAAATATTTCGTGCCTTCACAGTAGGGTTTATCTAATGATTCTTTAGGTTTAAAATAAAGTTTATTTTTGTGTTAAATTAAATAGCACCAAATGACAAATTTATTTCCAACTTAAAAAACATGATGGGGCTTCTGGCTCTCTCACTTACTGTATGAAAGACATCTGTATTAGACACAGATTTTTTGTGAGAGTGTGGAACTCCCATGGTTCAGCACCTAGATTCTACCACAATTTGGTAACCCAAGATGTTTTATCCACTAGGTCCTGTTAACAAACAAGCTTGATGATGGTTTAGCTCTCTCATATATCGTGGTAGTCAGCCCACTGTTCGTCACATACGCCACACTGATCATAATGTCCTTCAGTTCGAAAGGAGGAAATAAATGTGAGTAATGAAAATTATTTAATATTACTAATAAATTATTATACTTTGTAATTAACTCGGTTATTGTATAACTGTGTAGGTGTAAAATGAAGTTTGTTACATTATACTACAATGTTTATAACATGGCATTTTATCATTACTTTTGTATGTTAATAGTTCTTACTCTATTTTGGAAAAAGTGTTGTTGATAGCAGCTAAATGTTATTGAAATTATCAGTATAGGATGATAATATTTTTATAAAATTGTAAATATTTAAAACTATTTTTATTTTTTATTATTAATTTAAAAGACATTTAACATAATAGTTTGCAAATTTGATAAATAAATAAAATTAGTATAGATTGTAACAAAATAAAAACAATAAAATATATATTATAAAAAAAATAAAATATTTTGCTTTTTCTCAAAACTGTGTCAATAAAGTAACATAAGTTTTTTTGAAAATTTGGCCTAGGTAACATTTCGAGTACGAAATATTCTGCGTACATAAATTTTCTACGTATATATAATATAGACATTACTATTATATGATTCGTTTATAGCAAGGATTGTTATTTCAGGGTGGTTTGGTATACGAAAGGACTTTTGTCAGTTCCTTCTCTCAGTGTTTCCCCTCCTACAAGAATATGCGAACATCGCATACAACAACAATGTAAATAGAGGATCAAGCGGTATACCCACCGAGCCCCCAATTAACCAAGAGCCTTATAGAGACGAAGAGGCCCACAGGAAAGTAAAAGAAAGTAAAAAATCCCAGAAGAATCAGAAAAAAAACGAAGCAATGAAACCAGTTGTGCCTGTGACGAGTATAGATATGCCGGATTGACGTTCTAGTAAATTTATGTCGGTTCAAAGTGATGAAATGTGTGTTCACTTGTTAGTTAGAGTATAGCCGGTTAAGTAAGAAATCGGGCTTAGAATTTGGGCTGATATATCACCTACTATTAAATGCGTAAGTATGCGATGGATGTTAGGTTGGATGATTGTTCTTCTTTCACGCAAAAATTAATGAATAGATTTTGATGAAATTTTATAGTAATGTAGCTTATATATCAGAACAACACAGGCTACTTTTATTAACACAGGTGAAGCTGCCAGTGGAAGCTAGTTTTTCTTAAATGTTTATCGTTGTTGGTAGTTGTAGATAATAGATATTAAGTCACTTCAGTATAAAAAACCCTAATAAATGAAATATTTTTTAAAATACTAAACAATGTGATAAAAAATATGCAATAGAATTTAAAGCTGTATTAAATTAACATTTCCTGTAAATTTTATATTAAATAATTTCTGAACATTTTGGACAAAATTGGTTTAAAAGTTAAGGGTTTGTTGTGTGTTTGGTTTATATTTCTATTAATACAAGGGTTAGAGGCTTAATATATGTGTATGCTCTTGGTCCGATTACATATACTTAACTGGTTATATACTCTATCCTTTGTAAATATCGAGCTTCAAAGTGTAACGAAGCAATACAAATCGTTAAGTTTGTTTAGCATTAGGCTATTTTTTCACGTTGAGAATGATATTATTGGATATTAAAAACTGCGTATTGTTTATTATTGTTTTGAAATGTGTGTTAATAATTGTTTATGTTGTTAATTGTGCGTGAAGGTGATAAGTGTGTTTGTAACTGACTTCACTTTTCCTTAGGGGAGAATTACACTTGTAAGTATTACTTTCGTAATTGATATCCAACAACTCTGTTACCTGTGTATTTATAACTTTTCGATAAATACTAATAGAATTTGGTGCAAAGTTTACTAACGTTAACTATTCGACATATCAAAATTGTCACACACACGCTTTTGATTCAATCAACCACTCACTTTACTCGTTATATTCACTAATTTTGTTTCTTCTTATTAACACGAGATGGAGCTGATTCAATCCCATACAAAATTCCTTTTACCGCCATCGAGTAGTTAGAAAAACTCGCACTAGGTGTTTAACAATTACCTAGATAACCCTATGAAAGCTTTGAGTGTCAAAACTAAGTCATTAACATTAAATTCTCTTAGGTGAAGAGTAAGCAATTTATGTAAATCTTGTGAAAGTCTGTTAGCAGAACTTACAAGTGTAATAATCGCTTTATGGCGTACAGGCACAAATTCCCAAACTGTTTATCGGTTTTTTCTATATTTTTGTGTACCTATTTTTTTATTGTATATAGTGTAAAGAGTTTTTTTTCGTATCTTGTAATAAGTATATAAATAGATAATTATTTTTAATAGTTTAATTTGCACGAATTGTATATAAATATATTCTTCAAATTGGTATTCAAAAAGTATAGCTGAAGATTATATAAAATGTATTTTGCAAAATTAGAAAATGTTACAAAGAAAAATTAATCAAAGGTGAGCTTACAAGCTTCTACTCATTAATCCAGTGCTATTATTTGTATTATGTATTAGGAAAAGTGAATAATGTAAATAAACAAAAAAAAACTTAACAAATAAGATTCATGCAACAATATTTTATAACTATAGGTTATGTTACGTTCATACTTTTCATTCGTTCATTTGATGCTAAAAATCTGTACACATTTCAAAATTTGATATACTTGTCAAATCTCTTGTTGGCCTAAACTTACTTTCGCCTGTCACACTCACTCACAACTAGTTGCTAGACAACGTCGTCCATAGCGGTTGGCATTCTGGGTGCCAAATCCATAAGCTTACACCATATCTACAGTTATATAATATTATTGGATCCAAATAATAAGCAATGCTAACGACTTATTGTCTTATAAGTGAAATAATAAAAAAATATATCAAATGTAAGAAAACATGATGTGTCACGACAAGTGATTTTGATTACAATAATTATGATAGTTAAATCATGCGAGCATCAATATAGCATATCAATTCAAGTTGGTTTTTAGCATTCTACGATTGAATTGTACGTTTTTTTTAGTGTTGTCTTAACCCGGCCGTACATTGTATGAAATTTCCGTTACAAAAAAATCCCTATCGAAAAGCACATTACTCATACATTTCGTCGCGTAAGTTCTAATACAATGTAAGTCAAAGTTAGCAACTTTTCAGGAAGACGAGAAAACTGTATAATTTTGCGTAATAAATATCAATATAAATATATACTAATATTATTAAGCTGAAGAGTTTGTTTGTTTGTTTGAAGGCGCTAATCTCAGGAACTACTAGTTCGAATTATTTTTGTCTTAGAGAGTTTATTTATTGAAGAAGGCTATAGGCTATATTACATCATGCTACGACACAGAGGATCGAAGCAGTAACCATAAACGCGAGTGATTTCGCAAAGGACAGCTAGTCAATAATAAATCTAATTTTAAATACTCGAAGTAAAAGTATAACATCTTAAAATAATATATTATTGATTTTAAGGTCTATGTAAAATTATGCAGTTTTATTGTACTGGATCATGCACGCTTAGAATTTAGTCAGATCGTTAGTCCATTTTAGATTGGTCGTTTAGCCTGTATAAATGTAACAAAAATGTCTTACAATTTGCGGCCGAGTTTATTCTCCAGTGTCTAAAGATTATTTTAATGTTTTAATTTTGTTTTGTCTGATCTTCTGAATATCAAATTTAAAAAAGTTCATGAAAAATGGGGTACCTTTTGACTAGTTTAGAATCTTGATACTAATATCTGTAACATATCCGTATAGTAATAATATTTGTCATTTCGAATTTATTTTTGAAAAGTAAGTATTTTCTTTAAAGTTGCAAATTTTTATGCTCTTCTCTTCATGTAATAAAAAAATTACTAAATTCATTGTAATAATATAAATTCAAATGTAATATATAATAGAACATTATTGAACATAGCAATGACGTAGGTGAAAGAGGAGGATTATCTTTAACAAAATGTTCGACCAAACTTAAATGTAGTCAGATTGGTTTTGAAACTGGGTAAGGACCGGATTTTTTTTCAAATTCGTGTTTTAAGCGTTAGGCCTTTGTCTTGTTTTAAATGTTTTTATTCATAAGGGATATAAATGGGATGCTTTCTATGAGCTTCCTGAGTTTATTTGCCTGCACCTCATGCTGCGTCTGTATAGGAAACAAATTAAAATTTTAAGCTGAGATAGCACTATCTCTGCTTAAATTTTTTAAATTTTGTTATGTAACACTATAATTTCCTTACAAAATTTTGAAAATTAAACGATCCTTTTATATTTATGAATTCTATCGTAATTTATCATTACATATGCTTATGGTAACAGTATTATTATTTTTTCGATTTCGATTTGAAACAGCGGAGAAAATATTTGTGATATGAATTATCTTTATAAGTAAAACTAAAAGTAGTTTAATGTCGAAATACCATATAAATTTTTAACAAAACCGTGTTTTTCTTTTAAAAATTTGATTATTCTTTTGAAAATAAAAATACAACTATAAAAAACAATAATCAAATTAAAATACAATAATCTAAGTTAAAAACTGTTCGTATGACAAAGTCCAAAATTTAACGCTTAATACAAACATTATAACTCACTAGATTGTTTTTTTAGATCAGATTTTACATTTATTATCAAATTTCACAGAAAAGCAATCAGAGCGTGTCGCGGTATGCTAACTGTTCTCTAATGTAAGTTCTGTAGCTGTTACCGCAAATGATGTCTACGAAATAAAAAAAAAAACGTAAAAAAGATTGCCATTTTGAAGTCGTCTACTTTAGCATGATTTTGAAAATCGGTCTTTGTCTTATAATTATTTTAAATTCTCCCCTTAACAATACCCGTTTGATCCAATCCGTTTTGTGGAGGGAATCTCAGGGCAGTCTTAGTTGTTTTTAAAAAATTTAATACATATCTAGATATTTTTGTAATGGGTGTAGTTATATACAGTACCAAGTTCTAGTATCTCTTAGTCCTGTCTCCTACTGTTTAAATATAATATCAAAATTATAAGCGTTCTTTGATTCGCTATCGAATCCTGAAAATTCATAAAAAATAGTTTAGCGACCTTCATATAAATTATAATATCCGTGTTTCGGCCAAAATATACGCCTGTGGTTAAATCAAAACCTCTAGTATGATTTCGTGACAAACTGCAATCCATAATTTACCTGTTCTCCAAGCATGTAGTTTATCATTTAGGATAGACATGAGAAATGGGCACGAATGCATTTTTTTCATATCTATTATGTTTCATTTCATGTTAAAAGAATCGTAACTGACAAAAGTTTTCGTAAATAAAAAAATGAATTTTATTTCTTTTCATAAATTCTTGATTTAGTACATTATTATTTTTAAATTCAATTTTTAAAAACAAACTACATTCGGCGGTCGTAATAAAAAATATGGATGCATATTTTATACGTTTGAGCGACCGTGGTGGTTGTACTCGGTAAGTTCGTTAGACCGCGTGATCACATTTCGGATTTGTAATTTTCAAAGTATTTCAAAAAGGAGGAGGTACTGAATTCGTTGTGTATGTTTGTATAATTTCAATATCTGTTACTTCAGAACTCCATCATTTATTCAATTCAATTCATTTCTTTGCTTTATAGCTTTTAGTTGTCTCCATCATTTATTAACCGATTTTAAAAATTCTTTTTTTTTTTTAAGTACATACTTTCAGTTAATGACATGGCATTCAAAATAGTGTATTATGCTTTTGAGGTTTTTTAAAAAAGTCTTAGTTATGTGCCTTTTTCTCATTCGCGGAAACAATTTATGGGTCTTAGGTTGCAGTTTTGCGTATCTTAACCGATTTTCCGGTATAGAAATTTAGAAAATGCTTGGTGGGGACTAACATTTACTAATAGAAAGTAATGGTGTAAAATATATATTTCTGAAAGTCAAATAATTTCCGAATACATAATTATAAAAAAAAAAAAAAAACATTAGAATAACCATAATAAAAGTATTTTAAAAATAATCATGTAAATGTGAAAGTTGATCTCACCCGTTGAGATTAGCGAAATCGTTGGCGTTAATTGTTACATGTTCAAAAACAGTAATAAAGAGTGTGCATTAATTAAAATGATAGAATTATATGAAGTTCATCGACAATGATCTGTGCAAATCTAATGTTTTTTTTCTTTAAATATTCTTTCAATAAATTGGCGTTAAACATAGTACCAGTAGAAAATCATACAATGATTTAAATAAATACTTTCTACAGTTTTATTAAATTTATAAGCACCTATATTGTGTATTATTGTATATTTGGATTTTATGTATGTTTCTTTACGAGATATTGTGATTTTCGTTTTATGGTTATAAATTATAGTTATAAAACTAAAAACTAAAATATTTTGTAATAATTCTAATAAAGTGAAAATTATATTTTAGGAGCTCAATATCGAGATGGTTAAAGAAAATGTATCAATGGGTGCTTTCGATTTGTTTAGTACTTTCACTATCACAAAAAAACGTAGGTACAGTCAAAAACATAAGACGAATTAAAATGAAGTAGATATTAAGTATTGACTGTACTCGATATCAATGTTTATGAAATTATGTTACTTAGCTATTAGAACTCGCAATATAAATATTGTTATAGAGTAGATGCGTTTGTAAAATTGTAAAATTGTACAGATAATGAAGAGATATTATATTGTAACAATAAATTGTTTACTGTGATATATTCTTCCTAATGCCGCTTTGCAATACTGTATGGACGATTAGCAAATTATTTTGTTAAATAGTATCATTTATTTATTGTTCGTGAATATAAAATACTTGTACAATAAATGTTTTTTGTTTTTCTTCGGGTTAATATAATATTTAATAGTTCCGTTGTGTACACTCATCCTGACTAGCAATATCGTATGATATTAGCTATTAGGGGAATTGGTTTACGTAATCTTGCGCTATTTGCCTTGAGCTTACCTTGACTCGAATAGCAATTATCTATTCAATTTAATAAAGCTCTATTTTAACGTACACAATAATCCATTTAAGTGGTTTTATAATAATGGCATAAAACAAAGACATCCTTTTTTAAGGTTGTTTAATAAATAATTTCAAATTGTTACAGATCTGAAAAGGTTGGCAAAAATACAAAAAAGTAATTCTTCGCTCTTTTTTATAGGTAATTATGTTGTGAGGAGGTGGAGTTATTCACAACATGTAAAAAAATAATATTACGCCATTTTTCGTTCATAATTAAATTACTCTATTATACCCAAGGTCGAGGTTGAACAGCCATAAAAACTTTAACGATAGCAATTCTAACTTGTCCTACAAGAACTAAGACGCGAACTTTGTAAGCAAGCTGGCACCGACGTCGCTGCACATCGATTTCTTTGATAAAATACGACAACACCCCAGTCCCCACGATGACTCCATACAGTTAGCGTCACAGACTAATCAGTTTTTGTTTATTTTTTTAAATATATTCAATTCACATTTATTTTTTAAAACATGACTGCAAAAGTAACTAGTAGAAAATGGATTAGCGAAGAAACAGTTGATGAAGAGGAGCTGTTTAGCCATTGCAGGGAGATGGAGATTGTTTCTTATGCCATAACAAAAGTGGTCATGGAAGCCGATGAAAAATGGAAGAATCGTGTTGGGAAAGCCAACTCTAACTCTTTATCTAACCGCAGTTACATTATGGAGCTCGTCAGCATACAGGTTTAGTTTTGTTTGTCTTAACATAATATTGAATTAATTAGTAATTGTTTATTATTTGTAAAATTTTAATAAATGATGTTAAAGTGTTAAAAGCTACAGAATCAATTAGGAATGACCATACATAATTAGTAAAACTAAACTATAACTTAAGAAAAACTGCATTCAAATAATTGTAAAACTACACGGCTCCGAAATCAAACTCTGAAATTTAAAAAATATTCTTATATGATTATATCATTATTATTACTAGCATGTAAAAATTGAAAACACATAAATAAACAAATTTAATATTGTTAATATTGCATACAAAAATGTTTTAGTATTTTTTATTAGACAATTCTTTACAGGTTTTAGATCAAATTATAGAATATTTAATGAAAGTAGTAAAATCATTTTACAAATTAAACCCAAAATTAGCTAGATTGAAAAAGGAAAATAGTCTTGTTATGAGTAAACACGACCACGTCTTCGATATGTTATGCAGTAGAAGATTTATAATGTTACAATCTATAAACAATCTTATAATAACGATTTTATCAACTTGCCTACATAGGGAAGACTCGAGGAAAATGATTGAATCTTGCTTAAGGTGACTTTATTTTAATTATTCTAATATTTAAAATGTATGAAAAATATATACGTTCTGATGTACATTTTTAAATAATATTGTTTAATGTATTGTTAAATTAGAAGTGAAATAAATTCACGCGCGTTCATATCTTTTTCGATATACGTTTTGGCTTTTCTATTACAAACGGCATTGGTTGGCAGCAATAGTGGCACGATGTTCTGCCACTATCGCGGCCAGTAGCATGCCACTTGTTAAATGAAACCTTGTGCAATTTACTTTTATGTCACGGATTGTGATGTTTTGTCCTAACTACCTTTGGCTAAGCCATACCTGTAGCCATAATGACTTAAATGCATTTTCAAGTTTTCTTGGCAAACATTAGAAAATAATACTCTAATTATTTATCTATTTATTACAGTTTAGTTGGTATATACAATAACTTGATTGGTTTGAGTTACAAGAAATTTAGTGCTAAATTTAATGTCTGCAGTAACACATATCCTAACATTATTAGCGAAACGAAGCCACTAACATTAACTAAAATCGTACAGGTGAGTTTGTTAAGTAATATACAAGTATTCAGATCATTTATTAATTACACGAGTGGTATGTACGTTATGCATGCATGTTTATTTAATACTATTAGTTAGGATCAATATGAAAGTTGAAAAGTATGGTTCTTGACACAACTTGATTTGAAATTTTACTTCTGTATTATCGAACCTAAAACGTTCCAAAATACTATTTGTTTTACATTAGTGTAGGGCTGAATGTGCCAAGTTAATTTTCTGTGTCATTGCAAACTAAACTTAATTTATAAAGAGAATTTTCGTTTTTGAATTAAATCAAATCTAGCCCGGAATAACCAACGACCGCTAGTTAGCATAGGTTGGATAACTGAAATAAATATTTCTAACAATAAAAAGAACTATAATTTGCTGTGGTGGCCTAGGTCCTTGCGAAGAGTCGAACTGAAGTCAATTGTCATCGTCTTATAAATTGTTTGGTTATGATGTTTAAACCTGAAGACCATGGTGACTGTGATTCCAGTTCAAATACAGATAGCTTGGAAATATATCAGTAAGTATTTTTCGCTAATCCCTATAGTTTCGGATTTGTTCATCCACGTACCCTTGAAAAATTCACCCTGTATATTATGACTATACCTACCATATAAGATTTAAGAAATGG
Source organism: Hypolimnas misippus (assembly GCA_037950945.1). Lineage (NCBI taxonomy): Eukaryota > Metazoa > Arthropoda > Insecta > Lepidoptera > Nymphalidae > Hypolimnas > Hypolimnas misippus. Next base: position 7,032,282 of record JBBEEQ010000019.1, read on the forward strand.
TTTTGGGTCTTGTTTACCAATGCTTCAAAACATATTACATATTTTATTCAAAATGGATAAATATTTTACTGCCAACTTACCTTACCAACTACGACTTTGTTGGTGCCCAAAAAGAGACTAAAAATAGAGTATGGAACATGATCTACGTTGAAACATTCTTATCCTAAAATATAATTTTCAGCACCTTAACAAAACATATAACGCCACCAAATTCGTCTGCTTCTCGCCGCCTCAGTTTAACGAAACGTCGTCAAGCCTTCATAGATAACAAAAAAGCTAAAATGAAGCAAGCTCAGAGCCTCGTTGAACCAAAGAACGGTCATAAGAAATTGACGGAGATGTTGAATCCACAAAATTCAGACGCTGAAGTTCCCTACACGTCACTTCTCAGCAATGAGTGTGTTTTAGAAAACGTTTTTAACAATGATGGTGAATAAATCAATTTTTATATATTACCTGACTGGCCAAAAATGTTACTTTATTTGAATAACATTTTTTTAATGGAACGATACAGGGAAATCTTATCAAACTAAAAGTGGATGGGGGGTTCATGAAGTTCAAGTGCACGCATAAAAATGTCATATACATTTATACTATGTGAATGTAACAAATGTTCGTGAATTATTACTAAATCAATAATTTAATATTCATTTATTCAATAAAACAATACTTAATAATGTAATAAATATTTAAAAGCAGCAAATAAATACAATTCATTCGCATTCACATGCACTTCTCTTACATCTCACTTTGGTGGATCTTCCTCCAGCTAAATACATGCATATTTAGATGAAAGAACCATTTTTAATCGACTTCAAAAAAAGTATGTATGTAAGTTTGTATGGTCGCGATTATGCGATTGCTGCAATCATTAGTCTATGTGTACTATACCAGTTATGTTTGAAGTCGGTTATATTTTTCTAGGGAAATAATTATTTACTTTCTAATTTCAGAAAACGTAAATGGAATCCTTCAAAGTGAAGAAATGTACATTGAAATTCTTTTAGACACTGTTGCCAATATATCGCCATTGTTGTTGGGACCAAAGGGTATAAAAAAACTTAAGTCAGGTAAATTAATATTATAACGAATTAAATGATTGTTAAAAAATTCACACTTAAATACTAATATGTGAAAGTAACTTTCTTCCTCTTTGTCTGTCTGTCTGTTTGATACTTTTTCACGCCTAAATCTCTGAACAAATTTTAATTAATATCAATATAAATATAGAGAAAGGGCATAGACTAGTTTTTGTAGAAACTAAAACTCGAAAGAGTCTCTATTTCATTAGAGGATGAAAGTTGTATGTAATACCCATCATTTCTTAAGGAAGACTTTTCACAAAAATTTCTCTACGCTGGCAAAGTCGCGGGAGCTACTAACTAGTGTAATATACTTATTAACGTACAAACATAATAATTGTTAACGTTTCTAACCTTATTAACTGTTAAAACAAAACTACCTCCGCAAGAAACTTAGAGATATACCTAGTGTTAATTGGATTTATGTACACGACACTTAGTTGCCTAGCAACAGGCTATTGATGTTAAGAGAGATAACATATGAATCTAATGTCTTAGTATTCACTTCTGATCTCTTAAAACTAGTTTTTGTTACAGGTAGAATACAAGCAAGTAAGAAATCGGCGCAAAAGGTAACAGAATATTACCAAAATTTACTTTGGGGCGACGTTGGCAGTTGTTTGGAACATATTGTATTGTGGTGGTCTGCTTTCCCTTTAGCGACTAGGTATCTATTATTCTTATACTGAATAACATACACTATATGTACACTATATCGTCAAATTACCGGTATTTATTAAATATATAATCGATTTTTGAATCGATTATAGTTAAATAAAAAAAAACGCCAAGAAAATTGCAATTGAATATTATCTTTACATTTAAGAAAAACAAATTATAAAGTGTCTTTTTTATATGCCAGATCACCCAAAACGAGCCAAAACTTACGCGAATGGTTATTCTCTACCTTCAATGACAATAGTAAGTACGTCTAGAAATTATGTTACATCGTGGTTGCATCGAATTATTAACCTTATTATTTGTATAAATATTCATGAAAAAACTTCGATTTATTTACAATTTGCATGACTAATATATTATTACTTGTTCGACCAAGTTGTTTAATTTCATACATAATTTAATATTTGTCACTAATCGTTTAGTGTTAATGTTACGTTCTATTTATGAGAGCGAGGACGAATAATCTATCCTAGAGAGGGAGAGTGTTTATTGACAATATATAGTCACAATAACTTATCAACGACTTTTTCATAGACAAAATACGGCCTGTGTTTACTTTTATAATAAATTCTTAGAAATTACTAGAACATTTTTATCAAAAAGCAAAGAGACAGGTTCCATCTTACTAAATATTCATCGAAGATTTACTTTATTTAGCATTTTGAAAATAAAATATCTATTACATTGTTTTCCCTTATAAATTCATCAACTCTTTCTCATATTTGAGATAAATGCAAGTAATCATCGGTTCGTTTATCGTATATCTTTCTAACTAAGAGTATTTTCTTATTATATTATTTTCATCATTTTAATTTATTTGTAAATCTATTGAATAAATACTAAATAATATTGTAATCACATTTTAGATACACCGGATTTAATATTATCGTCGTTAAGGATATTGGCAGATGCGTTAGGATGTCATGTTACTTCCACTTCATGGGATAAGCATTTTGGGTGAGAAATAATTAAAACGCAGATCTTAAGTACTTATTTTTTTAATAGTTACCAAACGAGTACGCATATTCCTTTATGGAGTGATTTTAAATGATCGCCACTGCCCATGGATAAAGCACCAGAGGAGCCACAATTGCGTTGTCATCTTTAAAAGGAATAAGGAATGAAAGGGAATAGGAAGTAAGGAAAGGAATGTGTGAGGGGCTTAGGATTGCGGTTCTCTCACTCATATACTATCCTCTGTGAGAGTGTGATACTGGCCTGATCGAGCCAGCCCGTACACGAGCTGTAGTTACTGGGCTAGTGCTAGGCTCAACTTCAGTAATTTTTTAATATAGTCGATTTTAAATTCGACAACCATCACAAACTCAACCATACTTTGTCTATTATATACATATAATATTAATTCACAACAAAGAATCTTTGTTCATTTTTTGCGTCAAACTTGGATCCCACCGTCCCACGAATGATACATTATTTATTGAATTGAAATATGTCTATCAAAAACCCATCTATTACACATTTTTTGATTTAGTAATTTTAGTATAGATATTATGATGACTTTTATAGTTTATTCATCATATCCAAATACCTTTATAATGTTGTTAATTAATACAATGTGTTGAAAAGAGCTTTATACAATTTCAATTTTGAAATGGATTGTACTTAATAATGAAAAAAAAACTTATAATATATTATGATTTCAATAGGGCAACCTTAACAACGAATTTGACGCCAACTTCTCTAAAGGATTATTCCGATCTATCAGTATATGTGACTGAAGTAAGTTATATTATTATATTACAAAATTAATTAAAATATAATTTATACTTTTATCGTGATATAATTTATTAATAAAGATATTTATTTGCAGGCGACAGTATCAGGTGCTAATTTCGCGTTAATGCTACAAGAATTGGTGACGCTAAATAATCATTGTGAAGTCACGTGGGATTATATTTTGGGAGCGCCTTTAGAGGACTTGCCGATTGTAGAACAAATACCGATATTACATAGACTAGGTAAGCCTATCTTCTATTGTATTTACAGCTTAATTATGCAATTTTAGGGCACGTTGACCACGTGATGAAATTCTCGGAGGTGAAGGAAAATATCGCGAGAAAATCTTCATGTGTTTGTGTGTCGGGTAAAATTCTGACACACGTGTATCCTTCAATCCACATAAGAGCAACGTGGATTCATCCCTTAATCTTCTCCATAGTAGGATATGGGTTCTTTACTAACCGCAGTGGCACAGGCTGATACAGTACTATAGAGTGTAGGATGTACAGGGCGTCTACTGTAAGTTTGCAAATTGTATAGTTTAAGATTTATTATGAACAAAACACAGTTCCATCTATCGCTAATCGGTTAGTTCTGTATGTTGTTCATACTAAATCTTGACACGGAAAGGGTATACAGTTTGCAAACTCATATTAGATCCTTAGTCCTTCCATATTATGCTCGTGAAGTACCAAAGAGTATATAATCACTACGTTTTAGTGAAGTACTGCCTCGGACGAGCCAGCCCATATACAAGTTGTAGTCAGTTGGCTACAGCTAAGCTTTACCTCAGTAGGTAAATCCGGTAAAACTGCGTACAGTAAAGTACAGTACAGTACATTACAGTACAGTGTTTTAATGTTGGTAAACGGACGATTATTTGACGGAACCAACATTTAATGTAGTCACGCATCGGAGTCTTGTAGCGGATTAGAAATCTATGTCACAATTACATATATCATAGACTTACAGACAGCACATAGATCTTACGCCGATAGAACGCGAATATATGATAAAGAAAATATCTAATCAACGATTGTAGAACGTGCAATATGGTCTCCGCAGACCACTCGGTGCACACGTGCCGCCTGTGGTGCGCGGCGCAGGCGCGGCGGCTGGCGGCGCTGTGGTGCATCGACGACTTCTGCCGCGTCGTGCACGGCGACCTGCGCGCCTGCCTCGAGCAGCTGCAGCAGCTGCGCTTCGCCGACCACGCGCAGGCGCTCGACTCCGGTCACTCTCGCACCCGGCGAACACCGCACACTCGCTACAACACGCGAGATCTACCACACACGCTCTACCAAACATTACTACACACACGCACTACATACATGTATTCCTACACACATTACCAAAAACGGACAAAGGTCGATGAAGCGCAGCTATAGCAGCTGCTTTTCGCGGACTTCACTACCACAATCGAGATACTACACACATACCACTGTTACTACATCTACCTTACTATACACACATACTACCACAAACGATCTATTTCAAACACGCTACCACACATGATCTATATGTAGTAGACCTACCACACCCACACTTTTATATCCACACAATGATCATAGTACAATCCCTACACTGTCACATCCTTTTACAACAATCTCGCTATTAACCCGTTGCACAACGCTTACATTGCTACACCTAGTACCTACACTACTACATAGACACTCCACTATATTACGACACTAAAACTACGTCCATACTATAATATCGACTTTACAAGACGACTATACTACAAGTAAGGGTATATGTACCTCTTCCTCACTATAGTTTATTTTTCTTTAATTGTCCTATTCGGTAACAATACCCAGAACGATAATCACGGATTTTCGAACACATTATTTTTCATTGTAATTTTTCATTATAAATAAGGATTCAGTACAATCATTCGGTCGACAATGTCTCATCCCTAACACTATGTAGTGTATGTGTGGTTAGAAATACGCATTTTTGTCTGCTAAATAAAACAAGTATAGAAAAATAGACTATACAATATATTACGACATCTAAAATATAATACCACACCCTTACAAACGTAGCAACACGACTACATACAAATAACACCCACGCTACCAAACCCGAGGTACAATACTCTGAAACATCCGGGTTACAAAGCCGTACTGTCACAGCCTCACTACAATACCAAGAATACTGCAACTTCATTACCACACTTGAATTACAATACAACATCACACGTATTTTCACTTATATGACGAATTTACAATAATACAACACTTACACTAGCATACGAATAATAATAATACTCATATAATATTATTGATTACTCCTATTTTCTTTTTATATATTTTTTTGTCCAATTTTTAACGTACGGTAATATATTTTTTATAGGAAAAATTGGTGTACACGAGAACGTTTGTGCGAAGATGAGAGAAAAATTAGTATCCGAAGTAAAAGTTAATATACAAAAATTGAAGGTAATTTATAACAAAAACATAGTACTATATAATTGGATGCTGATAAGCAATAATGTAGCTGATACCCACAAAAAGTTAAATTCGGAGATATTGATGTATTTTGTTACTGCATTTCCTATTTAACATTATTAAAAAACTTTTCAACTCATATAAATTAAATAAATACGAAAAAAAAGTTACTTAATTTATTGTTTCGAATTTCAAGTGCATTCCATATTTTGCAATTTGTACAATAATATCAAATATAATATAATATGTTAAATTCTCATTTTATCAAAAAATAAAAGAAAAGATGGATTATATATAATTCTTCAAACATATTTATTAAAAATAGGTTAAAATCTTAATAAATTAATCTTAATAAATTGACATCTTTAGATGCTATTGTTCATGTGGCTTGACACAGTATTGCTTATCAGCGCCCATATATCACAAAGACAAACGAAAGGTGAAATAAGAACTAATTTTTTTTTATTTTTAGGACGCAACGGACGAAATAACTGTCGTGTTATCGTCGGTGTGCGCAACAATAAGCTTGGCGCATCTCACTATGATATTTCCGAGCAACGCTGAGTGGAGAAAAATAACTGAACCAGACATGGAGCATTCCCTTTATGTACACGAATTTCTAGGTATATAATCCGAGCTCAATTAAAACTAGATTATTATGACGACATTAAACAAAAATCTATTTAGTGTTATCTGTTAAGGATATAATTTCTTAATTAAAATTTAGACAATAGGCAACGTCATAGTTTAATATTCATTTTCGTTAAAATAAATATGGAGCTTAAAATCAATAACATAGGAGTGTCTGTTTGTTATATCAAATTAACAGCTTTTCACTAAATGAATATGAAAGTATATACAATTTTTACATAAAAATCAATTTAAAAAATTTTGTCTGTTAGTCCGTCTATTTGTTCCGGTTAATTTCTAAAACGGCTGGACCGATTTTGACGAGACTTTCACTCGCAAATAGCTATTGTTATAAGCAACTTATTCTATTTTTTTTTTTTAGAAATTTTATTGATTTAAAATTTTCGCAATTAAAATTGAGAGTACCAGCTAGTTATAATAATAAACGGCCATGAATCTTTGAATGCCCGAACGCTGATACTCAAATTTCCATGAAATTGCCGGAAATTGGATCCGTGTCTTATTTTTTTTATGAAAAGCGGGGCAAACAAGCAAATAGTACCACCTGATATTAAGTGGTTACTAAATAAATACAAAAAAAAAACCTAGAATAGTGAACTATATATAAACTTAAATTATTTCAAAATACTTTCGCCTTTTTAAAATTTTAATGACTTTTGTGACGTGCAGGGAAATATTATTTACTTAGTCGCAGCATTCGAAAGGTTAATTTATTTACCAGTATTTGAACGCCCACAGATAAAATGCTGTTGCCAGTGATAAAGGCGACGAGTGACGTCACGACGCTCAACATGGTGCTGCGGATCATGTGCGAGTCGTGGCTGCATCACATATATGTGGCGAAAGTTAAATTCACGTGAGACGGTTGAAAATTGTCTATAGGATTAAATTCGTTAATTCTTATAAAGCTGTAGAGAGGAGGACATATATAAGGTGTCTTATGGGATTACAATAAACATATAATTTGCACGCTTAGTGTTAAAGTGATCGAATTTAAAAATTTTCATTTTGAGAAATCGTAAATATTTTTTTTCCAAAATTATAGATTATAAATTACAGAATTATGTTGAAATAGACTAGACGTAGTTTGGCTAACACGTTTCAGATATATTTTTAACAAGTTAAATTGATAATTTCGAAAACTCCCGACACAAAAACCTTTAAAAAGTAAAGAAAAAAGCTCATGATCTTCAAATGGCTGAATTGATTTTGGTAAAACATATAAAAGAACCATCGCTAGAAAACCCTCTTTTAACATAAAATACCGGATCCAAATTCACAGTTCACCCGTTTAGGAGCTAAGGTGCCAAAGACAGACGCACATAGCAGTCAAACTTATAACACTCCTCTTTTTGCGTCAGAGGTTAAAAAAATATGTGAAACATATGAATACATGGGTAATGTAGTTGTTAAGCTATCTCTGGAGTTCTAGTTACTAGTATACTTGTAACTATTAATATATTTCTGAGAGTAAAGACGAGCAATCTATCCTAGAGAGAGGGAGGGTGCGTACTGCCGATATATAATAATAACTGATCAACGAGCATAGACAAAATACAGTATTATTTACTTTTATGATATATTCGTAACAGTAGTGTGTGTATGTTTTATGTAAAAATCTCTTCATATATAATATCCTTCTGGCTCAGGCAAATAAAAATACCAATAGTAAATACTATACAATAGTAATAAATAACTTGTTAGTATTGATTTATCAGCAAATAATTTAACATGAGAAAACTCTAATCAAAATTCCATCGTCTCAGTAGTAATAAATCTATATAAACACTCTCACATAAATGATCCATATTTTCATTGGTATTTAAAGATATATAAACAAATTTTTACGCGATGATATTTCTAAATGAATTGATTTTAGAAAAGAAGCGGCATTACAATTATTAGCAGACTTCAATGAAGTTCGTAATTGGTTGAATGACTGCAAACCGCTACAAGCCCCAGCGAAAAAACAGATGTTACAAAACGAAGTTTTGAGGTAAATATAGAAAATATTAAATATACCTTTTGACTCATTTAAAGTTTTAATATTTTATAAATATTAACAGTCGATTGCGACTTTCTCAACATACGCTAGATTGTTTTTATAATTTAGATTAAATATCAATATCAATGATATTATATAACTTTAGATATGTAACAATTTAGACGACGTTACCTAGCAACCAGTCAACGACTGAGTACAAATGGCAACAGTATCTTTGAACGTGGCAAAGTTGGAAATAGGCGCAGATTTTGGACGCCAAATAGTAGGAACGTAACATAGAGTTATAAATTATCATTGGTGAAATATTATTAACCTATAATATTAAATCTGTTCATGTTGCGCGAAAGTGTAACAAACTATATTCACATTTGAATGCTAATAAGCAATAATGTGTCAACCAACCAAAGTCAAATTCGGAAATATTGATGGATTCTGATAATTCGTCACGTATTTAACATAAAAAAATCACACTTGATTTTTTTAAATTAAGACACTTTTTCGGTACTTATTTAGTTTAGATCACTATCAAAACTAAATAAGTACGGAAAAAGTGCCTTAATTTAATGTTTCGAATATTGAAATGTGTTCCATATTTTGCAATATGCAATAATCCCATATATTTGGAATGCTTATTTATTATGTAAAAAATATTTATGATACTTTTCTGCTATTTATTCATCGTGCCTTTAATTAAAATAGAAAAGAAAAGATGGATATATACCTCTTTATACTAATTTGTTTAGAATAGGTATGACGTATTTAGACGCCATTTTCTCACAATGAAATCGGCGTGGCTTGACATAGTATTGCTTATCAGCTTCTATTTATGTTAATATTATGAAAAGTTATTAGATTTAGTTACTGGTATTTGCAGACGTTGTGAAGGAGTCGGAAGACTGTTGCTGCACGCCCCAGGTGATCTCATTTCCATGCAAGAGTCTACGATGCAATCCGCAAAAATTAGAAAGGACGGTACGGATATTTTTGATTTATATTGAATACTGGACATTGACAAGATTTGATTTCTCATTTTGCCAAATCATCTTATATTAAGGGGTAAAGTTTATGTGTACTGTATACAAACAATCTCTGAAATCTCTTTGGGGGTAATCTCTAAAAGTGTGTTGGACAGCCCGTTTATTGAGGAGAAATATGTATATTACCTCATGCTGACTCATAAGAGTAAATTAATAACCATAAACGCTAGTGAAAGCACGAGCGACTGTTAGACAATAATCTATGACAAAACTCAAATTAGATCATAGCTTTTAGGAAAAAATCGTAACAAACACACAGACATAGACTTGAAGAGAAATACGAGTAAAACCTTTCGCATTTATATTATTAGTATTGTTTAGTGTCGTGCCGATATTCGTATTCGTTACCGTGGATATTCGAGGGAGAAGCAATTACTTTTCGGCGGATTTTCATTTTAAATAAAAAGATGAAATTTTATATACATATTTCTATGCCCAGTGTTATTCTAATTAATCAACAAAACAAAAGAAAAACCCATGAAGTGCAAATATGATATGTTTTGCCTATCACACAGTGTCAAGTGGCGTCAACTATTGTTTCAAGTAACAAAGTAAAGTTAGTACTTTTTAAGTAAGAAAGTTAAGATCCGTGTCCGTATCCGCATATCTTGATATCAAATCGCCGTTTTCGGATCCGTATACGCGGCACATCACTAGTATTGATTTATTTCAGATAATGATGCACCCGAACAGTTAATGCCCGCTGAGATGTACGTGCCCAACCAGAAGCAGTGGCTGACTTTACGCGCCAACAAACTCAAAGGACCAGTCGCATTCACACTCTGCTGTTATTAATATTCGATAATAGAAATTAATTCAATCTATTTCATTGTACTAACTTGCACGTCCCTAAGGCGAGAATTACTCTTGAAAATTTTATTCTCATAATTGGTATAAATTATGTAATCTGGTAACCTTACAAAGGCTGTAAGGGGCAATAAGGCACTGACAGTAAATTCTTTCAGGTGTAAAATCAGTAATTAACAATTTATTTACACCTTCATGAAAGTCTGTGGGCAAAACTTACACGTGTAATTCTCGCCTAATAAAACTTTTGCCGGAAATGAAGTATTATGTATGTTGATAAGCAATAATGTGTCAACCCACAAAAACCCAAATTCGGTGATATTTATGTATTCTGATAATGCTTCACGTATTTAACATTATTAAAAAATGTTTCAAGTCATCTAAACTAAATAAGTTAGCAGAAAAATTCCTTAGTTTAATGTTTAGATCGTTGAAGTGTATTCCAAATTTTGCAATATTCAATAATCTCATATATTTCAAAAACCTATTATTAGACAAAACTGTTTATTACACCGATTTGCTTTTAAATAATTATAACTTTTATCAAAATAGAAACGAAAAAATGGATACATACTTCTTCAAACATATTGATTGAAAACTATGGTCGACATTTTTAGACGCCATTTGGCTTGACATAGTAATGCTTATCAGCGTCCAAATATAATAAATTAAATTCAAATTGTAATTAAACTCATGGGATATTAAAAGTAAAATAAAACAAGATATTATATTTCATAGACATTTATTTTATTCTGTTCAAGATAAGAGTTTAATAATTATTGATTTAATATCCGTGTCAATCAAAAAAATCAAGCTTGATGATTATTTTATACGCCTTTAATGGCTTTGAATTTCTAGTTTCTAATCAAAAATTGTATGTTTTATGATCAAACATTTAGGCTTACATAGTAACTTTTTGCTTATAATCTACTTTAATGGAATATTTTTGATTTAGTAAATATAGTAATATTGGTAAAACGTTTCACGTAAGCGTTTTGGTCTGAACACGAGGCGAGTTCGAACTCGCGCATGATATAGTCGAGTAAACAAGGCCTACAATATAATGTATATGATATTATTGTATATTGTTATAATTTTATTGATTAATTTTAGCCGTTTTTTGATATTCATAGTATATTTCACTTAACTTATTTGGTAAATAAACGCATTACTGAACAAAAATTATGACTCTTCGAACAATTACATTGGATGAGTATTAATGTTTTTTTAACTATTTTGAGCTTACACATTCGCTATACATTGAACTAAAAAATGGCTAAAAACAGTTAAATAATGATTTAAATACATTCATTTGACATAAATAATTATATAAGAAATATTTAATAATAAAAATTAAAGAAATGTCTAAACGACTGTACTGGTGCCTAATTTTTGGGTTCCGCGCAGCGTCACGCGCATAGTTCGCACCAACGCACTTACGTGAAATGAGGTATAACAGCTACATAGTGTCTCTTAGACGTATATATGAGACAAATAGGATACGTTGCTTCTAAAATAGATTTAACCTTTAAAAACTTTAAGAATTAATCATCATCGGAATCAAGTCGTCGACATTTCTCTTTCAACTTGTCGTATTCATTTCTTTTTATCAGTTCCTCTTTCATCTTTTCCATATCGCTCAGGAGGCTGCTTACCTGTATATTTTCAAATTTATCTGCCACAGATTCTGAATCGCTGTCTAAACCTGAGTCTTCGTTAGAATTTCGATCCTCCGCATTCGGCTGTTCCGTATCTGAAGGTTCATGGACACTTTCATCTGAACTTTCCTCTTGTTGCTCTCCAAGTCTGTACGCTTTTGGAGCGTTGGCCTTATTAATCTTAAGCTGTATCATAGATTCTATGTCGGGCTTTGTGTTCTTATTATTATTGCCCTTCTGTCGGTTCTTTTTCTTCTTCATGATTTTCGCGATTAATCGTTTCTGATGATCCAATTGCGGGAACAATTCTGAAATAAAGTACTGCGTTATAATATAACAAGCACGGAGTGAACAGTTTTTTTTTGTTCAGAGTAGAATCATAATTTATTTTCCTTTTAATAAATCATTTAAACGTTATAACTGAATTGAGAAAACAATAATCGCATACATTTCACATAGAAAACGTTATCGCAGGATCAGATGAAATAGTAGTACATATATCATTGTTATATTTATTATTAAACTAAATTTTTGATCTTCACATTATACGATGAGTTGTGTTAACTATTTCCTACATGTTCGTTCGCTAAGAAATTAGTTTTCTTAATCGACATTCAATTGGGAGGAGCGTCTGTGTTCTTTTTAGGCATATTTTTCGTCTTCGTCAACCAATGGTATTTTTGATCTCAAACCATTTTATTTAGCTGAAATAAAAATATTCTATGGCTTAATTTAGAATTTTACCTATTACCGTGCCGATTTTCAATATAATCTATTCAGGTATATCCACGCGACGCATGCACAGACATGTTCAAAAAATTATTTTTAGACAGACAAGTTTTCGATAACTAAAAATAAGAAATTTTTGACGAAAGATAAACTCATGGAATAGCCTTATTAGGCTTATAACTTTATGTGCCACTCTTGCACTTCAGGTGTGATGTTCTTCAATTATCTTTTTACCACCAAGGATCAATAAACGTTGAATATTTCAAACTGTCAGGATGTTACAGGAATAATTTACGCGACCTAAATCCATTTTGATTCACGTAATTCTGAATATGAGACGACTCCGTTCTCGCGCATGGTACAGTCGAGTAAACAACACCTTATATTATGCATGATACCTATTCATAAATTCAATGTATTAAAATATACCTATTGTTAACTCAATATAACCATTAGATTTTTATACTTGAATGCAATGCAATAATCTGTCAACCCACAAAACGTCAAATTCGGAGATATTGATGAACTCTGATAATGCATCACTTATTTCATAATTTAAAAATTATTTAAAATGGAAAAAAAGTTTCATAATGTAATGTTTCGGATATAAAAGCGTCCTTCATATTTTTTAATATCCAATACTCTCATATGTTTGAGAAACCTGTTAATAGAGAAAACTGTTTATCATACTAATTTGCTTTTAATACATAATTAATACATTTTAAAACATGGATGTATATTACTTCAAACAAATCGATTCAGAACACGTTTGACATGTTCAGACGCCATTTTGTCAAAATGAAGTCTGCGTGGCTCGACATATTATCAGCGTCCATATATTACTTCAAACAAATTAATGTGTTTAACATGTTTAGACGCAATTTTCTCAAACTGAAGTCCGTGTAACTCGACACAGTATTGCTTATCAGCGCGTATACCGCGCGTGGAGCGCGCGCAGTGCGGACTCACCGTGCGCGCAGCTGAGCGCCTGCTCCGCGGCGTTCATCTCCGCCTCCTGGATGGAGTGTCCGCGCGCCGCCGCCAGCCGCGCGCCGCGGAAGTACACGCCCACCGTGTACACGCGCGTGTTGGTCGGCCCGAGGCACTCGATCACTCTGCGGGCGTTAGGGATGCAACATTTACACACTACAATATGGCGAACGTTTCCAAAATTTAAGAAATTATGCTAACAAAATAGTTGGACTAAAATTATCTTTATTAATTCATTGTCGTTGTTTAATGGTATGTTTTTACCGACAAGGTATCCACTCCGCACATTTAAGGAGCGTTAACAGAATCGATATTTAAAGTAAAAAAAAAAAAAACCTTTTTTTATAAATGACTATACTTGTTAATTATATTAAATAAAAAATTGTTTGTTTTTTTTTTTAATTAAAAATTTTAAATTCAATTCATTACTTTTAAAATCGATTCAGCTAACGTTGGTAAAATGTCTGATAAATGCTTAGTTTACATCATTTTTATAAAAATTAAATGCTGTTCCTTTGTATCGATAAAACCCGAGAACGACAGGATCGATTTCGCTAATGATCTTGAAATATTTTTATGAAACATAAATACCAAATAAAAGAAAATACTGAAAACTTTAATTTAATTTTCTAATATAAGCCGTTTTGTTACTTGGTTGTCAAATATTTAGAAGTTTGTCTATTTAATTACTGTAGTACAAGGTACGACCTCATTAGTCTGTTTTGTTGGAATACAAACGGTTCCATTTCAGAATTTAAATAAATTTGTTACAATTATTGTAGATAAAATTTAGTATTAAGTTTTAAAAATTTTTACACAAATATATGTAGGTTGTACGAAGTTCACCGGGTCCTCTAATTGTTCATAAAAAAACGTCGACGTTTTTAAATGTGTAATCAACATTCCACAATTAAGTTACCATTTTTTAATGTCCTAACTCAATATAAAAAAAAGCATATAATAAAATACGAACTTGTAAACCGGTATATCAGGCTCGCCACCCTCCATGGAGCGCAAAGTCAGGCAACACTGTTGCAGTTTCGACTTCGGATCGTTCCAGTTCTGGTTCAAGATGAACTCTTGCAGACGTGGGAACAGACAAGCGTTGCAGAATGCCTGACAATACTCTAGATTCTAGAATAAAAATTGTTGCCTTTAAAAGTTAACCATTATTGAATAACATGTATGCAATTCAGATGTATACAATTTTTTGTATACCTCTGAATTGTTGCTGCTATTCAGAGCTACAGACACTTTTCTTTAAAATTAATTTTATGTAGCGCGGTAAATCATGAAGAATTTTTTGCGCTTGAACAACGTGTTTTTATTCTTTGGTTATATCTTATAAGTCGCGTGACGCAGTTAGTTAAGACAACGCACAATACATATATATTCTTAAATACATAGAAAATGGAAACTAATACATAACTAGCCGATTATACATACCTTATCAATGTACAGAGCACCCAAAAATGCCTCTAGCAAATCAGCTTTATGTTTCTTAGTGGTAGGTTTGGCTTTAGGATTGTTATATATGGCAAATGACGACATGTTGAGATCATCACACACCATAGCCTGCGTGCGATTGTTGACTAGAGACGAACGAAGTAGCTAAAAAAATCATCAGGTTTTTTTTCTATGTTGACTTCTGTTAAAAAGTCTACACCATGAATTCATGATTGATTTGATTCATGGTGTAGACTTTATCAATATTGAAAGCATGGTATGAAATAATGTAGTGCATTTTTATATTATGTATTACATGTTCAGACTTATTCATTATCTATATAATCTAAATGTGTTCACTATACAAAATAATAATAATATACATATAAAAGAAAACTTTTTCTAATTCTAAATAATTGTTACTTATAGCAGATTTATACAAACTACGTGAATAAAAAGCTACACAATATTAAACTTACCGACAAATGTCCCTCATGGTGGTCTGGAAAGTGTCTGTACAATCTATCAGAGACTACTAGTTGCAACACCGTGTCACCAAGGAATTCCAAACGTTGATTGGATCCAAGGGTTAAATGGGTAAATCCAACTGAACGATCAGTAAACGCACGCGCCAATAAACGAATGTGTTTAAATTGGAGCCCTAGAATAATTAAAGTATGAATAAAGAAACTGTCACAACAATGTCAATATTTTAGAAAAAATTAAAATCAAATTTCTTTAAAATTTGTCCTAAATTACAGTATATACAAAACAAATGACATACCAATGGAATCCTCGAATTTAGTCAAGTTCTGCAGGAATTCGAAATTTTTGATATATTGTCTGTCGCCTAACGGTTCTTGGTCTTGCAACGGATGCGGTCGCTCTTTTGACCAAACTTCCAAAAGATCTGGGTCATGATACCAGAGCGCTAGCCCAAAAACTTTGTCTGTAATCTGTCGAAAATAAATAAAAATAGTATTCAATACACAAATTATCGCAATGTTTGAAATAAGTTAATTTCCTCGTGGCAGACAAAGATAGCAATTTTCAACAAAATTTAAGTTAAATTAGAGTTTTTAGGGCACTGGTCTGGGTATCAAGTACACCTTACATCGGATATTACTTAACTTTCGTCGTTTATTAATTCTTCCACCTTTATATCACTTGAAGAATATGTATTATTATGGTGGTACCAAAAATTTTAAAAAAATATCAAAATTTTGTTGTGGTGGTTTTATTTGCGATGGTTGTATGGGTATAAATATTAAATAATAAAATCTTATATTCTTAAACTTTTACAACTCACACAAAGTAATTAACCAAGTTTACTACGAGCCATCGTTTCCATACAAGACGTTGTAACAAGTCGTGACACGTCACGACATCGTGTGGTATAAATCTACGAGGTACGACATGATGTCGCGTTTTGATTTGTTTGATTTGAAATGAAAAATCATATCGGCGTACCAGGGTTTAACGTCGCGCCCTGATTTCTAAAGATGCACGTCGTAACGTTTCGCGACATTTTAACGTAATGCGATGCGACAACGCATTGTGGTCATTTGTTTTGTTCCTATATTGGCAACGTTAAATCGTTAGTGAATACAATAGTAAATACGAAGACAATGTAAATGTGATAGGTGATATTGTTCAGTCATATCCACGTAGAATCAGAGGAGTCACCGACACATCCAGCAATAAATCAAGTTATGACCATGTTCTGTGCGATGCGACACACGCGACACACTGTGCCTGTAACAAGTGCAACGAGGAGCGTCACCTCCAAGCCGGCGTCCAGGAAGAGCGCGCCCATGAGCGCCTCGAAGCAGTTGGCCATCGCGTGCCGCATCACCACCTCGCGGCACAGGTCCGAGCCGTGCGCGTACAGCATGTACTGCTCCAGACCGATATTCTGCACACAAAGATAACTAATTAGAGTTTATAAACAAATTTACAATTTTTTTTTTTTAATTCATATCAAAATCACGAAAAGGTTTTTTAATTCAGATTATTCACATAAAATCACATGTAACTTAATAAGTTCTTTGAAAGCTGTTACTAAAATTCCCTCGTGCGTTTTGTACCTTCGCTAACTGCGCCAGGTGTTGATTCTGCACAATAGAAGCTCTATAGGTGGCTAGGCCTCCCTCCGTTAGTCCTGGGAACATTCGGAACAAGTGTATGGAGGATATGAATTCCACGACTGCGTCTCCGAGGAATTCCAGACGTTCATTGTGCTTTATATCAGATTCGGTCTCGTTGTTTTTACCGAAACGAGACATTATGTTGATGAGGGTTACAATGCCTGGAAAGTAATATTCAATAAAAATCAATGATAAGTTTATACAGAAGAGCACACTACATTATCCAATAGCTATACCTATGTTCAAGAGAAAGATTAAAATATTGGAATGTAGTAGAAGGGCAAGGTAAAATACTTGAGACTTAGCATTTAAAATATTTTCGACGTCAAAAAACGCTTATTACTGTTATATACAGGAAGATAACAGATAGTAAAGGGTAAATACATATCGCTGATTTACAAGAATATTGTAATTATTCAAAATTCTAACAAATAGAACTAAGTATGTCAATAGACCTTATTTGATGTTTTATCATGAAAAGAGTTGCGATGATGAATTTTCTTTAAATCAATAAAGTTATAACATCAAAGGATCGTTTAAAATTTGCCGGTATGCACAAACACATTAATAAAGAAATTTAAAAACCCCATTCCCTAAAATTCATAATTTTTAGGTGCATCGATATTCTTGGAAAGCAGCGATAATCAAAATCAAAATTTAATATTAAAAAAAAAAAACAATTAGCATATACAACAATTACACATTATAATACTATAGCATAAGTATCCATTTTTTTAAGATACAATTGCTAGAATCGATAGTACCTTTTTTCCTAGTATAATGTATCCTTCTGTCCCCATACTCCGGTTGTCGTATACCACAATTAGTCAAGCTATTTCTAGCATGGTCGGGATTAGTGCCAAAGTTCTCTCTATATGAAGGATGAGTCAAAGCTGTTTGCAAGAGAGCCCTTTGTTTAAATGTATAACCGATCTTTTCCTCTAAACTGTCCAGAGATTTGTGGAATCTTAGGTGTCTTACTAAAACTGGTATTAACATAGCATGCTGAAAAAATATTTACTTTAATTGGAGAGAATATTACTTATTATTTTGATATATATTTATTCCAATCTAAAGATTATAGTTACCTGTACCACATCACACATAAGGCCCGTAGTATAAAAACCTTCAGAAGATATGGCGACAGTAACATCTCGCTTCATTTTGCTTTGTGTTCTCATTTCTTGCAATCTTGCTTCTTTGGAGGCTAATTTCTGGCGTTCAAGAGATGTCGGTTTGGCCATATTGGCTATAAGATGACGATATTTCACGTAATATCGCCAGGCTTTTTGATATCTAGAATATTTTTAATTCGCTTTAAAATTATAATATATGCGCAAAAACTTTATTACCGTGGAACTCCAAAAAAAAACATTTAAAGATATACACTGTTAGTTCCTATTTGGCACATTCCTTAAATAATTATAAAATCTTCATTACTAAGTTGCAAGACAAACTTACTCAGGATTGCCAGCGTAACTCAGTTGAGGTGGCCTTATACCGAAATGCACTATTTCTGGATAATACTTGTTTAATTCCGAAGGATCTAAAATTTCCCCGCCATTCAGAGTCGGGGATCGGTCCAATTGGTCTACTCGAACTGAACATGGCTTTTTACCAGGATATGTCACTATCATGCCTGTAAAAATATGTAATCAAAATGAAAAAATACTTTATTCAAGTAGGCTTTCACGAGCACATTTGAATCGTCAATACATGAAAAAACAAAAAAAATTACATCAATAATTAAGGAACGTAGATTCTACGGAGAAGAACCAGCAAGAAACTCGATAGTTATTATTTTAAATTTATTTCAATACAGCACAGTTTATGATAACAAATTGATTATTTATCCTGTACGAAATTCAACATATACTAAGCCCACGCATCTTTATCGTCAACGTAATCTTGTATAGAGTATTTATATAGAGTATTATACATCGTATGCTTTAGCTATTATAGACTTTTTAACATATGATTTAAATCTACTCCTCGAAAACTGCAAACTTTTCTGGGGGATTTTATTATAAAAACCTTGCCTCAGAAAGGAAACATTTTCATTGTGAAGTCGAAAACAATGTGTTATAAGTTTATCTTTATTTCTCGTGTTAATATTATGTTTATCTCTATTTCTTTCTAAATAATAAATATTGTTGTGAATGTAAACCATATTGTTATAATCTACTATGACGCAACAGTAAGTATACCTACTTTACTAAAAATATCCCGAAGGGAGTCTCGAGCTCCTAGATTATAAATACCACGAACAGCTCTTTTTTGTAAGATAAACACAGTATTAATATCTGTAGCTAGTATTAAACTATACAATCTATACTAATATTATAAAGCTGAAGAGTTTGTTTGTTTCCTTGAACGCGCTAATCTCAGGAACTACTGGTCCGATTTAAAAATTCTTTCACTGTTAGATAGCCCATTTATCGAGGAAGGCTAAAGGCTATATATTATGACGCTAAGACCAAAAGGAGCGGAGTACCAATGAATAATGTTTCAAAATTGAGTGATATTTTCCTATAGAGAGAGTTTACGCTGCGTGCGCTGCGTAAACGGTTAAAGTTTCGCAAAAATTATGTATAGATAGAATTGTTCCCCTTTAAAAGTTCTAAAAAAAAGTCCGCAACAGCATATGTCTATCTTTTAAGGTTATCTCATTTTAACCTTTTTTATGCTAACCAAATTTATTCTAAAATAATGCATATTAGCCCAAAGTAACTATTACACGCGGAGGAAGTCGCGGGCGGAAGTTAGTGTGTTATAAGCTTATGGATTTTGGCACTCAGAGGACTTTCTACAATGTTGCCTAGCCACGAGCTAGCGACTCAAGCGTATCTAGAGAGCTAAGAATTCAAAACCAATAAAACGTACCAACACTAAACCAAGAGTTAAGCTTGTCAATATGGAAATCAAATATTGTGAACGTAGCAGATCTTTAGTATTAAAATATCGTCGGTGGACTCTAAATAACTAAGTATACGCTCAGGCATTTGTAGACAAACTTCATTTACGGTACATGTGTTATATACAAATTTCGATAAAATAAAAGAGACGACCACGAATATCTATAAAATGTTGATGACTTACAACATATGAGAAAAAGAAAATTCCGTAAGCCAGATTACTGGGCTAATTTATATGAAAGAACGTTTATATATATTTTAATTTTTCTGTTACTAAAATCGAATGAAAAATTATTTAATGTAAAATATACTTTTATTTGTCAGATAGATATTTCAATCGCAGGCTACACCTCACTTTGGTAACACACCAAAGAAAAATCGAAAATCCTCAAAAAAAAAATCAGTTTTAGTATGTTTGTTTCATATACATCATAGCAGTTATCACTGCAAGTATTCATCGTCAATTAGTTTTCTTAATGTCATAATATTGAATGATTCTATTCCAATTTAAATTAACCCCAAATAACCTTTTATTATCAACTTATTACTTAACTTTAAATTGTAATGTTGCAAACATAGGAATCGGGAATTGCACAGGCCTATATATAATTCCAAATCGTATCTTCATGAGAATTAAGTTTCCGAGAATCTCAGCATTGTGATTTTTACTAAATTAATGTAATTTAAAACAAATCGCAAGTGATACTAACGACAGTACATACAGTAATATTTTGCACAATTTCCTCCCAGCAGCAGCTATAACTTCTTTTATTTCTAGACGGAAAATAATTTTTATAAGTCTTAAAATATCGCAGGCTTTGCAAAGATTCATATAAATACTATTGCATTTGCTACGCAAAATAAATTCGCAAGGCAACACACTTACATATTATTTGTAATGATTAATTGTGTGATATTTTACCTTTAATCCTATCAACGAACTTTTGCCAGTTGTAGTGGTCCATTTCGTGGAATTCCTCTAACATCTCCGGCGGTATAAGTAAACCGCTTTCGTCTAACAAATATTTGAGGACCTCACACATAGACAGGACCTTAAAATTAGAACATTAATTTAGGCAACAAAATTTTTTAAAATGTCAAAATACATAACCTGAGAACTCCACTTAGATTGTAAGACAGCTTTCTTCTGTGTAACATCATCTACAATTTTGCCAGCTATTTGTACGATAAGTAAACCTTAGTATTTTAGAAAAACTTTACTAATTACTACCAAAAATATCTTATTATTATTCATAATGTCTTAATTTTAAAACCGTAATATAAATGACTATTCATATTAAAATATTTTACGCTTAACTTATATAATCAGTCATTATTTCTTCATCATACCTCACAACCGCCTTCAGGAAGATATCGAACAAATCGCGGCATAAAGTGAAACTGCGAGCAGGTATCATCAGTTCCTTTACCCAAGTCCAAATCTACGAGTTCCAACAATTCCGTGAACAAGTAATCCTCTGAAATATTTAAAAATTGTTACCAAATGTTCTGACATATATTATCGTTAATTCTAGTTAGCTTATTTGTCTATCTCTAATTAAAAAGATAGGCGGTACATTTCCAACAGTTTATTAATTTTGCAGTAACATTGTACACTAATTTAAACATATTTACCAAATAGATCTAATTCCTCTATAGTAAAATTCTGGGGAGCTGGTTCTTCGACATACAATATCGTATATTCGATGTTGAATCTTATTACTTTACATTTCGGCAATTTCGCTAGTTTGTAGTGGGAAAACAGCGAAAATCCAGAGAATAAGAATTCATGCTCATCGTGTGCGATAATCGTCGGCGCTTTTATAAGGAAATTTGTCGGAGGTGACACAGTTATGCTGAAATACAAAATAGAAATCTAAAATATGTTGATATCTACATAAAGATTAAACTATTCGTAGAATGGTTACTTGTGATGTAGCATGTCTGCCTGTTGTATTTTCTGCTTAATATTATGATTATCAGAAATTATCATAATAATAAGAAAATACAATAGAAACTCCTACATTATAGGTCATGACTCATGAGCTCCTTAACATTTACATTTGACCTTCAATTTAAATATTTATTTCTGCATAAAGTTACATTCAAGAAATATATATATACATGTATGTACATCTATCTTTTCTATTTTAATAAAAGGTATAATGGAATCAAAGGAAATTGTTATAATAAAAAGTTTTATTAAATAATAAGTTTTCGAAAATATTTGATTATTTCATATTGCAAATATGGAACGCACTTTAATATTCGAAATATTAAACTAAGAAACTTTTTCCGTACTAATTTAGTTCACATGACTTTAAACATTATTGAATAATGGTAAATACGTGACACGTTATCAGATTACATCAATATCCTCGAATTTGACTTTTGGCGGTTTGACGCATTATTGCTTATCAGCAAATAGTACTCACCAGTAATGGTAAAGCTTGCCGATATTGCTTTGCGTGGGGATGCACTTGGGGAAGGTCTGCTCGCCCGCGTACACGCCGTGGCGTATACCTTGGCGACGAGCACGCACGCTACAACGGCATAGCGGGCCGCCGTTCATCTCGCCAGAATTGTTGAACCTGAGCCACGATTTACATTTTTTTTTAAATATAAATTGCGTATCCATGAGCTCAAAGATGCATATGCCTTTTTTATTTTCCATTTATTTTTTTCAAAGTACAATTATTCTTAAAAGTGACAAGAAGGTTAGAATCTAACTTACTAAGGACGGGAGTCTGGACCTGATTGACCATGATGTGCAGTTGAGGTAGATCTTTGGTTGGCCAGAGGCAGACCTAAGCTTATGGTATGGTGGGGCTTGGCCAAATTCGAATCTAATAACACGCTTAATTGAAGAATGGAGCTGAAGCCACTACTATAATGCTACACTTATTTTGCATAATCCAGAGCGAAGAGATAATTGTGACTACATTTTAAATAAAAATAAATTGCTCCTTAGAAGATTAAAAGACTTTTAGAAGTTGACTGATTTTACAAATTCTACAAAATCAATTTTAGTTGATTTTGCAACTGTATATAGGACTACATCGGACTAGATACTCCTCAATTACTTTAGAATTTGATCATATAAGTTACAAAAATACTTAAAATTAATGTTCAGTTTCAGGAAATTAAATGAAAAGCTATATTATTAACAAACCATAATTCAGGATGAAGTCTCCTTGGGTGGCTTTGCTTTCTTTGTAACTCTAACATTATTCTATCCGTATAACCTTGTAAACCATCTTCATCTAGACTCTCCTCACTTTCTGATGATGAAGAGGTTTTATCCTCCGCTAAAAAAAAAGTTTATAGAAAGTTATAAATGTATCTATTTTGTTAGTAGTTTTCTCTGACAACAACTGTGTCTCGCGATTTTACGCCATTAATGGTACGTAGTATACTTAGCCTATAACCCGTCTTAAAAAATGTCTATCTAACCTAAAAAGAATTTTGCAAATCCGACAGGTTGATCATGTACTTAGTATGTCGAAATATACTATTCAGTTTTGGTTAATGATAAATTTTAAAAATTTAAGGAAATAAATATCTCTCAAAAAACTTACATCTATGCTTGCACATTTTCACTTTGGGTGGTTTCAAAGGAGGTAATTCATCAGCTGTAGGTCTTGCATTTCTGCCTCTCTCAATAAGATTTTTGAAAAACTTTTCACATACTTTTTTCAATTTATTAGTCTGTTCAACACCATCTTCTAAAGGTTTATAGTAAAGCTCAGCAGGTGAACTTCTATACCATGTTTTCGGATTCTTAAACAAATAAATATGTTTATTATTCTTTTGTTTCACAATAAATATGATCTTTATGAGATTATTTATCTTAAATTTATAAGCAACTTTAAAAATATAATGAGTAACATTGGTAACTTACTTCAATTTCATCAGAATTATGCTCTTTTGACCATTCATTCATTTTTTTTAAAAAATCCTCAGAAGTTCTGCAATAATTCTTCCTAAAATTACACACATAATAAATTTTATGAATCAATCATAACTGTTTTATTTCATGTAAAAAAAAATGACAATAAACATATTATTTAAAAACAAAAATACACTTAAAATTTAAAATCAGTATAAAAATATAGTATGCTTACTGATAATCATTTAATATTTTTTCTCGATCAGTTAAAGGTCTTGATACTGATGTATCTCGGGAAGATTCTCTTCCTCGGCTATGGGAATAAGATTCTCTGTAACGAGAGGAATGTCTATATTTATCTGGACTTCTATGGTGACTTCGTTCATCATGGCTATCATAACTATGACTTCTGTGATCCCTGTAGCTAGAAGGGCTTCGAGTTCTATGTCTATCATAGTCACGTTTTCTCCTCTCATATTCATATTTTTCATCAATCTTATCCCTGCGGTAATAGTCTTCTCGCTCTCTATGGCTTCTATGGTGACTATAACTTGGACTTCGACTTGACCGATGATATCTTGATCTATCTTTTTCATATTTGTATCTTTCATAACTTTTATCTCGATATGGTGAATATCTAGATCTGGATGATGAGTGCTCCCTTGATCTACTATAGCTTCTGTCACGGTGCTCATTATCATAAATTTTTAGGTCTTTATTGTAGAATCCATGTTGAGGAATGTTGGAAGTTGATTCTTCAATATTATGATTAATAGTAGGAGGAGGAATAGAGGTGTCATAATTTTTCCAACTTGTTGATTGTACATTGTAATAATTTACATCTGGCTGTGAGACAGTAGATGACAAAGGAGGAGGTGGGTAGGGTGGTGGAAGATCAATAGACGAGGGATACATATTTGAATTAATATTAACCGGGGGAACTACAGACGTATCTATGAAAGGTGGCGGTGGTATATCTGTAGGATGGCCGGGAGGCAAAAACGGTGGCGGAAGGTTATATATTGGCTGGGGTTGAGATGGAGATAAAGTCGATGTTATCGCTGGCCTCACTGGAGGTGGTACGTGAAACATCGGCGGTGGCATACTGAAGTCTATTGGAGGTATTGACATTTTGGGCTATTTTTATACACTCGTATACTCAATAAAGTACCTAAATATGCACACATTAACATCGACAAGCAATCACTACACGTTCATATTTTGTAATATTTCATTATTTATCTGTAAACTACGTTCAGAATGTTATTTTCTCGATTTATCTGCAAAGTAAGGCAGGACACTACAGGACTTCGCGAATCATGATATTAACAAGTGTTTATGTCACTGTCATAAATGTCTTTTTTGTCTGTCAAACAATGTTTTGGTATTGATTTATTAAATACTAGGGTTGAACTTATTGAAAACAGTCAATAGTTTTTCTATCAAATTTAAAAATTAGGCAATTATTCGCAGGAATATCGATCGAAATAACTAAAATACTTTTGCATCAAGATATCGAGTATATAAGGACAAAAAATCGACGTATAGACTACTCTAAAATGGCTGGAGCAATTTGGATGACATTTTCAGGAAAAAAGCAGTTAATTCTATTATGTGAGCTTGTGAAGTTTGGTAGCGAATCGGCTTCTTGGCAAACGCTGGTCGCTAGTACCTAGTCTATGAAATTATAAACTTATATCAATAAAAAAAGTCAGTCTAATTAGTCTCCTGAGAGCAGTGGAAACGTCACATGAAATCTTTGATATTTGCAGCCTCCTTAACATTAGCCTGACAACTATGCAAACCCTGTTAAAAATTGCTCAGCCTCTATAGCATATAAGGTCTATTTATTGGAATAAAGAAAATAAGAGTAATTTATTCGCAATTAAATTCATAGGTATAATAAAAAAAAACTTTATTTCAACAATAATTTATTAACAATCTGACTAGTATACTATGTTGTGACAAACATTTTTAATTTTTGCACTACCTAGACATTCTTCATCTCTATAAAATACACCAAACTGACCTTCGGTTAATGCCCTTAGTTTATTAAGTAATATTATAGTTAAACCATCAGAATTATTTATTATTTTACAAGGTACAAGAGGTTTTGTGTGTTGGAATCTAAATAAACAATATAAGACATTAGTTTTTGTTAATTCTAAAGGTTCTCCATTTATCCAATGAGGTTTCCCAGTAAAGCATAGATTATTCCACAAAGCTGGATGGTGAGTACCAGCAACCTGAAAATATATAATAATTTTATATCATAGGTAATCTCATATTATATCATAGGTAACAGTACTAAAAGTAGATGTTGAATATGAAGATACAATTGTATGCATATCAAAGATCAGTTTCATTTTTAAAGACAGAAATCCTTTGTGTTTAACATTATTATGTTAAACGCAAATGTCTTAAACCATTGATAAGTTAATCAAACATTTCTAATTAATTCCATTTATTAATTTTCAGTCCAATCAAATGTTTCTATACAATATAATAATAATCATTTATTTTAAGTATCAACGACTCATAGTGTTAGTTACAATTTTCTTAAGAAACTATGTATATAGTATATAGTAATTTAAATATTTTAATCAACACATACCACATAAATATTATTTGTAGCTAAGTTTTTATTGAACACAAAATATGGATGTTTATAATTATTCAAGCAACATCTTTGACCAACTGTCCATTTGTGAATACCAGAATGTTCTCCGACCGTTTGACCAGTATCAATATCAATAAACAAGCCTGGTTTTGCTGAAATGAACTGAAACAGTGTTGAAAATAAACTATATAGATATGTTAACTCAATTCTTTGTTTTAATAATGATATTTTAGCCTGAATTCAACTCAACTATTAGAATATTATTATTATTCAACAAGTTGTGGTATTGTTATTATATATATTTATAAAAATTTAGAGTTTTCTAAAGGAAAATCAATTCTTATTTACATTACTTAATGGATTATTTATTCCAATAACCAAGCTATTACGAAAATATGAATTAATTAAAAATATTAAAATGAAATAAAATTACATCATCAATAAAATTCTTAAATTTTCTTTTTCCAACAAAACAAATACCAGTGCTGTCTTTCTTATGGGCAACTTGTAGCAGTCCCTCCTGTCTAGCTATGTTTCTTACTTCACTCTTTAATAGGTCTGCTATAGGAAACATACATTTTCTTAGAGAAAACTGTTTCACTTGTGATAAGAAAAAAGTTTGATCTTTGTGTTTATCAAAAGGCTGTAATAGTTTGACACCTACAAAAAACAATGAAAATATATATTTTGAATTAATTGAAAAGCAGAACAGAAAAGAAATAGCAAGGAAAATTGAAATATTATACCTTCATCTTCTTTGTAATTTTGTAAAAATGGACCAAAAGATGTATTTGCATAGTGACCAGTTGCTATAGCATCAACTTCTAAATTGATCCTGCAATGTTCAAAAAAACTATCAAATTTAATATATCTATTGCATAATATGTCAGGGTTTGGTGTAAGTCCTGTCTCATATTCCTTAAGTAAGACAGTGAAGACTTCATTCCAATATTCCTTAATAAAGTGAACCCTATGCAATGGAATATCGAGCTTACGGCAGACAAATGACGCATCTTCAAAATCTTTTTCATCTGAACAAACTCCAACCTCATAGTTTCCATCCCAATTTCGCATAAATACTCCTTCGACTTGATAATCTAAAATTTTATAGTAACAGTTATAGGTAGCTGTGACAAATTTTTAATAAAACTGAAAAATTATGAAATAAATCGAATTACAAACAAAAAACTAACTCGCTCTCTTAAGTAAAAGTGCTGCAACTGCACTATCTACACCTCCTGATATACCTACAGCTATTTTTTTAAACATTTTCTTATTTATAGACTATTGTAACAAAAAATTTAATATTTCTGACATAAATTTATTCATATTTTCAATTGTAATAAAGTACAGTACAGGTTATGTTTAAGGATATTTCAAACTGTTAGTTGATGACAGGTGACACCAAAATAGAGATTTTTTTTATTTGACTTCTTTTACGGCCCTGGGTTCACCAAAATAGAGATGTACGATTTTATTACCATGTCTGTATAAATAATAATATTTTACGTTTTACGTACGAAACTATTAAAATGCTACTATTTTAAAGTTATGTAATCCAAATAATATTTATTATTTACTTTTAATATATAAAACAGAGAATGTTGTATGTGAATAACGCCATTCGGACAATCTGATGAGGCTATTGTCCTTTTCTAATAATGTGAAAGACGATATTGTCTTGCTCATAGATAATTCCGAAATTATATTATCTGTAATAAGAAATGATTTGACAAGTTTTAAGGTTAGACTCATATATTTGTATTGTCATTGTTGCGGCAAACCTCTACGAGAATTTTAATTTTAAGTTTTGTAACTATCTCATCAATATGTCTAATATCAATTTACAATGTTTGTTGGGGATACAATGCAATGACTTTGTTATGATAGCTGCGGATCAGACTAATGGCCATAGTATTATGGTAATGAAAGACGGTAAGTTAAAGGACTTGTTTTGAAATATTTATTATATTATTACTGTTTGGTTGATAAATCACTGTCTATTTTCAGATGAAGAAAAGATCTACAAGATATCTGATAAACTGGTAATGGGTGTTATTGGTGATTCTGGCGATACCAACCAGTTTGCGGAATACATTGCTAAAAACATTCAACTTTACAAAATGCGTAACGGGTATGAATTAGGGCCATCTGCGGCAGCAAACTTTACTCGAAGAAATCTCGCAGAATACTTAAGAAGTAGCGTAAGTATGCTTG
This sequence comes from Hypolimnas misippus, assembly GCA_037950945.1. NCBI lineage: Eukaryota > Metazoa > Arthropoda > Insecta > Lepidoptera > Nymphalidae > Hypolimnas > Hypolimnas misippus. The sequence goes on from JBBEEQ010000019.1 coordinate 7,061,346, forward strand.
CTTTTTTATTTAATATAAATATTTATGTTACAATGTTTACCCTCAGTTAGTAATTTCTTAAATATTGAAGTTGCTCCTTTAATTTATTGGATCAAATTGTCGTAAATATGTAACTTTTATTTTCTACTTTGTAGACTCCATATTTCGTGAATTTATTAATGGGAGGCTATGACAAGGAGAATGGTCCAGAGCTATACTTTATGGATTATTTAGCGTCGAGTATGAAAGTACCATTTGCTGCTCATGGTTATGGTGGTTTCCTCAGCTTGAGTATCATGGATCGCTATCATAAAAAAGGTTAGAATTTTGTACAAATAAATTATTGAAGACATAAAAAAAAATTGTATTATAAAATACTGATTTGTATAATATGGATTTGAGACAAGTTAAAAGTGAGTATAGGAGAGAGAGTAAGTTTTCGTTTTTAATTAGCTAGTGAAGGAAAGGGTTTATAAAAAATTACTAAAATAGTGTTATAATAAAATTTGAATGGCCTCAATGTTAGAATTCATTCTCAGTTAATAAATATTTGTAATTAAATCACCTTCACGAGTTGCAATTTATTAAAAAAAAAACTACAAATTTAAAGCAAATAACTAAATTAACAGACAGTCTTTTATATTTTTATAATATTGAAATATTTTTTATTTTTTAGATGCAACTGAAGAGGAAGCGTATAACATCCTAAAAATGTGTGTACAAGAAGTGCATAAGCGCTTGTTTGTCAGTCTACCTAACTTCCAAGTAACTGTAGTAAACAGAGATGGTATTAAAGCTTTGCCTGTCATTAATTCTGCATCTTTGAAGTGAATTTCTATTTAAGCATAAATTATATAAAATAAGACTTTGTTTTATTTTTTAATATTCTCACTGCATAAGGCTTTTATTAGAAAATAGTATACCTTAATATTATAATATAAAATTAAGACTATATATATAGACTTATTGAAAAACTAGTCTGTAAAAATTAATTAAAATATGTAGTATTTTGTATATTCAATAATATAAATACTACTACTAATCGAATGGGATCTGATATTATTTATGCTTCTAAATACAAAAGTTATTTTGATAAGTCACAAGGTATTTTAGAAATCCATCTGTCAGCAGGCTGTATCTCATAAATCATAATTTATCGAGTACAAGTTGGGTTTAACAAATTTTTGCATATTGTTATAGTCCCTTTCTGTTTTTTTTTTGCAAAAGTATTTAGAAAGGAATGTTACATCTCATACAATGGTACTGTATCTTTTATATGCAAGTCCCATTCTAACTTGATCAATAATTTCTTAAATGGTGAGATAATATGAAGTTCTTTTTTTTCATTTTGACAGTATGTACTATTGTTATTCATTTACATATCTAATTAATAGTCAAGATTATTACAATTATAAAGATTTATTTCATTTTTATATGAGACGATATATACATAGAAGAAATAATCTGATTGAATAACTATCCACCACTTTTATTTCTTTCGGGACTTGAAGAAGCAGGTGCATCTTGATTTTCAGATTGTGAATTATTTGCATTATCATTGTCGCCTCCATTTTCTCCTTCATTATCAGATTGATCTGAAATAATAGTCAATTATTCAATTACATGTACCAATGATAAGAAGTCTCAAGATTTTAATTAGAATCGAGAACTCCATAACACAAATTGGCAGTTGAGTTGGCTGTATAATAAAAAAAAAAACAAATTGTCTATTGTTGTTAGCAGACAGACTAAAGAAGGGAATGATTTAGATGAAAAATATTTAATGAAATTATGAATAATATGACAAATTATATTATTATTGATTAAAATTAATCTCAATATTTAAAAATTATATATATCCAGATTTATGTCAGGAATGTACTACAATGTTATAAAATTACAAGGATTAAGTATTGTCTGCAAATTCTTTATTTTTAATGGTGCACCTAATATTATTTTACCTTTTTTATCAGCAGGCATATCTTCTGTTCTGTTAGCAACCTGAAAGTGATACTCTAATTCATCAAAATCAAATACTTGATCCGTTGGTAGCAGACATGGCAAGTAGGCTGGAAATGTCGGCTTACATGCTATTACTGAAATCAAAAACAAAAATAAGTTTGATAACATAGCACTTAATCAGTGTGAATTGTGCTTCCTGAATTATCATCATTTAATTATTTCTTAGTAACCTGTTTTACCTCTGACTATTAGTGTCATCAATATAAGTTTAGTACATGTTTAGGTAATGAAAAATTATATTCATATAAATAGTTACAGCAGGAAGGCATTTTAACTTACAAGGAAATACTTGATTGTCATCTGTGTTGAAGAGATTGTGTGTTTCACTGGTCTTTGCTAGAAATTTTGTTAATGCCCTTTCAATATCTCTTTTCTGATTAGCAGCCTTCTCTCGTATTGCCTCATATTCTGTTACAGGTTGTTTATGTGTCTAATAGATAAAAAAATATATACTTATTATGACTATTTTAAATTAATTGTTTTAATAGATTGATAATATTAATATTTTTGACGATTAATACAAAAGTAAATTTATAATAAAAGAAAATCTTAATCTATTGATTAAGAATAATTTTTAAAAAAGGCCAAATTCACAAACAGCACTTAATTTTAAGACATCTAGAATTATTATCTGTTCGTTCATCATGTTCTGTAATCTGCACAAGTAGGCTGCTTAAAATTTATGTTCGAATATTTAGCTTAAATGTTACAACATTACTATACTTACTGGTGTTCTTATATAAGCATGAGGATCAGGGAGTTGTGGTAAATGAGATGGTATATGGGGAGCTGGTTTAGCCTTTGACCCAGCAGACAACATGGCCGGTGTGCGCGGCACTGGAGCTTGTTGGGGGGGCTGAATTACATGTCTGTTGGGCCGAGCAGCATATTGCTCAATACCTTGAAGACTTATTCCTGAAGTATTTGTAGTAATAATTTTATTAATGCAGTTAATTTGTTGTTAAATTCAAAATTATAATGTAAGAACAGCTTAAACTAAATTAACTCAATGTAGAAGCTTACAAATTATGTATTTTATTTGCCTTAAATAAACTAAAGTGTATTTTATTAACAATAAAAATTAAATTTTATATATTTAACATAAATTATCTATAGAAACATACCCATATTTATAAGAGCCATCATTACATCACCAATAACTGGTTCTACTCTCCCAGAGAGTTCACAGTAACCTTTGGCTGAATTACCAACTTCTGTTAAAACTGTAAACATAATTATATTATACTGTTCTACAAGCTATTCAATCAGGATAAAAAGCTTAAAAACTGTAACTCACAACATTGAATTATTTCCGTAAGTGTTTCTAAAGACATCTTATCGGTAGCACTGAACCCAGTTTCTAGGAGCACCGTTGAAACGGCTATGTTCAATATTTTACGCCGTGCATCACATGAACTTTCAACTTTCTCAGTATTTTCAGCCATTATGAAGCTTTAAATCAAATTTATCATGAAATATTAAAAGTCTTATATTATTATATTGCTAAGGCTTAATATATAAATATTTTTGAAATCACTTATGTTTACACTTTATGAGTAAAACTGCACAACGCGCAAAGCATCAAAATCTCAAGATTTATGACATAATATGATAAATCATAAATGATTTTTTTTATAATTTACATCAAACTTAATCATTATATTTTCTTTGTTTTAGCAATTATTAAGGTATTCATAAACTCATTCACAAAAGTTATTCATTTGTAAATTGCTGAGTATGACAGACGTAAGCAAGAAGCGATTTTGAAGTATACACCAAAGAGTATAGAATAAATACAGTTTGAGTGAGACCGCATCAAGATGTATTTCTCAGCGCATGTTTAAATATTTTTTCTTTATACATGATATTTATTCTAACGAATTGGCTACTTTGGTATATAAATGTACGTTAACTAGTTATTCCAACTAAAAAGCATTCAATAATCTTTAAATTTAAAATTACAAGAATTTCAACAAATTGACCCATTTAATGTCACCTCTGCAACGGTGTTTTCTTTTAATTTATACTAAACGTTATAATTCTAATAGTCTACAGTTTTTTTTAGGAAAAAGCGCAACTCTGTGGCTAAATATACCGTTCCGTCTTTCAGAACTTCCACTCTGTTATATTTTGTAGTCTGTTACGAGGCAACATTCGTTATATAGATGCATTTAACGGCGGCCTTAATTTTTTTTTCATTCGCTTGGTGGATTCAAGCAGACGAAGGCATAAGCCATACAGCCTCGTCTGATGTAGTGTTAATTAACAAAATAGATAAAAGCGATCTGTCTTTTGTGTACTAGTCATTTTTTAATTTATGTCTTTAGTCGGTGGCCTCGATAGTATACACTTACAGTTTATTTCTTATTAACTTAACGGTTCTGGATACACAAAGTCACACAGTTAGTTACAAGTCTTTAGCGACGACATTAGTGATACCAGTATGAAAGTTTAACATCAAAACATTTTTGAAGCAATGTTAAACAAAACTGGATTGGTACCAAAATTTTATTATTAAATGTAAATTAATGTCAGCAAAACAATGTCTATATATAAAAACATTATTTGATCTTTTTGTAGTTTACGTCTTTTTATTAGCATACAAGATAAGAACCCAAGAATTCATTGTTAGTAAGATTTCTCCGACATCTCATCTTGATGAATTATTCTGCATTATAAAATCACAACAAGCTCTAAGTCTTGAATCCAGAGCCATAAAAAATCTTTTATACTCTATTATCGTCTTAGAGATGTACTTTTATATTATATTATAATCGATCTTAATTAACAACAATTGAAATAAATGTCGTATAAAAAAGGAAATAAAAATGGTTTTATTCTTTAATATAATATCGCAAATCCTCATAATAAATATTTCAATCATAGATCTGTAAGTCGTTCAGCCAAAGTAGAAAATCGAATATGGGCCGTCACTAGTAAAATGAAGTGTTGTGATTTGTGAACGGATTTCTTTTTTCTTCTTCCGTTTTATTTCCACATAATTTTAGAAATAAAGATAGTAATCTAAATAATTGAACAACATTATTATATCAGTAGGGTACTGTATAATAATAGCTTAAAACAACTATTCTGTATTAGACACTAATAAATTAGAAGATAGTTTTGGTAAGTTGAATTTTTTGACAATTGATTATTTCAATGTTAATTGATTAAAAGTTGTACTATATATTCAATAACTTCGATTAAATTTTAGGGCAATCTTAGTCTTCGAAAGTAAATCATTCATTGAGACAATGGTGCGAGTATACGCGTTGGCAGTTCTGTATAAGGGCGTGAACAGTGCTACAGTTTTGAAGGCAGCATACGACTTACAGAGCTTCAGTTTCTTTCAGAGGTCTTCTGTTCAAGAATTTATGACCTTTATAAGTAAAACTGTGGTAGAAAGAACACAACAAGCTTCAAGGCAATCTGTTAAAGAGGGTGAATATATGCTTCAAGTTTATGTAAGAGCTGACAACTTGGCAGGAGTGTTAATATCAGATCAAGAGTATCCGAATCGAGTAGCTCACACTCTTATTACGAAATTTCTAGATGAATTCACAGCCAAAGTACCGGCTAATAATTGGCCAACAGCAAATGAATCTACAGTAGATTTTCCTGTTTTACCCCAGTATTTAGCTAAATATCAAAATCCAAAAGAAGCAGATGCCTTAACAAAGATACAGAATGATTTGGATGAAACTAAAATTATTCTTCATGATACTATAAAAGCAGTATTAGAAAGAGGTGAAAAGTTAGACGATTTAGTCGAAAAATCTGACAGTCTTACAATGCACAGTAAAGCATTTTATAAAACCGCTCGAAAGACGAACAGTTGTTGTAACTTCTAAGTTATGTTGATACTGGCCATGTAAAAATTATAGTAGATATTTTTCATGTATTGAAATATGAATATTATTGTTACATGTTATCTCATGCGTGATAAGCTTTTGCTGTATAGTGTAATAGTGTTTCAAAGTGTTTTAAATTTTTTTTATCTATTTTTAGTTTTTAAGGGTTCTACATTTAAAATGTTATTGTAATACAATCTTGATAAACACGGTTACAAAGTCTGAGTTCTTTATTTTAAAACTGATAATGGTTTAAAAGTTTTGTTCCAGTTATTTCAATTCTTAAATAAGATTCTTCTATATTTTTTTATCATTTTTGTATGTCTGTGTTAAGGTAATGCACAGTATGCTGACTTAGAATAAAGTATAGCTACGGAGAGTTTCTGTGTGAAACAAAAACAGTAAATAAAATAATGTTTATGGCAAAAATGACAACAAATATAAACTTTTAACTTCCACTACAGTTTATAATGTGACGGAATATGGAGTTGTTAAGACACTACTAAAAAGCGTATTGTAAGATTAGTTAATTTATATTAATGAAAGTGTAAATCTTAAAATTGCTAATTGGATCAGACTTTTAATGAATTAGGTAGAGTTTTTACTGAAGAGTTGTTGAGAAAAAAATTAAAATGACTTGTTAATAAGGAAAACTTGTGACTTAATCTCTCACAACTCATCATTACTAAACAAATGATGTTTTTTGTTTCTAAGAATTCAAAAACATGATTAAGATAACCATAATGATATAGTGGATGGAACATGAACTATGCTGAAACTGAAGTGAATAAATCTGGTAAAAGTTTAACACTATCACTATGAAATAATGAAATATTCTGACAGTTGCATTATTATACACTAAAATGAAGCGTGTGACAATTGGATGATTATTATTATGTTTGACAATAAGCTTCAATAAGCATCAGCGACTTATCAAATGCTAGATATCTGACTATGTTTTATTAATTATTACTCATCTGTATTACAAATTGTTACTCACTGTATGTTTAATGGTTTAGGTAAACTAAAAATATGCCATATGTCTAATTTGCAATTACCAATTATTATACAATACTGTGTATCCTCTATAACTAGTAAATTGCCAAGTAACTGGTGTTATTTCTAATTGGTAGAGTGTAACTATCAAGGGCGGATCCAACTTCACTGCCAGGGGGTCAAGTCACAAAAAGTAATAATTTAACTTTGATAATAATAGATACAGGTAAAAAGTGATCACTTCTTCTACTTCGATGGGTACATATTTATGGATGTGGAGAAATGCCTGTTAAACATTCTTCAATCATACAAATTATATTAAATTAATAAAATATTAAAGGTACTTACATAAAAGCTATATTGTGACAAAAAAAATAAAATAAAAATGTTAATCATCATCATGTTTAACAATTATAATTAATGCTCTACCTAGGTCTTGGACCCAGCCAAGGGGTGGTCATGACCCCCATGAGCCCCACCACCTCCCCCCTGGATCCTCTCTTGGTAATTATGCAAAATACTTTAATACAAGCACATGAAATACTAAATAGTTTAAATCATTTGTTTATTTAGTGTTTTAGGATAAGAAATAAATTGTGTTTATAAATTTTTGTTAGGATTTATTTTTGGTATAATAGAAAACTTAGTTTTTTAATTTGACATGCGCAGAACCAGGTTTAACAATTCATATTAAACAAATAAGTATTTAATAATCATATAATTACAATTTTGTATATCTATTTTCATTTAGTAAAATTCCATATAGAAAATTTTTGTTTCACAATAGGAAATTGGATAAATCTCAAAAAATTCTATTGAAACTGTACCTGTGCTCGTTAATATTGTAATTTAAATGCATCAGAGTAAGTATTATAAAATAATAGTTTCTATTAGGCGAGAATGACTTTTGTAAGCTTTGCTTTCGTAAGTGGTATAAAACAACTGTAACATAGTAACAGTTGTCTATATGACCTTATGAAAATTGTTAGTCTGTCAAAAATAGGGAACGGATGGTTAATTCTTTTAGGTGTAAATTAATGCCAGCAACTTATGTAAATCTTGTAGTCTTGGGTAATTCGCGCCTGATAGAAATGCAGTAAGTAAAATATGTGTTGAATTTGTGCTAGTAGAGTTTTGTAAGTCTAGAGTTCACACAAAGATTTTGTATGTTAAGTCATTGGTAATGTAATTATTTTTTTTAATAAATTAAAAATATATATTTGATTCAATTTTTAAAAGCATCACAGATGTGTGATTATGTAGAGTTAATATGTATAACGAATGTAGTATAAATTAAGCAGAATCAATTAAGTATATAATTTGTTTCCAAATAGGTAATCTATATACATTACCCATATACACTACATTTTCTATTTTATCTTGTAAGTTAGTTATTCATAGATACAAAATCGTTGTATTTAAACTGTGAAATCTTAAAATTAATGTTGATTTTCCAAATAAAATGATTACATTTAACATTTGAGATTCCGAAAAATGCATGTTTTTCCTTTAGCAGTAATACGGGTGTGTTGTCGAAAGTTAAATAGTGTTGCTTACGTTAGAATGTGTATCTGCACAAGTTATGTTAAACAAGTCTTCATGCTTTGTGTCTAGTATGGCTAGTTTAGTGCTGTATTTACAGAATTAAATAGATAAATCTATGTATAACTTATAAACAGAGACTGTGAAATTATTATAATTGTTTATATATAAATGTATGTATTTCATTTAAATACCTCTTAAAAAAAACTAAGGGTTTGCCGTATAATAAAGGCGACTATTATTATTAAGTTATATACAAAAAATATTTATTTCGATGAATTCTTTGTTAATTTATTTCGCAAAAAAGTTATAAAATAAAGTTGTATGAAGTATTAATCGTTAAATATATTAAAATTGATTTTTTTATGTTTAAAAAATAATGGATTGAATGGCATTATACGTCACCAGTAAGTAATTGGACTCTACATTTTATTAGCTGAGAAACCTGGCATAGTTTTGTCATTTGATAAATTTGTGAGTGAGTATCAAATTTCGTTGAATAATGCGATTGTCGTCAATGGCATATTAATTACCTTCTAGCTTTCTATTTTCCTTGTAACACTTTCGAAGTGAAATTGATTTGAAATTTGGCAGACGCGTTTTACAGAAGTATTTCAAAATAGTATAAGCTTTGAGAATTTCGTTTTTGTTCGGCTCAAAATATGGGTGTAACTTGTGAAAACTATTGCTTATACTTAACTTTATAACAGATCTTGCGACATTGTGAAATAAAACAGTCTAACCAGTTATAAACAATATTTAATTATTATAGTAACAAGTATATATAAATATTAAATATAAACATAAGTTTACCATTTTTATCCCAATAATGTCTATTCATTATATTATCATAATTACGAGCAGATGGTTTGATTGATACTATGGAAGTTAGAATAAAATCTTAATTCAATAATAAATAAGGAACGATACGCTATTAATAATCATGTTTTAGTTTTTTTTATTAAGTGATTAGTTGCCTGTTGTTCAAAAACCAAAAGCTCTATGGACTCAATATAATAACTATAAAATCAGTATTTTTCAAAAGTGGTGCAAAAGTGAACAAATACTTTTTGTGAATATTAATAACCAAAAATATGTTTAAGTTTAAGATATCTACATTCCTACTAGAATTAATTAATAGATATAGTTTATAATGACATGATTTGTTTATTATTTAACTGTTAATCTTACTATTTATGAAAACGGGAGGTACTGACTCAGTTTTACACCTTACTCTATATGTAACTTAAAAAAACAAATATTTGTTTCCAACGGGACTTTATTTTTGTCAAGTATTAAGATGACAACGTATTTTTTTATATTGATATTTAGGTAATTCTATCAAAAAAATAGTGGCCATGCGGTCTTTTGTTTTAGAGCGACAGTGGCTATGTCGTAGCGGCCGCGTGGAGACCTCTCCGAGACGACATTGAACGATAAATTAAAATAATGAGATATTGAGCGATAAATTAAAATAATGAGTAATAGGAGATACAATTCCGAAATTGGGCATTATTTAAAATTTTTTTCTCTTCTTTATAAATCTATTTTTGAAATTTTTCTAGCACCAGTAGTGTTTGCGTAATTTACAAAAAACTAGATTACTTATTTTTTTATTTGAGTAAATTGTTTTTAGTTTTGCAATTTTTGATAGCGAAACTTTTTTTTTAAATCCTTTCTCTGGACTCTGTTTCAAAAACTATCAAAAAAAGACTTGTTGACTAGACTAATCTATTTTCTCTTAATATCGTCACATCACAGACAAGATAAATTAATTTACAAATTTTAAAACCAAATAGCATAAGAAGACCGCATCGATTTGCAGTTAGCGGCACCGTATCAATTCCAATTTAGTCTAAAAGCCTATAATGAGAATCGTTATTCACTAACTCGTTAAATCGTTATAAATCCTCAACGGTAATTCTGATAACCTAAAAATGACTTTAAAAAAATACTTATTTAACGATATTCCACTTGAAACATACATTGGCAGAAAAACTCATTATCCTCCTTTGCGTCGCGCAGTCGGATAGTCAGATACATATTAGACAGTCGCACAACGGCGCCGATTAGGCTTGGCGCGGGCCTGGGTATGGCTGCATATTCTTCAGGCTGTTAATTGAACGACTTATTAAATTACTACACGAGTTTAGATAATTTATAACCGTATATAACTATACTATATACTATATAACTAAATGATTCTTTATTAAGAGTGTGTTCACTTTGCTCTATGGTTTCAAAACTAAACCAACTAATTCACTAATTTACTTTGCCTTGGAGGTCGGGCAACATGGATAGTACCAATTGCAAATAATATTAATAATAATAGCTGTGCCCCGCGGTTTTACCTGCGTTAATTTGAGAAAAAATATATTTATTTAATATTTACCGTCTCTACTTGAATCGAATATTGTTCAATATTTAATTGGTTTCAAATTTATTAATCAAACCTATAAGTTCTTTATAACATTAGCTACCTATGAGTAAAAGTCACATCAAAATCGGTCCAGCCGTTTCAGACAGACAGACAAACAAAAATTTAAAAATTGTGAAATCAGTTAAAAGTTGTTAATTTGGTATTACAAACAGACACTTCAATTTTATTTCATTGGTTAGATTAAGTAAGTAAAAGTAAAGTTTTTTTTTCACTTTATCAAATGATGATTCATATTTAAACCCTAAAAGGTTTATTTTAATGTCGTTTCAGTTCACACAGACCTTTAAAATCTAGGTGTCCGCTTAGCCCAGCTTTTCCCTATGTTATCTAAACTTTTTCTCCACTCGGTATTCTGAGTTACACCTAGGTACACTTTAGAAAAGGTAAAGATGTGAAGATTTTGATAAAAGTTTTTTTTTATTTAGGAAATAAAACACAGGTTGAAATAAAAATACATATATTACTTTTACATCAATATTAAATTACAGCCAACGTAACTATGTAGGTTACAATAATAAAAATATACCTATATAATTTCCATTGAAACAAATAAATAATAAAAACAAGGTATTTTTCTTATTAGTAAACCTAATTCTAAAAATTATCATTGACTATAAGAAGGTTGCAACTGCGGAATCCAGGTAACATTCTTTAAAACATTCCATCTACAAGCAAGGGAGAGCTCACTTATAGTAATAGTACTATTATGGAATTTACTCATTATATCTATAATTAATTAGTAATGAGTAATAATATCGATGAAGTGTGTACGAGAACGATACTTCAAGGTTATATTATTTTTTTGAAATGTTAAACTTATATAATTTGTATATTTTATTGTATAGATAATATTTAATTTTTTATAGTCCGTTATTGTCTATTTAAAATGATTTGAAATATTTTTCTACCCATTATATTATTTCAAAGTATATCGCGCGCACATTCCACCGACATCGGTATAACCTAAATAGAAAAGAGAATGATATTACATTATTATTGAATAATAGAACTTTTGCAGCTAACTTTTTTGGCATCAAGCAAAGAATAAGAAAATAGTGAGAACTTAAGCTTTGGAATAGACACCAGTGAGATTATGATAACATTTTACAATATTGTAAAAAAACTGAAAGATTTTTTTTTGTAAAGGTGTACTAAATTAATTTAATTTTAATTCATTTTAACTTGAAATAACATTAATACCTCAGATAGTACCTAGTTAATGTAAAAATATTTTTTAACTTTTATGACTCTGGTTTAATATAAATAAAATCTCACTGGAAAGACAATAAAGTAACACATAATTAAGACTTAAAGTAAATATGTACAACGTATAGTCAAAAAAATATAGAAAGACAGCCAACAACGGAAATATTTAGAGATACATTGTAAGAAACAGAAAAAAAGCAATTGTGCACTAATTGCATATAATATATATAAATGCCCATGAAATTATATATCCCACTAAGGAACAATAACATTTTTTATCTTCTGTGCTACATAAAACTTACCAACACAATACATATATAAAAAAAAACAATCACACTTTAATTTACATGGTATTGTAAAGTTTGTTTTATTGGACTTAAAATGAAGTCTGAAATGTGAAAGTCTTTTCATAACTTAAAATGAGTCGTATTCGTGTTTCCGGACATAAATTCTAATGATAAGAGACTTCGCTATAGTAATCGTACAATATATCTCTTTCCGTCCAACACACTTGTTTACATCTATGCTCTAATATTATATTTAAAATATGTTACAATGTTCCCACTTGTTATTTTTTTTAATGTAAAATTTGACACTTAATGTGAAATAAAAATTGTGTCAACGATTTCTTTTAAAAAATAATGAGTAGAATTTTATGTTGCAATAAAAGTATTTTTGCCTTTGCAAAATCAGTCTTTATAGACAGTAGTGAAAAAATAACTCGATAAGCAGCCTTTATTAAATGGTTGGAAAAGTTTAGCTTGATTGTTTATAAAACAGAAATCAGAAATAATAAATACCCAAATAAAATTATTTAACTTTACAATTCGTTTTATGTGTTGTTGTTACAATACAAAGTATGTTGTCAAATTATGAGACTCATTATTACTTTTATGCTAATAATAATAGGAAAACGTATTTTCTATATAAATTAAATAAAATCTAGAGAAAGTTGTGATGATAAAATCAGTATGAAAATAATATAATTAGGTAAAAAAAGAATTTACTAATCAAGATAAAGAATTACATGTTGGTTAGGATTCCTTCTTTTTCTTTTATTTATTAAATTGCATTGTTTCAATTTAAACTCCCATTATATTTTGACTACCTTTCTGATTTGATTGATTCCTTATACCTTTCGATATTCTTTACGAATTCGATAAATTTCAAAATCAAGTTACAATATAAACATAGCTTACTCGCGATGTATTTAAACTTATTAAAATAATAATTTATTATAGACTCTACGTAGATAACAATGTAACAGTAAATTAAAATTAATTTTATTCGTATAAATGCCTTTTCCGTTTAGCCAAACAAAACATGAAAAAAATTAGACCGAAATACCCGAGAGACATTACGCGAGAGAGTAAGTCAGCATCTACTACACACACTCATTGCCTCTACAGAAGTAAGAATACACAATACTTAGTCATCAATCCCGAAGCAAAAAATTAACATATTGCTATTCACAATTATGCATTCATGATTTCCTTACAACTACTTATATTTTATAAAAAGGCATCCATTGTCAAAACTTCATCATCATGATCGATACACAATTCGCAAATAAATTTAATAAACAAGAAACATCTCTACGTTACAATACAAGCAACAGAACGACCGATCGGCGATTATTCAAAAAAGAAAATGGCCACACACAATCTACTGGAATCGGGTTTTGTACTAATATAAGGTTTGACGAGACACTACGATGTAAAGTATACAGTTCCCACGTCCGAGAGACCGAGGTAGGACTCAGCACCTCTCAACCGCGAAATACCGCCGAAAGACTTAACTCCAAGCTTTGGTGTTCACTCCTAATTGGATAAAAATACTTACAAAAATCTTGAGGTCCACCGAGCCCGTATTTGTTTTTTGTAAAAATCGACATCCAAATTTTTCGGTCGATGGTTCATTTGTTGGGTACGTGTATTTTTTTGGACCTGAAGTCGTAGATTTTTCGGCAAAACAGTACCAGTTCAGGGGAGACAGAGGGCGGCAACTTCGTGTCGTTGGGCGCCAGTGCCGGGTTGACCTCGCTCGCGGGCAGTGCTGGCACTATTGAAGGCGCTATTGTAATTCCCTCCTCGGCCGCTTTTAGTCGTTTTTTATATCTGTAATAATCGACATGAATATACGTTAAAGTTAACATGTTTAAAGTTGGTTTTGTGCTTTAAATGTATAATTACAAAAATTATAATGATATAATAGGCACGATTTTAAATGTTACAGACATATAAAATAGTCTTAATCACACTAGAAACGTTTCTCGTTTGTTTGAAAAGTCTTTTACTGTTAAGTTGTCACTGGATTTTTAATCATTAATTAACGTGATAAAACTAATAGCACATACAAGTAATTTGGTGAGGGTGGTGTGTAAAACTAATAACAGATCTGTGTTCATATAATTTATGAACATGGTGTACCAGTAGCGGAAAATCTGCAAATATGCTAGGTAAATTTTTGGAGTTTCTTTCGATTTTTTCTATCAGAAACTTACATTTTATTTTCTTTAAAAAAATCTTTATCTTTTCTAGTTTCAGGTTTCCTCTTATTTATTCAGCTTTATGAATCCCCCTGTAGATTCCTAACATCTACATAATACTCACCGGCAGTACTCGTTGAAGGTGAGCACGTAGCACTTGTCCTCGATGCAGGCGACGGAGTTAGCGTCGCGGTGGCGCGATGCGAACACTTCGTCGGGCGCGTCCGCCGCCTGCCGTCCGCGCTCCGTGTGCTCCGGCCGGTAGTACCACACCAGCGACACCATCATCTCGCCTGAAATTATACAAGTCGCATTACTAGTTGATTAGAGCAGTTATACTTCCAATGTACTAGGGCTCAGCAGAGCTTGTATAGGGATTGCGTCAAAGTAAAAAAAGTACTCCAAATAAAAAAAATCTGAATCAAAATATACTTTATTCAAGTAAGCTCTCACAAACATTTTTAAATGGACAAAACAAAAAAAGGTACCACCGTGATTATATGGAACTATAAATTTAAGTTTGCAGAAAAAAATAAAATGTATCTGAATATTCTAATATAAAATAATTAAATAATGTTATTGACGAAAAGAAAAAACAATTGCATTCCATATTATAGAAAAAAAACCTTCTCATTAAGATGTACGTGTTAATGTTAAGTAATATGATTATTTTTTCTTAATAGAAAGTACACATAAAATCAGTTTTTAAGGCTCTGTCGAATATTACGTTTGTTTATATCGTTCGATTAGAAAAATGAATTACAACGTAGCGATAGAATCGTAGAGTGTCAGACTTGTTTGATTGGTGCTTATGAAGATTTCGCATACTATATGACTTTCATTATATCGTAAATGCTGTAGTTACCGTCATCAGGGTTTTCCCATAAACTGGCTATCCTAGCGACGAATGGCTGGGCGCGAGCCTGAGAGGCGCGCAATAGTACACAGTCGCCGCGAGCCACACGATCCCCACTGGCGTGTGTCATACGCGGCCAGCAGCGCGCCGTTCGGTCCAAGCGGGAATCATTCTGACATACAGACACATGAAGTAAATAATAAAAATAATTCATATAGATATTATAAGTATGAATTCAGCTTTAACGATGAAAAAAAAACAATTCTGGTATAAAAATTCAAGTAGTTTTTGATAGCAACTAAGTAAAAATCTTTCATCTGGCACTTAAAAGAATCACGTGAAGGTGATCTAAAGAAACTGACATGTAATTATTGGAAAAAGGTGTTCGTAAGGCGAGAATTACACTAATAAATTTTGCTATAAAACTTTCATTATGATTTACATAACTTGTTTATCATTGCTTTTAATCTGTCAGAGCCTTATTTCTTTTTCAAGACTATTAAAAATTACTTACATTGAGGTAGACTTTAGATAGGTAGTGTTCGCCGTCCCAATTCCATCCATTACTCCATCGCGGTGGCGCTCGTGGCTGCAGGTCGGGTGGCGCTAAAGGAGCCGCCACGCGTCGCATGCGACGCCCCCCACTCCTTCTTCTTCTCGTCTTCTTTACACTAGGAACTGGTGACGAACAAGCATCTTCTACAACTAACGATGCTTCATCTGTCTTGATAACTGTCTTTTTTGAAACAAGTAACTTAACCACCTTTTCTACATTTTTACTTTTAGCTTCTCCATTAACTTTCTCGCCTGTTAGCTTACAACGCTTTGTTGCAGTATTTTCTTTTTCTTTTTTACCGTCTACGTCTATCTGCTCGACATCTTTTACTTTTGTTTCAGATTCTAATGATTTTGTAGCCTGTTTTTTCGAAGCTAGCAGTTTAACTAATGTTTCGACGTTTTTGCTTTTATATTCACCATTGGTTTTATCTGTTCCAAGTTTGCATCTTTTGGATAAGGATTTATCTAAAATCACACCATCAACTGGATTTTCAAAGAAATTTACGGAGTCTTTAACTTGGTTTTCATCGAAATTATTTTCTGATTTTTGAGATTCATCCATATTTTCAGTATTTAGTGAATTCGGAGTAGATTCCGATTTATTAGTAACGTTTTTGGTTTTTGTACACTTTGTTGATTTTATTGGTTTTGCAATATCAAATTGGGTATTGTTTTCTATGGCGTTAGTACTTTTTATATTGTCTTTATTATTATATTCACATGTATCCTTTACGTCAGTGTTTTTCTTTGTGTCGTTTTCAGTAGAAAAATTTGAAATAGTTTTGTCTATATTATTTTCATTTCTCATTAGCACTTCATGATTTTGGTCCTCTTTTATATTTAAAGCTTCGGTGGGAGTTGATAATACTGACTTTAAGTTGTGTGTAACCTTGGAATCTATCTTGTCAATTTTACAAGAATTCCTATAAGCTAATTTTTTTTCAACAAGTTGACTTACTGCCGCAATAGTTTTCGATCTTACGCCGTTAACAGGGACATTATTTTCTACGATGTTGTTATTTATATTTAGTGTTTTCTTTACATTGCTTTGGGAAATATTTTCATTTGGTGCTAAAAATAGTTCAGCAGGATTTAGCTTTGTATCTGGTACATATCCTTTAGCATCTGGCCTGTCGACGCTATTTTTCTTTATTAAATTATCAAGCAAGAGCGCGCTTTTAGTTTTAGGTTTTATACACATAGCATTATCGGGAATTGCAGCTACATTCATAAGTCGTGGATCATCATTATTAGTCGTCTCCAGAAGCATTTTTTTAGCTTTTGGTTCATTGAGAGTTATGTCTGATTTTCTTTTATGTGCTTTCTTGTCACCGGATGATGTTTTCGGTGTTTTTTTATTACTATTCGTTTTCTTTTTTGGTTCCTTTGTAATTGTTTCGATTCGTGGTACATGCGTATGTTCACCTGAAACTTTTCTCCGTTTTTGTAACTTTACGTGTTCCCCGATTCCATTTGTTTTACAAGCGTCCTCGAGTTGTACATCTTTCATTTCTATTTCCAACTTTGGCTTTGAATATCTCCGTTTGACGGCTTTCGCGGATTCCGTTACGTCAACCGCGTCTGTTAAGGCTGTTGTGCAATTGTGCTCTCTAAGAGCTTGCGTGTCTGTTTTTCTTGAGGTTGCATAGGTAGGACCTTCATTTTCTTTCTTAACATCTACTAAGGGGGTCGATCTTTCATCAGAAGAAGAAAGATCAATAGGCACGCAAATAGGAGGTGATATGGCGAGGACGTCGTCGTCTGCATCATTATGATTAACGGCTGGTGGTTGTGGAGCTGAAATCAACAGGCCAGTGTCATCGCCTGCTAACGAACGCCTCGCCATGGCTTTGCCGAGACGAGCTCGTCGAGGTGCTGCGGGCGGTGGTTGCGGGGCGCACGCTCCCCTTGCTGGTGATGGAGGTCCTACAGCTTCAGTTGGCCCAGGAACATCAGCGTTTAGTCTGATATTGTCACGTACGTCATATATTTCTCGCTTAGGTGAAGCGCCGCCGATGGTCGGTAATGCACACGGATGTGGAGCATCTGCTGCCGTTGGTGGTTCTGGTGGCTCTGGTTCTAGAGGCGGATCCTGTGAAAAATAGGGGAACGTTAAAAAAAGGTATAATAATGGTGTGACACAGGCAATAAAAGAAAATGTTTTCTTGTTTATTATCAATAGATTAGGTCCAACGAGCTTACCATTACTGTAGTCATTTTTTTAAGACTTACAGAAACTGTTAATATGCTTCCTAGCAAGCAGTACTAATTAGCGCTTAAGATAACATAAAAAAATGGCAGAGGCTACCTATCGATTCTTATACAAAATAATAAATATATTGATTTTAAACTGTTTTGTATATGAGTCTCCGGTTTCCAAGAATGTGTACCATAATATGAGGCGGGATTATTTTTATAAGTTTTACTTTCATAAGTGATATAAAATAACTGTATAACTTGGTAACGGTTATCTAGATAACCTTACGAAAGATATGTTTTACAAAAATAAGGCACAGTGACTGCGTTCAGGTGAAAACCAATGACAAACAACTTATGTAAATCTTTATGAAAGTATACAAAACTTATAAGTGTAATACTCGCCTAATACAATATGTAACTTTCTTAATCGTTTATAAAAGCGAATCTCACCTTGCCGCTGCCGTGCGTGTCGGCGGCGGAGTCGAGCGCACACGCCCGCACCTTCGGTCGGAAGGCGCCCCCGGGCGGCGCGAGGGCAGAGGGTACGTCCGCTGGGCCGCCACCGGTAGGGGCTTTACCAGTAGCGGGCCCAATAAGGACGTTTTTTGGACACGCGTTTAATGGGCACGGGCATCCTCGATATTCTGTAAATACATCGGAATGAAAATAAAAAAAAATAAAAACATTTTTTTTGATTGCAGCGAAGACTAAAATGACCGTTATGTGTTTGATCTGTATGTATGTAATGTATGTTCGTGCCTATGTAACGTATGCAATGGCTTAATCGATTTTGATAAATAATACATCATTAAATTCGTATTGATGTCGTATCTAGGCATCATTGGGTACACGAAATTCTTAAAAGCCCCAAATGACGAATATTATACATGTATATATATGTATATAATTTATAAAAGCAGTCGAGTTTTTAATTTTTTTAATGTAACTAACATAATGTAACTAACATAAGATACTAATTATAATATAATTTTTCGTTTAATCGACCAATGGAAAGATTTAATAACCTTTTTGTGATTTTGTATATTACTAATAAAATTTTGACATACAATTCATAGAAAATAAATCAAAATTCTATCGTCATAAATATGGTATTGAAATTGACTCCAAGTACTATAGAAGCTATATTATTAGACGCTGAGAGGAAATTCAATTAGCTGTAAGCGTTCAGATAGCGGTTTTATCGGGACTATAACGCCGTTCATTAAACGTTAAACACTAACCTACGTATGGTATCCTTTGAGGTGAATGTTGATAACATGGTGGCGTTCCATAATACTGCGGTGGAGGGTACGGCTCACTCGCCACGCTTACCATCTGGAATAATAAATTTGAAACAATAACTACAATAATATATACTTATAAAATCTTACAAATGTTTACGATGTATTAATAAATGTTTAGAGTTTATTAATACATCTTTTCAGAGTTTATGGTTAATTATTGTGAGTACAAATCATGTCCTCGTGGAATGGTGGCAAGAATGCTAGTAGCATTTCAGCTTTGAATTGCATTCCGATTCTCAAGACGAAAAATACACAACAAATAAAATAGACGAGGAGTTAAATCTTTTAGATTGTTTGCAAAATAGAAAAAAACGTAAATAAATGTGATAACTATTAAAACAAAGCCAATTGTTTTAGAGTGTACCTGTGCATCAGGTTGTGGAGGGCCCATGTGGTAGGGGCCTGGCGGTCGGTAATACCGCCCGTAGCACAGCTCCGCTGGGTAGTACGGCGGTCCGTATTGTTGCAGCACCTGATTACAAATGATAATGATAAATTGTACTATACCTCACGTTAAGTATCCGATATCGGATAGATATTATGTCGTATTTGTGGAAAGAAAAATACTATTTATATTACGAATTTTATATTTTTTTAATTGTATAAGATATCTCAAAACTATATTAGTAAAGTAAAATTAAGAAAAATAATTCTTTTTAGTAAATCTAAAGCCAGATAATTTACAATAAAATAACAATGAATTCAAGATTAATATATCTGAAATATCTTCTATTTGTTATTATTAAAATTTAATTTAATAATTACAATGTCCACGAAACGAAACAAAATCTGTCACGTTTTGTACACATAAATTTACGATATTAAGTGATTATATGGCCACGTACGTTTGAACAGAGTTATAAAATGCATTTATATTATTTCATTTAGTCAGAGGTGTTAATTCTTTCCGTCGGGTTTTGTATTTATATAATATAAAATCTTTAATAGTTATATATTATATTTGACAAAATTGCAGCTATAACTATTCTGTACAGCCCGTACTTGTAAGTAAACAGTTCAATCCTAAAGACGGAATTACCCTTCCGACTGTACGTGTATAATGTATGTATAACTCACGGGCGGGTGCGGGGCATGGTAGTGCGGTGGGGGGTGATATCTCGCGAGCGCTCGCTCTGCGTCCGCGCTGCTTTCTTTGATCAGCGGCCCGGCCGGCTGATAGTATCCTGCGAACAAATACAATATTCATAATTTAATAATGAAACATATTTTATGCATTTTATATAAAATCTCAGTAAATATTATTTTACAAAATATTAAAAAAAAACTTAATAAAACTGATTAATTAGAAATTAAAAAGTTATTTTTATTTAATTTTATATTAAATTAATCAAAATGTATCAGAAATACCGATCGCAGGTTTGGGAAACTTATTTTGGATTTTAAGCATTCGTTTCTCTAATTCGTTTTTAATAATAATATAATTGTCTAGTGGAATGTAAAAAAAAATTTAATTCGATTTGAAAACCATAACCAACTATTGGACACCTATAGAAAAAATGTTTAGAAAATGTAAAAAAAAACCTTTTCTTGATCTTGATATGTCGAGGCGAATCGTTAGTGTTAATTGGGTATTAAAAAGTTTCTCAGATTAAAAGATTAAAAAATTATACAAATTTACAACAAAACAAAAATGTTCCATTAAGATGTAAGTGGCTCATAAGGGCTTATTAAGTTCTTTAAACTCAAAGTGCATTGCGAACTAAATCAATCAATTAGCGTTAAGTCTAACCCGCGTTTCAATATGTTATCTTTATCCTTATCTATTCAATAGGGCAATTTATTGCTCGGAGCTAGCCTATCTAGCGTTAATTCATGCTAATTGACCCGGCATATGCTGACAGTCACTCGTTATATGAAATATAATGTCCACTCCATATTCGTAATAAACCTAACCAATGACAATTACATACCCATAAATACACGTGACCGTAATATAAAATAGGATATTTTTATCTTAACAAAATATTAGACCATAAATTATTCACTAATACCATTAACATAATATCTTAAAATAACAAAGTTCAATTTTGTTGTCGTCGCAAAAAGTTTACGCAGAATATAGTGAAACCTCATTTGTTGAAATTGAGCACAACATTTAGGCTCCAGGACAGATCTACTCGCTCTTTTTGTTTCTCCGGCCGCACATATTTTTTCAGGGTATATTCACAGTTTCGTTTTATATGAATGACTTTTGAAAAGGGTTTTCTCAAAATAAAAAGTTCATTAGGTCGCCCTCAGCCTTTGAAATATTAAAAAAAAATTACTTGTAAAATAAAATAATAACACAGAATAGCTCTCTAAAGATTTACAGTGAACCTACTAGGTAAAAAGCAAGCACTTTAAATAGTTTGTGGTTTCCTGACATCATCATATTGATTGATTTTCCTTGTTATGTTTGATTTAAGTAAGCACGGATATTTATTAATTGCCCCATTGAGTAAATATAGCAAGATAATTTATGAATTCATTAATATGAAATAAATGTTCAATTTAATGCATTTACGCTTTAACTGACTTTAAAATACCTACAACGATTTTCGTGTTATTTATCAGAAATGCTTTAATAAAACAATTATTTATTGGTTAACATATTAAAAGACTTGCATTAAAAACAAATAAATAATAACTTGTATTAAAGAAGAGCTCAACTACTTATTACTACTATTTTTAAGTAGGTATATATTTAAATACCTACTAATGACGTATGTACATGTTTACCTGTCGAACACGGTAGTTATTAAATGACAAAATATTCTTACAGTTAAAGGTATTGTTTCGTCAAAAAATGACAGAAACAAAAATCAAAAAGGAATAATTTGTGACAGCGAGTGTTGCACGATTAGCTTGTTCTTTAGGTAAATATTATATATAAAAGTTTTAGTGTTTAAGTGACCATGTCGGATGCGGTGTCCCACGTCCGTCAGACGCCCAGACGCACTTGCTATGTACGAGTATAATACGTAATATTAGTCAAATAACTTTTTTTTATTGTACTTATTGAGTTCGAAACGCATAGTTTTGCAATGTATTTTGAATAACTTAGTTTAAGGTCTTGTAAAAATATGCAAATTGTCGGTGTTCTAATGGACTTGCTGTATAATCGTTATTTTTTATTTCAAACGAAAAAACGCCTTCAACTGTGAGAATATTTCGTCATTTAATAACTACATTTGATGATCTCAATGCATGGAATGTGTTTAGAAATCATAATTCGTTTCTCGATAGTCGCAATTGGCTGTGGTATTCCACATCCGCTTGATACGTGACCTCTTTATCGTGGAAAATGTGATAACATTATTGTAACAACACAATAAAACATATTTTACTGATAAGAATGTTTTAAAAAATTTTCACGTTTTATTGGCGATTTTTTTATCTGCGCTATAAATAATTGAAACGTATAACTTAAAATCTCTTTAGTATCTACATATACTTCTAACATAAAATTAAACAATTTATTTAAAACTATTAATCTTATATCAGCGATTTACCGATTCATTTCAACGTAACGTAAAACGTTACTATGTGAGCATTCGTGTGGACAGAATGGCGAGCCGAGCCGCTCAATCTATGGTTTCCTAGGATGACTGCTTGTTAATTAGCGGCTGGTTTATACCTTCAGTTGAACCGAGAGGGCCTAGTGGATAGAACACTTCGATCTTAACCAATGATCGCGGGTTCAAACGCCGGCTAACACCGCCGATTTTTAAATTGCTAAATTTGTGTTTAAATTCATTTAAACCTCGGCGGTGAAAGAAAACGTCGTGAGGAAACCTGCATGTGCCGGCAGAAATTCTGACACAAGTATATCCGCCAACCTGCAGTGGAGCAGCGTGGTGGATTAAGTTCTAACCTTCCTCTTATAGGAGATAGGAGTTACTTTACTTTTACTTTTTTTATATCTTCAGATAACGCTGAACATTTTGAATGGAAACAGTATGACACGGTTTCCTAGAAAGCGTTTTTGACACTGTAAATTTGAACAGTTTTTTAGACACCTGTAATTTTGTTTAACAATCCGCAATTCTAGAAAACCAAAGGAGTTATCAGCAAATACCGAAACATATTAAGCTCGTCGTTACGTTGATACGAGTAGGTCGATAAACGCTTTTAGTAACGATGGTAGTTTTTGAAAAATAATCGATTATTAACACGGATGAAGAAACCACGTGGTACAGCTATAATTATATGTATATTGTATGCATTATATATACATTTAAGAAGAATAACTGATATAGTATATAATATAGCTGGAAAGGATCTAGTAATAGCTTATTAACGACTCTTAGACGAAGGCTTTTCTATGAAAGAGTTTTAAAGCGTGACCCGCTACAGTGCTCTACTTTACAACGTATATGAAAAGAGGCTTTAGAATATCCTTGATGAGGAAATTCAAAGAGGTTTTTCTTACGTCGTATAGATGCGTTAAATATTTAACTTTTCTAATTGAGTTTTGGAAGTGAACTCCTTAGCGTACGTATTCTTAAAGCGAGTATGTAAGGAAACGTTTCTGAGACTTATGGTTTAGGGAGAGAGAAAATTCTCGTATTATAAGACCAATTTAAAGTTCACTCACTTATATTTCTGGAGAAAAATAAAATGTTAGTATAATGTGTTAAATAAAAAATAATACTTACCTTATTTACTTATTTAAGTTATTAAGGAGTTATATCGTACGATTAGTTTTAAAGTGACTGATTTAATAATATCTCTGTGATATTATTATTGGCGTAAATTACCTTGAAAGATCAATGAATGTAAATGTGAATATGTAATTAAATGATTAAATTCTATTAGTTATTCAAATAAGTAAGGTACCTCGTAATATTTTCAATGTGAATAAATAAATAAGGGATAACGATTACTGATTTATGAAATGTAAATTCTTTTAAATAAATCTTTCAGACGGGAACCCTTTACCGTTGGTTGATTGTTTCATTCTAATAATGGTGCGTTCACCGCTTGCGGTGGGTTAATTTTGCGGTCGTGAACACTTCCGATTACGCAAATTATTCCATAAAACTTTTCCGCTTTTATTGATTATAAAGAGAAAAAAATGAAAATTGATTTATGTCTGTAATCGAAAATTATTTTTAAAAATTTATCTTCTGTAATAATACTGAATTACATATTCGTAAAGGATAGAGTATTTTGAAATTTTAATTTAAAAAAAAAGCGAGAAAATGTTTTGTTACAAATAAATTACAATCGCCCAGCATTCAAAGTATTTAGCTGCAACTGACCGCAGTAATTATAGTTATTCCGTGAGGCACTTGTGTACAATTTATTCGTTTATATCACGATAACGCGTCAGGGAAGATGTGATACGCAAGTTTTTTTGATTGCTGCAAAAATCTTATATTCTTAAAATGCTTCATTAACGCATGTGAAATTATTAACAATCTGCACGATCACTTTACTATGCTTATGACGTTACATGAAGTGTATTATTCTATTTTCTGCTAGGTTTTTAATTTTATATTAAATTTTTGTATGGAAATAATATACATACATTTTTTTTTCGACTCAACTAAGAATAAGTATATATCTTATTTTGTTTTATAATATTAAATGTTTTATATATTTTTTACATCTGTTTTCGATAATTTCATATATCAAGCTGTATTAAAATTAAGGGTAGACTCTTGGTTTGGTAAAGGTATTTACGACGTTATACTTGTTCATATTTGACATTTCACGCACACTAACCCACTTGACTGTATAAAAGTTTAGAATATAATTTTATATGTATTAAGTTCATTACTATGTATCTAGTTCGACTAGATTTATCTACAATTTATGTACGTTTTGAAAAAGGTCATGTGCTAATAAATCTTTTAAGTTCAAAAGGTAAACTATAAAAAGCAACATTAGATATGCAATTCAATGTAAAATACACCGTGTAGTATGTTAAAAACAAGATGTCCTAGTGGATAAATAACATTAAATGTGTAAACAGAGCTTTCACGATTCTCGAGTTCGCTTAGCTTAGAATATGAAATAAGATATTACGTATTTCAAGACATTTTAATCCACAAATCTACAAAAGGTATAAATCTTATTTAATTAGAAAGATATTGGAGATATTGTAACGTTTTAAAGCAGTACTTAACGTTTTAATAATATCTGAAATTCAAGGCATACATGTACGTAAGTCAGTTAAGATAAATTTAAGTGTAAAGGACGGCTAATTGTGACTACACGCCGCGCCGTTCTCGCGACCGATCCGATAAAGGGATAGTATTCGAGCTTTATTTTGTGCCTTTGTTTGTACAGTTGGTAAGAAAAGCGGTTTAGCTTTAAAAACCTTCACAACTGTAATTAAATAATAGGCATATGAGATGTAACGTTTTTTATTATTTTTCATGATTTTGTATTATCGCGGACATTTCAATTTTCAGTTAAGAAAACAAGTAATAAAATAAATAACGGATTAAAATTATTCTTACTTCATTGTCGGTTGTTTAATGTCATGGTGACAATGATATATACAAGGTGTCAACTGAGCATGTGTTGGATATTTTACCAGCGTTAGCAGAATCGATATGTAAAAGTGAAAAACTGAATTAAACTTTTTTTTTTAATTATTTCTCATAAATGGTTAGCCTATACTTATATCTATACGATCTTACAAGATCCAACGTTTCCTCGGGCACACCTTGTATAATTGTCTTTTTTTTGTTTATTTTTGGATCTTACCGTTGATAAATGAATAAGCACATATTATTTATCTAAAACATTCCTTTTTATTGTTATATTTTGACAAAATTATTTCCACATTAAATATCTTTGTAGTACAACTAAAAATAACTTAAGGGTTTCAATAATAATAAATTTGTAGTTTGACAGGATCCTTATTTTTATATCTTTCAAATATACTTATTAAGATTGCAAAAACATTATCTGAGCCAACACGTTTCATCACGTTCGTTAAATACATTTCCTCAAAGGCTCATGTACGCGACTGTAGAGTCTACACCGTTAGGTACTTAAGTTAACTTATGTTTATTGTTTGTTCGCTTTCTCTATTATTTGATCTTGTGTTTTTAGGAGAGAGATATCTATAGATAATTAAATGATATAATGTCTGCCTTTTTAAAATGTATATTTTAATGTTTTATATTTTTTTTATTATTTAAACGAAATTTTATTTATTTTTTTTTAAATTATACTTTTTTTATACAGTTTCATTTTTTTCATTTGTTAATACGTTTCAGTGATTTAAACGTTTCATCAAAAGAGCTCAAGCCGTTTTGGAGTTCATTGAGAATATACTCACAAACACGAATACATATGTATATAGATAGAATAAAAATGGATTGTGTATTTTAGGTATTAATTCTTTATGACTGTTTAATATTAGATTATAACTTCACGGAAAATCCATGTCACGTGAGGCACACGGTATGGTTCTATAGACATGCAAATTGCACGAGCCCAAGTTATTTGAGCGCTCATATAATATGTATTTAGAGTGGACACGATCGTACTGTAATTCAGTACATGATATCCGTCAAATTTATTAAGAGAACAGAAAACTTTTCAAATAATATTTCAGAGCTTATACTGTTAGGTTGGAAGGACCTTTTACTTTGAACCAGCGCACTGCACGTGCGTCAAATCGTGAGTTCCACGTGCAAGCTATGCGCCTCGACTAGCTCTGAACTCGTCACATACGCGGGCACACGTTGCGAACTACTGACAAAGCACACGGTGTGCACGCGACGTGTTCGCGAATAAGCGATTTGACTGTTTTTACACGCGAACGTGTACAAAAGTGTCCATACTATGTTCCTAAGATGCACACGAACCGCATTGTTTGTGTTCGCGAGAGGACAATATTGCTTGCACGCTCACTTCTTGCGAATCAATTGTAAGCATTTCCAAAGTTGTCCAATGTCCATACCATACACATAAAATTAACGTGTACCGTACATTTCGTACTTAAGAGTTACCGTAAGAGTTAAAAATATATAGGAGGAAACACTGCAAGAAAGTTTGAAGCCCTATATTTCTAAAGCGAGAGTTTATAAAGAAATAACTCGGGGCAGCTTTATTTTTAAAAGTTCTTTTCAATGGCAACCTACTTGATGAAATAAGAAAAAAATATTATCCCTTATTTTACATGAAAACATTTAAAATATGGACAATTAATTTTTAAAAACGTGTCTCACGTGTTTGTGAAATTGCTTACAAATAATATAGCGATATGAAAATAAAGACAGACGTAAATAATTTCTAAGGAAATAATAAAATTATTTTATACTTCGTGTGTTATTTTTCGTAGTAACTTGACTTGTATTGAGTCTCAGCAGACGCTGCCGAGGCTGCCGAAATTGTGCTTGTTTATGTTTATACATACATACATAAAAATAACAAAAAGCTAAAATAAAATTGTGTAAATTTGACAAATGTTTTGATTAAATTGTTTGTTTATTTTCCACTTGAATAGATATGATTTCAGTGGGATAAGTCTTTTCAATATACATACTGCTCCCTTACTCTATGAGTACGGGAGCAGTGTTTAAGAGAGAGACAAAAAACATACTGTTGTTGAGCACGTATACAGCAGGTGTGAATTACCGATATGCACAAAATGTCTTTATCATAAATACTTCATAATTAAAATTTTATAACCTTACAAATGCATATTTCGTAGAAAACCATCATTACTTATTCTTGTATCATTACGTTTCACTGTGAACATTCACAGTACATACTTAATTATGCCAATGTTACAAATTAATAGCAGCCGGTAACTTATGTACGGTTCACATGACGCTCATAGGCCATAACTTAGCCTTTGCTAACTCATAAATATAAATACAGATAAAAGACTACATTTTCACTTGTAAATTGCTACCGTGGCTCTAGTCAATGTGAAAAAAAAAGTAACAAAAACTGCATTTGAGTTGCAAAACACGGTTTAAAAGAAGCGGGTGGTTCGCCTTGAGTCGTGTCGCAGCTGCTTGGCGTCTTAAGGGCGGTTTTTGAAACCGCTTTTTGCACTTATTTATCTACCGGTTTTATTGTATGTTACAGGATCGATTGCGGCGATATCTTAGCCTCTACGTTTTATTGTGTCCCACTGACGTGCTCTGGGTCAATGGTAGTATATTTATCTTGGATTAAATTTTTTCTAGTTGTTTATTTCGCACGAGGAGAATCTCGTTCTGGGACTTTTTCTGTTGCATTCTTTTAACAGCATGGCTGCGATCTTCACTATAAGTCATATTGATACCTAAATCTAGTTTGTAATTCTTTAAGTTATAAGACGTGAAGATGCTATTAATAATAATCAATGATATAACCTAATTTCTATAATTCGCTTAATTATTATAGTCAGTTATTATAAATATTTAAAAATTAAAAAAAAAATCCTCTTTATGCAAGAACTTAAATCTTTTTATGCTATATACAGATTTTATTGTAATCAAACAGTAAGTTAAAGATTTTTTTTAATGTTAATTCGATATAGATTTATCATATATAAAACATTTCATTTTTTTGTTAAAAATCGTTGGTAAAAAGTATTCAAGCCTCTTGTACAACAATACATTGTAAAATAAAGTTTTATTAAGGTATTGTTTTCAATCAAAAAATAAGCCGGCAAAGTTATTGACAGAAATACATTGTATGTATTATAGGTATATTATGAGGTATTAGTAATAAATATTATCAAAGTAATAAAAAACAGCACGAGTTTTTGTTCAAATCCTTGATCGAAAACTCATACTAAATATCGTTAATGTTAATTAAATTTAATTCAATAAAATAACGTTATTTTCAACTCTCCGTAATTAAAATAGTTTTCACCCTAAGACGGACGATGCGACGAGCGATAAAGACCATTTACAAAACAGCTTAAAAGCTTCATTCAAGAACCGTAGCGAATAAATCTAAGCTAGATAAAAACCACAACCGATAATTCGCCGCGTAATCGGTTAACAAACAGTGAGATCGGTTAAGGCTAACCATTCAATTAGCAACACGTAGGCTTGCCGCAAACTGCGCACAAATCAAACAAGCCAGATAATCGCTTTCGTGAATGGAGTCGGATGAATAATAAATCTGTGTCATACATTACTGAAAGCCGAGTATCTCTAATAGTATCACATGTATTTACATAGATCAAAGGTTACAATTGCAAACTACAGTGCGGGTTTGACATCTAAAAATATCAAGTACATTTGAAATACCTCAACAAATTTAAGTTGTATATATTACACGCCTGTTTTACCTTTTTTGTATTTCTTTTATATATAAACTTTATGCATTTTAAATTTCACACTCATCCGTATGCGAATTATTCTTAAAAAGTAGTAAAAATATGTATTGTATTACATTTTTAAGATATTAAAAATATAAGTAGCTACCACAAATTAAGAAGAAATAAATAATTGCACACATATATGTAGCTACTTACGATTATCGTGCACAGGATTATATACAAGTTGATACTACTGGTGGTAATCGTTTAACTTACAACCCAGAGTATGCTATTAGGTTGACCGCAAACTGCGCAAGAATCAAAACCCGCTAAATAATAGTTTACAAAGCCGGCGTAAATAAGCTGCGGTATAAATAATAAATCTATCACACATGAATAAAAGCCGCATACATTAATAGCGCGTAATCAGTGAGCAAACATCGCCAAGACGAGTTTCAGCTAACCGTTCAATTATCGCTACGAAGTTAGCTATTAAATTGCTAGTCGACACAAAAGTAGAGTATCAGCCTTTAAGTAACCGCTACTAGTGGTAATTGCAGAGTTTTGTTTTAGAAACGAATTCAACATTACTTTTACATTATATTTTACTGTTTTAATTCTTTTTACGTTAGGTTATAGGGTGACATTTATTTTCAATTAAATTTACACACTTTCTATTTCATATAAATGCTTTAATGACTTTAATTCTAAGAGAGAGCAATGAGAGGTCAGCGTCAGCTAATTCATATTGTAAATCTTATTTAAAGCTTTCCTTGCATGCATTTATTATGTCGTTTAAGTATCTTTATGTGACATTAAATAGCAAACGTGAAAGCATTTTGAATAACTCTAGAAATTGAAGTTAGTGGTGACATGTTATTTCATTGTTTGGAAAGTTCGAGAAACTAGATCTATCTACAAGCGACGAACCCGCAGGCGGTCGTGTATGATATAATAAATAGGTTTAGCAAACGCCAGATACTCGATTCTCTATTAAATAGAATTATATTTGAACTAACTTTAAGTTTTGCACATTAGATAATCAGGGAATTAAAAATATATTCCATTAACGTAGGTTTATAGATAATAATTAATTATGAATCATATTTTATAAGCTTATATAATAATTGATTAATTATCGTTAACGATATTGCCTTACTAATATTTCATTTTAATTCGAACTGAAAACTAATTCTAATATTTAAAACCTGTACGTTTGACTCCATACATATTATATAAACGGCTAAGCGCAGTTATAACACGAATAAAGACGCCGTAATCTTTATTAAAAGCTGATAGAGAATGAATCGGTAGTAGCGTAACCAATATTTTTCGAGAAAATAACCGGAGTTTAAGTACTATTTTCGAAACGCAAATTTGTAACGGTAGTTTCTGTGCTGAGTTAATGTGCGGACCACCGAAGTAGATAATACTGGAACAAATCGTAAAAATCCATTGTATAAGCACTCTCACCTATTATGTAACAAACGCCATGCGGCTACATTTGAAGCTTTCGAGTTGACATTTCGTAATTCAATTCACCCCGGCTTCCCGCGAGTGCGATATCGAATTAGTATATTAAATAAAAAAGGGTATTGATATATATTTTACTCTAATATTATATATATTATTATTTATTAACATCCGCAGTGATGCAACGTGTTGAATAGCTATTATATACGTTTCTCCTTTACAGGAGTATAGTGATGGGCTGTTCACTTTTTATTGTGAAACTAATTATTCTATTGTGAAGCGGATTTAAAATCATTTCGATTCTTGTAGTGATTAGATTAAAAAACTCAGCTCATAGTTAATAGACGTAACGAGGATTAAAATGTCATTCGAGGCAACGTAATACGTAATTGGTATCGATTTACGAAATAATTTTTTAGTTTCTCTTTTTAAACTCCCGTCATAAGCGTGTAAAATTTAAAAAAGTCTTTCTTTGATATTAGATTTTACGCGCGTCGTTAATTTAGGTTTTGTTTTAACGAAACATTAAAAAATGTTAAATATTTTATAGACAAGAATTCGTAAATTCATGATCGTAATATATTTAAATCAATATCGGTGAGTTCTTTCACACTACCTATTGTTTGACCGTGAAAACAATTGCAATCGCAAGCCGATTGTGATGCGGCTGGAATACAAAGGTGGAAGAAATTATCAATTATGTAATTTGTCTCTCGGCTTATACTAACGAATGACCGCAAGAATCGCGGCTAATTCACGTAACTTTTAACGATAGTTTCCGCAATCGTAATTATTACAATCCAATAAATACCTACGGCAATTCACTATAGATTTGATTGCAAAATATAGAGACAAATTGAAGTTTTTTATATTTATATATTAATAAAGAATAACAAAAAATATACATAAAACTAGTTAAAACAAAATAATTGAAATAATAAATTTGATTATGATTCCTCTTTTAGAATGGGATTAGAGGAATCCATAAAAAGTAAACAGTACTTAAAATGACGCTAGTTGCTTACGCTATTCTGGAATGTGTGAATGAAAGAACTTTCTTTTTAATCACGAATGTTAAATGAAAATAACAAAACGTCGCTAGGCAACGAATGTAACATGAATACCGCTGTCTAGACTGTCAATTTTTTTATGTCGACGTTTGAAAAAATGCATACGATATCTGCTGCATTTCATTTATATTAAAACGATCTAAAATATGAGAAAATATTTATTTCATATGTATATATGTACATATTTAGCTTATAGTCAAGATTTATTTAGAGGGTAGATTTTGTCAAAAGTTTTAACAAAAACGGTCACAAAAATAACTATTGACGAGGAATTTGTTTAGTTCAGACGTTCACATGATAGTCAGTTTCAAATTATAACACGAAATGTGTTATTAGTTTTCATTTAAATATGTCGTAATAAATTGAAATTAATGTACATAGAAATGATAAACACTCGGAAGTGAGTCTGCGCAAAGGGGAAAGGTAATGGCACTGAATTTATATGAAACATATTTAAGTTATAGCCGGTATTAGCACAACAAGCGTGGAACAACTAAAGTGGCATAACCACTTGTTACTCAGCCCCCTTCCATCCACCGTCTGTCTAAACGCTATTAACTCTGTCAATATTGTTCTTGTTTAATAAGTATGTGTCAAACTTTAAGTATTAACAATAATAACACTGTAATTGGATGCTGATAAGCAATAATGTGTCAACCCACAAAAAGTCATATTCAGAGATATTGATGTATTTTGATACTGCATCACATATTTAACATTATTAAAAAAATTAAAGTCATATAAACTAAAGTACGGAAAACAGTTTTTTTAATTAATTGGTTCGAATTTCAAGTGCGTTCCATATTTTGCAATTTATACAATAACCTCAAATATTTGAAAAACTTTTTATTAGATAATATATTAAATATATTAGTCTGAATTTAATTCATTATACCTTTTATCAAAAAATTAAAGAAAAGATGGATATATACTTCTTCAAATAAATTTGTTAAAAATGGGTTTGACATCTTTAGACGCCATTTTCTCAAAATGAAGTCCGTGTGGCTTGACACAGTATTGCTTATCAGCGTCCAATTATTATTTAATGACGGAAAAGAATCAAAAATAAACCTTGTTTGTTTTTGATTCTTGCTTGAATGTTGTTGTTGTGTTGTTATATATATATTATAACAGTAGATATATTCATTTACAACAATATAATATATTATTATTATAAAAAAAATATATATATTATAATTCTTTTAATTATTATTGAATTTTTTCCTATCCGTGTTTGGTCTAATTAAAAAAAAACCTCTCACTAATTAAAGCTATGTTATTCCGAAAGGACGTAGGCTAAATATATGCTTAATAGGATGCACATTTTATGCGGTATACCTAATTAATCATAAACTGAAAAAATCATTATCAAGACTGTGTGTAAAAACTAGTGTAATGTATAAAAAAAATATGTTTCTTTGTTTATTTGTATTTTACAAGCTGCTATACCGTTGCAATAAGACTTTGACAATTTATTGTTTACATTTACGAAAAAGGTATATTAATACAGTATACTTACATTAATGGCGCGCATATCGTACTAGTTAACAAGAAAAATTAGTTTTAGACCATCGTCCAGCATTAAATCTGCATGCAAGTAAAGCTGCGAGAATGCTAGTTATTGACATAAAAACTTTAATTCTTAATATCGAATGGAATGAGTATGAATGAAAAAGTTCTATCGTGAATGTTTAGTTTTTATATCTTGAGGGATCTTTATGGTCGTTAATCGTATTAAAACGTCTATACAATCTACATAACTTGTTTCAACTGAGATCTATAATTACGTTAGTTTGTTTCTTGGAGAGTCGAGCAGTTATACCGCACGTTAAGATAGTGGTACACAAGTATACGATAAAATTAATTGAAAATGAAACGAAGAAAATTGTTTCTTTAATATTTAAGTAGGTATATTTATTTGTCAATATTTGTAAATTATATATTTTGAATATTAAAAAAAATGTAGAAAATGTACTTGCAAACTTCGAATTATATATATATATATATATATATATATATATTACATATATATAAAGACAATAATATTAAAACAACACGACGGGTAGATATAGTAGAACAAAATATACAAGAACATATAAACATTATTTATAAAAGTAAATTTTCTATACGTATTCATCTGTCTTATGATAATGAACTGTATTTATAGTTAGTATTTCATCGATAACCCCACGCAATATCGATTTATAGTAATTTTTTCCGCCACTAAAATGTTCCTTACAAGGTGTTTAGTCATTAAATGCTTGAATAGTCAATGAAGCATTCTACAATTTTTATTAACTAGTTTATGAGTAAAGAAGCTACGGTGTGCAAAAGGTATTTATTTTTTACTTTTCGCTCTTATAGTTCTGGCAACACAGAATATTATCCACCGTTAAAAGTGTATGCAACGGAACATTTGTATCGCTGTACAGACTAGTTCAGAGCAATAAATTTTAAACAAGAATTGCGCATTAGATCCTGTGGTATTTCGTTTAAACAACAAATTTGTAAAAAGGAACGATAAGAATGTTGGCAAGATTTCTGGTGCAGACATATCAGAAAATAAGATATTTGATGTTAAAATTTATATTTAAAAACTTTTTGATGCCGAATAGTACGAGTGTTTTCATTCTAAATTATATAATGCTTATATTAATGAAAGTGTTACAAACTTTTTGTATTTAATAATTAGCAGGTAGTCACTATTAGATGATTTTTCCAAATATTTTATAATTACAGTAGTGATGTTTGATAAATTCGTATAGTGGAAATATTCCGGGTTTGGTCAAAGTCAATGGCCTCTGAGATGACGTAATCGAAATAATGATTCTCTTACACAGCGCTGAATGAGCTGTGATAATGTTATTCATGGAAACGCCCTAATAAGTATTATTTAGAATATAAAAATTGTTACCGTCATTTATTTTTGCAAGTTTATTATTACTTAATTATGTTTACAGAATAATGTAGGTTTGTTGGTTAATTTTTACTGTTCAAAATAGTATGTGTTACGAAATAATTTTTTTTTTTTTTTTTTATTAGATTTCGTAAATGTTTTGTTTGCGCAATGATTATTATATCAATTGACATAGGCATCTGCTTACATATTTTAATAACATATAGTTTTTATCGCTATTTGTAATGTTGTATCAATATTATATATTAAAAAAAAATACAATAAGAATTACAGTTTATTTGAAAAGATAATATACGTATTTTTAATTAAAATATGCAAAATTTTAGGTTGATATTTTTAATAGATATAATACGAATTTCTGTAGTCAAATATTTTCCTGTAAATCTGAGAAAAAAAAAATATCCAGTTAAAAATTGATCATTAGTTTCCGACAAGAAATAAATGTTCCAGAATCGGCGAAAACCTATTACTTACAGCAGGCGGCGAAATCGCTTGGCGTGGGTCTATTATGATTGATTAATATGTAAAAAAAATATGGTTCTCATGCCAAGTCTACAATAGTTTATAATAATTAATAATGAACGAAATTTTACATATTATAGTTAATGTATTGCGGTCATTTGTATTTTACAGCAGTTGGCAGTTTCTGAATGACGCAATTTCGCGCCATTTTGAATGGAAACCCATGTTTATTTTTTGCATTCGAGAATGCTAGAGTCAAAGATCGTATTTGAGAGGTCGTCGTCCCCAGATTAGTTAGACACGACGAATGTTCACGTTTTTTTTTTCATTTCGCGGCTTTTTGCTCGCGTGCGTTACCCTTTTTGTAAAAGGTGGCTGTTTTTACAAAGTGTCTACACATCGTTGTTAATTAAAACATGGATAGTAATTACGGATTCAAAAAAAATTAAATGTATCTCAATCTCATATTATAATATAAAATTTATCAATTGGGATTTAGTTTATAAAAAATATATTGTTTGAATGTTATGTGTGTTAATTATACAGTAAATGGTTTTGAATAAAGTATGTTCGTTTTATTTTAATTAATTTTATTTACCTTATAAACAGCCGGAGGTAAGGAGCAACACCGATATAATTTTTATTATATTACGAATACCAATAATACATTTTTAACAAACAATTAAAAATATATTAAAACAATATCGCTAAATATTAAAATCAATAAAACGAAAATAGTTCCTATATCAATATAGTGAAGTGAAGCGTAAACAAAAAGTCGGAATAATCAACAAATTCAGTTCGCACATGTAAGCTGATAACATAAATCGGCACGGCTCGTAAAAACAATGCGAATGATCGCGTTTCGCGGAAAACGCTAATAAAAGTCGTTCGTTGAAGCGAAACAACTATACAGTACACGTATTCATACTTTGATGTGCTCTTGAATACTTCTAATTATTTGTAGATAGGCATATCTCTAAGACGGGAATTGCACCTGTAAGTTTTACTCTCGTAACTGACATAAAGCTGTCATAAAGCTGACACTGTAACCTAGTGACAGTTACCTTAGTAACCACACGTACCTAGGCTGTGAGTTTCAATAAATATGTCACTGAAAGTAAATTTATCTGTCACTATCAAAACATTCTACATTCTGACAATTGATTTCCGATTTTTGTCCTAAAATTGTCAACCATAAACTCATATGAACGAAAATTTGTTTATACAATTCAATATAAAAGCATAAGATTTTGCTAATCCACGGTGTTTTAAAAAATATCCTTCCAATTGCATTAATGTTAAAATGAAATTAAATTTTAGAATTGGAAATGTGGATGAATGTTATTTTAAAGTTACTAACCGAAAAGTGTTGTCAAATATTGCATTGTTTAAAATGAAATAGTCTAAACAAATATGAATACACTCTGAATAAGTCACTGAACTGTGTATTTTTATTCATAAATCTGTGTATATCCGAATAATAAAATCAATGTAACTGAATTTTTTAATAGTAGCTAAAACAATGAGTTCATCCGAGACCTAAGCGTTACCCATCAATTTAGTTTTTAATTGCTAACAATGTAGTTAGAAACAATGTAAGCAACGGATGGATGCTTAATTTCACACGATAAATGTACACTAAAATGGATGCAATTTAAAGCAGCATTCATAAATAAAACGGATTGGATTGTGCGCACCCTTGTGACCTTGAATTGTCGAGGGTTGGCCCCTACATAGACTACAAGTAGCACGGACTACGCGATCCGTACTTTAAACTTGAAGACAAAAAGAGATAAAAACTGTCAATGTGCTTGTGTTCTTCTTATACGGATAATTAACTTTTGTTATTAAAACACAATATTTTTAAATAATATCCACAACAACACATTATTACAGTTAATTTTTTCAGCAAATTAATGCATGAAACAATGATAAAAGATGGCCAGACTTGACTGAGAATTTTTCTTGATATTTTCTACGTAAGTTAAGTTTTAGTAAGTACATATATTTTTATGGCAGTCTTACAAATTTTATTTTTAAATTATTGAAGTGAGAATATATCGCGGAAAATCACAAATAGTAAATATATATATAAGGTTAAAAAATACTATAACTCGACTACGTAAAAAAATAATAAAATTTATATAGCCTACGTCACCCGGGCCGTGTCATTACGAATCTATTGACATCTCATTCATTAAAATCGGTTCAGTGGTGTAAGCGCTACTGTGGAACATACCATCATACACATAGAATTATATAGAGTGCCAAAACTCTTCTTTTTAGCTTTGGAGTAGTCGGGTGAAAAAATCAAGATTAATTAAGACGTGTAAATCGAAGTAGCTATTATGTTAAATGAATTTTTTTACACACTTAAAAGTTGCGTAAGTTGATTTAAATTAGTTTTTTTTTAGTATAAATATATTTGGTAGACGTTTTTTTGTTCTGTACGTACGTAATACTTTTACGTTCATTTTTTTATATATACATATATCAATAATAGAAAAAACTATAGTAATTTGACTTAAAAAATAGAATTTATAATTTGATTACCATTGACGTATGTTTATTATGTGTTATGTTTATTTATTGTATAAACATATTTTAAAAAGGTTTATTTACATTAACACCATCAATCATGATTTCTTCTGTGTCTAGATTTTAATATTAAAGCAAAATTAGTAATGTATTTTAAATAAGAAAAAGGGTAGCAGTTATTTTTATGTTAAAATTTGAAAAAAATAAAAACAATTTATGATACACAAACCCGTGTCCGCGCGGTCAATGTTATCTTTTATGGACTGTTTGTGTGTTTAGGATTTAAAATAAGTATATATTTTTTATCTGAATAATGAACTGTTTACGAAGTCCGTTTCATAATAATTTATTTACTGTTACAAACAAAAATGATAAACAACAGATTGTAAGTCTCTAGTAAATATATATTTTGTAAAGTTAAAATTAGTTTCTGTTTAATATATTATAATATATTTCCGTATTACGTCTCGATTAAAGTTCATAAAACGAGGAAATACTTGGAGGCCATTTACATTAAGATAGTTGCAAATAAGACCTCATAGATTTCAAAGAACGCGCGAAGCCGAGGACGATAACGTAGTATTTTCACAAATTTTTATATTCATTACGTTTCTTTCTTAATTTGAATGTTGTAAAATTATGTTGCATGTCAGTTCTGTTATGCTTTTTTGTTATAACTGAAGTAGCTTCGGAGCGTGATTCATAAAACAATCACGAATCGATTATCACTCAATCGACACTCCGTGTGCCAAGAATCATGGCCTAATTTTCTGAAGTAGAATATCAGACTGTATTGATTATTTTTTTCGATATTGTTCAGGGTGAAATTCTACCTTAAATTACGTCATGTACATTACCAAATGTTATGTTGATTAGAGCACACTATTTGATAAAACGAAAAAAATATATTTTATTTCACTAATTGGGCATATTCAAAGATCTTTAAAGAGTATATTTTTTTCGAGAAAAACCAAAGCAATTAGCGGGTTCACAAATATTTCAAATATGTATCCAAAATTGGACGTTCAGGGATTCATAGAGGTGGTTAAATTAAACGTACGGAAAAGCGCTGGGAATTGTTCGAGTTCACCGTTTATTCGTATAAACCGAAAGAGGAAAAGGAAAAATATTGGCAATACGGAAGCATTTTCGGAGCTATGCGATTGAGCTATGAATAACTCAGTTATGTATGGATTTAGAACTTGATTCAGACGCTCAGGAGTCTTGAAAAGTGTTATGGAAACATCTTCAAGCTCTTCAATCACTTCTAACGTCTATTAATGCGAGCTTATTTCATAGTTTTAGATATATATATATATATATATATATATATATATATATATATATATATATATATATATATATATATATATATATATATATATATATATATATATATATATATGGATGTTTGTAAGCAATAATGTGTCAACTCACAAAAAGTTAAATTCAGAGATATTGATGTATTCGAACAATCCGTCTTGTATTAATCATAATTCACACAATTTTTTAAGTGATTTAAACTAAACAAGTACGGAAAAAATTTTCTTAATTTAATATACGTCTTCAAACAAATTTGTTAAGAAAAGGTTTGACATCTTTAAACGACGTGTGGCTACTACGTCAGTAGTTGCTTTTCACCGTTCATATAACGTAACACTGAATTAGTAAGTTACTTATAGCTTGAACTTTAAAACAATTTTTAAAAGAAGAAATTTAGTACCTAACTCGTTGTTTATCTTAACATGATTGATATTGTTTGATTTTTTTAATTAAACAAGCTATCGTTAATATAAGGTCAAATAACAGTAACCTTGTCTTAAAAGTTTAACACACGTAAAAAGTGTACAGAATACATACAAAATGAATGCAGTAGGTACGTCTAGCGTCGGTCAGTCGCGACTTCACGCAATGAGATCCCGAGGCGCCGGCCTGTCCTACATCGCAAACCAGACGTTTGAGTGATCGCCCCACTGAATTATACCTACATATCACATGGAAATAGGACTTGATGTCTTTGTGACCCTTTTATTTACATAGGTCTTTGGTTTGTTCGGCCGATTTCATCGTGAATAGTACGAAATTTGTAGAGGTTTTCCGTTTTGTGATAAATTGTTGAAATATCATTCAATTTATTTTTTGTGGATTTTTTTCAATGTATGTTTATTGAAATTATGATGAATTTGAACAGTAGTCACAGTTTCAATTTTCACTTATTTTGTTATGAGAGACTTTACAGTTTCATTATTTTTGTAATACGTACTCTTTTGGACACTCGAAATTGAGTATAATGGAGACAATTGCGCGTGAGGTACATATTTGTTTAATTATAATTAGTATTTAGGTTATAGCTTCATTTCTTGTGACAAGATAATACTATTTACAGAATCGTTAAAGTAACTAACAAAAGTTAATAACATAACTGTTTTAAAAATGAATCAACAATTTAAAAATAATAAAGCTTATAAAGTCATACATATTAATGAATAACAATAATTACAACGTATAATTAAAAAAAATACAAAAATGATTTTTAGTGGCACATGATGTACTCCATCACAGAACGTAATTCAATCGGACATGTACATATTACTAATGAATAAAATCAGTAAATTAAGAAACACTTAATAAAACGACTCTTAGGTACATTATATAAAAATTAATAAATTAGAGTCATATTTCATTAATAATTATAACGTAAGTACCTATATTTATCTATACTAATAATAAAATTCTAGAGGGTCGATGTCTGTACATGGAAGATATATGAAAAAAAATCTTACTGGGGGCCTTTACCAACGCAATAGAACCCAAAACAAAGATTTTTAGAATTCTTATCTGTTTGTCTGTTTGTCTGTTTGTCTGTTTGTCTGTTTATCTGTGCGTTTGTGCACGCTAATCTCAGAAACGGCTTATCCGATTTAGATGCGGTTTTCACTAATATATTGTGGTAAGCTTCACTTAACATTTAGGGTTTGTTTCATGTCAATCGGTTCATAAATAAAAAAGTTATGTCAATTTAAGGGTTCACGTCGAACATTATTTTGTACTTTTTACTAAATGCATGAAAGTACATACATATATACAGTACTTATATCAAAAAATACATTTTAAAATTTTTGTCTGTCAGTCTGTCTGCCTATCTGTTTGTTCCGACTAATCTTTAAAACGGCTAAACCAATTTTGATGGTACTTTTACTTGCAGTTAGCAAATGTTATAAGAAGTGACTTAGGCTTACTTCTATTTTAGATATTTTTAATCTATACATATAAAAAAATTCTAACGGGTCGCTGTCTGTACATAGAAGATATATTAAAAAAAAAAAAAAAAACAAATTATTTGGGCCTTTACATACGCAATAGAACCCAAAACAATAATTGTTAGAATTTTTGTCTGTTTGTCTGTTTATCAGTGCGTTTGCGCCCACTAATCTCAGAAACGGCTTATCCGATTTAGATGTGGTTTTCATGATTATATTGCAGTAAGGTTCACTTAACATTTGGTGTTTATTTAATTTCAATCGATTCATAAAAAAAGTTATGTCAATTTAAGGGTTCACGTCGAACAGTATTTTATGCTTTTCACTAAATGCATAAAAGTATATACATTACTTACATCAAAAAATCAATTTTTTAATTTTTTGTCTGTCAGTCTGTTTCTTACGACTAATCTCTGAAAAAGCTGAATCAAATTTGATGGGACTTTCACAAGCAATTAGGGAATGTCCATTAATCACGTGAGGTCCAGAAAGGGAGAGGAGATGGAAGAAGAAATTCACGAAATATTACAAAGTCTAAAAAGTTCTTCAAAACAGAACATATTTAATGGCTAATATTATAAGGATTAACTTTAGCTACTTTTTTTTAATATGTTTATTTTAATGAATAAGTAAAAAAGAGAATTACGCGATAACAAAATATTGTAGAAACCAATAAAATAGTGAATAATTTCCGATTTAAGAAGGGAAGGTATAAAAATAAATAAAATTGATGTCTGTTTGTAATTTTAAATAAATGCATATTAAAGTATACACGGTACTTACAACAAAATTACCAATCTTAAAATTTTTGTCTGTCTTTCTGTCACTCAATTTTTTTCGGCTAATATCTGAAACAGCTGGACCGATTTTGACGAAACTTTCACTGCTGAAAGCTAATGTAATAAGGAACAAAATTGAAACCAATGAAAAAGTGAACAACATCTAATTCAAATATGGAAGATATATGTATATTATATAAATATAATAATTTGGAAAATAATATATTTACTGGTAATTTTTTTACTGGATATGATAGACCAAATCCGAAACTATAAACAATAGCGAAAAATAATTAAAGAAGTAACAGAGCCGATTTTAATAAAAACTAAAACTATTTCATTAGTTTTTTGAAAAATAAATTCTCCTAGCCAGAAACGAACACGTTGATTTTGGAAAAAATTAACATTCTGTATGATCATCTGATACTGTCACATATTATAAGAATCAACTTCAGAGAGGTATTATTATATAGTTAACTGCAACAAAAAGAAAGGGCAAATTTTTTACAGAATTCTATCAAATTCATACATTAATTAAATCTTTTGTAATTCTTCAAAAAAATGATCATACCTAAAAGTGAAATTTTTAAATTATAACGGGATGTTGTAACACTAATAGCGGGTGAGTACAATAGCCGAGTCCAGTGAAATGTAGATTTTCAATAAATTGATTCATCTTTTTAGGAATTATCTAAACCTACTTAGGTAACGGAGTAGGTGACGGGGACCAAAACAAACGTTACATTGTATCTACTTTGTATAGCTCACATAGAAAAAATAGACAAACATAAAAGAAGTTACTGTGAGTTATTCATTTTATATATTTTTGATATTCTTTACACTCTTCCTTACTTTAGTAGGTGACTAGCATTTTGATGCAAATAAACGAATCGTTCGAAGTTATGCAGACTTTTTTTCTAAACTTACCGGGAGCCGTGATTTAACCCACATATTTGATATATATATTTAATATATATAGAATCGATTACTTAACTTCTAATTTATGTATAGATTTAATGTTATTTTGTTAAAAAATAAATCTTTTCCTAAAACTTTCCAAAAGTTGATTCTTACAAGTGACACTATTAGGTAGGTGGTGCAATAATACAGAATGTATTTTTTTTTTTAATTAGTGGGTTTAATTCCAGGTCAGGAGAATCATGAAATTAAAAAAACTTATGATGCAGTTTTAGATTTCTTAAAATCGGACACGAGACTCCTTTAAGTATTTTTCGCGATTCCTTAAAGTTCTGGATATGGCCTATCAAGCCCAGTTAAAAAAGTCACCCGATATATAATACAAGGAAAACCTCGGCGAGAATATACTGGTATACAGTCGAAATTTTAAATACTAGCACAAAACACTTTTCTTCAACATTTATAGTGAAAACCGTGGAGGAATATCTGAATTAGAGTCTGCTTATAAATACAACCAGAAAGTTCCCAAATCCAAAGTAAGAAGCTCCTTTCTTGAGCAGCACCGCAGACTATTATAACCTTGCTTTGCAGGAGACATGCCAAGCATTCTGTAATCCACGCGAACGAAGTCGCGGGCACAGCTAGTGTGTAATAAATTTTTATTGGCATATTTTATACGGGTTATTTTAAATTGTCGCACTTTATGTCTATGAGAGAACCTATTTCAATCGGCGGCATGTCCTGCCTCCAACTGGTATGAAAGTAGGCTAATATTCACTTCATCCAAGTTGTCAGTATAAACAGTATTGTGCTATTTGCACTTCATTATGCGGTAACAGTCGCAGACCGTAGATATACATACTATTACTGAATCAAAATGGTGCACGAAACGGACGTATGAAATGTATGAATTTAAAACAGGTTTTTCGTTTTAATCACGTTCATGTGAGCCTGTTTCCGATTTCATTATATTTAAACCAAGTTTTTCTCTACGTTTATATGTAATTGAACATCTGTGTAAATATTAATTAAATGTAAATATTTTTTGCTAAAATTCAACAGTAAGTAAGAGCGTTATAGAAACGGTATATGGTTATAATTATAGGTTATGGGTTAATATTAAAATTTTATTATGTTACGGTCTGCTGTATAGCAACGGGTACTCGAGATTTTATTTACGTGAAAGTTGGTTAAGTAGATAAAGTTAATTATCCTTAAGGATTTTTTATTTTTACTATAATTAGATAACCTGCAACGAGCGACGAAAATACAGCGCATGATATGGATTCGTAGGCGACAACAGAGTATACTTTTAAATAATTTTATTACAAGAACGGTCTCGTTAGTTTCATTACAAATATGATAATTTGAAAAAATATATAAAGACAACTTAATAAAAATTAAAGAGAACGCATAAATAAGGTGTTTAAATTGTTTAGGTAAACCATGGTGGTTTTCTGTGAAAATGTTAAATTTTTACGTAATTTTAATTTATTTCATCAATAAAAAACTTATAAACGAATAAATATTGTTAAACCCGCTGATAAGTTATTTTATTCAAAGCCGAGGGCGAAAACGAATTAAAAAATAAATCACGTGCTCGTTGATTTTATTAAAGTACCTCGTGTAATAAAAACTACATTGCCCGGATAACTATAATATATGGCGTTATAATGGCCATTAATTGCTTGTAACTTTATAAATACATAAAGTTCGAGTTCAAA
Organism: Hypolimnas misippus; assembly: GCA_037950945.1. NCBI lineage: Eukaryota > Metazoa > Arthropoda > Insecta > Lepidoptera > Nymphalidae > Hypolimnas > Hypolimnas misippus. Next base: position 7,106,162 of record JBBEEQ010000019.1, read on the forward strand.
ACGTTAAAAGTTTATAATTAAACCGAAATATGGGCGTATAGTTTTTAAGGTTGACTATAATTTATACGCAATAACAGGGTAAGTAAATGTACTTATCACATTGTAGTCGGAACTATTATATTGTTTTATGCTTTTCACGGTCACGGCCATTTACACAAGTAAATACCAGAAGTAAAATAATGAAGTCGTTATTGCAATTTTATCATATTTTTTTTATTATGTACACTTGAACACATCATTTTGTCTTTTTAAGAAATTCATTCTTCTCGCAATCTTGAGAATTAATTTATAACAAAAGTATAGGTATATGATATTTTCACACGTTTTTGTTTTAAGATTAAGAAAATATCGCAAGGGTATCTAATAATATTCTAACATTGACTGACTCACTGACGTAGACCATAAACGAAGGTCGCAGAAGTATGACTTTTTACTTTAAAACAATTTCGAAAATTCATCCCGTTAGATGGTTAAATAGGGGATCAAAATTTGATAGAGATTTGCTCTATGATTTATACTGCGGGAAACACGGTTAGTTAAACATAAATGACGTTCATAATATGAAAAGATAGCATATAGAGATAGTATATAAAGATATCTTATTATAATACGAAGCAGTTTCGTTGGTTAGCTACGGGCTTTAGGCACGAGGTGCTCCAGTTTGAGCCTATCTGTGTTAAGAGGACGCCACGGCCAGCGACCGCTGTCAAAATTACACCTCATTCCTAAGTAACCCGAACTATTAACAGAAAATTGCGGTTTTAACATAAATATCTTAAGTGGTTTTAATATTTTATACTCCAATATGCTATGTTGGAGTTACAGTTGTAATTAATATTTATATTACTTGCGTTACAATTTAATATACTTTAGTTATATAACCACCTTGTTAATTTGATTTATTAACAAGTGCAAGCATTATTGCTAAGATTTATTTATTAAGAGGATTTATTGAATAAAACAAGCTGATCTATATCGGTTAAAATCAAGTAAGTCCTTTTAGTTTTTATGTTCTGTATTTTCTACATATACTCTCATAGTACGCGATGAAATTAATTATCATGAAAATACCTGCAAAGTTTTTTTTATAATAAGTAAGGAGGTATGCATATCCGTCAACCTACAAGTATCAGAGTGACGAATTGGCGAAATATTTACTCGTTGTTATTGCCAAGATAGGTTGTGTAAAATATTTTTTAATGTATTGTAAGACAACTATAATATATAATAGTAAATCTGTATTACTACTATATCCTATATGATTTAGTTATGTTTACATTTTAAAATATTTTCACTTATGAAACTAAGCAAACGAATAGAGGTAATAAAATTTCAGCGCGAAATTTTCGGCATTCGGCGCATGTACTGCGTTGAAATATTAATTAAGTACAAGTTAAAACTTCACAGTTTAAAGTTTAACGTTGAATTTAACGCCGGGATTTTTAAGATTGAGTTTTGTTATTTCTTATTTGATTTTCATTTTATACTTGCTATTTTAAGTGTACATTCAGATAATTGTTTTAACCTACAAGTTAATATTATTACCATCCTTATTTACCTGATAGAATCGTTAGCATTACTACTATACATGGGTACAGTATTGTATTTTATTACTTTTATGAGAAATTAAATCATTAGCTCTACGCAAGTGTGCCGCCTTGAGCTAGATTCTTATATTTTCCATAATATACGATAGTTTAATAATACGTTACGGAGATCAATAACGAAAAACTTATTTTATTAAATGGTAAATTAGTCTTGACTCAAAGCTGACATAACTGAGCGTCATACGTCAAAATTCGTCCAAAGATGACTGTAAAAAGTATTATGAATTCCAAGTCCGCGTCGAAGTGCCAAATCCCTGACGAGCCACGAATTTTAAACAACCAAAAGTTATTGATAGGTGTCGTCCAGTCGTATTTTGTTGAAGTAATGTTAACATCGTCCGAGCAAGGACACTCGGAATTATCATTTAGGGAACTGACGGGATACATGTCGTCACGTGTAAAGGTACGATTGATTTTACCGCTATAAATAGTTTGACATTTACTTGTAACAGAGGTTACGCTTTCTACCTTTGAGACGTTTTTGTTGCTTGACCTTTATTTACTTTAGGGAATGTTGGCGTCTGTGGTGCGTTTTTGTAAAGTAATAAAAAGTTAATTGGTGTTAACTTACATCGTAGTTAAAAGAAGTTTGAATTCATTAGCAACGATATTAGGTGTTTTTTCAACGTTTCACGGCAATAAATACCGCGATAGATAAATACCGCGATGTAAAAGTTAATCAAGATGACCCGCGATGAATATTCAAATTCTATTTATATCTCTATTTACATATTAAGATTAGAGTTCTTGTACCCCTTTAATTATGTATTATTATTTAGGAATGAGATGTTGCAATACACCCACTTTGCAAATAAAATTTTTGTGAAGATACTTTTTGTGTTTACAACAAAATGTCACAGATATATCTATTATATAATTATTTAAAGAGTTTAAGATTATTTTTTGAACGCACTTATTTAGTAAACTAATTGGAATATCTTTTAGCGTAAGATTTACTTGTTTATTAGGAACTTTAATTACAATAATGTAATAAAGTGAGATCGAATTTTGTACGTGCGAAATAAAATTGAACCTATTTTAAAAATTCCGGTACCATTTTAAAGGTACACTTTTATAGACATCATAGGTCATGGGATACGTTTTATGTGTATATGTGAATTATTTCAAATTAAAATAAAAAGCAAAAGCTAGTCACTTACAATACATAGCACAACTACTGATAATAATGGAGCAGCAACTATATTAAGCCGCGGGGGACAGGTTGTTTAATATAAAATAAAAAGACGAATTTCTCTTCATACTATTCTATTCTAGATTAAGGTTAATTTATCATGATAGAAAACAAATAAACGTTCTTAGCGTTCGTTCACCCGCTAACTTGTACAAGTAGAGCGTATTATAGTTTTATGCTGTAATCAGTTTCGAGGTTAAATGAGATTAGGTCTTTGCCCTGAAGCCTCCTTGTCTATCCGCTCCATTACGTAAGGGATCTTTTAAAAACCTTTCTAAAGCTTTAAGACGACTAATTGTTCGGTGTAAATTAGAAGATTGTTTGTTTTATTTACCTAAATTGATAGCAAATTACATTAACATTAATTACAAATCAGAATAATTCTACGGACAATAATACAATTTACGTTGCCGTTTGACAGCCATTCAACAAAGCGTTAAAATGGCTCAACCTTGCTATGTTTTTACTTTAGGATTTTTATAAACTTTATTAATTTATTTAGATTATTGTATAATCTTATTTACGAAATAGGTGCTTGATCTTAATCTACAATTCTACATTAATATTATTAAATGAAAGAGTTTGTTTTTTTTTTAAACAGGACAAACCTCAGGAATGAGTCAAATTAAAAAAAAATGTAATTTTATGCTAGACTAGATTAGGTAGGTTTCTTGTTGCGGATAAACTACATAACATAACATTACGACTCATACTGAACGTCACCACTTGGCAAACTAGAAAGTAATAGTAACATAATGCGCGTGAAACCGTGATGCGCAGCTAGTTTAAAGTGAACATAAGGATAATTTGATATTTTTCGATATGACACTCTCTCGTTAAAAAAAAAACTTGAATTATTTTAGTAGGTCGAGTACCTACTAAAATAACTCAAGTTTTTTTTTAGGCGAGAATTACACTTGTAAGTTTTATTCTCGTAACTGATATAAAACGACTCTGTAATCTGGCAACTGCGACCTAAGTATCTTAACGTAAGCTGTAGTTGTCAAAAATAAGTCAGTGACAATAAAATCTGTGCGTAAAAGTTACAAGTGTCACTTTCGCCTTATACGAGTAAAGAAAAACACAAATATTTTTTCACGAGGACAATAACTGTGTTAGGGTGGTGCCGAATGTGGGTCCTACCAATTTGGTGTAACTAATTGTTGATAGTCCCCTTTGGCACAATAAAACGTATGTTTACAACCAGCCAGTGAGAGTTAACACGTTGTAAAACGACGCCCTTTGATTTATAAGTTTATTATTAACAAACCTTTACTGCTCTTAACCTTTGATATGTTTAACTTACTGAAAACTTAGCGTTCATTTAACAGTTACAGTTTATAGTATTTTAATGTTTATCAAAGTTTTTGTAAGGTTTATTTGAGTTTGAATACATTTAAATATTTTGAGTGATCGTTTAACTAACGATCGTAAAATTTTATCATTTCGATTAATTAAGTATTAACTTTCGAAAAGGCTATTAAACTCTATCGTAAGTACTTTAATGGGTATTTACTACGGCTTAACTATTTTGAATTAAAAACGATCTTCTATTTTTTTACCCATAATAATTATTAGTGACAAATAAATACACATAAAACTTACATGTTTTTTACACGCTGTAATAAAGAAATTTTTTAAATAAAAAAATTATGATGATATTATAATCTTGTTTGGCGAAAAAGACCCGTGGAGACGAGGAACAATGTTCTAGGTACTTTGGTATTCGTCGTAATTGAACATTTAGAACTGTATTTTTTAACGCACACAAAAGTCTAAACGGGTAAAAATACTACCAAACAACGATTGTATATTATGATGGACAAAATCTCGCAGACAAAGTCTCTCATTTGCGCAGGCCATTATACACCAAGTATCACTGATGACTGAGACCGGGATTATTTGTAACATCTATTATTAGTCGCGGCTCCAAAAATAACGCGTCCTCTAAAACGAGTAAGATTTTACAACCGTTATTAATTTGTATAAACATTTCATAATACGGTTTCCTTGGGCCGTTAAACGATTAACGAACAGTGAATTCTAAGCTAAATGAGCAATTCATTATGTAGCTTTTGAAGTATTAATTCTATTCGAGTGTTTAAATAATGTAATATTATAATTACGTGAAAAGGAGTGTTTTAAAGTTAAATTTTATCCGATCTGATCTGATCTGAATTTTGTAAGTATAAATGTTAACGATTAACTTGATTTATGCCAATAAAAATGTTTAAGTAAACTTAGATACGCTTGTCATGTTAGCTGTATTCATTTTAATTATGTTGAATTAATAAAATAATTAAGACTAATTAATTCGATTTGCTTTATTGACATAGTATTTTAAACGGTAAATTGACGATGCTAATATATGCAGCTTTGCCTATTGGAACGGGTTTGACGTGTTCTTATCATTAAAACTTTGAATAGAGTAATTTTGTTCTATTTTTTCAATTTGTATTTTTTTAAATGGTTGATAAAATTAGATTTTGATGTCAAGGCAATATTTATAATTATTTATTATAAAGATTTGCGATCGAATAATTTCTGTGGGAAACTTGAAGATTTTAAAATAGGTTCATATATTTATTAAATAATTGTAATTGTAAAATATATACAAAAAAATCCAAATTAAAAAACGGCTTTATTTAAACCCATTATTTAAATTATCACACCAATAAATGTAAACAAAATCTTTAACTTACTTGCATAAAGTTTTTTCCAAGACATAATCGAGACTGTAATCCTAGTCCAAAAGGAATATATCTTTGACAGGTGTTAGAAAAACATAGTTAAAAAAAACACAGAGCGCGAGGTGGACAAGAAGATGGCTGTAATGTATATAAGTAACAAATGAATATCATCAAAAAATTACTGCGCATATCACAGTATCGCGTCAATGATAAACACGAGGTCGCAACAGCTTTTCGCGAGGTCTCAAGGCAACCTTCGCAAAAATTAGCGCGATTTACATAACCTAACGTTTTTATATACGTATATAATATACTACATCTATACGATATTGATAATACGCGGTAAGATAACAGACCGTGAGATCACTGAAACGAATGAGGAAGCTCCTTACCGAATAACGACCTTGTGACTAACATGTTTACACATAGTGTGTAGTCTGCATTGTCGACAATCGAAATGTTTAGTAGTAATTAGGACTATTTACTTTTTATAATGTAATCTGTATTAGAGGTATTGACATTGGTCCCATTTATTTTGACCTAAAATCTGTAACACAATAAAACGGTTTACATACGACCTAAATTTAAACGAGGTCGATTTGTGTGAATAAATCTATCCGATAAGATATTTTGAATAGGTATATTTTATTTCGAAGTGATCGATTATAGAAAATTGGTCGCTTAAAACATAAATAAATATATTAGCATAATTTATCTATGCATAATTTTAATTAAAAATTAAGATATCAATCCCAAGAATATTGCAAAAAAGTCGTTAAAAGTTAATACATGTATTATGTTTTTTTTTTTACATATTTACCATTTATAAAAAAGATATATTTATTTTTTATCAAAATGTTTATCAGATAATCATTAATCATAAGTTTTTTTTTTTATATCCTAATAAGCAAATCGACGCGCTAGTTAGCATGGAATCATATCTATTTGCACAAAAACAAAATGAACATCGAAACGATCAAAGAAAATCGAACACATATTACTCATTCGCGTTAAAAACAAAAAGGACGTGGGCGGCAATTAGCCGGGCAGGGAATAGAGATAGCTTCCCTACAGCTAATAATACCGACAATCAATCGAGAGTGCCGTACGACACAAATAGAGCTCTTGAGATAATAGATTAAGCTAGCTAGTCGACGGGGTACCGACGCGGGCTTTGTTAATATTATTTATGGATGCCATGCGGGCCGCACGATTACATTGCTACTTACTTTATTTGACGAGAGGCGGCTGTTCATCTCGTCTCTCGAATATCTATTTCGATTTATAACTGAAAGAGTATTTTATAGAGGATTGATTTCACACGGGCGTGTGATGTAACCGGTCTCGGATATTTCGATTTTATCTATGCCTTTAAATACTGTTATTATCTTCTATGGAAGCTATAACGTGGTTAATTAGTGGATTAAAACATGTTAATTACGAACTAAATTATACGTTGTAGTTGTGAGGTTCTTCTGGTTTAACGAAATTTAATTAATAGTGATAATTTGCAAATGAGGCGTTTAGTATTTGAATACTTTGAAATAAACCGAATGTTGTCAAATTATATGTTAATATTAAATTTTAGAGAGAAATGTGTTGTATTACAACATATTGCTCTACGAACTACCGAAAGCCGAGTGAAGTGACTAAATTTAATTGCTGTCAGGATTCGAAGCCGAGCAATTAGTGAGACGGGATTATTTGGACGACTTTAATAGCATTATTAATACAATGCTGAGAATTCTGGACCGATTAAATACATGAAACCCGATATTTTGAAGGTTGATCGAGCGCAGTCATGCATTATAATGTGAAAGGATACGTGTGATTAGGAGTTCAACTATGATCGACGAGACGTTTGACTATAAAAAACAACTCAAGACAACGATATCGAATATTAAACTGAACAAAAACATATTCGCTAATTGTTTCTCATATAATATAAATAATGACATTAGAAGTATAATAGTCTCGGTAAACACATTCCGCCCGCATGAGCGCAGAACAAATAAACAGAAAAAGTTCAAAGTTTCCCACACTTTAAAAACGCGTTCATTATAAGGGTGAAATATTTATTGGTTGTTTTGTTGGTATATTTTGTGAATAATGTATACGGGACGCGGGCTCGTGGGCCCGACGGGACGGAACGGCCTCGTGACCCAGTCCTATCCACTTGATTACGACGCTGGATTCAATTGGACAAAAGAAAACACGGTTAATGTGATTATACTTACAGCGAAGGAATGATTTTCGATGCTAATACGTGTATTTGCTATCGTTTCGTAAACAAATTTCGCGACGGTATAAATATGTCTATGATATAAAAGGATTATGCGGAAATAATATACAGGAAGTTTTTGTTAAAGATTATTTTGGTGTCAAATGTTATGTTAAATATTTGATTTTACGTTAAAGTAATATACGATAAGATTGTAATGAAACATCTGTGCTATATGCTTAGCGAGTATAGAGTTGATTCGTTTCTTTATATACTTAACAGAACCTGAATACAAAAATTACGATTGTAATAAGCTCTTATGAAATTAAATTATTTACATCTTTTTTTTATAAATATTATCAATCTATATTTATTATAAAATCTTGATTTTTTGACGCTATGGTTTTTGTAGGAATATTTAAGCTTTATTTATTGACAACGTGCTCCGAGAATTTAACCTAAATATTATGATAAACAAAAATATGTTTGTCATATTATGGACACAATGTACCACGCAGACGAAGTCGATTAATATAATTATATTAGAAATAATTACGTCGGATTATTGACCACTCACCATAAGGCGATAGAGATGGCATAGGATCACACAAACTGCACGTCGTCGGCTTACCTGCAATAAAAAAAATAAACTGTCAAACTGCGTAACAGACTCCAATAACAAAGCCAAGTTGTTAAATAATGAATAAATCCGAAACTTAAATTTAAGAATATATTTGCATGATAAACTTGGCAATGCGGTAAACAATTGCGAATTATGCATTAGGGTACGAGCGCAGACGTAATACAGATTTGACATTGATTTAAACTCATACGCAAACAATGGAATAGATACCTATTGAATAGATGTTTTTATCAACAGATCGGTCTAATTTGTATGCGGGACGTGAATAAAATTTCAAACGCTATGAAAATGCATAAAATGCAGGCACTAAGCAATTCTCGCTTGATGCATTAACATAATTTTATTTTTAACTTAAATTAATTTAAATATAAATAGTCTTTAAAAAGAGAATATTTTGTTATTTATACAATTGCTATAGTTTAAGTGATTCTCTTTTAATGCTCATTCATTTTTAGCGATTAAAAGTAGTTATAATAAGTTGTACCTAATCAAAAGTTATTTATGACGATTTTTTGGATTGTGGATTATTTACGTGAATGGATCTACACAGAAAGATAAATTAAAAAAAAGTATCTTTAGTTTAATTAATATTTTCCAAATGGTCATGTCTGTAGTCTGCGCTAACCCTTACATAATATAAACGTATATAGCGGTCGGATTGTGGTTGCCGTATTGTTTGCGTTATTACTTCGTATGTATGAATTTCTTACAAATAAACAGCGTCAACTATGAAAATACAACGAGGAAAAGCGGAAATACATTAAACTTTGTACATACTTGTATTTTTACAATATTTTACGATGTATTTATTCTTTGACTTAATAGCGATTGGACTTTGTAATGTTTAAAATTGAGAAAATAAAATACGATTTATTTTGTTATCATATTTTTTAAATTATTTTATATAATAACACTTACGATGATGAAATATAATATTTATTTCGTCATTATGGTGTATATTATTAACGATTATCAATAGTTTTTAAGCTACGATTTTGGATCTATAATTTTACACGACGCTTGTAAATATTTTGATGGTTATTCCATTATTATCCAAAAATGAACAAGTAATTTCAAAAACGAAATTTTATTGTAACGTTAAATTATGATAAAATATAATATATGACCTAAATCGGTGTTATGGAAGCATATTTAGTTGGCACTATATTATTATGCCATCCCCGACATTATACGCGCGTTGTTATAAATTATATGAATAACTTGCTTTACGTATTTTGTTATATAATAACATTTGTTGTGGCTTTCTGTAGATGTTTTTAGATTTACGATCCATCCTAAAGTAAGTTTCAGTTTAACTGTGATAGTTTTGTTTCTAAATGCAAAAACGTCTCGACGTGTAATATTTTCTTTAAATACATTGACATATTTAATGGAACTAATTAATATTTGTCAATAAAAATTGACCGGCTTCTAAAAAGTGGGAGGTTCACAATTCATCGGGGCCTGTTTTTTATTACTTATGTTTACCGATTACTCGAAAACGGCTGGAACGATTTAATTAATTCTTTTTTTTGTTTGAATTTTTATCAAAATAGGTTCCGTACATTGGTTTTAAAATTAAAATAAGAAGAATAAGTTAAAGTTGACAAAATTACGTATTTGGCTTTGAAAGTCGATAACCTCTAATAAAAAAAGTCTTGTGAAAAGAGATATCTGCGAAAGATAGGCTGAATCTATAGAAAAATGAATTAGGTGCTTATTGCTTTATCCCCTTTAATTACCCAGTAAAAGTAGCCATTGGTATTTTCAGTTTTATATTTCCGAATTAATTAATATTAGAACATTAGTAAGTTATAATAAACAGTATTATTAATAATATTAGAAAGATCAGTTGCCAAGACATAAAAAACAACGTATTGGATTATTAATAAATGTAAACGTACAAATTATTGTTTACGAAGTACAGTTAACAAAAATTTTGAAGCCCTTTTACGCGAAGCGATCGGGAACATTGTCGAAAGCAGTAGAACGTTCCATGAGTAGCGTATACCTATCACTGTAATTTGAACTTTATTAATATGGACTTAAAACCTTTTTAATTTGTTAATTCAATTTACACGGAATTGACAAAAAATCACAATACATTTAAGTTTCTATGTAAAACTTTGTTTTTGCAGATTTTGTCTACGATAACACGTTAAATACATATTATGTTATCTTTGCGGAATATTCGAGATAATGTGGATATTATAAAATGATTAAAGAAGTTCTCGTGGAAAATTGTACTAAAAAGAAACATCCATGATAAGTTTTAAAACTGTTGCTCCCTCGGGTAAGGTACGATAGTTTTTTAATATTTTTAGCGAGCCATTCAAATCACTAGCTACATCTCGCTTAATATATAACTTTAATCAAACAAAGTTCCGCTCAACAGAAGCTTCATGTTTGGTTTTGTTCTTTAAAAGGAGTGTTTCACGATATATTTCTATTCGCTTACAAAGGGGGAGTGAGAGGGCCGCGCTCCACTGATTATTGTTTTACTTAGTTTTTATAGCGCTCCGCCCCTTCCTTCGATGAGTTATTTTGGTTTGTTACGTAACGAACGTTTTCTTAACGGAAAAAAACACCATTTTAATTTACTGCATACATCTTTAAAATACTTAACGTAAGGAATATTATAATAATCTGTGGAAAAAAAACATCTTAATATACTGCATACATCTTTAAAAGACTTTAAAGCCTAACAAATATTGTAATCATGAAATATTTTAAATAGGTATAAGGTATATAAATTTGTTAAAATCCAAATCTTGGTTAGTTTAAATTTCAAATAAAATGTTAAATTATGCACATTTTTATTTTGTAGACAATGCTTCCGAATTAAGGAGTGATTTACAGAAAACCTTGACTTATTCCAGAATGAAATATTCTTTTGGATTTTAAATAATATTTAGGAGTGTTTTATAATGGTAACAAAATAGTTTGTGTAAAAAAAACCTTAACATAAAACATTGTTAAGAATAATCACAAATGACACATATAAACAATTATTAAAAAAAGTTCATAATTAAAGATTATAAGATTTTAGCAATTTTTAAATAAAATGTACTATTATATCTACTATACTATCAACAGAGTTATTTCTTAAAAATAATAACGTTCTTATCTGAAGTGATAAGAAATAACTCTCTTATCGCGAAAGAACTATTTATATTAACAATACTTTCGTATGTTAATAAGTAATCGTGATTTATCAATATAATAGGGTAATTAACACCATATATATTTTGAGACAAATTATTAAAATTAAATATTGAAGAAAGATGTTCTTTTTTTTAAACACTCGGCAAAGGAGTAGGCGGGGGACCAAATGTTAAGTGATCACCGCCGTCCATTTGCAGCACCAGAAGCACCACAATTTTGCCAGCTTAAAATGGAATAAAAATTAAAATGGAATAGAAAGTTAGTAAAGGAATGGGGTAGAGGGGTTAGTATTCGGCTTTATCAAAATATAAATCTAAGGGTTTTTCCCCCTCAACTTTTCGGAATGATGTTTTTTGAAACTAATTATAATATGAGGCATTATTCTCATATAATTTTGTCCATAAACATTTACCTCACAATAGCAATATTTTTTTTACTTTGCAAAAATCAATACATTCGATATAAAAAGATTCATAAACACATTATGAACATTTTAACCGTTTTAGAGTCTCGCAAAAAAAAAAAACAAAATGTATTTATATATTGTACGATCGAGTTATAATAAATAACATAAATGTACAAGATAAATGGAACGCAAGAGCAAAACATTAACCTCTTTTGTTCGGGGGTGAAAATATATCGGCGTATACGTGTAATAGATTGTTCTCAAGGCACCAACGCCTAATAATATTTAACCTGATACGGGAGGCTATGCGTTATCCTCCATGCTAGGCTTGTCAGATAAAAGGTATTCAGAGAGCGGCTAAATTCATTGGTGTCTTCCGACCCAGCTTAAGTCAGCACTCGTGACATATATCTTAGAACTTGATTGAGTTTCATACTCAACTGCTTTGTTTCAGATATAACTCTTCTTGATAAACAAGGTACCCAACGTGAAAAGACTTTTTCAAATCGGACTCTAGCAATCTCAGTGGTAGTGCATTCAAACAAACAGACACAATAATTAGGAAGAATAGAGTACGAATAAAATAATAATACATTCTCAGTACCTACTCATCTTGTATTTTACGGTGAACGAAAACATCTCAAATAAACCAGTATGTTTAGAGATAAATTCCTTGACATGTAATGCCGACTTGCCGACCGTAATGGAGCAACGTGGCGATTGTCGAATTAAGTCCTAATCCTTCTCATTAATAAGATAGAACGCCTTTGATTATCAGTGGGCAATTCACGGATTACTGAGAGAATTGACAATATTCAAGATTATATTGAAGTGGTATGCGGGAATATATTCGTAGTTTTGCAAGGTATTGCAGATAAAATACATTTTATTCAACAAGTTTTTTAATAATAAAATTTGTGTAGCAGTTTTAGGTTACGCAGTGTGCTATGGATTTAGAAATGTTATCTATACATAATATATTATATTCAGAGGTCAAATTTGTTTTAAAATTTTGATCCTATATGAAAAATTATTTTCATATAGGATCAAAATTTAAGATAGTCCGTTTATTGAGGAAGGCTAAAGGCTATATTACATCACGTTACGACTTATACGAGCGAAGTAGTAACAATAAAGGCGAGTGAAATCGCGAGCGGAATTTTTATACAGACACGAAAAGCTTTTTTCAGGCGCACAAGAAAAAGCTTATCAATAAATTTTCTGAGTTACAAAATTCAAATATCCTTCATAATGAAACCCTACTCTCGGTAAGTAGAATATTTATTTTGAAATACTCATATGCTTTCAATGTTCTGAGATTACACTGAATGTTTGTATGACCGCGTCACGGGATTGTCCTGGTGAGTCACCGATCTTGTTAGTTGTTATCGAAACAGGAAAATGGGATTTTTGATACCTAAAATTCGTCATAAAAATAACGATTCTTATATGTATGCGAAACTGTTTTTTTACATATGTTTTGATCAGTGTATAAATATTGACGTAGGTATTTTAAAGTAATCAGATTGTTGTTAATTTTTGTTTTAATAACAACATGTACATAGCTATTACATTCTGTACATAATTCTATTAATTATGAAAGTTTTAACCATATTGAAGAGACTAATTTGTTTATGAAGCTTTTAGTTGAATTCGAAAGGTAAAATTGTAATCTCTTATTAGTGTTTCGAATTCAAAACGATTAATTGAGTTTTCATACTACACAAAAACGTAGTTTTTAAAGTAGCTTTAAAAATATATATCTATATATAAATCTACCAGCTGTCCCTTTCGGTTTCACTCGCGTTTATGGTTACTGCTTCGCTTCTATGACTCGTAGTGATATATTATAGCCTATAGCCTTCCTCAAAAAATAAACTATCTAACACACAACGAATTTTTCGAATCGAATCTGTAGTTCTTTAAATTAGCGCGTTCAAACAAACAAACTCATCAGCTTTATAATATTAGTATAGATAATATTTATCCTTATTCATATTAAAATTGTAAAATATATTTTTTGTGTTAGTAGTAAAGTAGTAAAGTAAAGTATACTTTTAATCTTAATCGGTCATATTAAAATATCTACATGAATATTTTATATGAGTATAGGATTCTATTTGACACATTTTTTTTGTCGCTGGGGAATACTTCCCGCCGCCTGGGAGATCAGACAGACTACCCCATCGGTGCCGTCATCGTCTTAGTAGGAAGTCATGGGATCGCTTGAGCATGCTACCATGACGATTCTATTTGACACATCAAGAGGCGTAAAAGTCGCTTTTTTTTAAATCTTTATTTAAAGAGTTTTGTCACAAAAAAAGCAACTATGTCACTCTATACCTTCTCTTAAAATAAGTACATTATCTACCTTTCAAACCGAGCCTGACAAGTTTGTACAGCGCTCTGGCCCCATCCGATAAAGGATAGGCCAAAACACTATTTACTCCACCGATTTCTCTAATTATGCTATGGGACATTGATACGACATACCGGAAATTTTCATTCCGAACGCATTCCAAAAAGTCGCTTTATAAACATAAAACAAATAAAAAATAGAACATCAATTTATTTTTTCTCGGAACAAAACTAAATAGAATATCACGATAAGGAAAATAACAAATCAACATTTTGATATCACATCAATTAATTGGACTTATATATGATTAGAAGCGTAACAAGTGAACAGTTATGTCGGGGCCGGACGAATAGGTTGTTATGTTGCTCAAACATTTATATTATAAACTGGTTGCTGAGTTCTTAAACAGCAATACGATAAATGGACGCTGATATGCAATACTATCTCAAGCCACATGGACTTCATTTTGAGAAAATGGCGTCTAAAGATGTCAAACCTATTCTTAACAAATATGTTTGAAGAAGTATATATCTACCTTTTCTTTTATTTTTTGATAAAAGGTATAATGAATTAAAAGCGGATTGATATATTTAATATATTATCTAATAAAAAGTTTTTCAAATATATAAGGTTATTGTATAAATTGTAAAATATGAAACGCACATGAAATTCGAAACAATTAATTAGGAAACTTTTTCCATACTTTTTTAGTTTATATGACCTTATATTTTTTTTTAATAATGTTAAAAAGGTGATGCAGTATCAAAATACATCAATATCTCAGAATTTGACTTTTTGTGGGTTAACACATTAGGTAAAAGTACCTGTCTCGAATTTTTTAAATTTTCAACTCAGCTAATGTTTCCGAAGAATACATTTTATGAAAATTCGATTCCTGAAGAGATGAAACGGAATTCAAATTTGTATGGAGGTAGCAAACTAAGCGCCAGTGAAGCCATGGACAAAGGATTATTAAAATAAAATTTGCTTAGTTATTTGTAGAAATAAAACCTAATTCTTTATTTCGGTTTGTTAAATCCGATAATAGAAAATAAAATGTGTTTTGTACACAAGACAAAACAATATTATAAATAAACTGCCGAGTTTGAAATAATTGAAAACTGATTTGTCTGTCTAGAATAAAATATTATTCAAAATATTTCTATCATACAAAGGTTGTTTTGGTAAACAAATAATACAATTCTTGGTATTATATGTACATATTATTTTAAGTTTCTTGTATTATAATGTATAGTTGTAATGACTATACCTACTTAAATTTATGTATACCTACGATTATATATATTGCTACGATTTTATGATAAATGAAAATAGGTTAAATAATACGAAAATTATATTTTTTACAAGCGTTTATTAAATAATGAAACACTTATAAAGCTTCATTTGATAAAATTTTAAGGTTGTATTTTCTCGCAAATGTATTAGAATCGCGTATGGTATTAATTCATATCGTTTTTAAAAGTATAAACTTAAAAAATTGTTAGGTCTCATGATCTTGAGGACGACGTGCTAAGTCCGGATTTACTCGCGGATCTACCCGAGGCCAATATAACTCGGCTCTATTTGTCTATGATATCCTGTTCAGCTATTATTGAATTAACACGATTTAGTTTAACGCTTTATAGTGTAAACAGTGTGACACGTTAATACATTTCAAATTTATTACTGACAGAGTCGTTCAAGATTATTATATACGAGTACGCCGCCATTGATGTGATTAATAAATGCACCTTCATTCCGTTGTTAAAGCGTTACACTGAAAACGTCATTATAATAAAGTCGTCGTTTAGCGCAACATTGAATACTTTATACAGAAAAAATAAAACGATATATGTATGTAAAAATAACAATAATATTTTCATGTAATCACTTGAAACGCTATTATGATGATGGTGTAAACATAAACACAATTCATTATTAATTAAGGATGTTTTTATTACAATGAACAACAATGATGATGTGGATTTCAGCCTTTGAAATACATTGAACATTAATAACAAATTAACGCATGAGAGTAAATTATCCTAATCATTTAATATACATAATTTAAGTAGGGTTACCGTAGAAATTATACCCGCAAGCGGTCCATCTTTAAGCGATAATAATAATGTATGTTTTGAATTAAAACACTTAACCGAGTATAATTTACGACCGCGTTCAAACTACTCTATTACCTCAAAAACATAGGTAATTAAATACGTAATTACCTCTACCCTACACCAACAAACAGTGAGTATAAATTAGTACGAAAACAATGTTCTCAAAACCATCAATTTAAAAGTTACGTGTTAGTTTAAGTTAATAGAGGTGCGAATTCTACGGCTAAGTGCACGATACTCACCGACGTTGGAGTAGTAATCGTGAAGCGTATACAAGGGATAGTCACCTAGTTTGAACAGGTAGGCGGAGAGGAGCACGGCGTCGTGTCGCGGCTCCATGTGCCCGGGATGCTGAGCGGCGGGCCTCATCAGCGAGTTAATAGAAAAATCTGTCGTTCCCTGCGATCCGCACCACCCGTTCACACTACACAGTTTACACTCCTCCTTCATTGTTCCAATGTAAATATAAATATATTTAAATCCGTTTTTTTTGTACTCGGTTTGTACTGGGCACTGGTAAATCACATATAAAAATATCCGTATGCTGACTCGCACATCACAGAAGATATCACAGCAGTGTTCGGCGGCGTCTGCAATCCGTTTTCCGTGTCACACATCTATAAAGGCACTATTTGAGTTTATCGAATGCAAACCGCTTGTCCCTCACTCAAAACAAATATCAAATTAGCTGAAATATCAATGGTGAAGGTTAATTAAACTCGCATTTAAAGTGGGTCGCGTTTGAGTGATTCAAAAGTTTATTTCGTATAATTGTATGTAGTTTGTCAAAACTTTTTAAAAGTATCGCGGTAGATAATCGATTAATATTCGAAACAGATGACCTTTGACATCATGAAAGGCATGTCACGACGTGAACTGAATCCATTATGATTCGTCCGTGTTATTGATTGCATCACCTAAATGCATCAGTAAATATGATTTTCTGTTCTAAAAAGGCGTTTCGAGAGCGCGTGAAAATAAATATGTTTATTAAGAGATAAGCGGTTATGCATGTGAGGCCGTAAACCAAATCGTATAGGTTTAGTGTAGTGTCAGCGAGCTGCAATGCGGCTTTACCGGGTCAAAAGGTGCAATGCCGTCGTTGTGTGATTTGCGTTTATAGTAAGCGATGCGCTATTGTTACCCTTGTAAATAGCTGCTTAAGAATTGCTAAACGACGTAATCTTCATAGTACGTCAAATATTCAATAATTGTCTTGTCTCCGTGGCTGCTACCTTGCCCCCCCGTTTAGTGATGCTTTGCTCGAACTACGTTTACGTCTTTGTAAACATAAGCAGAATAAATATTTGTTGGGTTAAAGTTACTAAAAACGATCATTTGAATATAGTTTTTCAGGCAATATTAATAACAATTGGGTTTTAATTTACAATGTTTATGAAATATGAATAATGATCTTCAATTAGAAATGTTATTGTTCGACCTTTTCATTTGGCTTACAAATTGGTTTAAGGAATAGCAAGTAACATTATACGGTTGTGACGTCAGATAAGTGTTAAAAAATCGTATTTCCTATTAGCTAGCGTTTATGTGCGCCGAACGTCGCAATATGCAGTGGCCTTGAATTGGTACATAAACAAGCGTCACGTGTACCGCTGGAAACTTGTCGGATCGCTGCAATGAAACTAATAATTCATTATTATACAATTCCAAATTCGTAAGCATTATACTCGCGATAATGCGCTTACCATTTAAGACAACCTTGTATTTACCTCAATTATATTGTTCAAGATATACATGTTTAATCTTCAAGACTATAATAAGTGAAAAGATGTTTCGAGAAAGGGTCGAGAAAAGTTCGTTGGTCAAAAAGGTGTGCTACAATATCTTATTCACGAAGTCTTCCGTAACAATTCCCAAATTAAAAAAAGGCATTAATAATAGGTGTAGCCGCACGTGCGATCAAAGCCAGGCAGCTGCTATGACAGCTGTTAGAGTCGACGGAAGACCCCGGGCCCCTCGCCTCTTTAAACTCCGCCCTGTCTACCTGCCCCGCAACTTGACGCGACCAAGGCTGATTCAACATTGTTATTCGTTAAATACACAGTATTCAAGGAGCGGAACAAAAATAAAGGTTTTGTAATTAATCAGGGTCTTAATTATGACTAATAAAAGACGGTCTAAGCTATAGATCAAGATTTCGAGCGCAACGTACGAAATGTTCTCATACATATTCATTTTAGATAGAAATCAGTGGTATTTGACGTATGGACAAAAGGTGGTGCTGTGCGGGATCAGTGGGATTCAGCAAATATTTATCAACGTATTATCAAAACACTGCTTCATTTTTAACATTCTGGCTGGTCGTGTTAGCTAATATTTAGATGAATGCAATTATTTTGGCAACGTCTTTTGGCAGACACCCAGTAAGAGTACAAGTGGAAAATATGGTACCGTAGTCAATAAATAATTAATTATGTAAAATGTGATAACTTGCGGGATGATTAATTTAAATTTTAAAATTTATGAACTTGTCTAATGGCGATTTAAAATAGCTGCGATAGTTGAAATTCTTATAGCAAAAAATGCTGGAATAAGTCCAGACTATTTTATTAAACAATTTTAAACTTTACAGTTGTAACATTAAAAGATCAGGCGTGAAGTAGTGGCAAAATTTTATCATTTAACTGTAAGTCAAACATGGTTAAGCAGATGTTATCAATCGTTACAAAAGGCAACGGCAGCCCTTCAATGCAGTTGGCAATCGAAGTTGGCTGTAGCCCAATTTGTGTCGGATTCGTTGTAGACTAAGACTGGTATCGGAGTAACACCGTTAGAAGATAATAATGGCATTATGATAGACTGTTTAACAATTTTTTTGTTGTAAGAACAAAAATATATTTTTACATTTCATCGAATAAAGCGGTAAAAACAATATATTATGTAGAGAAAAAACTATAACATGCGAATTGCGTTATCATAATTTTAAATTATCAGTATCGATTACCATATCGTGACAACGCGATAATCTCACTCGATGAATGATGCTTTCCAACTGTTTATCGTATTATTGAAATTAATGAAAGTAAAAAAGAAATAAATTCCACACAATTTATTCCTTTAATTTTTTTTGTTCTTACGTAGTTTTAATTATAAAATTTTGATATGATAATTTAATGAAAATCAAAAATTATGATAATATCATAAAACATTCATAATTAAAATACGTCGTAAGTTCTGTTAACGAAAGTACAACGTGATTGCACAAGGATCACAAATAGCTTATATAAGCAAAGCTTGCGAAAACCTCACTTAGGTGCTCGGTCGCTCGTATCTTAGCTTTAAGTTCACGTACGCTTTAAATTGTGCGAAATATCAAATCAATTATTTCTGAGATTATCAATCGTTTAATCGTGTTTTGTTAATTAATTTGCAAAATTAACCTAATTGATGGTATACGCAACTGGTGCTATTGAAATACGAGTATAGAAAGCTTGTAAGATTAGGTAAGAGACTAGAATAAGGCAACTCATAAATCAAAGATGAACAATGCGATTTGACCTACATGTGTCCAACGTGAGGTAGAAAGGAGAGAAAAAAATCTTGAACGACTAACGGACTACCGTAATCAGGCTAATTGTAACAAATGATTTGAGATGATCATCGAATTTTCTGTTAGAATGAATATTTTAATACAAGTGAAGTATTTTGTTGTTCCGATAAATAAATAGATTAATTTTTTTTATTTTGTATTTTGTAAACATCATCATGAAATTGGAACACGTGTATAACTGAAATCGGACAAATAATCATTATTATGGAAGTTATAATGGATGGCCACCTGTAGCTTCCTGTATCAATCAAAGCAAGCTAAATAATACAATATAAGTTGACAGAGTTCATGTCGTTTTCTAATATTGTTTAAAGCGTGCTCTTAGATCGTTTATCATTTAATCGGTGTAAGTGATATCCGTGACTGCTAGTACGGTGTAAATTTCTGCAATAGAGTTATCGTTCTTAGGGCCGGAGGGCTAGAGAAAGTCCCTTTCACTCCGCCAGCCTACTACTTTATAAACCGCTAATTTAAACATTCATATTAAATATTGTATTTATTACCAATAAGATTATTTAGAAAATTTAATATAGTCATTTTGTCAGTAGGTTACATAAGGTCGTGATAGAAGAGTTAATTTATTATTTGTAATAATTGTACTTTTTAGATTACCATTTTATACTACATTAATTTCACCTGTAAACTTGTTCAGAATTGTGGTTCTATTACTGTAACTAGAATAGTTAGTTAAAACAAAGTTAGATAATTAGCGTAGAACTATATAAAGGTTAAATTTTCTAAGTAAGCTATGGTATATAATTTATAAACAAAAATAGAAATGCTATAAAAATTAAACCAATAAAAAAATTAGAATTCTTTAAAAGTTTGACTTAAAAAGGTTTCTTGTTCTAATAATTATAGGTTTTCACTAGACTTGCTTTTTTAACTAATAACTTATTCTGTCATTTGACCTTAAGCTACAGTATTTAAGAATCGCCAGTCTATCGAATAGACTATACAAAAACAAGGGTTTTTACAGTTACGACGATTTACGTTTATGCGTGTCATTATTTATTATCTATGAAATAATTACAAGTAGGTGGACTATTTCTAACTTTAAAATAAGTTTTCTTCCTCGTCGAAACAGCTTGGTGAGTTTTGTTTAACTGGGACACCTCGATGGCATTAATTGATAGCGTTGACAAGCTCAGTTCGCCAGCTCACCGTGCAGATATTAGACTGCTTTGGTTATTATTAAACTTTAGAAGTTGAATAACTAACATAGTTCGCATATTAGGAAATATTATACTCGTTATCGTTTCGGCAATTCTCTTTGAATGCTCAAACTTTTGGGTTCGTATTTTGAGCGGTTTAATACTTAGTTCGGCTTTGAATATTATATAGATTTGTTATCTACATTTTAATTGTTTAATAATTTAATAACTTTACGGTTTACCTACAGTTTTGAGTTGTTGAAATTCTGTAAATTATACAGCGACACGTGATGCAAAGTTTCGTTGTACTTTGCTAATATGTTTAAAATAAATTTGTCGATCAGTCCGATAGTTCTCGTAGAGACGATGAAAGCCGGCCGGCAATCAGTAGCTGCACGGAGATTCGGTAGCTTTATAGATAACCGGACAGAACCCGTTTCGCAGTTCGCACAATACGACAACCCACAATTTCTTTGCACGATCTGATCAACGCTCGCCGGCACTACACTATACGTGACACAAGTGACATTTATTTACATATGTAGGAAGTTCATTCGCACTCGTTTAGATCCACTGGTTTGGCACAACACGACACTGACAGGAGCGCTGAATTGAGGTTATTTCGCGAACGGAAGCGGTGCGCAGATAATGCGTCGTGTTTACAGTTGGCGCGCCGCTTTTCTGCGGTGTATGTAATGCGACCGCCCGCCTCCGTGGTTGACAGTCGACTGGCGGGAGGCGGCGTGTACTAAAGAAAGCTGCGTCGTAGCGCCGCGGCGCGGGGGCACGCGGGGCCAGGGGACGTGCGGGGCGCGGCACACCTGCGGTGGAGCGCCTCTGGCGACGCGGCGAAGCTTCCCGCTGAACTACGCAATAAACGCTCGATAACTTTCTCATTAGGCGCGCCTAACCGTGTGACCGTAAGCTCGTTTCTGTGCATTTTAATGCAATGCAATACAAAAACATGCATGTAGCCAATTTACACTTGCTGGTGTCGTTACTAAGATTTCGCGCCGCGCGAGCTTTCGTTTGCGCTTGCGCACAGTTGTAAGTTTGCAACTGTTGCTTGGTTTCGCCTTGCATGTTTAAAACACAGAGGTTACAATGGAATAATGAAAAGTACCATTAATATTTTAAGATATTTTTTTATCACATATATAAAAAGATAACATTCAGAAATTCCTTGTTATTTAAAGATAAAACTTTTATTTTCAGTTAACAGTTTTTTTTTAATATATTAAGATTTTAAGGATTTTATATATCTAATAAAAACAAGTAATGTATTCAAATATACGTATTTTATTTATCTCATATTATATTTATCTTATCAATTATTATATTCTTAACAATTTCGAGAAAAGTGTTTATTTACTGATATTGAAAAAATACAGTATAATAATGAATGAAGTAATGTCGTCCACATGAAGTCAAGGTTACAGCTGTATTCCAAATGACTGGTGTTATGCCTAGAAAAAACCCAATGCAAAATAATTGAATTAACAGCCAATTAAAGATGGATGCAGCCAACATTCATAAAGCACATATATTGAACGCTAGTAAATATATAATCTGAAATATGTGACCAGTGTAGGTACTATAATCTTTTTTATAATATATATAATCTTTTTTATACTAGCGACCCTTAAAAGTCGTAATTTTCTAACAACTCAAATCTGATTTAAATTGAAAAATTTTGAAAGTTCGTTACCTATATATTATGGTAACGTATTTAGTCAACTCATAACGGGCAATACGCAAGGTTAAGTTTTAGGTAATTTTTATTTCTAAAAAATGTTAATGTTCCTTTGAGAATGATTTTTATATTTGATCCAGTATAATAATGTCGGCACTGTAGTAATAATTTGGTACATAAAGTCAAATAATATATTTTTTAAACTCAAACTAATGAGTTTCTTTCCGGTTTTTCACGGTAGACTCGACATTCCGAGCTGATGGCAACGCTTGCCGACGTAAAAGTATATATTAAATTTTATTTAAATGATGTAAATTAATTTTTAAGACAGCAAAATAAAATAAGTTTTCATGAATTATTACATAAACACTTTAATTTTAAACATTTTTTTGCCTTTTGTTTTCTAGTAATTTGCAAAAATATTGTTCAAATACATAAAATTATTTTATTATCAATTTATTAAAAATCTTAACAATTTTATATATTTGTATTATATTTTATACGAGTATTATTTAAAGTGAAGTAAATAATTTCATAAGTTTTATAAAAAGATTAATAGCTGATTTTTATTATGATATGAGTCTCATTTAAACAAAATGTAAATTTAAAATAAATTTATATATTAGATAATTACTTGCCTAATATATAATAATCATAATATTTTTTTGCTTTAGGTTTTTTAAATGTAATAAAAATAACAAGATTAATGTTATTTAACATAAGTACAACGAGCGTCTGCGACAAATATGAAATTATCTACCCT
Organism: Hypolimnas misippus; assembly: GCA_037950945.1. Classification (NCBI taxonomy): domain Eukaryota; kingdom Metazoa; phylum Arthropoda; class Insecta; order Lepidoptera; family Nymphalidae; genus Hypolimnas; species Hypolimnas misippus. Next base: position 7,129,746 of record JBBEEQ010000019.1, read on the forward strand.
GTAATAAGGGGAATTGTTTAACGCTCCAAAGCCTTCTAATTAAAAGCAATCTTCGTCGCAATGGGATAAATGTACGGTTTTTATTTATATATTTATTATTAGATACATATATTTAATTAGCGAAAATATGTTTAGTCAATCGAAAAACTGATAATAATGAGCTAATTACAAGATAGGTATTTAACTGTATACTATTAGATTGTTTATAAATTTAAAAAAATATATTTATTTTAGGTAAAAGTGACTAGTAATGTACATATACTTTCAATAATTAACCTGCAAATTGTATTTGAAATTTTAATAATCTTAACACTTCTTTAAGTTCTTTTAATTCTTCAATCGATAAAATTGCTCTTTAATAATAATATTTTTTTACGAATGTATATTTTCTGGGCAATTTTAATATCGATTATTAAAGTAGTGCGATATCGCAATATTATAATAATATTAGAATTAATAGATTTCAGACCAATATATTTAAGTTAGAAGGGCGCGATTGAAACCGTGTACAAAAAATATATTAAACCGATTATTGTACAAAGAGGTATTTGTTACTTCGCATTAATTGTTTTACAGCTACAAAACTGAACAAATATAGCGCTAAAAGTAATTTAACACAAATGATTGTCCGTTAGTTTCATAAAGCTCAGCAGAGCGCTGAATAGTTACAACAGTTGGCCACATCTGTTTGGTTAGCAATTATACGTTCCTAAGAATTCAATATTGCAAATAGATTCGTTACACCATTCGTTGGTACAGTAATAGGATTCCTCTTATATGTTACTTAAGACGATTGTTGTTTTTATTACCATTTTGTTTTCCATTTATAGAGCTTTTACCGCGTATATTCGTAGTATATTACTGTAAGTATATACCTAATAGAACATACATAAGCATTCTATGCTACAGTTATTTTATGCAACGTAAAATAGTATATTATTCTTTGTTTACTTATGGATGTTTTGCGTTTGTTTTGAGGACACAACTTTTACGGACCCATATGTTTCATTAAAATAATTTTATTATGAAACTAACTTGTTGACGTCTTGCGCTGACGTCGTTACAGTTTCTATTTATAGTTTTCTCTTTACAAGGTTTCTATTGTAAATACCAAAATATACACTTTTGAGATGGAATGGTTAATGCTATGAGGTTTGCATAATTCCAATTAGTTTGTAAAAGTTAATGACGGTCCTAAGATTCCGGGCCCGACTTAGCTGCAATTTAGCGTACATAAAAGTATGTTAGAATGCGAAGAATTCTTCAAAGTAAATCTATGGAGACAGGGGAATCTACAACAATTACATTATAATTCAATAAATGCCTTTGATCGTCCATTTATTTTGTTCGGTATGCGTTTCTACTTTAAAACCAATCAGTTTTGCTGCGACGTAAAAGTTTAATGGATTTTTTCGGGCATCTTTCACTCACTCGACCGAAAGTATGTTCGCGATACCCGGAATGAGCGGGAAACCTAAAGATCTCGAAACCTAAAATACTTTTTTTTTGTCTCGATGTCTTTCAAATAAAATTTAATTATGTGAAGTTAATGTGCAGGAATGTTTGTTCCTTTCTTTTTGCAAAAAACAGCGCAAGACGTCACTTTTGAATGGATCGTTACCGACGTCGTGTACTTCATTATTTCGAGTAAAAAGTCTGCCCTTAAATCTGATGGCTCTTAATATTTGCTATTAAAATTTAACTGACCAAAGTAGAAAATATTTATATATAAATATGTTCTATTATTTTCAAGGGTCATTAGTTTATTGTACACATTTAACATTATTTTGTATCTTTATTAAATGCTTAAGCGGTTTCATACAAATATGATATATTCAAACATAATTATGTACATACATATGTACGAGAATATATTTTTTAAGACTGTGTTTTCTTATGGAAACTTGATTATAGTTAACGGATTTTCTGGGATGGGATGGATTCTTGAAAAAATAACAAATACTTTATTAAATCAAGCTATTTTGTATAATTGCCTGAGTGTTTGTTACGTTTACATGCCTAAAACGATATGGTAAATTAGATGAATTTTGGTATTGCGATAGATTGAGCTTTAGACAAGAAGGACATAGGAAATTTCTTAAAAATAAATAAAATGCAAAGGGTGAAATAATGGATGAAAGTCAACGCAGACAAAATCGCGGGGACAAATAAGTAGATACTAAACGAAGCAATATCATTAAGAAAACTGGGTCAATAAGTTGACATCAAACAACAGTAACAGCAAATCACAGTATTTCATAACATTTGCGATATAAATAGGTACAACAGAATATATTTATAGAACGTTTCGTTGAAATTGTTAACGTTATGATATGAAATTATTACAATATTGTTACAAGCAGAAACCTCTGATTTCTTGAGATATATAATCTCGCGTTTTGTGTATATAAAAGTTGTAGCTGAGATTACTATACCTACAATGTACACTTTATTCCAAATGTTATTTATTTATCCTTAAATAATTCAATTTTCCATAACTCGAAGAGTTTGTTGTCTGTTTATCAGGACGTAACGGCTTGACTTGCAAACATTTTTTTGGTTAAAAGTAAATAATGTTTAAGTAAGGCATGTGAATAAAATATTTTTAGGGTACCGTGCCGGAACAGGATCCTACCTATACCTTTCTTAGGAGGCGGCGGCCGTATTTTTGCGACCGCTTAATACAGTCGAATGACGACACTCAAACATTTTTTATAGAAACAATATGGCGTGGTCTTCTAGAAAGCGTTAGATGATGCCGTAAAGCTTCTATTCACAGAAGGGCGTAGTCGACGTCATACAAACATTATCTATAGAAACACATATAACAATATGGATCGGTTTCTAAGTGAATGTTTAACTCCTTTACAACAAATGGATGCTGATAAGCAATAATGTGTCAACCCACAAAAAGTCAAATACGGAGATATTGGTGTATTTTGATACTACATTACCTATTTAAGATTATTAAAAAGAAATTGAAGTCATATAAACTAAATAAGTACGAAAAAAAGTTTCTTGATTAATTGGTTCGAATTTCAAGTGCGTCACATATTTTGCAATTTATACAATAATCTCAAAAATTTGATGAACTTTTTAGTAGATAATGTATTAAATATGTCACTCTGATTTTAATTCATTATACCTTTTATCAAAAAATAAAAGATATAATTGATATATTCTACTTTAAACATATGTCAAGAATAGGTTTGACATCTTTAGATGCCATTTTCTCAAAATGAACTCCGTATGGTTTGACACAGTATTGCTTATCAGCATCCAAATATGAGTGCTCTAAGACTCCGCTATCCGTCTGTCTGTCTGTCAGCGGGCTTTATCTCATGAACTGTACTGAGTCTATACTGAACTATTAGAGAGTCGAAATTTTCACAGAATGTTCTATTTTCACTATAAGAAGAAATATTAAAAACTGGCCAAGTGTGAGTTAGACTCGCACACGAAAGGCTATACATTACATTTTGTCATAGCGCCTATCTTGTTTCTTTTACAAATGTAAATATTTAAAAACGACAGTGTTACATCTTGTACAATAGTACGGAACCATTAATGTACGACTCGCATTTAACCGATTTTACTTTGGTGTCAATTTTAAATGTGCTGTTTTTGAAGTTGTAATGGGTTTGAGTTATGACGGCACGCTGTATGAATAAGTTTTTTTTATTACTTAATTCTGTAAACGGTTGTTAATTTATGAAATACTCAGTAGAGTAGACAACTTAATAATACTATAAAGTTCTTCTTTGTTATTTTATAAAGAACTTAACTCCAATTATTTTTATATTTATTGCAATATCGGTATGTATCAAATAATTAATTTATTTAAAGGTTTTTTGCTTAAGGTTTAATTTAAACCAAAATTGTATGTATACGTATGTATTTCTCAACGATTTTCTCAAATAAATTGCAGTTCATTTAAAAAAAAAAAAGTTATCAAAAGTATTCTAAAACAATCGAAAAATAAACTTTTTTTTCCCAAAGATTTTAACAACATATGTACCTACAACCGTGTCAATTGAAATGATAGCCTATAATTGTCCCACCGCTCTTCAAAGGTTTTTTCTGTAAATGTGTGTAGAATATTAATATTAAATTTTTTATTTGCTTAAACAGTTTAATGCACATAAATATGTATTTTCCCCTTTTCTCGGCGGCAGGAATTTCATGCCGCCAGCTATGAGACGCAAGACACGACGACACGCTACACCGCTAATGTTTTCATTATCTGACATCGCACTCGGAAACTAGGGATGCTTGCTTGATTGAATTTAATTGGTTTTTAAACTAGTCCTATTAAAGTCGATTGCAGGGGCGACATTACGACGGCCCATTATAAATATATGAATAATGTCTTATCCATAAATTTATTTAGCATTTCTTGTTTAGTTTTATTTCATTCTGACATATAAATTATATGGAAATTACGTAATTACTTGATTCAACTTTGCAATAAGTTCATTAAATTCAAACTTTCCTTTTCTTTTTAGTAAGTAATAATACTCTTGTATAATAATTAAATAAAGGATATGGTTTAAATAGGTAATCGATTTCAACGGCGGTATCGTCTGACGAAACGAGTATACGATATCGCTTTAATGACTGTCTTCCCAAACTTACTTCAATAATTATCCATGTTCTTATGTGTAACAGACGTTTAAAACAATTAAGTGCCGGCAATCGAAACCATAATTCTTTTAAATTACAGTCCTGAGTCGGTGCGAGCACATAATTCAACACGTATTGTCGAACGCTCATTAACATTTTCCGTTCCCCATTACGGAAACAAGCACGGGTCGTTCCGAGCTAAGCCGCGCGAAACCAATCTTTTTTTAAGAAAAAAAAAAAAGACAAAAGTTCCAGCCAGCTGCGCTCGAGCATCCTGTCTACGTCACGTCACCTTTTGCTTTTATCATTTGCGACATATCGCTATCCTTTATTCTCAATCTAGATACCTGCGTGGAAAAAAGAGATGACAATGCGGCGCTGCTGGTTTATTAAGATAATAACGGCAATCTTCCGCAGAGCGCCGTGTTCTTTGAAAATGTTTTGTGTTGAGACGTGCCTGTTGGTTTTTATTCGGGTGTAAAAGGGCCCGGGCCTGCCAAGACCGGGTTGGTAAGGCGGTCGATTGTCAATAAATTATGATTGTTGTGACATAATTGTTCATCGTCCGGACCCCCACCGCGTTATTTCATAATTTGAAACGACCGCTAATTGCGAAATAGTGTAGTCTTTCCAAACGTTGTGCTAAAAAAGTCATCCAGTGTTTAATTTAATTGCTTTCAATACTAACACGAAGTTGAAACCGTGGACTTAAATTTTATATACATATATAAGTGATAATTAAGTGCTTTAAGTTTTCGAAATTAAAAAAGCAAGTAATTTAATGGTGGTATTAATTTTTAAAGATTCGACGAATAATACTATAAATTTAAATGATAAATGCATATAAGTACGGCTTATTTTAAAAGGAATATTTTCATTAGCGTTTTTGTGGATGAAATGGATACCTACTACATTCTTTCAATTAATAGTTTAATGAATATTACGACGAGAATTTTTTTTAATGATAATGAAACAGACAATGTTAATCGTTTATAAATTACATTTAGTAAATAAAAATACTCTTTTCTCAATCTTTAAGGCTATTTTAAAATGTGAAAAATAAATAATTTTGTCAACTTATTAATATTGTTATCTTTACAAAGATATATTCTCTGTAGATTAAGAAAAAAAGATATAAATTATAAGGCGTGAAATACACTAGTAAGCTTTACTCTCGTAGCTGATATAAAACAATTCTGTAACCTGCTAACAGTTAATGTAAACCTTTATAAAAATCTCTGAGCAAAACTTACAACTTACAACTGCAATTCTCGCGTAAAACTTGACATTCAACATCCAAACACATCAAGTGTTGCCCCGATTTGTCAACGTAATCATACCATACTGTCACTTGTCACTTATTGTGATAGTGAAAGCCGATTTCACTTAGCGCGTCGCATCACTATCGCGGTGTTTATTGTTTACTGATAAAATACTTAAGCGGCGCGGTGAAGGTCAAGCGTTATCTTGCTTTTATCTATTACGACAAAATTTATTATGCGTATAAGCTTTCGGTGTGATAATAATTTTGTTACATGTTTTTGATTTTATTTTTACAGCGCTACGTCGTAATTTTTGCTTTAGTTTTTTAAAGATAGTTTTATTAATAATTATGCGTCGTGCGTCAATAAAGGGAAGATAAAAAAATGTCGAAAATTTTAAGTAGTGTACAATTATATCAAATGTAAATACTTATTTAATTATCTCTACTAGTAGAGTTTTATTAGAGCCCACTCATAATTATATAAAACTGAAGAGTTTGTATGTTTGAATGCGATATTCTCGGGACCAATTAAAAACATCTTTTAGCGTCGAATAGTCAGTTTATTAAGGAAGGCTATAAAGGAACACGTTACGACCCATAGGCGCACAGCAGTTACTATTAACGGGCGAAACCGATAGGGATAGCTAGTATGGAATATACGTCATTGGACATAATATATATGAATAATTATCAAAGGTTAAGATTTTTTTTTTAATTTTAACAATTAACATTTTTGTATTCAATTTTAAATAAACAATGTATGTCTCAATGACAAAGTAAATAAATAGCTTAAGTCGGCTAGATTAATTGACCCTAATGCCTTAACTATCCCTTAACGGGAAACTGTTTAGCACTTGTAAGAAAATAAGTACACACGTAGATAATATTCATCGAAATACGTGCACGCGATGCATAAATAATTATGTTTTTAATCGATATATGGACTACATAATCCATGTAAGATGTAACCCTGGTAGAAATAATTTAATGTATATACATAAAAATGAAATAGAGCTATGTTAGCAAATGCCATGCTGTGCTCTGGTATGCAATGAGGTCCAAATAAGACGAGGAAGTGTAAATATCAAGGTTTACGACAAGGAACGTAACATTGATTCGCATAATATTATATCATATTACATTTATAAATAACGAGCGAATCAGCTCGACTCTCCATGGTAATATTTTTAGTACGTCGACAAAATTATGTAACAATTGGTGAATTAATTTACGGATAATTCAATATAATAATTCAATGTTTTTTTTTAATTTCTATACATTTTATTATCGTTTTATAGTTGTATTGATATTTTAGATTTCTTAGTAAAGTTACAGAAAGTATCAAGGAATGTAAGGGAGTATTTTAGTTTATGAGTGTTTATTAATATTGATGTTCTCTACAGATTTTATCGTTTATTCATATAAAGGTAATAAGAATCGATGTTAATTTTAATTCAAATAAAGATATATGTAGATTTAATTTTTCCATATATCACAATAACAAAATTATATGTTAAGAGAATTAGTAGATCTTGCATCATTCATGAAAAAAACTAATAAAATACTTATAAAATATGTATGTACGGTAAAAGAAATATAATATTGTTTTTTACAATCATGTATTTATTAATTAAAAAGAAAAAAAAAATACATAAATTGTTTTGCGGTAATTTCGCTGTTAAGAGCCATCATAAAATCGTTACTTTTGTAACAAAACCGGCTCCGTATAGTTTTAACGTATTCCAAAACATAATTTATTACATAATAATTGCTGTAGTATATTTGTGTAATTATTCCGAGGTCCATATATTAAAAAAGTGGTATATTTTGTAACCTACTATTAACTTTTAAACAAGTAATCAAATTATAGAAGGAATTATAAAAGAGGCGCTTGTTCAAAAACAGGTTACGAGAGATTTTAATATTAAACATTAATTTATGTTCTAGGGTCTAATCAGATGTTTTCGCTTGCTTATTAAAATAAAAATGTACACTTATAGGACAACGTCGCAGGAAATCAAATTAATATGACTATTAATTTGATTTCCTGCGACGTTGTCCTATAAGTTTATTAGTAGAAATAAGCATTTACCAGTAACTTTATCCATATGGTTTTGATTTATTTCCCTATATTGTTACAACTTCAACTCTAGTCATCGTTATAAGGCAAATTATGTTAATTTTGTATTTAAATTATACGAGTATTAAAAAAAATATCAGTAGTTTTGAGAACATCGATCAAACAAATTATTACACTTTTCAAAGTAGTAGAAATAGATAAATATAAAGAAAGTATTCTTTAAAAGTAATTAAAATTAGCATATGATGTATATGATCATTTCTAGAAACTACTGTAGTTGCAATTTGTAAACGCGGAAGCCGGACAAATCTCTGGTTACGGGCCCATAATATCGCAGATACAAATGGTTTAATACAGTTCGAACCAGTTTTAACGGTTAGCGTGGACCGTTACTGCAAAATCTGGCCTTTTCGATTCTTTGTCCGTACTTTAATAGCTAACCGATTATTATTATCGAGTTAATATTCGCTACAATATTTTTGGCTTGCATTGAATTTATTTATTTTTAATGATGGAAGGAATTCGTGGATGTCGAATCGAAACTATTTTTTTGGATTCTATATTCGAATATTTTGCAGGGATTGATTTGCGCGTTTTTAAGTTTTAAATTTGCTTTCAAGAACTTTGAATTCTTTTGAGACAATTGAAGGTATTTAATACTAACTGCTTTCGCTATTTCACTGTCGTTAAATTTCGATACTTGCTAGATTGGTTTACGTTTGTGGTTACTGCTTCGCTCATATGGGTTATAGCATAACGTTTTAAAGCCAATAACCTTCCTCGATAAACGTGGTAAGCGAACCTAGCGGAAAAAATACAGGCTGCATTTCTTAAGATTAGCGTAATTAAGCAAATACTTCAGTTTTATATATTAGTATAGAATAGATGTGTATGGGTTTTGAAAGTATCCAAACAGTTGTTTTCCGTTCAAAACAGTCATATCTAATGTAAACAGTGAGACGCAGCGGATTGATATGTCTGGTGAGTCAGAGCAGAGCAATAGCTCGTCGGAACAAAGCGGAATGTGTTTTTATTCCTCATTGTGGCCCACAAAGAGGTCCAACAATCGAGCATTCACTCACTAGAGATTAGGGTTGCTACATATATTATTTATTACTAAGGTAGAAATTATTAGAATTTATTTATAAATAACTGTCGTAAATTAACGCTGAAATGTCGACTCTGTGACTTAAATGTATAAAAAATTGTTTTTTATTTAAGTTCAATTTATTTATTTTTATATTATCGATAATTATTCTTTTTCGAAAAAAAAAAAATAATAACTTATTTTCATATAACAATATAAATAATATGAATAATATTAATTTTATATTTATATACAAACGTTACACGTGGTTTGTATTACATAAAAAACGTTACGTTTCAATAAAGTGCAAATGAATCACAACGATACAGAGGGTTAACTGAGCGGCAAAAGGGAGAGACGAGAGGTTGTCAGACCAATAAAAGGGTCGCACTTCCTCCTTACAATAATTGTCCTTGATGCACAACCCTAGCACATTTCTATAGGATGGGTTTCGGAACGAAGCGTCACGTCTGTAGCGTTATAAAGCCCGAACGGATTCCCGAACGCTTTCAAAGCCGGTAGTGACGATGATAAAATTTTCATGTGATATAATGTCGTAATAATGGATGTTAGACACCGCGGTTAGGTCGCGATTGACATTCCCATCTGACCCTACTTAAGTGCCAGTATAAAGCGGGCTTAGTGACGTTATTTATAATGTAGTTTAGTTCCTACGTTGACTTCGATTGTGAAAGGGAAATAGTTTACGTTTTTCAATGTATTCATTTATGTTTTATTATGAATTCTCGTACGAACTTTTAATGTTAAAGAATTCTAAAACCCTTAAATGTAATATTCATAATTATTTAATATTTTTCATTCGATGTACGATTGCATGATTCTTACTGACAATTTTCCGCAACATCGACTCATCGGTCTTACCTGTAACAAAAATAAAACATTATTAAAATACTCATAATAAACGTAAGCATTGACATTATAAATTCATTTTAAAATCAGAATGTATAATTTATAACTTCCTCTAACAAGACTTAATCATACATAATTAATTGTTAGGTTATTTTGTTACTTCTTTAAATACAGCTATACATAATGTATCTGTAAATTAAATATAAAAAATAACGTTTCGATATTTTATGTCTTCTTAAATGGTATATAATAGAGTTACACTTACAAGTTGTAACTTTATTATATACTAGTGACCCGTCCCCCGAGACGGATTAAGCCTAGTAGCAGCGGTTAGCAATTGCTACGGGTCCCGCGCCTCAAGGTCGTACAATTTTGAAGTATTACGATCCCAATTTTGAGTTATGGTAGTTTTTTATTATATGTTAAAAGTCACAGAGTGCAAATGTAAATCATTAATTCAGCTTAGCTCGAATATTAAAATTAACGTCATATCCTAAACTTGAAACCTAGAGCCTCAAATTTATATTTGATACGGGCCCCGCGCAGATTTAATTCGGCATGTCTGCCCCGGCTTGTAGTTTTTTACGACATCACATTACAAATCTTTTTCTACTACAATATACAAGTATTATACATATAAACTTTCCTCTTTAATCACTCTTTTTATTGATGGTTAAGATCCGTCGCGCTGTTTAAAAGATCTAAGATTCGGTACATACCAGATTGTTTGACAATAAAGCCTGCGTAAACGATAAAAAATGTTAGCAGTACTCTTTGTCATTCGAAATAGAATCTATACAAATTTATCACATAACGTAAATAAGGGACCAAAAGTACCTTATTAAAAATCTCTCGCACAACGGGTATATATTGTGAGGGACAAGAGTCGCTCTTCTAGGAGCGTTGTATATCATATTAGGTTTTGCTTGTGGATTCGTTCGTGTTAACTCAGATTTTGTTATTTTATCGCAATCATATGAACGTCATGGCCACATTGATTTTTAGATATTGGATGACCTTAATCGTTTCTGAGATAAAAGTGTTTAATCTAACACATTTTTATATATTAGCACACGCATAATAATCGTTTTTTTTTTTAAATTATCAAAATATCTCACGAAGCAACGATCCTTATGTACTGGGCGAGTTATTTGAATCACCAAAGTATGTACCCAATCACCCGGTCAACACTGTTTTTGTAACATGTTTTGTCAAACATCTCTTATCATCACTAAAACTGCTAGCAGAAATTATGATAACATTGGAAAGTACTCCGTCATTTATTATGATAACGGTTAATCTAGTCGTAAGCATTATTTTCTTATTCATTTCTCTTAAGAGATTTTTTTCCTAAAGTTGAAATCACATTATTTGTAAAAAATACTTGAAAACATATTAATGTGTTTCTTTATGATTTACATTTAAAATATGAGGATTAAATAAATATATCTAGGTAAAGTTTTAAATAGTTTTCCACATTTTTATCAAAAAATTTGACTTATCTATAAAATATGAATGCTAACGGACGACTTGATTTTTCTTTCAAATGTTACGAAAAGTTTTTGATTTATCTCTAATTTATAACCAATCGTCTGCGGTTTCGCTGACATTGATATAGATTCTGACAATAGTTTCATATAGTCAGTAGTCAAACATGTGAAATTAATCAAATGGCTTATTTATAGGAGGATATTAACACATTAAGCCAATTTAACTATAAACTTAAAATTATGTCATATTAAAACACGTATCTTATATGAGATAAACAAACAATTAAAAATAATAATAAAAAAGTTCTTAAAAAAAATAATACATTTCTCGAAGGACGAGAAAGCTATCGAACTCATTTTATAAAGGCGTGTGAATGAGTACGTGTAAATGTTTTACTTATAAATATGTACATATAATACATACGTAACAAATAAACAAACAGTGATATTCGAAATACAGGTAGTTTTAAATTCTGAATTTATTCAGGTTACATTTATTTAGTACTCATAATGTAACAATAAAAATTTCCTTAAATGGTTGCAAATACAAAACAACAATAAAAAGTATTTGTAAATGGAATAAAGTAATAAAAATCCGAAGTTTTTTTTTACAATTACATTGAGGCAAGTTTTTCGCGGTGTAACAAGTTTGCTCAGCGTCCAGTGGATTAGAGCGTAGATAAGATTTGAGTCATACTGCTATTTCTGTACGAGTTCAATCGTAACTCAATGTATTTTACATTTATTATTTTGTACAATATTTTTACATTGCGTATTCAGTGCGTATTTGCAAATTATTTCACAATAATTTTGTTCATTTTGTTAAGAAAATTAATAAGCAAAGAAATAATTGATACGATAATAATTTGAAAATTGTAATAGAAAGTTAAATCAATCAATTTAAAAGAGTTTCATTACTTTTTAACCATTTCAAATAACTTGACGAACTTCTGTATTATGTTATAATATCTGTATTATGTAGTATGAATTGGTAATTTATCTTATAATAACGAGATACGAAAGAATTAACGCGTTAGGTCCCCACAAAAAAGAACATTTGGAATAAAAATAGTTCTCACAACGTAATTCCCATTAGGAAACATTTTTAAGGACAATACAAATTCTAAATAAATTAAAAAAATGGTTCCATTAAGACACAAAAGTAAGATTGCGGGCGTAGATCGTTTATTTGTTGTAGGAATTTACAACGTTCCATGGGAGTCCCGGGGAATCCCGTCGGCATGCTAGCTACCTGTCACGGCAACCCGACCGAGAGAGATTGAACATCAGATTATTCGATAACACAGCGGGGAACGGGGTCTTTTGTAAAAGCCGTGTCGTATTTTGTCGGTTTCTCAAATCTTTGCGACCATTTGTGATTTTGTTAGGGCAATTGATACAAGCGATGAGTGGAGCTATTCTTCAGCATTCTTAGAAGTTTTTTTAAGTGTTTATTGAAATAAATCAGGGGTTTAATAATAAGATTATCGATTATGTGAATTTAGTTTTGAGTTTTCTTAAAAAGCATATCGTTCCAAATTTATTTCATCTTTTTTGATATAATAAAAAAACTATTAACTTCGATATTTAAATGAAAAGAAGCCTATAATAGATTTTTATATATGTAGGTAACAATTTATGTTTATGGAAGATGTTACGGTCTTTGACCAAGAATAATATAATAGTTAACATTTCATTAATTATCCTTACATAACATATATTAAAAAAATTGCTACTTGTTCCATTAAGCTTTTAAATGTGCAAATAAAAGATATAATTTATAACGAGAATTTAGTATAAATGTACATATAATTTGATTGTCATTTGTTTATCTAAATTACACAAATTCTTTAGCTTTTTTATGTACTTATTATTTATTAGTGAAATCAATGATGTAGGTATTATGTACTATTTATATTCATTGACGTTAATAAATGTTATTTTAATAGACAAAACTAAAACGATATTTAGACCTGTGAATTTTGTTCACCAACTTTCATACATAATAAAATAAATTGTTTTTGTTTTGATACTTGAAATAATTTACTGTTACCAGGTTACAAAGTTGTTTACTAACGAGAGAAAAATTTACAAGTGTTTTTCTCGCCTAAATGTGTTTAGTTATTATTTATAATATTATACTCATAACAAAATAGCTAAACAAATGGTGCCATATTTACGTATTATATTTCAGGTATATGTATTTAGCATACACACATAAACACTTCCTAAAAGTTACATTTGCTTGCTATTAATGATTCAAATTATGGCAAAGGTATTTCGCGCAAGTCATGTTACGGATATCATTTGTATTGATGAAATTGAACATTTTTTTTATTTCCAATAGATAAAAGAAAAGAGGGGACTAATTGGACGCTGATAAGCAATACTGTGTCAAGCCACACGGACTTCATTTTGAGAAAATGGCGTCTAAAGATGTCAAACAAATCATCAAACCTATTCTTAATGAATTTGTTTTAAGAAGTATATATCTATCTGTTCTTTTCTATTTTGATAAAAGATATAACGTATTAAAAGCAGATTAATATATTTAATGTGTTATCTAAATAAAAGGTTTTTCAATTATATAAGATTATTGTATAAAATGCAAAATATGAAACGTACTTGAAATTCTAAACATTAAATTAAGAAACTTTTTTCCGTACTTATTTAGTTATGACTTGAAACTTTTTGATTTATGTTAAACAGCTGATTGTGATCGTTAATTGGGACGTTTTCGCACCAAATCAGAAATCAACTGTCATCATATAGTATTTTAACTGATGGTTAAACGTAACAGAGAAAACAAAGTCAACAATATGAACTTTAAATATCGTTTTATATGCTTGTGTATTAAATTATAGGATATACATAGATATACTTGGTCATACTGTCTGGAGCATTGAAAGAAGGATAGCACTCTAGTTACATATCCAATTTCGTGATCAGTTTTGGTAAGGCTATGAAAATAACGGGTTCAAATGTACGAGGAGAGCCATATACGACAATAACAGTGCAATACAATTATGCATTTCCCACACTTACGGGTCGGCTTGTTGCTGGATCACGAGCCCGACTTCTACGGTACTATCAGATCACGCTTTACGTCTTTTCGGAAGATTTAGGAGCTGCAATCATCGTGTATTCAAAGCAATTTGGATTTTGTTTTCAACTTAAATCTTACTGTAATCCAACACGTTCGCTAGGTTGTAAAATTATCATGAATAAATTATATAATTATAGTTTTACGTTACCACTCAGCCTTAGCTAAGTTTTCTAACCGACGTAACTTCATACTATAAAAAAAAATTAATTGCTCGTATTAACATAATCGAAACGACTCACGAATGGTAACATGTTGTGATTCACACGTTTATTTTCAGTCACTCTAATAGCTCTTGGCGTGAATCAATGCCGTTTAGATAATTCATTCGTTCAAACAAGTGATAAACATAGCATAATTATACGATAATTCAAATCGATTCGACATAAATAACTAGATATCGAGATATCGCCGATCGTTCACGGCTGATGAATATGTTGTAATGGATTCTGTAGTTACTCATTGCGGTTTCATTATTATTCAAGCCTAAATGTTATTGTTAAAGTGACAAGTGTTGGTGCTATGTAAAAATTGTATGCTTTTTATTTTATAACAAACTAGCGGCCTCTCGCGGATTCACTCGCACTTAACATAGGACTTGCATATAAAACTAACCCCCATTTTACATCCTTAGGGGTTGAATTTTACAAAATCCCTTTACAGTGAGCACAAACGTCCTAAAAGGAACCCCAATGCAAAATTTTAAATACCTAGCAGTTGTAGTTTCTGAGATTTCGTGATGAGTGAGTGATCTTTCGCTTTTATATACATATATACATGTCGCACGTTTAATATAAAAGGTTTTTCACTACAGACTTCGGAACGTAGACTTTAATATATATATGTTAACATTATACCATTCCGAACATTTGACCAAATAATTTTTATAGCAACTGAACTTAATTAAAGCGGTAATCATATTTTGTATTCGATCGAATTGAGTAGTGTAATTTCAACCGATTTCAAAAAGGTGGAGGTTCTTCATTCGGTCATTATGAAAATGAAAATGAAACATATAGTTCAATTATAATTTTCTAACTCTATAGATAACATTACGTATTTAATAATACATGTTCTGATATATTTATAACATGATTACATTATTTCATCACTTGTTGTGCAATTATAGAATTAAAAATAAATGTGTACATGTTGTTTTACTTTTATTTGCAATTCAAATCGTTAATGTATTTACGTTAACGTTAAATATTACAATATTAATTTTCGCTAATTAATACATAATTCCATGAATACATACATATTCGTACACTATAAAAATATATTATAGTAAAAAAAAAGATAAACGTTAAAGAATATTTTAGTAACCTTTGTTTTATTCTAATAATTTACACAATTACAATATTCCTATATTGTTAATATACTCTTAATAATAAGTAGGTATTATACTTTAAAAAATTATGGGAAAATGGAACGTAATATGAAATCAAAATCGTAACGTAACTAGGTATGTCATTAGCATATCTAGAATTCGAGTCGCCGATGAATGTGTACACCAAGCGATGACTGTACAGTTTTATTGACTCACAAAATGCAATTTGCTAAAAATGGCAATGTCGTATGCAACCTCGAAAAGTATTTATATAAAATCTTGCTAAAATTATACCGTTCAAAAATAAACAAACCAACAAATTATCTATTCTAATAAAACTCTACTGATTGATAAAGAACCCGCAGCTTAAATCAATTGGTTTAGATTTTAAAATCATTATGTACTAAGGTGGAAAATAGTCGTCTAGTATTTAATGGTTGCACGATGAAGTTTGAAATGCAAAAATAATAACGGAAAATATTATTTAAATATAATTATTAATAACTGTTTGCGTAGAAAAATATAACCGACTTCAAACAGAACTGTTGTAATACCTATACCTAGACAAACGATCGCAGCAGTCGTGATTCATTTGTTGTTAGTAATTGAAGTGCCTTTGTTTATCTCCAAAGATCTTTATCAGATCCTAATATGTTATATATTAAAACCTTTTTCGAAAAATACGTATTTCAATAGGGAAATCTCCATCCAAATTGGATCGGTGGTTTTCGAAAAAATCGCGGTCATATGAATATACGGATACAAAAATTAGATTAAAGCTAATCAAGGAACCGAACGCATTTTGATAAACACAAAGTTCAATCGTAAATATAAAGGCATGTCCGATACCCGCCTTATTTAACTTGTTAGTTATCTTGATCTCGAGTTTCAAACAACTTTATTACAACGAAACAACTCACTGAAGGATACTTAGAGGATTAGGAAATTAATGCTTACTGGATATCGTACCGTGTCTCGATAAAGGTGGAAAACTGAAATGTTCGCTTTATTTACCGTTGGAAATGTTTCAGACGTCTCTTCCTGCCAATTTATTATTTTTAACATGGATCGACAAAGATAAGAGAAATGTCTGGCGGTGAAACTGACGCAATACGCGTCAGTGTTCGTCATCATTAACTTGCATGTTTTTTTTCTCTTTTTAATCTTCGGTGGCTTAATCAGTTTTTTATTTTAGGAATTATCTACATATATACTACCTATATATTAACCATATTAAAATCAATATGTTCTTATTTAAATTTAGAATTTATATTATCTTTTTAAACGCCAAACAAATGATTCTACCATCATATAAGATTACAAATGTTGTAGATTCAGAATTATATAAAAAATGTCTTTTGTCTCATATTTATTAGTACCTGGATGACCGAGCTTGCCTTGGTATTTTCATTGGTAAATCGTGTTTTTCGAAATTAAATTTAGATTTAGTAGTAAAAAAAATTGTAGTAGTTTTTTATTGTCTAAAACATGGATAACACATGAACATTTTTAAATATAAAATCTAACTAGATGGATGTATCATCCCAGAAACTCTCTGCATTTAGTATGTATTTCATGAAAATCGTTGGAGCCGTTTCCGAGATTCAGTTTATATGTAACTATACAAGAATTGCTCGCTTAAAGGTACCTACTAAATAGTTAAAAAGAATGGTTACAATAAACTACGTACAGACGATTTACAAGTTCAAAATATATATTTAAATAAAAATTTTAGGTAAAAAAGTCACCTGGTCGTAGGAACTTTAAATGGAAAATTTCGTTTCATTTTCTTTGGTCGGAACGGTCAGCAAATTAATTTATAGAATAGCTTTTAATGTTACGTTTTATTTACAGTATTTCTAGTAAGACATAAAAATATTATTGAACTGTAATCAAAACAAATCTAAATACGTCGTACTTAAAACGCATAAATTTCGAACGCTCATATAAAAGTAGAGTTTTAATCTATCATCCATAAAAATTCGCTTGCGTCAGCTCCGTGAGACATCTGTTGTCTCAAGGATGATTTGAAATTCCTGCATTTGGTAAGAACGTATGTACATGCCACGTAAATGACGTATATTGTATCATCGCTCGTTTAAACCGAGAGCTACACTTCAGATTTACATAAATAAGTCTATCATTGCTTTTAGACCTGAAAAAACTTACTGGCAGTGACTTTATTAATTTACAGCTTAGTAAGGTTACCTAGGTAACTGTTACCAGGCTAGAGAGCCGTTTTATACCAGTTACGAACGTAAAACTTACAAGTGTAATTCTCGCAATATATTTATCGTAGCGATTAGGAGTGTTGAAGAGGGTATTGGCTATTTGTTGCTTTATGGTATAACTAGCGATTCCCCGCAGTTTCGTTCGCGTGTCTTAGGAATTTGATATCTAACAAACTTTTAACCTTTTTTTAACCCCTTAGGAGATGGATTTTCAAAAATCCTTTCTTAGTGCACACTTACGATATTTAAGAAACGTTTGTGCAAAATTTCATGTTTCTTGAACCAGCGGTTTAGGGTCTGCGTCGATCGGTCAGTGAATATGTCAGTCAGTCAGTTTTAAGTTTTTTTATATATATAGATTTGCCATAAATTTCAATATTTTCTTGGTTGATACCTATGCTTACCGCTGTGTTGTCGTTAGTTGTAATGGGATGTAACGGGACCTTTATCAACGTCTGTCCAACGCAAATCGAGCTGGTAAACATTAGAGGTTTTAAATAAACACATAAATCTAAACTTATTTTTCTGTCTGATTGGTACAGCGTGTGTCCTATTGGTAATTGATTATTTTTATATATTAGGTTCATAAAGATTACATTTAATGTAAAAACAGATACAAAGAAATTTAATAATTGCTTTATAATATTTTTAAATTTCTGAATTCTCAATAGAAACGGAATGCAAATAACTCTACATAAGTTATATATGTACTGTTGTACACGTATAAAGTAATTATGACAAGCACTACATAGTAGTTATGTTCCTCTGAGATACACGCCTCTGTTGTAAGTAGTAATACTGTAGCAACCATTATATTTTAAATCACGACGACATGTTTTAATGTCTTTCTCTGTTTTGATGACAAGAACATCATATTATGTACTTGTAAACGAGAATATTTTTGAAAATTTTAGTGTAAATTATAGTTACATTATAATTATATGAATTGAATATTGTCAGTTACGTTCTAATACGGCGTAAATAAAAATTAACAACTTTCAAAATACATTTGGCACCATTTTCAATCATTAAATCAGATCTGAGTATTATTGTCTTTTCGTTCTCCTTTAAAGTTGCTAATTTTGAATATGCGATATCAGAACTTCATTGACTGTATAAAAATAAACAATAAAATTAGTTTTTATTACTATTTAAATCTAATAAATACAAAACGAAAGATTATTTACTCTTAATAATCATGAAATGTGACAAACGACATTCCAGCACCGATAATAATTTATGAAGACAGACATTTTATCGCATAGGTCAAAAGTTTTCAATGAGGTTTGTCACAGATAATTAATAAACACATTCATTCAATACTTCGCATTATAAGATAATAAATTACAAATCTAATATAAAATATGGGTTTTATATTAAGGTAATTTATGTGCAAGAAATAATTTAAAATAATAAAATTCAAGATGTTTGCTAGATTGAGTAACAATTTATGATGTGTTTTGACTTTGTTTACATAAAATATCATAGTGTACACAATAATAAACACTGAAACGACTTCCTTTATAGCGGTAGATCCCATTTATTGGTACGTGTTGTCAAAATATATGTATTAATAATCAATCAGGTCATTCGGTCAAATAGTTAGCGTGATTTGTTAAGCCGACGCCGCCTACATTAAACTCATGATGTAGAACTCCATTTCGATGGTCACTTCTGCTATTACCCGTATTTATTATTCCTGTGAAAAGGGTTACATGAGTTTGAGGATTCACTTAAGAGGGGAAAGTAATTGGGAACGACTACTATAAAGGTTATAAATTAAATAAAATACAGTATTATAAAGCGGCGTTGCAGAAGAGTACTCAAAGCGAAACATTACATATTAACATTTATCAAGTGTTTAAACACGCAACGTTTTCTTTTCATATTTTTTTCATACAAAATATGTACGATATATTTATCAATTTATAGTGTAGATAAAAGTAAAAAGCAAATAGTGGTGCTTGACAGAGCTGACAGACTGTAGTTATGCTCAGCTCTCAGCTGGTCATTCAGTGTTGTTTGAACTTTCAAGTGTCGAGTGCCCACCGACTGTCGCTTCGGCTTCAAAAAGGTTTTACTAACGTAATTGCAATTTTTAGTTATATATATATCATTTTTGCATTGTAGTTAATGAGTCGCTTATTTTTTTTTAATTACGCGATGTACATTACATTGTATTTTAGCGATAAAAGAAGATATTTTAATTTTACTTTACTAATATGATAATATATGTATGATTAGACACGTACCCACATGTGCAATGCACATGCATATGTATTATGTTAAATTATATATTTTTATACAATATATTGTAAGATAATAAGGGCGTTCGTTACAGTAATAGTTATGATTAACTGTTCTTTTAGTTCTAGACATTTATAAAGCGTAAGTCCAATTTACTAAAGAAAAGACTTTTTATCTCTCTACTTTAATAAAACGATTTATAAAAGAGAGTAAAGTATTGTGATCGTTTAAAAAAATAGACGTTAAGAATTTTATTGAAATATGTTTTAGAGCGTAAGGAAAGCCTACAAATTCAAAATAAAATATGATTTTTTGTGCATGTGTATTACTCGCGCTAACCGTCTAGCGATGAATTCGGTTGACCTATTTTAAAATCGTTTGTATTCAAATTTTCTCCTAACAAAATGGTATGGTATTCAAACTATTTCATTGTTAGTCTAAACTGTGTAAATATTTCGGTCGGGAATAATGAAATTTGTAAACCAATTACTTAGAATCATATCACTGGATTTTATGTACATTTTTAAGAGTTAATATACATACATTGTAAATATTAATACACTTAAATTAATTGCAAAACAGAAAAGGTTTATAATAATCAACTATTAATATCAGTTGCATTCGATTAAGCTATAATACAGGATATAAAACTTCTTTATCAACAAATAAAAACACAATTGACGATAACACGCAATGGAATGAATCTAAATCACAAATATAATTATATTGTATGTTTATTGAAACATTGTTAATTAATGGATTCACTAAGTCATGTAGCGGGCAAGCATGTTTAAATCATGACACAGAATTGGCGGCGTGTGTGGCGCGCGCGCATTATGTGTTCGATAAAAGCGGGGCGTTTATTCAAACGGCAAATTAGCGACACCCCGCTGGTCGCCTCTCGATTTTAGCTTTCTTATTGCTAGCACGATTATACTCGAATTTATTCGTTTTTTAACGTGTTGTGATATACTTAAAATTGGGTGGAGTGTTGTTATTTTTTAATATCGATTATTTACACATTTGTGTGGAATCCTAGGAACCAACGACAGTTGGTTAAAATATTGGTCGAAAGTAATTAATATTATTTTCTTTTCATTTAATTGTGTTATTCTTAAATTTTCAAAGCTAATGTTTATTTATAACTGCGCATTAATTAAACAATGTTGTACAAATGTACATACTGGGTTTTCGCAAAGAGAAGGGCGCAATTCAAGATTTTTTTTTCTTATATATATAATTAGAGTCTTACTAATAATTAAATTTTGTCTTTTTGTTTTTTTTTTAAATATTTTTCTTATAACATTTTTTCCTTCAATACACTAGCCATGAGCTAAAGCATTAGTGGATGTTATTTTGTTTATGTGTACTTTTCGAATAATCAATCTTGCACAATCTTGTTACACGTTTAAAGGTTTAAGAATTTAACAATGTGAATGTAAAACGTCTTCAATCATCGTTAGTTCGTGGACTCGTAGTAAGCCTGAGAGAGTCTAATACTCGCTGGCGTAATGACCTAAATTGTGATTTTATGGAGATGAGATGTTTGATGTTTGCACTTGTTGGTTCTCTTGCTTAGCTCAGCAATCTTCTTAAATTTGACGACCAAATAAAATTTACGTGTATATAATGTTGTTTAAACTTAAGGAATAGGTTTATTGTTGAATCATTGCTAAATTATAATTTCGATAATACTTTTGTCCACAAGAGCACGCTCCGCTTTAGTGAAACTCTCTAAGTCGACTAAATTTTCGAGAGCCAAGCATTACTGACACTCCTTCCTACTCTGCCTTTCTCACATTACTTTGTATAAAAAAATAGTATTAACATAGATCATTTACTTTAAAATGTTATTTAATCGCGTATATCATATACAAATACGATCATTAAAAATGGCAAAAAATGTAATAAATCCTTCTTCGATATTTTTACAGAAAACAATACTTTGACTTATTTAATAAATACATGTTTTAAAACACAATTTTGCAAAATGAAGTATAAGATGCCTCGAACAGAATTAAAAATACAATCTGGTCAAATATAGCCTGTTCTTTGTTAAATAGGTCCAAATGGAAGCATCTGGAAATGGCATGCTCGTACGTTCACATAAGAAGTTAATCTCTAATTCTCTATAATCGGAAATTCGATTTATTACTTCATATGCAATAGCAGTATTATTACTTAATAATTAATAGAATATTAAACTTTTTTCGAATATTGTTGCATTACAATATTACCCACACATTATCCACCTTTATACAAATAACAAAAAACATTTCAATTTTAATAAATGCAACTAATTTCAAACGTATTTGTTGTAAAAGAAGAATTGAGCATTTTTTTAGAAACACTTTCAACGCCGATAGAGGTTATTACGAGTTTTGATTTCCGGGTTTGGCAATAACCGAGAAAATCTCATTTTTGCATATTCGTATATTTGATTTGGCTTTTGATAAAAAATGAACGCCTTGGAATTATCTTGACTGCATTGCAGGGGTACTGCAGCAATGACCTTATTATACCATCTTTGAGTATATTTTGGGTAAGTACATGTAAACTAGAAAACTAGTATTTTAGCCAGTGAAATACAAGTAGAGATACATATACTTATTGAAAATAATACATTCCTTTGTAATTTATAAAGCAATATTGCAAATTATAGTAAGTTTATCATAAAAATATTGTATTTCTGTTTAATTTTTAATAGTAAATAGTAGTTGTTTTAATTAATTATAAGCAACTGTAATTTATATCTGTAACAATTGAAAAATGTATGGCTTAATATTGCGATATAAATATAGTGAGGTGCCCGCCTATTTCATGTACTGAGCATAACGTGTCACACATAAAAAATACAAATTTAAAAGAAAGATTAGTGGATTGTGGTATAATTATAGTGTTTGAAGGAACGATAATGCTTCGACGAAATTATTACAACATTTGTAATGTAAATACTTCATTAAAACTATATCAGGCGGATATGATTTGTACAGCAATTATCCGTGAAATCTTATTTGTAAACTTTATTTTGTTAAGTTTTCGTCTTATAAAAATTTGTTTAAAAAATAAATAAAAATAATTTTTAATAATTTTAAAATGTTAATTAAAGGTTTAAATTACAACATTTATACGAACAGCAACAGGCTTAAAATAATAATTATTTTTGTTTACTTACAATTTTTAATAATATATTAAATATAAATTAATTGTATTAAAATTAATTAATTACACTAAAATTTTATAACTAAAATAATTCAAATAGGTATTTACGTTTGAAATGCTACAGTCTGTTATAATTTAATAAACATCAAGTGAAATGTAAACTACATACATGGAAATAAAAAAGGGTGTTTATAAACAGTTTCATGATTTCATATATGGTATATTTTAATGGCTTTCATAACGTTATGTTATAAACGTGGATTATACTTTTTCAAATATAACAAGTAGGGCGACGGCCTAGGGCGCCGAGGCTTACAAGGCGTCGGACGAGTCGATTTAACTTAACTGCTTTATTTATTTTTAAAGACTATCAGTTTCAATGTAATAAATACAAATGATATATTCATAAACAATAATATTACAACTTAAAAACAAATAAATATAACAATAAATAATTAGTTCGTTTTCGAGTAATCGGTGAGCAAATAGTCTATTTTTCTTTACTAGTCCACAGATAAGAGTTAGATAAGAAATTACCGACTGAACTGAACCGTTTTTTATAATAAAAAAAAATGTTCGAAAATTCGTAATTTTCGTTAGGGTAGTGTTACCAAAATAAAGACAAGTAAAAAAACAGATTATACATAAGAAAATATCCAACGAATTGAGAACTTCTTCTTTGTGGAAGTCAGTTAAGGGGGCGCCGAAGGAATAACTTGTCTAGGGCGCTGAGATAGTCAAGGCCGGCCCTGCTTAAAAGTGTTAATCTCGTAACTGATATACCTAAAAGAACTCTGTAACCTGGTAACAGTAAGAAACCAAACATAATCTGTAAGTGTCAATTAATATGTATCATAATCATTAAATTATTTTAGGTGTAAAATCAATTATAAACAATTTCTGTGTATATAATGAGTCTGCGAGCGACACTTATTAGTGTAAACCAGGCGTTGAACTATATTACAAATAGTACATTAATATATTTGTATTTGTTTGAATGGTTTTTCTTTATATAAATAAAAAATGTAGAGGCTCATAAAAAAGATATCAAGTATTGTATACTGAGTGTATTGTATTTGATACCTTTTTTGTTTGATATCTAAAGAGTGCTAAAGGAATCGTATTATTAATCCTACGTCATCTGCCTACTTGTCAACCATTAGCCTAATATTTAAAAGGGCTATATAATTTGAACCGTAATAGTGTATGGTTGAAATTTCACAGAACAACACTTTGTTATGAAGGATATCCTAACAATAAAAGCTAGCCAAGCGTGAGTTGAGTGTCAGTGGTTTAGAACCCTTGGTGTGCGAGTTTGACCCACGTTATATTATAGACTAGCTTTTTTTCAATTATACACATATTATTTATTTATTTTCACTATAAACCTCTTTGTTAGTAGAAAAGTATTTATAAAACTTTTGTCACAAGTTTTCATTTGAAAAAAAAAAAAATGTATACGAAACAAAGTTTCAAACAGTGCCGCGAATTAATAGTCATTAAAATATTTTACGTTTTATATTTTTGTAAGTATCTTGTAGAATTTCTCCTCTCGAGTCGATGGCTCTCGGCGCGCTAGTCTGCGCTATAATACTGTTACCTTGTCTAGGTAGTTTTTAATCTCACGACAAAGCAATTTTATTAACAAAAACGAAAATATGATAATAGACTGGAAAATAAGTGTTTCATAAAGTATTTTATGTAAATATTTACTCCCAAAAATGGAAATATTTTTAGAGGTATTAAAATAGTTGCGAAATTTTAGTCTAAGTTTTTTTCGCATATTTTTTCAAGTACGATAAAATAAAACTGACACGAAACTCGAATTTTATCGATATTAGTACAAAAGCAGTTAATACTCGTAAAATAATTGCCGCTGATGGTACAATTTTGTCGAATTGAATAATGTTTTATTAGTTGTTAATTAAGCAGTTACCTTACAGTAAATTTTGTGCAAATCTTTAGTTTTGGAAGACATCAGTTGCATTGTTTCTCAAATGACTTTAAGAGTTCTTCCGTACTAATATAACAAACATGAAAGTAATTTCACCTTTTCTGATTGTTTGTTTCGTTTCCACGCCAGACAGTTTAACCAATTTTGATAAATTTTGATATAGAGGTAAGGGGACAAGGGAATAATTTCTACGCAGATAAAACAGTAAGAAATATGTATGAATATGGGACAGTCATTTATAGTACGAACGAATTAATACATTCTTTACACACGAAGTAATACATTCTATTCAAACTAAAAGAAGATAAAATACCGTAAAAGCAAAGCAAGGTATTTTAACTGAGCTCTTAATTATTTGTAAATACGTAAACTGTGAATAAAAAACCTTTTAAAAGTGACAAAGTACAATTGGTTTAAGAACTTAGAGAAGGATGAGAAGGATTCGGTGTTGTGTTTTAACAGAGTTTGGCCTTTCAAACTCATTTGTAGAAGTTTATCTAATCCTAAATACTGCTTAATTACTTTGCTTTTAACTTTTTATTCTGGTATACAAAATAATTAGGATTGTGGCCAATTATGATAAAATTATAACAGATTTATATATTTAGTAAAAAAAAAATGATTAGGTTTTTTTTCTCTAAAATATTGGTGGGATAAATTTTTAAATAAGTGTCTCATACAGATAAATCACAGTAACCAGATTATTTGTTTAAAATGATGAAAAAAAATGTATCTGTATTTGTTAATAGCATTTCTTAACGTAATGATTAACGTTGTAATACCGACTTAAATACTTGAAGTACTTACCATACAAGGCTTTTTTAAAAAAAGATCCTGACTTCATAGAGTACGTAATTTCGTTTACTTGGATTACATACTATTTTCAAACTACACTATATATATATATCCTTTTAAATAAAAATAAAAGAATTAACCAAATTCGTCCAGCCGTTTTCGATCAATCGGGAACAAACATGAAAAAAGTCCCCGACGCATTTAATACATTCTCCTATTTTTTCGATCGAGTAAAATAGTACGGTATTTACCATTATTTTCTTCTATATGAGAAGAAAAACCTGCCTATTTCTACTTATACAAAGACTAAGCAGCTAATTAGTTGTTTCTATCACAAATATTTTGAAAG
Source organism: Hypolimnas misippus (assembly GCA_037950945.1). Classification (NCBI taxonomy): domain Eukaryota; kingdom Metazoa; phylum Arthropoda; class Insecta; order Lepidoptera; family Nymphalidae; genus Hypolimnas; species Hypolimnas misippus. The sequence goes on from JBBEEQ010000019.1 coordinate 7,156,331, forward strand.
TTCTGACATATAAAACAAATAAATATCAAAGGCAAATAACGAGAATTGCATTCCATTTTGAAACTTCTTCGTTAAATTCATAAACATAAAAAATAATTAACATTAGTCACAAAGAGAATTTTCCCTAACTAAGTGATTTAACTTCAATGCTTTGACTATGCAGAAAATATTTAATAAAGTCCAGTAAAGTGATACACGACAAATTGTAACATCAGCTCTCGCTACACAAATAAGGACAGTTTCATTACATTTGAAACGAATAGCTTTATCATATAGAAGGATTATTTAAAACGAGTTTAGCCGCCAAAGTGGAAACTTTGATAAAAAATTCAACGTACTTAAATCAAAAGCTGTTTGTTCGAGCGAATCCCTCGTTGTTACATTTTACGATGCCATTTTGTTACAAGTTTGTTAGTTTTGTTTTTAATCCTATTTAGGGAGTGTGAATGCACAACACTGATAAACTCCCGCTTTTAATGTGCTCTCTTTATTGTATAAACCGTCTAATGCTAGCGTAAACATATTTAAATGATCAAACATTAACGATGGCCAGTCTAAACTGTTTCTGCTGCGAGACTTGAATACGTTGAACTTTACAAACTCTGTGGATGTAGTTTTATTGTATGTTTAACTTGAGTTTATTTCGAAAGTGCATGAATATTAAATTACGGAGCTAACAGTTTTGTTGAAAGTATTATAAGTTAATAATTAAATTACTGAAACTGAAATTTCTATTGGTTTATACAGATATTTATTTGAGAGTTCATGCGCTTGCGTTATGGCTATTCGAGTGTCATTTCAATAGACTTATATTGGTTTTGACAGCGTTAATGGAAAGTAACAAAAACCAAATTAATATAATACTCGTATGAATGTTTTATTTAGCTTTACTTTCGTATTTATTTGTTTGCTTAAAATTTTACAACAATTTTTCCTATTGATGGTACCCGAAGCATCTATTTTAACCGTGAGATTTAACGGTCTGTTGATTTCATTTGATTGTATTTGTAATTCTAATAGCTTTTTGTACAAAATTTACTAAAAATGAAACTTTTTCATGTAATAGTTGTTTACGTAATTTTATTTTTACATAAGAATATTTAAGAGTAATTAAAAATAAACATAATATAATTTTTCCAATCAATGGTAAAAGTGGTGTATGCAATTTTGGTCTTAATTCCGCATGGGGTTATTAAAGATACATTATAATACCATTTTTGTGTATATTTACTCAAGTATATCAGGTTTAGGCCAAGAAAATGAAATTTTTCAGACCAAAATAAAGATACCTGATGACAAATGTTCACAGCGACGATGTGCCTGTATATAAAGTTTTAGTAGATCTTTAAGTTTCAGTAGTTTTTTCTCTAACACGTCCAAACTTTTAAAAACGTCAAACGTCTTTTAAAAATGTCAAAACAATTTAAACATAATTATGTAACCCTTAAAAAATGAGCATGCAAGATGATAATTATCCATTACATAAAATTCCATTTAAATTTAATAGTTTATTTTTATGTCATTAGTATAATAACATTTCTTAGTCAACTAGAATTCATTTTAAAGCAATCACTTTTGTACATAAAATTTACGTGCATCTTAGTAAAAGGTGAAAGGTTAAAATGTAGACATGTACGTCTGTATTTCAGACGTTTAATTTGTATGCACAATTTGTTTTATACTCTATAAGAGGCAAACATCTTGATTGGATATTAAGGAAGAAACTCTTAGATATTAAAGATACTCAATTGCCGAGAATCAGCGTGTCGAATTAAGCGTAAAATTCTTCTTCATTATATGAAAATAGTTTCTTGAGAGGGAAAATAGTACAGACTATTACGTAACAGAGTAATATAGTCTCCGGTTTCATCTACGGAATAAAAAGTGTGTAAATACAACAAGGTAATTACGTTAAATCATCGCTATCACAAAAACCTTTTGTAAATTCTGACAGTTGATTTCTGACTTTTATACTAAAACGCCTTCTTTAATTGTCAAAAAAAGACATATATTGATAGCGATAGTTAACCATAATTATATCCTGAATGTAAGCTGTTAATTGGATAGAAATCTGCTGAGCCGTTACAGCTTGTAGAAATAACAAACACACACACTCACAAACTATCGCATTATAACATTTATTTGTCAACACAGGTATAACAGTCATATTGATATGAAAGTCAAAATGTCCTTTTAAAACTATCGCTCGCAAAGTTTGTAAATTAAAGCGTAGTTTGAAAGGTCGGTACGATCGCGTGACCACACAGACAGGACAAAGCCGCCATTACCAAGTAACTCAGGAGCTAATATTTAAGCGGACTATTTATTGAAACCGATCGGGACGTTTACGCGGTCGCTTTCTCTTTGAAAAGCTAGATACCGACTGATAATTATGTAGGCTTGCTGTTGTAGCATCAACATGTTGCAAAGATTTAGTTTTTTAGCATCACTGTTGTAGCTTTTTGCTTATAAAAATAATCTTAGTTTGTTTTCGTTTTTTTTGTGTATTTAATTTATAGACTAAGAATTTATAATTTAAAAAGGTTATAACTTTATACCATACTAAAACTAAGAACTTATTAATTTGCTTTAACAAGTCTTATTTATTAAATATTCACATAATTACTTATTCATTATGCGCAATGGCTTGTACCTAGAGTATAATTATAGGCAGTATTAGAAGCAAAGTTTTATTTTGCTATAAATTTGAACAGTATTTTTTCTGCAATCGGTATTAAAGTACACAGTCTTTTACTAGCTTGACCGACGCAATTCATTGTCAGGGAAGCGGGAACGGGAAAATGGCTGAGAGCAAAATTAAGGTTATTTAGAACGTGCTTAAAATAAAGAGTATCTCGACGTTTATTAGAAAGTTAACCTCAAATCTTTTCTTTAAGAAAATCTAGAGCTTGAATCTTTCTGATTATACTTTTAAGCTTTGACTATAAAATAATTTGACCCAGTATTTATATTTATGAGATTGGAACAACAATCGACACTTTTTAATCATTTTTGAGATCTTATTTTTAATTCTATTTTATTTTTATATATCGATTTAATATTTCATCAGGCGATTTAGCAGCTGGAAATAACCCACATTTTAATTTTTAAAGGCTAGGCTTCATTTCCTATTTAAACAACTTTAAGGCACGCGTTTTCAAAATCGTTATCTTAATGTTTGGACAAAACTTTACGCTTTCAATCACCTTGTTAACGATGTACGTTGTTTGTCGTATTAAAGTTTTATTAAGCAGATATTAAACCGATTCATTTTATCTCAGTCTTGTATAAGTATGATCAAATGCACAACGCAATTGTTATGTGGAATTAAACTGCTTTACTACAAAAGATGAAATAAAATCACGTTCAACACGTGTGTAGCTAGCTACACAGTGTTTAAAGATTAAACATTGTTTAAAATGTCGTCAAAATTGCTACACTGCTTGTAAAATTATAGAGAAATAAAATATGAGATGTTATATTTGACAGCTAAAATATGTTTTAAGCATGTGTTAAAAATGAAATTGTCCTTAGACGCGGATTTGTAGTACAGGGTTTTTATAGACAAGCGTTTAAATTTTTTGTAGTAAGGCAGTAGTGTCTAAATCGTTATCGGCAGTTAGAAGAGTGAACAAGACGCTGGCATGTCACCCGTTCACATATCAACGCATTTTTAGGAAATGATCTTACAAATATTTTCGTTACACCACTATTTGTCAACTCTTGCTTACCGTCGAACGAAAACTGGTTTCGTATTATAAATCCTCATTTATATTGTCGTCTCAATCACACGTAGCTTTAAGAACAAGCGTCCAAACTTTCTTTCAAATATTTGGTCTCTTAAACCATGCAATATACGAATGTTTGTACTACAAGTACGTATAAAATAAACCTTTATTATGTACAGTACATTTGTCTAGCTTTTAACTGAAATAAAATTTTAACGACGTACTTTCACAAAAATAAAATTATATAATACTTGTGACGTTTATTTTGAATATTTGCAGATGTTTAGAGATTACATAAAACATACCTAAATTAATATCCATAAAAATGATGAAAAATCCATGCATGCATCGGTTTGACAAATTTTTTACAGTAAAAGTTTGCCTTGATCTGTTAAAAGTTGTGTAGTCTATTTTTCTTTACTAACCATATAAACGAGTTAGATAAGAAATTATCGATTGAATGATTGAACTTAATCATTTTTTGTAATACAAAATTATAATGAAAAAAAAACTCGATAATCTGTGATTTTTGTTTGGGGTATTATTACCAAATTAAGACAAGTTAAGAAAAATAGACTATATATATTTATTAGAGTACGTGACTTTATAACCGTTTCGTCAATTTATTATATTAACCACAATAAGGACCGATGGTGATACCGTATAAATTATACGAAAAGTAAATATTCACAGATATATCGACAGTCCAATATTGAATATAATAGTAGAAAGAAAGAATCAAACGTATGCTCCATTCCAAAAGGGAAAGTCGAGTAACGTGAACACATCGTTTCGTTATTCCATTGTGGTGAACAATGCTGGCCGTCTGTCTGCAACAATATACGGGATACGCCCTTTGACGGCGAAAGTGATGAGATCATGTTCGAGTGTTAAACCATTAAACGTATTTTGTTTAATGTTGAAAAGGCTGTGGTGTCATGGTGACCTGGCGACACAATGGGACACACAATGTTAAATGGACAACTTTACGAGTATTCGTTTAACTACTACTTTTATTTACAGTAAAATAACCACTTTTATAGAAAACTAATGAATGAAAAGATGACCATTGTCCATGTATGAGGAATATTGTTCTTAGACCATACACCAACGAATTCATATATCATAGTTTTAAGTCCCCTAAATTTTATAAATAAAATGATAAAGAGAGCACAATGCATTTAAAACAAACTATGTATTAAAACTTAATTAAGGTTAAGAATTTTATTTAAATTATCGTATCTCAATAGAAGAATAGACTTTTGCTATAAAAGTGGGACATTTTAACATCATCTATACTATACATGTAGCGCAAGAGTATGATAGTGTATTATCTATACTAATATAATAAAGGAGAAAATATATTTGTAAGTTTGTATATAGAGGGTAATTTCTGAATAGCTCGTTTATTAAGGACAATTGTAGGCTACAATACATCACGTTACGACTCCTATGAGCGAAGCAGTAACCATAAATTCAAGTAGAAACACGAGAGGCAGCTAGTTCAAAATGTATTCAAACAAAATATAAATATTCTAAAACAAAACAATCCAGAATTAGCACACGTTGATAGGGCTATCAGTTCAAACGGATTGAGCGGTCTGTTTCAACTTAAAAAAAATCCATTGTTGCCTCTCAAAAACGTAGCCACAAGTTTTAATTATACAGAGAAAGGTAAATTAAAAAGCATCCGCGCGGAGCAATCGCCATAATAAAGGCAGCTTCATCCCCTCATTCCACCTAATGTTTTGTTTGTTGCAGCTTTATTTCCGCTCCCATTCCGACTCCTTTACAGACAATTGAAAACGGAGACGTTTATTTTTATGTGATTTGTTATTGGAAAACGGATAATGTGCGCCATATTTTCGTCTGATGTCAAATTATATCTTTATTTAGTGTTCACGCTCATTGAAATGAAACTGATTTTAATGGATTTATATCGCTCGTGTTAATGAATGTTGAAGTTTTTCTGTTTTAAGCATAAAAGTGATCATTATCACGTACAAATTAAACTTGCAATTGTTTGTCGAGGATTAAAAATAATATACATATTTTAACTTCTGTGAATGATTCCTAGATGGGAAAGTTCTGGATCGGACCGGGATAACGATCATCGAAAAGTGTTCAAAACGTTCGGATGTCAAAAATAATTAATATATTCAATTTCAGTTTATTTAAAATGGTTTCATTTGAATACGTTTATATTGTTATCATAATAAGTTTTAATCGTCATGTATTTATATTATCTGTCATTGGATTGTGAATGTAATTATTGATTAAGTCCGTAATTAATATATAATTTTAATTATTATATTTAAGTAATTAAGTCATCTTTAAGACATTCTGATTTGATAAAGGAAGTACAATTGAATGACGTTCAAGTTTTACTATATCGTTAATAGACTGTATAATGTCGTTCGTTTACAAACAGCCTAAGAAGTATTATTAAACAGTGACGTTTAACAAGATGCTCTACATTTTCAGACCGATTGTAAATGCATTTCGTTCGACAATTAAGAACTTAGCGACTTTGAAAGGCTATTGCTTTTTTAAGCGGTTAATCGAATATTACCTTTCTAGCTCTGAGTGTACTAGAGATAAGATCTTTTGATTCTCTTTTAAAATATGTAGTTAGTAGTATTAAAACTAAAAAAAACAGTTTTACATATAGTTCGTCTTATTCGTCCTGTGATATTATTTACGTAAATAAACACATTACCAAACAGTTTGTGCAATACAGAATATAAAACTATAAAAACTGCGTATTCAATATTTTTAGTTTCAGGGCATTTTTAAAAATGATTTTCTAAATCAGTATACAATTTAAAAATATTAAAAAAAAAGTATAAGCAACGTATTATCAGTGAGATGTTAAAATAACATAATTATCGTTCGATGTCATGCATTATGCATATGCGCGTAATCCTTGACAAGGTCTGCCGCCCTTTGTATAGATAAGAACTATAGTGATAAGCTGTATCTTTGAAAGATAAGATACAGCTTATCACTATAGTTGTCCCACTGCGTTATCTGTGCGCTTGTAAAGGAATCCTATGTCACTTGCAGGGGACAAAAGCTGAACATATGTAAACAAAAAAAAAATTAGAAAAAATCTTACTTGAATGAAATTACCCTTAAGTAGCACCTACCTACGAGTGCTTAATCTGATTAAGCTATTATAAGCTAGTAGTGCAAGTATTCTACATTTAGACGTTACCTTTTCACACAAAATTCACTTGTTCATACCATATTTTTATATTAATAGACAATTAGAATTAGCAAATTGTCTGCGTTTTATACATATATACATTGTACATTATTTATTGAAAGTAATTTAATATTGGATACAGTACAAATTTGTTTGATTTCGATTCATCGACGAAACCAAAATATTTTTACGGTGAACTCTACTGTTTTATTAATTTATTTGTAATATTCCTTAATATTTTATTTAGAAAATTTCTACTTACCCTTGCAAGACCCGTAAAAATTTGTTCAGCCAATTAAATCCCTAGATCTAACAAAATGTAGATACACATAAGAAAAAGTAAAGAAATCACAGACAGAGATGTCAATTTTATTTGAGCTTTGGATAACACATAGAGAATATATTTTACTTTTGGTTTTGGTTTGAAATTATAACGACAAGATTTATAAGTTATATTTTAACATTTAAAAATATTAAAAACTATACCGATATTAAACCTAATCAATAATTACAATATCAAAGGTGTAAATTAAATTACGGTATTATATGTGGTAATACCTTAGAGTTTTATTATTACAGCGCCTATAAAATATAATGACGTTAATGACATTTATTTTATAATTACAATCAGTGCCAGAGACGATAAACTCGACTTCAACGAGATACTGTATGTACAGGGCCGGATTTACCCTAAGTGCCGCCCTGGGACACAACAAAAAGTTTCGCCTCTTTACCTAAATTATTACCTATATCTATTTATATATAGACATAGCACTATTTAAAAATAAAGATGAAATTTTAGTAGAGTATAATAATTTATAATTGAAAACATTTAAAAAATCTCTCACATACCAAATTTTGCCGCCCTGACCACTGGCCCCTAGTGCCCTTATAGCATATGTGTGTACGCTGTGTATGTACGAGTTTGTATTGGCTAACTGTTATATTATTTCTTATTAATTGATATCTAGAGAAATATTATTAAAAAATGTCTTTTAACAAATTCGCTCATGTTTAGTAAGTTGTCTAAGTGACGCTGCGCGAAAACGAAATTTTTGATATGATGCATCTATTTTGTAATAGCTTTAGAAGAATAGTATTAAGTGATATTTGGTGTTGTACCTACCTACGGTGGCACATTTAAGATATAATAAGAACAATGACTATCGGGTTTTACAAATACTAACAAATAAAGTCCAAGAGTTTTGTTTGTTTGAACGTGCTAATAAATAAATAAATAAATACATAAATAATAAACGCATCACATTCAACGGCCCCCATTAAGATCTCGTGGCCTTGTTCCGGGGGTCCGGAAACACACACAACATTAACACAAACACCCAGACCACGACAAACATCTTTCTGGTCAATACCGAGGTTTGCCGTGAGCGGGCATCGAACCCGCGACCGTTAGCGCTCTAGTCAGTTGCAGTGACCACTGCGCCAACGTGTCTGTCAATAACCTAATACCAGGGTTTACCTTAATTTTAAATTTCATTTGAATAATTGTTTAGCCCGTTTATTGAGGAAGTATATAGACTTTATAACATCACGCAACGACCTATAGACGCGGAACAAAAACTATAAACCAGGTGAAATTAGGACAAGCAAATGGATACTTGTATGAAATTTGTTTAAATAAAATTTTAAATTCAATCAGAAGATTACTTCACTCGTTTAAATTAAATATATTCGATGTTATGCTAAGTAAGTTATTAAAGGCAATGAGGAAGGAAATAAAGTTATGTTAGCTCAAAATTTCGGCACAACTCCAAGAAACTTGGCTGTGATTCGCCAACTTGGAAGTCTGAACTTACCAAAGTGATTTGGCAAACTTGTGGGCTCTTTCGAAAACCTTTAGGCGATATTTAGGGATCCGTCAATTTTTTTATAGTGGTCTTATAAAGACTTATAGTGAAAAATATAATATTTACGGATATTCGATGAAAATAACTATGAAAGATTTCTCCTCTTAATTGGCCAAAAAAAAAAAAATATATATATATATATATATATATATATATATATATATATATATATATATATATATATATATATATATATATTTATTATCAATATTATTTTCTTTGATTAAAATATAATTAGAATTTTGTATAATATACGTTCGACGTTATTCGAAATAAGGACCTTTAAATAAGGGTTTCTGTAAGTTTAAGGCGCGAATAAATTTTTAAGTTTTACTCTCGAGAGCGTAACGTCGTAAGTAGTTACGAAAGCGGATAATGTCAATAAGTAAGGCACTGTTCAGTATATTCTTTCAGTGTAAAGCAATGAAAAATAACTTATGTAAATCTTTATGAAAATGTAAAGCAACTTTTAAGTGTAATTCTTGCATAACACATCACATTCCACATTTAAAAAATACAAATATTTTTTTTAATTAGTACGCTTTTCTTTCACGCACAATTGGACTCATCGCTTGTGTGTTCACTAGAAAGTGACTAAGTTTTCTCTAATTCATTAGGAGGTAAGAGTAAATTGAACTTGTGCGTGGCGCGTTGTGGACGGTATGAGGTACGAGATCAGTGCTTCTCAAATATTTAATTATTTTATAAATAAGTACAAAACTACTTTTTTGTGCACAATGTGATGTATTAGACATATAGAGCCCTTTATCCTTACTAAAAGTCGAACGTCCTAGCCATACTAGCTTATGATATATAATACATATTTTTACTGTATAAATTAAGAGATTGATTTAAAAAACTTTTTGTGTACCTAAATAACAATTGTTGTAAAAATATAGTTTTAACCATCTTAAAAAATTGAATTTTTATTAATTGCCTTAGAACACATCAGAGCAAATCATATATAACGGATTCAAAACTAGATTCGACGGAATTTTACTTGAGAATCGCATTTAAATTCATGTGATTGTAACAATTGTATTGAAGAATGAGCTTTCGGCCCAACGCACAATAAAATATATATAAACTAAACCATAGATACATTTTATCTTTCACATTCATTATATTAAGTAAAGATAATGAAGATTCCTGATCTGTTACTGATAACGGTTTTTTTCATGAAGAAAGTATTTAGTTAAGAGACTTCCTAATACGTGTTCGTATTATTGGAGCGAGCTTTCACATCGCTCTCGGTCGTGACAGATTTCTGTTAGCCACGAAATTACTTGCCTATTACCAGTTACGTCTGCGCGTTCCGAGATAACGCAGACTTGTGTACCGCTATAAAATATTTAAGAGGAAACCCGATTCGAAAATAGTTCTCGGACTGAAAATATTTATATTGAGCGACTTGTTTTATTGTGTCTTGACTTTATATTTCTGTTTTTACGATAAGTAATTACAATATGTGTTAAAGCATTGATTTTCGTTTTAAATAAAGTTTTAAATTAGCAAATTAAAGTAATTGATACTTGATGTAATTTAAATTCAACGTTTTTATTTAAATTTTTATTTGATTAGTTTCATAATAGTAATATAATTTACTTAAATAATTTAGATTTTATAATAACGCAAAGCGTAAAAGTTAAGTATTTTAAGTGTATTCGTGCAAAAAATCAAATAATCAATTCTAAGAATCTTTAATTATAAATAGTTAACTTTAATGGAAACGATAAAATCATTGAAAGTTTAATCATATGTGCAACACGTATATACTGAATAACTTATTGAATGCCGCACTTAAGAATTCAATGAGCATTACACTAATTAATGCTTAGCCGAAGGAGAACAACGGAATATCATAGGAGCATCACAATAAACCGTGGCGTATCATTCGCTATTAATTGAGACGTGACGAGACGACGGCAGACATGAATATTACATACTCATGACTCTTATTACGTTGTACGGGAGTTCGTTTTCCCGTGTTTTATTAAGGGGTTGGTTTAGATAATATCAGAGAAACAACTGTTATGTTGTTCTCACGCTCTGTTTGTGCATTACAAGGCGCTATTCTACGTATTGAATGTATTCGGCTGAGTTATATCATAAACATTGGATTATGCGTAAATGTTATATATAGACTGGGTTATTTTTGACTATACGTTACGTATATCTTAAAGCTTAAACAATGTTCTCTGGTAATTGAAAATACAATATTTTATTTAATGCTATAAGTTTTTAAACCCTATTTGAGTGGGTGCAGTTGATAAGAAACGTTATTTTTAATGTAGTAAAAAATATTTTCCATCGAGAAGGAGGTTCTGAATTGGGCTGAATTATAAATAGTCATTTTTAGATATTTAAATATAGAAAAATAAATTGCACCTAATAATTCAACTAAACTCGAGCAGGTTTAGTTTGAATAAAAATTTTATGGAATATTAGTCTTTATAGAGAAAATAATAAAGGCCATAAATGTATACACTCCCGGTTGAATATACTTAGCCTCGGAGTTATTCCTGTGGACCGCTCATTTGCCACTTAGTGAGTCTAATTTAGATTTGCGGAGTTCCGAAACAAACAAATAGACAGTATTAATAAACGTTAACGTGTATAACGAAGTATTCTTGTATAACAACGTAATTCATAGACACGATTATTTTAGAATACTGTATGTTGTAAATTTGTTGTCCTTTATGTCAATTTGATAATGACGCGTTCATTGCTTTTACCTAACCTGGTAATGTCTCAAGATTGCTTACTATTTTGCAGCCTGTATATTGTTTGTATGTATATAAAATATTTGCAGGTCCTCTGACTTATAATTTATCTTACAATTATTTTATGTTATCTTTTAATCGTTTTCCGATAACCGAAATATTTATATGCATAATATCTTATTGTTAAATTACCACAAATACAAAGTTCGATAAATCTGAATAAACGTGCATTGAAAAAATAGTTTTTAACGTAAATTCATACTCATCCCTTTAAAACATCTCGCTTAAATCGCTAAGCGGCTTATCATGATTGTTCGTATAATACTTAATGCTTAAAAATTCAATATCGTTTCCATTATAGGCCCGAATAAAATCCTTTTTCTAACAAAAGCGGCCGGCGATCTATACGAAGGTCATACGTATAAAATAAAGTCATAAAACATTAAATTGAATTTCGGAGTTAAGCTTTGCGCGGCTTATGGACTGATTTCGCTTAACGATAAAACGGTGTAAACATACCTATAGACTGTAACGTCGAAATAATATAAATACAATTAAATTTTTCTAATACTTGCTGTCCCTCACAGTTTCACTTACGTTAACAACTTATAAACCTCCTTAATAAAGGGGTTATCCAACACAATTTTTTTTTTCAAATTGAATCCGTAATTCCAGAGATTGCCACTTATATACAAAATTTATGTAACGTTATTAGTATAGATTTAAAAAATATTCTTTGTTTGTTCTTGTGCGTCGGTATACTGCTTGTCCGACTGCGATAAAAGTAAGTCAAGTTATTCCTAGCACTTGCTAAATGTAATAGGCCTAGAACAACTTCCGGTAGGTGGCCAGTGTGTCTTACTAGACAGAGAGAAAAATAAGTTTGAGACATATGTACGTCCGCCACAATAGGGTATTAACGAGATCGAAGCCTCGAGGAAAAGCCTGCTAACATATAAAGGTTAGTGTCTTTGTTTGAATGCGCTAATATCAAGATCTATGAGTTTTGAAGGTTACGTGGAGTTATCGCTATCGTAATGCGATACGTTTTGACACTGGATTTGTTTTGTTTTAATAAAAAAAATCAGAAATCAACAGTTAATAATGTATCGCTTTGTGATATCGGTAGCTAACCGTAATTAACTTGCCGGTTTGTTAATTCTGAGTGCATTAGTTAGATTATCGACAAAGGTTAAAGGCTAATATCTCGCTATGAGCATTAGGAGCGGAGTAGTAACCATAAACGCGAGCAAAGACGCATTCAAACAAAGAGACTGATTTAATTATTTTCTAGTTGTTCCTTGCGGTTTCACTCGCGTTTATGGTTACTACTTAGCTCCTATGCGTAGTAGCGTGATGTAATATAGCCTATAGCCTTCCTCAATAAATAAACTATCCAACACAAAAAGAATTATTCAATTCGAATTATTATTTCCTATGATTAGCGCATTCAAACAAACAAATTCTTCAGCTTTATAATATTAGTACAGATTTTTAATTTTAATCGTTTGGTTTTTATTTGTCGTATTATTGCTTTACTTGTTAAACGTGAATGTCGGTGTAATATCTGCGGCCTCGCGAGGTCAAACAGATCTTAATTAAACAGGTTTGATCGTAGACAGATTTTACAACATAGTAGGTAAGTACACGTATTTTTATGGTACCTGTATCAAAATATTTTTTTAGTTTCGGCAATGCCGCTAGTGTTTTGGTTACGTTCTCTCACTGCAATGACAATCCTGAACTTTTTTAAGTGGCGATGTCATTGCATCGGTTTTATATAGTTTTTAATTCTTCTGTTCATATTTTTTTCAAATTTTTTTCGTATGAATTTTGTAAATATTCTTTGATAATTTAATATACATAATATTAAAATATATTTCGGTTAAATATTTATTCAGTTTATTATGTTTCCATCTACATATATTTAAATCACAAAAGGTAAAGTTTCTGTTTAAGTAATTTAAAAAATTAATATTTTTTATGTAGCTAACAAAAAAACCTTTTACCTTTAACCTTTTTTTATACTTTACACAGCTTATCTTTTTATTTATTATTCCACTAACATTTTTGTAGTGTAAAATGAAGACATGAAACAAACCTCATAATTTTAACTGATAGAGCGAAAGTAGTAAGTATTTTTCCCCTCAGTTAAACAGCAAAGACTTTATAAAACAACGATATAAAACACCGATCCAGAACAACTTTTATAGATGAAACAACTATTTTTCCTGGCATTGAGTTTATGAAGTCACTAACTTTTAACCTTATTTCGGCATCCTTAAGGCAGATCGTTCATTTATTATTAACGTATCGATATATTTCTAGCGAATGTGTCAACAAAACTTTAATTTAATACAATAATATCATAATATAAATTTGGGTAATGGCTTTTAGTTGTGCCAATTAGACACATGTTATTTCGCCAATATCACGTCGAATGAAGAAAACACGATGGAGATTTATCGGTGGGGTCGAGAATCCCACCTTAACAAAATTTTGGAAACACCCTGAAATAGTGTGAATTTCATTGTTAGTCCTTAACTTAAAAGAACACAAAAATAATTATTAATATTATACATAATAACAAAACAAAACTTAAATCATTATTGATTTTCACGACACAAATCCATTTGACAGGTCACATTCTCGTCAATACATCACTAGGCGTTCGAGTATTGGACTATTTATCGGTTTTGTTTTACAACGCTCTCAAAATAAATCCTGAAACACGTTCCAGGCTTTTAGTATTTGCCCGTTTCGCACGAGAGTGTGTCACACCCATTGTTTTGTTATCGAGTTTGCGAGTTCCAAATAAATTACCACCCAGATTGACCTAGAAAGTTCTAACAACGGAACAATGATCACGCCTACGCTAAATTCAGATGAATTGTCTTGTAGATTTTTCCAGAACATTAATATTATCGTTTACAACAAACAACGCTTTCATCGTAAATTATTATTTCTCTTATGGATCTGTATCGCGAATCTTACTAGTTACATTGCGAATGCTTATTGTTCGCGAATATAGGTAAGTTATATTTTTTTTTATATCTTGTCGTCGTAGAGAATGTACGATTACAATAAAAAAGTGACGCAGTTTAATGTTATATAATACTATTAAAAAGCTGATAAATCATACTGCACATATATTTTAAAATAATTTACAAATAAAGAATAACCTATAAATACGAAAAATGTTGTAATCAAGATACAGAAATAACAGCAAAGATCATTAAATATTAAATGCATTGTCAGAAATATACTGGCATAATTCAATTATGGCCTTTTATCTAATTCATTAGATAATCGACATTTCGCTGACCGATTCGGTAATCGAATATATGATAAGTTACATTTATATAATCGTTGAAGCTTTAGCTTGTCCGCAGATTGTGAGAATTTTTTATTTGAAAAATTCTAAGGCGCACCGACAGACAATCTGTTCATACATTTTTTACTACATCCTGTCCTCTGTCAGAAAGCCGGAACGTTTTCCGCTTTTGATTGGTCATCTGGTTCGCGTAAGCATTTTTCTAACAAAAAGTTTCTTACAATGTGCGACCTGACTTATATGAATGGAGAATGTGTTTTAATAGAAAGGACGTTAGCATGACGAGGCCTGGTTATGTCAGCATAAGTCAATGATTAAAAAAGTAAGGATACACTTTCTTGCAGTGTATTAAATGTAGAATCAACATTTCCAATCAAATGTAGTATTATATTTGAATAGATATTATTTTAATAAAGTATTTATTTAATTGTTATACCAATATTAAGAATCACTTTAGTTGACTACTAGCTGCCACATTCATTTTTTAAGATTTGAGGTATTAATATTGTATTTCATAACGAGGTAGTCCTCTAATCTACCAGACCAGTTTGTAATGTTGATGCTTGTAAAAAAAAAAACAACTTTATAATCTGGCTTAAAATTAGACATCGTAGTTTATAATGCGATCTATGTCTGTTAGCAGTCAATTAGAAACTTTGTCATAAAGTTAAATATTATCATATTCGACGATCGCACGACATGCAGTTAAACTTTTACTAACTAGATATTTTTATTATTTATTCTTACTTGAAATTCTTTTCTTATATTAAAGCGGTTGACGTTTAATGTTTAAGTAATCTATATCTTCTAGAACTTCTATATAAATATTTAGGATTACAAAGATAACAATATAACTAAATTAAAACCAACAATAATAAATAGTAACAATTTATCACAAACTGTATCTGGTTTCTTGGGGCTGACAATATTCGTATATCAATTTTTTTTTCTAATTCCTTAATTTCTTTCTTTAAATTTATTTGAATATAAATGTATTATAGAATAAGAAATTATATTAAAATTGTATTAATATAAATTATTATTTTCGTCGAAAAATAAGTCGGAAATGAAATATTGTCGAAAAACTTTTTTGACGTCATTTTGTCAATATCAGTGGGCAAAGTAGAAAGAGAAGGAAAAAGAAAGAGCGTGGCGAAATATATAACTTGGAACAAAATTCGGAAAACATTTTAGATAATCCTTACTATCTGCGCACTAACTGTACTATAAATGCTATAAATTGAATATGATAAGGGTATGAATACATCAATTCATTAAACTAGAGCAAGTGCCATAAATAATAATACTTAATCGTAAGCGTTATCACTTCCAACGATTTCCTCAAGATTCTGACATAACAATCGATGCGGTGAGCGCTTGAACCCCGCTATCTTATAAAATCACTCCGTAAATGTGTATAAATCTGTCGGTTGCTTCATAACAGAGTTTAAAGGTATGAAACGTATGAATAATGCAACTGTACGAGTACGTCTGTTCGGCGATGTCGGGTAATATTGTTATGTTCATATAGTGATGTTATATAACTCTTACTAAATAAAGTGTAAGCTTGAATATAAACGGAATTTGGAAAGTGTTTAAAACTTTATTTATGTTTTTGTATTTTTTATGTATTATTCTGCGTTACTGTGTCTATGTCCGTTAACTAAATCAATTGAAATAAAACTATTTTAAACGGATTAAAATCGCGTATATTAACTATTTTTATCATTCCGACGTTTCGAGCACTTTACACCGTTCGTGGTCACGGGTAGACTCACTCAATTATTATACCATATATATTTTAATACCATATTACATTAATTTAAAAAAATGTCCAAATTTTAACAAATTAATAAAATATATTTAGGACTTTAATATCTTATGTTAGTTGATTATAATGTTAGTTGATTATAATTTTTTTATAAACGGATGTAAGTATTAGTAAAGTTGACAAAGTAAGCAATTATATAATGATACAACTTTTACGTTAGCAAACATTGGAATTGGGTAATCGGTGTGAAAATTAGTTTTATGTTAATTATATGTTTGTATTATATTGAAAGTTTTTGTTCAATACTAAATTGTGCCCTTCGCTTCGCATGCGTGGGTTTAATTTGTCTAAGAAAACAGCGTTGATAGGTTATTTATAACAAGGCTTTTAATATTAATGATCATTAAATCTCATTTTCATTCCCTGTGCGGTTGTATTTTAATAGCCCCAATTCTGTTCTTTAAAGTTTATGCTATTTTACATTCATTGATAACATTAGATCGGAAATTCCCATATATTTAATTGAAAAAGAAAAAAAACAATTTATATAAGCTACCGTTGATTTGATTGCCAATAACTGCGATGCATAAATGAACGTTAATTCGAAACATTTAATGCAGTAAAATTTTATATTAATTAAATTCTCTGTTCTACTTGATTGTCTTTAATGATACAATTGTATTGTTTGCGGGGAAAGCAAAAGTAATGGCATATTATTGGAACACGTTAGCTTGGGACGTCATTATTGACACAATAAACTCGATACTGTGTTATCTCGTCGTCGTATACCTGTTGAATATTGCTATTTATCGTGTAAATATTATAAATGTAATACTTGGCGTGATATTTCAGAATGGCGAATTTGTACTAAATGTAAGTCCTTTTTTGATGAAATATAAATTCATACTCCGTACTATTTCATAAAGGTAAATAGTCTTTTGTTTATTTGAATACACAAATCTCACCAATCGTAAAATTCTATTTACGTCAAATAGCCTATTTTTGAGGACGGTTGTAGGCAGTAGCAAATCCGGAAACTGAAAGGTCGCCATTCTCTACTAAGCCACACCAATAAATCTAGGTTCACCACATGTCTCAAATTAATTATAATATTAATTTTGATTTGGGTCAAGTCCCCAAAATCAAAATTTTGAATCCACTACTGATTATAGACTATGTTATAGCATCAAGCTATAACATAGTCTATAATCTATACACACAAATATTCTTGTAGTAGTAACAAAAAACACGTGTGATACCGCATGTGATGTTAAAAATAAAGTTGTTAGACAATTGTATTTGTGTAAGTAATTTTTTTTTAGAATTATTCGAAATCTATCGGCGTATCTTTATCCTATACATTGCGTGGAAACACAATGTCTACAAACATGCACGCAAAGTTATCATCCTAATTACATCACAGCGATAAGAATTATAATAGAAAAGTACGTAAGATTTCATAAAACGATAAACTATATAACGTAATGAAATCTTAATTATACAGGAGTAACCCTCGTAGACAAAAAATTTACATAAAAGTTTAGGTATCGTTAGCAAGCCCAGCTTTTTGGCAACTCGAATAACCTCGCTCCTTTGTCGTGCACTTGACATTTCTGTTAGGTCCTCAAGATGTGCTGGAGATTCAGGCTTACTTTTAATGTTTTATTTTCCATTGTTCTTTGAGATGGAGGTTTTTAAGAATTCGCGGTTTTTCTTTTCTTAACGCTCTTTACGACGCTTTTAATTTAAAATCTTCATTTTAGATAACATTTCAGTTATTTTAATGATGATCTTTTAATAAGCTTGTAATGTCAGCGACTCTTTTTCATTTTACCGAAATTGAAATGAGAAGTGCGTGCGTACGACAGGTCTAAGTTTTTAGATAGAATAAGTAAAAAACAAATATGTATAAGGATAGTCACAATCTTTAGAGTGTAGTGAGTGTGTATATAAATATATTATATACCAATATATTGAAATGAAAAGATGTATCGTTTATATGTATAATATAAAAATATATGTTTGATTGTCTGTCCACGCCACACGCGTTGCAATATTCATACGATTGCGATAAAGCTTTGTCAACTTATTGTTTACATTTGCGTGAAGGCCAGACAGGAAAAACACACGAAATTACAATATTAACGCGTGTGAAATCGCGACTTTAAGAGAGTGTATAATAATAATATAAGAGTGCTGTGTCTGCACATTTTAGATATATTTAATCTGAATATCGTGGAACATTGTAAACGAAATGCACTTCCGACTTCTTCCTAAATCGGACTTCTTTTCTACTATATAAAAATAACGTTTGGAATCTGTCGCATTTTACATATTTGTTCAAAATTCAAAATATATTCTGATCCGATTAATAAAATGTTAGCCGGGTTAAAAGATTTGACGAACAAATTAATTTGCGGGCGCAACGGCTACAAAATATTTACACAGCGGCACATTAGCAATTGTGGTTTTGAACCGTGTCATGAGACGAATACGGCTACGACCAAAAAAATAACGCGCCATTCAAAACATTTTAGCCCGGCTTATAAAAAATGTAGGTTATTGACCTTTATCTAATGTACAAGTTGTAAGTCTTATTTTTGAACATTTCAAGGCTTTTACGGGTACTTTGGTTAATGTTATTTGTAGTCATAATTATTACTTGAAGTATGGCAACTTTGAAATTTATAATTATGAAAAATAAATTCTTATGTTATATGTATATAGAAGTGTGCTTTTTTTCGAGTATTCTGTAACATTTGGAACGATTTCTATGAAATTTAGCCCGTCTTCAGATTGCCATAGTGGTTGATTGACCTAAATAATTTGTTTTTTATTTTTACTTAAGGGAAGGTCGTAAGTGATTCGTTTCAATAAAAATGTATAAAGTACTGATATTAATTTATAGCATAAGGAAAATTATATTTTCATATATAAAAGATACAAACTACACATTGAATATTAATAATTTTATTTCAATATTTTCTACATACCTACAAAGAAGTTTTGACAAAGATTATTACGCTATTTAGTTTTATATTCTTAATAAAAAAGCGGCTAAAAGCAAGAAAAAAGTTATAAAAACTGATATAAAGTAAGCACGTGAAAAAACAAATCGTACAAAACATTCTAATCCGCTCTCTAAACAGTTTAAGCTATTGACCGTGGCTTCTAACGTAATAGGAATTCCCAGTGTTTTCGCTTCGCTTCTAGCTTTTGTTTATCCAGTTTGTAACTTCAAACTTAGAACTTAGAAGTATTAAAGGAGGTTTATTGCGAACAAAATTAATAATGATGGAATTGTTAAAACTATTTATGTAAGGACTATTTTACATTGCAAGTTAGATTTTTAGTATGTGTTAAGTACTAGATGTAAATTAAAAAAAGAATCTACAGATTAAATGATTTAATTAAGATAAAAAATATGTTTTAATCGTTTAAATTTTATTTTTATCTTACTTTGCATAATATACCAAGGATATGTATATTTTATATTAAGTAACATTTAATTAATTTAATCTTAGAAATTGTTTATTTCTGTTCTTTTCTGTATAAACGAGAGAATATTTTTATACCCTAACAAATTCAAGGCAACCATTTCTCCTAATACCCACGCATATAAATCTCAATTAAAATTGACTTAAAATCCAAATAAACATTTGTTTAGGTAATATTTATTTTAGCCATCACCAACTAAAAATATACATTTGAAAACAATGAATTATAAATATCCACGCTCACGTTCAAGTCATAAAATGTAAATTAGAAAAAAAAATTGTAATACCAGACAGGTGTGCGACAGTCTTTCAGAGCAAGCGTTAGTGTGTGTCAGGCTTTAGTAGGCGGGGGCGGGGCGCGGGGGCGAGTGACGTACACCGCCCACTGCGCTTTCAGTGCAGGTCGAGCTTACGTTTTTATTAGACTTTTTATTATTAATACGATAGGAGATAACTGCCGTTGAACATCACGAGATGAGATATTGTTTTAAAGAAAATGTTTTATCAACAACTAGCTCAGATGTTTGATTATTTGGAAAATTACAAGGGAATATAATTGATTAACTCTCTTTATATTAAACGAATTATAGCAATGGTATGAGACATATTGTTATGCCCTTGTATAGGCATAAAAAATATAAATACTCGTACAAACTTTAACAGTAGGCGAGCGCGCGTGAAACTACTACACTAAAGCTGTTTAAACATTATGGTACCATTACAAATGTATAATAATGTAAATGATCATAAGCTATATTTTATAATCTACAGTTTCGCGAGTAGCAGAAAGCAAAAGCAAGTAGGTATGTTAGAAAACAATTTAAATTATGTCCGTTTCATCATTTCATATTAATCCACACGTAGCGACATATTAAAACCGTGTTTATTGATATTTATTCTCTTTAATACAAAAATATTATCATATCATACAAATATAAAACATATTAATAACGTAATAAATATGTAGTTTGCTTTTCGATATGATTCGTTGAAATTTCAACCAAGTTTATTTTAGCTGTTTCCTCTTAACGTACTTCTAGGTAAAATATTTACAACTTTATAGAAAAATTCTTCGTACAAATCAAAAGGATGTCTACGATTTCAGAGAATCTTATATATACTGAGAAAGTGGTTCATTTTATTAAAATTCCTAGTTAGATAAAGAGAAAGTAGAGATGCCAAGCCCTTGGTTTCATTCGAGTCAAATCTTGGCCACGTCGTAAAATCACACATCACTTTCACTTTGTATTCTAACAAGCACAAAAGCATGTAAAATACATTCATTTAAAATAAAACTGAGCATATTATTAGATAAAATATCGGACTTGGTATTTATATATTTTATTTTGTATGCATCTATATATTATAGCCGTCTGCCAATTACGTTCAATAATTTATTTTCCGAAAATTGATTTTAAATAATTGGAATTATTCTAATTATTTTCCAAAAATATACTTTAACGTATAACTTGGAACACGTGCCCATTATTTTAATTAAGTAATATTTGTACTCAACTTAGTCGTCTATGACCCATAAAATGTTTTATACTAAGTTCAAATCCTTCTTCCTACTTAAAAGTAAACATAAAAATCATATCTTAAAGTGCCCCAATGCTACGCAAACTTCGTATTATATGACTGATTTTCACGATCATAGCTTTAGAACTTTTTGATATAACTTAATTAGATCGTGAGTGAGTAAGTGGTATTACATATTGATATATTAATGCAATAATATAATTATATCTTTGACGTTAAAATCGGTATCCATTTCGAAGTTTACTTGTTGACTTTTTGGCTCAAAGATACTCCTGCTTGTTTTAATCTGTCGCTAGATGTTTGCTAGTTGACGTCGTCCAAGTGATCGGCTTTCTAGGCGGATAAATTCACGAGCGTATAATACCATTGTCATCATGCGTTATATAAGATCATTGTATAGATGGCAAGAAATGACGTTTGGTCTTTATGATGATATATATAGATATTCGAGCATCGTAGGCGTTCTCCCACGCATATCGATGCTTTTATCACTATTCCGAAACGCCCACCGTTTCTCGGAAATGAGCCAATTACTATATTCAATGTTACGTGAATTGACTTAATAATTACTCATAACATTTAACTAAAATGCAACTAAGTAACAATTAATTTGACTTTATTAACTAAGGCGTGGTGTTTATTTGTTAACAAATGTTATGTGTTTTAGAATTTAATACATTATGCTAAGACCTAAGGCTTAAACTATACCATCTAGGGCGCGTGGCAAATTCTTTGGATGGGTCGGGTCCTCCAAGTAAAAATCGTCACGTTACAATTTAATTTTAATGAACCACTTAAGTAGTTACCCAAAACTATTAATAATATTGTGTTCGTTTTAGTTATATATCTGTTAAGTTTTTTTTTCAAGAGCATTGTTTTATACATATTTAGAGTCGGGCCATTTCGGGTCCGGGGACCCTGGCTAAGATTAAATATATATCTAGGCACTCATAGATAGAAAATAAGCGATTTTTAACATATTTATATCTACACTAATATTATTAAGAGGAAAGATTTGACTGTTTGTTTATTTGTATCGAAAGGCTCTGAAAGTACTTGACCGAATTGACAAATTCTTTTTGCGTTGAATAGACCATTTATTGAGGTAGGTTAGCTATATTACATCACACTACGACTCATAAGAGCTCAGCAGCTACCCTAAACGCGAGTGAAATCGCGCGCATAATAAATCATACATTTTTTTATTAGCTTGTCCAAAAGTGAATACTTTAATCACAAACTACTATAAATCCTAATCAGAAAAACCCAATCTGAAAAAAATATTTACATACTAAGTTTATAAAGCAACTTTTGTTCCCGGCATCGCTAGCATATACTTTGGAATTTGATAGATTTAGAATACTGAAGAAAAAGTATTTATTTGTATCTATAATAGAATGTTATGATCAATTTCTATTTTTGTTTATTAATAATCCTAATTCATATGTATGTCCTTTCCTTTGTTCCCTCGTAACTACTAAATGGCTCAATCGTTTCTCATAAATGCTATATTAATGATATATTCGTTTGAAAACGCGAGTGTCACGAAATTCTTAAAAAAATGTCGTATTTAATACGCTATATTAGGCAGTATTAATTTTTTATTAATTACTTAAGTCTTGTTTGATTTTTATAATGCATAGAGTGCTTTTCTTAAATAAACTGTCATTATAATAGTAGCAACCTTTCAAAGTATAGAATAGAGTGAGCGTTGCCGTCTAGCACCAAAAGGTCGTATCGTATCGCGCACTTAAAGCCTGAATAATTGATGGCATTATTACTCGTAATGAGGGGATATGATTATGGGATACATGTGATTTTTTATTATTGTTCGTTAAGGTTAATCGATTCATAAATGGTATTATTTATAGTTACGATCTGTGATAGCGACCTATTTCGCGTGATTAAAAAAATTTTTTTTTTGACTATCGTATACAGTTACAACTCACGGGATTAACATTAAGGTTGTTATTATATGTAGTGTTTTTTTTCCATTAATTCCGAGCTTTAATTAATAGTTAACATTACAAAGAGTCATGTCTTTGATTTGACTTTAATTTTCAAATGATTAAAATCACGTATTCCATTTTATTAACCGTATCGTAATTTTGTTCTTAAGACAGGTTCTTAATATACATATTTATTATCGCTAGCAGCACAATTACGTTTTCTTTTGTAACTCTTAAGCATTAAACCATTTTTAAAATATATTTCTTTCTTTCTTTCTTAAACTAAGTATTTACCGTGGTTAACGAAACAAACAAATCCTTCAGCTTACATTAATATAGAAGTAAAAATGTTATTTAAAATAATATTTATTCAGCTTTAAAACTAATTGGAATGTGCAACACGGGCATCACTTCAAAAGTCAGGATAGACAGAATTGCAAATCCGACCAGCGTCGAAAGTTCGTATGCAGTACATCGTGCACTCATCGTCGGGATAATTGGTGCCACAATGACGTGGTAATGAGAGGACGTGATTATGCATTACAATCGACTTTATTGTGAATGGTAAGAACTATACTGCTTATATTTATTGATAGTTAGAATATATTGGTTTATTTTTTTATATACTTCCTTAATAACTACATTTATTTATTTATAATTATTTAATATGCGAGTAGTTTCACCGGCGCTTAACATAAGCCTTTCATATAAATATTCCAAACGCTGTTTGACCCCTGTAGGGGTTGAGAAACTCTTGTCACTTATAGTTTCTGAGATTTTGTGATAAGTGGTTTAGTGACCATTCGCTTTTATGCATTCACTGATCGACTTGGAAAAGTTTTATAGTTTGTTGTAAGTAAAAAACTGATAAACACTTTAGATACATTAATATATATGGTTTGAAATTTAATTAAACTATACCGAATTAATTAACTATAATATCGTCAAAGAAAAATATATAAAGCAGCGACAACAGACCTTACAAAGCATTTCCAAACTAATCGAATAATTACGGTATTTATAAAAAATGTTAAAGTGAACTGGCTATCTTATTGATAAATTGATAAATTATAGATTGAGAATGTAAGCAAAAAGTGGAAGTTTATTCTAAATTTAAACGCAGCAGAGAAATAAAACAAGGATTTCAATTAACTAACTTGAACATCTGTCTGATTGGTACCTAATTATGTTATAAATAGCCACACTTAATTAAATGTCTTTATCTTATATCAAAGGAAAATATGTAACGATTCCAAGAATTCAAAACACCTGTTCGAATATTCTATAAATATAATGATCTTATTGTGCAGCATTAAACCTATGAAGGGATATTTGGACGCTGATATGCAATACTGCGTCAAGCCACACGGACTTTATTTCGAGAAAATGGCGCTTAAAGATGTCAAACGTATTCTTAATCAATTTGTTTGAAGACGTATATATCCATCTTTTCTTTTCTATTTTGATAAAAGGTGTAATGAATTAAAAGCAGATTGATTTATTTAACGTGTTATCTAATAATAAGGTTTTTTTAATATTTAAGATTATTATATAATTATTATTAGTATAAATTGCAAAATATGGAACGCACTTAAAACTCGAGACATTAAATTAGGACATTTTTTCCGTACTTATTTAGTTTATATAACTTAAAGTTATTTTTAATATTGTTAAATAGGTAACACACTATCAAAATACATCAATATCTCCGAATTTGACTTTTTGTGGGTTGACACATTATTGCTTATCAGCATCCATTTAGCTCCAAAAATACCGAGTTAAAAGTCGCCAAACAGACACATTGTTTTCGCTGATGAATATTATTTATTTCATCTACGTGAAGTCGAAGTATTTTATGTTCTAAGATCGTTGGATAGATGCCCTGACTTGTTATCGCAAGTAAAAACGTTTTTATCAACACGTGACTTCGTTAGCTGCCTTAAATAATGTTTTTTCGTATAAATAAATAAGTATGCACGTTTTAATAGGTAGAACTGCGTTGTTTTAATTACATTGCGACAGAAGCCAGACATACTTGTGGTCGCGAAAGCGCTAACAATTACAGGCGTAAAATAATTATTATAACAGTATATAAAACAAAAGAAATGTGAGGAAAAAACCCGATGTTTTGGAAAATTTAGGGCAGCGAGTGCTTTACGACACTCGTCGAATTACTTCGCTACTGTTTGTTCATTTTGCGGCCATAAAAGTTTTTCAACGGGCGTTTTTCAATGTTTTTAGCCTTTTTGACACTAAGGGCGAAGTGTATTGGAATTGGAAACGAGTAACTTGTTATACTCTCGATTGAAGAAAACATTTTTACATTTTGATGAATTATTTATATATTAACATATATGAATAAATCGTTAGATTTACATTTCTTAAAGATAAATATAAGGATTTATTCAGCCAACAGTGAGTACTATAAAATGTTTATTTTAGTTAATTGCCATTGTAAACACATCTTTAGTAGATTCCTTTAAATAAATGACTTGTTTCTTTCAGTAAAAAACATTTTAAGACTTAAAGTCTTACATTTATGAATATTGCGTGTGTTAAAATGAACTTGTCAATTATTCCTCAACAGTCATAAATAATTTGATAAGATATAAAATCCATAAAATGATAATTAATGACTTGTGAGTTGCTTCTATGAATTTGATTAAATAATTTATTAATGCACTGCGGCCTTGCTGTCGTCGTTAACATACAACTGTTATATTAAAATTACAACAGTGTACTACTGTTGTAATTTTACTATTTTACTGTTGTAACTACAACTACAAGGAATGTACAAAGGAATGCAGCTGTCAAAAATAAATACAAGAGACGTTAGATCAAATGAATGTTGAAGTGAGTGAGTGTGTTTGTTTTAAAATTTTATGCTTTGTCGTGTTAAAAGATGAATTCATGTGAAATTCGGAATGGATATTATAGCTTATTCTTATATAATTATTTAAAACAATGTCTCCCTTTTGACCCACAAGGAGCAGTTACTTTACTATAGTAAAGGCAAAGTTAATAATTATTTTGTTTTCATAGATGTTTCTTATTTATTTATTTATCAGAAGATCATATAAAAAGTGAAACAAAGGAACAACGTAATACGTAGAAAAGCTTGTTTTTTTTTTCATCGCATTATTTCCAGCTTTATTTATTAGCGTCTGCTTATAATTTTGATCTAACGAGTTACTAATTTTTACACTATATAATATCCTTTTATTTAAAAATTAGTATGTCGTAGGTGTAAATGCGCTTGTCATCGTTACGTTAGAATAATCAAACACATTGTTTTCAATTCGTATCTACATACATATAAATATTTTTGACGCTATTATAAAATGGCAATGAATCGTTTCGATAATATTGTTGAAAATGTTGTGAACCACGGAAATTATTAGTCAATTTCAAGATAACTTATGAAGACATAGCTTTCATAGCTTCGATCATATCTGATACATTATTCGAACAAACAAAACTGTATAGACGATAACGAACGAAATATTTTTAATGTAATGATTATGAAGTCTCAAGGCTTAAGGTAATAAGTAAAACGACAACCCTATTTACTTAAATGCTTACTAGATTAAAGGACTTTACTTATTATATCCATTTTAAATGTAAATTATTACGAAAAGTGGTTGTCGCCTTGTTTTAATTTATAGTGACTACAGGGAAAAACATTTTAATAATTTAATATTGAAAAAACAAAAATAATTCTATATCATTGGTAAAGGAAATACCGCAACCGGGAAATTGTACAAGATATAGTTATTCATATACTAGTCATGTTTTCTGATTTTATCCGCGTTTTCGGTGTAACCTTGCTCTGATGACGTACTACTTCACTGATATAGGACGTGTGTCTGAGCGTGTTGTTATATAGCCTGTAATATAATTGTTCTCAATAAACGCTTTATAATGCAAACAAAAACTTCTTAAATCAATGTTATAGTTCCTGATATTAACGCGTTCAAAAACACAACTTTGAAACTAATTATGTAAAATGATCGCTATCAAATAATATAATATTCTGATACTTGAATTTTGATATATTGTAGATTAATATGGACCTAAAAGTTAAAAGTGTTTAAAATGTCAATTTGAATATAGTATATTTGGATTTGAATATAAAAGAGCCTTATTTTCTATTTCCCGAAATACGATCCCCGCGACACTATTAGGCAATCGTAGAACTGTAGTAAAGTGTTGTCACTATTTTAAGAACATCGTTATTGTGTGCTATTCTAAGCGATCTCTAGTTTATTATGGCTTATAAATATCCAAACTATGTATAAATAGTTATCGAATTGAAATTGTATTTTAACGTTTACACGAATATACCGTGAAATCGATTTAAATAGCGAGTTTAAACTTCTAAGAAAAAGTTATTCGATGCAGATTAAGATTTAGTACAATAATCATTTTTATAATATGTAACAGAATAAAATAATTAATGCCTCATTATCTGGCTCATCTTGAATCAATTGATTTGACCATTAATGGTCTCCTCAGATGAGCGTACATATGTATTTTGTTTAGATTGTGTTGTGTTTTATTATTACGTTTAGTATTGAATATTCATCATAACGACAGGAACTCACTCGCTCTGCGAGGTAACAAGAGAAATATCTAAAGGACACACCAGACTGCCAAGGAGACAAAGCCAGCAGAGCTATTTGCCAAGAGTAAGAATCAAACCCCTAATTTAGGCAATGCGCCAGACAGTTGTTACATTCATATTTTAGTACTTCTTTAAAACAGTTATATTTGATTACACGACTCCTTCGAGTTCGACTGTTTTTCACCGACTGTTTTTTTTTAATTTTTGTTAATTTATACTTTCAGATTGGTCCCAAATAATAAACTTTATCAAAATCGGTTTAGTATGTCGTCCACGTTAACGAAATTACTTTTGAAGTCTTTACGTATTTTGCTTTTTAAGTCGGTAGATTCTGAGTTATTAATTCTTAATTGGACGCTGATAAGCAATAATGTGTCAACCCACACAGACTTCATTTTGAGAAAATGGCGTCTATTATGAAAACTTTATGAATCGACTAAATTGGCGTAGAGTTTGAAATATTTATTTTTCTAGCGTTAAAAGAGAACGAAAGTGGCGTCTTGTACGTGAATTAGCCACAGGCTACGTGTGGGTACAGCTCAGCAGACTGTGACGTTGCAACGGGCGCCTGTAGGTCGTCGCGACCTATCTGACCTTAGACATGTTACTCACCTGCCTTTGATTGATTTAACTTTCATCACTTATTCTGCCCTGGTACCCGCGAACTGAAACATTATATGTTCAATACAAAAAGAAAATAATACTCAGTAGACTTAAGGAAGTAATCCTCGTATGTTTTATTATTATAAGTTATTGTGTTTGTTTAAAATTTTTGTCATCTTTAAATTTAGCATTCGCGTAACATTAGCTTAGTTTTTAATGTAATATGTATTGTTATCGTTCTAAGAATATTGAAACATTATAAATTTGTATTTATTGCGGACAATTAAACATGGCCAAGCGGGTTAGTGGTGTGATAATAACAAATTGAATGGATTTTGCATAATATTATCATTAGGTCTTATAATGGTCATGTTGTGTTAATGTCTTCCTCTATTATTAAAAAAAAAAACTAACTGGAAGGACAATTTTAATTAAGATTGAATATTCATGATCATCGCCTTAGCAGTTAAATTTAAAAAAAAAGAAGCACATTAAGATATTACGTTTCATTATACTTCATTAACAAATGTATTCTCAAACGCAAAAAAATAACAAAGTATTTGCTGGATGTTTTCGTGTAACACAAAAATACCAAAGGCACAAAATGAAACAAAGAATCCTTAAATCAAACAATTACGGTTTATACTAATTACTTTGAAATTCTGTCATTGAACCGGCGACTTTGAGGACTCGAGTTATTGCGACTTGTTTCTTATTTGTTTGTTATGTTATGTATACGTTGTTTGTCGGCAGTTGAAATATAGAATATGAGTTGTAAACACGTTTGAACGAGGAACGCAACAAGTCGTGAGGACAATTTGATCTCGAAAACCCTCGCGATCTCTTCCGGTCTTTTTCGATATTTACTGTCATCTCGAATACATTATTATCTATCGGCAAGTTATAAGATTGTGCTATATCTCGTGGGCCGATTGAATGAACGTATGACGTAACAAAAGCCTACGCATAAATAAGAATGCGATGGAAAAATTAGTGACGTAAGACTGTTTCATTTGCCATTATTTTTTCTTAAAAAAAATAAATAAACAGATTAATTGTCGGCAATAAGGTGCGGTCGTACAATCTACTCGCGTAATTCTCAGTAATCCCCTAAGTAACTATAGGTCATAGTATACGCGTATACGTCTTTTAGGCTCAACTTACTACGTCATACGCTTTTATACAACTAAAACAAACAGTAGTACCGTTTGCCGGGCTCTGTGGCACGAGGCGGCTACCAAAGCCACGCTGTTGCGTATAGAGTTGATGTTCCATAGCTCGGGAAGGTGGCAAGTCGGCGATCATAGTGTAATTGTTTTGATGGCGAACGCGATTCTCGCGTGGCTACGCGTTTCAGTGCGCAATAGAGACTGCCGCGCAATTCGCTAGAAAGGGATGGGACGTATGGACGACGCATGCGCTAACAAAACGCGGGAAGTATGTTCTAGAAGCGCTTATGCTCGCGAAATGCGCTGGCTACAGCGCTACAAAGCGGTAGCGCGAACGGATCGTCGCCGATAAAATATTTTAGGATCTTTTGTTATGGAATTTAAGCGGTATTATGGTAGTTATTTTATCAAGATTCTCTAGGTCTAAGGTTTAAAAACAACT
This sequence comes from Hypolimnas misippus, assembly GCA_037950945.1. Taxonomy (NCBI): domain Eukaryota; kingdom Metazoa; phylum Arthropoda; class Insecta; order Lepidoptera; family Nymphalidae; genus Hypolimnas; species Hypolimnas misippus. The sequence goes on from JBBEEQ010000019.1 coordinate 7,186,786, forward strand.
GCGCAGTATGATAGATCTATTTTAATACCTATTGACATATATATTTTCTTACTTTGACAGACGAAAACACTGTTTTTGTAATGTTATTAGGAAGTTGTATGTTTTGTTATGCATTTAATATTGTGCATAGTGGTTTTATTTTTAAAGCGCTCATTTCTTAAATATTTGTAAAATGTGCTTTAATAGCATAATAAACTTGTTATTATACATAATGGTTATGTAAAAAAAAAATATTTGTTTACAAAAGCCATTAAATATACTTTCTCTCCTTAAAATCATCGTACATAAATTTACAAACGATATTAACCAGTTTTACAATAAATCTTGATTTAGTTAAAGTAATCAGAGTTAATATTACAATAATTTACCTATTAAACACCATCTATTCAAGTCGTAATACGATACTCTTATCAGTCCGATATGACAATTTTTTTATACGATATTGATCCTTATATTAATGAGGGTAAGGTATATAATTTATAAATAGCGCAAACGCCCACGGGTCCGACCACGCAGACCTTTAAAAGGTAAACAAATCTTCTACGACTTCCTCTACACAATTTAATAAAGTTAAGATATTTACAAAAACGTCAATTAAAAACTTAGGTAATTTTTATATTCTTTTTTGTATTTTGCTTTAGTTACGTTAGGCATATTTTTGTAAGAGAGTAGGTACTTTAAAATTTTCTATCAATATCAGTCTAATATTTAAAGTATAATAAGAGTAATTAACTCCCACGTGACATTGGCGAAATAACATGTGTCTAATTGGCACAACTAAAAGCTATTATCCAAATAATTGAATTGTAAATTACGTAAATAATAAAAATTGTAATTAATTTTAATAATTTAACCACACAAATTCGATTGTATAAATTAGATTTTATAAAGTATTCACTGGTTGATTAAAATATAACTAAAGTAGATACGATTTATTTTTATTAAATGTAAATCTTTAAGAATTCTAATTAATCTGTTAAATAAAATAAGTGAAAACAGCTAAAAGCTTTACAGAAAGCGGTAAATTGATTATTATAGTTGAGGAGAAGGCTTTATAAATAAAGGACGAAATAGGTCATCAGGTCAAGGATATTTTGCAAAGAAAAACCTATTTGCGAAAACAATATTTTGCTCACGGTTTCGTAAAAACCGATTTGTTGCACAAATGTTTATTGTATGTATATTGTTGTTAAATAATTGACATGTTAATTGCTTAAAATTGATGATTATACAGGAGATTAATCTAGATGAGTCAGTAGGGAGAAATCTGAAACTGTGAAAGTTAAAGAAACTCGTTGAAATGGTTTCTATGTCACCGATTTTAAAGATAAGAAAAATTGCATTAAAAGATTTACAGAAAAAACTCTACACGGCTTTGGAATCAAGCCTAGTAATTTTTCAAAAAAAAATCTTAGTATGTTACTTCTTGTTGCACGGTTTTTGATTTTTATTAGAGTCTTTGTTTTAGTTTAATGTTTTTGCTCACATTATAAGTTTAACTGCATCAACATCTTTAACAAAACTTTACACAAAATTGTTTAGAGTGAATAAATATAGCGATTTCGTGAGGTTGATCAGAACTTAAACGTTTCTAGAGTCCATCATGGTTTACACCATCTCTACTCTCTAGAAACGTTAAACCTTGTATACCATAAGCATTTAGCCGTTTTTATAAATAAAAGATATATACTTACATATACAAAAACAAAATCGATATTAAGACGAAGCCACAAGCAAAGGCTAGTGGTTGATAAAATAAAGAATATAAAATAAGATGATATAGTTTTGGAAAAACTTGCTAGGTACCAAATTAGATATGACAAGAACGACCTAGTTTCAGAATTGTCTCCTCTGTCTTCTAACTTGTCTTTATGTAATCCGAGGATAGATAGTCTAAACTTAAAGCTTTATCATTTAATAGCTGTTATGATAAAGGAATACTATTGTAAGGAAACTAGTTATCATCGGCTTCACGTTGTCACAAGGTCTAAAAGTTATTTTGCGGCCTCTTAGAAGATTTTGACTGTTTTGATTAAAATGATATAAAAGTAGGTATTGAATAATCCTTTTATTTTTATTTTGGATACTTTACCACTGTTTTCAATAACCTATTTAGATATCAGAAATGTTACTGAATAGCAATTGAGTTTTTAAAAATTCTATTGCTAGTATCAATAACCGCAGATAAATAGATTATTAAAACTGACCAATGATGATTAACGAATAAACATAACTCAATAGAATATAAAATTGTGTTTTTAAAGTTTTGTTTGTTTTTTTTTTAAATTTCTTTTAAATTTTTTCGGGCTTCTACCCACTTTGCGAAGAATTTGCGTAACGCAATATTTATTTTCAATTTGTAATGAAATTATTGGAAAATTGGAATACTTTAATACTTTCTGGTATAAGCTAACGTCGACTTATGAATATTTGAAATGCCTCCAAATTTCTATAAACTTGTTTCTAGAAATACTCAGTGACCACTTGGAAGCAGTACCACCTATTTTAAGAACGTACAATTTAAAGAAATATAAAGTCAGTTTATTTAAAATATATTAACGATCTTTTAGATTCCAAAAATAACCAGGGACGTTAAGTGTTTTCTAATTTAATCTCTTTATTACACCTTAATAAAGGTGGCGTTAATAGCTTGTTATTTTATTTCATTCACATGTTATTTTATATTATTACTACTAAATACTGAATATTTATTAGCTCGTTGTGCGGTTACGTACCGTTATGTGTACATGCGTAATAAAATGTGTTTTATTTATTTTTAATGTGACACTGTCATCAATATAACACATTGAACGTCACAAACTCAGTAAGAGGTAACGATGTAATTCTGTATAATTCACTTCAATATTTAAACACATTTGAGTTTATTAAATAGTTGACGGGTAGACTACCCGTGACCACGAACGCTGCAAAGTGCTTAAACGTCGGGATGATAAAAATAATTAATATACGCGATTTAAATCCGTTTAAAATAGTTTTATATCAATGAATAATAATCGTGAAAATCTTAGAAAACGTTATTAAATAGTTTTTACTTATTTAGGTGGAAAGAAAATATTTCAATTGCATGTTGTAATATTTCAAGTATTAATTTCATTTGCACCTTTGCAAATTGCAAAATACCAACTGTTCGTATAGAGTACAATTGCTTCCAAGAATGTAGCAATTTTAAAAGAATGCATATATCATTTAAAACCTAAACACATTTTTAATTTCTTGCATTGATCTCAATAAAAAAGCGCGTAAAAACCTGTAAAAACAGGGTAATAGTACTTTGAAACTACTTATAATTACTATAATTACCTTAAAAAGGAAAAATATTTTATATGGTGACAGTAAACATTTCAAATTAAAGACATTTTCATAGAATCTCCATACGTAATAGTACATAAATAATTAAAGTGTGTGTTTTTCTATATAAATGGGGGATATTTTATTTTAGATATCGGTTTCGCTACAAACTATGTAGTTACATATGTAAGTACGTATCAGTCACACGCAATTAAAAATAAAGAGTTACGCTTAATGTCAAGTTTAAACAGTGTTTGACTTTTTATAAAATAGAAACATAATTAAGCGCTATAGCATATTAAAACTCTTAAGGGATGATAATTCATTAAGAGCTGAAAATACTTTATGAATAATACGGTAAATAGCAATTAGTTCACCCAATTTATTTAAGGGCATACATTATTTTTTAATTATTAGTGTTTTGTTAATGGTATGAAGAATTTATTATATATTATACTTTCAGGAAAACTTTGGAATTTTTGAATTAGGTATACCCAATTATACCAATTTTTAAAAAAACGTTTTTCGCATTAATAACATATTCTTAAATAAAAATAGTAGTCATTAATCAATCATTATAATAATTTTCTTATGCTAAATTGGTTTTTAAATTCATCTCGTGCTCGGCGGTAAAGGAACACATCGTGAGTTAGCCTGCATGTGCCGGAAGAAATTCTGACACATGTATATCCGCCAACCCGGAGTGGAGCAGCGTGGTGGAATAAGCTATAACCTTATCCTTAATAGGAGAGGAGGCCTTTGCCCAGCTGTGGGACATTTACAGGCTGTTACTTTAATAAATCATACGATAAAGGTATCACCATGCATCTTTTAATTATCAAACGTTTTTTTAAACGTTTAATAGTACTACCATAAAAGCTACGCAGAAAGGTATAAAAAATTACAATTACATGTAAACAAACAATAAATTACACGACTTTAATGCCTTTGAAACAAGAATTTTAGCGATGTCATCTCGAAATTAAGATGATTAGGGCTGGTTTCCTCTCCAGCCCCTCTAGATGATGTCTGAGATCAGTAAAGACGTTTCGCATGACCGAGATCACTGATATTACCCTAATATAAACGTTCTGGGTCTTTTACGAGCGTTTCAACGACATCTAGAAAGATAATTTGCCTCGACGTGTGATAAAATCGGTGGAACCTTATTTAGGGCTCGATTTTACTCGTTGACCCATTGTGCTGTTCGAGCGATGTTTCAAGTAGCGATTACAGTGACACTCACATTTAACACGTCGACACGGGCAGCGGGCAACAATAGCTCGAAGTACAATAGAAATAAAGGTTGTATCGCAATAACGACGAGAGAGTCGCGTTGAATGCCTGTGTTGACACAGCGCTACATCCTTCTATCATTTTGACAGTTGTTGACCGCGATGCGAACTTCGGCTGATGTTATCGTCCGTTCTGGTTTCATTTAGGTAGCACTGGAACGCCGATTTGACATCACATACTCGTACACGTCAATTAAATAACGAGGGTCGCTTTTTGTGATGACACGTTATTTATCAAACAGGAGCATTTTTTGAGTAGTTCCTCCATAATTTTAATAATATCTTATAAAGTGACTTAATAAAGGAGTTTAAATTTAATGTAAATTGTAATAAGATTAAATAATTTAGATACTTACGTGTATGTAGAGCACAACAGTAGAATTGTAAGACTTACCTGAAAATAAAATATATTTTTAAAATTATATACTAAAAATGTACGAAATGTTTGTATAAGATTAAGCCTTTTAGATCCTATTATTAGAATATTAGATTATTATTTAAACAATCTTTTTGTGCACACATACGAAACGACCACGATGAATTTTAATAGAAATTGTTTGAATAAAATGTTCTACAATGTTCCGAGCAATGGAAGTTAATTTATCCCATATACCTGTACTAGATACTTTTTTTTTCGGAAAATAAAAAGTTTTCCGTTAACGTCAAACGACAATAATGAATTATTCATGCTGCAAACAAAGTTGCGGTTAAAGCAGCTATTATATTACATGCTAGATTCCCCTCGAGATTTCACTTAATTTTATTGTTGCTGCTTTGCTCCTATGAGTCGTAGCTTGATGTAATATAGCCTATACCTTCCTCAACGAGCTATCCAACGCAGAAATAATTTTCGAATTTGATCTGTAGTTACGAGATTACGTCCCTTTGAAAACTTCGAAATTTTAGCTTTTTATACTATTAAGTTTCGATAAATCTTCGCGTCGTTAACGAACTGTAAGCGGGATATTTCGATAAAATAAATCGTTGCACAATAAAAAACAGTTGGTTTCCAGTTGAATTGAGCAATGGAGCCAGCTTGGAAATATTTGGTCACATCGAATGTTAAAACGACGGAAAGCAGAATGTTTAATTGGAAAATCGTCATATTTTTACATTCGTGAAAGGTTTTTGTTTAGTTATTTTAAATCAATATGCGTAAAATAATGCGGCTTTCTATGGTTTATAACCAATAAATTTGTTTTCCTTTTTACTTGTGTTTCATTTTCAATATTAATCAAAAATAAACATTCCAAACATATTATTTTTTATTTTGTCATTTATTTAGCGTGAGCCTGAACTCAACAGTTTTATTAGGAACCATTGACGAGTTTGAATTACTTTCCATTAAAAAACAAGGAGAAGAGATAAAATTTCGGCTAAATCATCATTCGGTTTCTCAATTGGACCAAATATTTTTTTGTCATCGGTATAAAGTACAAACAATTGCAAAGCTTCAAATCGATACGACAAATAGAAATTTGTTAAATTTGACTTTCAAGATTTGTTTACATAAATAGTGAAGCCAATAATACCGTGATAATAAAAATCATTCTATTATATTATCAAAAATAAAGTTCTAGATTCGAGTAACATTTATCGAACAACTTCGTGAGGTCATTGTCCCTTTGATATATTTTCGCGGTACGGGAACGATCTCAATTTTTATACCTACTACAATCGAGGTTGCCCTAAAAATAGCCGAAGAAAAGGCTCGGATTTGGAACTCCTGAATAACTGGGCTATGTAGCTACGATAAACGAAAATTGTGTCGAGGATTTGAATAAATTTGGTTTAATTATAACATTATAAAATTTCATTTCGAGTATTGTTAATATTATTCCACAGAAGAGTTCCATCTAGTCTCAAAAAGTCGAAAAGATTTTTAATATAATTAATTGATTAACTTTTTCGTATTTTTAAGTATATATATATAATGTAAAATTGTTTATATATAAATAAAACTGAGCATTTTATTCTAAATGTACAATATACTTACCTACTAGATATCAAAGAGAATTAAAAGAATAATATGTGCAATATGAAAAGTTATTGATTGAGTATTTATTTTGGAACGTAGTAGCTTACTAGAGTAATAGATTGATGGGCAAACTAATAGTTTGACAAAAAGTATCCATATGTATATCTGACTTTGGAAGTAAAGGATCAAATACAGTAGTTCGATCAAGCGAGGCGTTTACGACGCGTTATCTTTTACTACACATGTGTCCAACGTAGTACGAACTATCTTTGTTGCAAGCGAGGGATCTGTAATCACCTTTATAACTGAGGCTTGAAAAACATTGCTCCTTTTTCTGGTAGATTATCCTGTGCCTAAAATGTGTACACAAACTACAATGTAGTATCGATCAATTAATTATAATTGATTTTAATGTAAGATAAGAATGACTTTTGTAAGTTATTCCTCTCGCAATTGACATTCTCGCATTTGACATGAAACAACTCTGTAACGTGGTAACAGTATCCTAGGTATTCTTACGATAGCTCTAATACTTTTAGGTGTAAAACGACGACAAACAATTGATGTAAATCTTTTTGAAAGTTTGAGAGTAAATGTTACGAGTGTAATTCCCGCCTAACAATAGAATAGTTTGAATACCAAGGAGATACCGCGGCCTTGTTTTGAATTATCAATGCTTCAAACTTTTGTAAATTAGGAGACAGATCAAAATGTCGAATTTTCTGCCTCGAAGTGTTCATACGCACTATCGGTGCACCGCATAGGCTGCTAACTGCGCGGCTAATAGCTTTTTCATTTATATACGCAATCGACTTTACTGTACGCATTAAGCGGTACGCGCATAGCTTCATAGATACTGCATTTTGATCGGTTTCGCTTCGTTTAATCACGTAGGTGTTCACTAACAACGTAAATAGTATATTCTCGCTGTCTCTTACGGTAATTACGTACTAATTTTTTTAGCTAGTTAACTCACTTTAGGTTATAAGAATGATAACGCAACCGCTAAAAATGTGTTACATTTTTCTTATCACTAATACTACGTTTGAATGAAATATTTAGGTCACATTTGCTCGATTTTATTAAGATACGCCTAAAATGAAAATATGTGTTTTTGTTTAATAACGTCAAATCTATCATCTAAAATTCGATGTCGTAAGACGGTTAAAGGTCAAAGGTTTAACTTCCAAGTGTACCGAGAAATATGGCTTCAATGTCGCTTATACCGGTCCTATAAAAACACATAAAAATGTCACTCACACGAACTGAAGTTTAACACTTTTAGTTTTTCTTATATCATTTGAGTTTTTAGTTGCTGTATCCAAACTTTTTTTGCTTACCATCGTTTTTGTGAAAAGCTGTAAGTAATTAATACGAAATCGAAATGTTTTGTAAAATATATTATGCAATAGTTCGTAAGGATAGAAAGAGTGAGGGGTGAGATCAGTCATTGTTACTCTTTCGCGCAAAAACTACAGAACAGATGTTGGTGAAATTTTACAGTAATATAGCTTATACATCAGATTAATAGATAGAGAAAAATTTAAATATATTAAGTAAATTAGCCAAATTAAAACAATAAGTATCAACTGGCAAAAATTCTGTGCATACGCCGACGAAGACGCGAATGGTTGCTTGTAGAATGATAATTATAATAATGTGTACATAGTAATTAAAGTGACATATGAATGCATATAACTTTTATTACGTAATAGTAAATTATAAATTACTAGCTGTCTTCCGCAGTTTCATTCGCGTGTATATTTACGATTTCGCTTTTATGAGTTGTAGCGTGATGTTATAAAGCCTATAACCTTTCTCCATAAATCGGTTATAGAACGCACAAAGAATTTTTCAAATCGAATTAGAACTTTCTGAATTTATCCCATACACAAAAACTTACAAACATATTTTAATTATTTCTAATATTAGTATACAGGTATAAATATAGATTTAACCCATCCCATCCAATCCCAAGGATTTCAAGAAAGAAGATAAGAATTTTAAACACGTACAAAAATCAAATTTCATTCAGATATAAAAACTAGGTTTTTTTTTTGCATTATTTTATTAGCTTCAGTTTTATAAGTTGTACCATATATGTAAACTAGTCTTGGAAGTGGAATGAACCCACTAATAATAGCGGTATCGAGTTGAAACTTTGCTTTTGTATGTAATACCGTCGGCAATATAATAATTTGGTTCGATCGAGCTACTCTGACCACGGAACCTAGAAGTGGATAATGGAACTCATCAGTGTTTTTTTGTAAAAAAAGGTTTGTTTTAATGATAACATTAAAACAAACAAACAATACAGTTAGTGATTAATTTCGGATGTGTATCTGAATCCTAAAGATTTTTACCGTGTTTTTTCAGATTGGCTTTTTCTAGGCCTTTCGACAAGCCTAATTATTTCTTTGTAATATTTTAATGGTTATGTATTTATTAATTAGACGATTTATAAAGTCTAACTTGTCATAAAAGTTAATATTATATAAACTTTGGCGGTAAATAATACGGGTAAATTGCGATGACTTCGCAATATTATATTAGACATAAAATTTTTATGAGTATGTAGTTGATACGGCAGCCAATAACTGCCAGCCAGTAACAAAATGGTGAGCAAACAAAATAAGTACTTCGTAAACTATTACACAGTAAATGAAATATGTGACGAGTTTCAACTGTTTTCAGATATTCGAGAACATCTTTCCATATAAGCAATTTCATTTTCTAGCTAATAACACGTTATTAACTACTCTGCTCTTAAGTATTTTTTCTATATACGGTAAAAAGGGCACGTTTTATTTCCGTTGCAGAGGAGTAATTACATTTTAAGTTACTTTTAATAAACTCGTCCAATTGGTACTATTGACATCTAATTTAAGTACTTTGTAAAGAAAACGATTATTATAAATTAGTTTAAAGGTACAAAAACAGTTTACGGTTTTTTTTAATGCGAGGTATTTCTTCGAAGTATGTGCACTACAAGTAGAATTTTATTTTATTTTATTGAGTACTAATAAACAGAACCACAGCGTGAAATTAGTAGTTTATGTTTTAAAATATTTTATATATTCTGTGTTATATTATGTGGAAATTTAGTGAGGTTAAGTTACTTCTAATTTGTTATTTGAATTTGGAATCAAAATTATATGTAGTTAGCCTCGTTCGGTGCACATTTCAATTAATCTCACGGATTAAATTACCGAATAATTTATGTTCTGAGTATCAAGTCTATGTAATTGTTTATTTCGCATAATAGCTTAAAGGTTATTGATATTAACGGTGTTTACTGTAGATATTTCACTGTTATGTATTTAAATAAAATGCTTACTTCTTAACTAAACACTAAAACAACTTACGAAAGTTAAAAATACCAAAACACTACATAAAAAGCATGAAAAAGGAGAGTTGTCAATCCTAAATTCTCAAGCAGTTCGTAGGTAAGAGTAGGTACTTCGAATATTTACCGTATAAAAATTACGTTACCTAGCTCTAAAAAGTTATTTTAAATAACCTAAATTTAAAAGTAGCTCAAATGCAGCTTTACTTATCGAACATCAAACGTTGAATGAAATTTGAATAATGTAAATTTTCACTAATTTTTAAAATATGTTTCCTTTAAAAATACTAGATTTAATCGTGTAATATTGCTGCGAAATTGAATTTTAAATTCAAAAGTAAATTTTACAAATGGTTTTATTGTGTCGAGTTGAATTTCGGCCGTCTCGCTTGATAAATATTCATGCTCTAAAGTAATAATATTCAGAATGTTTTTATAAAAATGTATAAAAATATTTTACGTTTTTTAAAACATATATCACGAAATGTTTATTCGCGTTGATTCAATGGGTTTCAGGAGTTCAAAGAAGAGCGACTATCCGTGTACGGCTTTTTTAATCACGCTTTAATTTAGCATTTTTGGCATGCGAAGTAATCGAGCGGATGAAAGCGAATGCAAGCGACAGCCCAATTACAAAATCATTAATAAACGCCCGAAATATGAAGTGGGGAAATAATAAAGCTGAAACGGTCGGTTCGGTAGCGCAAATTGCTGGTTTGCAGCCGAGGTGCCTACGATTTATTCATAACGGTAAATTGGCCACGTGTACCTCGTAGGTTTAATGGATATTGCACCTATTGAAAAAGGTTCACTGGGTTATTTTTAGTCCAAAAAAAAACTCCTGATAAAGTGCACACACGGTGTGAAACAAAATAAGGCAAACATTGGTTCGATACTGGCGATATCGTTTAAGGGAAAATTGAGACTGAAATGTAAAGTTAATTCTAAAACTGTTAACGTAGCGTTCATTTCGCTTGTAGACATGTTGAAATTGACACTGAATATGTTTTTCTCCATTTGTTCATTCAGAAAACCTTTTTGAAGTTTTGTAGATTTATCAGTGATATACGTGAATAATAGTTTGTTTTGTCAATGCATTATTTTATTTAGTGAAATACACTATATTTTAAGACTCAGAAATATTTTATATTAATATATTGTTATACATGTATCACATGTATCAAGGTATACATCTTAAAGCTAAGACCACAAAAATGTAAAGAAAATTTATAGTCTATTTTTCTTAACTTGTCTTATTCGGCCGGGTATTGTTATACCCGGAACGAAAATCACGAATTTACGAACATTGTTTTTTATTATAATTTTTCATAATATAAAATAATTCAGTTTAAACATTTGATCGATAATTTCTTATCTCTAACATATGTGTGAATATTATATTAGAAGTATGCCATGTTTGTCTGACTATAGACGTTATTTTGCAAACATATCGATACCTCCCACGTAAGTTGTTGTAACTCCAAAATTACAATTTTACAGTAGAGCACTTTTAATCCGTTTTAGTTTGAAAATTACAACAAAATACGCCTTTTTTCAGGCGTATTTTGTTGTAACTTTCCTTGAAAAAAAAAAAAAGATTTTTGAAATTTTTTGACTTTGAATGCATTAAGCAATGCAAATTCGTGTAGTATTCAGTAAAAACGCTAACGGCAATTTTGTGGCTTACAATAACTTACGTGGGTTACGAGTTACGATGGAAAATATAAGTAATTTATTGGATCAGAAACTTAATGCATCTTTGAATACTATGATGGAGAATTTTCGCTCAATGATCAGGGAAGAAGTAAGAACATACGTCAAGGCCGAGATAGCTACGATAGTACAGAGTATAAAGAATGATTTTACATCTACAACTGATTTCATTTGTGAAGAGCAATCTAAATTAAAATCTGAACTTGATAGTAGAAATGATATAATAAAAAATTTAGAGATGCAAACCTTAAGTCTTCAAAAAGAAATAAGTGTTTTAAATAGTCAATTTGAAACGATTGACAGATTGAATCGTAGCAGAAATCTTGAATTACAAGCCGTTCCCGAGAGTAGAAACGAAAATTTACTGACTATATTTAAAAATCTATGCAAAAGTGTCAATTTACAATTGGACGAAGCGAATATTATTTCATGTAGAAGAGTGGCAAAGTTTAATAATTCATCGAATCGGCCTCGAAATATCTTGATAACACTGTCTACTCCACTTTTAAGAGATCAGGTACTTTCTGCTTGTTACCGTTTTAACAAGGCTCACAAAGACGACAAATTAAATACGACTCTCCTAGGACTGACACGCAACAAGTCCAACATATATGTAAATGAACATCTCTCGCCTAAGTGTAAGGCGCTGCATGCAGCAACAAGACTTAAAGCAAAGGAACTTAAGTACAGATATGTTTGGATTAAATATGGTCGAATATATGTGCGTAAGGACGATAGAGCTGATAGTTATTGTATTAAAAATATGGACATTTTAAATAAACTTTCATAATATTTTATATGAATGTAAGATATATATATGTATGTTATTTGGAATAATAGATTAACGATTTGATTTTTTATAATAATCATGTTAATATTTTATCAAAATGTAAATGGAATTAGGTCTAAATTAAATGAATTTTATTTGAATTTACTTAATAGTGATTATGATATAATATGCCTGACTGAGACCAATTTAAATTATGGCGTATTTGATATGGAACTTTTTGATAGTCGATATAATGTGTTTAGGAGGGATCGATGTGAGTCAAACATAACTAAATGTAGTGGGGGAGGTGTACTCATAGCTGTAAAAAAGCATATACATGTTATCCGTCAATCAGCATGGGAAACTGAAGTGGAGGACCTCTGGGTAAATATTATTTTTCCGAATTATAAAAAAGTTTTAAATATATGTATTTGTTATCTTCCACCAGACCTGCCTATAAGTTCAATCAAACTTTTTTATGATAATTGCCAAAATGTAATACTTAATGGTGAAAACGATAGCATGTTAATTGGAGACTTTAATACGCCTTCTCTAAACTGGCTTAAGTCGTCGGAAACCACTTCTCTGATTCCAACACAGCCTCTCGATCTAAAAGCATGTCTTCTTATTGAAACCTTATCGTTGTGTAATTTACATCAATTCAACACTGTACCAAACAAAAACAACCGCTACCTAGATCTTGTACTTACAACTTGCGATAGCTTACTTGTCTCTGCAACGGAACCGCTTAGTAGATTGGATTCTCATCACCCACCGTTGGCTATTAATTTTAACTTACAAAGTGCAAATTATAAGTGCCTTAAATTTAATAAACATAGAAAGCTCAATTTCTATAAGTGCAACTACACTCAACTTAAGGCTGAACTTGATTGTGTGGACTGGTCTGTGATTTTGTCTTCTGAGAACGTTGATGAATGCGTAAAAGAGTTTTATGATGTTCTCCAAAAACTTATTGTTAGATATACCCCTTACTGTAAAAATAGTGATCCATATTATCCGTCTTGGTTTTCTGTTTCTTTAAAGCGAAGCATGAAAAGCAAACTAAAATACCATCGTCTTTACCGTATATATGGCAACCCAAGAGACTACGATGCTTTCTCAATGCTTCGTGCTAGATGTAAAACCCTCATGGATCAGGATTACAGCAAATTTGTTACCTCAGTCGAATCAACACTTGTGAATGGTTTAAAACATTTTTGGAACTTCGTTAATAATAAAAAGTCTAACAATTCAATTCCGCAGACAATGAAATATGGCGACATTATCTCTCATGGACACAAGAGCGTATGTGAACTTTTTTCATCTTATTTTGCTTCAATTTACACACCATATACAAACAGTTCTCTTCCAGTAACAGTTTCTTCTGGCGTGCCACAGGGATCTCATTTAGGTCCCTTGCTCTTCATTACGTTTATTAATGATCTCACAGAGAGATTGGTATGTCCTTGTTTGTTGTATGCTGATGATCTCAAGATCTATTCTGTTGTTGATAATAGTGATGATGCTTTGGTGCTCCAATCTGATTTAAATGGTGTCGACAAATGGTGCAGAGAAAACAATATGGAGTTAAATATTAGTAAGTGCAATGTTATCTCATTTACCCATAAAAAGCTGAAATTCCTGTATAACTATAGTCTGAACAGTGTTGGCCTCGAAAGGAAGACCACAATTAGGGATTTAGGTGTTTTCTTTGATGAGAAACTTAGATTCAATGACCATTATGACTACATAATTAAAAAAAGTACACGTTTACTCGGTTTCATCTATCGAATTGCAAAGAATTTCAAGAATCCTTATAGTCTCCTTCATCTTTATAAATCATTGATTTGTAGCACTTTGGAGTATAACTCAACTGTTTGGTCTCCTTTCTATTCCATTCACAGTGATAACATTGAACGAGTTCAAAAAAAGTTTTTTTATTTTTTATGTTATAAATTGAGGCTACAAAGGAAGTTAAATCTATATGAAGACAGAATGAGTTTTTTTAATATGATCACACTGAAACAAAGACGCATGTGTAATGACCTGTTTACTTTACACAAAATAATCCATTCGGAAATTGATTCTTCTGCCTTGCTATCACTTATTAATTTTAATATTAAATTTAGATCTCGTCATCCACATTTGAATAGTTTTGTCCTCACTGTGTACATAAATAATACTTCATATTATAATCCAATCGTTAGATTTTGCCGCACTTACAACGACCTACTTTTGAAACACAGCGACATATTAGATATTTTTAATCCTAATTTCTCAAAATTTAAAAATATAGTAAGGCATATTATAACTACTATTAAGTGAAATAAAGTAAATCATATTATGCACAACGACTTCGACGACTCGAATGATCATTGATCATTATGTCAATAATATATTAAATACCTCTGAATGTACTTTAGTTTGGTTAATTCTTAATTCTCAATTTAATGTTTTGATTAATTTAAAAAAAAAAAAAAATATATATATATATATATATTTTTTTAAAATATATATATATATATAAAATATATATATATATATATATATATATATATATATATATATATATATATATATATATATATATATATATATATATATATATATATTATATTGCCATTATTCCATTATTTTAATAAATATATGTATTTTAATTTGTATTACTGAAAATAACTAATTATTCAATGATTTAATATTGTTTAGATTATTTTATTAATGTTAATGTCATCATTTTGATTGATTATAATTTATTAAAATTATTGTCTCATAATTTGTTTTAATATATTGTAATTGTTTATAATTATTTTTTAATTTCTGTAATAATAGCACCTAGACTATTGTAATGATAATGCCGTGTACACATGTTTAGGAATATAATCTAGCTAAAATTGTATTAACAGTGTGAATTTTATTGTATCTTTTGATTGTATTCTGTTTGTGTGCCTAAATCAATAAATAAATAAATAAATATATAATATGCTTTCTTCAGTGCAGGTAGGCGATGACTCTTACGTTGTATGAGAAATCAATTCTCTTCGTAGACAACAAAAACAATTTACGATAACAAGTTTCTGTTTTACGACTTGTTTCCACAATATAAAGATTCATGTTCCTCTATCAGGTATGGGATATGTTTATTTCATAATATGTAAACGATTTAGTGTAATACAATTCTCGCTTACTGATCTACTCAGATTCTTCTGCGGTACTACTTGCGAAAACAAATTTTACTCTAACATTTCAAATTGTCCAAAATTTGCAACAAAATTTAGGTTACACTAGTCGATAATATTGTATATTTTGAATCAATAGAGCTTACTTGGCTCAATTCGTTAGATATAGGATACATTTCTGATAAGTTTTTACGTTACAGTATGTGATAAAAAACGATCAAGTTTATGGATCAAAAATATATTTACAATTAAATTAGAATAGATATTATTTATAGAACATGGCTACCTGTTGAAATCGATTTCATCCTCAAAAACTTCTAGACAATACTATATATTACTAACGAGTTAAAGAAAAGAAAACTTCGATTAAATGAATTTTCGAAAAAACTACTATCTCAAAAAATTTAAAAAGCAATTATATGATGCACTATCTTCTAAGATTTGAAATAAATACTAGTAATCAGTTGTGGCAACTTGTATAATTATTCCTACTTTTAGAAGTCTCAAATGTCTTATGCTGCGTTTAAATACTCGGAAAAGTAATTCTATATATAAAACGCAAAATAATTCTGATACGAATACGACCACATAAGATCCGTTTTTATATTTGCTTGTGTTGAATCAAGCTAGACTACACATCTGTCATGAGTACACAAATAATCCTTTGATTCGCGTCGAAAAATTTCATCATCTGGAGGGGAGACGAATATAGGCGAGTTGTTAACACAAAAACTAATTTATTTACATTCTTGATAGCTCGTATGAGTACTTTGTGTCTATTCGTATGTATTTTGTGAATATCAAAATGCGCCATTTCTAACAAAACAATGCATTTACTTTATGTATGCTCTTATATAATTCTTTAGCATTGTTTGTACATAAGTTGCGGCTTAAGTATTAGTTTAATGGAACTTTCATTCCTTTTCCATCATGAAAGGATGGCGTATTAAATTTCAATATCTATACAAAGTAGAGCTACTTATTAAAAAGGTGAAGCTTTAGGAAATTACATTTTATACTCGTATTTTAATGCAATATACACTTCATCTGTCTGTTATGCAGCTAAACCGCAAAAACAATTTTAATAAAAACCGTATAGAGTCAATTTAAACCCCGATGAACGACATTGTAAAAAAACAGGGTTTCAAGGGAATAAAATAGGAATTTATATTTTTAATGCTGATACTTTTTTCGCTTATAAACTGAAACTTATACTAGATAATCCAGAAACTTACTGAATAATTAATCTTAAGCTTAACTTTTATAACAAAATAAAATAAAATTAAAAATTATTGTTGTATGACTATTGAATGTAATATAATCATAGAATCTTACTGAGGAATGGGGTCTTTCATCAGCATAGGAATATTTACAGACTTATATTGTACTGTTATTGAAACAACTAAACGAAAACATACATCTGGAATAGATTCGTAATTTTCTTTATATTGTAACCATGCATGTACGATAACTCGCATACATTATGACGTAGCAGAATATTGCATACCAATTTGGTGAAAATCACGCACGTTTAAATATTTTAAATGAGATGTCAGAAATGAAATTCGCTACCGAACAGCCCGTTACGATCGCATTTCGTTCGGTATCCAATTTTATTACAGTTGTAAATATGCTTTAACACGATAAGATGAAAATGTTTAAGCACGTACAAAAATAAACGAACATTGAATTCGAATACAATTCAAAACATTTATAAAGATGCATTTATTTTAAGATGAAATTTTATTTTAACGAACTACGGGAAATCAAAGAAAGGAATTTTGCTTCATACCTCTATAATCAATAATAATAATATTCTATAATTTAAATTATGTATGATATACGGTCGGTCCCGGTCGTTATCACAATTACCTAGTAATTAGAGTTACTTTTAGGTAAATTATTCTAATCTAAATGGTTACTGGCTTGCCTCGGTTGCGGAGATCAGATGGTATATTTATAAAAGTATTACACCTTGGAATTATAGATAATGTCAATAGCAATAGTCATTTTTTACGTAATTCAAATTATTAAGTATTAGGCGAGAATAACACTTGTAAGTTTTACTCTCATAATTGATATAAAACATATCTGTTAACTTACGAAAGTTGCGATTGTCAAATATTAGGCACTGATAGTAAATTCTTTGAGGTTATAGGTGAATGTACATACATGTAATAAAATTTTATTATTCACTAAAATTCACTGAACTGTTACATCAGTTTTAAACAAATTTTCGCATAAGTATGTATGTTAAGCATTCAACGAATCTTCGTAAAATATTTAAATTCACATGGCTTTATATCCGTTAAGAAAATAGTACATCAAGACGTATTGATTTTAACGTATGTTTTTCTTTTATTTGTTAGCGTTTCTATTATACCTATTATAATGTATACGGTCCTTTTTGTATGCGAAGTCTCAATTATATACAAAAATTAAGTACAAAAAAAAATTTAAGTAACATTTTTAATAATTTAAACGTCAAACAACTCAAACAACCAGATAACGCGCTCAGAACGTAATGAGACTCAGAAAAAGCATTTCATTTCCACGTCCAAGAGAGACGAAAACAAGGAAGGAAAAATAAATAATGGAGACCAATTAACTGAGAAAAGAGAGCGGCCCGGTGTATAGAAACTGAAAGAGACAATTATATTCACAAAACGTGCATGCCTTCAGACGATCACCGTAATTAGTTGAAATTTATGACCGGCATAAATGAAGGCACTAATCGATGTAGTCGCCTCGGACGTCACTTGTTTTTTTATGTTTTAAGACGCAAAACTATCTTGATAAGCTTAAAATGAAAATAACGCCTGCGGTGTTCAATTTTCTTTACTATTCGTATGTCAAGTGAATAAATAACGTTTACATGCAACTTTGTTGCAGAGACATGTAACATATATAAAAAACAGCTTAATTATTAACATATTCACTATAAGTCGCTATTTCATGTTAATTTAGTACAAAATATTACCATTAACTATCACAATGTTCCATGTTTTGATAGAAATGGCCTCACTAGTTATTTGCTTTTATTTATTGTTATTGTTAAAGTAAGTAGGAGGACGAGGAGATAATTTTAACGCTTGGCCTTTTTTTCGGGGCTCTTCTTGGGGCAGATTTATCTGTCTGGTTCTTGGACCCTTACGTCTGTTGGATGGGTTAATACGCACTCAGTGTCCGCTATTCATCTTGAAATTGTTTGTTCTTGCAGAGAAAAATTCTATTTTATATGTAGAGATAATAATATTACAAATATTACTGTAAATATAACACTCGTAATGCCTTATAACATATGTATTCTAATACGTTTTTTATCGTGTGTAGTGCACAATAAAATAATATCTATCTACGTAATATAGAAGCATTATATCAAAAGTTTTACCATATACGCGTTTCAGAAAAAAAAATGCGTAGCTTTATATCAGATACTTTCGAGGTAACCCACAGATGTAGTTTTAAATAACATGTTTTAATTTTATAATTTTTTAGAGATATTTTTTAATTTATACATTAATGTTTCAATGGATAAAACTTTAATAATCACTTCATTGAATGTTGTTCATTAATTAAAATTAAATAATTCTTTAATGAATTGTTTTTTTAGTGTGGCAATGTATGTAAACGCGGCGGTACAGACGTAATAAAACTTACGAAGTCTCGCAATGAGACGGAGAATTCTTACTTTGGCTTCACAGCGTGAAGGATTACGTAGTTGAACAACGTACTTATGTAAATGGTTCTGTGTAATGTCTTCGATGTCAGCAATGGGGTAAGGGGGTAGATCGACAACGCTTTAACGACTTTTATTGCTTACAAACTGACAAATAGTATCTCTATCTCAATGCCATTACGGTTTAAATTCCAAGCAAAACAAAGCAGATACATTAAAGAATATTATGTGTACGCATTTAAATTTTAATGTATTTTTTTCCGAAATATTTGTAGGTACGAGTTACATCCAAATGTGGAAATGAGAGAGAAAGAGTACATACTTAGATTTCATTTTATATCTTTTTTAGCCAAAATTTAGGTTAAGGTTGTCTTTCGGCTTTCAGGCGAAATATGACTGTACTTATTTCGCTCTTATTTCTTTTAACTTTACTTAAAATATATTCTGCATTTGAAAAGCTCTATGCAAACATGTTACATATACCTACATCATTTCATATAATGACTTTTTTAAGAACATTCATTAAAATTTAACACAGACATTTTTATCACCAGAAACTTTCCTTATTAGTTCAATAAATCGATAGATAAAGTCTACAATATACCGAATCAAATGCAAAATATGAAATGACGAACAATATAAAATATTTGTAATAGGACAAATATTTACCAGGATTTTTTAAAGAATTTGCACGAAGCATTTCATCAAGTTCCAATTGAAACGCGACACGTGGCGCAAACGAATAAAACTCTCTTTATAGTGAAAACTGAATATATCTTACATTTGAATTTGAACGCAATATTTCCAAGAAAGCTAGGAAAATTCCTGCTTAGGTCGTAACTTGAAACGTTTATTATGAACTCGCCTTTAACTTTGCTTGTACGAGAGTAAATTCTTAAAACCAATTAAGTAAATAAGATGAAAAATGAAGTATAAAATATACTTTGAGTTAAAATGAATTTAGCGCTTCTGTAATATTTCTTTAGAATTATTATCGGAATTATTGCAATTAGAAAGCGTAATAACTACAAAATGTAAATGTTTCAAAACAATTTAGCAATACATTGCAGACAAAAATATTTTAAAACAACAGAGCCATTTATCCAAGCGTACTTTATTTTCTATTAAATGATAGCAATAATTCTATAGATAGGTACATACTTCTTGTCGGATATTATGGTGTTTTTAGGAAAATCCATAACAATATTGTGCCGTCTTTTCTTCTTGTCGACTCACTATAATCATCGAACAAACGCGTATTTCATTTTTTAACTGTGACGAAAAATTTTAATGATGTTCCGAAAAGTCTGTTTTATTGACAATTGATACATTGTAGCGACGTTTTGAAGATAGCATTTTATTGTTCTTATTTATAGGTATACAAAAACTCGAAGCTTACTTTTACACGAGCCGATTTTGATGAATGAATATGATTTTAGTATTTATTTTAATTTTAGAATTGTCTCGAAATTTAATATACATGTAAATTGTTGACCTCTAAAAATTAAAACTGAGATATTCATGCTATAATTCCGTAGTTGAGTTAAAGATTTTCAAAATTTGTCGCATCCATATGATTTCGTATTAATGTCAAGCCACATTACACGTAATCAAAGCAAGTCACTTTAATATAAAAATACATATCACTTGTATTACTTTACACATAAAAGTGTTACAAGTAGACATAAATGCTGGTGAAATTGTACGTTATTTGAAATAGCCTATTTCTAATTTTAATAAGCCATTAAATGAGATTCCAATTGGCTGCGTATAACTGACACCCGTACCACGCTTGGTCGATTTATATTGTTATATCTAACAGCTTTTAAATACTAAAGATTTGGCAGTATTAGTCACAATAGTTTTGAATCCTACAAAAAGTAATAACGGAATCATTACATTTTGTATCATCGGTATAATAAAGACTTATGTAAGAGAATCAACTGTTTTTTTAACATTAACTCATTTAGATTTTTATCTTCCATTATATACGACTTTTTTTGATATAATGTATGTGTTACTAAAATAGCATTTAAACAGAAGTAGCGTAAACACGATGAACGGAAATAAATCAAATGCGTCGATAACTATTCGTGGAAATTGTGTTGTTATATTCGGATCTTAATTATTCTTTACGATAATAATTTCTTAAATAGAGACATCTCTTACTTTAGTATACATATAAGTATAATAATATACGTATTTGTTTATTATACTTATATGTATACAAAAGATAATATAAACAAATAAGTATAATAAAAGTCATGTATAAATATATATATATTTATATATTTTTTGGCATAATAGGATATTTTACTGCCAAATGAGTCAAGTAAAGAAAAATAGACTGCACATAAATACATCGCGCACCTACATCTCTCATCTATTATAAGAAAAAGAGAGTTCATTTTGTATTTGCGAAGAATCTATTTGAAAATTTTTGGTACCATTTGCAATGTACATTAACACTACACACAAAAACAAAATCTACAAAAACCCGCGTGAAACCGATTAAAAGCTACTGTGAAATATATAGATACAAAAGCATTGTTAAAATTAATAAGTAACTAATTAACGATCACGCAGTAGTAACTATTCGAAAGCACTTACCATACCACGTCAAACATTCCTACTACCTATTAAAATATTAGTCACGTAATCGACCCGCGAACCTTAACGCGTCCAGCGGGTATGACACCGGTCGTCACATTATTATCTCTCTGATGTCATTAACGTGATTTATGTACCTCAAAATTAAAAAACTATGTACTTTTGGCCATCTGCGAACCCTTTTATTTTCCGGGATAAAAATAAGCTGACCTATTTGGCTGACTCGGGATAAAAGCATTAAGCGTATCATCAGCCCAGTTTCATTAAAAATCTATCCAGGGCTTTCACATGATGCGTATGTGTAGTCCTGCTACAATGTTGTTAATATAATAAAATGGTGAGAAATACAATATAGGTTCTGTGATATATGCATATTCAAGGCCTTATTGTTGAAAACTGTCGCTACCAACAGATTAAAAAAAATGGAGAACCGATATCAAAAGCAAATATATAATTTCTTTTACTTGAGTGATATACTTATGTCTGTTATTTTGATTTTAAAACCAAACTATTGGACAGATTTTGATAAAAATTCTATGAAACTAATAGGAGAGTATACAAATGTGAAACAAAGAAAAGAACGTGAACAATGGAAGTCGTTAAAAAATATACAACATATTGACATTTCGTTTTGTACTGAGATATCCTTTTTCTTCTTAAAATGAGAGAGAAGGTGATAGTTTAACACAATTAGTTCCTTATCATAGGATTATATATGTAAACAGTTATGCGCGCGCTATCGCTATTGCAATACGATGCATTTCGATACTTGTTTTCCGATTTTTGTACAGAAACGAAATAAATCAACTCTCAAAATGCATCGCAGTGGGATAGCGGTAGCTCACCGTCATAACAGTATGGGTTTTTAAAAGCAATTTTCAACTATCAAAATAACTAATTCTTAATGTTAAAGAAAAAGTAACGAATTGACCAATTAACGAACAAACCAACGTGATTAACCAAGATTTTAAGTTTTATGAGCTTAAGTCCATTTCAGTTCTTACGGGTCGATAAACTAATAATGTGGTTAACATAGCGTTACTCGATATCAAATATTTATACCGAATCGCCCCAATGGCGTGAAAATAGTACAAATCGTGTTATCCGCCAACAAATAATATTTTCACCGAAAAATAACATTGGAATAGCGACCGCTTATATCGATAGCTGTAAATCTGCTTCAAATGAATTGACTCGCACATATTGGATATTTGTTTTAAAAAATAAAATAACATTTTATTTTCAACGATATTTTCTAATGTTTTCTCTAACGCTTTTCATTTTAATACTTTATTCTTTTGAGTTTAACGTGTAAATTATACAGAGCTGCATTTCTATTACATATAGTGTTGTGGACAACCGGTAATCAGAATTGTTGGATTAAAAGGTACCATCAAAAAGTTCCGAACTACAGGGATTGTGCAAAGCATTTGTCGGATTATCGCGGGTCAAAAGTATTCTTATTTGACTATTTATGTTTTAAAACATGTTTTGTTGCACTATCTATCTTTATAATTTGCAATCTGATTACAACTGTGCTATAATAAAATCTTTATTATAACTACAACTTGGTTTCCTATAATATTAAGACTTGCGCGAAATTTCAGTCGTTTGTAAAAAAAAAACTTCAGAATTTCATACCAACAAAGAATATAACAAGAGTTGTTTAACTAAACTGAAGCAAAACGGAGGCTGACATTTCAGTAGATGAATATGAATTCAGGGCGCGTAACAGAATATTGCCTTAATAATAGGCCTCTCGGCTATTTTTATTCAGGCCTCGTACGTTCGTTTTATTTTTAGACAAACCTATGCATATCGAGTTTTCACCAGTTTACACGAATCATTGTTATCGAGTTTTTTTTTCCATGTAGATTTATTGTTTCAGTTTTATAAATTTGAGACAGAAATGTCTAAAAACAAAGCTATTGCTTTTCGAATATATATTTATTTATACTAAAATAGTGAAATATTGGTAACATTGACATCCCGTTCACACTTTGTCAGTTTTTATTATTTGGTAGGATATTCGACCTAATAACTCATATTATATCAAAATCCTAATGGCTAATTGAGGTACGAAAGATAGAGATTTAGAAGAAGAAGAAAGAGAAGATAAGAGACAGCAAACAGAGAGACGGACAGACAGAGAAACTACGTATATTTAGTAACAGTGTTCCGTCTTTACGTACGAAACCCTCAACATCAACACAAGACGTTTTATCTTCGACTAAAGTGTTTCAGCGGCTTCGGAGATATTACTCTAAAGATTTAAAGCAGCTAATTCTGCTGCTGGGGAGCGAAGAGATCTCCGTTTACAAACTACCTCGTAGTTTTAACGTATCCAAGTGTAAAACAAGTTAGTGGAAGTAGCTCCTTGTGCGACCACCGGGACGTGTTTATTGGCAATGACTTGGGATAAAGTAGGGAAAGAATTCCGAGATTTAAAGTGAATATTTACGCAAAATGTAACTCGGTTAGCTGAATTTTACTTACAGTAAGCATGTATGTAAATTTGCTAAATCTTTTTTGATATTATTTTCGCGATTTCTTATTTTCTATGAGAAATTCCGGGTTATAACTTCAAGTTTTATTTTAACGACACAAAGTAGGCCGTGTCCTTCTATATTTATACAAAATGTCTTTAAAACTAGTTTATCAGCTTGCTAGCTCTCCCTTGCAGTTTCACTCGCGTTTATGGTTACTGCTTCGTCGAAGCGTGATGTAATATAGCCTATTGCCTTCCTCATTAAATAAACTAACTAACAAAAAAGTAATTTTTCAACTCGAACCAGTAGTTCCTGACATTAGCGCGCTTAAACAAACAAACTCTTCAGTTTTATAATATAAGTATAGACGAGTGAAAACGATACAAAACATGCAAACGGACAAGTTCACAGACATACAAAAAGATATAGATCTTTTCGCATTTATAATAAAAGTAAAAATAACTACATATTATCATTTTATTCGTAACATTACGTAATAAAACAAATGCAATAAACGTTAAAGAGAGTCGTTCTGTCACAAAAGAAGAGACGAAAGTACGAAAAGATATCATGAATCATTGAATACAGTATTTAAAATTTAAAAGACAACTTTTATAATGTTCAAGTTGGCTGTGAAGTGATTTATTCAAAGGGGCCGGCAAAAGAATTAATTACTTAACCGACTGCCGACTGAGGGTTGAAAGAAGTTACAACGTCGAGCATTAAAGAGATCTCGCTCGAAACCATTCCTACAAGTTTATTCCACCGTATCTACTGTTTTTAATTCGAAGCTAGAAAATTTTATTATAACGCAAAATCTTTACTTGTTGAGTTATCTTCCATTGTTATTTCGACTCTCTTAAGTCTTTTGTTGCTTGTAAATAAAATTAATTAGCAAATTATTTTATCATGTTTTAAAGTTTTACTTCGAAGAATTTCATTTTAAATATTATTTTTAAGTGAAAGATTGATACTGTCACAATGCTGTGCGAAGTTAATGTCTTTGTGTAAAGTGCCAAAGTTATTAGTTGGTGTAGTAAAAAAGTAATTTGTAAACGGCCTGTAAATATCCCACTGCTGGGCAAAGGCCTCCTCTCCTATCAAGGATAAGGTTAAGAGCTTAATCCTCCACGCTGCTCCAC
Organism: Hypolimnas misippus; assembly: GCA_037950945.1. NCBI lineage: Eukaryota > Metazoa > Arthropoda > Insecta > Lepidoptera > Nymphalidae > Hypolimnas > Hypolimnas misippus. The sequence continues at coordinate 7,212,292 of JBBEEQ010000019.1, forward strand.
TGCGGGTTGGCGGATATACATATATGTGTCAGAATTTCTTCCGACACATACAGGTTTCCTCACGATGTTTTCCTTCACCGCCGAGCTTGAGATGAATTTAAACTTAAATTTACTACTTGAAACGGGTGTGAACCCGCGATCATCGGTTGAAATCGACGTGTTCTAACCACTAGGCCATCCTGGGTTTTATTGGTATAGAGTTAATATTTATGGATATGAAATTTTCTTAAAAATTGGTTATTTACAGATAGTGGAACTATTTGGTCTCAAATCATAACAGCTATTACTACTACTATTAATGCGAAATATTGTGAGAATGGATAGATGTATAAATGGAATGCTGTTTGTTTATGCAAAAACTACAAAACAGATTTTAGCCAAACTAAACAGTAACACAGCTTATGTTTCTTAGTAAGGCAGCCTACTTTTTATCAACATACTATGCGGACAAAGCAGCGAGCGCAATCTAGTTATATCTTAATTATGAAAACATATCACTAATTATTTGCTAACACTCAATTTAGCATACAGCATACAAAAATATTTTTTAATACGTACATAAAGAATGGCGCTAGGGGTAATAAAAGCGTATGATATCGTTTGGGGTCAAAATATCTTCATCACCAAATTTAGTTTTTTTCATATGTTAAAAATAATATATAGTCAAAAATATTTTAGAGACCTTTCTTAAAGTACTGGATGAATATAATTACTCAGCTTGTAATTTATATTAATTTGACATGTGTTTTTTTCGTTTTTAACTATTTACGAAGTATTGGTTCGGACTTATTATCCTAATTTTTTTTCCCAATCAACAACACAATAACACTTACATATTTTTACCATCTTCCATATTTTTTGCGACATTTGGATACGTGTGTGAATTTTTCATATTGTTTTTTACATGTTTATTCTTCGTTTTTATTTCAAGATATTTAACATTTTCTACTTGTTTAAGTTGTAGTCTTACAAATGTTTTCAAAGAATATCAATAAATATTCTGACACCAAACAATATCATACACTCTTAGTACCCCTAGCCCCTTTCCCGTTCTTCATATCTATATCTAAAAGTTATTTTTGTAGACGGTGTGCTAAATTCAAGGTCGCTTTATTTTTCAGATATACTACAGCTTAATTTATGTCACAAAACATACAATCACATTTAGAGCTACACAATTTAACACAAAAAACCACCGAATGTTTCCGAAAAAATATACCAAATTGTAGACGAGAGTGGCATTGAATGAATGAAGTTTACGAGACCGTGTTATTCGTTTTTCGTTCTAAATATAACAATCTGACAATAGAGGAGCTGTGTGATTCTTTTTTAAATGGAATTCAAATAAAGTTTTGCTTTTTGTTGACATTTAGAGAATTTGATATTCCTTTTATTTTTGGATTTTTGTAACTAGCACCTATAAAGTATATACGATTTGGTGTTTTTAGGCGCCTTAAAAATGTTTTTTTTAGGCTGACATTTGTGTCCAAAGATAGGATTTGAACAATGCTTTTAGTTCAATAGATTGTATCATAGCTCACACATATTTTTTTATGAAGGCCCTTTTGGAGGTCGGAATTTCTCAATATATACCCAAAATTCACTTGATAATAATATAATTGTTGTAAATAGAACGCATCAACAAAGATCATCAGCAACTAGATAGATCGACTAAAGTAGGTTATATATAAACTGAATTATCTTTGAAACTGTACATACAATCTTATGAGTATATGGAATTTTTCCAAGATAATAAAGTATCAATATTTAAGTCAAACTCTTTATATAAAATTAATAATATTTACTTCGTTTTATTAAACCACGACTGCGTCACATAACAGAGCTTTTGTTAGATAATAGTTACATTTTCACACAATAACACACACGCGAAACGTATATTTATCTGACAATAGGCATCATTGACGATAGTGGGAATTCATTTGCTAATAGGATTTTAGTTCCGTGAATTACGTTTATAAGTAAAGTCTGTTTCAGAACATCTAAGGTTGGTTATATTTTGTAATTCTTGTTTACATATTGTTTAAAAATTAATTAGTATTCTTTAACTTATTAGCAATTAATGTCATTTTGCTTTGCTTCAAAGGCCTGATCCGCTAAGCAGCGTTATAATACATCTACGCTGATTAATTAGGACTTAGAGAAATAAAGATTTTATCGATTTTTTTTTCAATACAGCACGAAATGAAGTTCAAATACAAATAAAGCATCCGAAAAACACAAGAGATTCGTATCCGCATTTTAAGCCGGCAAAATGTAACTAATCCATAGAAAACTTTATTTGTGTTTAAGAATATAACATTTTTAAAGACAAATAAAGTTTTACGTATGATATTATGCAATAATTTGTCTTTATTTCCGTCGACCGAGTTCAGACTACAGTGTTAATCTCGCGTGGGAGAAATAAGCTTCAAATTATAAAAACATATTTCGTCCATGGAAGGTAATTTTAGTCGGAAACTACGAGAGTATTCGGGTTGTATTTGTTTGGTGTTTTATTACGGTTCCCTTACTAAAGAGTCCGACAGGAAGGCAATTTTCGACGTATTTTTCCTTCTTTTATTTGTTCGTTTGATACAAATCTCTTACAACAGATTAAGTCAGATTCAAAAGTTTATATGGAACTCTTTAACCCGTTAACTAAAAAGGAGGTTTTGTATTTTACCTGCATGCATATATGTAGCTTGTATGTCTAAAAATTTCTCAAAAGCTAATTTTACGATTTCGATGGTATTTTCGGTACTGATATGTACACTTTTCGGAGAAGGTTTTGGTATATAATATATCAAGATATGTATACAATAACAGTTATACTTGAAGTCGGTAATAATTTGCACGAAAACAATATTTATAGGTTCTAAAAAAATATTTTTTATCATGAAAACTCTTTATTCGAATTGTATCTAACAACGCTCGCATTAATCACGAGCGATTTGCGTTCATCTGTTGAAGATTTCTCGTCTTCGACTTTGCTGCTTTCGATCATTATATAAAGCTACTTTTAAATTATATGTATATACTAGCTTTTGCCTGCGACTTCGTCCGCGTTTTCGTCGTTTTTCAAAAAAAAAGTAGCGTATGTCCTTCCTCAGGTTTCAGTGGTTTTGATGTGACAAACAGATTAACTATCGTAATTTAATAGGGAAATATAATATGTCAATCCACAATACTTGATTTCTATGATTTTTTTTATTAAAATAATGTTAACCTTTTTAAATAAGAATGAGTGAAAGAGTGAGTGAAGAAATGAGTGAGAATGTTATAAACGTAAGAGTAAACAAATGTAATCAGAATTCTCCGAACTGCTAACCTATTGTGAGTCAACCATAAGAGATTGACATATGCTGTTCCGGGATTTTTTTAGGAAATTTTATGTAGAATATTTCCGTCATACATGATTTCTATGTAACTTTAACCATTAAGGCTGCATACGCGACGGAAGCTTAAAAATTGGAGTAACGTCTCCCGTTTTCCCTTTATTACTCTGCTCCTATTGATTGTAACGTGATGAAAAGTATACTATAACCTGCCCAGGAGTATGAAGAATAATCGTTCTAAGTTTCGTTAAAATCCGTCGAGTAGTTTTTGTTTCTATACGGAACATACATACAGACAGACAGACAGACAGACAGACAAAAATTTTACTGATTGCATTTTTGGCATCAGTATCGATCACTAATCACCCCCTGATAGTTATTTTGAAAATATATTTCATGTACAGAATTGACCTCTCTACAGATTTATTATAAGTATAATAATAATAATATAATAATATGGAAGATAGATGATTCAAACTCAAAGAAAAGTTCATTAAGTTCTTTTTGTTAACAAAACAAATATTTTTATACTATAACTGTTATTTTAGCCTTACCTGGATCATGATGAGCTGCAGGTGACGGTGCGGAGAAGGCGCTGGAACACCCCGCGGCACGACGGGCTAGGCCACCCAGTTCTGGCACTGAACAAATGAATTTTAATGTTATATAACATAATCGAAATTTCTTTACATTTTTGAAGATTGCTGTTATTAAAATATCAGTCAGTATGGTAAAAAATAAAAACTTGTATATTTTTGTTGTGGTCTTTTGACTGTAGAAATATCGTAATTATTGTAGATTACTATTTTTGTTTTATAATATAAAATAAATACATAGTAATATGAGAATATTACAGAATTCATCGAATGAATCCTTACATGAACTGTTTGATAATGGTCATCTAGGTTAACATTATTTTTATACGTACATAGTAAGTATACGTAGTAAGTGTATACGTTTGATATTTTATATACTTTTAACTTATCCGCTAAATATCAATTTGAAATACATTAAATATAATAAACTAAGTAATAACCATAGTCATATATGGACTGGGCATTCCACATCGAGTTATGAATAAAAAAAATGCAAAAGTTTAAGAACAAATATGTTTACAGACATTTTCTATTTTAGGATTCCGATTGGTCATGTCACGTCAGTGTCACTAGCACTACTAACCCTAGGCTTGCGGTAAAAGACATACAGATTCACAAATTCTTTTGTCTTTTTCTACAACGCGCTAATTTTTTAATAACTCTGCTTAGTACACTCTCAATTTTGTGGTTGTAACAACTTAACACGTTGCAATTTGAAATAAAATCGTTCTTGTAACGGTGTCAGTTCATACTTTAAATCAATGTGTAGTTTTAAAATATCGGGATCGGCAATTGTTTTAAAAACATTCTATACAATTGAACATGTCAACCCCGATCAGTTGTTTTCTTTGTCTATGCTGCTAGCCGCGGGGTGGCACATTTGATGTTATATAATAAGTATATAATAGCTTTCGCTATCGGTTACGTACACGAAGTATAAGCTTTTAGTTTGATTAAATAGACCGCATCTTTTTGTTTCTTTTGTAAATATCGTATGTTACGGAGTATAACGTTAGAAATTTTTATTTTTAAACGGTTGTGGGCATATATAAAAATACTTTGACTTTTTTTTTGTTTCTATCTATGATGTCACAAATCTTCTCGAGACATAGTCAGGTTGGATTATTTTAAACGTTTTGCTTACTTATGTATTATTTTCGGAACTCAATTGAAATAGCTTTATTACATATAAAGCTATTTCAATTGAGCTCTTTATTGCTTATCATAAACAAAAAAAAATTGTAGCAAGCATAGCAACGATTCGAGAATTAAAATTATCATATTCACAGCCGACGTTACCAAAACACCTAACATTGTCTCGGAGATACGTTAAGCCGCTAAATGACAATACAAACACAAACATGATATGTGCAAGTCGAGTAGAAACGGAACAAATGTAAATATACATTTACATATGTATCTCCCGAGTTGTCATACATTTATCCCTAAGGCAGACAAAACAAAAAGCGAGCCGAGTCGCTTAGCGTTCGGCTTTCATGATTAACTCAACAACTTCAGTCTTCCCGCGTTTTCATTTTCCCGGTATTTCGTTGCTTTGTGCCTGTTTGAACTGGAAAACGTTGAAATGGTTTTTCTCAGCGAGATAACAAATAGGCCACGCTGCTTAGATTCTTAGGGTGAATGCAGACACTGGATAATTTAATGATGGTATTTAGTTGATCCGGATTAGTAAGAACAATCCCAAAACCCATCTATGGACCTTATTGGCAAAGTTATTATAGAGTGTAACTTAGAACAGTTTGCCGTAAACAGTACAGTGAGTAAAATATTAAAAAAAATAATGTTGCAGTTTTAGTTTTCGTTAAAATCCGTCCCGTATTTTTCGCTTTTTATTTTTTATTGAAAATAGCTGGCAAACGACAGACGGGACACCTGATGTTAAGTAAGTCGAGCCAGCCTGTCTACGAGCCGTAGTTAGTAGGCTGTAGCTAAGCTCTACCTCAATTAAATATTATTCTTTATAGTTTCCAATTTGGTCATCCACATCAAGTTAAAAAATTCACCTGTATGCGTAAGGAATGTAGGTAATTAATATCGCCATCATTAAGCATCTGTCGTCTTTTGACAATATATTTTTTAAAGAACTAATGTTAGCCAATACAAAACAATTATTGATATAAATGTACATATAAGCAAGTTATATGTATATTTGTAAATTCGTTCATTTTATATTACATAATAAAATTTTGAATTTATTAAAAAAAAGTTAAATTCTTAAAGTTTCGTGGATTTTTAATCAAAATTTATTCTTTCTGTCTGGGCGAATACTAAAACATTCAGAGAAAATTGGAAGATAAACTTTAATGGCATTTCCAAGGTAATCTGTGTTAAGGTCTATGAATAATTGATTATTTATATAATAAGCTTATGTATTGTACTATAATATATTGCAGGCGTCGAGATATTTGCTCATGATTTTTGAACAAAGCAATTACCTCGTGACCTCTGCGAATCCAATTATACAAACCACATTGGTATAGAATAATATTCATCCTTGGGTGTTTACTTGTTAATAACAGGACTTAAGGGCTTTCGGGCCACAATAAACATAGCTTTGAGACCAATACAAATAAATAGATTACTAAGAGTCAACCATAAGTCAAGTTACGGTCACTATTATTTGTTTTTTCAAAAAAATATTGTAAAATGGACAGTAGACGTGACTAGATAAGCTGTGAAGCACAAAAATTAAACCCGGTTAGTCGAGTACGTGAATGAGTTGCATTTTTTGCAGATTCTCTATTTTTATGGATAAGTAAAAAGTGGTGCAGAACGGTTACCTCGGTATGTGTTATATTTTTATTTAAAAAGTATTTTCAGTATATCTTTAAATTGACTTTTACAAAGTCAGGACATGTTTGGAACTAGTTCGATGCAAAGGTAAAGGATAATTTAATTAATTAAATTAAATAGATGTCATTTTGTGGTGTGTCATGATTTTCTTTAGATAAAGGATAATTGACCAGCATAATACTAGTTGGCTGAGTAATTTTTATCCATATACATATACCTGCAAATAATTCTACTCAATTACGCGGCCATTCGCCATCGTCACACGGAGGCTACTGAAATACAGGGTTAGTGCTGTCACCTGCCACCCTAAATTTAACTGAGTGGTTTTCCATTTTGGATGTCACACCACTTTACGGATATATAAATCTTTGTTGTATTGACTGTCGATGAAATTAAGTTTGTATAGTTGTGTAAGTTTATATACTTACAATCATACGAGTATATCGGATTTTACCTATTTGTGTAGGTTAGGTTATTTTTTTTATTCCTAAGATTTTTTTTCTATCTGTGTTTTTTTCTGCTGTACGTTATTTGTAGCTCTTGTCGTATTTGTGGTTTTATTTCAAATATTGATTATTTCTATCTATTATTTGAGTAAATTTTATTCATATATTACCATAAATTAGTTAATAGTTACATATATACAATTTGAATAGCTGTTCTTTTGTGCAATGAATTTTAATTTGCACATGTAGCAGAAACTCGTATTAGTAGAATATATTAATGTATTATTTTCGTACATAAATGAAAGTTAGATTCCATTGTTATTTGGATCTAAGAATTTACACATAGACAGATATTTCTGTTGGAAAAATTCTTACACGGGCCAGACGACATCAAGTGAACGAAAGACTCAGCACATTTTTGACCGTGCGCGGGGTCTAATACAAAATGTTGGAGCAGATTACCTTACGGCGTGCGTTCGAATTTTTATAACTTTTTATTTTTCTAAATAATGGTTCTATTTATCTATCATTTAAATAGCTGCTCTTTTGTAGAATGAAGTATAAAGTAAATTTAGTAGAATATATTAATTATTCTTATTCAGACTGATTTGACTGTAATCATCATTATTATTTTTGTAACATTGAAATAACTTAAAAAAGAACAACTAGAAGTCTCAAAGGAAAATAAGATAATACTAGATCAGATAAATACGTTCTAAAAGTATAGTTAATAAAGTTCAAGAACACTTTATAATACGATTATTCAAAATATCTTTAGGAAATATTTCAAACCTCCTCCCACGGCTACAGAACCTTAGCTAATAAGAATTATAAAAATGAAATCTCTGGCCAGGAAATTATCCTCCAAATTACAATTTAACGCCGCAAATAAATTAATTTGTTCTCGATTCGCTGATTCAACTTAATGTTTATTTGCTCCATAAATGTAAATGTTATGTATTAAATTGTTGTAAATAATATTAAGTGTCATTAATTTCTATATTGAGAGAGAATGTTCTATATTTGTATTCAAAAACACTTATGTTAATATTTGAAAAACGGTTTATACGTTATGTTTGAATGAATATTTTTCTTTTACTGTTATTTTATGTATATTCAAGTTTGTAAATAAAATAAAATATTTTTATGGTAGTTATAAAACTTTTCGGTTTACGATAGTTATGGACTGAAAATATTGTTAATAAAACTTTGAATAAGTAAAATTGAATAACATTTGCGTTTCCTCGTATACTAACTGAAAAATAAGTAAATTAAAATATGCTTTATTTACAAATCCTGATGATTTTGGATTTATATTTATATATTAACTTCAATAAGATCAAGGATTACAAATGATATTTTTTATTTATTTAAAAATTCCACTGATTTTAAACCGATATGTTGGTTCATGTTATAGGTGACGATACTCTTCATAATTTTAAAATAAAACTATTATAAACGAATTTAAATCGCGTATATTAATTATTTTTAACACTCTCACCGTTCGAACACTTCACACCGATCGTATTTACGGGTAGACAAAAAATAAACGCTATGATGAAAATAATTATTAAACATAATATAAATCCGTTTAAAATAATTAAATTTTACTTTGCATTTGGTACTAATCGTGAAAATGTAAAAAAAATACTCATAACAAATGTATTATTAATCACGAGCGATTTGTCGTCGCCCGTTAAAGAGTTCCGTCCTCCAGCACGACAGGTTTTCATCGGATCTTGAGCGAATTTAAATCGGAGACGAAATAAATTAAGCTGACAATAATGATTCTTTTATCCTTCCATACAATAATCGCTATTGTGTTCGCAATCAGCGAAGATATCGTATAATTACATATACAAAAAATGTAGCCATATTAAAAATCTTTTTATTTTTGGTGGTCGGTGAATATTATTCTAAAGGCCTATTCGCTCAATTTCATAAACTACTACTTACCTAACTACTTTTATATTTTCTAGATTAGTTATGATCTAACAATATCACCTAACATTAAAAAATAGTATGAACAGAAGTAACGTACATATACTTGATGATGCACTCATAGATAACTGATTGCGGGTTTCAATCTGGAGAAGCACTTCTAAGTCTTTCACTGATTATTTTGAGGTTCATTTTCAAATCATACTCTGAGATAGAAAATATTTATATTTATAGGATAGAAAGAAAGACAACTGTTTAAAATAAATTCATTAATCCTTTGGAAAATTAACGTTTAATAAATTGTCTTAAACATAACAAGAGAAAATGCAACTTATTGATTAAAGCTTATTTATACTTTATAAATATATAAGTATAATAGACTATACCTACTTAAGGTATAGTCTATTTTTATTTTCTTGTCTTATTTGGTATACTCGGAAAGAAAATCACGAATTTCCGCATATTATATTATAATTTTTCATATCAAAAAATGATTAAGTTTATTGATTCGATTGTTAATTTATCATATCTAATTCTCATGTTTAGTTAGAAGTTCGCCATATTTGTCAGCTAAATAAGACAAGTAACAAAAAAAATAGGCTATACATAATATACTTTTGGAAATAATTGTTATAAATTAATAAAAAAGAAAAAATTGAAACCATCCCGCATAAAATCTTGTCGATGTAATATTAAAATCATCTTACAGTCGGATTGTAGTAGCTTAGCTATTCCATTTCACGAATAATAGCGTGATATAGTCCTTGTCCCTAGTTAATTATGAACCGTTATGAGTTAACTATATTCATACACAATGCTCAAACAATTTGAGCGGACTTCGGATAAAATTCGAAATCTCTACTTTATCCATGTAATATTTTCCCTGTATTTTCAGTATTACGAATAACTAGTAATACGTACGTTGATTGCTAACGACGGAAAAACAATCATTATTTCTTTTTGGGCTTTAATTGTATTTTCTTACACAAAATATTAATAATAGGTATTGCAAATACGAAGAAAATCAGTTGATATATTGCAACGGAAATATATTGTGAATGATTACTGAATGAATGAATCTATCTTGATAAGTTTTACTTGTGTGTATGAGTGTGCATGAATAAATAATAATAAATAAATAAACGCATCACACTCAACGGCCCCCATTAAGATCGCGTGACCTTGTGTCGGAGGTCCGGAAACACTCACAACACTAACACAAACACCCAGACCACAACAAACATCCGTATGGCCAATACAGACGTTTGCCGTGAGCGGGGATCGAACCCGCGACCGTTAGCGCTTGAGTCAGTTGTAGTGACCACTGCGCCAACGTGTTTGTCAATGCATGTATGTATGCATGTACTTTTTAGTTCTGAACGACTAGTCCAAAAAGGGCATAGTAGTAAAATTCCTCGGATCACAGGACGTTTAAAAACCAAAAACATAACATCGTAGGACTACAATGACATATGCAAGCCACTTTCATTCCTTACATTTCTAGAACAGAATTTTAAACGAAAAATGGTAAAAGAAATCTCAACTTCAGTTTAATCCTTTCAACGATGCTCAGTTCAAAAGAGTAAAACAAAATTCATTTCTATTAGATGACTACGCAAAAAAGAGTGTTATGTCTTTAAGGTTTAGATATATGCATACTTCTGATTGCATATTTTTGTTGTTCATCCTAACTTTTTAGTGCTTTACTCTATCAAGTCTTTTTGGTATCGTTTGACCAATATAAAGCTTTGTACGTAAAAATTTCAGGCAACCATGTTTATTAATTATTCCTTAATACTTATTATACATTTTAGAACAGTATATAGTTCTTTTGACAAACAATTGTTGCCAAACAAACCACTAATCATATTCCATTTAAATTGAATACGATGGAAACTAAAAGGCCACGACAGACGGACATGACAATAATATAAGGGGTTTCGTGTTTGACTTCAGAACCCCGGCCATTCATTGTTAGAATCATGGCGCTGTCAAAATTCGTTCCCGGAATCCATATCCCATTTGCAACGTCCCTTTGTGTGAGACTGTTACAATTCTGATTGACTTAACAACAAACGAGCTTCCAGTCAGCGTTGCATTTTTAATCGGATACATCAGTTTGAATCAGAATTCTAGGTTAAACTTATTTAGCACGACACTGGAAAATATAAATATGTGAATTTATAGACGTTATAAAATAAGAAAAATTTAATTTTGCCTTTTTGGTAGGTTTATCTTCATTTGCAATTTTGATTTTGTTTAGCATGAAGAATTTTTACCCGACTGCGCGACGCAAGGGAGGGTAATATGTTTATTAGTCTATGTATGTACGTATGTATGTTTATTTGTATGCATGTGTTTGTATCTTTGAGGCAGTATTTAGACCAAACACGTGGGCCGATTTTAATTGGTGACACGTCGTTTGATTCGTCATTACAGTGCGAGTGTCATAGAAAGTATAATAATTTGAAAAAATCACAATTGAATGAATGCAATTTTGGACGCAATAATGTAAAAAAGAAAGAAAATAATATAGACAAACTGTGTCAAGTGGATTATCGTTGAATAGGTATTTAATAATCATTTCAGGTTTCTTACATCATTTTCAATTATTATTACCGCTTAGAATCTATAACGATTTAAATTTGGCTAGTAACGATTCTCTATGGCCTTGTTACGCTGTCGGGGTTTTGATTTTTTCAATTAATCACTTGTTTTTATTACTGTATACTGATTTTCAGTGTACTATAATTATTTTCAATCAGCATCTTAAATGCATTTGAGTAAAAAAAATACCTTAAACTTGTAAATTTCAAGGTTTACCTATGTAATGTTTTAGGAATATAATTTAGTCTTAAGATCTGTAAGTTCCCATACAGATGGGAACGATTATAAATTATTTGTTTCTTGTGTAGTAAAGTGAATTTTGAGTAACTAAAGTGTACGTCAATCAGCTTCAATAGTGCTGATCTTGAGTTTAGGTTGACGACGGAGATAAGTGGGCGATCTTTAATATTACGAGTATGGGGGTAACTTGGCCGCTTGCCACCGCCGGACTGGCACTAATATGTGCTCGTACAACTAATAAGCGGCCAGCGTAGGTTATTAGAAAATCATTCGATGTGATTTCAAAATAGTTGGTAGTGAACGATTAATTAATATGTGAGTATATATAGATCTTTCTATTTTAAAATAAAGCAAACTTTACGGGTTAAAGTTGATTAAAGAATGTAATATTAAAATTAAACTAGATTAAGGTTGCAAAAATGTACTTCGCTTTTTGATGATAGAATTGGATACTATCAATTAGGTGTGTCATTTAGCTCAGCATTGCTATACCTGCCAGTCCCGAGTTAGGGTGGTGCGCTAGTGTTATAACTTTCAAATAAATGAAAAAGAAAATTCATAAATCAACATCGACAAAAGCAATTTGTCGTTGTAGGAATCGTTAAAAATTCCGAAACTATTCCAATTCTTAGAAGTCGAAGTGGTTTAAAGAGTTTGAATGTTGAAGTAGATTAGGAATTTATACGTCTTTTATGCGCTCGAATTCGCGTTTATAGGTCAAATCTGTTATAAAATATTCTTAAAGTAGGTTAGGATCTTTAATAATAAATCAGTTCAGGGTTGGTAAAATATTCAAAGGAAAAAAATATGCGAATAATCTTGAAAAAAAATGAAGTAAAATAAAAGGTATAGTGAGTCGAAAGAATAAAAAGTAAGTGTCAATTGACGCCTTTTGGCAGCAACTCCTAGGACATTAGATGGTGAATTAGAGGGAAGAACGAGAGAATAATATTAATAGGTGTTATGATATTCGCAGGATGCGACTCGCGGGGCCAAGACTCCACATTGACATCTGTACGCTTGGCGCTACGCCAGCAGTTATCTGTATAGGTTTACCGCAGGAGTGCAATTTTTAACCAAATTGTATTTAATTATAGACACATTTTTACCTCCATTTAGGAATCTAAAGCGAATTATAATTAGAAATATGATTTTTAAACAGTTTCAGACCACATTAGTGAGACTATAAACGTAGCGTAGTATAAGTATAAATTATGTAGAGATATTTTTTTATTTACTCTATTAAATTTCGTTTCCTCGTTAAACTTTGGTACAAATCTTACAATAAATTAACGCATGCATATTAAAATTAATATTAAAAACATGAATTTGAAGAAATATCATTAAAATATATCATAAAAAAATATCTTACCTGGATGCGGATGGGAATGCGTATGTTCAGCAGGAGGCTGCATAGATGATAGTGCCGAGAGAGGCGTATAACGAGACCCGTCTTCTCGAGAACAGCCCTCCTACAAATAACAGTATTCGTTTGATATTCTTCTTTCAACTAACATTAAAATATCCTATAGCGTTTATTTACGACTGAAGCCGTACTATTTCAAGGGGTAAAAAACAGTACTTGGAAAAAATACGTCGAAACAGAAGGGTGACTGCTATTAGGTTTAATCAGATAGTCATGTAATTATATTAATCCGTCTACCTTTGCGTATAAATCAATAAAATTATCTTGTTATTAACGACTTTCATCTAAGAATACATACATCTTTTCAAGGCTAGAATGCTTTCTGCTGACGACCTAAAGTCGTCATTGTTAAATCAACGCAAAGTTCCATTTCCCGTACACGAGTTATGAGTAGGTGTTACGATGAGGGATAACATGCGGATGAGGTCCCGAGGCGTGTTTAAGTAGAACTTACTTCATTACCGCGTATTAATGAGGCTCGAAACGCCTGCGTAATCATCTTTATTATATGCCAAAATGATGTAAGATTTATTGACTTTAGAAACTTTAAATTGCACATTTCAATTAAGTTTTGAAGTTTTGTCAATATGTTATAATAAACAATTATAATGTGGCTATTTGGGATAGTGTAATGTATTAGGATTATTAGATATTACCTTTTCGCAATTAGCCGTTGCCGTGGTTTGGGTATGGCTTGTTGATGAGATGCGATATTGCATTCCTGAGACAGTACAGAATCCTTCATGATGGTGAGTCGAGTACACCCCTGTTATTGTAACATCTGTGTCCTGATTAACAATTACCTCTACTTTTTGTTTCCGATCGGATAAAGCGTTATCCTCGCTTTCCTTTTTAGTATCTTCATTTTTTAATTCCGACTTTACGCCGGAACTTATTACGTTTTTTGGCTTTTGAGAAAAAGATTCATCACTACAAGAATCAGATGTAGTATCGTCTTTATTAGATTTTGGAGAACGTTTTTCATAGCTAGCGGCTAAAATCGCCGTGGCATTTAAACTAGCCATTCGTTTTTGTACCACCATGTCTTTAAGGTCCATTACGATTTCATTTCTATTTCGTTTTTTCTTAATTGGAACTCCAGCAGTTTTTTTCATTTTCGGTGGAGGCTTGTCCGAATCGGATTTTCCTGAAGAAGACTTTGGCGTTATTTTCTTTTTATCTGACGGAGAATTGCTTGATTTTGATTCTAATTCACTATCCTCACTGGATGACGTTGAAGATTTTGGATCCCAATATTTGCCAGCACTTCTAATTCCAGGAACACCTCGTAAAGTTCTTTGAGGTGGGTTATCATCAGAACTTTCAGAACTTTCTTTTTCCTTTTCATTCCTATTTTCATACTCTGATTCAGAGGTGCTCTCCTGTTTTTCAGTTTCTTTTGTTTTTGTTTCCTTTTTCTTAGGTGACGAAGCTTTGGATGTACTTGGGATTACTTGCCTATCAACAGTTTTCATTAAACCCAATTCCATATGAGTTCTACTTTCATTCTCATATAAGCAATGTACTTTAGCTAAAGCATTTAGTGATGCCATTCTATGCTTTTTGGGACCACTCCACATAGACAATAATTTCAATCGCCTTTTGCTAGGTTTTTCGTTTCCTAATAGAGCAGATGTATCTTTTAAATCAATTAAAGAATCTTTAGAAAGTTCTTTTAGTTCCTTTGAAGTCGACTTTTTTGCACTATCTGTTATTCTTTTGTATTTTTTATTTTTTGTCTTTTTTGTTTTAGATGATTCAGATTCAGAAGACTCTTTATTATCATTATCATCATTTGATTCACTCACACTTTCTTCTGAAGATGTGTAGTGAAACGTTTTAGTGTTTAAGGAAAAGGTGGATGTATTAATTTCCTCATCTGATAAGCAACTTTTTTTCTGTTGCTTTTTAGATTTGCTAGAATTTTTTTTAACATTACTTGTTTTAGTTGCGGGTTTCGGCTCTGATTTCGTCGAAGGTTCTTGATCAAGAAATTTTATAGGGCTAAAAGGTTTTCCAGTAATGCTTGATTTTCTTGCAACCATCTTGTATGATTTACTTACAATTGGAGGTTTATCTTCTACTTCTTTTTCGCTAGAAAATACGCTAAACTCTAACCCGGGTGAAACATAATTTGTATTACTCTGACCGGTATTCAAATCTTCAGATCGTTTATTGGCTTTTAATTGTTTAACTACTTCCTCAATCGGTCTATGAGGGGAGAATTTTTTTCTCTCAGGGTCTCCTTTTTTGTCAATAATAGTTCCCTTTACTCTAGCTATAGGCCGCACTCTTCCTATATTTTTATTAATAGGCGATCTAAAGTCCGAAAGAATACTTTTTGGGGAATCAACTTTTTCAGTAAAAGTGTATACGTCAATATCTGGACCTTGAGATACAAGAGTATTAGAAGCATTTTTTTCTTTATTAGTATCATCAGGTTTTAAAGACACAAATCTTTCAGAAACGCTCAAATTTCCTTTTGAATTTTTGCAGCATTTAACATCTATGTCAACGGTCCTTGGAGATCTACTTGAGGTAAAAAATTTAGGTGGTCGTTCAGTCTCGACTTTTGGTATGTCTTGAGCGTTTGAGTTCGTAATTGGAACGTTTTGTGCCGAGTTTTTAAGAATATTACTTTCGTTTCTTTCAGATTTAATACATTCTTCTTTCTTTTCAGTTTTAGTATCCAATTGTGATGAATTCTTGTCATCTTTATTATCAGTTTTAATAAGGTTGCTTATATTTTCAACAACAGTGTCTTTGAAGCTTTTGTCATCGACCTTATTTTTATCTTTGTTAGCTGGATCACTTTCTTTATTGGTAGTGATACCTTTTTTCTTTTGATTAGTTAAATTTCCTTTTTTCAAATTTGACTTTGTTGACGGTTTTGGAATTTTAGTTGTCCCCTTCTTAGCCGCTTCTAAATTAAGTTTGTACTTTATATTATCATTATTTTTACCTTCTTTTTTTACTTTTAATGTCGGTTTATTAGATTTTTTTGTTAATTTTACTGGCTTTTTAGTAACAACTTTTTTAGCTATTTTAGCCTTATCTTTCGTCTCTTTAGATTCTTTTTTTGACTTTTTTGAAGGAGAATCTTCTCTAGATGTGTTGGGCTTGACAGGAAATGTTTTGGCTGCTTCCGTTGACGAGTCATTTTTTTCCTTAAGCGAGGACTCGTTGTCATTTTTATTGCTAGTTGAATCGTCGCTAGCACCTTTTTTAGAGCCCTTTAATGTAGATTTTTGAGGAAGTTTAGCTTTTTTAGGGGCTGCTTTCTTTTTCTTTACTTGTTTAGAAGTATTTGCTTTGAATGTTGTTTTTCCCAAAGCTCCCTTCTTAGGAGAGGGTTTTGCAGCTTGTGACCGCATTGTCCGCTATAGTCATTGATCGACCGATGATAGTGTTCACATTCTGAAACAAACAAATCTAATTTTAGTATGTAAAAAAAAAAAACAGGATAACATGGATGAAATTTTGCAAATTGAATTTTTTTCAAATTCAGGATCCGTTACATATTACAGGGCCTCTTTAAAACTTATGATCTATGATAAAGTTTTTACTTTATTTTGATCTGTTTTATGCGCTTTTTGATGTATATATATATATTATTGTATTGTTTTAAAAAAGCATGTGTCATATGCATATTTCAAGACATTTTTTAATCGGTCAAAGACATTATTACAGCATAAGATGAAATCCAAAATTCTGTGCTAAAAACAAAGCTAAGTTTCCGAACTGTCGAAAAAGGCCTCTTACGTGTAAGCCAAAGTCTTTGATCGATTTCAAGTAGAGCTTAAAATTCACTTTTATCACCGACTAAAATCGACGGGTACTTATTACACCTCTTTTACTAACTACTCTCGATATATTTTTATATAATAGAATAGAATATGAAATGAGAGTTTTTTGTATAGAAGCTTTTATATTTTGTTATACAGCAAGTTTGTAGAAATAGACCCTTTTATGCCTCTTGGCCGTGAAATCAAATTCTAATAGCGCCTCGATAAGTGTCAATGAACTTGGATATTGGGTATCAATATCTTTTACAAAATACACACACATATATATTACTGTTTTTATAAAAGTATTTACGTCATGTTACATTACGCAAACGCAAACGTTTGTGAAGATGAATAGATAAATGGATGGATGTTTGTTTTCTCTTTCCAACCAACCAACAAAGTTTGAAGATAATTCCTAGGTTACTTTTTATCAACATACCATCCGGAAAGCGAAGCATAAAGGCGTCAGCGAAAACGAATTAAAAAATTACGAGTAATAAGAAAAAGTCATATGCCTTAATAGGTTTTAATGAGATCATTTTCATTATTATTATGGAATTCCGCGTAAAATTATAAGATTGTTTATTCGTTTGAATTCGCTTCTATATCTTTCTAAGAGAATATTAATGTAATTTGAAAAAGTCTTCATAAATGCGACTGAAACAGCCATTTTGATCTATCGGAGACCGTGACTTGATTCTTTTGGATTTCGATTCTAAACAAGGAGGCATTGAATTTTCATTGTCCTAATACAGTTTCTTTATTAAAAGACAAATAAAAGAATATGTTAAAAAATCCTTATTTAAAATAATGAAACGATTATTATTTTTACAAGTGGGTATGTATGTATAAAACTATGCTCTTGAAAAAAAATCTTATCAGATATTTAACTAAATTGCACACAATATTATTAATTGTTTTTGGGTAATTACTTAAGTGGTTCATTAAAATTACGGTATAACGTGACGATTTTTATTTGGAGGCCTTATAAAATGAATTTGTCATGGGCCTTAGATGATGAAGTTACGCTTCTGGTGTCGTTACTGTTTTATTGTATTTATATTTCATACAAATTGGTAAAATCAACTACGAATAAAAAACTTATAGTGACGCATAATTTGTTTCAGTATTAAAGTATTCGTTTATGTGACTAAGAATAAAACCAATAGGTATCGGCATTAAGCAATAAAGTATAAGAAACTATAAAAGTAAGTAAAGTAACAGTCTGTAAATGTCCCACTGCTGGGCAAAGACCTCCTCTTATTAAGGAGAATGTTTAGAGATTAATCCACCACGCTGCTCCACTGCGGGTTGCCGGATATACAGTGTGTCAGAATGTGTCGGAATTTCTTACGACATATGCAGTTTTCCACACGATGTTTTATTCCATCGCCAAGCTCGTGATGAATTCAAACACAATTTAGCACTTGAAAACAAAGCGGTACTAAAGTCCTAACCACTAGGCCACCGCGGTTCTCGATAAGAAACTATTGAATAGAATACTAGTAATACGTACATTGATTTTATACAAGAGTTAAATCTGTAAAACACACAAGCAATCGTATAAATTACTTTTCATTCGTACTCGTAAACAACATACTTATCTTTTCGAACGATGCATATTTCATAGCCACTTATCTATTCGAAATCTATTTGTTTGTTCATATTTCATACTGCGAGACAATGAAACGACTCGAATTTAGCGAATCCGTCCAACTTCGTAAGCTTGGATTACCGTTTCGAGTAATATCTTCACAACGCTTAGAGCTATGACGGTAGAGAGTACAGATCCGAGGACATAAAGATTTCGGAGTTGTATGAAATTTTTACTGTCTTGCGATTATTTCCTTTTTTTATGCAGAATAGATAGTTTTGTTTAGTTTTTATTAATATAATAGAATAAAAAATTACAATAATTACTCATAATATTTGTATTTGTGTGTGTAGTTACAATTAGTGTGTGTATCATATCAAAGTTATAATAGTCTAATTGAAATATCAAAGCTGGAACTATACTGAAGCGTCCGTAGACAATTTATCCCGAAAGACGGAATTAGGCCTTCAAACTATAATAAATTCAATAATAACTAAATATACATGTGATTTCTATAACGAATGCTGTTAATTTAATTTATAAATGTTGATACAAAGTAAAACGATTAGCACTTTATCAATTTTCTAAACGAAATAAAAAGTTATAATGCCCTCGGTCTTTTATTTTCCGTATAAAATAACGAAGATCAAAAGAAACAGAAAACAGAGATTAATAAGTACGTCTTCGCAAGTTAACTTTGTTTTTCCTTTCGTATTTAATTTATTTCGTTTGGTTAGTTAAGTGTAGAAAATTTTTAACTGGATTGATAAACGAATAGTATTAAAAGTAATTTGCATTTTTTTAAGTATAAAATCCTTTTTATCAACTTTGATTTTAATACAATAAAAATGAACCTAGTGAGCGAGTAAGGCTATACATAGTTAATGCAAGGATATTTGCGTTTATCGATAATTATCCGTTCTTTACGATCAAAACAAATACAAACGTTCTGACGTCGCGTTATGATTCTATATACATGTCGTAACGTTTCACGACGTCATCGTAATGAGCGACAACGTGACGTCTCATGGTGGATATATATTTTCACCATTACCGATGTAACGAAAATATAGCAAATAAATTCGGTGTAATCGATGTAATACTATTAAAACATTTTTGAATTACAAGATAAGAAACCTTTGTTGTTGAGTGCAGTTTAATCTCAACAATACTTTCGATTTTATGACATAGATATAGAAGTATTGCAATTATTTTGATGAATTAAATATTAATATTTACGACACTAGTTTCGCAATGTAAATGAGACATAAGGCGAGAATTACACTTATAAGTTTTGCTAACAGACTTTCATAAATATTTACATAAGTTATTTGTCACTGTTTTACACCTGAAAGAATTTACTATCAGTACCTTTATTTTCAATAAAACTCAAATAACATTCACAAAACAAGGTGTTAAAACGTTGCTCACAATTTGCGACAACGTTCAACTATTTGACACATTCATAGAACACGACATAATCTAAAACAATAAGTTAACGACGCTGCCGCGGCTACCCAGCATTCATTAGATTAACTCGACAAGAGCCTGGCTCATCGCTTAATTATCACGATTCACGACAGAACACAAATCATCTTTCTCCGTCTCGACCGCCGGCTCTACTTGATAACTATAATAATTGTATTACGTTTAATAAAGAATAAATCTGATCTCGGGACACAATTTCTTAGTCGGAATGAAAAAGTTTCTTTTATTTTTGTTTAATCTTGTTTGTGATTTATAATTTATACGTCTAGTAGCTGATTCTTTGGGTTTCAACGGTATTTACGGTTACTGGTCCCATTATAACGGTCGTAAGTTAACGTGATGTAGCCAATAACACAGTGTCGGATCCTGGATTTTAGTTTGAAGGCCTTTGTGTCAGGTCAAATCTTGGCAGGAGCAAGAAACGAATCGCTCAAATGAGAGAGTTTCAGACTTTACTAGTCTGGTTACAGATATCGTAGGGAAAGATATCTAATATCACAAATTGGATATTAGGTCTCTTACCCCAGGATACGTTAGTGGCCCCATGACCTTTAATATTTTTTTAAATCACACTGGTATATTCTGAGATTAATGCGTCCAAACAAATTATTTAGCTTTAGATTTAACAATTTACTCACATAACGATATCGCGGCGTAAAGCATAGATAATATAATTAATAATTTGTGTAAACAATTTAGCATATTACAAGCCGCTCTCCAATTAACATATTTGTAATTCATATGATATTTATGCATTAAATACTTCTATCATTTTAGCAAATATTTAAAGTATTTAGTTCAAATTAAATTTAGTTTATTTAGAATTATAAAATGTGTATAACAGATATTACATGCGGTTTTCCTTGCCTTTTTGTGGCCACCCAAATCGAAAAAATAATAATAAATTTATGTTATTTCATTTCTACCTATGACCTCCATCAATTTATTATCTAAAGCAAAAAGATTTTGTAACCGGTTAAGTTTTATTTTTTTTATAGAGATTAGCGCTCACAAGCAACCCAACAAATAATCTGTTCAGCTTTACAGATTTTTCAATAAATTGAACGAATGAAATGAGATATCATTTTCAAGGAAATACCGTAATCCAAAACATTTTAAAGATTTCTATAAAGTAATAAAGTTAGAAATAAATTCATCTGCATGTGATTTCGCAGAATAGGGGAATAACAAGATTAGTGTATACCGATTCAGGTCAGCAGGATTTCGTCAGCGTGGAATGGAATGAATCAATTTTAAATTGAAGTTCTAGAACCGCAGAGAATACATTAAACTGTCACACAAATGTCATCGCGATGTCAAACGACAAAAGTTAACAGAGACAGAGGTGTTATATCAATAAAAATAGCATACAGTTATTTCATTTTAATATAAAAGTGGAAAAATGGTTTTAGTTGAAATAGAAAAGCAATCTTTACTCTTTTATAAACGTTAGTGTTATGGTTATTATTATTTAGGATATTGATTGATGTGTAATTATTTTCTAAAGAAAAAGTTGCATTTGACCAGTTTATTTGTCTATCGAAATTTGTTTTATTTATTTTTATATAACCTACATAGTAAGTAGTAAAGTAACAGCCTGTAAATAACCTACCTACCTATAACCTACATAAATAAGAATAAAATTAGCCTTTCGTATTAATTGAACTGGACTATCTAATACAAAACTATATTTTTTTCGAATCAGATAGGTAGGTGCTGAAATAAACCCAAATCAAACAAAGAAATTCTTTACCAACATATTGTCACTAATATGGAAAATTATCACCTTTCAAAATTTTTAGAAGTAGAGATCATTAAGTTTATAACATTTACGCTAAAATCGCTATGCCAAAGTCGGGTATTAAATTTTGAAATTTTACTTTAGCAATTGACATAAAACCATTTAGTAACCCAGTGACAGTTCCCAAGATATCTAAAGATGTTGCTATTAAAAATAGAAACATTAAATTATACAGACAGTAAAATATTCTTTTAGATGTAAAGCAATGACAAATAATGTAAATATATAGCGAAATTTATAAGTGTAATTTTCGCCTAATATTATAAAGCTGAAGCTTTGTATGTTTGAACGCGCTCAGGAACTACTGGTCCGAATTGAAAAATTCTTTTTGTTTTAGATAGTTTATTTATTGAGGAAGGTTATAATAGGCTATATAACATCACGCTACGGGAGCGAAGCAGCAACCATAAACGCGAGTGAAACCGCAAGGGACCGCTAGTATTATGTAATTATAACGATTATTGTTTTTGTTTTTTTAAAGATAACTTTTGTTTATATGTATATAAACATAAATAAGATATAAATTAACATTTTAAATTTAATATATTTTATGTATATGTACATTTTAACACAATCATAACCTAACTAAATTAGACTCTAAACATTAAACGCTTGTATTATAAAACGTATTTTTTTTGTATACTACATTTTTCTCTTCAATATGTATATTATTAAATATGCTTTTATAACTTATCTATCAAGTGTCTATAAAGAAGAAAGGCTACAGCAGATAATTTCAAATACAAGCGCAAATTAAATCCTCGAGACAGCTTGTCGCCAGCGGAGTCGATGGAGCGTTTTATATCACTACTTAACATAAATCTCCCGAGCAATCGATCATGTTTAAACTAAACTGCATTTACATGAATTACATGAAAATAAATACAGTTACTACGTTCAGATTAACATTTTCATTATATAATATGAACAATAGCTACAAGTTACAACTCAATATTTCACCCTTAATGTCGTTATTAGCAAAATGAGTTCGTAGGTTTTTTTTGAGGTTTGATTTAGTTTTTTTTTGTAATACTAAACTCTAACTAGTTACCCTTTACTTAAAAGAAGTATAATTTCGTCTCTAAGAATATCAATTATTACTTATTTCAGGTATTCGTTGCAATAGCAAGCGTAAACATTACAGGTTTTCTAACCCCACTGAAACCAATTCTTCGAAACAAATATTTGTATGATAAAAATACATATTTCTACCTCCTTGCGAGGATTAAATTCCTAACCGTATCAAGGGCTTATTCGTTGCTACTACGACTGTGGATAGACATAGACATTCACAGCACCAGAGGATCCACAAATGTGTTGCCAGCATAAAAAGGAAGAAATAATGAAAGGAATTAGGAAGTAAGGACCGAAATGAGAGAGAGGATAGGCTGCCAGCTCTCGCACTCATTGAACGAAACAGCTATATGAGATTCTTCACGACGACCTTCTGTTAAAGCGAGGTACTGACCCGATCGAGCCAGCCCATACACGAGGTGTATACAGCTAGGCTCTACCTCACTAACACCACTAGTGTTCACAAAGTACAGTATGGGCGTAAAGTAGTTGATCGAAACTCTTTTGGTGTTGTAAATGTTCATGAGAGATTAATTAACATCAGTTTTCTTGCCTGCTCGTTTGTCTGCTGTATTCATTAAAAGGCTAGTCAGCTCATATTACAAATTGTTAAAATCATAACTCTCTATAGACGGATAAATAAAGGCACATTTCACATATTTAGAATAGTTTCGTAATTTAATATTCAAATGTTATTCAAATAAATATTATTTATTATTAATAAACATTTACGTTATTCCATTTGTACGAATGGCATCGTAATTAAAATGGAAATATACAATACAAATTTTCGAATTACAGAGCGGCGCGCCGCCGCGTACATTGCGCTGTAGATATTTGAAAACAAAGTGATACTGTTATTAAATATATTTTGAAATTCTACATAAATATATTTGATTTACGATGTCCCGCCGGACTTTATTTTTCAGGGAACCTTCGTGTTGGTATATTGACTCAGAGACTAAGTTATCAAAACAATGTTATTTGCAATATTTTGTTGGGTTTTTTAACTACACTTGATATAATCTCTCTCGCAACTTCTTGTGATTTCAAATATGTAATCTAGATTACATAGCTATCTAAGCTGGCACAGATTACACATTTAAATCAAAAGATGAATGATTGAAGATAAATTTATTCTTGATAAGTTTATTTTTTTCGTTTGTATACGCTTATCTCAAAAACTACACGTCCGATAAAAAAATCGCTTTACCTAGATTGCTTATTGCGTAAGATTATCTATACAAACAAATAAAATTGAAGTGTCTGTTCGTAATTTCAAATTACTAGGTTTTAAATAAATTCATATGAAATTATTTACGGTATTTACATCAAAAACAATTTTTTTACATTTTTGTCTGTTTTTTTCTGGCAAATCTCTGAAACGGCTGGACTTGGGCTACTCTTCTAGGCAAACGAAACCCCGAAGCAAATCTAAAGAAACTAAATCGAATATTTTTTTATGACTGCACCAAAAGAAGGATAATGTTTTTCACGCACATGTGAACAATCCGAAACGCGACATACCTACTCCCTTCTTGCACCCATGTATTTAATTTATAATTACAGAAATTATGTTTTAATATAAAGCTCGATTACTCCCTCTACGTCACCGCAAATTAATTGTCAATTTCAAACATTAATTGTAATTAACACCTCAAACAAATTATTCACAATTGACTTCCCGCATAATATTAACTGAGACCGATATTGTATAATGCCCGGAGCGCAGCGCCGGTTAAATCTTATTACAAGGGCCGCTATGCGTTTAGTAAACATGAGGATTCATTAATAGGCTATTTGTTTGCTATGACATTCCACGCGCCCCTTATTTATCCGCCTTGTGGACTGATTACCTTATAGATCGATTTATTGTCATGACATGTGTTATTTCAAGCATTATTATGACATGAATTGCAGCGAACACGAACTCCCACGAAATATTTTAACTGTTGTAAAAATCTATACTTGTATAATATGTACTTTAGATCTTAATACACTGACTATGAGTGTCTATAATTTATGATTTTTTTTAAATCTATTTGTAAAAAAGAACTAGGTTCTAATTCGTCAGGGACTCTTTTTATGACTGTTCCCCGATAACTCGTAAACGGCTTGACCGTTTTGATTAACTCCTTTTTGTTAGAAAGGGTAATTAAAAGCAAACTCTCGTTTGAGTAATTTAGTTTTTAAAACAAAATAACTAAAATAAAAATGTCGCAAACGAAATTATGTGTATTGCTTTTGAAGTCTGTTCCCTTTTTAAAAAGTCAAGTCCATATTTATTTTGTGCGCAGGTTTCGTACGGTTGCAATAATTAAGTGTAAATTACAAACTGACGGGAAATGATTACAAATAATATTTTGTTACCACTATACCTATAACTCAGTCGACAAAGCGTTAAAAATGGCACCGATTCTCTATAGTTTCAAAGTCCACCATTTACCTTCTGAACTACCAAAGCCATTAAAATTAATTATTTTCTAAGCTATGATTTAAGTAAAGATTAAATCCACTACTCTATTAACTCATAAATATGATGATAAAGCTTGTTTTTCTGTTCAAAGATCGAAGTTAAAGTTTCAAACATATTGGAGTTAAGCATATGAAAAGATGAAAATAATCAAAAGGGTTTCTTCGGAATCAAAGGTAAAATATATCAATACAGAAAAGTTGAGCGTAATCATTATTAAAAAAATAAGTAATAAATCGTTCTGTGCTACCTTTCTCTCGCTGTCAATGAGAACCAATTCAATTGAGAACTTCGCTATCGTATTTTTACATCGCCCGATAAGATCATTATTTATTGATGATTGTGTGAAATAAAAATATCCATTTCAGTTTCTCAAATAATTGTACCGTTGTGTGCGGGCGTGTCATTATTAAATAAGGCCTTTCATTGGATAAATATCGCGTATCGTCGGTCGTAATTAAGATTTTAATATGTAAATTTTGTTCCCCTAAATTATCGTTGTTGTCTTCATTTTCGAATGTAGTTATTAACTATCAACATCACAAAATGTGAGTGAGTGCGAACATTTTCGTTCATTCAAAGGCTTTTTAGTCATTAATTACAACCTTAAAACATAAGTACTTAATATAGATCTAACTATCTTGTAGGTACTTTATTAAACCAGTAGGATGACAAATACAAAATTTTGCAGATATCTATACTAATATTATAAAAAGGTAAAATTTGTATGTAGGAGGTATTCTCTGAAAGTAATAACCCGATTTGAAAAACACTCGAAAATATTACATGTTATAGTCCATTTATTGAGGAAGGTTTTAGATTAATTTACATCACGGTAAGATTCGTAGTAGCGATGCAATAAGCATAAAGCGACTGGCTAGTATAATATATAAAAACGTGGAACATAAAAAATTAAAATTCACCTCCTTAGGGTGTTTAAAAGACACAAAAGTTTGTACGGTGCCGTTTTAAAATACAGAAATATATTTGTAGAATCTAATATTTATGTAAGTAATAAAAATACATTCAAGTTAATTCTAATACTTAATATAAATATTGGTTCGTTGGCTGCATGAGGTGACGGCGACACATGGTTCTTTAATACATTGCTTCCAATCATATAAAATATAGCCTTAAGTCAATATATAAAATTACATTAATTAAATATAAGTACTAATATCTAAATTAATGAAACTTCTGCTTCCGTATTTAGTTACGATATAAATTAATGTGGAGAAACAAGATGCATTGAATAAACACAATATGCGATGCTATTATAAATCGCAAATCCTAGCAGAAGGTGAGGAAACGAGCGAGATAGAACGAGAATTATTTGAGGATAGAGTGAGAGGTGTGCATAATTTATTACGTTGTAGTTTTAATATCCGATGGACGGTCAACGCAACCGGTTGCACGAGCCGCTGGTTACTTAATTGCGTCGAATTCATTTCCCCGCACTTGGTTTTGTTTGCCAATATTGGATTCCGGAAAAACAAGCATGTTTTTCCGATCCCTCCGATCGGTAATGAATACTAAGCGGTATTATTTATTCCAATTCTTTTGTATTCTTAAGATTTATTAATAATAAAATTAAAGTACTCCCTCTTTTCAAACACTTTTTCTTTGGTAAATAAATATGTTAAACAAAAACCATTTACTCATAAGAGTTTATATTCGACTTGCGTATTAAAAAATTGTTCGAAAAACGAAAACAATATTTCCATCAGTAAATAACGGTTAATATATCCTTGAAACGTCTACTTTTATTGTATGCCTAATTCATTGAAACCTCGTTTTACTGATAAAACCGTATTAAAGCAATCATTTCTGTTTGATTAAATTTATTCGCTTTAAGAGTCTGTGTATCTTAAAACGCAATGTAGCAAGCACTTCGGACGCGAGATGGGCATATTAATGAGTTGAAAAAAGAAAAATACATTTTACGAAACAAGTTCTTTATGACTTAATGTTGCGTGGAAGAAATTGCCAAATTACTTCAGATTATTGTGGGTGATCTTTCATTATACATTTTAATCAAACACAGCGGGCAACCGGAGATTTATGAGGAATGAATGAAGAAATCAAGTGTCAGAATTACAAGTCGCAGGCGCAAGTAATTCCGCTATTCATTCTCACTTTGATCGTCGTCTCTTTACAATTTGTCTCCCTTTATATGAAGGGGAGTCGGTAAAGGGACGTTCCTACTTAACTTCACTTACGGAGAATTATAGTCTTTCTGTGTGTTTTAATTAAGGCTGAACATTGTTGAAAGAGACACGGCTGAATGATCATACGAAGGGCGATTTTAATGCACACTACATTACGTTTAAAATGACTTTTGTGAACTCTTTACAGTGGTGTTCTAATATTAAATTTTTCCTTTGTAAAGACTGTCTCGATTGGAGTGGGTTTTAAGTTTATATCTTTAGTATAAAAAGTGCAAGTAGATTGTTAAAAATTGTTTACAATATAAGATTTCGACGATGAGTACTATAATGATGTGAAAACACTCTGTCTTCTTAATATAGTCCACATTCCGAACCAGCAATAGCTGAAGGTACTAAGCTAGCAATGGATTTGTAAATAATTCAAAGATGCTTGTAAATTTTTGTTAGTTGTTCTTTTATTATCGTACTGATTATCACTTTATTTACCGCTGTATAAAATATATCAGATTTACTTGAATCTACAATTGAGGTATAAATGTCAAATAAAAGAAAAAACTACTATTCTAAACCTAAAATATAATATATTGATGTCATTTATGTACTAAATATCTTTTATATTCGTAAAGCCATTGTATTGAGCATTAAATTGAATTTATTAGTATACGCGGAAAGGATTTTATTGCGTTTGGAAGATTTCCAATTGTTCATACTGCATTTATAAATGCGTCTAAGAATGAAGGAATTAGAAACAAAAAAAAGCATTAAATTAGCCATAAAAGTAAAATTGTTTCGTGTTTTTAATTTACAATTTGAAAATTAAAACAAAATGTGAAGTCAGGACCATAAAAATAAGGTGTTATATGTACGAAAATAACAGCAGAGTAACGATAGAAAAAAAAACAATAGCCCGAATTAAAAAACGTTGGCTCACTCGAGTGCATACAACAAAGGCTCCTTGAAAATCGGAATACGTTTACGGTCACGCAAAAATGAACTCAATTTTAAAAATATACAGATCAAAATGCCGTGCAATTTTGTTTAAAACCCACGCGGACAACATAGACTGACGTATTACACAAGTACATTAAAACGCATACTTCACTCACACATGGAATGTCCGAACTCGAGTGACGTTTACCGGCTATTGCGACGGTGATGACGTCATATCCGGGCCCTAAGCACCCGTGTCATCACTCCGACGCGATCCTATTACTATTTGTCCTATCGCTTAAGTTGTTTTTATCGACAGAATCTCTTTAATAAGATATCGACGCGGCGGATTCAATGAGATATGATTCTATATTATGTATTGTTTATATTATTATAACAATTAACTGTGATAACTAAGTTATATATGCAAAATGAGTTGCGAATGCCGATCATTATTACGTAGGTAGTAATAATTACTGGTGTAAAGTATACAATTTATCATGTACATATTATTTTTTTAAACATTTACGTATAATATGTTAATGATAATTATTGTGATTGTGCATATAATTATAGTCGTATCAATTTTTTTTTAAAGTTATACATACATACCTACATTATCTCATTTGCAAGTATCATACCGTTATGTAAAGTACACAATAATTATTTAATTTTTCAATATTGTACTTAATATCTTTTGGTTGCGGCTTCGCGTTTACATAGATTTTGTTTGTTGATCGTTCAACTTATTTATTTATAATATATAATTGTAAGACATCTATAACCATCTCGCAAACCATCATACAAACAATAAGTCGGCAAATTTTAATCGCAATCGAAAATACGTTATTATACTAAGACATATGTAGGTGTGAATAAACAATTAATATTTTTTGTATAAATATTAGATTTGCTCTTCAAAACATAAGAGCATTATAACAAGAAGCATTATTTAGTAGAAGTTCGTTTTCTAAAAATAATCTTAATTCTTCTTATCAATCTTAGAATTTTTATCCAATTAGCTTTCGCGGGATGATTCTACCTGTGTTAATTAGCAACGTTATCGGTATTTACAGAACAATTTCTCTATCCTTTCACTAGGTAATGTTGAAAAAGATATCTGATAAATATCTCGAGGGAGTTGCGAGAAAGACTAATTAGTTTAAAACATGTTTCTGTTGTTATTCGTTAATAATGGTAAATAAAATGCTTGTGATTTTTTTATGACTAATTAATGTTTAAAAAATTATTTTTAAAACTATTGAATATTATATATTCATTATATATTTTGTGATTACAATAAATGAAATATTTTTTTTTGTATAATAACTATTTAGTCATTCAAATCTGTTTTACTAAATTCTAATTACAAAAATCTGTTTAACTAATTCTTTATAATTCAATTGCAATAAATCAGGCAATTATATAAACAGATTTTAAACATATATAATCGTATTACGGATAAATTTAACTTATCTATCGCTCTATTAAACCAATTTATCATCTAAATTCAGGTCACAAATATCTGTCGAAACATTCATAACGATTTAATGAAACGAAAACAAATTTTTTACATAAGTATTACAAAACAAAGAAAGGAATTGTTTGATTTGTTAGACGGTCTTAAGTTTCAGGAACAAAGCAAATGTTTCGAGGAAATCCCTATTTCCGCCGATTGGTCCCTTCGCAAATGAGATTATTCGTTCGACTGTCTTATAAATTTACATGATAGGATAAATATAGAATTTATTTTTGGAGCAAATTTTTATTATGAAAATTTTTACGGAAGCGTGGATTTGAATTAATATATATAATTAAACTCATTTTAATTGTTTTATCTGTTTTTAAAAGTCTTACCAAATAAATAAATTACTAACTTGATGATTTATGTAATTTATTATTTTTCTATTAATAATTGAGGTTATTTGAGGTCGGATGCAATGCACGTGGTTTAGCTTTAAAAGAAAAAAAAATTGTTAAAGATTTATGGATTGTTTTTTTTTTATTACGGAACTCTAGCTGTGCTCTGCGGTTGCA
The DNA here is from genome assembly GCA_037950945.1 of Hypolimnas misippus. Lineage (NCBI taxonomy): Eukaryota > Metazoa > Arthropoda > Insecta > Lepidoptera > Nymphalidae > Hypolimnas > Hypolimnas misippus. The sequence goes on from JBBEEQ010000019.1 coordinate 7,243,050, forward strand.
CTCGCGTTTATGGTTACTGCTTCGCTTCTATGAGTCGTAGCGTGATGTAATATTCTATATATTTTCAGCCTTCCTCAATAAATAAACTATCTAACATAAAAATCATTTTTCAATTCGAACCTAAAGAAGTAGTTCCTGAGGTTAACGCGTTCAAACAAACAAACTTTTTAACTTTATAATAATTAGTATAGATAGAATTCATAAATCAAATTGCATTAGCGTTTATAAATACATTAATATATTTAACATTGTTTTAATATTCATCGCAATTATACACGACCGCTGACACCAACAACTATTCAACTAGTAGGTAGCTAAATACAATTAACAAGTTATTTATATAAATAATAATGTTTAAATATTCATATCATAATATTCTTCGATTTAAATTATTTCACAAAATAATACAAACCTATTAAATTTAATAAAGAATATACCATACAGATGTTTGTCGTGGTCTGGGTGTTTGTGTTTGTGTTGTGAGTGTTTCCGGACCCCCGACACAAGGTCATGAGATCTTAATAGGAGCCGTTGAGTGTGATGCGTTAACAATAATCCCATTGCATAAGATTTTTCAAGTAATTGTTTGCACTGCTAAGACGGTTTTTAGCATAGTACAATTAACTTCCAGTAGGTGATTAAAATAAGTTTAGCCGGTCTTCCTTTATAATAAAATCTACGTTGACGCAAACAAAGAGACGAACAAAAGCCAGTCAAAATTACGAAGATAAAGCTATTGGAAAATCGTAATCAAAATCGTTTATCCCTATTGTGAAAATCTTCTATTACTTAGTCGACCTAGATATTGAATACACTAAGGTAACCGTATCATGAACTGAATGAAAGATGCTCGGAAGTGAACAATACATGCTTCTCTGTAACGTAATTGAATCATGAATAAACCGGTGGAAAATCAATGTTTACTTGAATTATTATATAGCCTTAGTTTTACTTGTGCCTTCCACTTTGTTTGTATTAGAACTAGTCGGTTCCTTCAACTTCGTCTGCGTAGATTCATCCAATATTTCACCCCCTTCATGTTTTCGCAACAAAAAAATAATGGATGTCTTTCTCCAAGATTCTTTCTATAAGTAAAAAGTAAAGTAACAATCTATGAATGTCCCACTGCTGGACAAATTCCTCCTATTAAGGAGGTTTAGAGTTTCATCCACGCTGCTCCACCGCGGGTTTGCGGATATACATCTGTCAGAAATTCCGGCACATGCAGGTTTCCACAAGATGTTTTCCTTCGCCGCCGCGTTCGAGATGAATTCAAACGGGATTTAGCACTTGAAAAGTCAGCAGTGCTAGTTGGGGTTTGAACCCGCGATCATCGATTGAGATCGACGTGTAACAACGAGGCCATCATCTCCACCGGCTTCTGTCTATATCTATACTAAAATTCAGCAAATTGGTACAGCAGTTTAGACGCCAACAGGTAACAAACATGCAGGTAAAGATGCTTTCATATTTATAATATTAATAGGAATTAAATACTAAAATAGCAGACATAGATGATATTTATGAGAAATTTATTTGAATGACGAATGACATAAATATCTTGTTATTGACTTTTATAAAGTTGTATCTTGTAGAAAAAAAAAGATTCATAATAATATTAAAGTGGTTAATGTATTTAAGTAAATTACTGACTGTACTCTTAGATCTTTAAATTTACGCAACGAATTTTAATGCGATTTTCGTCAATAAAAAGAGTGATTCAAGAGGGAGGTTTATAAGCGTATTATAGCAGAGAAAAGCCGAAAATTTCAAAGATTTGTAATGTCGTAATGTGATGTTTTAAAAAACTTAATTGCATCTGTGTAAAGCCGGGCCGTGTCGCTAGTATTATATATTTTAAAGTTTATTCTATGTATATTTTTATAGGACTTAAGGGTCTCTGTATTAAAAATATAGTAGGTACATTTTAATTAAATATTCTAACCAATTTAATAGAACAAAAAGCAAACTGAGCGTCGGAACGAAAACAAAACTTAAGCCATCAAGTGAAATCCTTACGTAGCGAAGTTTTCATTAGCCTCGAGTAAAGTTAAATGTGGTTCCCTAAAAAAGAGCAAATTATTTTATCTACAATGTAATAAATTACAGACGCTGGAATTCGGACAATATTAAATTCCGCTTATTTAAAGTTTTTAGTGCTCTTCTAAACTTTGCGAATTTCATTCCCTCGTCTAGTTCAGTTTGCAGTCTCATTTCTCACAATAACCGCTTGTTTTTATAATTAAAATTTAAATAAAAACAAATATTTACTTTCCTAATTATTTAGTTAGCAATTGTATCGTTAAATAGCCACATTTCGTTACAGAAAATTAACCGACTTTGTGATTTTTAATATGATAAAGTATCATTATCAAAACTTTCCACATTTTGGCAGTTAAAGAATTAGAAATCATGTGTCGGAATGTAAAGTTTGGTAATATAGAGATAGGTTAAAGTAATTATCCTGTTGTTTTGTCATCCGTCTATAATCGCATCATGCGAAAATTATTGAAGTAATTTTAATGACGTAGTAATAGAAGAGTGAAATAATTGTTACGTATAGAATATAATGTATGAAATGTAAACGCTTTGAGAGTCAAAAACATTTTTGTTAACACTTAAATACTTTAAGTAATTATATTATTCAAGGCAAGGTATTCGTTTTTATAATAAAATCCGCCAAAAATGTTTGCAGTTTTCGATGAATAGATTTAAATCATATGTTAAAAAGTCTCTAATAGCTAAAGCATACTACTCTATAAAAGATTACGTGACGATAAAGATGCGTGGGTATTAGTATATGCTGAATTTCGTAAAGGATAAATAAGGAATTTGTAATCATAAACTGTGTTGTATTGACAATATTTTTAAAGAATAACTATCGAGTTTCTTGCCGGTTCTTCTCGGTAGAATCGAACCGGTGGTAGCTTCATTATTGATGTTTCTTTTTTGTTTTTTCATGTATTGATGATTCAAAAGTGCTCGTGAGAGCCTACTTGAATAAAGTATTTTTTGATTTGATTTTATTTGATTATTAAATAGTAATGGTCACGCGTAAAAATAAATCTCAAAGAATTAATAATCTGTTCCGTAAATCCAATTACATTATAAATACGGAAATTTGTTTGTTTCTTAATTATTATCTTAGCTTAAGCTGAACTTTGAATGACATTTAGTGTCGCCATTAGCAAATTAAATACCTTCTTATCTTAAATGATGATTAGCCTTTTATTAACAAAACAGAAAACCTAGCTCTTATCTCTCTTCTTGAACGGACAATCATAAATTAATTAGGTATAAAGCTTAAACAAATTTTATATATATATATATATATATATATATATACATTATTTATATATATATATATATATATATATATATATATATATATATATATATATATATATATATATATATAAATATAATATATTAATAATAATAAATTAGAATGACATGTCAAAATGTAAGAAACATATACAAAGATTCCCGGAAACATAAACAAATGAAAGATTCAACGTTTTCTGGGAAACGTCTTGTATAATACATTAAAAACATTTTTCGTAATTAACTTACATAGATATATAAAAATAACAACTTCTTTATAAAATTATTGATAAACAAACTTAAAAAAAATTATAACTTTCTTTGTATTTCATAAATATTTACATCGGAATTAATTGTCTCTAGGGACTTTACTCACATTTATGATTTTCGTTCCATTTCCGCTTATGGTTAAAGACTATCTAACACTAGTAAGAAATTTTTTAAACAGAAAAGCACATCCCGAGCTTCCCAAGAAAGAATCAAACCTTTCACACGTTTTGTCTTATAATACTGTTCTTAATAATGTCGTGCAAAGTCTGTCAAATTATAGTAAAACATTGTTCTTATTCTTCTTAATAGGGTTACCTAAAAAATCTAAGTTATCCATGAAGTAGTAGAAGCGACCATGCAACAAATGCAATTTATGAGACATTCTTGAGAGGTAAAAGTTCCCAAGCGTAATTCACAAACAAACAATTCTTTTTATTTTTAATTTAGATCTTTATTTTTTAAAAAAAAACCTATTTCAAGTTTCGATATAGACTTGTTTCTTAATACACGTTTACAGATAATGTCAATGAAAATTAATTGTATCTATGAATTCGTTGTGAATAACTAAGACTTAAAAAAATAAACAGATCTCAAAAACAAAACATGTAATCTGTTTACTTAGAAAACACACTTATACGGACATTTTCGATTTTAAAATTAAATTATTAACGGCATTTCCATAAAATATCTATGGGAACTCTTAGTACATAATTTAAAAAAAAGAAAAAAGTTATGGTCTGGTCGTTAAAATATGAACTTTATTTTGACAAAAAAAAAAACCGTAATATCAATCGCAATGACGAAACTATCATAGTTGTTTATTGTTAAATAATATAATTGCTTTTGCCTTTATCGAAAATGAGTCTCAAACACATTTAACGCTACCTCCGATGCGTTTAATGACCAATAATAAATAACGATGGGGAGTGTAATTGGCGTATTCTTTTTTTATTGATTCCTTATAATTCCGCATAATCGATAATATGTTATTTTACCTCTCGGTTAACCCGTTAACCATTTAATAGATAAATGGTTAGCAGGTTAAACGTTGCGATAAATTTGAACTCATAATAAATAAAACCTTTTTCTGCTCTGTTTGTCAATCATTTTTTTTTTAATTTAGTACTTATTTACGAACGTTAGTTTTGTCAATAAAAATATCGGGATGTAGATTCTACCGAGAAGAACTGACAGGAAACTTTATTAAATTACAATCTTTGTTAAATCTTTGTATTTTTATCTAAGTATATTTAAATAGTGATATACTATCAGTGAATAAATCACGTTATCTTATTTATTATATAATATTAGGCCAAATTTATGAAATCGTACAAGTAAATTTTTTTTTAATTGCTAAAAAAACTGTTAAGATTTGACAATTTATAATATTATAGTTTTTTATTATAAATTCTGGCTTCGAGTTGAAAAAAACGGCAAATAAGTCATTTATTCATTACTTACTAATAAATTAGCTTCATGTTTGGAAATTAAAACATATCTAGTTTTTTATTGATTTTAGATCTAGTTCCTCACATAGTTAACAGTATTTGAAATTATTTGTATTTAAGCTAAATGTAATTTTGGTTTATTTTTAAAAGAATGCCAATCGTTATATCATTCGTTCACCACTTAGCTTCGTGTCTTGCAAGTTTTATACCTTAGCAGTCGAGTCGCTAGATCGTCTTGAAAGTTGAGCGGTGCCGTGGAAACAAAGCATCAATGTCCTACTTGCGATGTAATCTTTATGAGCTTTTCAACGATGCCTTTTCGATCGATTATTGTGTAAGTTGCGCGAATAAAACACGAACAATACGACTGTCTATTATCGTAAAGTGATTTTTGAGCAGTTTTTAGAATGGTGTATGTCTTTTTTGGAGTAAATAGGTATAGGTAATCATTTTCACACTTAATTGTTTTGCCTAATTAAATGTTTATGAATATCATTATCACGAGATTATTAAAGCGGTATTTTTTTGATAGTCTAATTACACTTAAATATATTTGAGTAATAAATTACTTAAAATACGCTCATAGCAGTAACCGTTAGCTTACCGTGGGTATGTATATGTTTTACCACTTTATTTTTCTTAACATATTTTTAGCAATTAATACTGATCAACATCAATAAAATTAGAATTTTGTATATATAAAATAGAGAATTTTAAACATTTACAAAATAAAAAATATTTATGTACAAATTATGTCTGCGTGGAATATTAGCAAGTATGCAATTACATTTACATTAAAAACAAAAATAAACAATTCCAAAAATCACAAATTTCGATTTGTAATCGAAAAACATTACAAAAAGTTATAAATGAATAAACATCTTAACAATAATGTAGCATTTTTCCTTATTACCCAATCGCATCGCCCAGACAAGTCATCTTTATGCTAATGGCGGCCAATTCGCAACTCCCGGTCTCCGTTAACTAGCCTCTATTTTTTTACGAAGCCTTGGGAGGCGTTAAATGTTACGATATTGAAAACAATTTGCACTGAAAAATTGTTTCGAACGAAAAACAGAATTCCAATTTAGGTAAAAACCCATTTTTTTATGAATACCTACCTACGTCAATTTTTTGAAGCAGAGTTAATATTGTTACAGATTTACAAACTTATTTACAGATTTACAAATTTACGTACTATGAACATCTCTGGTCAGTGAACAATGATCTATTTAATATCATGAATTATCAACTTTTATAATTTAAGTTAGTAAACTCTCAAGACAGCTAAACGTTGCAAATTTAGTTTTAAAAGAGTAAGATTGTATTAACTTTGCCAAAAGTTAATTATTTAAAGGTGTGTTAACAATAATATGAACCCCTGCAATGGGTATTATTCAACCGCAAATTGTGTCTCCAAATTGAGTTACACGGGCGAGCGGGAGCTATGTTTTCACCGTGGAGTTAATTGCCCGAATACTACCAATGTCCAACATTATTGGTTGCTGTTAGTTGTTATAACATAAATCTACAGCCTCGATCCGTTTATTTTAGATCAAGTATATTTTTTTATAAAACTGAAACCAAAAAAAGAAGGACTTTAAAAGTATATTATCTATCCATTTTCGTTTATTTGGGTCAGATACTTATTTCAGTTCATTTTAGGAATTTTCGAAATCAGTTACAAAAAAATGTAATACTGAGCTGCGTTTGTACGTAAAACAAAATTAAAAAAAAACATACATTAGGTCTCGAGTGCCTCCTCCTTTATTGAAGTCGGTAGAAAAGGTTGTATTTTATAGACATACATTTTAAAATATAAGAACACCACAATTGTTTTAAAAGCAGCATGAAGTGATCCTCTTTGCGAAATAAACCAAAATATTTAGGACGCGCAACTTCAGCAAACTTAAATGCAATAAATGTCGAATAAAACTTTGTATTCATAATTACTTACATTTTCAATGTAAACACTGTTAATTTGTTTCATAAGCTAAGTGGGGACAATTAGATTTAATAGGTAGGTAGGTATGTCACATTAAAGTTCCGAGCTGTTAATCAACTTTTTTATAATAGGTTTTAATCAACAGTATTGGCATACTTCTATTTGACTATATTTATGAAATATTTCAAGGGAGTTTTATGTTTTAAGGGTGAGTTTCGTTATAGCATAATAATTTAAATATGCCTCTACCGATATAGATTTTTATGACGTGACTACAATCCTTACACTGTCACTATAAGGTGACTGCCTACATGAAAGCGTTGTTACTTGAAATATGCTTCGTATATAAGTATATATTGTTTTATATGTTCATGGGCGACTACAGGAGGGCGCCATGATATTCATACGTGAAAGGAAATATACAGAAAATAAATCGATAATTAATAAATTAATTTTATTATCCCCTTTTTTATAGAATTATGCAGCTTAAACTACCCTAGGATATACACAAAAAATGCATATCATTATCAACCCCAAAATCTGCCGGCGATCACACAATATTTACATACAATTTTTCTAAAACTATAAATTATATAGAATTTATACATAGATGTTGAGAATATGATTTTTGAAGTTGATAATATTATAAGTAACCAATGAATAACGTAATAAAAATATGTAAAACATTTTTTATACCGTAATTTTCAATAACGTGAATTGGTTTTGTTCGACCACAAATGAAGTAGGCCTGTATTGGGGGACAGGAGTCGTGTCTCGCTTTCAAGTTAATTGCTTGAGTGTAACCGCTGTTCAACAATATTGGTTATTTGTCGCTACAAGTATCTGTATTGCGAGGTACGTAGTTGACGTCCCCAAATTAGCATAATCCTTGCATTCATGCACACGTATTCGTCTGCGTAGAACACTTTTAAGTCAATAATAAGACTATGCCCTTCTTCGAGGTTTAATATATGTTTTCTTAAGTAGCAGACAAAGGAGCAGGTCATTCACCTGATGTTAAGTGATAACCGCGGCCCATGGACATCTGATGCACCAATAGAACTACAAATGCGTCATAATTACTTTCCCTATAATAGTTAACTAGCTGTCCCTTGCGCTTTCATTTGTGTTGATGCTTACTGCTTCGCTCCTACGAGTCGTAGTTTGATGTAATATATCCTTTAGCCTTCATCAATAAATAATCATTCTAACACAAAAAGATTTTTTCAATTCGAAACAGTAGTTCCTGAGATTAGCGCGTTCAAAAAACAAACTATTCAGCTTTATAATATTAGTATAAATTATAGTTAATATATTTAGTACAGACACAGAATAAGTAAATCCTAGGATTAACGCATCTAAAGAAGCAAGCTCTTTAGTTTAATATAAATAACTTGGTTTTGTAAAAATAAATTAGCCGCTGACAGTTAAATAAAAATATCGATGCAAATATCGTATAATTCTATACGAGTACATAAAATTGAAGAGTTTGTTTGTTTGAACGCGCTTATCTCAGAAAATACTGGTCGGAATTTGAATTTTTTTGTGTAAGATAGTTTATTTAATGAGGAAGGCTATAGGCTATATTATATCACGCTACGACCCATAGGAGAAAAGCAGTGACCATAAACGCGAATGAAATCGCGAGGGGCAGCTAGTAAATTGTAATATCGGAGCAATGCTGGCAGCCTGCGGTCGATCTGTGCGTGAATCTATTTAGAATTGTTTCGACGTTGTGAATTTCGATAAAGCTATTTTATTCTATTTTAGTACGTTGAAACGGTTTTAATCGTGTATGATATGTGAAATTTCATGAGAATAATTTAACAGTTTTAATATATTAATTACTAGCCGTCCCTTGCGAGTGAAAACTCGCATTTATTGTTACAGCTTCACTCCTATGAGCCGTGGTGGGATGTAATATAGCCTATAGTCTTCCTCAATAAATAAACTATCTAACTCAAAAATAATTTTTCAATTTGAACTAATAGTTCCTGAGATTAGCACGTTCAACAAACAAACAAACTCTTCAGCTTTATAATATTAGTATAGATTGAATTGCTCTACAGTCTCAAAATTCAAGAAATTCCTTTTTATTTTTAGAAACGAAATTTATTTAAGACATTAGTTTCTTTTTGATGGTCTAATTTCAAACTGTCTAAGCTTCATTTATAATTAACAAGCTTTTGCCCGCGGCTTCGATTTTATGATCGTTTGAAAGTTATTTTTGAACCCTTGGAAAACAATATTTAAGTCCTTTTTTCTATTTTAATTTCCTTTCTTTTTACTGCTGATACTTAATCTGCAAAAATTTCATGACGATCAGAAGAGTAGTTGAGGAGTAAAAACGTAACAAAAAAAATGTTGATTTACAGATATAAAAATAAATAAGTACTAAGTCTGTTTTATATTGTTATCCGCCTCTATTCACTTCCGTGCTGTGTCGTCGTTGATCAATTCTTTATAAGCTAATAATAATGTAAACAGATCTTTTGAAATCAAATAAATAGGTATTTTCTGTAGGGCAATAATGCGTGCACTTAGCTATTACAACGCGACTTATTTTGGTAGTTAATTTCTAATTTTTGTACTGAAACTCTACAAATCAACAGCCAAATGTCGCAGTGCGATAGCAGTAGCTCACCGCTATAACCCTCCTGATCGTAAACAAAGAACAAATTCTTAAAATTAAAATCTATTGAATTTAAATAGACTTTCACAAGCATTTTGTTATTGTTAGAACAAAAAACAGATACAAAAACAGAAGTTATTCAGCTACATATTAGTGTAGATAAGCTTTTCACCAAAATAAGCAAACAGTGAATTGTTCTAAATCTATCCTAATATATACATATAAGCTGAAGAGTTTTTTTGATTGAACGTGCTAATCTCGTGAACTACTGGTTTGAAATGATAAAATATTTTTTAATTAGATAGTTTATTTATTGAGGAAGACTATAGGCCATATTACATCACGCTACGACTCATAGGAGAAAAGCGGTAACCATAAACGCGAGTGAAACCGCAATGGACAGCTAGTAATAAATATAACCGATTTAAATTCGTTTTAAGCTTTATTTCAATTCCAACTAGTTGAATCTGAAGTTAACAGGCAGTTACCCCTATTACGTTAGAATAGATCCTCTCGATGGCGGACTGATTGAAATTCAAAGTATAAGGTCATTTGTGTCTTGAAGATAGTCCCAACTTTAGCAGAATTTGTGATGTGAACATTCTGTTGGAACTAAAACATCTTTAGTTGTTAGCGGTATTATTATAATAGTGAGATTTTGTTTGCAACTATTGATTTTAACAGCGTAACTATTTCCAAGTTTTGATACGATGGCCTGAACACTTTGTACTTTGTAATCTTGAGCACTATCAAAGTTAACTTGTTTCCGAACAAATTCCAAGTTGGCTAAGTTTACCGATGACGTCGTAACTCTTAACGCTATAAGTCATATCGCCTTGTAATTTTTACATAGAGACCAAACATTCCATTCCAAGTATTATATATGTATAAATTGGTATAGTGGTATAGTAATAGACAAAATCTATATTTTTAAACTTTGAATTTTTATTTTATTTTGTAACAGCCATAATATAAAGCTTGAATTGGTTTTTGGTTGAAAGTAATGTTTCTTGGCATTACGTTTACACCCTTCAACTAGATGTGCAGATTGAGTTTTAACGTAAAAAGGACATTTTAGCTTGTTGAGTTATAAGATAAAATTTTACGAGGAAAATTTTTTATTAAAATACATTATGTATTATACAGCGTTAGAAAGGCTAAGTATAAGATCATAAACTTTTCGCTGCTGGATGCAAGCATCTTTTCTCATTACAGAGGATTCAAAGCTTAACTTACCACGCAGTTTTGCTAAGAAACAAATAGATCAGTTTATAAAAAGAATAACGAGTAGAGTATTTTAAAAATATTTTAAATATACAACAGTATAATAATGCTTCCTATTTTTTAATTTAAGAAACATTAAAATACTTCTAATCTATTGATTTGGACAGTATTTATGTCAATTGTTTGTTTTTTTCTTAAAGCATATGCGACGTACATATGTACTATATGTAAGTTACATTTAAACGTGATAAACATTTTTGAAATGTAATTTTAAAGACACATCTTATATGTTTAGATTTATTTATATCACCGTTTGTGTGCCCTTCTTTTAGCTCTAATGTCGGTGGCATTTCAAAATAATTATAAAGTTTACATTACTTGTACATATTTATAAAATAAATTCGATAATAACCTCAAAGCATATTTATAGAATTATTTATATTTATTAGAACAATGAATCATATGGCAAAATTAACAGCTGCCTAAATACACAAGGAAATCAAAAATAATTTGTTCATTGTTGATAGATTAAAAAACTCTAAAATTATAAAATCGATCACGACCTTATAACTATTATTAAATCAGCTTCAAATGTTATGCAGCAATACTTATATTAATTCGTATAATTTTATGCTTCCTATACTTTCCAATAGTACAAGTCATCCATTTTTATTCCGACTCGCTTTACAATCGATTGTCACGTAGCACGCATTTGAAATTTTAAAATAGGAAAAGGAACACATTGGAACAACCTACCAGTTTCATCAATATGTTACACGTCAGCCGTTTATATTATACAGTTTAAAAATGTTTATAAAGTTTTTAAAACATATTTAAAAATTGAATATTTGTTCTATTTTTAAATTCAATAAATATTAAAGAGGCTCTGCTTATTAAAACAAACGTATCATTGATGCGCATTAAAAGTACTTGCACTTACTTAAATGTCACGTTACGCAATTTACTCAGCGTTCGTACGTTCTCTCACTCCTTTTAAAGAGTTCTTACTTTGACAGAGGCTTATGTTGGATTCTGACAGCTTTTCAAAGATGATGTAATGCTCGTCGTGCGACCTTGTCACAATGCAAACGAGAACATTAAATGGAGGTTAACAGCGTGTTTACCGAAACAAGGAAGATATGCATATTTTTTTAAAGATATTAATAGATTGATACAGCCTGGCTTTACAGTTTACGTTTTAATCTATATATGATATACAAATAGTGATATTTAAATATATCTTTATTTGTACGTATAATATAATAAAATTGTAACTGAGATTTCTTTTTATATCTTTACTTACTGTACTGCTCGTTGATAAATTTACTTAGGAGACGTCTTTAATAACGTTAGTAATCAAAACATTTGTTTGACTGTATGTTTTTACGCATAACACGTAAAATCTACTGTATTTCTTCAAATCTAATTTAAAATCTGGTACCAGTTTCGCTTTGATACATCACGCCGCCTAGAATCCGAGCTATCTTTACAAACAGAGTTTTTTGAAGATGAAGGAGTAGGCAAAAGGTAGTGTATAAAGCTATAAAGTATTTCTGACATCAATCTTACATTTGTTAAGAGCCCTAACAGATACCGCTATAAGCGCGCTAGCTTCTTTGCCCTAACTATGTACTGTAAGTCTTACCGCGAGTTTTACAGCCTCGTTCAAACTTCCACATACCGAGTATATTTTGTTTATATCACTTCGAGAAATATTTTCCACGGCATAAAGTTTATATATTTCTTACGTTCTTTGTTCACAGATCAATTGTTCGTCAAGGAAGCAGGGAAGAAAGAACTGTTGAACACACTGAAATATTTTTATAACTTTTTTTTATCGTGTCTATTCTAATGATGCACAATATTATTAAAAATATTATACGATTAGTTTTTAAACCGGCTTTGATGCTAATTGTATTGTCATTATAAATTATATATCCATATGTACTTAACTAAAATAATAGGGTATTTTTCTGAACGTTGAAAATGCGCCAAAAAACATTTGGAATAAAGTCTTATAATATTAAAACGAGCCTGAGTGCTACAGCTCGAAAATCTGGGTATCGACTTCATCAAAAATCGAATGGGCAATATTATACCTTGAAGTTTCATTCATAACAATGTACTTTAATAAATCAATATGTACAATATGAAAACTTTTTTATTCGATTGCATGGAAAAGATGTAAAATATATACACTCGATTGCGGACAAAATTCTGTATTTTATTATAACTTCTATGACACACTTATGATAATTCTAGGATAAACTAATTTAAATGTATATGATATCGAGAGAATTTTTACACTAACGTGGCTATGTGAAGTATTTCAAATAGTGTTTTTGTTATAATTTTGCATTAATTGCTCCTTTAACATTATGGTGTAAGTAACAACCTGTACATGTCTTACTGTTAGGCAGTCCTCTTCCTATTAAGAAAAAGCGGATAGACATAAGTGTCAGAATGTCCCCAGATAAGTTTCTTCAGCGCTAAGTACGAGATGAATTTAAACATATATTTGGAACTTGAAAACTGTTCTTATCACTAGGTTCTTACCATTATGCCATATCGTCTCAAAAAATTATGTTGTACTAGTTATATATTACACAAACAGGTTGAACCGTTCGCTATTATGGTTTACGTTAAATATGATACTCCATAATTGTGTTCAAATGACTCATATTTCAACAACTTAATTGTACAAAGGCGGAAGCAAGTTTGGCTTAACAAGCTCCTGCGGCAACGACTATTACTTTGAAACTACAGATCGACTGTGGCGAAACACGGTTATGTAAATTGAGATACAATATTAAACATTACTAATGATCTGTGCAACAGAAACACTGAGTTATAATCGCTTGAAGGAGATTGGGGTTACTTTTCACCTGAATGCCAAAGGAGAGTTTTGTTTTTTTAACGTATGTAGGTTTGTATGTCGAATGTAACGTACTTTAAGGTGTCATTAAATTCGTCTCAGCTATGAGGGTGACATAGGGTATTTTATACCGCAGAAATTTCCACAGAAATGGGATTTAATCCGAAATATTGATCGCCAATACTGCTTTTCCGATTTCATAACTGCTTAAACCTAAAGGAAAATTATATGGTGTATAAATCTTGTAACGCTTTTTTTAGAACTCGGGTTTTTATTTTTTTATACTTATTATTATTATTATTATATATCCTCTTTTTATTTCTCTAATACTGTCTTTATTAGAAAATAGTTTCCACGTTGCCTGATTCCGTCATCTGTGTTTTTCAAATGCTTAATTCGTATTCGTATTTCATCTCGTGCACAACTTTGCGGGAAATATCACGAGGAAAATGAATATTGACTCTTTACTTAGGGAAAATATTACAAGGATAATTGTATATCCCTGATAGTAAATTGTCAAACATATATTTTCATTAAACCGCAATAGAATAGTGTGGTAGATAAAATCCAAATTTCCTCTTTAACAGGAAACAAAACTTTATCATTGAGACATTTATAGACTGTTCATTAATTATGTATATAGTAAATGATGTATCTACTTCTATCGCATTTTAAATTTTTAGTACCTACTTCTAATGCATTTAATTGAAGATTAACACAAAATAGTAATATAAACCATTTGAAACAACTTTACTTAAGAAAGGTGGTCAAGATGAAATAGGGAATTACATTGTACAATATAAAACTTTAGTCGATTTTATTAAATAAGGTAGCGGTAAATTCACAATGTAATTTGTTGCCTTTATTTCCAACGGGTCAACGAGTTATATATTAACAAATATATATTTACCGAAAAAATATTAAACGTCACGTTTCATAGTTTCAGTTAGGTTTGTGATGTATATATACTTATGTTATCTACTACAATCTCGCGTAACCTTATATAACTTTAATAACAGTAATAACATTTAGGTTACGACCAAGTTTATATAGAATAATTAATTAAACAATTGATTTATATGAATGTAATAATTTTGTGATAATAGGTTAAACTTGTCAAGCAAACAATATGAATGTCCACGCACACAAGTTATATCATTTTAACTATGACGAAATTAAATTGTAGTTTATCATTAGTGTGTGGAAGTGAGAATAATTATTACTATTAATTGTCGAATATGCTAATTAGTGTAGTTGTCTAATTGCGGAGGATACAGTGTGATTTGATGTGTACGTAGACTGTTCCCATTATGCCATTTGTTATGTTTAATTATACGATGTTTATTTAATAACGCTTTTATAAAAGATGGAAATAAAAGACCTGACAAATTATTTAATTTCATGTAACTTTATTGTTTTTTTTTATAAATTCTAGTATAGATATAAAATAAATAAGAAACTTAAATTCTGCTATTTATAATAATTTCTTCTTCTTCTCCCACTTCTCTTTCTTTGCCCAGCAGTGGTTGCTACTACTAGTAATAATTTCTGTACAATGTCCGCGCGGGATGTTGGCATAACTGCTAAAAACATTTTCCTTTTGAATAGCAATATCCATACTCAGGCACAATAATAGAAATGTTACTTCTATATTGACGAAATATTATAATTATATTTAATTAATCTATTTTTAATTAAAAAACATTTGCTCTAATAACAACCGTGTCAAATATCAAAAATACTTGAATGCATTCATACAAATAATTCTATTAAAAATAAAAAGAAAAGGAAATTAAAAAATAACTATATTAATTATTTATAATTTAATTAATTATTAATTTCCTTTTAATTTCCTTTTTATTTTTAATTTCCTTTTCTTTTTATTTTTAATAGAATTATTTGTATGAATGCATTCAAGTATTTTTGATATTTAATTAATTCGTTAACTATTTTTTAATAATAAATATTATCCAAGCACCTTTTACTATCAACTGAGAACAAAGAAAGAATTAAAGCCATACGGTTGTATAATAAAGCTTCGCGGCAGGCCACAGATAATCGAGTCTACTTCTAGTTGTTCGGAACCGCCGAGCAAATCTCTCACTAGCTCGTTTGTCACTTCGAGACCGTTTGCCGGACTTACTCTCGGCTGCTATTAACTGGGCGAATTTATCGCTACTTTATACGTGCGCCGAGTCACTCCGAGTCGATTCATGCACTACTGATATCGATTAGTTGTCATTTTATTGCTCAAAGGAAACGTTCGATACGTCTCAATGTCGTTAGATTGCTTTAGCATACATTTGTGGGTAATTTTCACTTTAATCGAATCATTTCGATTTACGGAATGTATTTCGATTACTATCGTAATGTTCGATATAATAGTATTATCATGTTTCGCAATTGTCGGTTGGTTTTAATAAATGTTGTAAGGTGTTGATATATTGCTTACGCCGCCATTTATCGCCATATTTTATACAGGCCGTGACACTCCAATTCAATACATGAACAACTACGATCGATTACCTAACATTTGAATACTACGAAAGCGAGAGATAAATGTTACGCAGTTGCGTGCGACTTGTTATCCGCTGATCTTAATAAATGGCCTTGTGTTTTTATTTAACGCCTGTTAAACTGTTACTCTATAAGTAAATTAGATTTGTTTCAATTTGTTGAAAGTGTTGTAATCCTGATCGTTTATCACAATTATTAATTTTGTAACTTGAGATAAGATACTGCAAATGTAATAACTACCGTTTCGGTAAACTACTAGATCTACAACTATCGTTTAAATAGATAATTTTAGTAAAATTGTTTTGTCAAAATGTTATTGTTGTGTTCAGGTCTTAACAAATTAGTTACAAGGGCAGTTGTATTTATAATAATATTTGTTATTTGCTGGTTTAATGATTCTGGTACAGATACCGGTGTATAGATACTTGTACTTTTGAGAACATGTTTAAACTTTAGCGGATATATATATATTAAATCGCAGCGACTTATTTCGCTTTTATTAATTCATCGTTTTATAATAAAATCATTTTCTCTATTAAAATAGGAAATATAGACGATAGATAGACTATTGATGACGGTAAAAATTCCATAGTAAGCATAGCCATTAGAAGTTCATAGTAAACTTTTTAAAATAAGTTATATTTTTTTTTATATATATTATATTGATTAGGACCATCAGTACTACACTAAAACATACATAATTAAACCAGTGTCAGTATTTTACATATTATGATGCGTAATTTTTTAACATAACCACAATATGCTTGTTAAAAAAAAACTGCAAATTCACATTACATTAAGCAACAAATTAAAGAATATTTATAATAATTATTTTAATTAAATAAACGTAAAAATAATATGCAATAGATTCAGCAAGTACAAATTGTGTTCTTAAAATCGTATTAAAAGTACACTTAACAATACGTCTTTGTTTAAAAAAGAAAGATTACGATTTAATAGTAATTAATTAAACGTTGAAAGATGATTTGTTGTTGTCGTCGGTCTTAATAAATGTCTCAAGGTATTGCGTTGACTACTCGCCTCTCTCTATTAATCATAACTTTGTCCAGACACATTCTTTTCGATTCAATTTTCTCTAGTGTATGCAATGCTTTATTGTTCGAAGCTTCGAAACGAGCTATACGACTCAATATGCCTCAATATCTCCGCGTTGACGGATTGTCTTACCGTCTACTAGACGTCACTATAATATGCAGTGAGTCGAGCATTTTTTATAGGATATAAACATCGATTTCTTATTTATTATACACATTCTACTTTAATATTAGCAACCATAACTATGTAGACGATTCGCATTCTCGTTTCCTATCTTTATCAGTCTTCAAATTGACTTCTTTCGTCGCACTTTTAATATATTATGGTAGTAAAATTAACTTTATCGTTCGACGCTTCGTTCAAACGATTTGTCGATTGTACGAATCGTATTGCTCGTGCCGGCGCGCTGTCGGCTAACTCAATATATTCTCATGTCTCGGTGTTCGGAGATAACTGTAGCCTCTATTAGCCGCCATTTTATACATGCACCGTGTCACCCCGACTCAATTTATGTTCTACTGAGATTGATTATCCTACGTTTTATTGTTCGAAACAAGCGATATGACGGTCGTATTGTTTATACTGACGCTGTCTTCATATCTCAGTTAACATGTCTTCGTTCAATAAGTACATTGTTCAAAATGCCATGAATATTTTTTAACAAAAAAAAATAGAAAAAAAAAATTACTGAGATAATAAAGAAAAGCAATTCCTCAGTCTCTCGTGCTATTTCAGAGCTTAAGTTAATTAGCTGTCATCTGTAGTCTGTAGAGAATATCGACACGAGAGAAGCGATGTTTTTGCGTTGAACCGAGCGGCGATTAAGCGTAAATTGGCGTATAATATCGCGAAAACCGCCTTGAAGCTCGGCGCTGTCAGTCGCTGAAAATATTTGTCTGTTATCGTCGAAGAGATCTCATTATTGACGGGTTATTTATAGTCGTTTGTTCAACGCACACTTCCTCTTCGCTGAACATAATGTAATTATAAAATTTTCGATTTTGTCGTGTTTACCATAACGAGATTTCCTGTGATCTGGTTTCGAATATTTTAAAAGTTATCGATAAAGAATTTAATTATTTTAAAGCGGTTAAAAACATTTCATTTACACGTTATTATATTATTTTATACATATAATGCCCTTATTTTTTATTTTTAATTAGTAAAATCGCCGATGAAAATATATAATTTTTCTTTAATAAATTAGTAAGGTAACTTTCGTTAGATTTAATAAAATTTTATGTTTTCATAAAACGACAAAACATTATAATCTGAAAGTGGCGACAATCCGACCGGCGACTCAACTTTCATAATGACACCTCATAAATTTCCGACAACCTTGCAAATTTTAAGTTGAAAGGCTTCAAGATGAATAAAACGTGTCGAGAGTGTACTATAAAGTTTACGAATTAACTTTTTATTAATTGCCGCAAGACGGACTGAATTTTGCATGTACTTTCTCAACTTCATATCTGACTTTTGAATAAATTCTTCCAACTTCAATTGCTAAGAATATAAATGGAAAACAACAACATTAGCTTATTTTAACGCTATTAGCTTTATTTATGTTTTTATTTTAAAAGTTTTCTTTAAATAATAAGACATCAATTTGTACATATATTATTTAAAATTAATTTTAAAACATCTTTATTCGTATAGTAGTCTAATTTTTATAAGGCCCGCCAAATTGTTTAAATAATATTTCATTGAGACAAAAAAAATACTAGGGCAAATTAAAAAAAGCTGCATCTCTTTTTTTTAAATACCTACATATTCGAAATTCAAGGAACGTGAATAAATAAAAAGTATTTTACATTTTATCATCGACAAATCGCTTGTTCCGACTGAAAATATTTTAAAGCATTCTTAAAACAATTCACTTGTATTAAAATGTATTTGTTACGGATATTTTTCGTAAAAATAATTTCGAACTTCAAAACAACTCCAACAAATATGCGCTTCGTATTTGTACAAAACGCTTCGGATCACGGAGCTAACATTAATGGTTTTACATTCCAACTGAACGACAATGTTGCTATCACAGAACACTATCGCTTAAAAGAGCAATAAAAGTTTAAAAGGGAGGTTCGATTACGTACTGGCGTGTAAGATTTTGTACCTAAAATATTTTTATTCGCAATATCCATCTTAGTTATTAACCTGAATTAATTTTATTAACTAGTTCATCCGACTTTATCTTGACCAGATAGAGAATTACGCTTAGTAATTTTCTATAATACATCGGCAACAGTATTTTTTGAATGAAAGGTACCCAAACTCCTTTTATGTACCCCTATGATATATGTAAAATTTGATATTAAACCGTTTTGTAGTTAAGGACCGACAGCGTAATGAAACAACTCACATTCGCATTTATAATATTATTAATAAGCTACCAAACAAAATGTACCATCATTTTGTTTTGTAGTTTTTTGAACAAATTTGCTACTGTAACTACAAAAAAATAAAAATTCTAAACAATCTTTTG
Source organism: Hypolimnas misippus (assembly GCA_037950945.1). Taxonomy (NCBI): domain Eukaryota; kingdom Metazoa; phylum Arthropoda; class Insecta; order Lepidoptera; family Nymphalidae; genus Hypolimnas; species Hypolimnas misippus. Next base: position 7,262,829 of record JBBEEQ010000019.1, read on the forward strand.
CGTCGTTTACGACGAGTTCTGTGATACGGTCACTATTTGTAGATTAGCAGTTAGCGGGACAAAAATTACACCTCCGACTGACGAAGTTTTAAGCCCAGCAACTCAGTATTAGAGTTGGAATTTGTCCAAGCTGAAAATTTGTAACTTTTAGTGGAGCTAAACTCTACTTGCAGTCAATTTCCAAAAACATTTCAAGTTTGTTAATTATTCACGTGTTCCACTTTTAGTAATTAATGACTCAAATTATCTTTGGATTGTAATCCATCTTAAAATACTTAAGTTATCGTTTGATGTAGATGTTTTTAATGACTAATAATATTCAGTTATTTGAAATATTAATAGAGTTAATGGGTAATAATTTTATTTTAATATTCCATTAATTTGTTTAGTATTTAATATATAAATTAATATTCATCTGTGGTTTTGCACACTATATAAAATACTTAGTTAAGACAAACTATTTAATCACAAATCATCCATGATAGGTACATTTTGACAGTTGATTTCTGATTTTTATACTAAAAAGCCTCTTCCATAGTTAAAATGTGCTATGTTTTAATATCGTTAGTTTATATTATTATTATAATTGTATATAATTAGCACTTAGATTTCACAACGCTTTGTTGCAGCGATAACAGGACCAACAATAATACTTTCATATTTAAAATATTAGTATGCAGTCTCGTGTAAATTTAAAATAATACTTTGTATAGTCTATTTTTTTTAATTTGTCTTATTTGGCAACAGCAGCTGGAACGAAATTCACGTATTTTTGAACAATATCAATCATTATAATTTTTCATTATAAATAATGATTAGCTTCAATTATTCGATCAATAATTTCTCATCGCTAACTCTTATGCATGGTTTCAAGTACGCCACATTTGTCTGTTAAATAAGACGAGTAAGGAAAAATAGACTATACAGCTTATTACATTCACCAGCAATGCATGTTTTATGGACAGGCGGACACAATGTGTCATCACCTTATACCCTCACAGCGCTTATTTATATTATACACTCACACGAGCAAGTCTGGTCTATTTGTTTGAGTAGGGTTGAACGGCAGTCTTTTAAAACGTGCCCAATATTGAAGAATGAACCTTACGGTTTTCTGATAATGGTACTTTATAACTGTTCCCTTTTTCTGACAAGTTTGGTCTTGATGAATGGTGTGTATTTAAAAAACCAGTCCTAGTAATATATGACGAGTTTTCATATTACCTTCATTTTAAACATTGTAAAATAAGTTTTTATAAAATATTTCTTAGAGTTTTCAATGATGTTAATTGTAATCTTTTTGAAGAATATTCTAATAGATTATGAAATTTAATTACAAATTATTTCTTTTATAAACAGTTATTGAAAGAGTAACAAAGAAATTAAATGTTTTACAAAGTATTTTTTGTTTCATATACATGATACCATTGACTATATAATGTAACTGTTGCATAAATCGCCTCACATTCCACATTAATCCTTCAAAGTTAATTTGTCGAAATCGCTATGTAGATAACATAGCGCTTTCGTTATACCATCATTCTGGGAACGTTTTCTTTAACACAACTAATTAAATTTTTATATTATAAAATACGAGTTATAAAAAAAAACATTATTTCTTTTTAGATTCTTTATGTACCTATATGTTGTCCATATAAAAAAAAAAAAACAGATTTTTCAAATGGATTAATATTGAAATAACTTACGCAAATATTATACGACGTTGCTATGAATGCATTCTCTCCCCAGGCAATTGCGACGTAGCGTCCACAATTTATTGTTTGCATTTCTATTGAAACACATCCTATTGACACAAACCTATTTGCGGATATTTATAGTATTTAAACTGGCATACAAGAAAACTTCAATGAAATATTATAGTTTCATACGAATGTAAAATGTACTCAAACACCCACGTAGCTTTTACTACCTTTGATTTACTCGCTTATTATTGGCCGAGACCTTAATATTTCTGTAACAGAATAGTATTTACGAAATATAATATTCCGTAAATAGATTATTACTTCACTTTGACAGAGTATATTCCTCAATCTCATTTGTTACATTTTGTTTTAATTTTGAACATTTTTAAGTGAGACTAAATATTTGCGAATTTCATGTCTTTTACGCGGAATGAACTGTTTATTTCGTTTAATATCAGGTTATTAATTAAATTTTGTACATAAATTCTATAACAAGAAACAAACATGTAAAATTATTATTTTATAACGACTAAATTCTTCCCGCGGCTTTACTGGCGTGGTATAGTGATAAAAAATAGCTTATACTAGTATTTTGATATATATACTATATCAGGTAAGGTAAATTTGTATCAATATCTGTTCAATAGTTTTTGCGTGAAAGAAAAACAGCGATACGTCAATCATTTTTCGCATTTAAAATACTAGTAGGATAAAAAATAACACACAAGAAATTAAAAATGTAATAAATTCAGTCGCCAGCGCAAGCCATCCAGTCGAGTCAAGATTCCAGCGAAAATGCAATCTTTAAAGCATTCGTCATTAGCTTTCGGACTCCTTGCGCATTTGTTTCGAGGGTATCCGTGAGGAAACAGCATTAAACTTTATAACAAAACATTTAACAAGTTTACAGTCGAGCCAAGATAGTCCTAACACGCAGCTGTTATCGCGTGAGCAAACAAAACCACTTTGTGAACATGGATTTACGAAATAAAGTGAACCGTTACGTTATTCGGGCACCACTCGCTTCGTTTCCTCTTATTGGGATTAAACGAAAGCCTCTCGTAATCGTGTTTACTTTATTTATACGTCAAACGCTACGGATATTATTTAATGAAGAGTTATTATATGTGATACTACGTGTACACTGTACATGTTTACATTTTAATTATAAACAATGTCTGGATGCTTTTAAATTCGTGTTCGTCCTTTATGCTAATAATGATATATTTTGGACAAAAGGCAAAATTGAATATATTATGTTAAGAAATATGTCTACAGTGTGAAAAATTGAAAAAAGAGTGTTGATTTAGGCTTAAAATTAAATGATGCATTATGTTCATTATTTTATTTAAACAAGATAAGAGCAGATTGGAAATAATTTTTTTCGTTACTAATATTTTATGAAAACCCATTTTCGTTTATATATTTTAGTGTGCTGCTGGTTCTGCCAATATAATTAGTCTTTTCATGTTATGCTGAAACCAAAACTGTATATAAAATTAAATAAACAATTCAACAAATATTATGCTAAGTACTCATGTAATTTCACATAAGGGCTTAAGTTCTGAAATAAATAAAAAAAAAAGTAATCTTAATACCAAAAATATTTCATTATCTATATAATATAAATTATATAAAAATCAATGTTTGTATATTTTTCGTCGAAGCTGTGATCGGGTCATAACAAAAATTTGTTATGGTATTCAGGGGATGCCCACGAGAGTTCTCACGACTACCCATACAGACTAGGGTTTCCCAGAGTACGAGGTACTTGGATTAGTCCAAAAATCTAATTTGCTTACAACAACTCGGCATTCTAATTATTAGGTACACAATATTTTTAACACAAGAGTTGTAATGGCACTTTATTTTTACTCAAGTAATAAGGAAAAGGGCTAGCCGATAATCACTGACCCCTTTATTACTTGACGAATGACTGTTAAAGCGATGAGAGAAAGTTCATTGACACTTGAAACTTGGCACATTTTGATATTTTTTAGCTGATGGAGCAATAACGCAGCGCTGTTTTTATAAAGATCTTGAAATACATATATCATTAGAAATAAATGTTTTACTTATAATATTTGAAATTGTAGAGAAAAAGTAAATAATTAAACGATATTATATATACAGAGGAAATGGGACTAAAATACTGACGACATCATATCTTCAATAGCCAGGCCTGTAAGCTGATGAATCGTTTATTAATTATGATAAAAGCAAGCAATTAATTTCTATCCTGCGTGGATTATTCACGAAGCGTCAACGAATAACATTCCGCATTACAGCAAGTCTGTTTAACTCTGCTTAATATCAAAACAATTAAGAAACGACGCTAATAGCATTAAAGTTGCCTTCTCCAAACGTCTTAGTTATGCGCACTTGTGTTCATTGCAAGATAGAGTTCTGCTCGATGAAGTCTCACTACAGTTGGCCAAGTAACAAAACTTGCTGCAACTATATTAATTTACTACTTACCAGCTTGTAGTTACAACTGTACAAACTTCATTACCCTATCATGATATTAACACAACACTACGTGTTAGTCCTGGAAAAAAATTCTTGTTAACTTTTGTAAAAAAATTTAACGCTGTTTACGTTTTATCCACTTTATTCTTGCTATTAGCGTGAATGTATACACATATATCTAGATTGCTGTAAAAAAATCAGAAAAGCACGAAATACGACTACAAATAGTAATGATAAAGCAAACAAAGTCAAAGCTCTACAGATATGTCTGAACTATCAACACCAAATACCTTTACATAAATACCAATTTGTCAAATATAAATATTACAAATATTTAATATTTCACTCGCTCTATAATGTAAATGATATGATTCATAGTAATAGTCGTTTAGGTAGGCAACTTACAATTTAGTTATTAGTTGTTCTATTGCCAAATAGCTGTGATTGATGTTGTGTTCCGGTATGAAGGGTGTGTTGGCCAGTTTAATTAGAGATACAAGGCATAACAACGTAGGGCTATAGATATATGTATGTGCACGATTTCTGTGGTGCTTCACACAATGGGTATAAGCAAAGGCAAGCTTACTGGCTTATTAGCCTAATTGCTCGTCTGCCTTCCTCTTATCAATTACTAAAGTTTGTCACGCCGTTTTACAATTCTCGAATTTAATCTTAAAGCAAATTATATACCTGTTATAAATGATAAGATCTACGAGATCATAATCTCGCTTTGAAGCTCACAAACTGAACGTCGAAACCGATCAGAGATGGCTGATAAAATCGTTTACCTCACAAATCCTATTAATCGCGGGACAGGTAGCAAAATATTTTTAGAAACTAGTTAATTGAGTTACCGTTAAAAGCCAGGACTCGATCAATTTGATTAAATAGTTATCATAGTTTCAAAAACACCCTTAACCAAGGATTAATGATATAATATCATCAAAACCCTTTTCAATTCGTAATCGTTTTTAGACGATAGTTGTTACCATAATAAAATATTTATCTATTTCCTCTCTAGCTGTTACAAGCGATTTTAACCGCGTTAAATTTTGGTATATTTCAAATTCTCTTCTCTCAAATGAGTTGCAGAGTATATAGCGTATAATCTATAACAATAAATAGGCAATAAGAAAAGTTTTCACAAACGAAACAATTCAAACCAGTAATTCTTGAGATAAGCGCGACCAAACAAAGAAATAAATAAAGTGGCCAATTTTACTTATTAGTACAAAAGTATAGATTAATTTATCTTAGATGAACTCCGTGATAAAGGCTGCCAGAGACGACACAGGGACGTCAATTTCAGAGAGTTCGCAAGCCAATCCTCAGTTTGCGGCGTCCGAGAAGGGTCAAGTATTTGTTTGGGAATCAAACACTCATCTCCTGTCCTGTTTGTCTGTGTCTGAATTGTTTTAGGATTCCACAGCTCCGCTGCAAACTTAGATAAACTTATCTTGTGTTTGCAACTTTAGTTAAAATAGGTAAATCTATAATTTTCAACCATTTACAATACTGTCGTATGGCAATTTTATTATATTATCTGAGATATTTTGTACTATTTTTAGTATAACTAAAATGATTTATCCTTAATTTATTTAATTATTTATTATTATCAAAAATCTCATTCATGTTATTTTAGAAATAGATATTTATTAAGCTATACTTTTTTACGTTCTTTCATATGTCGCTTCAATTGATTTTAATATTTGTTTGATATTTGTAAATCTTGGGGTTAGAATGCATTATTGACATGAATTTCATTATAATAATTCAGAAAGTTATTTCATGCAATTTTCAATAAATTTCAATCAAAACATTTGTGCGAGTATTAAATAAGCTTTCCCTGCGTTTTGTTTAAAATATGATTGTTATTTTTCCATTGTATTTCCAAGAGGCGAAACCTATTATCAACAGGGGACTGTAAACAATTCTTCGAAAACGCTTTAACAAGTAATTTGAATGAAATTTCTCGCAGTTTTATAATTTAACTTAAAAACATAATGTTTGGAATATTTAAAATTTTTTATTAAGTAATGCGAACTGTTTTCATTGATTATTTCCCTTGAGTGAATTAAAAATCTAGTTGAAGTCAATCGTGCGACTGCGTACCGGAGATCTTGGTTTGAATAAAGGAGTTATATTAATTAGTGAGAAATGCAAGCAATCATTAGGTTGCAAATTCAGCTTAGTAAATTAATGTAACTCTGAAACCGGTTTATCTGCATCATGATCTCAGTTGTTATACATTTGTGGCTTAAATATTACTTGAGTCATTGTGATAATTGGACAGGTAGTTTATGTTCCACATCGACTACAATTTTTTGAGTGCAGAAAATGGAGAAAATATTTATTTTTTTAAGAAGAGAAAGTTACAGATTATTAATTTTAGATAATGTATCAGATAATTTTGTAAATTGCAGGAATTGAAATAATAAATGATAACTTACGATTTTCTTTTGTTAACACTATTATATTATAATCCAATATCATTTGTCCCAAGCACTTGTCAACACAATAATCACGGTGGGTCGTCCACAACGAACCCACGTGCGACGCGGGCGGGTACTAAATGTCTAACTGCGCGGTATGGATGCGCAGTGCCCTTAACATACCCCTTATTAACATTACCTACCGAACCCTTAAACAAAGAACTTCCAATCAATTAAGGTCAAATTCCCGCGCCACGGATACCAAGCTCCACTTACGGCGATGAAAAGCATTAAATCGACTTTACTTTTCAAACGCTCCAAACTATGCTCATGGTTTAACACTGGCATATGACGCGGTAAAAGAAGAAAAACGCGCAATATGCGCCGAAAGGAGACGGTTATATACAGATTAGCTGTCCGTTCGAGTGAGATGGCTTCAGTCATTTTGTAAGCTGATAACCAGAGGCAGCGAACAGAGCGAGGGGAACCATATTCTGGCGCGACTCTGCATGAATGTAATGAATTAAGATTCATTCGTATAAGCAAGACTTTGTGCGAGCCTTTGAATCACTTTAAATTCAACACAAAAGCTGCATAGGTTTAAATCGTTTTATATTACCACTTTCGGATAATATTTAATTATAAAGTTGTCGATTTTAAGGAATATATATTATAGATTGTTATTTTCTTATTGGTCATTTCAAATGGGGATAAGTGTCGAATCGAACATATTATTGTAACTTATAATTTCAATTCTGGATATAAAAAGGTACGATTGGAACAAAGGTCATCAAGAGGGAAAATATTTTCTAAAAACTGTGAAGATTGAAGGTCTTGCGACCTCCACGACACTAAAAGGAAACTAGAAAAGTACAAAAGATTTTAACTACCTCTACATTGTTTGCACTCTAAGCAACATTATCCATATCGATTCAAGGATACATCTTTACACCAAAATACATGCGCTACGATATAAAGATCTACCTACGTTTTAAAACAAAGCAATTGTGAAACGAGACCAAAACGGTACTCATTGTGTGCATGTGGTGGGTGGGCGATTACAATTACACACTCATTGGAAGCACAAGAGGTGATTTTTACCTATACATCCGTGGAAATGCAATCCATCATTGGATCCTCGCGTATCCACGGTCGCGGCACGCACACAAGGCGCCAGCGCGCACACTAGCGCACTACACCTCCTCACGCGAAGGGAAAATCTTCACACACGACACAGATAAACATGTCAACTGCTAGACATTGTTACCCTAAAGTCCTTGCACGTTATTCACCACAAAATCACCATTCCGCACATATTATAACACAAACAGCTTAAATTAACACAGAAACACCCGATTATTTCGCAATATCACTCGCGTTCGAGTCACGAAGACGATGGTTTCGTTAAAAATACGCGTAGATGTTATAGAGACGATTGGGCGACTGTTCTCCCCGCCCTGTTCCAGAGGCGAATGGCGCCGCCATATTGAATCTCGCTTCAAGGGTGCACAGTGGAGCATCTAGCGGCGACCGTAGAAACAAAATCGCGCGCTGCTTATGATATATGAAACGATGAAATACTTTTTAGAAAGAAAAGTTAATAAGAGAAATCTCGTTGAAACCAGAAAATTAATACAGATATCTAATGATTTTTAGTAATCTAAGAAAATAGTATTTGTGTAGAAGAAACGGCTTTTTTATATTTGAAGTTACAGTATACACGGCACAACGTAGTACTAGCGGATTCCAACAGAGAGCGTTACTCGTACAAATCTCTATAGCTTCATGGCTGTGTAAATAAAGATGTTTATGTTTTTTATTTGTATTGTAGCAGATCCCGTCAGTACTACGCGATTTAGTGAGTTTTATCAAATTAACGCCGTTTAATTTATAGCTTTCATTATAATATTTTGAGCGCGATATAGTTAATTTTGTTTAACCAATGACTTATTACGTATTCAGGCTACAATATGCAAATGTTCTAGTTTCGTATCAGTATAATTAATGTATTATAATGTAAAGCTTTATCAGATTTAAAGCTTAAAAATAAAGAAAAAATAATATTGCGAAATTTTCAATATAAAATAAAAGCAAAAAAATATAATAAAAGAATAAAAGCGAAAGTCACTCACTCACTCATAACGAAATCTACATGTGCTAGGAGTTTCAAATTTTGCACAGGGCTTCTTTTTAGGACGTAAGTGCTGACTAAGACGGGATTTTGCAAAATTTGACACTTGAGGGAGTATAAGTTTGTATAAAAGTCCTATGTTAAGCGCAAGTAAAACCGCGAGGAGACGCTAGTATTTAATAAATTATGACACTTAAAAAATAAGATAAATCTAAATATAAAAATAGATACGTAATTTTAATATTTAAACATTGATATTTTTACTTGCTTTGTCGATTGTTGGACGACGCAGTAAACAAATATATAAAATGGAAGTGTCTGTTTGTAATTTCAAATCAACAGCTTTGTGAGTAAATGCATATGAAAATCTGTCTGTGTGTTTGTTCCGGCTAAGCTCTCTCTTATATTAAAAGAAAAAACATCGTAATTAGATTTTTTTAAATATATATTTTTTAAAGTGTGTGTGTACACTCGTCATAAATTTCATCCATATATATTGAATTAGCTGCCCCTCGTGGTTTCACTCGAGTTTATGGTTAGTGCTTCGCTCCTGTCAGTCGTAGCGTGATGGAATATAGCTTATAACCTTCCTTAATAAACGGTCTATCCAACGCAAAAATAAATTTTCAAATCGGTTTAGTAATTTCATAGATTACCCTCACACGCAAATTTACAAAAAAAATTACCATTTTATAATATAAGTATAGATATCCCACAAATATTTAGTCATACAATATTCAACACAATAAAACGCCTAAATCAAACACATATAAAACATCGAGTTTTATCTCTTTCATTTATAATTAAACCCTGTATCATCTCCATGTCATAAAAGGCCTTGATCGATAAATCGAACGGTATCATGGACCGCATAATGTATTTGGATAAGGGGCTCACGTCGATAAACAAGTCTAGCTGATTGCAGAGCCAGGAAGTTCTGACCCAGTCCGTGAATCTAAAGGGAATGCATACTTTTAATTCAGAATGCATTTTGTGTTTTTATTATGATTGGATAATCGTATTCTATATTAATACTAGCGGCCCGCCCCGGCTTCGCACGGGTACATACACACACACACACATACACCCTTCTTTTTTGCGTCGGGTTTCAAAAAAAAAAAGTAAAATTATAAAGGAAGTTTGAATTTTTTTTAACGATTTTTTTTATTCATAGTTTTTATTAATGTACTCGTGGCACTTTATTTTATTACATTGACTCCCTCCCGTACCCCAGTGACGCTTACATGGATCCTACATCGCATGCTGGCTAGCTGAGCGTGGTGAGCGGCAACCACGCGACTTTATTCTAAAACTTGCATTTTTAAACTCGTGATATCTTCCGAATGAAATGTCCGAATTGAATAATTCAAAAAGTTATAAAAAGGTATTGAACCCGTCCTAAATATAAAGTAATTTATTTATTTTGATAATGATTAATACCAAGATACAAATAAAGAGCCTTTTCAAGCGGCGGCATATGAATTAAATTTTTAGAACAAAAAACCGCTTACTGTGACATAATTATAATATTTAGACATATACTGTCGCGACACTTTTTGTAGATAATGATGAGTTCTGCAAAGTCGTAGTAAATTATTTTGTTCTATCATCAATAGTTTTCGCAGCGCACGCGACGTAAGGAATTTTTCAGGTAATTTTTTTACACCTTGGGTTATATTATTAGAGTTTTAGTAAGGATCCCTAATTTTTTTTAAATATAATTTAGCCTATGTTACTCGGGGATAATGTAGCTTTCCAAAGGTGAAAAAAAATTTGAAATCGGTCCAATAGTTTCGGAGCCTATTCATTACAAACAAACAAATCTTTCCTCTTTATAATATTAGTATAGAGTATAGATTATAAAGAGGTCAAGTTTACTTGTAAGTTTGTATGTAGGAGATAATCTTTGAAACTTCAAACTCCAATTTGATTTTTTTTTGCTTTGGATAGCCTGTTTATTGACAAAGGTTATAAGGTGATATCACATCCGGCTTTGACTTTTTTAGCGAAACAATAACCATAAACGCAACTGAAATCGCGAGGAGCAGCTAGAATTCAATATATTTACGTATTTTGTACCTGTTTCGAAAACAGTGTACGATATTGTGTTTTAAATTATTTTTAATATCAAATATGCAAAATTGACAAGTAGAATTATACCACCTTTTACCCGCAGCTTTACGCGCATTAATGTAGACTGTGTTTTAAAATCATAAGTCATACTTTATGGTTGGCTAGAATAAAATGTATCTATCAAATTGTAGTATAATTATTAAAATAAGTTCTATTGTTCCGCTGTTTTGTCTTTATTATATCAATAAAGATATAGATTTTAATAAAATTAACGTAATTTCTTATTCTCTAATGAATAATTCTTCACTATTTTTTATTGTTCTTCTTAATGTATTATTTACCGTATCATTAATTCATAAGCCTTAAATGTAATATATTGTTAATCATATTAATTTATAAGCTTGAAGTTGCAAAACGCAGTAAATGAATGGTACTCCTTCCTAAGAAACCACAACATCTGCGGGTTAGTAGGTTATGAATGTCATAAACAATTCTCAAATTTCTTCCCAAAGGTGCAGGTTTCCATACCGTAGGTACTTTCCTTAACCACGGACAAATCACTGTAAAGAGTATTGAATATTATAATATGTTCTTGTTCAAATGCAATTATATATGGTGCTGGTCGCGGTTTCGCTAGCGTTTATGATTACTATTCCGCTCTTAAGGGACATAACATGACTTATAGCCTATATACTTTCTTATTAAAGCAGCTATCTAACGTACAAAGAAGTTTTCGAATTGAAATGTATGGCCCTAAGGTCACCGCGTTCAAAGAAACCATTAAAGTATTTAGCGTTATACAAATAACATAGTAAAAATATTATCAAATTAAATGGTTTTAAAACAAATCCACATACTTAAACACAAACAATAAAAGGAACATTAGTCGAACAGTTACAAATATATATTGAATACGGCATTAGTCATAGGAAGATGTAAAAATATTAAGCATCATATTAGCATTATAAACGCGGTTTAGCAATACTCTAGAAGAGAAAAACATATTATAAAAAAATATCTACATTCATAAGTTTTTTTGTTTCTGAATAAAAGAAAATTGTAGAAACGGTAAAGACAAGTAAATTTAATAAGCCGAACTCCTTGCAGCGAATGGAGTTAAATATTTTAAATCAGCGCTTATTTCATGCGAAGTTGTATAACGCAAATTTCTACAAAATTGTTGTCCTTTAAAGTTTTGAAAGTCGTTTGAAACTAAGGTCGGTGTCGGAGAAATCACGAAGTTTGTTTTGATTTAAATCAATTAGATACAAGTTGTTTGAACTGGCTGACCGCCTCCGTCATATTAGCAAACATTGACAGATATCATATGTTCTAAAGCTAATCAAATTTTTTTTTTATTTATTTTGTTTAACGGCTCTGGATACAAGTCCTTTGAAGCCAAAAGCTAATCAAATTGCGCGAGGGTTGCCACCAATATTTTTCTAAAAAATATCTTTGATGAGTTATTTTTTTTTAAGGAAAAAGTGTCTTTTATAATAATGTATTATATATTATCGGCTGTCGTTTTTGCACAAAACTAGAAAAATTGAAGGAATTTATAATATTACAAAAATGCCACACATTTACAAGCTATCAGCCCTTTTCAAAAATATCTTTAAATATATCGAAAATTGAAAATCCTTACTTATATTATATATAAAGTAACTCTGGCAGTGTATAAAGTATAAAGTGTATAAAGTAAGTCACGGCTAAAATACTGAAACGATTTAAATAAAATTTTGGTACATTCCAGACTCTGAGTATGGATATGTGATACTGTTTTAATGCGAAAATATGACTTTAAGGGGTTGAAATTGGGGTAAAATTATAATAATATAGAACAGAGGTAAATAATCCTGCACCTCCTGTGCAAAATCACGGACACTATCTTGTAAACTATAAATGAAAAAAATTGAAACTGTTCCATAGTTTTAATCCAAAATAAGATAATTCATAGAAGAACGTTCTTTTATAATAAGAAACACGATTTTGCAAGAACAATTTGCGCTTGACCGGGTTTTTAATTAAATCATAATTTTATGATTTATAATATAGTTATTATTATGAAGCTTATTATGAGATTATAATAAATGTACATAACTAAATCACTTTAATGGTGTTATGTGAATCATTATAGATCAATTTATTTTTAAGATTTTTTTGTTTAAGAAATAAAAAGTGTATTTTAAATTTGTAAAGTGGGATCACTGCTGGACATAGGCCTCCTCTCCTATTAAGGAAAAGGTTTAGAGCTTAATCCACCACGCTGCTCCACTGTAGGTTGGCGGATAAACATGTGTCAGAATTTCTCCCGGCACATGCAGGTTTCCTCACGATGTTTTCTTTCAACGCCGAGCTCGAGATGAATTTTAACACAAATTTAGCCCTTGAAAAACAGCAGTGCTAGCCGAGTTTTAAACCCGGGATAATCGGTTGAAATCGACATGTTCTAACCACTAGGCCATATCGTCTCAATGTATCGTGAATGGGTAGTATTGTGTGTAATAATGTATATTATTAATTACTTGTAAAATCCACTTTCCTAAAAACGAGTTAATATTCAATTATATTATTATAGCAAATGACAACCCTCAATTATAAACCATTTCGAAACAGAAGTAAGAGGTAAATGACATTGTTCATTTAAAATTCTAACATATTTTCGGGGTTACGATAAGATGTACGCGTATAAGAAATACATATAGATAAAAATCTTCGCTCCACTTTCCAAACATGAAATTAGTTACGCACGAGCATATAAACTTATTGCCTTCGCTTGTGGTAATAAAACTGTTTAACTATTAACGTTACGCAAGCCCGCCCTGTACGGCTTCCAAATTAGATACACTTGCTTCATTAACAACTTGTGTTACACCAAAATGCATTTTGTGGAGCAATGCTAGAAATAATAGGGCTCTAAAATATGAAGTTATGATGATTAAGTCTCTATGTGTACAAATATTTACATTGTAAATGAAAGTACATTCAAAACGAGAGCTTATAATAAAATTATTATTAATTAACCACTTCAAATTCATAAAGAGCAATAAAATATATTTTTATTTAAATATAATATTGAAGGCACTATTAGTACTTTATTGATTGAATAACGTAAAGCACGTCACGTGATTATTACACAAGTTTAATGAAAAATGTAAATTATTTTTACATAAATAATATACAAATCAAATAAATCAAATGATAAAAATATTTTAAAAATAAACCGAACTACAAAAATAATTTACCCACTCTTTGTTTAAATTAACTCTTAAACCTTAAATAACAAACCTAAACTTTTTCGACTATAATCCTAACAGTCAGAAGACCCTCTTAAGGTTTCTAGCATTTTTATTACAGCGTCATGTTTAATTGTACCTTATCTATATTTTCACTAATGTAATAAAGACAAGAAGCTATTTTTTTTATTTTTTTTTTATGTGTCCAGTAAACCCCGGAATTGAAAAAGTACATTATTCCAGACAATCACAGGCTATATAGCTAGATGCTGTGATGTAAAAAATTTGCGCATCATTTTTGAGTTCTTAAACGTTATAAAAGTAAATGTGTTATAGTATACTCGTAAATATAATATAATTATAATATAATCAGTTAAAAACATAATTTTACAGTATAATTTTATTGTGAGGAAACATATGCTGAATATCTTATAATATATATTACTAGCTTCCGCCCGCGACTTCGTCCGCGTGGTATAGTTAGTTTCGGCTAATAATGCATTATTTTAGAACAAATTTGGTAAGCATAAAATAGGTTGTAGTGAGCTAACCTTAAAAGTTAGACATATGCTGTCGCGGACTTTTTTAGGACTTTTAAAGGGGAAGAATTCTGTCATACATGATTTTCTGCGAAACTTTAACCGTTTACGCAGCGCACGCAGCGTAAACTCTCCCAATAGGAAAATATCCCCCGATTTTGAAACATTCTTCCAATGAAGAATGAAAGCACCAATGTGCTCCGCTTCTTTTGGACTTAGCGTGATAAAATATAGCCTATGGCCTTCCTCGACAAATGGGCTATCTATCTATCTATATAGTAGTTCCTGAGATTAGTGCGTTCAAGCAAACAATCAAACAAACAAACTTTTCAGCTTTATATATTAGTATAAATTAGGCTTTGGAGGTCTTCTTTATTCACCTTCTGTAACAAGGTCATCCTTTAGTTTTAACTTGTAAATGCTAGTTTGCTATTAAATCAAAACACATAAAATTCAGCTAAAATAATATGCTGCTTTCATTTAACAGTAACAGTTTTAAAATGAGCGCACTTTTGTATTTCAAAATGTAGAGTCCCTAGTATTTACGGTGTGACAAATGATTCGGGGATAAATAATTAAAATTTTAGCTAAAAATATTTTAGAACTTTATGACTTTTATTATTATGCCAGCTGGTGTTCGCGACTTCGTCTGCGGTGTCTGTGATGCCTACGTCATAGTATCTTTATGCATGCTCAGCCCGATCGGTTTAAAATTGACAAACTTTCATACAAACTTTCATCCCCTATTTTATCCCCTTGGAGGTAGAATTAATCAAAGTTCTTTGTTCTTTCTTAGCGGATGCCTACGTCATAACTATCTATATATGCATGCCAAATTTCAGCCCGATCCATACAGTGGTTTGGACTGTGCGTTGATAGATAACAATGTCAGTCAGTCACCTTTGAGTTATATATACTTAGATTACAATATTTAGAATATTTAGCAAGCAATTTCAAGCTTGTACTATAAACCTGCAATACCCATACCATATACAACACGGGTACAAAATAGATGAAGACATTTATCAACCTTATATTAAAAACGCGAAAGTTTAAGAGTGTGTGTTTTTTACTTATACGCGCTGTAACGTCTTATCCAGAGTAAAATTCGGAAAGTAGAGAGAGCTTACCTCTTTGATACAGGTAAAATTTTTATTACATAGAGGAATCAACGTCGCTAAGTAGATTAAAAATAATATAAAATAAATCATTTTTATCAATAAATAAATTGAAACCGCAATCACCTATGAATCGATCAAATGGTCGCGGTTGGTTCATTCGCCACATTATCGCTCGGCTGTTATCCGTGCTATTTGCATGGTGGTGAAGCGCCGATAAACGGAAACCGTATTGGAATAACGCTATTTCGAAATTGTTAATATACTTATATCCATGTAATAAAGACTGTTTATTTTTATTATGACCACAAGAAATAAAGATTATAAAACTTACTAGTACTTTTACTTGCGGTTTTGAATTGATTTTTTTAATAGCTGGCAAGCGAGCAAGCGGGACAGCTGATGTTAAGTAGTAACCGCTGCCCATCGACATTTGCAGCACGAGAGGAGACACAAATGCGTTCCCAGCTTAAAAAAAGCAATAAGGAATTAAAGGGACAAGGAAGTAAGGAAAGAAATGGTGACAGGGTGACGCTTCCGACTTTTTCACTCGCCGTTCGAATCGCATCTATATTAGCTACTTCACATCGACTTTCTGTGAGATTGAGGTACAGCCCCGATTGAATACGAGTGCCTAGTATACGAGCTGTTGTCGGAAGACTACAGCTAGACTATACGTCAGTGATTTATTATGCCGGACGACCGTTTAAAACTTATTTTACTGTGTGACCAGTATAACACGGACTCCACCTATTGGAAACTAAAAGTACAATGCCTATGGCTAAGTGCAAACAAAGTTGCCAGAGTTTTATTGTAATCCGATAAACAGAAGAGCAGGGCATAAGATACATACAACAAACAAACAAATTATGTCTGTTACATTATTTTTTGCATAAAATATTTTAAATCTACCATATTTTATCTCAGTATTTTTGATTTCTTCGAGCTTCAATACATGTTGAGTACTTTTTACTAAGATTGCTTTAATCGCTAGAGATTTTTTGTCATCCGTTGAAAAGTTCCGTTCTGAGGTTATGATGGTTTCCTCTTCGGATTTCGTTCGAATTCAAATGGTGCTCCCATTTCCTGTCGAGACATAACCTATTCAAGAGAAAAAGATTTATGTATATAATCGGTTCAAATGACGCAGATAATCTAAGTCTATCCAAAAAAAATTAGTCGAGAATATTATTTTTTATTAAAGTTTATTAAGAATATTAATTTAAAAAAGCAGGGTAATTACGTTCAACTATCGCTATCACAAAATGTTACATTTTGACAAATGATTTCTAATTATTGTACTTCAAAACAAATATTGAATTCAATTGTTTTTTGTACTAAAAGAAGACCTTTAACTTTCAAAAAGTATCATCTTTTGATAGCGACAGTTCATTATAATTAGCCCTCTTATTTTAGTAATTGAATTATTTTAGAATAAAAATACTTCACACAAAAAAATGGACAAAGCACTTAGATCGTTTTGTGCCAACCATCCTTAAAAGGTTTATGAGGGTCAAAACACACTTTAAACATTGTTTAGGTGATACAAAAGGTGTTAAATAAGTAAATTACGATGCTAATTTAAATAGCTCTTCATATTTAATCCTATTAGGAAAGGAACTAATTATTATTTTTAATATTTATTAAATTATCTTTGGGCAAGGTGAGGCTTACTATGCCAAGGCTGTTCAACCCACGTTTACAATTTTCAACGAGTTGAATAATTTCTTTTCTAAATTTATATTTGTAGTGTTGCTATAAAAACTGATTTTATTTTTGCGTATTTTAAAATAATACTAAAAGTAAACATTTTTTGCAATTAATACAACGCTAAAATTTTATAAGCGAATTATTACTACTAATAATAGACCATTAATTCGCTATCACTCTTGTTATAAGTTAGTAAGCTGAATGACCGAGGTTTTCTCGATTTTTTTTCGGTAAATCATGATTTGTGAAAATTATAAACACAAAAGTTGCAGTCTTTCACTGTGTTAAAACCCGGATAGAATTATTTTTTTTTTTTAATGAAATCTAGCTAGGTATAGTTATCGCTTCTCAAAACTCATCTATAGTAAATGGACTAAAATTTAATACAGGTGAAACCACGAAACACATCTCATTAAGAAAACAGTTCCAATTACCAATAAATCTAAAAACCAGTCGACTGTGGGTGTGGGTATACGAAGTATTCCGTACCATCTTAGAAGAGACACTTTATAAATACTAAAATAATTAAGACAACGGCTATGACAATATGTTTTTAGAGTCCGACTTTCAATTGATCAGCTTTAATTACTTAGTTGATATTAGCGGCCATAGTAATACACACAATTTATTAATAGATTGACTGTTACAGATCACGGTATACAGCCCGATGGCTTCTCCCTTTGGCAACCATCGGATACGAACGAATGAATGAACGATTTTTAATGTAATTAATTCTTTCGAAAAATACTACAACACAAAAAATAATCAGTCTAACTTTTAATCTATAATAATTCATCTGCACGTTTGTATAATTTTATCACTTCTTATTTCGACAAAGTTCTCACTGTATAATTATCTAAATCATACCGAAAGCAATTAGTCGTGACCCTGCATATAAACAACCTTACTTGGGTCTTTCTAGTCTAAAGTTATGGTTTCCTTACAGCGTGCCGTCATTTAGCGGATTCAAAGTGGCGATCGCTATAACACTTTTTGACTACATATTATTATTTTTTTATATAAAAAGGGGCTAACGAGCCAATTGTACCACCTGATATTAAGTGGTTACCATCGCCCATGGATATCTGAAACACAAGGGCCGTTGCGGGTGCGTTGCCGGCCTTTGACGTAAAGATGTCTATACTCTGTACGCGGGAAAATATCGAAAACGCTTATTACCAAAACCACTTTATAACAATAGTAGGAGGGAATTACATCTGTAAATTTTACCCTCATAACTGATATAAACTGATATAAGTCTACTCTGTTACCCGGCAACAGTTATCTTGGTAACCATATGCAAGCTCTGAGTTTCTAAAAATATTACACTGTAAGTAAATCGCTTGAGATGTAAAAGCAATGTCAAAGAATTTATGTAAATCTTTATGAAAGTCTGCGATCAAAACTTACACGTTTAAATCTGGCCTGAGACAACGTTTGAGAAACAACAATCAATATTATAAAGCGGCCGCTAAATGAAGTTCACTGACGTTCTACGAAACCAAAGCTTAAGTAATTATGAAGTAACGTTGGCTACTGCGGCCATGTATGTTAAATTCTGATCAATTTTAACTAAGCGTATCATAGTTTCAATGCCGTTACGATTTTTTAATTGGCTTTTATACCTATTCTTAACAACAATACTATTTATATAGAATATTTTTAGTCGTAGTCGAATTTTATCTAGTAGCTTTTTTAATTATTCTACTACCTATTGTTAGCGGCTTTGCTTTGTTAATGTAGACTTTTTATTACATAACACATATCTACATAAAATTTACCTATTAAACATTTACAATTGAATATCCTACAAATGGTATTATAATTTTATGAATAGGTAACATCGTACACATAAAATTCAGTTTCTCTTTATTATATTAGTATAAATTAGAATACGAAATTATTGTGATATGAATAATTATTAAAAAAAAATCTTTTAACTTTTGCAATTGCCTTTTGCGGTTAATGCCTTAATTTGTAAATTACGATACAAAACAAAATATTAGTAACGAGTATATGATAGCCAATAATGGTAGCGTTTACGGGCTTAATAAATAATGCAACGTGTCACTTGCGATGTACCATTAGATTGACAGACGGCAGACATCACTCTCAATATTTCACCACATTAATCATCTGCAATTACACTTTTAATATATTAAAAAATATATCCATAAATCACATAAATGAACGCTAGAAATTCTACGATAGAGTTTCTACTTTTACTCACTGTCCAAACAAGCTAATTTATATTTATAAGTTAGTATAATTGATAAAGTCATTATAAATTACAAACCTTATCATAATAAGCTGAGTTATCATTTAGAATTTTTATAAGAGCGTTTTTATTTATCTCATATGTGACAGTTATTTACTTAATGCTTATGTAATTTAACTGAACTTTCGCTATTTATAAATTAATTTGAATATTTCTGTAATTATTATATATATTTTATTAGTTTATATTTTTTTAGGAGAGACAGGTTGGCGCAACGCACTGAAACGCTTACGGTCGCTGGTTCGATCCCCACTAATGGTAAAAGTCTGGGTGTTTGTGTAGTGTGTGTTTCCGGACCCCCGACGCATCATCAGGATCGAGAAATCATAATTTAGTGAGATGCGTTTATGTATTATTTATTCATTTTTAAAAGTTATGTTACTTTTACTATTATATGTTGCAAGTAGTATATTAGTATGCTAAGATTTTTATCGACTGCAACTACAAATAATATATATTTTATATTTGCTCTATATACAGGCGCGAATTCTAGGGGGGGGAAGACATAAGGGGCAATCCTCCCCTCACCCCTCTCCCCCGGCTCATAACCGAAACAAAACTCAGTAAAGTATCAGTATATTAAGCGTCACGTATTAGTATTTTTTTAAATAAATTTTCTTAAAGAATACCTATATATCTAAATCCCTCATAAATTGCCCTACCAAATATAAAAAACACACATAACGAAGTAATAAGACAACTAATCGAATGTCGTAAATCTGTAGAGACTTAAAATAAAAAATAATAATATTTTGCATGGTATTTAATTATCTGTTCAATGGTTTAATCAATTTCATATTGTCGATTCGTTGCTTGCAATTCCCGTTAAAAAAAGTGTCGCCGTAAACGTTTCTTTGTCAGTACAAAACCTTTCATTAATGGATATCGTCATTCTGTCAAGGCGGTCATTGACACGTGCTAGTGCTGTTTCACTTCCTAAGCGTGACTGATTTGAAGGAATAACTCTAGTGACACGACATAAACACTTACTTTCTATGGCTCTTTAGACTTAATTTTGTATGCTCAAAAGAAAATACGAAACAAATATTAAATAAGAAACATAATGAAATAATAAGAAAACAAATCGAACGTCATAGATCTGTAAAGACTTAAAATAAAAATTAATAATATTTTGCATGGTATTTGATTATCTGTTCAAATATTTGTGTGAGTGTATAAAATATATGTTTTCTAAAATTCGTATTAATATCGATTCATACATTGATTTGAAAATTAATTTTATCTTAATATTTACACGCGGAAAAAATTAGTAGCCTTGTTTTAATTATTTGTGTGTGATAGAATATTTTTAAAAAATATTATTCACGGAAAAAATAAAGCTCGTATCGAATGACATGGTTTTTTTTTTACTTTATGACTATTACAAAATTAGTTCCATTGCTATGAAATCTAGAAAGAAAAAACATGATTTATGAAAGACACTTTCAATGATAGATAATTTAATGTTATTATCAATAAATACATATTGTAGAGAAAATATAACTTTCTTATACATTACTTTCGTGTTAAACAAGTATAGTATATTATATAGTTGCATTTAACATTATTTTTTTTTATTTTTAAACCACTTACTAAAAGTAAATAAAAAAGTTTAAGCAAAATCTTGAGCGTGATTTATACACATATTATGTATGTATACTTTAGTGTAAAGAAAAGTGGACCTCTTTCTTTAAAATAGTTCAACTCGTCAATCCTGTTCGCAAAGATTAGCAGAAAAATCAGTTCCTGGTTTTCTAGTTCAAACGGAATGAACGGTAGTAATTTAACCTTTTTTCATTCGATTAATAACATTTTGCGATAAGTCTCGGAAATAAAACGGAGTATCAGATAAATTCTAAAATCCAATCGAACTTACTGGAAATACATATAAAAATGTATAGTAATATATTCATTTAATAAAACTGAGCGCGTTTTTGTTTATTAATTTAAATTCAGTTATGGTTAAGTCATCGCCAAACTATACTAAATATCATTTGGAATCGAGTCGGCGAATTGAAGAAGACTTTTTTTGTCTTTTTGTTATCTGTAATCGAAACCAGTTTTCATGTAGAGAAAAATATAGCTGAGGTTGCAGCACGACATTCCTGGCAAGGTAGTCGATGTACATTGCTCCGTCGGCCCCAGAAGCCGCCTTTGCCCGCTTGCCGTCAGTTTGAAAGTAGTGTTTTAGTCGTTAAGACGCCTTACCAAGTAGGCGCGCGCGTTTTCTTTCACGGTGTCAGTTTAAATTTCGAACAACATTAACGCAAAAAAAAAATATTTTTAACTGTATTACTTTATCAAAAAGTGGCCAGTGTTATAACTTTAATGAAATAACATAAATCAGTGTGCACGTTTGGATTAGACACAACTTTGGACGCCGGTCAAATTGTTGATTAAGTACGTACTACATTAAGGTGATTAGTAATAGAATATTAACGGCTTAATTGTACTGGTTTCACACTGTGGAATAATCGGTCGTTTAATTAAATTGATGATATATTATAGTATAACAATTAGTTGATAAGGAATGAAGGCACCATTCTTTGAAATTACAGCTTCACTTTAGGTAATAAAGTGCTTTATAATACGTGTAGGTTTGTTTTCATATCTTAATGAGCAATATTTATTTATGAATAATTTTAATATATTTAATTGAATATATTTATAATTGGATTCAGACCACTGTTGGAAGATCAAATTATAAAATTGGTTAATGTATCGGAATGTATATACATAGTTTAAAAAATATACAATTATTTTTTTACGAAATTATGTCAAAATTAAAAAATGGAAATCTTTTGACAGCCTCTCATCGATTTCATGCTTCTTGCAGCAGGTGCTAATTAACATATGAATATTTCATTGTCCGTTTATTATTCAATCCCTTCGAAGCAGGTGCTATTTCACATCTGGAGTTAAGAGAGAACTTATTTTAATATGCATAAATTATATATCTCTGCATATCGTCGATCGGCTGGTACAGAAGCAGGGCATTTGCTTACCGAGATAGTTTTCGCTCAACACGTGTTGGCCATACAGATAATTATCTCCATGTGTGTCTTCCCGTTTCCAATTATCTCGGTAGTCGTCAAATACATATTATTAAATATTATATTATTATAGGTGGTAGCTTGATTATTAATGTATTTTTTTACGTTTTGACCATTCAAAAGTGCTCGCGAGAGTCTACTTGTAGAAAGTATATTTTGATTCTTGATAGTATATATTTACTACTATCTCGATGATTTTTTGTAATCCTATGTTACGGCTAGTATAAATAACTACCCGATTTTGTCATTTTCCTTATTTTAGAATACTGGATACATTTTGACATAAACTCCGCTTGTAAGCTTATTGAAACTGATCATTGCGTCAAGTCGAGAATCATTGCAAAAACCAGAACTCGTTTCAATAAAACCATGTAATTAAAATCATTATGTAGGTACAAATTGGTATTATTATGTATGTCAGACACGAGTTCATAGAGTATAAAAAATTTATGTAATTATAATTACCAGTCAATTGATTTCGGTTATCAAATGTTATGTAAATATTTCATGTAATTTTGTGTACACCCCTCAACCAGGTTGCACTGTATATTTCTATTTGTTTTACATTTTCAAAACATGTAAATATCTATACTAATATCATAAAGTATCAGGTAAGTTTGTTTGTTTGAACTCGCTAATCTCAGGAACTTCTGGTTCGAATTGAAAAATTCTTTTGGTTTTTTCTGATAGTTTACTTATTGAGGAAGGTTATAGGCTATATAACATCACGATACGCGAGCGAAGCAGTAACCATAAACGCGAGTAAATCCCGAAGGGACAGCTAGTATATAATAAAAACTTTTTAACCTTGTTCTAATTAAAAACCCGAAATTTACAAACGGACCGCACTGCATACAGAGTCGGCATATTTTAAACCGCTATTGTGTAGTAAACAAAGAAATTGTGCCAATGTTTTACATAAACAAAATATTTCGTATAAAATATTTTTCTATTTTTTAAATTCAAAGCTACAACATTGAACGCGGATATTGAAAATATAGCGAATTTTTTTCTCTTATTTCCAGCGCTAGTTATCATGCTGTCCGTAAATTTGCAATACTAGCTCGGATTTGCTTTTATTTCATACCCATTCGGTGTATTTTCACAACACCGACCTGTTAGTTTTACAAGTTTTTTTTTCAAAATCCATACGTAAGTAACAAATATGTAAACTGAGAATAAATATAAAATATATATTGTAAAAAAGGAACTTTTATATCAGTTTTATTTAAGTGCTTTATGTACTAATAATACATAAACAAACTTAAATAGTAATGTAATCCCAGAGTGAGTTTACTTTTTAGAATATTTATAGACTACTTATATTTATATATTTTTTGTAGTTTTTTTTTTCAATTTTTTTTTTACCAAAAGAATTGTGCATCTAATGGAATTAATACATACGTATATTCAATTACGCGTAAGATCGATATACAATCGAACAAAAAACACCTTCATAATATCATTACCGTGTGTGGAGACTAGAGTAACTATTTTATACGATTTTGAATCGCGTTTACTTTTTGTTCATGTTAAGATAATTAATAAAGGCGATCTAAACTTCACGAAATAGTTTTATTCCAAGCGTAGTAGTTTTGAAAATGTTTTAAAAAATCCTAAATTCACATGACAGAGTGATATATAATTCATATCATTTTATTATATATACAGATTTATTGTATAATATAGATCTATAGATTTATT
The DNA here is from genome assembly GCA_037950945.1 of Hypolimnas misippus. Classification (NCBI taxonomy): domain Eukaryota; kingdom Metazoa; phylum Arthropoda; class Insecta; order Lepidoptera; family Nymphalidae; genus Hypolimnas; species Hypolimnas misippus. Next base: position 7,287,275 of record JBBEEQ010000019.1, read on the forward strand.
TCAAATAGGTAGAGTAATCGCGAAAAAACAAAACACCAAATTTTAAATATCTGAATTTACATCCTAAATATAAGCACTGACTACAGCTACTCAAATAACATAATGAAAATTCTTGATACATTCTCGCATAAATATAAGAAGGATTTTCACTCACATTCCAATAAGAGATTTGCATGGGCATTAAATCTGTTTACAGAAGCGATTTCTCGCCGACGATCGGCCTAGATGTGCTTCGAACATGCAAAGAAGACATAACAGATTGTTTATAGTGTCCATATATAACAACTCCCTTAAAAAATCTATGTTATAACTGTTTTATGAAAATTAAATAAAAAGTTTCATTACATCAATAAATATGATGTTGATAATGATCGTATTAATGTTCTGATAATAGAATATTACACTTAAATTATTCATGATTGAGTAATAATATTATTTGATTAAGAAATAATGTATGAACTTACGTATGTGGAAAACTTCTAGTCAATTATATATTTTAAATTAAAAAAAAAACTAATAAAATTTATCCGACTATCATTGTAATCACTCGGATACCAATACTTATTTCTTAAAAATATTCTAACTACTACTAACTTTTATTAAAGTAAAAAAAAAACTCTAAAGCAACTAAATGCTTAAAAAGAGACGGACGCACTGGTAAGAAATATTAGGTACTTTATTTAAGGTCAGCAACTTAACATAGTAACAACTATATAGCACTTTAAAGTTGAAAGAAAAAATAATGTCCAAACAGGTTTTATATCAACAAATATATTAATACCAATTAATTTATTCCGGTAAATATAAGAATAGTTATCCAGAATAATAAACTTTCACTTCTTCTTCTAATAGTTCTTTATTTTTAAGCAATCATTTCATTTAAAATAATTTGAATATTATTAAAAGATTTTTTGAGCAATGTTTCAATTTGTGTAAGTAATTTAAATTAATACGATATTATTATGTATATTGCATACTTGGACGCGGAACGGAAAGATTGGGCTCTATTATTTTTGTTAACATGGTTGTGAATTTATTAATAAATTAATAATGTAAGCAAATCTAAACAAAAAATATCAATTATGGTATATTACAAAGTTATATTAAACGAATCGACTACCTACTATTATTAGAATGTCCTTACATGCATTTGCATGTTAAGTATTATTAATAACGAATGAATTTAATCAATGGTCAATATTGAAAATATATCGATTTAAAACGTAGCACCAAATAAATTGAAACAATTTACTTGCAACAGGAAGTAATAACAATAGACATTGTAATGTTCCTTATAAAATGGCTGGATGTTACGTGACAAATAGAATTTAACAATGCGAGTTAGAATCCTACAAGTCGCTACAATACGTGAGTAAGAGAAGGTCGAACTTGTTAAACTGAAATAAAACTTTACAGGCAAGGACCGACACCGATTTACGATTTTTATCTTTTAGTGAAGTTAAACATATTATTTTTAAATCCATTTTTAATATAATCTATATTTAGAAATATTATTTTACTTAAATCTGAGTTAATAATAGTAAATCAATATGAAATTACAATACAATATATACCAAAATATTAATAAAATAATTTATATTAATTATATGTTTTATTAACTCTTAGGAATAGTATATAATTTATAAAGTAATACCCACCGCCATATGTAATGAAAAAAAAATATGAAAAATTCATACAAAGCATCAAAAATAACGAAATTTTTATTTTTCTTATCCCAACATAATTATATTCTCATAATTTATTAAAACAAGAGTTTAACTATCATAATTTGCAAATTTTAAACGATTAACTTTCGATATAAAAACTATCAATTTCGTAATTATTTAAAATTAAGTATCAAAGTTGATCTTCTCGTGACGTTGTTTTCATATTGAAACGAATTTGGTTAATAATTATACGTAATGAGCCTTAGCGTAATAAATCTAGGAGGAACTGTAAATATAACTGTAATAGATTATGTATCGGAGTAACGTGAATTATTATGTAGAGTTGCGTGAATAGCCACTGTTTATTATATATAATATATTTTGCCCGTAATTTCACATCGTATATGATATTCTTTTAGCAAGAAAATATTATAGAATTTAAGACGAGTGTAACGATGTAATAATAAAATTATGACTAAACAAATATTTCTTTACAAATCTATAGTAGAAATAATCCAACAAAACTACAGCTAATGATTATGATGCGACATCACATAATTATATCTATAATAAAAATATATAAAATAAATATTGCGTAGACGTTAGCGTAAACTGGATCTTTTATTGAAAAAAAAAATTTTAATCTGTGTATGATATAACATATAATTATATATGTTATATCATACACAGATTATATATATATTTTCAAGATTCACTTAGGAAAGATTAAGTATATAGCTATCTATAACAATTGTTAAAAAAAATGTGCCCTTAAATCGAGGACATCGTCCAATATGCCGAAAATATTTTTATTAAAATGCCACGCCATTGACCCATTAAAACAAGGTTAATAATTAAAAAGAAATTTCCCTAATAAAACTCTCTCTTTTAACGAAGTTACCATTAAAATATTGCAACAAGTTTGTTTAGTTTTCTAGATACGCGTGGAGAACGGTTTCCAATTAAGTTATGCGGAACGAATGCACACAGAGAACGATGATTATCACGGAATATATATCAAACTAGCTTCCGCCCGCGACTTCGTCCGCGTGGAATAGTTACTTTGGCTATAAATGCTTTATTTTCGAACAAATTTGGTTAGCATAAAAAAGGTTATATTGAGCTAACCTTTAAAGGTAGACATATTCTGTCGCAGACTTTTTTTTAGAACTGTTAACGGGGAACAATTTTGTCATACATGATTTTTGCGAAACTTTAACCGTTTATGCAGCGCACGCAACGTAAGCTCTCTAAATAGGAAAATATCTCCCGATTTTTTAACATTATTCATTGGTGCTCTGCTCCTTTTGGTGTAAGCGTAATAATATATAGCCTATAGCCTTCTCCGATAAATAGGCTATCTAACATTGAAAGAATTTTTCAAATCAGACCAGTAGTTCCTGAGATTAGCGCGTTCAAGCAAACAATCAAACAAACAAACTCTTCAGCTTTATAATATTAGTATAGATATCTGTGTGTTGTCTATGTATTTGACATTGAAAATAAATATCATAACGTGACATATTTTGATTACCAATAACGCTACCATATCTACATATATTTATAAATTTTACTTAGGAATATTAACATATGTAGTAAACATAATATTGATAAATGGACGAGTAAATATTTTTTACCAAAATGTAACCAAGTTCTTTAAGGAAAATGCTTCTAGCAATCCTTTAATTCTGCATTTTTATCACGGAATGTAGCATAGGTACATAATAGATATAAGATCAGTCAAACCTAATTTTTTTCTTTTTTTTTTGTTGAGTTTTATTTATCATGTATTAGAAAATCGTATAAACTTAATACATGATAATAATATATGAATTGCTACTTTGCATTAATAAAATAAAATTAAACATATTTGTATTGTCTCAAATGATCTTATTGACAATAATTAATGTTGATATTTAAAAAAATAAAATTAGTGCTAAGTATGTCAAAACATATACCGTTATGGTTCATTAGCGGACAAGAAAATCCAACTAGACCACCATGATGTCACGAACAACTTTACACGCGAGTAAAAACATACATCAAGACTCCGATAATATCTCTCTGTACGGTTATATTACTTGTATGTTTTGCAAATTAATTTAAATTTAAGATAGATTATGCAAACAACAAATAAAGAAAGATGACCTAACGGAATATGAAAATATGTACTTTTCCTTATATTTAAAATAAATAAATAAATAACGCTTCACACTCAACGGCCCCCATTAAGATCTCTTGACCTTGTGTCGGGGGTCCGGAAACACTCACAACACTAACACAAACACCCAGACCACGACAAACATCTGTATGGCCAATACATACGTTTGCCGTGAGCGGGGATCGAACCCGCGACCGTTAGCGCTTTAGTCAGTTGCAGTGACCATTGAGCCAACGCGTCTGTCAATCATAAATAAAATAAAGGTACAGTTTTAGTTATATTTTCACCTTTAGGCGGGAAATACATTTGTAAGTTTTTATCTCGTAGCTTATTTATCTAAACTACTTCCAAATATTTATAAATGTAAACTACCCTGTAACCTAAAATTTGCAAATGTTATTTTTGCCTTTCAAAAACGTTGCTAGGTTTTATAAGTAGTCACTGGTATAGTTTAAAAAATCTTTTAAAGAATATTATAACATAATTATTTCGACTTCACAAAGTGAATGTTTCCATTCTGGGGCAAGGTATTCGTTTTTATAATAAAATCCCCCAGAAATGTTTGCAGTTTTCGATGAATAGATTTAAATCATATATTAAAAAGTCTCTAATAGCTAAAGCATCTTACTCTATACAAGATTACGTTGACGATAAAGATGCGTGGGCTTAGTATATGCTGAATTTCGTACAGGATAAATAATCAATTTGTAATCATAAACTGTGTTGTATTGACAATATTTTACAAAAGGAACTATCGTACAAAAGTAACTAAGTTCCGAACCGGTGGTAGCTTCATTATTGATGTAATTTTTTTGTTTTTTTTTTTGTTTTACTTTTATTAATATTATGTAACATAAAAAGAATGGTAAGTATTCTCTTTATAACCTGAATTTAGCAATGCGTTGAAGATGCACAAGGAATATATTAGACAGAATTAATCAAGTATTTGATCAGCAACGATTAGCATCAGATGCATGTTGCGTGAAACGTGTTACAAAAGTTAAGACTTAATTTGCCCTCGACTTAGCCCACCCGCACATCGTAAATATTTTATATTATAAATATTCTTGCGTATGCTAAAAACGACGACCAGCTAAAAACGAACGAGCGATCTGTAAAATTTCTGATAATGTGAGGGGTCTAAAATTTTTGAGCTGAGCGTTAAAATTGATAAATAAATTTATTTTAGTGTCCGGCTACGCTTATGGACGACATATAAATATTAATAATAGCCTCTAATAATGCAATTAGCAATGACATCCAGTCTGTAAATAATAGTCTTATGTTATGCGTTAACATCCCGTCTTCATTCGCATTTAAATCTCGATTACTAAATCCGTGATCACCGTTAAAGAAAAAATCTAAACGTAGTCATCACCGTGCTTAATGTACATATGTTTTTAATCTGTTTCCGTAATCTTAAGCTATCATATATATCAGGAATAGTTTAACCCGCAATTTTATCTGTGAAACAAAAATAATCCAGGATGTAAGATATCTCCATAATGATTTTATTTAAATTATTTGAGAACGTAAAGATATAATAAACATACACAACTTTTTTATGCAACAACAACAATTTTTACTTAACTTTATAATATTACTAGCGGCTCCTGGCGCTTCCACTCGCGCTTAATATAGGACTTTCATACAAACTCCTAACTCCGTTTTACCTCCTTAGGGATCGAATTTTGCAAAATCTCATTTTATTGAGCACCTACGTCCTAAAAATAACACTAAGCATTTGTAGTTTCTGAGATTTTGTGATGAGTGAGTGAGTGACCTTTCGCTTTTATATATCTAGATTTAGAAGTGAAAAATATTATAAAAATTTATATATGCTAAAATTTAGTAACCGCCTGTTATTTTAATATGAACATTTTTGCAACACTTTATTATAATTATGTAGATAAATGCAATAGGTTTGGAAATTCTTTGTCAAATTCGCTACATAACTATTATTATTCGTTAAATTGTTACTATACAGCTATTAAAGTGTAGAATTAAGATTAGTTTCTGATGTGTAATGATACCTAGTTATAAATATGTAGAAGAACGAGTTAAGACGCGTGTAATTACTCATATATCGTTCACACTTCATACCGGACAGTATAGTTTTTACATCCATAAGCCTTTCGCATATGTATTGTACGTAACATTACAAAAGAGGGTTTTTTTTATCACAAAGTAGGTAAATTACGCAAGAACGTGTACAATCTACACTCTAATATGTATAAGTCCTTATGTTATTAACGTACGTTATTGTATATTATATAAGGGCCATCTTTCCGCTTCCCGGTTTCCATTTGTTGAATTTAAACTTGTTACGCAACTTCTGTTCAATAATAATTTAAACAATACTATTTAGGCGGGAGTTTTGTATATTTCCTTACTGTAATTATAGGCATTTTCTATGATTTACTAGCTACGATAAATATCAGTATAATTCATCTGGTAACTGCATTGATTAATTGAATGTTTTGAATGGTATAACGGAAATCCATTAAGCAAATCCATTAGAATTGCTTATTCTTTTAAAATTCATAAATCAATTATTTATAGTAATGATATAACCGTTAAAATGGAGTTCAAAAGACAGGAAATGAAGACAGAATTTCTTTTAAAGTTATACATTTTATTAATTATATATATAGACAATCTTATTATAGGATGTTCAAAACAACATAAGTAATACGTTTTATTGATATAATTAGTTTCTGACTGACAACTGCTGACTTCCAATAATTGTCGATGAACTTTCGAAAGTTTTTGACGTCTACGAATCACGTAATAAGGGTGAACGTACGGGCAGACATCGGTTTGAATACATAGACATATCAATTCTTTTATTTTACTTAAAGATTGCTTTCGCTCGAACTTTAAAACTGCTTCGTAATATTGTAACCATTTTTTATTAACGTTTTGATATCGATACATCATATCAAATCCAATAAAATAACGGTGCAGTAATAACTTTCATCGTAATAATTAAATTTCATTGATACTACCGTTTTATTAACGAAATGTAATTAAAACGAGTGTTCCGATTAAAATCGTATTTAAGCGCTTGCATATTCATTATTTAATATCGATTATTAATAAGTGAAAAGTTTAAATAAAGGAATCATAGTGTTAAAATTTTTAGTCGTTATTTGTGTTGATAAAAATCAGTATTATTTGATTAATATCAAGGTTTTTACTAAACCAAAACTTTATAACCTTAATAATGTTTTCATTTTTTCATTTGTTCTTTATCTTCATAGAAATAAAGATAATTTTGGCGTGATAATCAACATGTTATAATAAATAATACAGGTTGAACGTAACTACTTTACAATTCCATGAAGAAACACTTTTGCGTTTGGCGTGCAATGTTTAATAATCAGCATTGTGTTAAAATGTTTTCTGACTTACTATAAGATATATATATCAAGTATAAAACAGTTTTTATTATCATATAATATATTTCAAAAATTTAATCGAAACATTTTATGGCTACTTAAAACTATTTATGTCGTAGGTACATGTATTTATTACTGGATTACATTGCTGCTTTGCTTTTTAGGATATAGCTTAATGTTATATCAATGTCGGAGTTCGGAGTCTTAAAAAATGGGCTGATGTCGGCAGAACCCTAGTCACCTGAACCTCGGCTATTCCACCCTTGTTCAAGCTCTGGCCCAACCTCGGTTGCTTCGGCTATACGATGTTGGCCTAAACCGTAGCCCCTCTTGGCCAGGTACTGAATACCAATGCTAAGCCTTAGTCATCTACACTATAACCAAGGATGGACCTATGTAAGGCACTGGACAAGTTTGGGAAGGATTAGCGCAGGCTTGGGCCGATTCTGGTGCATCGTAATTTCCTACATGGACTCGACTTATCTTCCTCAATAAAAGAGCTATCTGCCGTAAATCGGACTAGTAGATCCCGAAAATAGCGCGTTTTAACAAAATAAATCTTAAGCTTTTTTTTAAATTTTGTATCTAAATGCTAATCCGTCTGTCAGATAGTGGGCTGTATTTCATTATCCGGTAGTGAATAGAAATTTTCAGTTTGCATTTCTGATGCTCATATAGTAACAAAAATACAAAACGGTCAAATTCAAATCGGACTTAAAAAATTTACATATCATTTAAGGGCCTTTCTTGTTTCTGTCAGAAAATATATAAAGTACATAGTGTTATATCCGATATATATATGATAGTACAGAAATCTTGATGCGAATCTGACTTGCACTTGACCGGCTGTTATATAAGATAGCTTACTTTAACTGTAATTGATAATTGCTCCAGTAAAATATACGCATTTATTACGCTTCAAATCGCTGTACATGTGAACGAACTATATCATTGCCGTGTGAAACATCTATAAAGATGTGCGATTAACGCGGTACCAAGGCCGTTTATCTTTTATGACGCTACTGGTTACGCGTTTTTATTGTGTTTAAAATTAGAGGCATTTGTACTATGTACGAGATGAGCAAGGTATTATCCAAGATAATAGAACAAGTGTAGTTCTCGTTTATGTTGTCAAATATATGTATTTTTATTTTCCAAACTTCTAATACTTTATCATACGTTTATGTAAGATGATTTTTTTATATAATAAATTACTATAAATAAAGCAATCGTCAATTCACTGTTAAGACGGTTTAATTATTTATTGTTTATCATTTAACAAGTAAATTATCCAAAAGTTAAAACTGTTAATATTTTATTGTAAACACAAGGATATATTAGCGATATGCACACAGAGCAATTAAAAATCAATAGGTGAATACTTCTGAACATTTCACGCAAATAATCTTCGACAGATCAACAAGAAACGAATCAAAGGCGACTCAAGAACGGACAAGAATTTTTATAAGCGAGAAAGCGGTGTCGTTTCGCGGCGGCAACGTGACAACATTACGGACTCATTACGTGACAGAACGCAAACGCTAACACGCAAGTCTCCTTAACGATTAATATTTTAACTATCGACGTGTGGTCTGTCAGACACCCCAAAAATAATGTTCGAAAAAAAAACTTGTCCGTTTTTATTTTAGAACATTTTTTTATTTATTATACGAGCAATATTATTATTAATTATTAATCAATAATAAAGCACACACTGATAATATAAGAAAAAATCATGAACATAGGATAGATTATATATAACTACAATTACGCGTGTACGTATGCAGAATTGTATACTGTATTTATAAAATTTAGTTCTGAAACTGACTGAGTAGTTTGTTTATTTTAATGTTATAAATTTATAGGTATAGATCAACAAAATCTATTCTGTGATCTTAAAAATATATATGAATATAAACATGAAAGCATTTGTATTTATTTTAATTATATTTTGGGTGTCTACTGTACCCCACGGTCAGCCTTAATGGTTAACCGTATAGTTCTTTCTTAATAAATACCACCTCGGACCGGAATCTAATTGGATTCCTAACATAATTATTTTAGAAGTGAATCTTCGTATAGCCGCTTGTTGTTTTTAGCAATTTCAATTATGATAAGGTCTTTGCTTTTTGTAGAATAAACTACATTATATAAAGTTTATAAACCTTTAGAAAATGGAGCTATACAACAAAGATCTTTCGGAATACTTTCAGAGTTTTTCTTAATCATACGTCCAAACTGCCCAACATTGTTTTTTACGCAGGGGACATCTTCGAAAAGATACTTGATTCTTTTCGGGGATATCGGGTTATGTGGAGATTTATACCCACTAAAACCCCTGCAATAGTGTTCCTCAGCACGGAAATGGAGAGGCCTTGGAATCACTTGCACATTCGCATCCGCTGCACCTCCCGTGCGACGAAATTTATTTTCTTGGTAATTTGATTTAGGATGAAGTTACTAATTTATACATTTTATAAATATTAAATTTACCAATATTTATTTTTCCTGTACATAAGTATGGTATCACATATGTATGTCCAAATGTCAGAATGTAGTATTTTTTGATAGCGATAGCTCACCGCAATTAGTCAGGTAATTTTCGAACACGTAAATGACGATATTTTACATATTTCATTAAAAGCAAAGCAATAATAATTAGTTATTTTAGTTATAAAACTATAGTATACAATCACAAGCGTGGTAAATAATATGCTTTGCATATCAATAGAATATGCTATGATCCCTTTGTGTCATGGGACGCACGGTTACATATTACGCTCAATGTCAATAGCCTCTCCCTAGAGATTCATATGGAGGTATGTAGGGCAACGCTTGAATCAGACATGAACAATATAATATGTATATTAGCCATTTATAAATAAATCAGACGTATACAGTTTTCTATTATGTGATGTGACGGGATGTGGTTCTACATTGTATAATTTGATTTTTCATGTTTCTTAATATAAAAAAGTGGACAAACAAGCTTACAGTTAAAGCTGATGGTAAATGGTTTCGGTCATACACATACGTAGCACTAGGATACATAGTTGCGAGTGATTTGCCTGCCTTTTGGACACGGGTGTCTTAACACTTAACACTTGACAAGTCCTAAATTAAAGCGCCCGGGAAAGATCTCAGGATCCATAGCCTGCACGTACGCGGTAAAAACGATCGTGTTTCTGTTTATCGGCTAACAGGTGTTGAATTACGGAACGGATTTTAATGCAGTTTTCACCATTATTTACATATTTTTTCACAGAACGTTTATATGCATAGGCGTATAAAAAAACGCTCTAAAGTGCACCTATGCAAAGCCGGAGTGAAGCTACTAGCTAGTAATAAAAAAACGTTTTTTTTTTAAATCATTATTACAAATACTCGACGTAGGTGATGTGTAGCGAAATTCTCAATTTGAGTCAGTCTTTAAGGCCGGTTTAGACGGAAAACGATTAACAATGATGGCACAAGATTTAATAACTACTTTAAATTAATAGACTTCGTATATAAACTAATAGGTACTTTACAAGTACTCACATTACAAAACTATACACGTAGTATTTAAATATTATCTATAACAAATTTATACTAAAATATTGTAACAACGGAATACACAAATAATATACATTATTTTTTTCACAACATTGTTTAATGTGTTGCTAGCATTTTGACGTTACAACATTAACCGTGTAGCAATTTTTAACAAATTATACGGTCTATTAAGTTAATATACATAATAGGTACTCACATTAATATTAAACACGTATTAATAGCAGCATTTAATAGAGTTTCCTTAAATGTTTTCGATATTTTGTAACGATAAAACGGCGGAAACGTGCAAGGAAATCCACTTAGGAAACGCAGCTTGAAAAGTTATGATTAATTATTCAATATTACCTGTGTAGCATTACTCATCGAAAATTATCTGTTTCAAACTAATGTGATCCTTAATAAGTTAAAAATAAAGGTTATTATACATGATCATTTTATTATTCTAACACATTTTATAACACACTTAGATTTTGCTCGCGGCTTTGCTCACGTTAATATAAATTTTGTTATGTTAAACGACCGTATAAAACTCATTGATCAGTTTGGCCAATACCACACTCGTGCCATCAACTGTAAGTCAATTGGATTACGCCTTCCCGCAATTATAAGCAATAATTTAACAACGTAATACAATCAAACAAACGGTATTCCAGCATATAAGATACAAACAAACAAACAAACATTGTCTTTTATATATTAATCTATAGCGTATATACTGTTAAACTCCTCTAGGTCGTAAAAAATGTTTTAAAGCGATGCATCCTAAAATTAACGCGATTTAAACAAATTCTTGATCTCGACATAATAATTTACATTAATTGAAAGCGTTATTATTATCAACATTCTATAAAAATAAAAGTATTCATTTAAAGTTTGTATTTCAACATGTGTGCATTTACGTGTCATAGTCGTAGTTACGAGTATTTTGATTTATTGCAAATAAACACGGTCAAGGTTACAATGAGACTGAGCAAGCTACTACAGGTGCACAAAATAAATTGATAAGAAGTGTTTTATTGCGATATAATTATAAAAATATTTATGTTCATTGTTTTAATACCATTTCATAAGATCCTTTATTTAATTTAATGAAAAATAAAAACGTATATATATAAAAATAATTAAAAATATTCTTTTCTTATATATGTCACTGATATTATTTTATTTATTATTTAATTATTTTAATTATCAATTTTGTTTTTATATTAATTTTATAAATATATGATGATTATATAATTTTTTTAATTGTTTTTTGGAAAATAAGAAATATACTATTTTTTAAGTGTAATCATGTTCTTTCATATACAAAACAAAGCTTTAGTTATGACAAAGTCAGTCCAATAGTTTTCCATGTTGCAAAAAATAAACAGGCGATTTAAGTTTTGTAATAGCAAAAATTTCAAGGACAGGTTAAATATTTACGACACTAATATTATACAATAAATATGTATAGAAATATGTACCTAAGGTATTGATTTTTATAACTCCTAATTGAAGTTAAAGCTGTACAGATTACGAGCGATGGCCACCGGCAGTACGTGACCAAAATGTTAAGTCGAATGCTAATCACTCGCTCCTTCTACACAACGGAACTACATATGTTTAGAATTTATCCATAAATACATATCATAGCGCCACGTAAGGACATGTATTGACAAAACGGAATTCATAAGAACATATCCTGTGAAACTTGCCTAAAATTAACTCATGAGTAATATAATAAATACTAATAAACTCTAATTTTGTTTGTTTGTACAAGCAAATAGCTTAACTTCCTCTCCATATCTTTTCTTACTTCCTATTTCTCTGAATGAAGGACTTATCCTTTATTCCTTTTTAAGCTGGCAATGCTTTTGTGGCGTTTTTCGTGCTGTAATTTGCAAATGTTGATGGGCGGCGACGACGATTTGTCATCAGGTGTTCCGACTGCTCGTTTACAAGCTATATAAACAAATAACTTTGATAATGGAGGCTCCATTTTGTGTGCGAAACCAGGGCAATGCAGTCATAGCAATGCACATTCAGCTTTTTAATAAATTCGAGTTTTTAACTCTTGTAGATTAACATGCTGTTGCTCACTGCCTACTAAATATTGGCTCATTCGCTGCTAACACTAAATCACACATACACAGGAGCAATTAAAACACATATGCTTGCTTTACTCGTACTAATTACAGTATACGTAATTAATGCGTTGTTAAACTGAATTCGTCTCAAAATACTTTATTCAAAACTAAAAAGCTTATAAACGTTAGATATTGACCAAAATTATATATAAACTTTAAAATTTTAAGTAATAGATATTTTAAGGTACTGCTAATGGGATTGATGTACATTTTACCTAGAGAGTTGTCTAGTAACGAGTTGTGCATCTCGAGAGATTGAACGTGGCTTTTTGGTTTTGAATCAATTGCAAGAGTTGATTATAAAGACGTGAGGCTATTGTTTTATTATGGTTTTGAGTACTCCTTAAAAATAGGTACATAAATGAATACAACGTTATCTCTTTCTACTTAAAATGATTTAAATTAAATAACTTTATTATATCTGAGATAGTTTTAATTTATAAATATGTTACATTCAGTAAAGTATTTAAATTATCCACATCATTAACATTTATTTCACATTTCTAACTGCATAAGTAATAATATTAACTTTTACTTTTAAATTAATGAAGATTATGATGAATTAAATCATTTCTTTACTCGCAAGAAAATATTACAGACTTTCATTATATAATTATAATTTACTAGCGTATGCTTTGCGGTTTCGCCTTCTCTCGCTAAGTTTATGGTTATTGCTTCGTTCCAATAACTTATAATATGATGTTTTATAGCCAAAAGCCCTAAAGCTTACTAGTTAATTTCCGCAACATGGCCTGCGTAGAATAATTATTTTGACAGACACGTTGGCGCAGTGGTCACTGCAACTGACTCAAGCGCTAACGGTCGTGGGTTCGATCCCCGTTCACGGCAACCGTCAGTATTGGTCATACGGATGTTTGCCGAGGTCTGGGTTTATAATCATTTATAATCAAACTGTACTAATCATTTATTTTAAATTCCTTATTTCTTTGATTAATGCTGGCTTATCTGGCAATCTATCATCTCATAGTCCCTTTCGAGTTTTTTTTTTGGCGCCAAAAGGCTTCCTCCAAATACTAATTTGTACTAATTAATTCAGCGGTTGGCGCGTGAAAACGAACATACGACAGACGAACAGACAGTTAATTATACATTTAATATTTATATGATTAGTTTCCTAATTAAATAGGCTATGTACCGTAAAATTTGTTTCTTAGAATTTTTCATATTAAAATAGATTGCAGTTTGTAAAATTATTGCGATCAAACAAAAACCTAAATTTTTGTTGCATATACATTATACGCGGTATAAATTTACATCATTAATGCATTGTACAGACAGGATACGCCTACAGCAATGCAGTATGAATAGAAGATTTAGTAATAACGGCAGATGGCACTTCTGACTCAGAGTCAGATGGTATAATAATAGTCATCTTCAGTCAATATTTATCTCTTGCCATTAAAACAATATTTGAGATAATTATAGTCTTGCATACTCAAGTTAAATGATGCTGGAGGACGTTTATAATTTCGTCATCTCTTTGATCCAGTACGGGATTAATATAAGAAAACACGATCAAGTTCTCGTTGATTAGAATGTTAATGACAGATAAATATTTGAGTTAATTTCATGAATATTTATACGTGTTTATCATATTTCGAAAAATTTCATCCATTTGGCTCATCGCCATTTACGTTAAGATGATAAAAGTCGTCGTGATCTGTCAAAACGTGAGTCGCAACGAGAACTTTGCCTGCAATCGTTTCAAATGGCCAAAACATGTAAATAAGACATTGCTTCGTACCATCGTCATATTCTGTATGATTTTAAATAAACGATCGAACGTACCACGTTGCGACGTCGTAACGTTTCAACATACGACGCCGCATCGTGGTTATGTGTACATCTTTACAAAGATTACCCACGCAAAAGAAAGATGATCCATGCGATCATCCTAATGTGGACATGTCATTTCTAGAACAAAAAGAACATTTTTAGGTATTTGTATTTAAGTTACAAAATTTATTACATGTTAGAATTGTTAAAAGGTACTTTATATTTTAATAAATTCAGTATTTTGGTCATAAGGTTTACGAAAGCCGAATGACTAACCACCTTCTGTTAAAACACTTACTACCTGTATTACCGGATTTGGATTTGAATAATAATCGACATCAATATTTAACAGACTATTTTGTAGTTATAAATTCACAATGCAATATATAAACATCAGTTTTTATTTAGTTAATACTCAAGAAAGAACTCTTTAACTACGCGATTTGACTTTATGCTTACAGCATTGATACTTGAAGCCATACAAAAAAACATTTTTTACATTTTTTTGTTTCTTTAATTTTTGACTAAATATCTATTACATGAAATAATATATGCCTATGTGCTTTAAACTCAAAATTAAAATTTACTTTTTCAAAACTGATAATTGTGCTTTTATAAATACTTTATTATAATTACAACCAATTATTACTATAATATAATATTTAAATCCCATTCTAATAAGTATCCACAGAATATTAAAACTTTATTATAATGTAACTAACATTACCTTGAAGTATACAATGACGCGATAATATGCTGTTTTACCTACTCTTAACTAATTAATCTGTATGGTTTGAATCATGAGACGTCCACTCAGGAGTTGGCGTCACCTCGACCTTCACCTTGACTCGCCCGTTACGCTCCGAAGGTCACAGGTATTGGTGGATTTTTTACCACCGTATATTCGTATCAGGACTCAAATACAGATCTAATTGTCTTTTTTTATATGTTTCTCAAGAGAATACGGATATTTTATTACAATATTGAATTGATTTCAATTCATTTTTACTACTTCGCTATCCCATTCACGAATATTTACCTATATGCAACATGATGTCATATATCCTATAATCATTCCCAATCAATGGCCTACTTAACGGGAAAGGTTTAAAATCCCGTTGTTACTTCCATAGATTTAGTCTAATCGTTTAAATAAATAATCTCGCTAGTATTCTAATATTATAGATTAATGTTTCATTTAAATATTTTTGCCTTTAACAATTAACCCGTCATCGCCGTGTATGTAAATTCCTTTCTACAATTACTAACACTTACGTTGTGGTGTTAAATAATGAGAATATATGCAATTGATTACAGCTTTTAGTGCAAGTAAATGAATGTAATGTTTATAAAAACAGTGAGCTAGCTGGGCATTAATTATGCAAGTTTTTCTTATGCTAACTCTTATGACTTTTTCTCTCTTTATAATATCTTTACTAGAATTCAAAGCTAAAGAGGTTGCTCGTTTCCATGCTCCATACATACAACATGTCCTATCAATGATATTTTTGGGAGGTGGTTTAAGTAGTTATTAACTACATATATGTTATGTTCATACTATTTTACGTTAAAAATCTATACCCAACTTTGATAAATTCGTCAATTGTTGTGTTGGCCCAATATATTATATATAATATATTAATAATACTCTCGCCTGTGATACTCAATCCGTAGCTGATGGCTAGGTAACATTGTCCAAAGTGAACGACATTCTTTGTGCTATAATCCATGACCTTATAGTTATATAATATATTTAATATGCATAAATATTATATAGTTGTACAATATAAATGTTATTGAATCGCAGTGAACGTCTCATTAAACGTAGAAAAATAACAATTTGAAATGTCATTAGCTCTGAAGAGGCATTACGCGGAGCTATCGTTATCGTGATACATTTTGACAGTTGATTTGTTTTGTATTACTTACTATAAAAATCAGAAATCAACTATAATAAAAAATGTATCGCATTGCAATAGCGGTAGCTCGCCATAATTAGCTTGTTGCTGGATTGTATTTCAGAACAAACTCATAAACCTAGTTGAGAAGAGTTTTTTGGCATACAAAGTCATTATTAAACTCAAACGAGCGAAGTAAAAAATATAAACGCAAAAAAACACCTATCAAAAGTAACCGTTCTAAGCGGGTAAAACTGAGAGTCACGTCTAATCGTAAATAAAATTTATTAATTTGCAAAGAAATAGTAGGTATTCGTTTAATTAAGTCAATAACTCTTTTAAAATACCACAATAATTCCTTTCTTACACTCGTGTCAATGGGTTTTTTACTTGGTTTTAAATATAGATTAATTGTAATTTATTTCGTATTATGAAGGTGTAAATTATTGTCTGTTTACTTCAGGCTATTACCATTGCAACGCATTTCGTTTGAGTAATTTATTATTATTACATTTTTATAACCAGCATTATGTATGGGTAAAACTTATATGGAATAGATCGGATTATTGCTGTGGAAGGTACATTATAAAGCCATTATACTATGGATTTGTCTAAATAGGATTATAAATCATAATTATAAATAATATTATATTTGTTACTTATAGTTGATAAGTATATTCACTTAAAAATTAAACAGTTAAAATGTTAAAATGGATATAAGAAATTTTAATTCAATTTAAAAATTATATTTGTATTTGATCGTCGCTTTTTGCTGTAAAACCAAAAACACGTAACCTTGAAAAGTCGCGCCGTGTAACGTTACGACGTCGAATCGTGAAAATTTACGACGTGTCACAAAAATCACGACGCAACGTTACGAAATGTGTATGTGTGCTTTGGTCATATCTAAGTGCTCGAATTTAACTTAATTGTAACCGCAAATCATAGCTTGCAAGCATAATTAATTGAAAATATCAAAAACCCGACTGCGTAACAAGACACACAGAGAATAGTTACTAACCAAGTTAAAATAGTGCCACAAAGGTACAAACCCACATACATAAATAAATCCATATGTATATACATACATACATTCATACACACATACATACACACATAGACTGATAAACACATAACCCTCCCTTGCGTAGCGCAGTCGAGTAGAAATGGTTATAATATATGTAGGTAAAAAGGGTATTATTATTATAGGTGTTGTTGGTATAAACTATGAAGGACAAATTACCCATCGTACAAAATATTATAGATTTATAACTTGCTAGAAATAAAGTAATTGCAGAAGCAAAATAGCGGACGCCGTAAAAATTTGATTACTCGAAAAATTCTTACGTAATATCAATTAGACGCAATAATTGTATACGATTTCGTAATACGTGAATGTAAACTTCGTAATAGATAATTTAGCAATTTGCTAGTATTCAATTGTAACAATTACTTATCAATTTTATTTCGCACTATAATATAGGAGTGTTATTTTAATTACGACACTGAAGGAGTTTAATTTTATTTTTATAATATGTAAATTAATAATTTGCCAAATTTGTTAGTTAAAAATAAACGATAATTTTAATTCAATGACATAATTCGTTTCTACAATTGCGAATAAACAAGAAAAAAAAGAATTATACAATTAAATGAATGAAACTCTTAAGAGAGAATTACATTTATTTTTACTATTGTAATTGTCAAAAACAACTCTGTGACCTGATGACAGTTACCGAGGTAACCATTTGAAAGCGTAAGTGTCAAAAATAAAGTCACTGACTATAAACTTTTTCAGGTGTAAAGAAATGGCAAAAACTTATGTAAATCTTTATAAGAGCAAAACTTACAAGTATATGTAATTACCGTTTTAAAGTGAACGTTAAATGTGTGATGCAAAAGTATAAAACGTGAAGGCGCAAAGGTTTTCTAATGTTTTGTTATTTATAAAAAAAGTATTTATTTATGATTAAAATTAAATAAGAATTACATCGAAAAGAGACAACTTACCAAATGTAAATAAACTTTCCACTCAAAATGTAATCATAAGCTAATTTATTTTAATGTTATTTTATTAAATATAATTATGTATAAATATTGTTATAAGCCAGTTTTACGTAACTCTTTGTTAAGTGAAATTACGTTAGGCGCAGGTTCTTCCTTCACGTAATCAAAGTCCTGAACCGTGAAATTTCACTTCGTGCGAATCGTTCAATTGAATACTCCAAAGTTTCAAATGTACATTTTATTCAATGAGATTTCGTTGAATGACGAATATTTTATAAATGTTAATATTTTAAAAGTATTTGTATCTAGTCGTTTGTACGCAATATTTAAATCGTTATTAAAACTTACATTTCATTCTTGTAGAACATCTCTATTTAAGACACTGGAAAAAAGAAAACAAATATGTTACAATCAAATAAAATTTTAAATACAAAGCCAATCAATAATAGTAATTTAAAAAGATAATATTTAATGTCAACAAATCAGCACTAATAATAAATAATTGCTATATTCTTCGCTCATTCAATTTCAACAAATTTCACGCTCAGAGAATTGGGCGGATTACCGCTACGGTCCATAAATCACAGTGTAAAGAATTACGGCGGTTTATTATGAAACGAAGATGTGTAAACTGCGCAACAATTCACAATTAACATAATTACCCAACTAATCGGTATTAAATCATTTCTATTCGATCACAGAATATTTCGTAATAGTTTATAAGTTCGAGATAAACGCTTTTAATTATTTTTTGCGTTTTTTTATTAATAATTAGTTTACAATATTTCCATTGTCGTATGTCGTGTCACATATGTAAACGAGCTAGCTAGCGAAACCTAATTTTGAGTGACTTAAATAGATTTTTTATCGTAATGATAAAATCCTAGTACTTAATGAGATGGGATTAAACTATTTAAAGTAACATAAAATTAAAGTGAAATATAAAAAAAACCGTAGACATATCATTTTATTATAAAGTAAACAGATTTGTCACAAATTTGAAATTTTTTCATCACGACATTGAAAAAATAAATTCAATAATAATAGTAAGTTTTTTGACATCTTTATTCCAATACCTAACTATATTATAAACTAATATTGAATGCAATTAAATAAAAAATATTATTTCATGCAATTTGACTTTTTACATACATTTCGATATATTACACATAGTAAACTCTATATATTCTATAATGGATAAAACGTTTATCGGATAATCTACATTCGATATGCGCAAACGCACCCAATGCAGCAGGTACATCAGACTTTTTCAACAATTCTTTTGTTATTTCTTATCAATCAAATTAATTCTTTACTGCACATAAAAATAAGGTTCTTTTTCTATTATACAATACATATAGTTGAGTTTTGTATCGCAGACAAATCGCTGACAGTTTCCCGTCTCGAGAATTGATAAATAGTGACCTTCTTGATTTAGTGGTATGCGATCGGCCTCTTTATGAATAGTAATTGATACGTAGGCAAATGTTTCCATTGTATGTTACGACACGGTTTACATTCAAATTTGTAACTCATTTTACCTTTTTACAGCTGTTCCTACTTACGTTCAATTTAGTTACTTACCAGATTTGTTGATAGTAACTACTTCAATACTTTTTTGCATGATAATATCTGACTAATAGTCACTTGATGTGTAGTATCGCCGCCGGCCATTAAAATTTGGAGGACCAGAGCTACAAATTAATGCGTTTACTGCTTAAATAGACTAAGAGATCAAGGAGAGTAGGAGTTCATTGGACTAAGCTAACCTATCCTAGATTTGTAGAGAAGGATACAGCCTTCTACGTTTCCCGCACATGGTACATAACGCTGGTATATAATTATTTCACGCGGATTTTCTTTGATGAGATTTTCGAGAATGTGATTCTGCCCTGGTCGAATCAGCTCGAGTCAAACAGTAAGTAGGTTATACCACAATGCTCCTATAAGCATTTAGTCCCCATTTTTTTTTATCTTTAGATTATTCGATATTTTTTACTAACCACAAATAAAATTTGTTTTTAAGAAATCACATGTAGATAAATGTGTATCGCGTTAATGTCTGTAGTATGTACTTATACATTTTTAAAGCATAAAACGACTTTCCGAAAAACAAAAATGTTTAACATGAAAAACTTGTTAAGCTAAGTAAATGCATAAATAACGTCTTCTCTACATTAGTATTCAGTTTGTAGCCCTATTTTCCTCCAGTTGATTTGTCACATACACGATAAATACGTAAATTGTGTTAAACGGCCGCTCTTAATATAACAGTACAGTTTGTTTTTGCAAAGCAAAAAAGAAATCGTTTCCTTCAACAATGGAACATGAAAAACAATTTTGTTTGTAAACATTCAGCGTCCGTCAGTTTACGTTGACCCACTTACTTTACCTTGCCGCTCCTAATACTAAAACATACGACTTTGAGCCTTATCACGTATAGTATATGTTATATGTAAATAATCATTATATTATTTATACTGGTTCTAGCTGCTATTGGTGCCCATTTGACACATTATTATTAATTAGCGTATAATTTTGAATAAATCTTCATTAAATTATATTATAATTTACAACCTTATAAAGGTTGGACTAATTGAACAGCCCATATAACATATTAAAACTAATATAGTTCTAGATTTAATTAAGTAAAAACAAAATATTAAAACATATACAATAAAAATACCGGGGACACGAGCCAAAAAGGTCTAACATTATTTAAATATATATGATATATATTGGATCTAAGGGTCAACTTTACGAAAATATTGATTTAAAAATACCATTTAAATTATTTATAAACACAAAATGCTGAACTGACATGACTACATCTTAGGTAATAAATTAGCGATGAACCCTTTGCCTAGCATATCTGACATCTTAGCTGACATTTAAACTGTAGGTACTATAACTTATCATTGACATTACGATGGGTACTAAATAGATAGACGGTATTGGGACATCGAAAAACAACGTTTCGTAAAGAATAAAACGAAAAATTCACTGACAAAAATATATATAAAGCGGTCGTGAAAATTATTTTAATAAAAGCCTTCGTGGTAGATTCATTTTCTTGACGTTCAAAAAGAGAATGTAAATTCCTATTTTGAATAAAAATATTTTGATTTTGATTTTGATAAAAGCCTTATGGGACACTTTGCCAAGAGTAAATTCATTATGTTTCGCATATGCATTAGAGGCTAGAACAGGAAGTGTTCGGCTTGCATTCTTGCATGTCTATTTATGCCGTAACTATATTCAGGGTCTAACCATATATATCCAAAGCGAACCGAGGAAAACTGTTTTTTTTACGGTAAAAAAATCGTTAATTATTGTTAAGCATTTATGAATTAATGTTTAAGAATGCGTAAATTGATTTGCTTTATCTATCTTGACGTTATCTCACACAAAGTACAATTAGCGACATTCACTGCGCTCCGTGTTTCTTGTGGCAATTTATGTTAAAACATATTACCAAATACTCGTATGTCCTTGTTTAAACGTAGCCACACATTTAATATTTATTAAAATGACTACATTACATGAAACTCGGTAAACTCAGAAAGCATAATTTAGATTGAAATGTTGCACATATTATTTAAATAATTTACAATATAAATAACATAATAAAATACGAAATAAATGAAATTATCGGATAGATAGAAACAATAGAAGATGCGGCGTACTGGCGAAGGAATAAACAACATTACGTTTCAAGTATATACCTAATGTACAATAATTTTCTTACCGCCAATTTAAAGGCAAATGACTTTAAGCATTTGAGGTATAATAATGTTTTCAGGAAGCTTAAAACGATTTAAGACTACTTTTTCAAAGGATTACTTAATTTTATTACATAACGAGGATCTATTATTTCCTTATTTGTTTGAGTGTAGCACCAATTGTATTGACAGACAAACAGTAAACGGTTATGACGGTAACAATGGATTGGTGTGTGATAACAATCACAACAATATCCTGCGCGACGTAATCTCTCATTGGCATCGATCCGTCTTAACCTAAACAAACACTATTACTGAATTGATATTGATGATCGGCGTAGGATACAACCATGTTTATATATGGATACTGATAAGCAATAATGTGTTAACCCACAAAAAGTCAAATTTAGAGATATTGATGTATTCTGATAATGCATTTCGTATTTAACATTATACAAAAAAATTTCAAGTCATTTGAACTAAATAAGTACAAAAAAATAATATAAGTAAAAGTTTCTTAATCAAATGTTCAGATTATTGAAGTGAGTTCCATATTTTGGATTATGCAATAATTGAATATATTTGAAAAACATATTATTAGTAAAAAGCTTTACTAGCCTATCCGGTATTAATTAATTATACTTTTTTATTAAAATAGAAAAGAAAAGATGGATATTCTTCTTCAAACAGATGTGTTAAGAATAGGTTCGACATCTTTAGACGCCATTTTCTCAAAATGAACGTGTGGCTTGACACAGTATTGCATATCAGCATCCATATAAAGTTGAATGTACAAGTGCATGACTACAAAAGGAGTCCCTTGAAACTATCTCCACTACTAATACTTATTTTTGTATTGTACTACTATTGACAAAATCGTACAATCACACACCGATTGTACGATTTTATCAATTTTAGCAGTATAATGTTATCAAGTTTCATTTATTTCATATTTATTTATTAGATACATAAAAAAATACTTGGTATGTAAGTCGGTAATTTTGTTCTGCCCAGCATAAATTTAAACTTATATTTATATGATTTAGACGTTTCTGATATGAAAATTCTTACACCTATCAGAGTGATATAGGTTCTTAATTCTTATATATTAATATTTTTTATTAAAGTTTCATTGCAAAGTTCTTTTCGAAAAACAATTTTAACTTAGGAAAGTAAGTTTTTACATTAAATAAAATATATAGTTAAGATGCCTACATTTTAAAGTCGTTAGATCATATAGTGTTGAACTCTAATGCGAAAATAATTAATGAGAATAGTGACACACATCTTAATTGTCTATACACTAGAATCTGTTAACGACTTCAATATAGGTTAAACGCATTTCCTTTAGTATGTGTATTATATACATTTTATAAGAATATGGTGAAAAAACTTGACAATAAAAATCTCGAAAAAAAAAAGTTTTTACTCTCATACATTGCAACAAGTATTTTCTGTTCTAATGTAAGTTTGTCACTTTTCATTCCGCCACATATTGACATTTTCCTTCAACATCAAACACGAGAAGAATAATAAACAGTAGCACTTAAAATATAAACTCGACATTCTTAAAAGCAAAGTGCTATTTGCGGAATCTTGCTACCTTCGTCTAAGATGAAAGAAAACGTAATTCGTTTCACGTATTATTTCTGACCTTCTTAAAAATTGAAAAATAATTAATTAGGTATATATCTATAATTTATTTGCATACAAATTATCAAGTATACTTAAACGAGCACAAGTTATTACATCTTGAGTTATAGTCAACGGAGTCGTAAGTCGTAACCTTGACTCCGCGTAATTATAATTGCACATAAGAACGTCCCACGGGCCTATTTCATATCTCTGTTATTATTCTACGATTGTTTCTTGCTGTAATACAATACTTTGGAGCTATTATCGTCACGAAATATTTGAAAATCTAAATCGTGATAGACTAGCCTATATTGACTACTTACTATTGCAATACAAACTGTTATACATATTTTATGTGTGTTTTATAGCGATCTCTTTACACAAATAATACAAATTGTAAAGTACACAATACATTTAGTCAATTATTCCAATAAGAGATTTCCAATAGTCCACTTTAGAATAAATATAGCAAATAGTCTCCTTTTGAGGTGGATATGTTCTATTTTTTTATTTAATTTCTATTTTCTTTTTTGTAACTTCCTTTTCATTGATTTTTTATGTAGTCTGTGGTATGTCAAATAATCTTTCTTCATTAAAATGTAATTTAAATAAAAATAATACAGATTGCCCTTTTTATCACAAAATATATTTGAATCAGTTTTACAAAAAAACATAAGAAATACTATTGAAAATTTATTTTATGAGATATTTGTACCTAAACGAAATATACCTAGCATTATAAATTTTTCGGTTAACGATCATATTCGTAAATTGTAGTTGATCGTGGCCCGTCGGTTTCTCTATTTGGCCAATAGTCATCGTAAAAGGTAACGGTGAAATTATTTTAATAATACAATACCGCTATTTCCTTTATGTTGCCCACGCAGTTTAATTAACTCTGGGGCCCACATTCAATAACCCAAAGAGAACTATTATCTTACACGCGTGTATGTAGGGCATAGTAGTTAACTAATTGGAGTGAATTCAGATATTTAATTTTTTTTATCATTGTTGTAGAATGTATTTGTTTATATATTGTTTTTGTAGGTACTGAATTCATATGACGTAAGCCTAGCATTGGTTTGGGGATATCGAGGAATAATAAAGATCAAAACGCATTTATATCTCACGCCGTGGTTCGATCCGGTGTCGCATGAATTCAAGAGTAGTTTTTAAATTTACCTACGTTAAACAATATAGTGTAGCCGATTCTAATCAAAAAGAGAGGTGCCTCCTAGATGTTATATTTATGTATACTACAGCCAATCGTTTTTGAGTCATGCGCAATACATATGTATGTATGTACGATAGGTTAAAACTAGTCAAAATTGATATTTAAAAAAGAAAAACAAATTTATACACGTCTATAATCCTTCCATTACTTCGTATATAAAATAGTACTGATTTTTCTTTATTTTATTTAATATGTAAAATACGGAAAACTAAAATGGTTTTGTTAAAAATCAACGATTGATTCATATTCACGAATCAATGATTAGAAATCTAAACATTTAATGTAATCGTAAAGAACACGTGTTTAAGCAACAAGCAGGAGATGAGTTTTAAAATCAGATTTGCTCAGTGTAGAAATGTAAGAGTCTATTTCTGTTTTTATGTAAATCAACGTCCAATTCTGTTTATCTAACCCACTTATTATTCAATCTCTCGTCGCGGTTTCAGTCAATGTAATCGATGATACAAGCTATTGCGAAATGAGATCTATTTAGAAAAAAGATGTAATTATCTATATATGTATGTAAGTATATATAAATCGATGTGTGCATATGAATCTTCCCTGTAGATTCCCAAACGGCTGGAGCGATTTTCGTGATTGTTTTGACGATATCCAGATTAACAAAGGAGAACAAGTGAAGCTTAGTGAACGGATCAATAGTATGATTGTGTGATTGACTTATTGTATATGTATTGATTTGTGTGTTTACTTACATCTATTATCATTTCTTTCTTATAAAATATTTTATTTTTCGTCTTTATTAGTACAAATTCTTTAAATTAATATATAAATGAATTAATACTTATCATATTAACAATAACGTAAACGAACTTTGTTCTATTTGGTTTACATTTTTTTTATATTTTAATACCACTTAAGAAGTTACAAGTAACGTTTGGAAGAGCACACATCGTGCAAGTGTACCCACCACACGCGGCACTTTCACAGTGACAAAAATAAAACTTTCTAAACATTACTAAACGCTCCACGAACACGTAACGAAGGTTGTTTACAAACCGCTGAATATTTTATCTGTACGATTTTTTTAAATATCGAAAGCGTGCTATCAGCGAAAAATCGGAAATATTTAAGTTAAATAATATACTAAAATAAAATACTAAAATCTTTAAAATGAGAAATATATATTTATCTGTACATTAAAAAATAATACAAATAAAACTTAAGTAAAACAAATAATTCTATTAAAAATAAAAAAATTTAAAATCAAATGTTATTTATTAATTGTCACAAAACAGAAAATAAGAAAACAATGTTTACAAACTTAGTACGATATTTCATTATTTGTAGAACCATTTTATTACAACATACAGGCGTTCTTACATTATCCGGGATAAAAAATCCTATGTGTTAAATCGGTATAAGCCTTAACTCTTCTGAGTTTCATATGTACATTCTAATTTTTCGCGTAACTAGTAGGTACATAAAGAGATGAAAGGCAAGGATAAAGGTTTATTGAGATTTCAAACGACGATATACTGATTTATATGAAAATTGCATCGTTGACTACATAAAATTTAATTAACACAAAAAAAGAACTTAGAAACCGACTTGAAATGCGCAATTTCTTTGAAATGGGATGTCACAATTGTTCCAGTTATTTATTATTATAATCCTTAGACATATCTAGAGATTTGCTGACCCTTTAGTGAAAATGTTATTCCCGAAATTGTTATATTCAAAACTAGCATTCAGCCCGCGACTTTCGGTTAGATCGCGCTCCCGTTTACATCACCTTTCTACGGGTATCGTGCATTTTTATGGTCTAAAAGTAGATATGTCCTTTCAAAGGATGTAAACTATATTACTAAAGAATTTTATCGCTATCGGTACAGTAGTTTTTTAATAAAATACAAATGGACATTAATAAAATATAATACAAATGAATATATATGAAATTCGTTAAAAATAATTAGTATAGATGTGCAAATACGAGCAAAATTATTGCATTTTCGATAACCCGTTTGTACAATTAAAAAGATTAAATAAACAAAACAGTACAAATAGTAGTACTCTTATCATACGTAAACCCGAAGATAAAATATAATCGACTATTAATCATGAACTTGAGTCGAGTATGCAAATTAAGTGCTCACTTATTTAAAGGTAAAACACATTTGAGATCGTAATCGCATTTCGTAACTCATCAATATTTTAAGTGGAACTTGATAGACAAGTGACATTTACATTTTTAACTTACACGTAATTCATGTCTGCTGGGCTTGGAAATTACGACATTACTAAATTAAGAATATGTTTTTATGATTCTGTTATATTCGACTTCAAAAAGGAGGAGGATCTCAATTGGAAGTGTACATTTTTAAAAATTCCTTTTTTATTTGAAAGTATATAATATTATTTTCAGTTTGGTTCCATACTATATTTACCAAAATCGGTTTATAATAAAAAAACGGAATATAATTATATGATATGCAATTTAAAAGAAATTGCGCATTTGATATCGGTTTATTTTTTAATAACTTAATTATATTTCAGGTAATCAACGATGCAATTTTCAAATAAATAGGTATATCGTCCTTTAAAATGTTAATATCTTTTCAACAATACAATTTACACAACATTAAAAATATATATATATTATTATTTTAATTCAAATAAACACTTCTATAATATATAAGAAGTAATTAACTGAAAAAATAAAAAAAAAACCGACTGCATTACAAGACCATAGAGAATCGTTACTAACCAAATTTAAATCGTTATAAATTCTAAACGATAATTCTGATTGAAAAATGATATAAGACACTAAATAAGTTTAATCATTGTTTAATTTTCCAAATCTATACGAATAGAATAGAGACAGAACGAAATAGTAATCAGCGTGTTACATGCGCGTGATCATTTCAATTCTGTTAAAATGTATGTCAGGCAAGCCGCTGGAATGTATGGGAGTGGCCTTATCGGCTCCTTGCTTGCTCACGAATACCATTAGCTGTCATGTATTACTTGGGTTACTAGTATTTATTGTTATTAACCGACTTTAAAAACGGAGGCTATAAATTAACACATATCAGTGTATGTTTTTTGGAATTAAAAAAATGTTATTAAAGTGACAGAATTAAAAATTATATGTTTCGGCTCAAAATGCAAAAAAAAAGTTTTACACTCAGGAATTCGACCGTTTATTTAGACAACAAAATGTTGATAGAATGGTTATTTTTTTTCAAATTGATACATCATAAATCACAGGATTATATGAAACAAAATTTTAGTTAGTGACTTAGCTAACTCGTTTCACAGATTTTGAGTTCGGTCACTTAAATATTAAGCGTGCGTAAACAAAATTTTATGGATGTATGACTGTATATATATATTTATGTATTTATTATGAAAATTAAAAACAAAAATGTTACGAGGTCGCATCGTCAAGCGCAAAATGGTCATCGTAAAAAGACTTCAGTAATTAAAAAAATTAAAAAATGTTGCAGCTTGCCTGTTTATACAATACCCTTCTGCAGAACAGTCTGATAAAAATTAAATCGCGTGGTACGTAGCTATGATTTTTCATTCAAAATCAAACAAAAAATGAAGGCGGGAGATGCCATGTCAAGCCGTGATTTTTTACGGTGCACACCATAGATTTTCACGACGCGACTTCGCGTCGTAACATTCACATCGTACCGTGCCACGTCGCAACGTGGTCATGCGTTTGCCGTTCATAATAATACGAAGAACATACACAAACATAGTACACTCATTTGGTGTTCAAACAGTAGGGGTTTAGGAGTTACTTTTCTGGGAATTTTGAAAATTTGTGACTTTAAAGATTTGGACTTGCTCTTTTCGAATTACGCCACCATTTTGAAAAAATTGCGTTTAAAATAGTGTTTTGGTATATTCTGTGATACTCATTTTTCGATGTAAATAGTTATGTAAAACTAGAAAAGAAATCCTGTAATTATATAAACTATTTTTTTTGTAAATTTTATATAAAAAACTTTCCAGGTTCAACCACCAAATGACTTTACTAACATAAAACAACAAGAATCAAAACATAGCTCGTAAATTGTGACATGTGAATGAGAAGCTGTCACAGCTATTTTTATCTCAAGTTAATGTTGTTCTTAAAACAGTCTCACAAATAAATGATAATAAAACCAAGAATCTTTTGTCTTAATGTTTCCTGTAGGAATGCCCGGGCAGGATATATGAATATTTTAGTGACGGCCAACGTAACGATAAATGCTTTAAACGACAAACATTTTCTCTCGAAAACTTAGCTGTTTTTCTGGAAAACGTTTTTATTTAGAAGTTATTTATTTCTATATTATGTTTAAAATACCTTTAAACGAGCAATTCTTGTATATATGTAAAATTTGAATCTCGGAAACGGCTCTAACAATTTTCATGAAATTTGGTACGCAAGGGTTTTCGGGCGATAAATCGATATAACTAGGTTTCATTTTGAGAAAAACTTTTATCCGTTTTTAAGGCATTGAAAACCAGCTACTACTTTTTTTATTTATCACTAAATCTAAATATAACTTTCAAAAAAGACGATTTGGTAAAAAATAATACAGAACTAAGCTTGATTATCCAGATGACAATATATATAAAACCGAAGACTATTTATTAATTTTTACCTAGATTTGGAAAAGTCCTGTTGCTTTAGGTTTCTTCTGCATTAAATTAGTTCAAAATTAATGTTTAAAAAATAGAACGAGTAAAAAATTTAAGTAAAAAAAACAATTAGTAGTTGCGCGAAGTCGGGGCGACCAGCTAGTTACACATAAAAGTTAGCGCTGCGATTGCGAGCCACTCCTAGTGGATATAAGGATACTTAGATTTTGATGTAAAATCCAATTATTCTAGAATTTTATTACTTACTTTCTTAGACTTTCGCTGCTTTCACGCGTTAAATTATAAGGTATAACAGTTTTGACGTTACTAAAGTTATTACTTGACATTAATACTTTTTGCATCTTGCAAAAGTTACATAATAAGTGTTTAACATTTTTAAATAAAATACTAGTTAGTAGTTAAAGACGATACGTCATGACAATAATGGCGATAGGCCATTTCATGTTGTGTTTTCGAACCTCCGAAAAAGGATATCCTAGAGTTTAGAAAATGTTAAAATAAAAAAAGCTTAGAATAAAAAGTTCATGAAATATTTTAAAGCTCTTTAGAACTTCTTAAATTCTTGTGAACAATAACTATAAAAATTATTTGCTTTGTAAAACAAGTTCTCTGATATTTCAAGTTTTAATTGCACTTAACTTTTATGCTCGTTAGTGTTTACAGGGAAAGGCGTAAAATTATTTACGCATAATTGACGCGTATAATTTTTTGTCAATTATTTTCGAGAAATAATTGAATTTCTTTTAATTTTAATTGTATAATAAATAAAATTATTGTGCCTTAAACTTAATCCGAATTCAATCAAACCATCGATGGGTTCGTATTAAAATATACCTACTTTTCTCTACAATTGCATTTATCACAAGAGAAGCATCGGCTGTTTTTTACCCCGCTGTTCGACACGAGGGAGGGTAATGTATTTATCAATCAATCTATGTATGTATGTATGTTTGTAAGAGTGTGGTATTGTACCTTTGTGACATTATGACGCGTCGTTTAATTTATCATAACGTCGCGAATGTTATACAATGTATAATAGTTTTGAAAATTCAAAATAGCCGATTTTGGGCCATGTGGTCCGTAATGTGGTATCGTTGAAAAGGTATTTAAAAATTATTTTTATATCATTTTTCAATCGCACCTACCGTTTAGAATCTATAATGAATTAAAGTAGGTTAGTAATGATTTTCTATGGGCTTATTACGCAGTCGGGTTTTTGATTCTTTCAATTAATGACTTGTTAAATGTATTTTTATTTAGTACAGTTTTTATTATTTCTTATTATATTTTACTTTAGAGTTTGCATTATGATCGCAAAAATTTCTACGCTTATATACCCGTTTTTACAGTAGAGTAAACTGACGAACACACGGGCTAACAGCGTTTTTAGAATTTTATCGCTAAGCTGGGAAAGATTCTTCTTCTTCTTTAGCTATAAAATTCTGTAGACACTTTTATGTGCAAAACGTTAAAAGCTATATCTCTATTAACAATGCCTAGAAGATGCCTGATAGAAGGAGCTAAATCATTATAATAAATTATTTTAACCCTTCTCCTCAATATACGTGTTCTTAATAGAAGGGGGACATTTATAGGTTACAAATTACTTAAAAAATATAATGATGTTGAATTTCCGTCTAAACATGGAAATAGTAAGTTTTTAAATATAATTCTTCAATATCACGTCAAAGGAGCGGCACAGCGTATGGTAACTATCTATTACATGGTGTTTGAACTCGGTGATCGACTCAAGAAAGCGTGCTTGCGCCTTTAGTATTAAATTGACTTACTTTTATACTTGACATAATTTATCTACTGGTTTTATTGCATAAAACTTGGGGGAAAATGTAATATACGCGTATATAATATTACGCGCTTTAATTTGTACTACTTTAACATAACAAGAAAACATAATATTTACATTCTATTTGTCCTTATTATGTCAAAATAACTAAAAGTACTTTGAATGTTAAAAATCTTGTCATTAATATTGTGTTTGAATAAAATAAAGTTTTCTGTTATCTCAGACGTTTTCTATTTTAAACCAGAATGTTACGTAAAAAGATGTTTCTACATTTTTATAATCAATTTCGATCGCTACTGAAATCTATATTTTATAGTCTGTTACTTTCACTAAATGTGATTTGTATTTAAATTACTAAATAAGTTACTGGTGTTATTTAATCGAAGTTAATCTTGTACCTGCTATTTTTTTTGCATACAAAAAAAACTTGAATTTTGTATTTTAACCGACCCCAAAAAGGAGGAGGTACACACTTCGTGGGAAATGTTTTTTATGGTTGTTACTTAATGACTCAGTTCAATTTGACGTCAATTATAAGCCTATTTGGATTTTTTTTGTTTAAAAGAACCTTGAAATTGGTCCAATTTTCTTCAAAATCGGTTCAGTTAATTGATTTTTTAAATATTTATAGTTATTTATATATTATAGGTTTCCTGTGACTTTTTATTTTTGTAGTTGGTTCCTTCTTTAAGTTATATGAAGTCTTACAGAAAAAAATACAGATAATAAAAAAATGTAATCTGAAAGCAACAATAATTTAAAAAAAAATACAAGATTTTACTGTTTGTTTCAGTGAAAACTTTATACGTTATTTAATTTACTTACATGACTATTAATCTAACTTACTATGTATTTGTTGTTTGTTTGTTTCTCTATATAATACTTATAAAACACGCGAGTTCAGTCCTCCGGCCCCATTTCCTCCCATTCTTCAACCTACACCTACACAGAGGACGATTACCTTGCAAGGTCGATGTACTGATGTTCACTTAAGATTTAATGATATACGATGAATTGTCACACTTGGGTTGTAAGAGATAATCTCCTTTAATAGCTGCAATCTTGATCGGAATACAACTCATAATTATCTAGCATGATATTTCAAAGTATTATCTACTTTATTATAGAAACTTATCATAGAAAACTAAACTCTGTTGTTTCATGACTTCAATTTTATTTGTTACTATTCTATGTTTATAATATTCTGCAAAGCGATTGTCGATTGGGAAAATTCTGAGAATTTAATGTGTTATTTCTATTAAAAGTTACAGAAATTAAATCACGAAATGACTATTTGTGATACCGTAAAATGGTCCTACTTTGCTCCAATATTTGCTCCAAATGTAGGTTATTATGAATATTTTACAAACTATCACTTATTAATTATATTTAGATGTATTAATAGAAAGAAGGCCATCTGATCTAATCTATCTTTATAAGTAAATCAACATTATATAAAATTTTATATATATATAAACCAATGAATAAGGAGCAAAGTTACCCATTGTCATGGGTTTCTTTGCTCCTTGATCAAGTTAAAAACGATATCATTTGTAAAAGCTAATGGAGCAAGCTTATGCTTTGCTTAATCGCACTATGCTTCAGTATATATATGTTTTTCTCTCTTGGCTCATATAAATTGACGAAAAATGGGTTAAAAACAATACTTTTTAAAGAAATAATATTGTAGTCATATATTTTGCAACAAAATCACTTTATTCTATTGGTTGTTTATATTCTTAAGTGATAATACTATTAAATTAAACAAAAGTTGTGTTTAATTTACTAACAATCTTTACACATTCTAAAAAATACTTATTTTATCAAATTAACAAGACTTTACTTTAAGAAGGATTACTAGTAGATAAATGTGATTGTGTTGGGTTCTCTTTGGATGAAAATCAGTTATTATATATATCTCTATAGAAATCTAACCATTTCTTAAATTCTATACATTTATAAACCCCAAAATTGGTCTAGTTCATGAACGGAATATATATCACGGTGGCTACTAACTTTTTAGGGAGATCAATGCGTCCCATATATCCCGCCAGTCATATTGGATCTCATCGATGGATTTAGGCCATTTATTAGGTGTTTAGACTTATATACTTATATATAGTGGTATAAATTCACCCACGGCGTTACCACAAAACATGATAGACGTAGAACTTTTAGAAGAAATACTTTGCTCCACGCGCAAAGTTACCTCATCGTGAATAAAATAATAGGACCACGCCAAAAAACAGTGTATAGGTAATTACAAACGTTGCAATTCAATAAAATATTTACATTTCTGTTTACCTGATTATATACATAAAAACATAAGAATATAACTACTCTAACGCGCTGTGCTATTTTTGAGATGGAAGTGGCTTTTTCGAACCCAAAAGAAAAGGTGTTTTTACTCCTTGTACAAAAATGCGCCTTATCGTTAGAAAGAAATGGCGGATAAAAAAAATGACAATTTACTGTGGCCACCTAAAGTGTTATTTTACGGGTACATTCACAATAAAATGAAATTTTGCTAAAATTTTAAGATATTAAGCAATAAAACATAAAACTGAATAGGAGCACAATTACCCATAGGGGAGCAAAGTAGGACCATTTTACGGTATCGACTTCGTTCAATAATTGTTTTTTTTATTGAATTGGTCGACTATTCATTAAAATATATTGAAAATTTTAACACTTGACATAAAATACCCAAAATAAAGAATAAAAAAACTTAAGATTCTAGGTTTAAAGTGTTCATATGTATAAATATCGTTTCCTAAATAACGTTATATACCTTTAACAAAACTCACTGTATTTCTTTACGTGTCTTATTTAGCAGACAAATAGCATAATTCTAACCTCACATAAGAGTTAGAGATGAGAAATTATCGATAGATTTATTGAACTAAACTTTGGACGACGTCGCCTAGCAACAAGCTAGCGACTACGATATGCGAGAGTATCTTTGGGCCAACGAGACAATTACCGATCTTGTCCAAGTTGGAAATCGGAACACATCTTTAATGTCAAATAGTATGTACGTCATAGTTAGAAAATATCATTGAATATAACAAATACTCGTATAATCGAATGTCTTCATTTCCAATGTCCGTTCCGTTCCGCCGATACTTTCGCGACTTTCACTTGACACCCGCGACACGGACGCCTAGCAAACAATAGTCATTACGTCACTTAATTAAGAATATACGATGATAAGACACTTATTAAGTGTTATATATTGGATATTGTATAATGTATATGGTTAGAGTTGCGTCATATTTTGTTTTGGATTTACGATTGCAATTTTAATCGATCTCTATATACGTAGTTCGCAGTTTTCGAATATTTTTGGTCGTCCAATATTTATTATTGATTTGACATATGAATGAAAAAAAATATCAGAATTGCCTTTTGTGAAAAAAAAAAAAAAATTTTCCAATATAAACTCTGTTTTGTCACTTATCTGTCAAATATTTATAGTGCGTTCAGAAATTCGTTCGTTTTATAGCTGTAGTTTTAGGTAAAATCTCTTTGGTCTGTTTTGTTAGAATAAAAATGATTTCAGTTTCAAAAATAAAAGTGTGTTGCATTTATTGTATTGTAAATTATATTAAGTTTTAACCACATTTTACACAAATATTATATGTACCTAAGTGATAGGCGAAGTTCATCGGGTCATCTAGTTATTAATAAAGATTAATGAATATACAGTTTATGAATAAATTACCTGGTCTACTATTAATACTTTTATTAAAAAAATAAACTAACTCTTATCAAGAAATAAATAAAAATTTAACGCTTAAAATAACGCTAAGTATATCAAAATCAAGAGTTCTTAAATCAATATGGTTCATTTTATAATCGATAAAAATTTAAAAATATTTAATTCTGAATAAACCTGTAATAATCTTTGAAATTAAAAACAGTAACTATAATCATTATAAAAATGAATAAAATTAATGTCCATATTGCTCGTAAAAATACCTCTAACGTAACAAAATTGTTATTGTGTTACGTCATAATTGCATTAAACTAAAAATGAAAAATAATGTAATAAATGTTTAATTTATATTAAGCAAATCTTTTAATTCAATTCAATAAAATAAAGCCTATAATCTTATCACATTTCATTAAATGTACATTCGCAACATTGCTAAACCAGTGTCAGTAGACACGGTCCAAAGATTCTGTAAAATAAAATATAGCCTTATTTTCCCTTTCTATCTTCTCACCTGTTACACATTTCAAATAAATAAACATTTCTAAAAATAATAAAAAAGATACCAATTAAATAAGCGGTTACGGTTTGTAAACACAACTCAGTAGTCACACGTTAGGAAATCACTAATTGTCTGAATCTCAAATGTAAAGAGCGCTAAAACAATACATTATAATACCAAATAAAAATAATATAGTTATTATTCGATTGAAACATAAAACGTTAGCTTAAAGGTTTATTTGTTGAGTTGTTGTGGTTAAAATTATTGTATGATAAATAAATACAAATTATATATTAGTTTTAATTTAATTACACATTATCTTTAAAAAAATATGTTTTGCTACAATTCGCAAAAAAATACGACATTATTCCTTCAACTTTCATTAGCAATCTTAAACAATATTCTTTATTTTCTTTGGCAACATTTTAGAACTAACTTCGACGAATTAACTGAGTGTTATTTAATTTTACACGGTAATTTTAAAAAGTAAAAGTAATATAGCAAATTATAACTTACGTCATTTTATTTACTAACAATTAAAGCGATTTGTTTTTTGATTCATGAATATTTTTAATAATTAGTTGTAGGTATAATACACTATTTTTAACTCGTAGTTTCTTCTATAAATATTTTTGTCGAATGACATGGGCGCGGCAATCGTATTCGCCCAGGGGGCATAATGTACAAATGCTCTGGCGTGTGTGTAATTTTCTATTGTCAAGTGCAGTTTCGTGTTGCAATGGTAGTAGTATACTGGTGTAAGACATTTTAATACGAACACGTATCATACAAATAATGCGTAGGCACTGAAACGCGCTTCACGCATATCA
Source organism: Hypolimnas misippus (assembly GCA_037950945.1). Classification (NCBI taxonomy): domain Eukaryota; kingdom Metazoa; phylum Arthropoda; class Insecta; order Lepidoptera; family Nymphalidae; genus Hypolimnas; species Hypolimnas misippus. The sequence continues at coordinate 7,323,949 of JBBEEQ010000019.1, forward strand.
ATAACTGACATCTAGCTAATTGTGAATGGTACAAGTTATGAAAGGCTTTGCTGTTAGAAAGTAAATGCAAAGAAAATACTCGAACGCTGCAAAAAACAGTTAATCATATTAGATGTAACTTCTTAAAGGTTCTATTAATATAAAGTATAAAGTCTATATCTTAGTGGTAATTCTCTAAGATATAGACTTTAATGTAAATAAAATTATTTTGATCCTATATCCTTTAGAATATTTTATACACAGATTTATAGTGATAAGTTGCAGTGTATATAAAACGGAATATTAATTTTTAAGTAATGCATGTATTATGTAACGTTATTTATATGAACCTGTTGTATAATATTGAGTATAAAATATATGCCAATATAAAAAATTTAACAGTTTCAGCATTAACCTTTAAACGTTAAACTAAACAACCAAATGTGTAAATATTATAGAAAACTAGAACCAAGTTATAACGTACAATTTCCTTTGGACCAAAGCCAGAATCGGTATACGGACACCGAGTTAAGCAACGGTAATTCGTCTACAACGAAATGGTTCGCAACGCTTCACTGGCAAGCCTGTAATAATTACGCACGGACGCACGTACCTGCCTCGTTATTGCTCATATTGATATCTACACCGCTAGCTCTGTATCAAATAATGATCAAAATATGGCAACTTGACAATATTATTAATGTTTTTTCTGATTTAACAACCTTTTAAACATTAGTAGCTTTCTCTCGCGGATTCAACAAGGTCTACGGTTACATCTCCTTGTATTATATTATATTATACCTTCTTAACTCAACTCAACAATAAATTGACTCAATATAGGGATAGTTTATAAAATTAAGTGGTGTTTAAATGTTAATAAACCCTTCAATTTCACATATAAGAATAGATTTTAAGCTGTTTGTAAATATGCTTTAACGCATAACTAAATATGACAGCTTCGAAGTAAACTCCGTAAATATACATATATTACTCACTCGGAATACGTAATTGCAATTATTATATTAATTGACAATGAATGGCAGTTGAAATGTTACAGTTGATTTAAGCTTAAAATATTACTATATAAAACCGATAATGAACCACACGATGAAATTCGTCAATTGTTTACATACGAAAAACTTAACTCAATAGCTACATAGATATTATACAATTTTAATATATTTCTGCCATTTATCAAAAATTTCATGCAAAGTCTTGTGACCTCTTGTGAATTAGTTCTGCTCTACTCTTAATATCCAAATACGAGATAGATTATATTTTTTTCAAGGAACGTATATAACAATGGAAATGTGAAAGTTCCATCAAGAATCACATTACTTTGTATATTAGCAATAACATACTAACAAACGTAGTAGAATAAATACTTATATTTTAACAATTACTATTTTAATTAGTAAACAGCGTGGATCAGCGTCAAAATAAGTTAAACAGAACCTCAAAATTTCACCGTGCAAAAGTTTTCTCATTTATAAGTTTGCGTCCAAATTTCTGTCGGTCACTAGACATCGACCTACTGCATCCCTAGACTCATAAAGGGAGTACCACAAAAAACAAATGACTCTTGTCCGAGTAAGAACTTTTCCCTTTTCAATAAAAATCGACATAAATATTCGCTTGTATTTCATTCTGCATTTTTCTTCTTGTTTCGTATATTTTCAATTGTTATAACAAAAATAAAAGACAGAACTAGGTCTAACTATAACCTAGTTGTTGGAAACTGTGGCGCAACGTTAAATTCGTTTGAATAAAAATTCTACATTTTGTCGAAACATTTACTCGTAATCCGGGACAGTCTGTTTTATAAAAAGGACTAGGATATCATAAAATAACACAAATGTATACAACGACAGGACAGTCGTAGATGCGTCAGGACCGGCTAATTTTAACTACACCTTTACATGCTCGTTTTGTAGCTTAGCAACTCGTAAAATCTTAGTGTTAGATTCAGTAGTGCAGTGACCAGTCGTTCAGCTATATGTAAGTACTTTGAGTTCATTGACTTATGTATTTTAAAATATAATTTACTCTGTGGTTTTTATAAGGTAAAAAAATAATTAAACAATAAAAATCCTTAAAATAATCAAACGTATCAACAACAACAATTGAAACGATAAAAGTTCTTCAAAAGAATCGAATATATCAACAATGAAGCCAAAAAAGAAATCTTTATTGGACTCTAAAAACTTTTTCTTAGACAAACAAAATTTATGCACTATAACTTAAAAAAAAAACGATTACTTAGCATTTTACAAACGAGTGAGTTTTAAAGTGAAAACGTTTGTTGTTCTAAAAACCAAAGCAAATTTTCGTTGAAATACTATCCCTTGTTAAAAAGGCATATCATTTGTTCAACACCGATATTTAACCACTTGTTAAGAGAAGGGAACAAATCATATTACAAACCCTCAAACGTACTCATATTAGCACGAATGTTGAAATACAGCACCGTACGCGTTTCAAACTAACTAGTAGATATCTTATTACGTGTGCATGCATTCCGATGGTTGCTAAGTAAGACTGCTTTTTCTATACAAAAAGTTTATCGATCATTAAGACAGTATCTATCTTTAGACAAACAAGGCTTCAACCTCCTTCGTCAGCTACACGCTGGCTGTTAATGATCTGTTTCTACTTGATATTATACCTAGTGTACATGATTTACCTGATTAAGAAAAAATGTCGTCCACATATTAACTTACCTGCTTGTGTTTACGTCTGTATTGTGACTTACAGTCTATAATAAAATCTTTTTTAATACTCCTTTTTCCAATTTTTCGGTTATTTCGTTTCAGTGTGAACTATAATAGCGCAGCTTGATATATTTAAATACATACGACATTTAATATATAATATATATAAATAATTCATGTATTTAAAACAGTATTCCTGCGAATAGCTACAAATCAGCAATTACGTGCATTACACTATCAGATGCAGATGGATGGATTCTAATTGCATCCATTCCAGACTTCACCGCTAACTGTAGTCTTCCGCTGAAACCAGGCCAATGCATTAAATACATAAGTAAAGATTTTTAATTACAAGCGCTTCGATTGCTAAAATTGACTTATGATTTTGGCAAGTTCTATAAATAAGGATTTCGCTATAATATATATTTATGATGTGGTTTAAATCATGTTTAGTTTATTAATGTCACCTTTTGAAAGTAATTTTTTTTAGAACAGATATCAAGTTTGGTTACATAATAAAAATACATGTTATCAATCTATGTACACAAACAAGCACACTATATCTACTCGCGTAATCATTACCTGTTGAAAAATATCATTATTAACCGACCTCGAAAAAGGAGGTTCTATGTTTGGCTGTATGTATTTTTTTATGTTTGTTCACCGATTTTTCCGGCGTTTATGGATCTATTTTCATTTTTTTTTATTCTACTTTCCGAAGAGACAAAACAAGAATTGCACACTTAATCATATAATATTACACATTTGTAAACCCAATACAAATATTCATTACTCAAAATAAGACAACTAGATGCGATAAAATGTTTTAAATTACATTTATTTTTATGACACTAAAGACGAGCAAAAATATGACCATGAACTTCCTCATTCATCTCCAAAGATAACGATAAACAATACACAATAAAACGTTTCTCACGTTTTTATCTTACAACAATCGTCGCATCACGTAATGATAACAAACGAAGACCAAAGTTCTTAGTTCTTAGCGCTAATTGATGCAATATATTTTAATATGTATATACTTTTGTACTTAATATTTAAAATAGGAAAGATTTTTTTTTGTATTTGTAACGAATAAACACAAAATTACTGAACCGATTGCGATAAAGTTTTACAGTGATGTAGTTTAAATCCTTTTAAGCTCATGAACCGAAAAAATCCACGATCCCTGTGGGAATGCAGTGTATAGCAGAGAGCGATATAACTGAATTCCACGCGGACGAAGTCGCATTTGAAATGCTATTTAATAATAAAATTTACTTTGATGCAAATTGTATATTGGTTTTATATACATTTACAGATTCTATTATACGTATAACGCTTAGCGGAGGTGTTTCTTATTCCGAAATATACCGTAACATTTTATTATATTTGTTTGACCTCATCACACACATCTATAGGTTGACTGGAAGAGATCTCTTTTAGAGATAAGTCCACCTTTGCCTGTATATTCATTGTATTATTTACTGTAACTGAACTTTACTTCATTGTAACAACTGTATGTGCAATAAAGAATATAATAATAATAAAAAGCCGATATTGTATAACAATTTCTTATCTGGGACAATTCATTGAAAATATGTATTGTTTGTTTATTTTGTAATAACATTAATGTTTATACAGATACAGATTACGTTGTAAATTTTCTTGGATCATAAAGAAATAATTGAGTAGTTCATTTAATAAAATTAAAATTTTAACATTTTATTTATCTTATAAAACACACTGCGACGACAGCACAGGCCTGGCTTTCACTTCAAATGGGGCATAAATATTTGTTAACATTTATGTAAACAGTGTTCGCCTTGTGTAAAAAATGCTTACGTGTCAATCAACGGTAGCTTAAACGGTAATCACTTGGCCTGTAATATGAAACTCAATGCCGTAGAGATATTAATTACTAGTTCTTTGCTTGGAATAATTAATTATAGATATCATTTTAAGCCGTCAAGTCTGAGCAAACTCACTTTCTTAATTAATCATAAATAATACAATATTACACTTATCATTATGAAATGATATGTAATTATATTGTTGTTGAAAAACTACTTGAAAGTATAATAAGAAAAGTAAGAAATATTAAGAGAATAAATATAATGGTGATAAATACATATTTTATTCCTTTAAATTGGTCATCATTATACTTACCTATTTATAACATTACACACTCTTTATACTCTTATTTATTATAGTAACATTAAATAATATAGAGCATTAAGTATAGCAAAGAATGTAGATTAATATTATATGTTAAAACTTTTTTTATAACGGCGTTTATCTGATAAGAGAATCGATTTCGCAAGCAAACGTACGGTTTTCTTTCCCTTAAATTTCCAATCACCATTGAAGTCAGATGTACTCGTAAGAAAAAGCTATTCTAAGCAGTTACCGCTCATAAAACCGCAAAGTCGTTTTGTTTCGTTTAAATGCGGCAGAGAGAGTGCATGGTACTTTGGTTTTTATTCGTTTTTTATTAGTTGCTATATTTAAATACAATAAATTTTATTCTTAGAAGACGGCCCGTAAATAATGAAGCACTCTTTAAGTGATGAAGTTTAAATCTTACATAAATAACACTTATCGATGTTTCGTATTTCTGTGTTTGTTTATTTTTTAAATATAATTTAAACAAGCTTAGTTATTTTAATCGAACTAAAACCATTTCTGTTTCAGTGACATTTTAGTATTTTTCTAATATATTTAAAACTTACATAAAATAATGTAATCAAATTTAAAGTTAACTAGTTTCGTAGCAACTTTTAAATGACCACTCGATAGATGTGTATATCGGTAGTATGCATATTCGATTAGAATAACTTTCATATCCCGAGTTTACGATTACTCTCTATCGTTTGTATTAACAATCAGGATCAACGGTTGAACATACTCTCCGAAACCCGGTTGAGACCCATAAGGGCTTCGCGGAGACAGAAATTAACATCTATATAACCAATTTAATACCCGACTCGAACGAAAATTGTATCATTTTGTTTATTCTTTAATTGGCATTTGAACCAATTACTTATTATATAAATCTTTAATTGAGTGTTAATTACGCATAGCTTGAAGTTCTAAACCTATCTAGTGGCATGATTTGTGAGAGATTATCTTATATATTTTATATTTATATGCTTAAGATTTTTGAAAATATGTAAAACTCTTATATGGTATATAAGTATTCATTAATTCAGAGATTAGCCGGAACAAAAAGACATACAGACAGACAACAGTATATGCTTTCATATCCATTTTGTGAAAAGCTGTTAATTTTAAATTACAAACAGAAACTTAGATTTTATTTATTAGTATGGATATAGAAGAATATATATAGATAGTATAGATATAGAATATAGTTAAAACGAAATTATATGAAATAGCCAAACGATTTTGTTTTAAATTAAGTTTTGAATATTCAAAAATATTTTTATATTTTTACGTTTCGTTTATTAAAACGTGTTTTCCTTCTTTATAAATATCGATTGGGTTTGAGTTAGTACATGTTTTTTTCAGTCCGAATCTGTTTTGATTCACAAATAGCGTAAGCCTTAAAACAATCATTTTACTATTCATTAACTTGTCGAAGCTTCAATGAAATCACAAATTTATGTATCAGTGTCGAAAACATTACAACTTCAAACTTTATCGAATATTTTGTTTGGTTTTTCACGGAAAAACAAAAATTAACAGCGTTAGGGTGGGAATGCTATGTTATACTACTTTGACTGATCGAGATATTTTCGACAGACATAACACTGTATGACGAATGAAAAATCATCTCTATTTGCTATTTTGAATGTATAATTTAATAGTAGAACATAGATAAAATGGTTTTTATCCTTAAAATAAAAAAAAGTTTTTTGAAAATGTACATAAAAATTATTATTCATAAATATATAACAATCATTTTTAACAGTTTAACACAATAATATACGTTAATTCGGATTTTTATTTTATACGGAAAAAAGTTCCTTAATATTATGTTTCGAATACTGAAGTGTGTTCCATATTTTGAAGTATACAATAATCTCATATATTAAAAAAACTTATTATTAGATAAAACTTTGGTTATAACTATCTGTTTTTCATTCATTACAACTTTTATCAAGATGGAAAAGAAAAGATGGATATATACTTCTTCAAACAAATTTAAAGAATAGGTTTGTCATCTTTCGACGCCATTATCTCAAAAATGAAGTCCGTGTGGCTTGACACAATATTGCTTATCAGCGTTCAAATATACTGAATGAAATATGTATGAATCTAAGTATTTAAAACTCAAACGTGACTGACTAACTGACTGACATAGTGATATATCAACACACAGCCCAAACCACGGACGGATCGGGCTGAAATTTGGCATGCAGGTAGATGTTATGACATAGGAATCCGCTAAGAAAGGATTTTTATAATTTACTCCCCAAATTTGTCAATTTCAAACCGATCGGGATGAGACTTTGCATGCATAAAGCTACTTTCTGGTCGCGAGCACCAGCTAGTAATATATATCTACTCTAATATAATATAATGTATTCTAGTAAAAACCCATTAATGCGGTTAAAAAACAAGAAACCACGAGTAGCTTTTATCTTTTGTCCTATAGTAACGTCAGAAAAATTCATTCAATCAGAGATAACAAAAATAAGAAGCCAACATCGACAAAATGCATTTTGCATGGCATATGAGAACTTCATTGTCTGAAAACAATTCTTCGACGTCACAAATACAATAAGCGGCCTCTATGCGAATTGTTTACTAAACTACACCAAACTACACCGGTATTGACAAACAATCAATGAACGCTTTAATTAAACAATAGAACTATAACTGGTGCACGAGGAATGTTACACTATTGCTTGCGAACTATTCTAAGAATGGCCAAATTATCTAGCGCTATTTAATTTTAAGTAGACTTTAAGTATCATGTTGTCACTCAAACCGAACGTTTCAAGCATCTATCGTTATACATTACTAGCTACTGCTTGCGGATTTAATGGCGTTTATAATTATTGTTTCGTTCCTATGAGTAGCGTGATGCAAGATAGTTTATAACCTTTCTTAATAAACAGACTATCCAAGACAAAGAGAATTTTTCAAATTGGATCCGTAGTTTTAGAGATTACCTCTTTATAATGTTTGTATAGAAGTATATGTAGTATATTGATAAGTCTAAGTTGATTTATTAATAAGAATCAGCTCTATGTTGTTTTTGTGTGTAAGAGCAACAAGCATCCATCCAAACATGTATCCATCCTCACAAACTTTTGCATTTATATCATTATAATGAATAGTACGATACATTTTTATGGTTAATTTCATCTCGTGCTCGGCGGTGAAGGAAAACATCGTGAGGAAACCTGCATGCCAGGAGAAATTCTCACACACGTGTAACCACCAACCCAAAACGAGTAGCGTGGTGGATTAAGCTGTTAAGCTTCTCCTTAATAAGAAAGGAGGCATTTTCCCAGCTGTGGGACAGGCTATTACTTACTTGATTACTTATATATTATTTCTCAAAGGTATTTTTGTCGGTAGGATATTCTTAATACTGCATCAAAATTAATGTTTGACACGCCATTTTGAACATAATTTTTCGTTTTAATGATGATAATTAAGTAAATGTCTCAAAATTAATGTTTACATTAAAAAATATAGTCAAAATAAATTACTACGTATGTACTCGTTCACGTAGTTGATATTTAATTGCAATTTAAAATTAAGTTTAGTTTGAGTAAATGGTCGTAGCTCTCTTACTTTGACTTTCGCTGTTGCTTGCGTTTACATACAAATTTTTAATGTAAAGAAACCAAAACGTGTACGAAATGTCATGATAATCAATAAAGGTGTTAAAGCGTTAAAGCAGTACAAAAAAACAATCATTATTATTTAACATAATAATGTAAGTAATGCAAGCTGTTTTGTTGTAATTATTTACGATAAGATTAAGTTTTTGTTTATTGTAATAACCACTTTGCCCTTACTAGTTAATATAACTGTGTCCAGTTTTATAAAGCGACCATCGACACATTATGGTATTCCCGGTAATAGAATCAATTAATGATTTTTTTTTGTTTCAGATAACAATTCAAACAATGCACTCATTGTAAGATGGACCCCCTCACGTGGTTGTCTCTGGGGTTGCAGCTAGCGGCGCTATGCTCCATCGTCGGCGCATTGCTACTTTACTTGCTAAGGAAAGTACGTGTGGCGGAGGTGCTGCCCGTTGACAGTGCCAAAACAGTACTTGTAACTTCCGTTGACTCCGCGCTTGGACTTCAGGTATTATTATTATTAAGACTTACAATTAAATACAATTGGAATTAGAATATATTTTTTTAAATGAAAAAAAAAGCAAACTTTCTCTTCGATTTATGTTAAAGTAATATTTTAATCGCAAGCAATTTTCAGTCGTCTGTTGAAGAGTTTATTTTCAAGCTCGGTTGGCTTCTATCGAATCTGTATCAAATTTAAACAAGTCACTTTCTATACAAAGTAAAAAGAATCATAACAATCGGTTCATCGCATTATTAAAAACTAAAAATTTCTGACTACAAAACAAATTCACCCGCTAGCAAAGGATTATATTTAAATAGATAAACTCAAAATATATTTTACATTACGTTACATAATTACTATATAATATTACTATTAGAAATAAAATATTACACACATTAATTATTGCAAGTGTCAATGTGGAGAACGTATATATTATTATCTGTGCATTAAATGTACTAAATCATAAATATGTACATTTTGCTTCATGGAAACATTAAATAATATGAGTATTAGTTATTCTAGTACCTTATCCGTTTATGAAATAAATATAAAATCAACACAATAACGCCAAAACTAACCTACATTTTTACGAATATTAAGCTCGCTCTCTTTGCATTTACTTCAAAATCTATTTTATATAAAAATCTCATTTCTTTTTAAATTAGCACTACACTTACCACATCGCACCAAACAAATTGTAAATACTATCTACCAAAGGTGAATACTTTCTTCGTAATATATAATTTATATATTTTATGAAAGTTACGTTAGTATTCGCAACTTATAAATAAAAGATACCTAACATACTTACAAGCCCACAAAATATATTTCCTATACAACTTGTACAAGATGTACCAATCCATATTTACCTGAATCCGTGGAAATGACGTAACAAAGCATCTCCAGTCAATTAATCAATTGAATATAATTGAATTTTATAGATCGCAACGTACCTAAGCGGTAAAGGATGGCGGGTCATAGCCGGTTGTCGTCAAGGCGGTCTGGGGGCTCGTTTGGCTGAATCCTGGCTGCAGGCCCACGTGGCCTCCACTCCTGAAGACCAGCCGCCACCGAGGCTGGCGACGCTGGAACTGGACGTGGCTAGAGAGGATTTATTGGAAGAAGCGGCTAGGGCAACGGCGCAGCACCTGCCGGCTGGCGAACATGGTAACATTAATCGTACTTTGTTGCTTATTAAATTAGTATTTTTTATGGATAATGAATGCAAACGCTGTAAATTACTAAATTATCTTGTTTAAATTTTTTGACCGAAAAGGTATTGTCCAATCCAATGTTGTCAATAGCTAAACGTTTTAGTAATACAATTAGCCGTAAATTTGTATATTACGCATAATTATGTATAAAATACACAGTAAAAGATAAAAAAACAAGACTAGAAAAACAGTAGCCCTGGTTGGAATAAAAAGTAAATGCACTGCCCGGGAATCGAACCCGGGTCGCAAGAATGGGAATCTTGCATGATACCACTACACCAGCAGTGCTTGTTGACTAAGTGTTAAAATTGAGTACTTAAAGTAAAGCTGCAAAAGCTATTTATTTCAAATTACATAAAAGTATAATTAAAAAATAAAAAAAGTTTCAGCGACTGTTAAATTTATATTTAAAGTAAAACGATTTCTATGTATAAAGAGCATTTACTTAGCATGTAGGTGCCATCTATTGAGGACAGTAGGAGTTACGCAATTCGCAATGACTAGGCGTAACAGGACGAGCGACAGCGATAACTTAAGCGCCTCAACATTCAAGTAAATAATTATACAACTAGCTGACAGATGCCGCTGTCTGCCGCGAATATAATGTTTATGTACAATATTTAAATGAAGAATAGTATAAAGCGACCGCAACACAGAAGTATTACGTGCAACGCTTGAATTATTAGTACGCGTAAACAAGTATTAAATCATATTACACTATATGTTTAAAACCTATTTTAGCTGTCAAATGTAACGTATAACATTTTATCAATAAGTTTTTTTATGAGTTTAATCGCTGTTAAGCAATTTATATAATAGTTTAATGTTCTAATGTTTAAAAATTAAACGTTGTTTAGCTAGACACGTGTTGAACATGGTTTAAATGCGTCTTTTGTAGTATGACAGTAAGTCTTTTAGCTTTTCATTTATTATTATTTCAATTATAACGATATATTTCCAGGAGTATGGGCGGTTATTAACACGGCGGGGAGCAGCGGGCGCGGAGGAGCAGCGTGCTGGGAGAGCGCGTTGCGCAGCAATGTGCTCGGTGCGCTGCGCGTCGCGAGAACCTTCTCGCCGATGCTTGCCGCTGCTGCTGCGGATCACCCTTATGCTGGACGACTATTTTATATCGGTTAATAACAGAACGTAACATTTTATAAAACTATCATAGCAACTAAACTGTGACACTGTAAGGCACCGTATACATATATATATGTATATATTTTGAATCTATGAAATATTACTGCCGATAAAAAGTTCAGAAACGATTACTTTAACAAATGCAACAACAATATTTATCCTGAAATAGAAGTATAGTTTTTATTCCGAAAAACACAAAACCTACCTTATTTTACACATTCGTTTCATAAACCGATTAAACTCTTTTAAGTACAATTATTTCTAAATAAGAACCCTAATTACTTTCATCGTGTCCCTAATGTCACACATCACATTATTTCTTCAGGACTAACATCAGATACCGCATGCGAGAGTTTGTCTCGGTCAGACAGTGACACGAGCGAAGGGAGCGCAGCAGCGGCAGCAGTGAGGTGGGGAACTTGGGGCGCTGCGCGAGCGCTGCGGGCGTCACTGCGCGCGCGCAGACTACACGTTGTACTGCTACACGCCCCGGACCTGTCTGCAGCTGAAATATATGCACCGCCCGTTCAGCTTACACTACCAAGCCAGCCATCGAGGTATTTTTGATTTATACGCAGGTTTATTACGACATGATTCAAAAATTAAAAGTAGTATTACAACACACTACTTACATAAAATATTATAAAAATCGAATTTTCGTGTTTTATGTAAACACAGAGCAATAGCAAACTTTAACTTGTAAACTTCCACAACAAGGCTAGTATGATGTCACTTTATTTAGCTAGTCGAACGTAATTACGCTAAAACATTTCAACCTAAACTCTCCTCTCTACTCTCCAATTTCGGTTAAATCTTTTAAGAAAAAAAAGGAAGACGGAGGTTAAGGCATTTTGTTGAGTCTTAAACAAATATAATTGTTTTGAGGTTGGTAAACAGACGATGATTTCCAACTAACATTTAGTGTATATTCACACATCGGAGGCACGTAGCGGAGAGCACGAGGAACCAGATCTGAATTCTAATGCCACCGAGTCACAATAGCACTAATTTCACAGACTAAACAGTAACTTTACAGGACGGACCCCCTAATTCCCCAATTCCCCTTATATACATTTATAGAGAGAGCCACAATATCTTGACGAGATATCGTTACGAACTAAAATTAATGAACCTCAACTTGAATATTAAATACGTCATACTGTTGCAGCCAATGATTTATAATACAATATACGTGAATATATAATATACATACAATGATAAAGAATTCTAATCAATGATTATAAAACAATAAGAAAATAAATGTTTACAGTCGACCAGAAACGCCGAGTTCGGATGTCAGCTCATCCACGACCTGTGCAGTCACGATGCCCGGGGAGGCGGCGGAGTACAGCGCGAAGGTGCTCCCGACCAGCGCCTTGAAGCTCCTGGAGGAAGCCCTCACGAGCCCGTCACCCCGCGACTCCTATTACTTGAAGATTAAACAAGACTCTTGGTTCACGAGGATGCCCTCACTCAGGGTTGCCCATTAATTATTTCGATATTGAATGTATTGGACGTTTCAAAATATCTATCGATTCGTCTCTTAATTTCTCAAGTCATTTATTCATTTAAAATTTTCTACTAATCATGTAAATAGGTACGTTAATTAGAATAGTGTCTGTGTTGATTCGATTTTCCACAAATTATTTCATGATCAGAAATCTTAATTTTTAAGCTCTATAATTTTATTATTATATTATTTAATTCTTATAATCGAACGCTTTAATTATAACTGCCTTTTTTATATACACTTATCATAATATTGTAACATTTTTTATCCAAAGAATCTTTTAAATATACAAAATTATATCACAATTATCACATAGTTCTATGCACTTTTATATCATTACATTACTTAATTCGTTTTAATATTTTCAACTGACTTCAAAAAGGTAAAGGTTCTCAATTCGTATTGTCTTTTAATTTTTTTAACGTTTGTTACCTTAAAACTTAATATATAAATATTAACCGATTTTGAAAATTCTTTTTTTATTTGAAAGAGTATACTTTCAGTCCCATAGAATTTTTATCAAAATCGGTTCAGTAGTTTGGTTTTTTAATTAAAATAACTGGAATAAATCTATCATTCAAATATACGAAATTGCTTTTGAAGTCGGTTCTTTTTTAAAGTCTGTTATCCTAGATTGTATTTCACGACCTGCTTATCCCTTCGACGGCACGGGATAGTAGATGCAATGTGCCGAATTCTCGGTACTGATTAATTTGAAATAATTGATAATTGATTGATTAAACTGTCAGTACCACACGACCTTACGATAGTGATGATGTCACGATACGAATATCTTTTCAAGCAATTCTGCTTTTTAATATCGAATTTTTATAATTCGCACAGTGCCAATTATCTACGTTTGGATTTTATGGAAATTACATTGTCTGTTAGTCCAGTGAAGCCATTATAGTTATAAAGTAATGATTCATAACTTGTCGTAGATGAGTCCGTGCGATTGTAATAGTTGATAGCACAACTATTAAAAACAGGAATAACGTAGAACACCGATGTAAATAATGTTTGTGTTGTATTAAAATATTTCTTAATAAACATTTCTTTTATTTTCTGTCCTTTAGTTTGTCATATATTATTACTTCCCAATTCCTACACAAATAGAGATTTTTGTTTCAAAATGAATTCTGGATTTCTGGATTAAAAAAAAATCTACAAATTAATGTTTTAAATAAAAATGATTTTCTCTGCTTTTGTCGGTACATATTTAAATCCAATTAGCCCAATTCCCAATAACGAAAAATATGTATAACTAGCTGTGCCCGCGAGTTCGTTCGCGTGGATTACAGAATGCTTGGCATGTCTCCTGCAAAGCAAGGTTATTATAGTCTGCGGTGCTGCTCAAGAAAGGAGCTTCTTACTTTAGATTTGGGAACTTTCTGGTAATATTTATAAGCAGACACTAACTCAGATACGGTATTCCTCCACGGTTTTCACTATAAATGTTTAAGAAAAGTGTTTTATGCTAGTCTTTAAAATTTCGACTGTATAACAGTATGTTCCCGCCGAGGTTCTCCTTGTATTATATATCGGGTGACTTTTTTAACTGGGCTTAATAGGCCATATCCGCAACTTTAAGGAATCGCGAAAAATACTTAAAGGAGTCTCGTGACCGATTTTGAGAAATCTAAAACTGCATCATGCTGCATAAGTTTTTTTGATTTCATGATTCTCCTGGCCAGGAATTGAACCCACTAATTTAAAGAAAAAAAAATACATTCTGTATTATTGCACCACCTACCTAATAGTGTCACTTGTAAGAATCAACATTCGGAAAGTAATAGTAAGAGACAAATTAAAGGAAAAGATTTATTTTTTAACAAAAAAAACATTAAATCTATACATAATTTAGAAGTTAAGTAATCGAATCTATATATATCAAATATACATAATCAAATATGTGGGTTAAGTCATGGCTCCCGGTAAGTTTAGAAAAAAAGTCTGCATTACTTCGAACTATTTGTTTATTTGTATTAAAATGCTAGTCACCTACTAAAGTAAGGAAGAGTGTAAAGAATACAATCAAAATATATAAAATGAATAACTCACAGTAACTTCTTTTATGTTTGTCTATTTTTTCTATGTGAGCTATACAAAGTTGATAGAATGTGACGTATGTTTTGGTCCCCGTCACTTACTCCGTTACCTAAGTAGGTTTAGATAATTCCTAAAAAGATGAATCAATTTATTGAAAATCTACATTTCACTGGACTCGGCTATTGTATTCACCCGCTATTAGCGTTATAACATCCCGTTATAATTTTAAAATTTTTTAGGCTTTTAGGTATGATCGTTTTTTTGAAGAATGACTAAAGATTTAATTAATGTATAATTTTGATAGAATTTTGTAAAAAAAATTTGTTGCAGTGAACTATATACTATTACTATTCTTTGAAGTTGATTCTTATAATATGTGACAGTATCAGATGATCAATCATGATCAATCATGCAGAATGTTAATTTTTTCCAAAATCAACGTGTTCGTTTCTGGCTAGGAAAACTTATTTTTCAAAAAACTAATGACATAGTTTTAGTTTTTATTAAAATCGGCTCTGTTACTCCTTTAATTATTTCTGTATAATTATCGCTATTGCTTATAGTTTCGGATTTGGTCTATCATATCCAGTAAAAAAAATGACCCAGTAAATATATTATTTTCCAAATTATTATATTTATATTATATACATATATCTTCCCTATTTGAATTAGATTTTGTTCACTATTTCATTGGTTTCGATTTTGCTCCTTATTACATTAGCTTTCTGTTCAGTGAAAGTTCGTCAAAATCGGTCCAGCTGTTTTAGATATAAGCCGTAACAAACTGAGTGAGTGAAACAGATAGACAGACAAAAATTTTAAAGTTGGTAATTTTGTTGTCAGTACCGTGTATACTTTCATATCCATTTATTTTAAATTACAAATGGACACATCAATTATAGTTATTTGTATATATGTATAACCTTCCCTTTTTAAAACAGAAATTGTTCACAATTTTATTGTGTTCTACAAGATTTTGTTATCGCGATTACGCAATAACAAAATATTGAGAGAATTATCTCTTTTTTACTTATTCATTAAAATAAATATATATTTTTAATAAAAGTAGCCTAAGTTAATCCTTATAATATTAGCTAGGTATATGGGCTGTTCATTAATCACGTAATGTTTTTAAGAACTTTTTAGACTTTGTGATATTTCGTGATTTTTTTTCTTCCATCCCCTCTCCCTCCTCTGGGCCTCACGTGATTAATGGACATCCCCTAACTGCAAGTGAAAGTCCCATCAAAATTTATTCAGCTATTTCAGAGGTTAGTTGTAAGAAACAGACAGACAGACAAAAATTAAAAAATTGGATTTTTTTGATGTAAGTACTGTATATACTTTCATGCATTTAGTGAAAAATACAAATTAACGTTCGATGTGAACCCTTAAATTTACATAACTTTTTTATTTATGAACCGATTGAAATGACAAAATCACTAAATGTTAAGTGAAGCTTACTACAATATATTAATGAAAATCACATCTAAATCGGATAAGCCGTTTCTGAGATTAGCGGACATAAACTCACAGATAAACAGACAAATATCTAACAATTATTGTTTTGGGTTCTATTGCGTAGGTAAAGGCCCCCAATATTATATTTTTTTTATACATCTGTCATGTGCAGACAGCGACCCGTTAGATTTTTTTTGTACGTATCGATTTAAAATATCTAAAATAGAAGTCAGCCTATGTCACTCCTTATAACATTTGCTAACTGCAAGTAAAAGTACCATCAAAATTCGTTCAGCCGTTTTAAAGATTAGTCGGAACAAACAGATAGACTGACAGACTGACAGACAAAAATTTTAAAATGTATTTTTTGATATAAGTACTATATATACTTTCATGCATTTAGTGAAAAGTACAAAATAATGTTCGACGTGAAGCCTTAAATTGACATAACTTTTTTATTTATGAACCGATTGTCATGAAACAAACCCTAAATGTTAAGTGAAGCTTACTACAATATATTAGTGAAAACCGCATCTGAATCGGATAAGCCGTTTCTGAGATTAGCGTGCACAAACGCACAGATAAACAGACAAACAGACAAACAGATAAGAATTCTAAAAATCTTTGTTTTGGGTTCTATTGCGTTACTAAAGGCCCCCAGTAAGATTTTTTTTTATATATCTTCCATGTACAAACAGCGACCTGCTAGAATTTTATTATTAGTATAGAGTATAGATAAGTATTCATTTTCTAGATCGAAGCTCTTTCACTTTAAAATCATCAAATTCAAGCCACGCCATATAGTTATCAACGTATAACAAATCACCTCTAGATGAATCATCGTTGTCTAAATTACTAATACACGTCCAGTATGGAGAGGGACCTTGTCCCAGTTGTTGCCAGTGATCCACTGTGCTGCAAATCTCATTTGATCAGTCTTGTTATTAATGAATATGACATTGCCTGAATATTTAAGGTTATGCTATAGATACAGCGTAAACTTAATTATAAGAGGATTTCGTGGACGTATTATTTTGTTATAGGACTGTCCGATATGATGTAGATATCTACAATATATTTTTTCGTTATATTTGTTTACTAACTATACAGTGATTAATATATAAACGAAACATCACAGACACCTGGAAAATCTCGTTTCCGTATAAAGTTTAGAAAAAAAAGTATAAAAAAACACCTTTCCATTAAAATGCAGCGTTGTGTGGAAAATGTAAGCCAATCCGCCGATTCCTGTGTGTTGTAGTTTTATGAACAGAAACATACAGAAGCCCAATTTTTAGGTATATCTACTAAGCTAGTAGACCTACTAAGCGTACATATAATATTTTATAATCGTAGAAAATAATGGTAAATAAAATGATCGTTTATATAACTCTATGAAATCGTCGTGTTGCATATCCATTATCTGCGTGTTCATACAGATCCAGAACTAAATTTTTAAATGAAAGAATTATATTTTTTAAAAAGGTCATTTATTTCAGGAGTTCTAGTTAAAGTTTTGATATGTATTTTAACTGAATATTTGATCAAAAATCTACACATTGAGTTGAAATCAACAGAGCCGAACTAAGTTGAACGTTTAAAGTTATCTAAAAAAGGTTTTTTAAAAAACGCTATTGTTGACATTTTTTATTACAACTTGTCCGAAACTCACTTTATCACGAGTTCTTTAAATACATTCCATTCAGAAAATAACAATTTCAGCTCATCAGGTAGTTTAAAGTGGCTTAGTTTTTAAAGAATATCTCGCAGATTCTAGAACATTGCATTAACTGTTAAAAAATCTAGAGACATGGTTTCATATTAGTGGTCCTGTCGTCCTAAGCCCTAGCTAAGCTCATATGTCAAGAATGAGATGAATTCTTTTGTTTAATTTTGCATTCTGTTAACTAAAAATATTTTACATATAATTATGAATATAAATTTTCTAGTTTTTCTAGTTCTAGTTGGATATGCATTTTTAATATACATATTACCTATATATAATTCTTCCTAAATATACAATACAATATAAAATCAATATAAAAGATTGATTGAATTTTTAAGGTAAATAATTTCAACAATTTCCTTTTGGCTTCTTTATTTCTTATTTTTATATAGAATTGTGTATCAGAAACTAATTTTATTTTCTTTATATTTTGTTATTTCTTATTACAAAAATACGAATATACTAGAAAAATATATATGCATAACACAACAAGATGTGAGACCAGTCATCAATATGTTTCACATTATATTACATTACACATACATACAGACAAAGCAATGCGGTAAAATTAGTCAAAAAAGTTTCATAGATGGACAATAACAGTAGGTAAAGTAACCGCAAATCTGTGCAATTCTCAACAAACACGATACAATGACTATGGCTTTTTGCAGCAACAAAATTAAAAACAAACGGGAAAATTATAAACAAAAACAACTTTAGTACGATTAAAATAAATTTATTTTATAAAACTCATCTTATAATATATTTTTCTTTATTAAGGATCAGCTTATTTAATTGTAGAAGTCTTATAATAAATTCATTCAAAATATGCTTAATAAAATACCTAAATAAGTAATTGAATAAGTATCTTTCTTCAGTAAGTCTTATTTAAACATTGATTTTAAAATATTACGGCGATATTAAAACTTTTTCGTTCTACCGTCGTCAATAAAAAAATTTACAAAGAATATTTTGTTTCAGTAAGAGCAAACCTAAAAAACATAAAATTTTGGTAATTTTTTTAAATTTATTTTTTAAATTTATTTTTTATTGAAATAGTCATAAAACTGTTAATGTTGCTATTACTATACGAATGCGTATGTTGGATTCAATTGAATTGTATTTATTACTATGTTTACAATATTTGGCACATGGCATATTTAAACATTTCTTTACAAAAAAATGCCTTGTGAATAGAAACGTAAACGTTTGCCATTCCTGGTAGTGGTTCCTGGTGTAGGGACACTCATGAAACTTTTTTCATTTGAATTATTATTATAATTGGACATTGCTGGCAATTACTAAGTCGGCAATTAATAATAATATCTTAATCTATACATCACAGTTTTATAAAAAAATACAAAATATATTTCTAGTTAGTTACAATTCTGAACGGACTCGATTAGATGTGCAAAATTTCCCCACAGAATCGGACCTGAAGTACATACAGTTCCACCGCCACGAGATTCTTGCGGGAGCTGGAATAACCAAAAACTTGTTATATATAAAAATATAACAATTATAAATAAAAATAACTTAAATAATTTATTTTAACATTACATCATGACATAGAAGTGGAGACAATCTTTTTTTTTAATTTTAATTTTTAATTTTTAATGACAGACACGTTAGCGCAGTGGTCACTGCAACTGACTGAAGCGCTAACGGTTGCGGGTTCGATCCCCGCTCACGGCAAACGTCTGTATTAGCCGTATGGATGTTTGTCGCGGTCTGGGTGTCTGTGTTAGTGTTGTGTGTGTTTTCGGACTCCCGACACAAGACCATGAGATCTTAATGGGAGCCGTTGAGTGTGATGCGTTTAATAAGTAAAAAATAACAGGCTATATATTATATATATCATATTCTAATTTTTGATTTATTGAATAGTACTCACAGCTCTATTGATGTCCCCAACACAGACCCAATAGTCGGCGACCTTAGTGTCTTGACTGTTGTGCATCTTGTGAGCCACCGCCACCGCCCACTTGGAGTGGTCGCTGTGGGAGGTGAAGGACATCTTGGCGATGGGGAACTTGAGACGCTCGATGTTCCTAACCCTGGATGGATAATTAATATAATAAAGAACGAATTCAATATTCTTCTCACAAAAAGAAAACCTCTGAATCACTGCACCTATTTACCAGAATAATGGTACTAGTTCCAAGATACATTACTCTAGATGGTCATGGGCTTATTACTATAATAATAATTAGATCATAATACCTACTACCCATGAATAGCCCCAGTAACAAAGGATCGAAACAGCGTTGCTGTCTCGACTTTAAAAGGAACTAGAATGACCAAAGTTAGTCAAAACTAAAACAGAAAGGAGAGTTTGGGGACTCTTATTCCCCGTACAATGCACATTTATATTAGCTACTTAATACATTTTCTTTGAGAATGTGGTGCTTCCCCCGGTAAAGCCAACCTGTACACGAATTGAATTATTGAGCTACTTGATAAAATAAAATCATCCAGAAGTTAATAATCATAATGCATTAGATTTATTATCCACATCTATCTTTACCAATTCCTGTAATAATATCATACCATGCTGTTTCCTTTGACATCAACAACTAATTACTAAGCAACGTATATCATTCCCAGTTAAACAGTTAAACTCTAGCTCATAAAATAAGATATACTTACTGGAAATTTCTAGTACATTCCGAGTCCAAAGTTCCAGGACCGTTAACCCAGGATTCCACGAGTAAATCAGATTGCAACACTTCAGCAACTAAACCGCTGTACAAATCGTCGTTAAACATTGCGCTTTTCGCGAACGAGAGGAACTTTCTACCGACCAACGTCTCGAAGCTTTCTATGTGATACCTATAATGGATAATTATTAATTTATTAAGTTGTCATAAATTATATGTTAACTTGTGCCTAAGACTAATATACCTCTGTGAATTAAATTACATTCCCTATTCCACTTTCATCTTGTTTTTATTTTCACGAGACAAAGTAGTATTCATATCTATCTCTATACCAAAACTCAATAAATTTAGCGCGTTGAAACAAGCAAACACGCACAGTTAGACAGATTTACTTTCACATATGCATATAATATTACGTTGTATGAAAAGACGCAATATTTAATTCTGGCAACTAACCTCTCGATTTCCAATTTGAAAAATTAAGGATTTGAAGGATTTTTGGTTCAAATTCTATTTATTATTTTCAAGCCTAAACCAAGGATAAATCATGATAAATTTATTGGTCCTTGGAGAAAGATATAAACTACTTTTTGTAGCAACAATACAACTTGAAGTTAATAGGAGATAAAAGTTCGTATAAAGAACCCACTATTTTCAAAGCTAATTAAAGGAATAATTCGATACCTCCCACGTAAGTTATTGTAAGCCACAAAATTGCCGTTATCGTTTTTACTGAATACTACCCGGATTTGCATTGCTTAATGCATTCAAAGTGAAAAAATACCAAAAATCTTTTTTTTTTCAAGGAAAGTCACAACAAAATACGCCTGAAAAAAGGCGTATTTTGTTGTAACTTTCAAACTAAAACGGATTAAAAGTGCTCTACTGTAAAATTGTAATTTTGGGGTTACAACAACTTACGTGGGAGGTATCGAATTGTTATATAACAAATATAGTTTCTTTACCATGGAGCGGCATCGACTGTCTTATTTCGTGTGACATCAACCAAGTTTGGTAATTCGCTCTCAAATTCCTGTGGTATGTTATGATACATTATCAGAGGCTCGTTGTATTTCAATTGTGTTCCGATTTGATTAAGAGTTGAAGTGGGTACGGACATACAGAGAAATGTTTGACCGTATTTCATACCGGTAAACGGGTAGCTATATGAGCTCATATTTAAACCATTTACTGAAAACAAAAAAAGTTAGGTAATAAATCTAAAAATTGAAAAAAAAAATTACATTTACGCATAATTGTGGACTCATGTAGTTATTATTTAAATTACAATATTAATTTTGTTATTTATATTTTTCGTTTTTTTTTTTTTATCACATATTTCATATTGTTGAACATTTTAAAGTTACAATACATAGACTAATGTAAAACTGTACTGATTATGAGCATTTAAATAGAAGGATTATCTTAAACACAGACAAAACATTTAATTTTACTCTAAATAGTGCATTATACTTTCAGTATTAAAGTGGCCAAAATCAAAAATTCAAATTTTTGGGCCCATAACACAAAAAATGTTTTACACTTGGGACTTTGGCCATTTATTCGGACTTTAATGCCACAAAGTATTGATAGAATGGTTATTTTTTTAATCTCGAATTTCTTTAAATATGATTGTAATGTTGATTATATAATAACTATTTTATGTATACTAACCATCTGGTACGGGAGGGAATCTCGGCACAGAATGTACCAACCATAGACCTGTAAACTTATCTCCCAATACAAGGCCCTTTGTATGACCACTCTCTACTCTCGTTTTCATGTACTTCGAATGCATTTTACACATTTCAGCCAAATCATAATCATCATAATAATTGTCACCTAACTTGAACTTTTTGTATTTCTTCGCTCCCGGCTGTTTCCTTTGTACTGGAATAACAAATTTTATTAGTTATAGTTCTTTTGTTTTAACACAAATATATTTCTCTATATGTCTATCAATATATGGCGTTGACATAAGGACGTCTTCTTATATGGATGCTGATAAGCAATAATGTGTCAACTCATAAAAAGTCAAATTCGGAGATATTGATATAATATGAAAATGCATCACATATTTATCATTATTAAAAACATTTTAAAGTCATCCAAACTAAATAAGTACTAAAAAAAGTTCCTTCATTTAATGTTTCGAATATTGAAGTGTGTCCCATATTTTGTTATATTCAATAACCTCATCTATTAAAAAAACTTATTTTTGTCGATATAGAAAAACGAAGATATATATCCATCTTTCCTCAAACAAAGTTATAAAGAATAGGTTTGACATCTTTAGCTGCTATTTTCTCAAAATGGAGTCTGTGTGGCTTGATATAGTATTGCTTATCAGCGTCCATATATGAATAATATAGTACCTACCCTGGAATTAAATACTTTTTATCTTAAATAATTTGTTAGACACAATACACATTTATAACAAAATACTTCTTGAATAAATCACTAATTAATATATAATTAAAAGTTTTACAATTACTTTTTTTTATTTACCTTTTCTACTTTTAGAATATGTATCAGCAACTGAATGTAACCTATCTGGTTGGTTCTCTGTTGCTGGAGGTTGATCATTATACACAAGGGATATTATATTTTTATCCTAAAAAGATTTAATAATTATTAACAGTGTATGAGCTGAGATGGCCTAGTGGTTAGAACACGTCGATTTCACCCGATGATCGTGGGTTCAAACCCCGGCTACCGCTGATTTTTTAAGTGCTAAATTAGTGTTTAAATTCATCTCGAGCTCGGCGGTGAAGGAAAACATCGTGAGGAAACCTGCATGTGCCGGAAGAAATTCTGACACATGCATATCCGCCAACCCGCAGTGGAGCAGCGTGGTGGATTAAGCTCTAAAACCTTCTCCTTAATAGGAGAGGAGGCCTTTGCGCAGCAGTGGGATATTTACAGGCTGTTACTTTACTTTAACAGTATATGAAGTTTGTATATATTTAACATACACACCATGATACATTAACAATATCGACTATGATTAAATTTAGGGAACATTGAGTCATATGCAATATCAAAATTTAATTAAATTATAATTATTTATCACTAATGATTATTGCTACCTAAATAAATAACCAATTAAAAGAATATTAATATGAATTACAGTAATGTAACGGCGAATAGAAATATAATGTATAGTTTTTTTTATTTGAAGCATTTAAAATATAACTTTATAAGTTATTCATTATTTTAATAAGACATGTCTTCATACTCAAAGTGTACTTAAAATTAAGTATACTTTAAGTAAATAGCTTTGTGTGCTCTATGAGAATAAAACTACTTTATAAGAAATGGTATTAATTGTAATGGTTTGAAACAATTTGGTTTTTAATGTCTGATCTGTATGATTTAGTCACAAAAGAAAAATTTTGTTTATTTATATAAGTATTGTCTAAAAATCCAACAAACCCAATGTAAGAAATACCTTTTGCATCAGATAGTCCACTTTTTGAGGAAGATAATAATCTTGATTATATAGACCCTATGGCCTATAAAGCAAAAACCGTAAACATAATCATGGGTAAAATTGCAGTAACATTTAATACCTGATATAGTGGAGCTAATGTCCTTCCCACCATAGATCCCGGATCACCAATAGAGAGATCTGACATAATCCAACCTCCTCTAAGCTTAGATGGAGTTAGATACATATATGCAACTCCTCTCCGTACAAGAGGGTTTAGATGATTCTTTTCTCTTGGTAACTTATAAATATAGAACCTGAAATACATTTTAGAAACATAACTTTAGTTGCTCTAAAAAGAATAGTGCTTTAAATAATAAGTATTATCATATACTATGAATATAAATTTTTAAATAATTATTCAAAAAGAAGTTTAATTGCTTTTTTTTGTGAAAAATATTATTTTTATTTTAACATTTCTCAAAAATTAACAATTAAATATTTATTTATTTAGACTTTAGCAGGGATTTATCATAACATACTATTATTAAATTGTTAAAAAAAATTATGCTAACAAAAAAAATTTTAAAGCTACATAAATAACATAGTGTTTCATCAATCCTTTGTTGGTTACATGACTCATTTAGGATGAACTAATGTTCATTATTAAGGTTTATGATCATGATTTCTTATTTAGTCGATAATATTTAAAAAAAATAAGTACCTACCAGCAATTTCTTTAATATAAAGAAAAATAAGTTATTCATGAAACCTAAAAATTGATTAGTTGTAAAATTATTTTTTTAAAACTAATAGCTTTAACTTGTTAAATATATTCTTATATTACTATTTCAAGGTTTGAAAATAAATTCTTACCAATCAACAGGCTCTCCTTTTTCATTTCTACATTGTGGAGTTAAGGTGTGACAACACGTTACAAATAACATAAAAATAAATAAAAAGCTCACGGTACTAAACGGTAAAAGACGTGCTCGCTCCATTGTTCAGAACTACATAATAACAAGGGACGCAGGAAACTTGAAATGCTAGTTAGTGGTTATGATGTCACTCTTCCATCAAAACATTTGGAGACACCAAACAATTAAATGTTTACATAATATTGTCAGTTTATTTCCTCTTGATATATAAATCAAACGATGAGATGCTGACATGCCAAAATAAATTCGTAGGCGTGTTTTTGTTTCAAGTTTAAATTTCAACTTTGTTTGTAAACAATTCACTTAAGAAAAGTGTCAAATTAAATGACAATGACATTAAATATTTACGTTCCAGAACCTTTATTTAATTAAATAAGTTAACATATTTAGAAATAATTTAAATTCAATGATATGCTATAATTAAAGATATTTTACATTCATACTGTTTCACTGTAAAAATCTATATCAATACTTTGATTAATTCGTCAATTGCCTTGCTAGCCCAAAAAAATTCTCGCCTGTTATATTCAGTCACTACTTGGTTGCTAGGCAACGTCTTTTAAGTAGTTATTGTATACTCTTTGGCAGTGGTCAGCAATCTGGTTGACTAAATTTATAGAGCGTATATCATATCTATTATATAATATCATTGTTAAGAGTACATAATTTCATATCTTTATATATCAGCAACATGCAAATTATTTAGGTATTACTCGGATAGCTTAACGATTCTAGTTAGATATTTCTCTGCTTATTTAATAAAAAAAATTTTATTCAGACAACTTGGTCCAAGAAAGTATGTCATGAATAGCCTAGCTATGAGTTGTGTAATGTTTTGTACAATATTTTAAAGTATTCTGGTAATTCTTGAGAAGCACTCTCAAATTCATTAGCTTTATATAAGTATTGTCCAAAGTGGCCAATCTCTTAATTATGTACAATAATATTAGTATCAATAGTTCTACTCAACAATTACAATAAAATATATAGATAATCCTACCAATATTCAAAATACTACTGAGCATCTTACATAGTATTGCATATTTTTATGTTCTTTTGTAAATTGTGTACTAAAATTAATAATTTAAAAACGAAGGAAAAGTAGGAATAATAAAAATATTTAATAAATACAAAATATATATTTATTTGTTTAACAAAAAAATAAACACCTGTACAACGGATTTTACCTATCACAACATTGGAAGACATGAAATTGTAAAACTGAATAAATCAAAAATATAAATGCTTTATAAATATTTGCTTACATCTAATAAGTTACACTGTGCACTGAGGCATTGAAATGGCAGTGTGAAGAATTCCTTTTACTGTTGAGTCGGCATAGAAACTGCAGCCTTTGTATGTGATACATCACTTTGACGCCAGAATGAAACTACGGTCTTCAATTCCGTATAAAAGTCAATGCCTTGTTTACCGCAGAAGTGATTTGTACCTAAGAAGCTGCCTCGGGTACCAGTGAAAGAGAACATTGACAGGGGTACTGGAATGGGAACATTTACTCCCACTTGTCCAACATCTATTTCAGAAGCGAATTTTCTGGCAGCTGCACCATTTGTAGTAAATATGGCAGTTCCGTTTCCGTAAGGGTTGGCGTTTATTAATTGAATAGCTTCGTCTAACGTGTTAACAAAGAGACAGACTAGGACTGGGCCAAATATTTCTTCCTTGTAACACTCCATGTTTGGTTTAACATCAGTAAGAATGGTTGGTCCAACAAAGTTGCCCTTTTCAAATCCTGGTACTTTAATACCTCTTCCATCAAGCACAATTTTGGCACCATCTTTGATACCTGTAATAAATGTCGACGTTATAAAATTTATTTTTAATAAATTGTTATCTTGATATTTCTAACTTCATTTTAACAAACATAGTCGATAAAGATGGGTTTCGTTTTTATTTGAAAAATTTAAAGTTATTTCCTCAATTTACTAGCTTCAGTTACAGTTATGGTGGATACCACGCGACGCTCGAGTAATGCGTTAATAAAGAGTGGTCTATATGTTGTTCTAAATTTTATTAAAATCCGTATAGTAGTTTTTGCATAAAATAGTAACTAATAAACAATCCATCCGTCCATCTGTTTACCTCTCAATCCATTCATCCATGTTTATAACTTTTACATTTATAATCGTACTAAGATTATTATTTAAAAAAATAATTACCAGATTCAACCAGTTTCAAAATCCTCTCCTTTGCTTTAATAGAAATCACTGGACCCACATCAGTTCCGGGTATATGGCCTGCATTGACCTTAAGTGCCTCTGCGCGATTTACCAGATCCGGAATCCATTCTTTCGCCTCACCTGTGTAATAAAAAAATAATATATAATACTATCAATATAAAAAAAAATAATATGAATGGGAGGACCAACATCATGTTGAGAGTTGTAACTGAAAAACCCCCTAAAGGCATACTCGCCTATAGGCATGTCTATATGCAAGGCACTGGATACATATACATGACCATGTATCTACGACCTCAGAATACAAAAAAAAAATCCTAAAATAATGAGTTTTTTGTCAAACAAAAAAATGGTTAAATGCCTGAAGTAAAAAGTTTTTATTCATTCCAAGTAACGTAAATAAATTAGTTTTGTCAAACTAAAAATAGTCAAAGGTCTGAAATAAAAAGATTTTATTCATTCAAAGTTAACATTTTAGATGTGAATTGTGATTCCATTTTCTTTTTATTGTTAAGACATTGGAAGTTACCATGAAATAATTTTATTAAGAATTTTGTAATCTTATAAAGCAATTGACACTAATTTAGAGCAATTTAAAGGCTATTTTTAAAATAAGTTGACGTTTTGTTGTAACTGTCTCAGATAAGCTTACTAAGATTTGTGAGTATCGGAAATAATTTGTTTGTATAATAAACATTGTTGATAACGTATGGATAACCTAAAGTTACATCTGACGTGTTATAATGTGTATTTATTTGTGTATGTAACTGTGAAATCAACAACAAAAAAGATTTTATATATATATATATATATATATATATATATATATATATATATATATATATATATATATATATATATATATATATATATATATATATATATATATATATATATATATATATATATATATATATATATATATATATAATAGGATAATATTGAAAGTTGAATATCCAACTAGCATTTGTGACAATTACCACCCATTACAAATAATTTTTTTAAAAGCAAAATTTCATTTGATAATGCATTATTTGTAGCTAGACATACTTAACTAATAACTACTAACTTTTATTTGTCACTCATGTTCATAATAAAATATAGTTTCATGTTCATAATACATAAAATATAGTCATATCTAACCGTCTAAAATAATGTACCTTCAAAATGGTACCATATTTATTAAAATGGGTTCAATGGTTCCGGAGTTTATTTCGCACTAACAATATTCGCTCTTGTTATTATATTAGTATAAAAATAAGTATTAGATCTTATGATATTATCACACGATATTTCAGTAAAAGAAAAACAAAACTATAATCTTTTTAACTTACCAACAAAGACAGCGGTACTTAGAGCCATACAACGTTGACCAGCAGCTCCGAAGGCAGCACCAGCGAGCTGGTTAAGTGTATGTTCCTTGTTCGCATCGGGCATTATAACACCATGGTTCTTTGCACCCATGTTGCTTTGCACTCGTTTGCCTGTTGAGAGCAATACTTTATTATTAAGGTATGTTTATGGTTTTTAATACAAAGAAACACATTTTTCACTTATAAGTAGACCTTAAGTCTCAAGCTATAACTGAAAGACTTTAATATTAGACTAGTAACTAAATTTTGGCTGTATTTATAAAGAATATTGGTTATTTCTTTATTACAGAAATACCAGAAGAAAAAAAAATAAATTAATAAAATTAAAAATGAAAACTAAATAGCTTTCGTTAATAATAAAGTTAGTAACTAACAATACAAATTATAATATAATATATTCATTTACAATTATACATAATGTATCTGATAGAACCATTCTCAAAACTTTAAAGTTATTTTACCTGCAGCTGAAGCTCTAGAATAGATATGTTTTCCAGCTGCATCACCACCGACAAATGATACGGCTTTGATGTCTGGATGGTCACAGAAGAAGTTTACAGTATCATGGGTTCCATGCACAACCTGTGTGAGAAAAATATTTTAAGATTATTCAGAAACTACATACAGTACTGTTTAAAAAATGTTATCAATAGATAACATATGTTAATATTTTCAGTGAGTCGTGAAATTTTAAATATTAATAAAAACTAGCCTGTGTTATTCTTATAACTACAATCAGTTTCATCAATATATATTCAGTAGTTTTTGCGTGAAAGAGGAACACACATCCATCCATCATCACTCACTTTCACATTTATACTAGTAAAAAAGTGTTTTGTTATCCAATTTTATCTAGATATATCTCTTCAACAAAAACTTAAAATACATTAAACAAATTTCAGTCACCCGAGTACTATATTATTATATGTTTATTATTTTCAACGTTCTATTTTGTTTATATATTTTGCAGTATTTTAAAATTGCAAAACTTCTGAATCTGTAAAGTTGAGGTATTTTTTATCCTAATTTAATAAAAATGATGAAGAATAAATTTTAAAGACATGTATATTTTTGCATAATCAATGTACACTTACATTAACCAAACCAGCTGGAGCACCGGCTTCTTGCAAGAGTTCCATCATCATGACCGTTGCACCAGGGTCTTGTTCCGAGGGCTTAATAAGGCAAGTGTTACCAGTCACAATCGCTGGTGGGAACATCCATAGTGGAATCATCACTGGGAAATTGAATGCTGCCACTCCTGAAAACAAGTTCATGTTGATCAATACAAAATAAATAAAATTTGTATTATATTATAATATTAATATTTTATAAAATATTTGCAGTAAATTCAATAGAAATTCTATTTTATTTATTTATTTATTTAAACACTTTTCAAAAATTTAAATCATTCTGGCGTTCTCTACCAGTCAACTAGAAAATCAGCAATTATAGATTATAACTTAATGAAAAAATCAATTAAATAATAAACATGCCTTTATTATGAAGAATATCAAGCATAATTTTTTCATGTTTCTCAATATTTACAGAAATAATATTTCATAATTACAGAAGCCATTTGAAATTAGCACCAATGAAGTTCTTTTGTTTGATATTTGGCCATGGTGAACTAAGTAAGGATTTACAACTTTATCAAATTAATTTTTTTCAGACTATGGAATTAGTGTAAATAGATCAATGTATTGTTAAAGCTTTTCCTAAATTAAAAGTACAAAAAACGCTTTCTCAATGCAATTTTATTTTATAAATTAAATTGCAATAGTTGCCATAACTGTTTTGTATAGCTAAGGAATTATATTTGTTTATCCGGTAGTTTTAAATTTAAATTTCAAATATCTATATTCTCTATAAAAGATTACCTCCTACTACTCCAAGAGGAACTTTGTAGCTGTGGGTGTCCATGTCTTTGGCAATGTTTTGAATACAATCACCTAGTTGCAGACTAGTAATACTACAGCAATGTTCTACCAACTCTGGAAAAATATATTAAAACTATAAAATTACATTATACCATACACATGATATCATATTAACACACCTTGAAAATACATACATATATACAGAATGATTTATTCAGATTCAGGGTCAGTAGGGAAAAATCTGAAACTGTGAGAGCAACTGAAAGTTGAAAAGATGAACTATGCACCAATTTTGAAGTTAAGAAAATCTGCATTGATTTGCAGAAAAATTTTACATAGGTTGGGAATCTGCCCTAATAGTTAAAAAAATTTATGTTTTTTCTTATTTATAGGTAATAAATAAGAAACAAAAAATATTATAGTAAAGGAATGCAAAAATTTTCCCATATTACTTTTTATATGCTACAACAAAACTGCTCTCCAACTGACAGTGCAAGGTTAACAACCACAAAACAAATAAAATAACCTTATATATAACCATATAATTATATAACGTCATAACCTTAATTATGTTAGTTAAAAAGGTACTCAATATAAATATGGCTTGTAGATAAATAATATTTTATATAAGATACTTACGAATTCCTCTAAGTACATCTCCCTCGGCATCTGCAATTGTTTTTCCTTGTTCCTCTGTAATTTTGGCTGCCAATTTGCTTTGGTTTTCTCTGAGTAACCGTGCAAATCTACAAATAAATAAATGTGATTAATTTTAATTAAATTTATTTTAAACTAGGAGCCAAGCTAGTGGTTAGAACACGTAGATCTCAACCAATGATCGCAGGTTCAAACCTCAGCTAGCACCACTGAATTTTCAAGTGCTAAATTTGTGTTAAAATTCATCTTCAAATAAGCTTGGCGGTGAAGGAAAACATCGTGAGGAAACCTGCATGTGCCAGGAGATATTCTGACACATGTATATTGTAATATAAAAAATTTATTTGTTTAAAAAAATATATATATTTATAATTATTAAATATTATTAAGGGGTGGTTCAAAGGTTTACAACAAATTACAAATGGTAAGCAAAATAAACAAATGGTAGAGTTGGAAAAAAAAAGAATACTAGTAAAATTAAATCTTACCAAAAATTAATATAAATGCTCCGGAAGTCAGGAAAATATTTTTTATATTACAAATGAACAAAGATAAAGAAAACAAATGTACTTAAATAACCATTTATTATTTGGTGTGGTCTTTAATACAGATAGTTTTAAAGTTAAATAGATTTTAAATATTAAATTCGGGCGCCAGGATGTTTACATCCGTCAAGTTTACAAAAAAAATAATGTGTTAGATTCAAATATCCAAGCCAAAAAAAATATAACTTTCAGAAATGTTACATATTATTCTAAGTTTCAAATGATCTCTAAATTATTAAATTATAATAAATTATATTAGCTTTTTGAATTAGCTTTTATCTTTGAATGCCAAGTTCTAAAGTACCAAATAATTATTAATTAAGTATCCATCTCGCAAAGTCGTCACTAAAATCTTGAGAGAATTGGAAAATAATCTTGAAAATTGTTTAAGTTGGAAAATAAGCTTGAAATACGTTAAAGATGGAAAATAATCTTGAAATAAATTACTGGGAAAATAATCTTGTGGTTCAACAAAATTGAAAAATAATCTTGAAATAAATTAAAGTTGGAAAATAATCTTGAAAATTGTACAAAACTGGAAAATAATCTTGAAAATTGTACAAAACTGGAAAATAACTGTAAAGGAAGAAAATTTACCTAATTAAATTTTTATTCAATGAATGGTTTTTATCAAATTCCTATCCAAAATATAAAAAATAACTTACCCGGAAGAATCCGGTTATTTCCCTTAAAATATTTATAATCTCATGGAAATAATAACAAAGATTCCTGAAAAGAACCAAAACAATATTGAAAACCAAAAATAAAATCGAAAAGAAAACAATAAGCCGCAACGAAATATTCAAACTTACCATGAGGCGAAATAAATCTCCAAATATTACAAACATCCTTTACGGAATTTAGAAGAAAACAATAACAAATAGTTTCTCGTATTTGAAAATAACGATTCACCACATGATTACAAAAAAATACATCCAAAGATGAACAAAATAAAAATATTTAATACGGAAACATGTCCGCTTCTAAAATTATGGAAGGAAAGTGTCATCAAGATAAATGTCAAAACCATAGATCAAAAATCAGATATCGTTAGAAAATCGTTATCTGGACGGGAGTCATTTGGCACAAAATTGCATAACAAGTAACGACATCTAGTGACAATTAGAAATTTCAATGCAAAAAGGGCCTAATTAAGGTGTCAAAGTCAAATGTCAAATGACATAAAAGATTTTAGGTTATAAATAATTCAAAACTAACGAATTTATTTATTTTTTTTTATAAAAAATTGAAATCATGTAACGTACGCGTAAGCTACGTTACATTACCCCCCAACCAAAAAATAAAAGAGGAGCTCAGCATGAGAGACTCTTTTATTCGACTCTACAAAAAATTATAGAGACGACTCTACTAACAAGACATTAAAGAATTTAAGACTCTACAAAAGAATTATAAAATTAAAATATTAACCACACCAAAACTGTGAATTAAATAAATATAAAAAGGTTATATTGAAAATAACTCTACAATAATATAGATGAAAGAAAAACAAAATTTATTAAACACTTCCTTTAGAGATAAGAATTTAAAAGCAATCTTACTCGAAATGGAAATAGTGTCCAACAAAATTGTTATCATTTAGAGTAAAGGATTAAAGTATACACCTTACTCGAAAGATGGAATGTTTACAAAATTTGTAAATAATGCACTAAGATACACTAACAACAAAGTTAATATACCTAGAACATCAATACAATTAATATCAAAAACTTAACAATGTTATAAATAAAGTGATTTGTGGTCTAAACACCTCTAATCGACTTCTCGAACATGAACTAAATTGTGAAGACAAAACATCTTCAAAAAAATATGACTTACGTGGCCGACGCAACTCCTATCGACTTTTCGGACACGAAGCATAAAAACTCTACTGTGACCGGCTCTACACCACCAGCTTTCCGAACACAGGGAAAAAATTGTATCTGTGACCGGCACAACACCACCAGACTTCCGTGCACAGAACAAAATATGTTTGTTTCCAAACAAAAAATCCAAAGATAATTGAATAGTTTACAAAAATTGAAACTATCAATCCAAAAACTCAAAGTCAATTTGAAAAGTTCACAAATGTCGGAACAATCAAATCCAAAACCAAAACAAATTTGATAAGTTCACAAAATTCGGAACTATCAAATCCAAAAACAAAGTTTGAGCTCAAGTTTGACTCATAAATGTCTAAGCCGGTTAGTCAAATCCATAGGATAAATAATCCTTCAAGACTTACCTAAATATAAATACAAAAGCATGCAACACTAAAACAATTGCACAAAAACTTGCAATTTCAAACATTCAAAAACATGAAACAAAATATTATACAAAAGTATAACACAAAATACAAAACAAAATATTTACACAAAAATATGTGTATAAACAAAGTTGATAAGATCTTACGAGTCAAAAGAAATAAATGGAATTTATAATTTAAGTTGACCTAAAATGTCCTAAGTTAAATTTTTAATTAATATATTTGTAGAAAAAATATTAGATTGGGAATCCTAACATTCAATCATCACATAAACCGGACTTCACTATCATACATCACGCTTATTCTTCTCTAACAAAAGTCCGCCTGACCCAAAATCCAACATAACTCCACAAAATATTAAAGAGTTAATCCAAAAATATTAAATTTTAACAATATCTTTAACATGGTAACGTCCAACTGTGCCTTTTTCTAGATCTTTTAAAATATAAACGTTATTAGAAATTTTTTCAATAATTTTAGATTTTACAAACTTAGGAGCAAGTTTAGCCGAAAAATATTGCAAAGCATTAGATAAAACAAAATTTCTTCTC
This sequence comes from Hypolimnas misippus, assembly GCA_037950945.1. Lineage (NCBI taxonomy): Eukaryota > Metazoa > Arthropoda > Insecta > Lepidoptera > Nymphalidae > Hypolimnas > Hypolimnas misippus. The sequence continues at coordinate 7,358,534 of JBBEEQ010000019.1, forward strand.
CAAACTATGTCACCTGACTCATAAGAAATGACTTTCCTTCCCTTATTGTAATAGAAAGCATTAGTTTTATAAGCTTTAAATAAAGACTTTGTAACTAATTCAAAAATAGAACCTAATGTATTAAGGTTTAAAGCATAGGATTGGCGATTTCCCATTTCAATATTTTCCAAGTTCTCAAAAGAATTACTAAAACGATGTAATGAAGCATCAATAATGACTTCGCGACCAAACATCAAAAAATTAGGAGTAAATTCAGTAGCTAAATTAATACTACTATTCAAAGCGAATTGCACATGTAACAAAAATGTTGACCATTTTCTGTGATCTTCACGAACAAAACATGCAATACAAGTTTCTACAGTTTTATGATAACGCTCTACAGGATTGTTCTGAGGCGTATACAAAGTGTTATAAAAAATTTTGGTTATATTAAAACCTTTCAAAAATTCAACAAAACATTTCGAAGTGAATTGAGTTCCGTTATCACAAACAATAATCTTCGGACAACCAAATTTTAAAAAGATTTCTTTTTCTAAAAATTTACAAATTGATTTTGTTGTAGCATTACATAAAGGATTTAACCAACAATATTTAGTGAAAACGTCAATTACTGAACAAATATATCTATGACCAGAATAACTTTTAGGTAAGGGACCAACAATATCTATAGAAAGCATTGTCATAGGATAAGAAACAATCTTAGGATTCGTCATAATACCAAAAGGAGGAGCATTAGAGTGCTTATATGCTTTACAAATATCACAATTTGAAATATATTTTTGAATATCTTTAAACATATTAGGCCAATAATAATGAAGTTTTAATTTTCCTAAAGTTTTATGAATACCTAAATGAGCTGAATCTAAAGTATCGTGACTATTACGAATAGTTTCAATAATATTTTCTTTTGGAATGACAATTTTCCATGCTAAGTTACTTTGTAATTGAAATTTTGGTTTACAAAATCTATAAAGAACATTATTCTCTACTCTATAATTTTTATATCTCAAAGGAAATTTTTGACAACCAATAAAAATCTTTTTATACCAAGGATCATCAATTTCTTCATCAGGTTGAATTATATCTGATGGAACATCAATAGCATTAATTTGAATACGCGATAAGACATCAGGTACCACATGTAAACTACCTTTTTTATGAACAACGTTAAATGTAAATTGAGAAATACGAGCAGCCCAACGTGCTAAACGTCCGCTTGGATTATTCAAACGCAATAACCACTTTAAACTAGCATGGTCCGTAATAACAGTGAATTCCATACCTTCAATATAAGGTCTAAAATGTTCAATTGAATCTAATATAGCAAGCAATTCTTTTTCAGTTGTACTATAATTTATTTCACATTTATTAAAAGTTCTAGAATAGAAAGCAATAGGATGTTGATCATCATCATCATCTTTTTGACATAAAACACTACCAATAGCATAAGAACTAGCATCACAATGAAGAAAAAATGGTTTATTAAAATCTGGACAAGATAATACAGGAGCGGTCAATAACGCTTGTTTTAATTTTACAAAAGAATTTTCACAATCTGAATCCCATTCAACATTACGTTTAGAATTTCTACTTCCTCGAGTTAACTTAGTTAAAGGCGAAGCAATATCAGCAAATTTTTCAATGAATCTACGATAATAAGAACACATACCTAGAAAACTACGTACTTGTTTTACAGTTACAGGCCGAGGAAAATTACTTATAACAGATAATTTAGAAGGATCAGTATGTAAACCATTGCGATCAACAACATAACCTAAATAACACAAACGTTCCTTACAAAATTCACACTTCTTTAAATTAACAGTAAGTCCTGCATCTTTAAGTTTACAATAAATTTTTCTTAAAAGAGCTAAATGAGATGGAAAATCACTAGAAACTGCTATTAAATCATCTAAATAAACGAAAACCTGAGAGTCAAATTCTACACCAAAAAGTTTATCTACTAATCTTTGTAATTCTGCTGGGGCATTAGTTAGACCGAAAGGCATACGAACAAATTCAAATAACCCTTTTCCAGGTATTACAAATGCAGTCTTCTCTCTAGAAGATTCTTCTAAAGGAATTTGTAAAAATGCTTTAGATAAATCTATAGCTGTTATAAACTTAGCACCTCGTAAATTGTCCAAAATTCTCGAAGTGTAAGGTAAAGGATAAGCATCTTTAATAGTTACTGAATTTAATTTTCTAGAATCTAAACAAAGTCTAATTCCACCATCTTTTTTATCGACAGCTAGAACTGGAGAACACCAAGGAGATTTAGAAGGTTGAATAATATTTTCATTAAGCAAAACTTGAACTTCATCATAAAGTTCTTTTTGTTTAGCAGGACTAATAGGCCAATAACGTTGTTTAATTGGTTCACCAACAGTTATAATTTTATGTTTAGTGAGATGAGTTAAGCCTAAACCTTTCTTTTCATAAGAAATTTCTTCAAAAAGTTTAATAATTTCATCTAATTGTTCTTTTTCAAAAGTAGAAAGTTGAACAGCAGAAGTAACCGAATTAATAAAAATTGAATTATTATTTTTAATATTATTTTCAAAAGTTATGTTATTAAATAAATCTTTAGCTAATCCAAATGCAAGCCAAAAATCAAATCCTAGTATAATATCTGGATTCAGTGAAGGAACAACCATAAATTCTACAATGCGAGTTACATCGTCACAAGTAATGGGAATATCAATAGTACCTAAAACATTTTGTTGACTACCGTCAGCAGTACAAGCTTTATGTGAACTAGTCTTAAGTTTGAAACCTAAATTTAAAAATTGTAAATGACTGCCAGAGCCAAGTACACTTTTATTAGCACCGCTATCTAATAAACCAGTAAAAGATTGATTACAAACTTGAAAATTAAGAAAAGGACGAGAATCATTATTCTTAGTAAATAAAACAGGAGCAAATTTATTAATATGAAAAAATACTTTTAAGTAATCACACCAATTAGAAAAATCTTTACGAATTTCAGAAGAATTAGGTTTAGAAATTTTATTATTATTATCTGCCACATCACAAATAGTTTCTTTATTAAGAATCTGTGATTGACAGAACCTTACTCGTTTTTTGGAATATTACAATTTTTACAAGATTTAGTAATAGTGTTTAATTTACCACATTTAAAACAAATAGTGCCTTTAATTTTCTGGCAATCTTTATAAGTATGTCCAGTCTCTTTACATTTCAAACAAGTAAAAGTTTGTACAGCATTAACTTTTTTAACTTTAAAATCTAAATTATTATTTTTATTAGACAAAATGTGAAATTCATCAATCTCTTTTGAAAGTTTAACTAAAGAATCAATAGAATCCAAAGAACGACCAACCAAATATATTGAATAAGCAGGCAACATATTATGCTTCAAAATTTCCAAAATGGTAGCTTCCGACAAAGGATAAGTGAGCCTATTTGACATATCAACAATCTCAATAATAAATTCAGACAAAGTTTCAGTTTGTTTTTGTTTTCTAATACGAAGATTGTACTCAAGTTGATAATCAAAGTCTAGTTTGTCAAAACGTTTCAATAATTCTAATTTAAGTTGTTTCCAAGAAGTAATGGAACTACGAACAGACCTATACCACTTCAATGCAATATCCGACAGAACTTCAAAAAATGATGATAATATTTGATCATCATGAATGTCTCGACTTACACAATATTCCTCAAAGTTCAACAAAAATTCACGAATGCAAGACTTTCCATTGAATTTTAATTTAAATTTAAATAAATCTGGTTTTTTATAGTAATGTAATTGTTTATTCAAAGAAGATAAATGACTATTATTAAAATATTGTGGTATATCCACCGACAAATCTACTAAGTCGTTAGGAGCAGAAGGCTTAGTTTGAGATATATTACTTTCCAATATTTCAGAATGTTCAATATTAATAATTTTAGGGGATAAATTCTTATCAGAAACGTCAGTAGTTGGTTTATGTATCAAAGTTAATTCATCTTTATCCGACATGGTTATAACGTCCTAGATATTAATGTGATAATGTCACAAATATTTGTTACGAAATGTAAACAAATGAAAAAATTAAGTGCAAAAATATGAAGTTGGCATTCAAATTACAAAATGTATACAACAATGTGTTGTATAAATTAACAATATCAAAACAAAATTATACATATGCTAACACATAGTACAATATCAAATTAAAGTATACAAACAATTATCCAGGCCAAGTTATGTTTCAAGTCCCTGACACAGGGTGCCAAATTTGTAATATAAAAAATTTATTTGTTTAAAAAAATATATATATTTATAATTATTAAATATTATTAAGGGGTGGTTCAAAGGTTTACAACAAATTACAAATGGTAAGCAAAATAAACAAATGGTAGAGTTGGAAAAAAAAAAGAATACTAGTAAAATTAAATCTTACCAAAAATTAATATAAATGCTCCGGAAGTCAGGAAAATATTTTTTATATTACAAATGAACAAAGATAAAGAAAACAAATGTACTTAAATAACCATTTATTATTTGGTGTGGTCTTTAATACAGATAGTTTTAAAGTTAAATAGATTTTAAATATTAAATTCGGGCGCCAGGATGTTTACATCCGTCAAGTTTACAAAAAAAATAATGTGTTAGATTCAAATATCCAAGCCAAAAAAAATATAACTTTCAGAAATGTTACATATTATTCTAAGTTTCAAATGATCTCTAAATTATTAAATTATAATAAATTATATTAGCTTTTTGAATTAGCTTTTATCTTTGAATGCCAAGTTCTAAAGTACCAAATAATTATTAATTAAGTATCCATCTCGCAAAGTCGTCACTAAAATCTTGAGAGAATTGGAAAATAATCTTGAAAATTGTTTAAGTTGGAAAATAAGCTTGAAATACGTTAAAGATGGAAAATAATCTTGAAATAAATTACTGGGAAAATAATCTTGTGGTTCAACAAAATTGAAAAATAATCTTGAAATAAATTAAAGTTGGAAAATAATCTTGAAAATTGTAAAAAACTGGAAAATAATCTTGAAAATTGTACAAAACTGGAAAATAATCTTGAAAATTGTACAAAACTGGAAAATAACTGTAAAGGAAGAAAATTTACCTAATTAAATTTTTATTCAATGAATGGTTTTTATCAAATTCCTATCCAAAATATAAAAAATAACTTACCCGGAAGAATCCGGTTATTTCCCTTAAAATATTTATAATCTCATGGAAATAATAACAAAGATTCCTGAAAAGAACCAAAACAATATTGAAAACCAAAAATAAAATCGAAAAGAAAACAATAAGCCGCAACGAAATATTCAAACTTACCATGAGGCGAAATAAATCTCCAAATATTACAAACATCCTTTACGGAATTTAGAAGAAAACAATAACAAATAGTTTCTCGTATTTGAAAATAACGATTCACCACATGATTACAAAAAAATACATCCAAAGATGAACAAAATAAAAATATTTAATACGGAAACATGTCCGCTTCTAAAATTATGGAAGGAAAGTGTCATCAAGATAAATGTCAAAACCATAGATCAAAAATCAGATATCGTTAGAAAATCGTTATCTGGACGGGAGTCATTTGGCACAAAATTGCATAACAAGTAACGACATCTAGTGACAATTAGAAATTTCAATGCAAAAAGGGCCTAATTAAGGTGTCAAAGTCAAATGTCAAATGACATAAAAGATTTTAGGTTATAAATAATTCAAAACTAACGAATTTATTTATTTTTTTTTATAAAAAATTGAAATCATGTAACGTACGCGTAAGCTACGTTACAATATCTGCCCACAGTGGAGCAGCGTGGTGGATTCATCTCTAAACCTTCTCCTTAATAGGAAAGAAGGCCTATGGCCAGTAGCGGGACAGTTACAGGCTGTTACTATACTTTTTTTATCAATACTTTAGATACATAATAAAATATATATCTTGTTTGAAAGTATTACTTGAACATGAGTTGTTGACGAGTCATGATAGTACTTTGGCTCCATGATTTATAAGCTTTTTTAGCTGCTTCGAGTGCTGTTTTTAATTCTTCTTGAGTTGTTTCTGGCACCCTGAAATTAAAGAAATGTAACTGATTAATTGTAATTCCATATTTTTCAAACAACAATTGATTTATATACTAACTATAAATCAATTGTTGTAACTCTCTGTGCAATTTAAATTTTAATATGTTTTAAATTATTGAATAACTCTATCTACACGTAATTATGTAAAATTTTCCTTATTTTCTATTTTTATCAATTTTCTTTGTGCTTCAAAATAATCTTTATTATCACAAAAATACATCATATCAATGTCAAACTCCTAATAACATAAATTAAAGCAAACAAATGACTGAATAAACAATTACTATCAGTAATTATAAAGATAAAATGCTATGATTGTTTATGGAAACATAATATGTAGGGTAAATTACGTTATACATTTTATTACAATATTTTAAAGCATTTCCCATTATTTCAAGGCAACTTTATTTTAGTTGTGGTCAAACATATGATGACTTTTGTAATATCTAATATGGTGTTATAAAAATAATGTGCTTGAAAATTTACAATAAAAAACTTTTAATTTTCTTATACTATTACGTAATGAAGTATTTATGATAATAAACGCTACCTTCCAATTACTTCATTTGTGGCAGGATTAGTCAGTTCAATCCACTTATTTGTCTTAGATTCTACAAACTGTCCATCAATAAATAATTTTGTAGTCGGGGCGGAGCTGCTGTAATTTCTACAAAGAAGTAAATGAGACTGAAACAAAATAAAATGCTTATTATTAAAAAGTTTAATTATTCTTTCTTTGCAATAAATGAATGTGTAAAGAATATACATTTTGAAACACATACATTGATTCTTATAAAAAATTATAGATGAAAATTTAAATTCAATTTTATAATATAAAGTCAATGTTTAGTCATAATACGAAAGATGTACATAAAAAACTTACATTATTCTACATGTTTTCAAAATAGAATAATTACTAATCTATGCCAAATACTAAATTAAAATATTATAGACATGTGTCCTCATTTACACAACCTCTTTATAGTACTGTTGCGCACAATCCTTAGGTGAATTATTGATCAGAACATGATGAAACTTCAGTCAGAAATATTCAACTGCGCAACAACCTCTGGAGTTAGCTATGAATAATGTAGACAGTTTAAATACCAAATTGCCTGAATGATGTATATCTTTGTCTTACATTCTCAGTAGCACACAGCTAGCAAGAATTCAGAAAAACAAGTACCTATTATTTTAACAAAAACAATTCAATTCAATTCTTTGGTTAATGGCTTTTATAGAAACACTGCCAAGCAGTAATAATCAAGCATAAGTCTAGTAAAATCAAATCACGGGTATTAAGCAAGCTCATTCGTGAATAATAAATTAATGACGTATTTAAATTCGAAGTGACCATGCGGTTTTTAATAACGAAATAATTATGAGAATGTATATGAATTCTTCCATATAATTTTGTAAACTAAGTTTAAAAAATACAACTTACTTCTGATTTGAGAAGTTTTAGCATCGCAGACGCCATTGGTATTTTTTTTAAATAAAATGGTGCACTATCTACAGAGTGAGTTAAGTGGGTTGGGGCCTGGTCGACTGATTAAAATACAAATGTGGTATTCTGACCTTGAATTGATAAAATTAAATTATTCAAATCCGCTAGTCGGCAACTGCGGTCCTATACGTATAAATTACGTATTTTGTTGTTTACATCAATGTCAGTGTCAGATAGCAGTAACGTTTCATTTTTCACAAAAAATATTAAAAGTAACTCTATATCTTTATAGCCAAAAAGAAATTATAAAATACTAAAGTTACATAACAATGTTTTTATCAATGAAAAATTATCATATATATAAAATACATATAATATGATAATATTATTTGACGTTAAAAATTTGTACAAATATGTTATAAGCTCACACATTATGTCACCCAGTGCTGACCAATCTGGACGACGTTACCTAGAAACCAGCTATCGTTTGAGCATGAAAGGCAAGTGTATCTTTGTGCAAACAAGTCAATTTACTCGCTTGTCAAAGTTCAATTCAATTCTTTGGTTACTTGTCAAAGTTGTAAATGAGTACAAATTTTCAACTTCAAATAGTTTGAACGTACGATATACTTTGAAGGCCTGAAAATCCTCCAATTGTAACATCATATAATTACTTTTAGTTAATTGAAGAATATGTATATCGCAACAATTTATTTGTTTAATATTAAAAATACAAAGAAATCGCTGTTATTGAAATAATATATATTTCAATTATATAATATTATAATATATTACTCACGGCATAGATCATAAGTGTAGGGGCGAACATCGAAGGCATTAAAGTAAATATTTTAACATTAGAATCCTCTTTTCCTATATTTATACGAGTGTCCTAATTACATTTTATAAACTGTCAACGTTATTAGAGTAGAAAAAAACTGTATGTCTTTTGAGGATGGATACAGGATAAAAAACCTACAAGTACAGTTTTACATTTCCATTCTTATATGGACGCTAATAAGCAATAATGTGTCAACCCACAAAAAGTCAAATTTGAAGATATTGATGTAATTTGATACTACCTCACCTATTTACCATTATCCAAAAAGTCATCTAAGCTAAATAAGTATGGGAAAAAGTTCCTTAACGCAATGTTTCGAAATTCAGGTGCGTTCCATATTTTGCAATTTATAAAATAACCTCAAATATTTAAAAACTTACTATTAGATAACATATTAAATAAATCTATCTGCTTTTAATTAATTATACATGTTATCAAAATAGAAATGAAAATATGAATATACGTCTTCAAACAAATTTATCAAGAATAGGTTTGGCATCTTTAGACAGCATTTTCTCAAAACGAAGTCCGTGTGGCTTGACACAGTATTGCTTATCAGCGTCAATATATGGATGCTGATAAGCAGTAATGTGTCAACCCACAAAAAGTCAAATTCGGAGATATAGACGTACATATTTTTATAATGCGACATATAATTACCATTATTCAAAAATTTTTAAAGTAATTTAAACTAAATAAGTACGACAAAAAAAACCTCCTTAATTTAATGTTTCGAATATTGAAGTGTGGTACATATTTTACAATATCTCATGTATTAAAAAAAATATTATTAGATAAAACGTTTTATTATACCAATCTGCTTTTAATACATGATACTTTTTATCATAATAAAAAATAAAGGATGTGTATATACTTCTTCAAACAAATTTATCAAGAATAGGTTTGACGTTTAGACGCCATTTTCTCAAAATGAAAACTGTGTGGCTTGACTCAGTATTGCTTATCAGCGTCCATATATGACATACATGATCAGCGTCGCTTTTTATTCTATTTATTTACAATAGCAGAGTACATTAATTAAAATACATTATTTTTTCTATAAAAGGCAAGTAAAAATAAAAATTATTATTATAATTATTGATGCTAAATGCAACTTGCGAATTTGCACAGCCACAAAACTTTATAATTATTTATCTTAAATTTAATGTCACATTTTATTAGAATTAAAACGTTATTTTGTAAGAAATAAAACCTTAAACATTTAAGTCTTTAAGGAAACATTAAAGTGATATTACATTTTGGTTCCATTATTTTTAAAAATTTTTTAAATAAAATAAATTTAAATTTTTATATAATAAAAGCCTGTTTTAACCAATATTCTTGTATTAATTAATTGGATCTTTATTGGAACAACTGCGCAATCAGGACTATAACTACTACTATATTGTTTCTGGTACGACTATATTGTTTCTGGTAATAGTAAAAACAATATTTTATCTCTTTTTTATTAATACCACGTATTAAAGCTGTAGATACTAAATTCGTTCATATCATGTGGCTATAAATGTTTATTTTTGTACTAGTTTCCATTTAAAATATTAACAATACCTATTTTAAACTACCCTCTTGAATTTATCATTGCTTAAAAATATATATGTACGTGTTTAATACTTGTTTATTACTGATTTAAATGGGTGGCCTTAAAAAGAATTTTCACAAGCTAAAAGTTAAATTTTAAAGTATAATTAGGAACCTACACCTTTGTTCGAGATTTTATCATACAAATTACACCCTCAAAGTTAATTAGGCGATTAGCATACTTTGTGACATCGCAATGGCTGCACGTGATATTTTAAACGGCTCATATCCGGTAGGGTTGGTACTGTCAGGGTTGAACCACAAAGAGCAGTTTGTTCCGAGAACAACGCACTGTTGATAACTTAACACTTGATCAAACAGTTTACATCGAATAAAGTTGTTATATTACATACAATGTTTTGAGTAGACATTTTTCTACATTTTTTTTTCTTTGATATATGAAATTCTATAACGACTGTTATTAAATAACAGAATCATGAGAATTATTTTGTTATTTTTATTATACATAATAATATTATTATAGTATGTATTAAAATAATAAAATTTTTATATATACAGATATTTTTTTAACTGGGCGTAGAGAATCAAATTAGAAACCATAGGCATTAGGTTTTTAAAATTATTTCGATAAAAACTAAAGCTGAAGCATTTGTTTTTTGAAAAATTAATTTTCCTAGCAAGAAATCGAACCCGTCGATAAAAAACACACCTGTATTATTGCACCATCTGTAGTAACGTGTTATCGATTTTGCGAAAATATAAAATAAAAAGTAATAAATTTTTATCAATTATTAAACTTATGCAATTTCTAAAGATAACTTCTTATCGTATATAGGTGTACTTGTTTATGGAAAATTATAATTTTTATTACATTAAAAAAACTATTTATATATAAAACACGAGTTTTACTGCAGTAAATCATCCATTTGTATGAAATACTGTTCGTAGCTAGTATTAACATAATAATTCTTTTTTAACTAAAACAAATGATCTGTCCAACGCATCTTACGTGAAACTTTTTTATTATAAAAATGTTGAAAAAGATATAGGAAAAAAGCTTGTAAAAACGCATGGAACAGCTAGTCCGGTGTTTAACTAATATAGTAAAAAAACAATCATATTATTTTTCTTAGAAAATGCGCTTGTGAAAACAATTGCTTACCGAAATAATTGCTTTAATTAATTATAGATAATTTATTGATATGTCGCACTTTTTTGTTTTACGGATATTCAAGTAATGACTAATGTTTAAACATATTTACTAAATATAAGAACTATAGTTTGAACCTAAACCATATTATCACAAGTCTGTACGAAATTATCTAGGTATCTACGCATATTATTATGGGAAGTGATTATTAATAGACAAAGGGTCACTTACTTATACTAAAAAAAAATAGTTTTTTTTTTTTTAACACTATTATTCTTTTTTTATTAAATATACTATATTAATATACTATATAAATATTATAATTGTAAAAACCTTCAATTTCTCAGTACGCAAGTCACGTATTAAGATTAGCAAGATGTGAATGGGATTTTCAAAGATTATTTATAAGATTACAATAATAATATAGATATGATTATATGAGTATATTGTTGTAATCATACGATATTTATGTAATATTATCATTGTTTTAATGCCTGGAAATAAAACGTTTGTAAGCTAACAAAAATATAAATGCATAAAGTATAAACACAAATAGTGGAAAGTAGCTACATAGAATAAAATACGTTTACAGGTCTTACAAATTGGCACAGCTTTAACAATTGATCGTTTTTAATGACTCATTTACGAATCTATAACTCATACCCACCAACGGTAATAATGCATTGTTAGGTACAGACAGTAGTTTAAAAGATGCGTAATTGGAGGACAAAGATATAGTCACGTATAGAGATTCAATCCAAACTCGGTCACGTAGACTAATTAAAACGAACTACGCCGTATAGACCGCCGAATGCAGACATATGTATAGACGATGATAAGCAGGTCATTGAACCAGCTATCGGTCATGCACGGCACGGTTGTCGTGAATGACGAACAAACTGCAATCTTTCCTATGTATTGTGAATTTTAATTTTAAACGCAGCATTCTCTATTGAAATGGGCTTAAGTTGTAACTAAAAACAGTAATGGTGAATAGTTTTTTTGTAATGTTAATAGACAATAATATTAACAAATAATAATCATGCTTTCACTATTATTTTCTTTAAACTATCGAACGAAACACCTCTAGAACCCAACAACATTGTGTCTTCACGAGACATAAATAAAGGGTTAACCTAATACATAAACATAAATTTAATGCGAAATAATAATACTTAATGAATAATACATTTGTGTTACAGTGTATTAGCGATATATTAATATACGCTTTTTATTTATGCGCCTTTGTGTTACATGTAATGCGCAATACCGGAGATAGACAATAAATTAATCATTTTCTTATATCTCGACTAGCTTTACTGATAGTTATGCAAAATGCTTTCGTTTTGTCATTGTGTATAAGTGAGCGTAACGCTTGATATTTGTGAGGCCTGTCGATAAAAATAACTGTGTAATAAAAGCATTAATATTTTATGACTTATGATTAACATATGTATTTGTAATGATGTTAACAGAGTGTTTTTTGTTATTATTTTTATTTAAGTAATTATTTTATTTAAATTTAATTTAACAACTTCCTAATATTTTTAATTGCTACAACATTCAATTTATATCTTTAGGTGAAATTTTCTTATTAGATTTTAACTAGGGAAAAAATAAGAAAGTTGATTGTTAATATAGGTACAGTGCAATTTAATTATTGCTTTTACATTTAAGTTCACATTATCCACGACAAAGGGTAAATAAGTTATGGTTCGTCTGTCTGTGTGTAATCTACGATTTATCGCTAACTAACTTCAGCTCGCGGCTACGCACGACTCAGTTACATCATTCAGAGACTATAAAGTCCATGAAATTATGAGACGAGCTTGTATTATAGTTTGAATTTGTGTACCAATGATGTCTTGAAATGTCTGTCTGAAATATTTATAAAGTAAAACGTTATCGTTTTTAAACTGCCATTTTTAGGGTTCCGTACCTTAAAAGGAAAAACGGAACCCTTATAGGATCACTTTGTTGTCCGTCTGTCTGTCTGTCTGTCTGTCTGTCTGTCTGTCTGTCTGTCTGTCTGTCTGTCTGTCTGTCGGGATGTCAACCCTTTTTTCTCAGAAATGCATAGACGTATCATGTTGAAATTAATATCATATACTCAAGTCTACGATGACATGCGGCCGTGAAAATATTAAAGTTCTAAGTCAACGCAATCAAAAGATAATGGAAAATATGTCGTATATTTTGACCATTTTAGCGTTTTCGCAAGGGAATCAAAACCTATAGGGTACTTCCCATTGATCTAGCACGATGAAATTTGGCAAGAAGTAAGATCTTATGGTACAAATAAAGGAAAAAATCTGAAAACTGTAAATTTTTGTATGTATGTTTGTCTGTTTGTAAGTTTGTCTTTCAACCTTTTTCTCAGAAACGCGTGAAGGTAACAAATTTTTATCAACGTCAAGTACTCAGAGTTGTAATTACTAAGAGCTGTGAAAAAATCATACTTCTAAGTTAACGCAATCAAAAGATACGGTCATTTATATCACATATTTTAAGTATGATAGCGTTTTTAACGTTTTCGCAAGGGAATCAAAACCTATAGGGTACTTCCCATTGACCAAGCATTATGAAATTTGGCCAGGAGCAAGGTCCTTTAGTATACATAAAGGAAAAAATCCGAAAACTGTAAATTTCTGTTCGTGTGTCTGTCAGTCTGTACGTCTGTCTTTCAACCTTTTTCTCAGGAACGCGTAAATGTATAAAGTTGTAAATTGATCAAGCGGAAAATATATTAATCTTAGAATTAAAATTATATGTACTTGTAACAAATTAACATAGAAGTTGACCATGGTCAAAAAAACAATTTTACAAACACTGAGAAGAAATTTGTATCAATACGAAAACATTTAAAAGCAGCAAACCTTTATAAACAACGCAATGCAATCTATATATAGCAGCTAACAAAATGATAGCGCGATGTAGCGTACAGCTAATGCCATCTAATACAACATTATGATATAATTCTGCTCGATTAATAAAATTTTTTATTTTAATTATTATTTAAACGCGCTAAAAATAATAAAAAAAAACTTTTCATTTCAAAGTTTTATCGTCGATTTATAACGTCATTACGTTATTAACATTATAAGAGCTTCACGCGATTTGATTTAAGTACTTGTATTGACTTAGTACGAAAATTTTAAAATTAAATTCAAACAGATCGAGTTATTTAATTTACTTATTTATCTACACATATAAGTCTTCTGGTTATTAGTAATATAATTAGTTATTTATAAATAAACAATTAGTTTTGTTCGAATTAAGGACTAATTATTTTCGTCTTGGCAACACTAATATATATTTCGATATTTTGATTGATAATGTAAATCTAAATTTTTTACGAACGTAGTGCAGGGGTGGTGGAGTGTAGTAGAATATAAATAAAAATAAAACGAGAATAAAATATAATATAATTATGTTGTTAATGTCAAAGTCAACAAGTTAGTTCATTGAAATTGTCAAGAGATGGCGCTAGGTGTATCCTGAATCGCGCTATAACTTTTTTTTTTGAAAGTATAAGGTGTATTAGTACTTAAAATAAAATTTTTGTGTTTCCATGGATTGCATCCATGATCGTGTTTTAAATTAAAGTGCTCCTAAGTAGATTCAAAATAGTTTTTGGGACGTGATCCATATTTACATAATATTTGATTATATTTAAGCGACTTCTAAAAAGGAGTGTTTTCAAATCGACCTTGTATTTAATTTTTTTTATGTTTGTTCGCCGATTACGCCGCCATTTGGGTACCGATTTTCAAAATTTTTTTTTTTGTTTGAAAAGGTATACTTCCAAGGTGGTCCCATTGTCTTCAGGTCAGGATCAGATGATGGGATCCTGGAGAAATTGAGGGAACTCCTCAAATATTATAGGCAAGCGTATACCGATTTAGGTATTTTTGATAGTAACTTATGTTGGAACTGATGATGAAGACCACAAATGGCGTAGATGGGTTAGTCTTATATAGATTTCTATAAGTTTGTACGGAACCCTCGGTGCGCGAGTCCTACTCGCACTTGACCAGTTATTAAAAACTAACAAGTCACGATTACTATTTATATTGAAAATTTCCTCATCTAAGTATTTATGTTCACAACGTCCAAAAATATCTTATTTCTGCATTTTGTATTTTAGTTTCTTACAATGTATTATTATTACACTTTTTGCTATTCAAAATTACATAAAATATTTATGCTAATAATTTTTATATAACAAAAATGATATTATGATTATATAACAAAAAATCTTATGTGTTCAAAGTTTGTATTGTTTAGTGTACATTGAATTTATTAATAATGTCACTTTTCACATCTATACTAATAATAAAATTCTAGTCCTTAATAATTGTTCTTAGCCAACATTATAGCTTCTTCTTCTTTCGTTGGCGCAGTGGTCACTGCAACTGACTGAAGCGCTAACGGTCGCGGGTTCGATCCCTGCTCACGGCAAACATCAGTATTAGCCATACGAATGTTTGTCGTGATCTGGGTGGTTGTTTTAGTGTTGTGTTGTGTGTTTCCGGACCCCCGGGCCGTGTGTGGGGGCCGTTGAGTGTGACGCGTTCTTAATACGCACAGATATTAAAAATAATTCCAAAATATTTACTCGATTTCGTTATGAGCTTTAATATATTGAAATTTTTATGAAAATTGGCCCCATTGGATAGATACTACTATTATATAGTTAGATCGAAATCAATCTAAATATACTTTATTTAAAGGCTCTCACGATATTATTGATATATGTAAGATTTAGAGTTGATTGAGATTGAGGTGATGTTTATTTAATGTTGGTGAGTATATGTATACGTTGTTTATTTATGTAAATTTTAACACTTTAACTAATTCGAGTGAAACTTGCGGAGGAAATATCCAAGATTACTAGGTACCACTTTTTATTTCACAGTGCGCATTTGAAGCCGCGGGATGCAGCTAGTCAAGTAACTTATTAACTTCAATGAAATAGCGTATAAATATATTAATGATTACACTTTGTCTTTTATAGTCACTGCGTAATGAGTTAACATGTGCCTTATCACACGTAACCTACCTTAATATTGTATGCAAGTGTGCAACATTGCAGAGTAACATCCTCTTTCAGTTTTGTAATAGTCGTGACGTAAGTAAATCTGTAAGGCTGAAGTCAACGTTAAGTAATTTAAATCTATTGTATAACTGGTTGCGTTATTTTTTCAATATCCAGTTCAGGAACTTTTTGTAGAGCTTAAATATATTTAATTATCAAAAAATCAATATATAAAAATTCTTTCATAAAAACAATTTTAAGAAACAATATTAGTTTTAGCACGGTCTATTTGTAATACAATATGAAGCTTTATCAAATCAAATCTTTGTTCGATATTTTATTTATTAAAAATACTCATAATTGAAAATATATACTCGTATATTAACTATTTGCTGACCATTGTTGATGTTGTTATCTTATAAATATTTTCAATTTTTTATCGGTAAATAGTAAAACATTCACGAGGAAAAACGTCATTATTTATACAAGTTTTTTTTATTATTAATTTAAAGTATGTTATTATTCATCTACAAAAATATATAAAACACATTTGCTACACGCCATTTAAGTTTACAATTTAAATATATCGGTCAATAATAATTAATATTTTACAAACCTAAATAATGCGGCGTAAAAAATATATTCCTCATCAAAAACGAAGCTTCCATTTTGGAAATGGGACACGAAAGACGTGACTACAATACTTTTACTCATAATCCTGTTGCCGTTTATTTTACTGGTGTTCTATTCACGTTTAAAGAACAATAAAATACATTTGGAATACAACCTTAGATTAAATAAAATAAGGTCTTAATTCTTTACTTAGCTATACGGGTATTGTTATCCTACCTATTTCTTTTTTATTTTGTTGCTAGTCTTACGTGTAGGACTAACAATAATTTAAACCCTGTTTACATTATGACTTTTTAATTTTTAAACGGTTTCAACTATACTGATTATCATATAGCAACTAGTTGTTATAATACCATTTCAATTTAAACGGCAGCCGTTAGGTAAATCTTTTGTATCTTCTCTAAGAATTATAACGGCAATCCGATTTTTTTTAAATGCGAACAAATTGCAAATAATATAACAGATAATTTAATATGTATTTTAAAATAACTTATATTCACAAAATACAAAAAAAAATGTAATAAAAAGAAAATTAGCTGCTGTTTTATAATATAACACAGATTTCTGCGCGGCAACAAAAATAGAATAAGCGACACGTAACAATCTTCTTATTACAATGACTGATAGCGCCAAGACAGAGGTTGCTTGATAATGTTTTATAGGCTAATAATACTCAGCGTTAATCGGACATTGTTTCTGTTCGTAAGTACCAATTAATCCTAGATGTAGATTGTAATCTTTAGATAAACTAATATATTGTCTATGAACTACTTATTTGAGGAATAAACTATTGTATTATAGTTTTTTTAACACTTTCTAATACCTTGAATTTATCGTTTCGTTTTCTTAATATTTGGCGATAACATTTAGTTTTAAATTATTTTAATCTAAATTCGACATAATATTACGAGTTTTAACAAAATACAATTGCCAATAATTATGAAACTCTTTATTATTTTAAGTACGGTAAGTAACTTGCCAGCTATATGTTAGACAAGTAATTTTATATGTATAGATAGTCACTCTTACGGCTAGCAACAAATACGGACCAATACAGTATATATCAGCGTAGGCTAATGGAATAAATCACCATAGAAGACTTAGGTTGAAAGATAATTAAGATTTTTTAAAAAATAAACTGACTTTTAAAATTTCGTTTGCTTGAATGATATATGAGTATGATAGTTCCAGTTATTTTGATTAAAAAAAAAAAAACAAAGTATTAACCGATTTTGATAAAAATTGTATGGGATCAATCTGTCAATAAAACGAAATTTAAATCGGTTAAGAAATGACGAAGTTTTGAGGTAATAAATAATAATAAATTAAAAATTATACATAACAACAAACAACATTAAAAAAATACATATGCAATTGAGAACCACCTTTTTGAACTCGGTAGAAAAAAAATGTCTGTATTCATTTAAAGCGGGTATCAAAGGTGTGTCTATCAAGTGTCGCTCTCACTGAGTCTACTTAATTTAAAGTAAAATAGATAAACAGTGGGTCATTGTTCTTCAGTCGTCACGATTGATCAATCAGAAACTATTAAAAATAACAGGTTTCAAGTGTGATTAAACACAGTAAAAACAATTAATTCGTCGACAACTTTGACCTGTAAAAACAGACGTTTTTCTTAATTTTCTGCTTGAGAAATACATGTCTACTATTTTATTCAAAGAAAAAATAACTAATTAGCACGTTCGTTGTTTTAATGAGTATTTAAAAATTTATAAATGAATACTTTTACGTTTATCAATAGCTTTTGTACACGTAATTGCTAATCTAAATTGTCATGTAGACTAAAGTTTCCTACTTTAAATAGAAATTTTATCTCGCTTTTGTCGAATGATATCCCACATGATAAGAGATTAGATACATTAACATTACCCACTTATTTGATCGTAATTAAAGCTATAAATGCCACTAACTATTCATATTTCAGCTATAGTAAATGTACGAGTTATATATTTACATGTAGTAATAAAAATAAGATAATAAATAAATAAAAAAATTAACTACATACAAACTTTCATGAGAAATAACCCACAATCAAACAGATACATATCCACCAATCACACGCGGTTTTGTTTTTGTTCATGTATCTATTCCTTAATTTTGCATTAATGTGTAGAGGAAAGGAGATCAAAACGGATACGTTTGAGGTGGAAAATCAAAAGCTTATTTATTTATTTACTCTAATCTTTTAGAAAAACAAATAATGTTTCATGGTACACAAAACTAGTAACACAGGTTTATGATTGGCAAATAAATAATTAAGTTATAAGGACATTTGTAAAACTTAAAAAAAAACCGCTTTGAGGAGCAAAAAACGGTTTTTGGTAAAGGGCATAGCGGTAATACATATAAAAATGCAGAATAATTCAAATAATCTCTATAGTTTCGTAAAAAAAAATACAAGTAAATTTTTTATTTAAAAGGAACAAGTTTGGAATTTCTTCTCATATGAAAATGATAATATTCCAACAAAATTTTAATATTGCTATGAGGTTATTAATTTAAAATTGAATAAAAAAATACTATCTACACTACAATTTTGACGTCAAATCATTTAAAATTATTTTTTATATTGAATGTAGTTTTGCGTAAAATTCACTTACGTTATATTATACTCACAAAATATAAGAATCCACCAATCACATGCGGTTTTGTTTCGCTATATTCACTAATTTTGTTTCTCCTTCTTGACACGAGATGGTGCTGGTTCAATCCCATACAAATCAGCTTTTACTATACCGCAATCAAATAGTTAAAATCGCACTTGAAACACTGGATAAATTTTTGAATTCATTTTGCCTAAAATATTATAAACGTATGAGATGATTCGTCTAAGAATGCTTTTCTGTTGCTACGACAGTAAAGCTTATATTTCATCGAATTTCAATTTAAACAGTAATAAAAAAGAAAACAGTTTAGTATGTAAAATCGTCTGAATTATACTGTCGTAATAATTATGTTATTATTGTAACGACAGTGAAAGCAGTCGCCTCTCGTTATGTCATTATGATGCAATTTTTACAATGTCCGTCGTTTTACATCAGTAATATAATGTTCATACTGTATACATATATTATTTAGTAATAAAAGAATAGCAAGTAATCTTCAAATTTTCCTTTCCAGCTAGAGTAGTTTTTGTCAATAAGAAAACTGCCATAATTTCTTTAAATTAACGTTAAATTAATTGCTGAAAATAACCTCGTATCATTTATACTAATAATATTTTAATTAAAAGGTTTAACCTCGCTTAATAAGATCGGTTTACCTTTTATTTTTGCCCTAGGTTTCCACAAAGTTGCTTCTGTAGTGGTTACGATTTGATTGGAATCAGTCATATGCAAAGTAAATTAAATAGAACACCAGAAAATGAATAAAACAACATGACATAAGCTTTAAAATAAATATCTCAGTAAATAAAAAAACATAATTTAAATGTATGCAATATCTGCGAAAGTGATAGCAACATATCTCACGCGTATTTAAATTCCCGGTGTAATTATTACTAATAATGCACATTTATCCGCACCGCGATCTCAATTTGCGGTGCTATCAACGCATAATCTCAACGCACCGCGCTATTTCAGGAAGAGGTCAACGACCACTGTATCGCTCATTTAGCTCTAAACAAAGTTTATCGAACGCACTCACAACAATACAATAGAATAACGACAATAAAAGTAACTACAGTAAACGCAGCGTATTTTACCGTCTATAAGAGCTGGCGCAGACTATCGATATTAGAAGCTGCTAATAGATTTACTGGTTCGAAGTAAGATCAAACTTATAGTTTCTGTAACTATATCTACATAAACTTTTAACGACAACAATACAAAAAGTCTCGATAGAAATTGCAGCTTCATTAATAACAGAAAAGCCAGTATACCTTCATAAAATAAATGACTGGCCAAGAGCGTGCCGGAACACACGCAGTGTAGGGTTCTGTAGGTGCCCGTCACAATATACGGACTTCCATCATGGTTCATATATATATTTTCTACCTGTTATACACAACTAACAACTTTTTCTCAGAGAGGTTCAAAAGAATTTTGTATGAAATTTTGCTTGTTACTCATCCAAGTGCATTTTTAAGTGAATTATTACTTGTTACTTTGTAAAGCCTTTTAAGTTGTGACAGTTTTCCTTTTAACTTATATGCACTCGCTGTGATTTTTTTCAAATATCTAGAAGCAAAAGGTTTAGGTAATAAAGGGGGAGGGGACTTGACAGTCAGATACAGAGACAGACGAACACGAAAAAAGTATGTTTATTATTGAAATACGGAACCCTAAAAATGAACGTTAAAATTCATGTTGTATGTACTATTATAACATTTTTATTAGTCTTAACGATAAAGAATTATAATGGACTCATACAAAAACTAGTTTCACATCAGATTCGTAGCACTGGAGATATTTTGAGCATACCCAATTAGCGCTTTATACGTAAATCATGAAACAAATGCAGCTACAAATTTCTAAGTATTCCGTCACAAGAACATTAAATTGCAGTGTTGATGTGCTCAGCGTAGTTATTTATAGGCAATTTATTTTATTATACGCAGTAACCGTCATTTTTTTGGAAAATTAATAATTCATAAGGTAGCAATTATTCATCGTTTCATGTGTACATCGTCATGATTTTCTTTTTTAAAAATAAAAATATATTTTTTACCTGGATAACATGCAAAATGAGATAAAATTTTTAAATGTATGGCAGATTTAAATGGTTTCCATGACTGGAGATCGAGCTAACGATGAGGTGGGAAGAAAGCTTTTTGTAACCCGCGTTTGTTTGACAAGAGCCCCACGAATGACATGTAGAACACGTCAAGTTACGGTAGAAATGACTTAGTAGTCGAGTAATTAAAAAAAATCGTCACTTTAACTTCTAAGATTCCGTCATCTAAATAGCAAATGTTAAATTCTGAATTTAAATTTGTAATAAATAGGACAGCCAATCTAAAAATTGTAGATTCTAGCGGGTCAGCCTCTTGATACCTCAAAGCAGAATTTAAAACATTATCCTAATACAATAATTTTGAATTGGTCCCGTAACATCCCCAAAGATTTAGATTATATTTTTGGAATATTGTGTTCTCGAGCATCAGAGCGGAGAGGACTACAACAAATGGATTTGAATGCATTTTTATGTGTAAAAAAAATCTTCCCCCCGGCGTTCAAAAACAAGGTGCATGGACAGCAACTTCACACCCGCCATTACTACCATAACCTAACTGTACGGGTTGAAAAATGTTCACCTAATAAGGATACATTTTGCGACAGCTAAGTTTGGAGACGACGCAACGAATAGAACCCACCGCCATCGGTCGGATACCACCGCCCCAAGTGATAAGGGCGCAGAGATTTGATAATAATTCTTAGTAATGTATATAATATGTTTGTAGTATAAGTTCGAAAATTTGTTTATGTCAATCAATATTTTTTTTAATTTAATGCTAATAAGATTAAGTTGGAATCCGCAATTTACATATTCCGTTCTAAAAATTCTTAATTAATATGATTTACACCGTATCAAACCGAAATATGTTTATGCTATGTTGTTTGTGAAAAACATGACATTTGTTATCTAATTAACGATATTATATAAATTTATTTTGCTCATTATTACTATTGGAGTTATTATAAAGTGTGTGTATTTTCATGTGCCTCATTAAAAATATCTTATCCGCGATATTACAAATGACTGATTTACGAATGATGTGAGATTTTATTATTAGACTTCACTGAATGTTATTTGGTATTTTTTACATGTTATATTTTACAACAAGCAATGGAAACGTTGTATGTACTTACTGTTCTTTTTCTTTATCTATTAAAAAAATAACTTTTTCTAGATAGAACAAACAAAAACACAAAAACAAAAAAACTTTAACTATAACTAAATAAAAAAAGAAAATCGATTAACGAACAGAGGAGAAAGGGGGATGACTTGTTTTGTTTGTTTTCTATAGATTAAAGAGTTTAATAAATTAAATTATAAAGCATCATAAACATAGTAATTCCTTGACGTCTTTAAAATCAACGTCATAGCCGAATTGCGATTTAACGAAATATAAACATAACATCATTTTGAGCCACTAAGACTTTATAAATAAATTTAATTTACACATACATACATTTATTAATAGTTTAAGAAATATTTCAGAACAGTGTCTAGAAATCTGGTTTCTCAAACCTAAGCTAAATATACTTACGTTGTTTTACTAAAAGTGAATTTACATTTGACGAATTTTTTGACACTTTTAAGTATAGAAATGTCTTTATTCATTATACTATCATGAATGATGAAAAGTTTCAATGAATTCTATATATTTTGACAGATATGTTGGCGCAGTGGTAAATGAAACTGATTGAAGTGCTAACGGTCGCCAGTTCGATACCCGCTCACGGCAAACGTCTGTATATGGATGTTTGTCGTGGCTGGGTGTTTGTGGCGTTGTGTGTTTACGGACCCCCGACATTGGATCATGAGATCCTATTGGGGTCGTTGAGTGTGATGCGTTTATTTATTTTACTAGCCGATTCATCACTCGTTTAACATCTTTGTTACGATTAGAACATTAGAAAAACTAACTGAACGGGGCGACATCATATCTTTTCTGCCGTTTGAGAATATAGTAACACAAAGATAAGAAGAGACACTTAGACTTAATTTAATCTACTTACGTCAAAACCTATAAATAAGGATGTGAATGGAGAAATTTCGAACAGTTTTATTTTTACTTTAGTGATAACTCTATCGAAAGGCTGATATATCTCATGATAAAACGACATTTTAAAGTTCGTAAACAATAATGAGTAATTCCTGATATATAATAATTAACTTATCATGCAATAAGTTGCAATAATATACGTGGCGCCTTATCTTACGACAATAAGTTTTAAAATATTTCCTTAATACTCGACGGTAAGACAATTTGAAAAACAGTTGATCAAACACACCTCGTTTTATTAAACAAATAGTGAATATGTAATGAAAGGATTAAATAGGAAGTGGAAAGAAACAAAATTATTTGTCCATTCATTTAATAGAAAAAATGTATAGAACGTAGAAATAAATTAATTTTAAGATACCTTCCTTTTTTAACTCAGCAAAAATGTTGGAATTGTTTTTGGATTTCGCGATTACATCACATAAATTAAAACAATTTTTAGACGGATATTACTTACGCATACTTTTGAGGTCATCTTTATAGACCGACTGAGGTTACAAGTATTTATCGGACAGAAAAAGATTTTCAACTACCCTCAAAAATTTATATTTTGAAAGTTGATTAATATATCTTAAATAAAAAATATATATGTATTAGAAGTACTATTATATGCATATGAACTTGACTGTGTGTGATTTATCGTATACACTCGTAAACAAAACAAAGAAAAGCATCATAGTTTTACAGTAAACGAATTTATAGATAATATTAAAAAGAGGCGTGTCTTGCGGTTTGTAAACATGCTGTGGATAGACCCAACCATTTTATTAATTTTGATAGACCACAATCCTCGTTAAGGAAAATTCACTTAGTAAGATACTTGAGCCTATTCAAAGACGTTCAAACTTCAACGACGATTATGATAGAAAGAAGAGTTACTAAAACCTGTAAAAATAGAAATTAAACTTAAATCCAGCAATTAAGAGGACCTTAAGAACCTATTGGTGTAACCTGCGTAGATATATCACGATCAATTTTCGAGTCAACCTAAAACCATAATAAGTACAAAAAACAAAGTTAAACGAGAACGATTTTCAACATATTGTTTTTTTTTCAGTATCTTAATATTTATTAGACTTTTATCAATTATAAATATTATAATCTAATTTATACAATGTTAATTTTTGTCTTATAAATTATAAAGAAAGTCATAGCAAGTCGTTGCACAGCCTTATTTTAAAATGAACTCATATCTCTTGGATATTAACGTGAATTTAATACGTAATTAATAACATATTATCTAATGAACATTAAAATAATCTGTTATTATAAATCTCGAAGTGCGTAACACAATTTAAATAGTTAAGAATCATTGAAAGTTCTATGACCACAGTATTATATTGTAATCGGATACCAAATGAAAAAAACTTAGCATTATTTAACACCGCTTTGGAACATTAACATTTTTTATAAAAGGTGTCACATACTTTGGAAAGAACAGCAAATAAAAATCCAGATTAAAAATTAAGTGACACAGGTGTAGCTCTATTTGACTAATACGGTAATATCATACATAACTTTATAGCTATTGTTCCTGAGCTCCTAAGTTTGTTCATTAGATGTATATTCATTCTACTAATTTTATGTTCATTTATATTTTAGCCCTCAACGACGTCATAGAGTTGATTGACTTTTCAATATTTCTTAAGGAAATAAATTTCTATTTCAATTTTAGTAATTATTAATATCCACCTCGTTGAAACTGGATCAACTGAATAAAAACTTTTTTGAATGACATATATATTTTTTAAATGAACATTATATCTGCAAACATAGAAATATTAGCATGGCATATAATATTTTGCCCTCCGTACGCTAGGGTTCTTTAAGCGTTGTTTTAAAAGTCATTGCCATTATTATTTCATTAAAAAATGGCAGCAGACAACAAGTTAGCAACTGTGCCTGCAGAAAATTTATATAATAACTATTATCTATCACGTTAAAAACATTTTAAATGTAATTTAATTTATTTATTTTATAGATGTAGTTTGTTTAGTATAAAGAATAAATTAATAAATCAATTTGATAATACCGTTATTCTTGTCCCCCTTTTAAAATGTACAATTAAAAGCGATTATTCTTACTTATTCATTAAAAACACCTGCCTGTGCAGACTTTTCTATAAATGTTTCGAAATATTCAATGACCCCGTAAAATAATTTGGCGTATCAGTCTGCCAGCTTTCTTTGCAAAGGTGTCCGGTGTCTTCACCTTGGTTAAAAAAATGTTTATATCCTATAATACATAAACAACGTATCCACATAACATTTAGTCTTGTTTTATAAGTAGTTTCCTCAATTTTTTTAATTAATCTACCAAGCTTTTACGATGTGGATTAGCAAAGTGTACACACTTGAAAATATCTTTCGATACATACATTTGACATATTACCTCCAAGCATGCAATACATTTTTAATATTAAAATTAAACAATGCGTTTCGTAGATTTTAAGGAACCAGAAAAGTGTTGCTAGTTTAAAAAGGGTTGAATGGGATTATGAGATCAGGTATGGGGGTTAGACTTCTGGCTCTTCCTCTAATCGTTCACAACGCGACTGTATTAGCTTCTTTACGTTTAATTTCTGGCAGAGTGTAGTACTTTTTCAAACGAGCCAGTTCGTGTACAGCTACAAGCTACAGTCAGTGGGTTAAAGTTAGGCTTTACCACAATTAATTTTAAAATAAACCAAAACTTCATACACTTTCTTCCAAAATAATAATCAAATAACTTTATTATTCTATTTTTACTTTATAGCTAATAAAACGTATTTAAAATATTCGACTTTTACTGCACATAAACAGGTATTCTATACATTTCATCGCGGCAAGAACATAAAGATTATTATTATCTTACACCAAGATGGCCCAGTGTATGTGAACACTGGGAGGTCGCGAGTTCAAATCCGGGCAAGCACCTCTGAGTTATATAAGAGGTTCGTTCGTATTTACGAATACAATTTAGCTAATTAACCGAAAGAAAACGTTGTAAGGAAATCTATCTAAATCTGAATGATGGAGAAAACAACAAATGGATTGCAAATATTTTTATTTAATTTTTCATAGTAAAGAAGTTATTAATTACTTTTTTAAATTTTTAATAACGTTCTAACCGACTTATTTCTTTATAATTTACATTATGATGGTAAATTTAAAAAAAATATTGTCACTATAAACTGGACTTCTAATCATTGTTGGTAGAAAATGTCTTTTTATCTCTTCTTCGAAGAAGCTTAATTTAAATATCGATTTGATTGCAAACATTTCTGACGTCTATTGCTGAAACAATACAACGTTTAATAATGTGTTAATAGTTTATAGTTTCAATAGGCTTTGGTTCCTATGATGGCGAGCTGTTGACACATAATTATGTATGCTACGCAGATGTTATATTATTACGACAATTGTTAAAAGCTACATGACGTTACGACGTCAAACGATTTAGGAAAAACGTTATATTGATTCTATACAACGAAAGTTTGCTAAATGGATTCTGGTAAACAATAATATGTCAACCCACAAAAAGTCGAATTTGTAGATATTAATGTTTTCCTAATAATGCGCCACGTATTTAATATTATTTAAAAAAATCCAGTCATCTAAACTAAATAAGTACGGAAAAAAGTTTCTTAGTTTAATGTTTAGAATATTGAAGTGTGTTCTATAATTTGCATATATTTAAATAAACATATTATTAGATATAACTTTTTACTATATCAATCTTTGAATTGATTACACCTTTTATCAAAATAAAAAGAAAAGATGGATATACACTTCGTCAAACAAATTTACTCAGAATATTTTTGACACCTTAAGACGCCGTATTCTCAAAATGAAGTCCGTGTGGCTTGACACTGTATTTCTTTCCAGCGTTCACTGGTTACTACAGAATGGCCACCGCTATATGATGGCCACCGCTATTCTAAGAAATCCGAGCTTAAGCCACGCCTCGGGCTAAGGACAATAGAGGCGATAGCTGTAACATGACTCGCCTCGCATATATATCCATAGGTCAAAGTTGACAGGGAAGTAATCTCACGTGTGTCATTAATATTAAACATCCTACATAGTTGAATTTATGAACTTCGAATATTAATTTTATGGACGTTTTAATATTAGGCCTTGCAGTTAAGGATGCGTTATCCCATTGAAGGCTTTAATATTAATTTTCAATATCATCTGAAGGATCTTTTTTTAACAAGAAGCCTTCCGTTGAGGTTTTAGTATTTCAAATAAAATTTTAGGACCAAATAAGTACCTTCTTTTGCATTGTTAAGTGACATATAGCAAGCTTAGTATTAATGTGACTGAATTCAAAAATTTTCATTTTTAGGTAATCGAAAAAACATTTTGCATTTAGGATTACAGCCGTTTATTTAGACTTTATTGTTACAAGATTTTGATAGGACAGTTATTTTATTTTTTTTTCAAAATCATAGATTAAAAATCACAGAATGATGTTAAACTAGACTGTTTCAGAAACAGTTTTATTTCAGTCAATTTAACTAAGCGTGTAATATGTGTGATTTTAGATTATTTATCGCTTAACAAAGATATAGATAATTGTTTGTCGAAGGAAGTTACGGCTAAAACGACGGCCTTATTTATTTAATTTGTAAAGCCATAAATTTTATCTATACACTCATACATAATAAGCGAAGATAAATCTTATATTATGTAATTTTTACACATTATTCGAAAGAAAATTATGTACCTACCTAAATTTATAATATGATTGTATCTATGTAGTTAACTTGTTAAATAATAATTTTTATTTTGAATATTACTTATTTAAGTTTTTTGGTTGTAATTTCTTTTTATTTGGCGTAATCTGCCTGTCTATCTATTATCGTTTCTGTCTATGTGTATTCTTTGTCGGGTTTACTGGGAGAAATCACTTCTAGGGATAAGTATACCTTTTAAACATTTTTTTCCAGCGACATATATGTATCTGTGTAATGTTTCTGGCATGCTTAATAAACTGTTAAATAAAAATTGTTATGCTTTCAAATTTAATGTGCTAAACAGCAACAGTAAATTATTGTTTCTTGCAAATAGTAACAAATTATGTATAATAGAATTTTGTTATCAAGTTTTATATCAGTTCAAAGACACTGGACAGATAACCTAAAAAGACGATATTGTAGCTGGAGTTTAAGTGCAGCATTAAGATAAGTGACATGTTCAGATTATTAAATAACTTAAATGTAAACATTTACATACATAACTTTTGTTGCAAAATCAAGCCAAGTGCGATTCAGATTCGCGTAAAAAGGGTTCTGTACCACCAGGAAATATAAGAATTTGTACCTTTTGAATACTTTTGTAAAAGAAACAAGATTAGCCAAAACATTATCTCAATATTTGTAAAGTTCAAATCGCACTTGACCGGTTTTTATTATTTGTTATTATGGTAACAAGCAAAATATACTCTGTGAAAATTTCAGCTATCTATCTCTTACGGTTGAGGAAATACAGCCCACTGACAGATACATAGAAGGACAGAGAAGGCTTAGTAATAAGGTCCCGTTTACATTTAATATTAAAAAGTTGCGAAAAATTGTGGGTATGTTTCTTAATAATGTCGCGCTATATTCGATATTATATATTATAAAGTGCGGGTTTTCTCCTTATAAGATATCTTATATCCTTAATTTCCACATAAGATACTTTTTTTATTCTCTGGGTGAAATCGTAGAATGCAGCTAGTCTATACTATACTAATATTATAAATAGATCGAATTTTGTATGCGTGAAGTAAATTCCGGAACTACGAAATCTATATTAAAAATTATGTTTCATTAATCTAGAATTCTCAATGCTCATTCCAGAATGGTCATATTTTATGTTTCTGTTATAACAAAATCTACATCAACACGAGCAAAACTGCTTAATTGTGAATTATGTCTTAATATTTAATTTAATTATGTTTAAAGTAGAAAGTATAGTACACATGATATTTTTTATTTTATTATTTAATTACTCAGTTGAAATTATCATACAATATCTAAAATGCTGCTCTTTTTCGATTATTTAATAGTCGATAACGTTTATATCAATAAACGATTACACTTAATTTCAATCGAGCTGGTCCCTGCGATATCGTCCGCGTAAAACTTTAATCCCTATTTCACCATCTTCACGTAATATTTTCGAGTTACAAAGTAGTCATTTTCCAAGATTCAATTTATATATACACCAAATTTATTAAAGTTAATTCAGCGTAACAAACAGGCAAAGTCACTTTCGCATTTATAATATTTATATAAATGTTATATTCAAACATATGTAAAGACGTATCTCGTTTTCAGCGCACTACAGCGGAATCGGATATCGCTTTATGTGGGTTACATGATAACCGACCAGACCCGCTAATAATATGAATTCATTTACGCACATCAAAACTATAATGTTACTTTATGGGCGCATCAGACTGATGTGTTGGTCAGTAATGACTGTTAGTACCTTACCATAAAAGCCATGTTAGTTTGACTCGTGTAAATCAAATTGCATTCATATTTATACGATTTATGCTCGCGATTTCGTTCAAATTTGCGAGTTTATTTGACATGGGATAATAAAATCGGCAAAACACGTGTCAGACCTGCGCATCGAGGGTTCCATATTAGGGATAGAGCAAAAACAAAAAACGTTGAAAAAAAAATGGAAGTTTCTTTTACCACGCGTTTTAATTTTTTACTGTTTAATTTATGTTAGAATATCCGCTATAATACATGTTGTATTATGTGTTTTTATTTTAATAATAATAGTCGCCAAAGGAGCAGACGGGACAGCCGATGTCATATGATCGTCGCTGCCCATTGAAATTGCAGCATCAGAGGAGTCACAATTGCCAGCCAATAAAGGACTAAGAAAAAGGAAGTAAGGATGGAGAAGGAAGGAAGAAATGGAGAAAGAATGGAACCTATTCCTCTCCAGAGGATTGGAGGAACGGATTAGGCTTTCGGCTCTGTCATTCACCGTACGAAACGCAGCTGTATTATCTACTTCACGCAGATCTTTTGTGAGAGTGAAATACTGCCACGGTCTGGCTAGGCTCTATCTCAGTAATATTGGAGAGAAAAATCAAGTCCTTTAGGTGTAGGACAAACAAATGGTGCGATGAAAATATGGGCATATGGACGAACTAATAGATGGTCGGATGAAACTGACGTTCTAGGATTAGTAATTGAGTACCATTGGGACTCTTTTTTTACGGAATCCTAAAAAGTATCGTATAATATAGGTATTTAGGGTGTGAGCAATTTACTAGAGCATGAGTTATATATAAATAAATTTAGTGCTTTTTGCGTTAATGTAACAACAGAAAATTTTCTATAACATTTTGTCTCCACGAGTATATTGATAACTAGCTGTCCCTCGCGGTTTCACTCGTTATTTTGGTCTGCTGCTGAGCTCTTACGAGTCGTAGCGTGATGTAATATAGCCTATAACCTTCCTGAATCCTCAGGCTATCTACTGCTATAAGAATTTCTTTAATCGGATCAGCAGTTTTGGAGATTACACCCTACAAACAAACTTACAAAATTACAAACGTTTACAACTTAAAAAAAGTTTGTATAACTTACAAACAAATTTTACCTCTTTATAATATTAATGTATATGTATATTGGGTAAATTTTATAACTAGCTGTGGATGGCCAAATCCGGAACTGTAAGAAATAGCGATTTTTATAATTTTATTGATTTAAACCAGGTATATAATATTTGCTACATAATATATTTATGAGATACAATTGGTTTAATTATATACTAGTTGATTCCCATGACTATGACGGTATATAACACTTTTTACTTTTTACCTTTCAAAATTTTGATTAACTTTCCTCCTTCTCCAAGATCTAATATTATATATTTAGAACATAATTCATCAAAATTCGTTACGCGGTTTAGGAATGAAAAGGAACAGACAGAACACTTTCCCATTCATAATATTAGTACGGATTTCGTAAATTCAGTTTTAGAATCATGAACGTACTTGATACAAGTGAAGGTCGTTTAAACTCGATAGGTATATTTCGATTGACCTCAAATAACCTTATCAGAATAGTATTCAAAACGATTCACTTGTTAATTTGCGCATAATTTACACATTTTTAGTTTTTGTCGATTGTTATTGGTTTTTATTTGTTTTTGTAAGAACTATATGCAAAAAATATCATTTTTCATTATATCAATTTACTATTTAGTCGGATCAACGTACAATAATAAAACCTTAAGTTTAACAACAGCAAACTGACATTTAATAGAGATACATTTGTAGCACTCCCTGGTGGACTTAAGGTTAAAATATAATAGGTATATAAAACAATTCACTTTAAAGTCTCCATACGCGATGCAAAGAACCTCATCGAAATCGGTCTTTTTTTAAGGCTGCTAAAACCTGCAGGTTTAATTAGGTTGAACTATCGCTATCGTAAAAGGCTACATTCTGACAATTGATTTCTGATATTCGTACAAAAATTGTTAAAATCTTTTAAAATCTCGAATGTCTGATAGCGATATTTTATCATAATTATTCCCAAGTGGGCGTTTTTTTTAAATAACTAACAATTTTTTTTTTATTTAAATGACTAACGTTTTATTTATTACTGGCGATGTTAAAAAAAGTAACTGAAAGGTTGTTCAACTTCACAGTATTCTTAGCTCCGAGTCCAAGAAGTTGAGTCAGTGATTAAGCTCTCGAAACTGGCCATCTTAGCGGATGGTCATCGGCAAGTACTGAACTGGATCCATTAAACTTTATTTAGTTTACTTTTTTCGTTTACGATAACTGGATGCGCCAACGGCAATCTCGGAAACGATTTTTATGTTACACGCGGAATTCTTAAAATCTTGTAAGTTAATTTTTTATACAAAACGTTCATTCATTTAATATGTTCTGTTAGACTTTATAATGTAATAGTATATAATAATTATTTTGTTTATTATATTAATAAAATATTAGAAGAAAATATGCAGTTGTATTATTTTCCCCTTATTATTAATTTTATACATAAGCATTAAGATGCAATCAATTTATGTTGTTTACGACATACGCCATATGTTTCTTTAATATCATTTGTCATATGTACACGCAAGTAGGCACACACACAGGCAAAATTTAAGGTTAACTGATGGAAAATGGCCATTAAATTCGATAGAGAGTACTCTGTAATAATAATAAATCTTATGTCAGTTAGTGTTAGACCAATTTCTGTAAATACTTAGGTATTTACTTATCATAAAAATTAAAAAAACAACACAAGCCATAAATAACTATGTAATAAATTATATTATTATAGGTTAAATATTATGTAAAATTGAGTAAATAAGGATAAATATAATTATAGTTTGTTTACATTTGATAGGAGGTATGGATTGTGATTCATTAATAATTTCATATAAATAGCAATAAAAAATTTAATACGTTTCTGATATAATTTCGCACAAATATTATCTAGTAAATAATATTTTTATCATAACTTCATAGAAAAATCAAAGTTAATGTACCTATACATACATATATGTATAATTTAAATGTAATTTTAACACGGTCTACAAATTTTTTCTCCACTTCACATTTCTTTATGTGTGATGTAGGCTTATAATCAATATTAATTAAATTTTGTTACTACTATAAATGCAGAAGTCTGTAAGTCCTTTAATACGTAAAAGCCTCAGAAAAAAAAATTACAATAATATAGCATGTATTGTATTGTAAAAAAATTTACAATAATATAGCTGTATCAGAATTACACTTACAGACACTTTTACTTACTTACTTACAGGTTACAGGTACTTTTTATCAACATACTGATAGTGCTTATAATTATATATTTTCGATACTTGGACGCTGATAAGCAACACTGTGTCAAGCCACACGAACTTCATTTTGAGAAAATGGCGTCTAAAGATGTGAAACTATTCTTAATAAGCTTTTTTGAATAAGTATTTATCCATATTTTTTTTCCTTTTTTGATAAAAGGTGTAATGATTTAAAAGCTGGTTGATATATTTAATATATTATCTAATTTAAAGTTTTTTAAATATATGAGATTATTGTATAAATTACAATATATGGAACAACCTTAAAATTCGAAACAATTAATTAAGAAAATTTTTCCCGTACTTATTTAGATTATATGACTTTATTTTTTATTGAATATGGTTAAATAGGTTATGCAGTATCAAAATACATCAATATCTTCGAATTCCACTTTTTGTGGGTTGACACATTATTGCTTATCAGCATCCAATTATGTATGTTAAAATATACACATATATGGAAGTATTTTTAAAAACTTTTACAAAATAAATGAGATAGGTACAATGTATCAATTTTCTAATATGAAAGCCACTTCAGTTTTATGCGAGTCCACGCATCAATGTTATCTGTCTATCGCATTATTCGATACATTTTAATCTATCGTTATCGTAATAGTAGTAAATTAAATGATATCATTGTCTGAAGAAGAAAGTAGCATTACTGATAAATGTTTTAGATTTACTTTGAAATTATATTTTAACTAGCTGGATATCTGTGATGCCTATGTCATAGTAGCTTTATGCGTGCAAAGTCTCAGCCCGATCGGTTTAAAATTGACAAAGTTTCATACAAACTTTCATCCCCTATTTTATCCCGTTGGGGGTAAATCCTTTCTTAGCGGATGCCTACACCATAACATCTACCTGCATGCCAAATTTCAGTCCAGTGGTTTGGGCTGTGCGTTGATAGATCACTATGTCAGTCAGTCACCTTTGAGTTATATATATATATTAAGAAATTTTTTTTCGTTCAATATGTAGGTAGCTTCAAGAATATTTCATGTTAAGATAGCGATTGATTCAAACAATTAGCCTGTTGGTAATGTAATTCAGACTTTCAGATAAAATAGGAAGTACCTTGGAAAAATAAGTGTTAAGAAACTAGTACTTTATAAACATCTAGAGTGTGTTCCATCTAGTTTCCTGCTTGGTTCAGGAAATTATTATTCAATTAGTTTATGCAACCATTACATACAAGTTTTACGTAAATAAAATTACTTCCACATCTATTTACAATGTAGTTAGAATGTCACCTAAGAATGTATATAGATAGAGCACGAAGTACGACGTTTTAAGACTTGAAATATTGTATAATATATGTAACTTATATGTATTACGTAGACAATATTGTTTTTTTATTATTGTTATAATAGATAAAGTCGCCACACTACGTAATCAAACCTCACTGTCAAAACAAGCGTTTTCAATATTAGTGAAGGATATATTGTAATATTTAGCGAAAATATTGAGTTTACAGTTTTATATGGATATATATTTTACTATTTACGGTGTAATATCTTTACGTGTGTGAGTAAATGTATAGAATATAGACACAATAACTGAAACAAGATTTGATTTGATTGATGATTAAAAAAATTGTAGGTACATTTGTTACACTTATTGTTTCTGTCCTCTTTGTCCTGTCCTGTCTGTTTCTACTTATGTTAATCTCTGTTTGTTGTGAAGGAAAATATTTTTTTTACAGATTTCACCAGGATAAGTGGCGTCACATCATATTTTAGTAAGCATATACTAACAACGTATTTCAAGTACAGATTTGTAAAAATAGTTAAAGTAATTAAAAATAGAAGAATAGAAAAATTTTATGAATGTACATAAATTCAATGTTTATTTTTATGTCAAATTAGTTAATGTATAAATCATGTCCACATGGTGTTAACAAAGCTAGCAGTACCTTCCCTTTTAATCGCAATTCCGATTCTCTGAACGAAAACGACACCAGCTCTCTTCAAGCAATAAAAGAAGGAATTAAACTAATATCCCTACTGCTATTATAAGAGCCGAGATGGCCTAGTGGGTTAGAACAATTTGATCTCAACTGATGATCGCGGGTTTAATCCCCGACTAACACCGCTGAGTTTTCAAGTGCTTAATTTGTAGTTTAATTCATCTCGAGCTCGACAACGAATGAAAACATCGTAAGGAAACCTACGAGACCCGGGAGAAATCATGACACATGTATGACACTGCGCCAATCAGCAGTAGAGCAGCGTGGTGGATTAAGATCGAAACCTCCTACTTATTAGGAGAAGAGCCTTTGCCCAGCAGTAAGACATTTACAGGCTGTTACTTTATTTTTTTCTTTTACTATATATAAGTTTGCTAGGATTGATGGATCTTTGGATAGATGGATATTTGTTATTCTTTTACGCAAAAACTACTAAAATGATTTTGATAAAATTTTACAGTAATACAGTTTATACATCAGAATAATACAATGACTACTTTTTACTTGTAGTTTTAAACTATGCAGGCGAAACCATGAACGAATGCAAGTTTTTGTTCATGATAATACGTATTTTATAAATAAAATCCATTCCATAAATTCAATTAAAACTTCGACTACTCTATTTTACAATATGTAAATAGTGTGTCTTTTGCAAGCGGTCACCTTGTCATAATTACCATATCGCTGATATTAAATCGTAATGACATATACATTTAAGGTATTACCGTGTTATTTAGCGTTTTAAAAGATATTTATGATTTTACGAACATGTGAAATTATTACTTTTATTAGTATTTACAATTTTTGGCCGACTTTCAAAGAGGAGGTACAAAATTATACGGAATGTTTTTAAGTTACGCGATATCTATGCGTTTCCGTCATTTGTAAATTGTTGAATTACGAAGAGAAATAATTATATTCTCCAGCCATTTCCTTATGCTCTTTATATATAATTGTACTTATGTTGATATCATAGAATACTTTGGTATAATATTGGAACCACGCTTAGAATAATATTGCCAAGGACATAGAAAACTTTTAAGAACTATTTATTAGTATATTCATAATTTTACACGCTACTCATGTCTCGTCCTAACTTCGTAATTCGTACACGTTTAACAGCGTATCCTCGCTATTGCCCCTTCGAAATTAATTTTCGCAAAACCCGTTTTTAGCTGATCCTTACAACACTAAAGAAAAGTTTTCTACCAAACGAGTCTATATTTCCGGAGATTTCGCAATGAGTCAGACAATATTGCCTCTTGCATCTGTTTTATATACTTTGTGCAATAACAATTAGTTTATAAAAATGAACGTGTATAATTCTTAAGTCCTATTTTGTCTGACATAAAAATCATATATAATAAACGAAAAATATTAATTTTTACGCAACACAGTATGCAATGTTAAGTTATTAAGGACTTAAAATAAGTGCAAAGTTCCAATAATAAGGCTTCAGTTTAGTACTATCGAGGTAACGATGAAAACATACGACGATTAAAAATAGCGAACATAAACGAAAAGAGAAATAAAAAAATATTAGTACAGTTAAAACAAAATGAATTAAAATAATAATATACTAATGATAATTACTTGATTTTCTTTATTACGGTAAAGCTAACTCATACTTAAAATTTTTATGGACATAACAAAACGTTAAGAAATAAACGGTTAATCATTACCAATATGTTGTCTGTACTTACGGAGTAAAGAGACATAGCCCCTTAATGTAATACAAATAACTTAAATATCTATTATTTCTCAGGAATTATAACATACAAAACCTATCATTGGAGCTTGCAACACATTAATGTTATTAATGTTCTAACTAGTCATAGGTGGAGTAACAATAGCTTCGCAATTAACGATAATCGTATTAATAGTAGTTAATATATTTGTTTTTTTATTAACGTTATAAATCATCATTCTATAAGATTAATAAAGAACAATTTGATTACGCGAAACGTTATCTCGGCTGATATGATATATTATGTATTATTGGGTTAGGATTTGACGTTAATTCAGTTAAATAAGTCAAGCTAAATAAGCATAAAATTTTTATACGTTTTATAGGTCAAAATTAGGTAGATATATATTTGAAGTCAAAATATTTTCACTCCCTAGTATAAAGCAAAGAAATTATTTACATCAATTCTTACTAAGATGACATTATTATTTAAGGATATTATTTTTGTGAATGTGAGTATAAGTGCGTATGTCACACGCGAGTGCTTGTGTTACGTAAAGCCTACGATACGCTACATATCTTTACGAGCCTTTGTCTCGATTGCTGCCAACCGTATTGCTCGAGTACACTTAACTACAACACAATACATAAACATAATCATCATTCTAAAAACTTACCTGAATGCCAAATAAATATAGTAAGAAAAACTATCAAACTTAAAACTAATTAAGTGAACAAAGTCTGCTAAATAGGTAAATACTTGTAAACATTTAATTTTATGTTCTAAAATAATATTAACACAGGTTATACTATAGGTAGTTTAAACACAAAACCACATAGGTATTGCATTCGTATTGTGCAATAAAAGTGGTACGCAATCATTTAATTTTAAATAATAATGCGTCAATTTAAACCGAAAATCAACAAACTTGTTCCAAGCTCACAAGTCATAAGTCAGCTTAATAATTACTCACGTGGTGACGAATGTATTTAAAACTTATGATATGAATTGTGTCATTACATCGCCAACCATATTGATGTTAACACAAGAACTCTTAACGGGTTCTGTTATCGCGTATTCCTCTCCGTGCCCTGAGAACGTTATTGCGATTCGAAACACGTGTCGCATGTGTCTACGGAAGTGCTGTGTTTTTGCCATGTTTATGCGTTATGTCTGCGACAGTACGTACGGCAGTTAAAATTATATTGTCGGCACCCGGTAGCGGGTCACTCGCCGCTGATACACTCAATAATCGCACATTGTTTTATATTCTATAAACTGAATGCTTTTACGGTAGTTAAATAGCTGTTGAGCTATTGTTAAAGTTTTTAATTATTTTTTTTTAATCAAATTAAATTTTTAATTAGTCTTGCGACGTGACAAGTACAGTCTACAGATGTTCTGAATTTTAATATCGCGTTGAACGTAGGTACATACACTACAACTTAAATATTTAAGCTAGCTAGCTTAGCTGTTCTAACTGTAACTGTCTCTTATTATTTTGAGATCTAACATGAATGATATACTTTTTTCGTATGAAAAAAAGAATAAACATTTCTGTGCCCTTCGGATTTCGACAAATACTATAAATAAATTCGGAACGACCGGTTTCACTGGTGAACGAAATGCAAATTATGTTACTTCCTTTTTCTACGTTTACCCTTGGATACGTGACTTTTAATATTATGTTGAGTCAATATATGAATGAAGTAAATAATTACGTAAATCGTTTATTTTTATTTCATATTTGCCACTTTTGTTTAATTAATTAATTAACCTCCATAAATCAAGTAATTACAAGATCTAAAGAATAGTAGTTTCTAAGTGTATAAACTGTTTTTGTGTTTTTCATAGAAAATAACACGAAGTTTTTTTCCAATTTAAGAGTTAGATAGAAGTTACTATATCTTCTAGATACCTATATTCTTTACAACAGTATCTAATGATTTTACCAATTTTTCATATATAATTGAATGAATTATCTATACATTTTACACTTCAAATTCTAAAATTAAATTATTATTATATACTCGTAAAAACTTATTTGATTTGAAAAGTTTTACAACATAATCTGTCAACAAGCTAAATACAAACTGACCATGAACTTTCCGTGCCCATCGCGTTGTACAAATAATGTGTATTAGTACATTAATCCGATGAAATATATTTACTACACACTATAAACCAGAAATTTTAAAGTTATATTGCTAAAAATATATTTGGATGCTGATAAGTGTCAACCCACAAAAAGTAAAAATTAGCTATATTGATCGATTTTGATAATGCGTCACCTATTTAACATTATTTTGAAATAATTCAAGTGATTTAAACTAAATACGTACGAAAAGTTTCTTCATTTTATATTTAGAATTTCCGCGTTCCATATTTTGCAATCTATACAATAATCTTATGTATATATTTAAAAATGTATTATTAGATACAACTTTCAGTTATACCAATCTAATTTACCTTTTATCAAAATAGAAAAGATATATGTATACTTCTTTAAACTAATTTATCAAGCGCAGGTTTGACATCTTTAGACGCCATTTTCTCAAAATGAAGTCTGCGTGGCTTAACACAGATTTGCTCCATTTAATCGCATAAAATAGTTACCAAATGGCGTTATCAACTTATCAAGTAATAAAAATTTAAAGACGTTTAGATTCGCAGTAACAAACAGATACTCTAAATAAGCCCTAGAATTTAAAGTAGACCATAGCATAATCAACATTATAGACAGAAACATTAAAGTTAATTTTATTTCAAACACCCTTTTTAAAAGCATTATTCTAAAGTCTGTCCAACTAGTTTAGTAACTTGACAACTTACATCTTATGTGTTATCTAATCGCTTTTGAATGTACAAATATTAGATAATGAGTCCCTTATCACCACCAGCAGCAATTATTATTATCACTGAACTAACACTGCGCCTCGTATTTACTTTCTTATTCTTGATATATGTGATATGAGTGTCTGGATTGAAATCATCGTGAAGGGTTTTCTTTCGTGGTTACATTGTGATAATACTAGCAAAATATAATAAAAAAATATGTAAACGCTTCATACTCAATGGCCCCTATAACCATCTCGTGGCCATGTGTCGGGGGTCCGGAAACACACAACACTAATACAAACATCCAGACCACGAAAAACATCCGTACGGCCATTACAGAGGATTGCCGTGAGCGTGAATCGAACCCGCGACCGTCGGCACTTTAGACAGTAGCAATGACCACTGCACCGACGTGTCTGTCAATATCATTCTAATTTAAAAATTGTAATAACTAAAAAGGAATAAAAGAAATTATTAAATATTTATTTTAGGTTATGTACGAAAAATTCCAAGTTATGAAGGACATTTAAAGCAAGACTTGGTCCTCTGTCTGTCTGGTTATTTGTGTCACAGCTGTTGCAGTCAATGCTACACATGTAATGGTGGCCGTACTTTAAAGAAATTATTAACACGTCAAAATAAAATATATGTATGGAGTATGCAAGTTTTCCCCAGTCTGAATAAGTACTTTTCACTTATTTGGGTAATACCTGAAATAAATTTGTTGAGTTTCTTGGATTTAAACATTCGTGAATACATTTTTATAGTCTATTTTATAGCAATTATTATGTCAAGAGTTCAAATACTTAGGCCATTTTATTTAATAATTTCTGAATTTTACAGTTTACATTTTTTCGAATGTATTATTTTAACAGACATTTAAATGTTAATTAAGAAATATAGCAAATATATAACTAAGAACTCTTCTAATTAATCTGAAATACAAAACTTTTGAAATATAATTATGATATTGAATGTTTAATTCAAAGAGTCCCAGATTATAACATCCGTTTTATGTTTTATTTGTATAAAGTTGCGCCGATAGCGTTATTTATATAGGTGGAATTTAGAACTTATTGGTAATAGAAATAAGAGTGAATTATTTTCTGAGTTTATTTTCAATGGTCGTTTTTCAACTGGTGAGTCGTTTTGTCAAGGTCGCCTTATCTCAGTGTTGGGTTACTAGAGTGGCCGACGCAGCTCCAGGAATTGAAATTCGATACCGAATAAAGTCGATTTAGTAAGCGTTTTAATGCCACTAACACGTTTTATATCAGATCCACTATTGCGCAAGCGTAATATTATTTTTTATTGCCCTTAAACGGTGAAATATGTTTTTTATTAACATTAATAAGATCTTTTAATAGCGTAAGTTGCGGGTTTGATTCCTGTTATTTCGTGGTTTTGTAATTTTTTTCTTTCACACCACTTACCTTGTGTTTTGCACTATTTATTTTATTAACGTAGGTCTAGTTGTCGTTTCATTTAAACGTTTTCTATTATTCTTTGTAATTTGTGTAAAATTAATGATATATAACTTTGATATTTAATAAGAATTACTCGCTGGCAACGTATTTCCTAGTATTTCTCAGACAATCTTTTTCAGGTAAAATCTAATTTAACTTCCAAATGATTTGCATTCCTGTTACTGGTATGCTACACACCACGTCTTCGCCCTATTTGGTTCGTTTCTTTATAGTAAACTCGCTGTGTTGTAATTAGTATGAATCAGTGGATAAGTACGTTAGAACAGCATTCCAAACTATAGGATAGCTTACACGTACGTTGCCTTTTTCTGTGATTTTTCACTGCCAATTCTAATATACTCTAGGTCCAGAGGCTTAATTCCGTTTGCAGGTTTAACAGTCTATACGTAATTACGGGCGTTACAGTATAATTACAGCTTCGACATATGTACAATATCAAAGATGTAACAGTAACCCACACAAATATTAAAGAGTTACGATTGTGTGCATTGAATAGGTTCTGATGCAACTAGACCAATTTGGAAAATTCTTTCACCGTTAGAATTTTTCATTATCCCTGATAAAATAGGCTATTATTTTATATAAATTTAATTTTTTTGGTAAAATACCTAGGTAGATATACCTATGCGAAGCCGAGGCGGATCGCTAGTATACTATAATTGACAAATATCAAAGCTGTAACCAAGTAGACTATTAGGCCAGACAGACGGAATTAATCCCTCTGAGTATGTACGCATTTTGAAATTATACTTTAGGAAGAAACGAAAACTCGCTTCTGACTTCTCAAACTGTATGTACAAGATTTGTTGATAACAGCGGGCGTATATTCCATGAGTGATAAATCGACCATAGCTCGTTCGATCAGATTAATCGTAAATACATATTACAGTTGATGAATTACTAACTTTCATGTATCGTATATTCTATAAAAATATCTGTAATTTGGGAACAAAAGAGACTAAGATTATCTCTCTTCTGTTTAAAAGCCATTTCTGTAAACATCTAAAAACAAATTGTTATAAAAATATTATTATTCTAGCTGTCTCTCGATTTGTCACAGCATATTTTAAAGTCTATAACCTTTTCCAATCAATAAACCACGTATTCATTTATTTAGACATATATACTTAGTAATTCACTAATGTCTATAACAAACAAACTCTTAAGTTTTATGTATAAGTAACGACTTTTTTACGTCATTACATATTATCATTTTTACGCAATAAAGATATACAATACATACTTACTAATGTGGGTATATATTTGGCGGCGGCATCATTTTTATCAAGAAAAACCCAAAAAAAACTATCTGAAATTTTAATTGAGTGTTTCACTGACGTAAATATATTTAATATAAATTCTGGTTAAATTATTCAATATACCTTATACTTTGAATTTCAGAAAAAATATGTCACTAAATATGTGTGTCATATTTTCACGTCTAAATCACTTTGATGATTTCAAATGTGTTTTTTAACATTTTGTCGCGAAATTTAAACGTGAAAAAATATGACTACCTAATAATTCAGCTATTATTCCATTAGTAACAAAAATTACAAATACCTACTACTCACTATTTTTAATAATACCCATCATATATAGCAAAATCAGTTTAGTAGAAAAATTTAATTATTCATTATCATATTATAAGTTAATTTAACATTCTTATGTTAAATTCTCATTCAACTTACGTTCACTGCGCTCTAATCACCAAGGCTTGGTTCTTTTTCGTGTCCAGATTAGATGTATAAGTAGAAAGCAAATATTTATTGTTGTACACATAAAACATTCTATTGTTTTAAACTTCATGTACAGAACTAGCAATATACGTTGTAATGTCACAACATTTTGTTAAATTGCCAAAGTATCTCATAAAAGCACATTTTATAGCATAATTTAACTAAAACTTTTAATTATAATTACCAAAATATCAAAAACAAATAATACTACATAAAAATTAACAAAGTCGATAACAAAGAGGTTGGATTGATAGGAAAGGGAGGCAGGAAAAACAAAAATAAAAATAATAATTTAACATATTTTGACTATAATTCAATAAAAATGCAGATGGAAATAAGGAAAACTTACAAGAAAATGTCATAGACAAGCTTTAGCCTTAATTTTTTGTCCGTAACAGAAATAGTGTAGTCAATTTTTTGGAAGATTAACTTACAATTGGATTAAATTAAAAAAATTAAATACTTAATTACAACTGACATAGGTACTAGAGTATCTAAACTAATGCCTGTTATATTAAATGACTGATGATATATTACTAAACATTAAGTTACAAGTAATCGTAGTATTTAAATGTTCGTTTAAATACAAAAGAAATTAAATAAATCAGCTTTAATGGTTTATAATTCGTAATGAACTGATAATAAATAATATTCGCGAAACTTTATGAAAAACGCCTAAATCTAATTCTTAACATTAGGTACAAAATTATTATCATTCTGTGTGCATGGTGACTCCATGCACCTTCCATGAGATTGAGAAAAACTGAAACTAAATACTTGACAAGAACAACACAATAACACTATCACCTCGGTTCTGCTGATAAATTAAAG
Source organism: Hypolimnas misippus (assembly GCA_037950945.1). Taxonomy (NCBI): domain Eukaryota; kingdom Metazoa; phylum Arthropoda; class Insecta; order Lepidoptera; family Nymphalidae; genus Hypolimnas; species Hypolimnas misippus. The sequence continues at coordinate 7,402,400 of JBBEEQ010000019.1, forward strand.
AAAAACCAACGGTTTCAACTTGTTTATTAATATAGTACAAAATCGTAGATCTGACATGTATAAAAATATTCACTCGAGGTGCGAGGATACAATTTCTTGGTATTCGAAAGCGTATCTGGCTGCTTCTATCAGAATTTCTCCTAATCACTTAATTGGTCCCTTAATTAAAACATTAAACTTTGTTATATAAATATTATAAAATATCACACTTTAAATTCAAAGAAAAAACTATTCTACGTCGAAACTAATCACTTAGTTTTGTCAAAGTACAAAAGTAATAACCGTGCCAATTTGAATATTATATTCAAAAGGAGACAATAAATAAAAATCAATCTATCTCGATCAACTAAAAATTAAATATTATAATCGATTTATTTTGTTATAAAGTAAAAGGCACTTATCGGAGGGGATGCGCGGGCGCGGCGTGGAAGCGCGAGGGGAGAGGCCGCTCCGCGACGCATCCACCTCTATCAACATGCTTTATATACTATTGTCGTCACTATATCTTTATACAATACAGGTATATTGGTATATGGATTCTCGGGAGATCGACGGGCTTAAACTTGGATACCTGTCATTTTTTGCATGCGTTCGAGCGCGATGTCTTCGAGCGCTGGAGCGAGAGGGAGCCGAGTGCGGTCGCGAGGACGAAAAAAACAATCACCAAAAGTCTCAAACTGGTTTAGGCTCGCTGCTCGCTCGCTCGACGCAAAAAGGAAAAATTCTCGCAGACGAGCCGCTGGAGGCGGCGCGCCGCGGGATCGTTCCGATACTTCCCAAATGAGCTGCAGATTATTGATATGACTAACGGTGTTGCTTAGCCTGGGATAGTTGCGATTACTTGGCACAGCAGCACAAAGAAAATAAACAAAGAAAGAAAAGGGTACGATTGATCGAATTTCAAAAGTGAAAAGAATTATTGAAAAGATTTAAGCCCATCTTTCTCTCGAATTCCAGTCGGCGTCGGCTGATTCCGTTTTTAGTCTAAGACAATCGTTAGAACGAGATGTTAAGCGAGGAATCAGTCGAGCTGAGGTCTATCTAACGAGCCACGTCCCGTCGACGCGTGCCTCGTCCGTATGCGGTGTGGCATCGCAACTGCTAGCTACAAAATAATAATAATTAAAGTTAAAGAGACTCGAAATAAATAATAAATTATTATCTTATATCCTTAAAAATAGATCACGAGCGCCTTCTCGCGGTACGGTACCGAGCGCGGATAGGCAGTACGAAATAAATAAAATGTTACTATAAGCTAACTTTACAAAGACCACCGCTCGGCGGAGGATCGCATCGGGAAGACTTCCGCGAGCTACACAATAAATATCTAATAATATAAGGTGCCATTTACAAGTGCGTGCCGATAATTAAAAATGATGTATATCTAATATATTCACACCGCAAACTTTCGAGACGCCAGTGAACACTTCTTTAGCTTTACAATATTACAGGGCGAAGTAGTAAGAGCGTCGATATACTGGAGATCATTCGTTGAGCGGGTGTGGGCGCGAGGCGCGGCGAGCGGGACGGCGCTCGGGCGCGGTCTGGAAGACGTCGAGTAGGCACTAAGGTGACGGACGATCCTTAAACGCTACGCTCGGTTTGTTAACTTAGGACTAGGTAGCTCGAACTTAAGCGATCACAATATCGCCAAAAGCGGAAGAGAGGCGGTTGAACACAGGCAGCCGCTCCTCCTCGGGATCAGGTGAGTGCGTACGGCGAAAAGCAAAGGAAGTGGCGTGCGCGGGCGGCGATAGTGCTGGTGGTGAGTGCGGCGCCATTGGAGACTGTGGCGTTAGCGGCGAGTGCGGTGATCTTGGAGAACGGGAACCGTCACTCATGTACGACGCAAGCGATCCTCCCGAGGATAGAGAGGCGAGGGATCCACCGGGAGATGGTGGTTCACGGCGTCTTGCTTCTTCTGCGTTGTGGACGAAGTGGCAACGGGGTCCGTATGGGCAAAATCCTACAGAGTGGAACGTACGGCACAGCTCTGTCTTGTATTTAGGATGGCGCTGAAGATTGCGAAGTTCACGTACTCCATGAGCGAACTGGCATTTGTCTCCATACTTGCAAACACCGGCTTCTTCAAATGGTCGACAAAGTTCGGTCTTATATCTGCTAGTAGCGGGTGGTGGAGGTGCAGGGTCACTGGTGGTGCGTTCGAGGCGTCGATGACCAAGACTGGTTAATAAGCCAGCCAGAGCGCGTTGTGCGGGCACTGATGCAGCTCGGGCTAGTACAGGGTGCTGGTCCCAGCCGACAGTTGAAGACACGTTGTTGGTGCCAACGGGACCTAGCGCGCTGCTCAGTGTGGCATTCATCGTCTGCACTGGGCGAGTTTGGTTCTGAAATAGAAATAAAAATTCAATTATTACTTTGTACATGATTATTTACAATAATATCAAGGTCAATGATGTTTTTCTCTAAATTGTACATATAGATAGATAAAAAAAAACTATTTTTATTACGGTATTGCCTACTTAAAAAAAGGGATCTCAGTTTGACTTGAACGGTCGGATACCTGCTATAGGCAACAAAAAAAGGACCCTTCACATTGACTCGCTTTCGTATACCTGCTTGGGCAGCCCTTAGTAATAGCTTTTACGTTAAATGTTTAATATTTCCAATTAACTGAACCTTAACTGGCACTCAAGAGCCTCGAACCGAAACGAAATTTTAATGGCTTTAACTCGATAGTTCGTCCTTTTCTTATAAGGGATACATTATTTTGATAAATATTCAAAATCTTTATTTAGGTGATTTCTCAATTCTAGTGTTGTTTAAAAATTCTAACGGTTTGAAAATCTTTTGTTTTTTGAGGTGTCTAACATGGCTACAAGACATCACCATAACAATAGTAGTGTTCATGCAAGAGGTAGTTGACACAAGCGCTCGGCCGGCACAATCGCAGTGATTGTACACTATTGTTCACCAGGCGTCGCCTCGTGGCGTCGGCGCAATGAGGAATAATTGTCGCCGCGCCAGCTCTCGGCCGAGGGGCAACGGTCGTGTGTCGTGTTAAATAACAGTACTCTTCACAGTGATCGATCCGTGATCTATTCCTCACCTGACAACCTGTTACAGGCTTTTGTTATGTAACAATATTATTTACGTTGCAAGATGAAATACCGTTAACAGTACAAGGTTTTTCTTGTTATAAATTTAATTTCAAGCTAAAGTAAGAGGAGCCAAATTGGTATTTTTGATAGAAAAACTTTTAAAACGTTGGTTAGCTAAGAGCGATTCGAAGGTCGGCATAGCGCGACGCGGAACATAGCTACTATACATTATGTATGATACATCACATCTTGTATGCGGCGGCCTCAATCGATGTGAATGACATATCATTGTATATTCTGTACGCCTATGCCTCGATCGAAGATCGAAAACACGCAAACACTTGTGTTTTTGAATACAACGACAAATTATACCGCGATATTTGTTAAGCTGATGCTGTGGTTGAGATGTTGTTAACGTAGTTTTATTTGAATCCCCTTTATTATTTCTAGTAAATAAGTTGAAGCTTATGGACTTAATAAAGAGTAAATACAAAGATGTGAATAAGTAAACTGCGTGCATTATACTACTTACAAGATTTAATTTTTGCGGTTAACAGTTAACGGTACACAAACAATTATACAAATGCTGTTAAATTTAGCGTAAATGCCTATTGTTCTTTAGAAAGAAACAATATTTCGAAGGATTTACTTAAATAAGGATAAGTTATATTTTCTACAATTCGTATCGTTTTAATTATTATTCATCAACATTAAACAATAAAAATGAAGAGTCTAAGAGCTATGCTTATAAAATTATCGAAAAAAACAACATCAGTAATATTAGTTGCTTCATTGATCTCTAAATAGATATTTTTGCAAAACAGTGTTAAAGGCGAAAGTGTAGCAGAAAAATTATCGTGTGGCAGATGGTGTTTAGTCGCGGATGAAATGTAGAAGTGAAAAGAGCAAGGGTTAAATCTACGACCAACAAGTGACGATGGAAAATAGTAGCGAAGTTGTAATTAGAGAGTTATCAGAGCGGAACATTGGTTAAGCGCTTTCCATCGGACATTGCGTCGCACCGAACTCCAGGGAAATTTGTAATCACTGTCGATTTCGAGCGACCGCGGTCATTGCGTTCGAAACTAAGGGCAATCAAACGTGAGCGGCCGAGGCGCATTTGCCACAGTTTATTATAATAACATGCATGTGTCCATTAGCCGGACGGCACGTTCACAATTTACACGTCAAAGGGTAAACGTCTAGTAACATACTTGTTTTGTAAATATTCCTATCCATCGGCTTGTAAGGTGAGGTGTATGAAATTTTCGAAGAACCGGGTACGGATCACGTCTCTTGTTGAGTGTGTTCGGTTTATTAGCATGCGATTGTGTCAACGCGGCAAACACGCGTCTCGCTCAAGTCTTTGTATTCTCTAAGAAGAGTTGCATAATACTAAAAAACACTCATTATAAAGTAGTCTCAATTGTTATATAAATTACCAACGTAGATAAATAATATAATAAAAAAATATTTGAATTAGGATATAACGATTTTCCTTCTGTAAGAAGTTTGTTGACACACTACAAATTGATAAAAATATTTATTACATTATATCGACTGCCTATTCAGATATTTGTATGAACTAAGGCCAACGACTCAATCTTAGGCCGGATATTTACCGAGAGCTGGTTTTCGTTTCTGGTTTTAAAGTATCTAATTACATAACCTTTTGTATTGAAGATTAGATCATAATGTTGCAACAACTCGCAACTGGGTGCAATCGAAACTTGCATAAAAGATACGTTATATTGTTAATATGCATCGGACGATAAAACTAAGCACGACGTAATCTTGCACGCGTAATTCCGGATATTTTTAAGTGTTTAATATCTAAGAACATATTTAAATACATAGTTATAACAAATCCTGAAATGAAGTGTGAAATATTATATTTGCATTAATTTTTCAAGTAAGCAAATCTATATTGTTTTCAAGGTTATAAAACCAAAAACTATTTTAGAAGGGTTATCGAACTTTCAAACACTCCCATGACAGCACGTATATTTGCTCTCGCAATCAGTAAAATTTACACCTCGATGTTGTCAGTGTTGTTGTATACGTACGAAGTTCTGCTAAATATATCTCTTCAGATAACCTAAGAGGGCAACGGCTCCGCACACAAAGAATACGAATTGAGGTTTCTGGTTTTCAGCGAATTTGAAACGGTTTAAAGATCCGATTTAAACTATTCAAATAAGAAAGATACAACAAAGGTTTTTTAATAGTCAAGACTAGTTTACGTGGCGAGAATAAAGAGCAAACTAAAAATTCTTCTCGACTAAACGCTAAAACGGATTTAATCAATCACTATAGAAGTGACAACTACGATCGACATGTCATAGACAATGTTTTTTTTTCTGAGTCGTGTAAGTAAAAAAAGTGGTACGAATAAAACCTTCTTTAACTAATTTCTCTTTAGTTAAGTTTATTATGGCTAGTGCCGTCTTTTATTCATTATTTCCTGTAACACGATACGAGGAGCATGAACTCAAACCATTACGAAGACTGTCTCGCGACAATTGATCCAGCGACAGAGTCAAACAAGAGAACACTCGTAGCTTAATTGAACATTAATTGGCTCTAATCAAATGCGTTCTATATTTAAATGAACTTTTAACGACTTAAAACACTCGGTCATCGTGGCGGTATCAAATAGAGATATTCCTATAATAATTAGGTAATAATTACAGTTTTGAGAGTTACGATCGGTTCATCCGACGTTCAGTTGGACTTTTCATAGGCGAGTTCTATTTCTAAAATTGTTCAGCTTAACGTGGCTATAAACGGCTATTGCTCTCGTTCGTAGTTTTAGATTTTTGTAAATATCTTTTAAACGTATGTTCAAACGGTACTCTTAGTGACCGGCTATCAAAATTGATCCATTTCTCTGAGGATCAAGCAGAGGGTCTTGTCGATTGCTTCCATCAAGTTTATTGAATGATTGCGCGAAAATAACAAGCCGAGATGCTGCGGCCCCCTCACAATGTTACCAGCAACCTCCCAATAATAATGGCAATCGTTAACCTTTCAATCTTTCTCGCCCCTTTGTCTCAAACAAACGTCTTTGTTTATTTTGATTTGCATAAAAGGGTGGATGTCGCGAGCGCAAGTCGTACTTACACGCTGCGGTAGACTCACGCGCATTGTTTGCCTATTGTTATTCTTCGAACTCGTTATGTATTCGTATTTTGCTACTTAGTATATTTTTAACAACAAAAATATGATATAATGAAAAGTTACAAGCTTGTAATACGTTCAGGTATAATTGTTTTGTCTGCTTTGGAAATATATACATACATACCAAAAACAGGTTTTAATACGACTTCTTATTCGTTCCACGCTTATTGTTGTATCATAATGGACAACATATGGGTGCTAATTAATAAAAAGTACCAATTTAAAGTTAAATATCTATGAATTAGATAAAAAAAATAATAATACGTAATCATACTCCCGCAAAGGCTAGAACTCCTTTAGAAAAAGAAGGAGAACCATTTGTTTAATTGCGTCTGCTGGAGAGTAATTAAAATAAGACATAGTTAACTTATCAAGAAGTGAATCGCTTCAGTTAATTAAAAACATGTTATATTTCCAACTTGTAAAACTTTTTATACCATTTTCTATGATACCAAGGCATACGTAATTCTAAAACATAGCTTAAAATAGGTTTAAATGTAATTGAGAGCGAGTGTCAGCGTGAGTAGGATTGAAAAGCAATAGCGTATAAACTGTGATAATAGCTTAGGTATAGTTCATGACACAAATCGGGAGGTTAAGAGCGTAGGCATGATAAAGAAATCATATAGCGAGCGCCTGTTAGATGAGTAACCGGACGCGCGACGGCCAGCGCGCATGCAGATGGGCCCGCTCCGTGATCGCCATGCCAGACCGCACCGGGTATGGTAAAAATTCCATCACTCACCTCTATTTGAATACCTATCAATTGTTTCTTGTTATTATAAGAAACAATGGAAACATGTATTTAAGACTCCCAAGCAAAACGTTGGGCAAACAGGAAATCACGTAGGGGGCGATGTTTCGAGAATTGTTAAATGGTTGTCATTTAACGACTTCATATTTTACCATTGCATTAATGACGACCCCACCTAATGCACATATTAGGTTCGTTGACATTTATAATGATAATGTAAGCGTGTTTTCGTGGATTTATGATTATTGCAGCAATAATCTTTATCTTTCAAAAGAGCGTATTATCTGCAGCAATAATCTTTATCTTTCAAAAGAGCTGCGTTGTAATAACGAGGAGCTGGCAACATTACATACGGCAAATAATTTTAATAGAGATTTTAGGGTCCAAATTACGCTTATAAAAAATGTGTTAAGATATAAACACACTGTTATGGACGTTCACCTTTGTTTAAACCCGAGCGGATAGACGCAAGCGCAGGCGTCACAGCGCACGCGAGTTTATTGCGCACATAATAAACCTCGCGAGGTGGAGCGGCCGTAAAGCGAGTGTCAACAAAGGGCCCAGCAGTCGAGCGTGTTTACCCCTCGGCCGCTCAAAGCGGAGGAAGCACGTCCCCCGGCCGGGCCGCTTTTAGCACCTCCTTATTTATAGATGCACCAACGCTCGACGCTGATTTGCAGAACCAAACAAGTAAACAATGTTACTCACGATCTTGGTAACAGTCGAGAAGTATAAGTAAGAATACGCCGCCGTTTGAATACATTTCGTTTCGTTTACTTCGTGATAGGTATATGTTATATCAATGTGAACTAGAAACCGAGTTGATTAGATATATTAACGACCTCCTATAATCCCTTACGTCAGTGAAATGTTGAGTAGCAGCAATTCCTTTGTCCGTTAAATTTTTATTGTTGCGTCACACTAGCGGGCTACGCTTTCCCCGCAAATTGTGCGATGTGACTCACACAGAGATAATATACAAAGGAAAAACGTTTCTATGACTAATACACATTTAGCCTTATTGTTTTCTCGGCCAGTTTAAGTACGGTAGGGATCGTTATCGCTACTTAGAAAGTTATCAAAAGTCTTAAACTATATAGGTTATTAACATGACATTTAAATGTTTTGAAACGGTTAGTTAGTTGTTTTAAGATTAGGAAGTTGAAAGATTTAGAGTTCCGTGTCAGTTTGTTCGAGAAATGTGGCATAAGAGTCTCTCATAATTACTCGCATTATTATTTTAAATTCTCTACGAGTACAAAGAATATAAGTATGACTTGTGTTTTAAGCAAAAGTATTAAAATTTCCTAATCGCGCTCGATTTGCCATTCCGTTGATTGAGGAGTTACGTTCATCAGCTCAAACAACATTTATAGGGACCACTTGCAAAGAAAGTGGTTCTAATTAAGCTTGCGAGATTTGATCCAAACAAACATACCATATACCAAGTTGAATAAAAGCTTGTAAAATGGTTGAGTCAGTTCACAGTCGGTGAAGACATCATATACCATAGAAACTCCTCATTTTTAAAAGGTTAAAATATGTAAAAAACAACATCTACTTAAACGCAATCCTGTTGAATGTTGACGATTATAAGCGTACATTATGTCGCAGGAAACTTAAATTGTAATTTTATTGAAACTTGTAGAAATGTATCGATGTAAGCTCATATCAGGACCTCCATATCGGGAAAGAGCGTATTATCTACAATTGAATCATTCAACGATATAACATAAACTTATTTGTTTTATTTTTAAATTCTTTTTTTTAAATTCATCCGTACGTTGACCTCATGCCGATGCCTAAAAACATTTTAATAAGCTATTAAATATTAACCTTATCAACCTTGATAAAAAAAGTTTGCAGCTGTCATAATTACTTGAAATAATTTGAGGCTATTAAAATTTAATGTCGTGTATATATTAAACATAACCTTTACAATGCTAATTTAGAATTTATTTTTTAAAGGTAAACAATGACTACAAACGTAACGAAAACACATTGTACTATGTTTTAAATGGTCAGCTGTATACTATGTCATCATTTCATAAAAATGATTATTCGACATAATACATTCAACTTACAGAGTTCAATACTCCACCATCGACCAGATAGTCAGGGCTCACCTGAAACAAGAAAATTTCAACATTAGTACATAATAATACAATTAGAAGTAAATTAAATACTAAAATCCGCAACTTGTCAGATAACAAGATATTGCGGATCATGCCTTCGTGTTAGCGTTTCAAAACATACAAGTATCTTGTAACATTACGTTTACAATCACACAATCCGATGGCAGCCACTGATAGTGGAATGTTAGCCGCACGTAGTTACGCTGCTAGCGAGCCTCAATAAAATGAATAACCGGCGAGTAGGCTCTCGACCGGTCTCCGTCGAAAGCGATAGCACTTCCTACAAGAAAGTAAAACCGTAGCCAGCTAGCTGGAAAACTCGGAGACGGCAGCCGTAATTAATTTGCACCGACTAAATCTGATGGAGCGTTCTAGGTATCCACTAGAACGAAGTGAAGCTTGAAATTGAGATTTATTGCGAATATAATTCACTAATCAACCAAAGCCTGACTCGAAGACTAATCAAAGTGTATTTATATATACGTATGGTACGTATACTTGATGATCCAGCAAGGAAACTAAATGTGGTTATTATCTACGTATTTTGACTATGTATTTTTTGTTATCACATAATTCAACGTGATGAATAGATGGATGTTAAATTTTCAAAAAGGTTTTTAATATTATATTAGGATTTATGCAGAGCTATTTAGCTGTATTGCTTTTGCTATATTATGTTATTTTAGGTAATTTGTATTGGCAAAAAGTCGTACGGAGAACACAGTCAGCGTTGTTTGGTCACAGTCATATGTAGACGGGACGCGATTAAGTACGTATAATTTCGATTTGTTTTTTTTTATTGACTCCGAACGCAGTTTACGATATCATTGTTTTGACTTAGACGGCAGATTTATCTAAAATTAAAAAGCCACTATACTTAGGTCGTAATTTATCATCTAGTTCTAGTGCAGGTACTTAAGTAATAACTCTCTTATGTAACTATGTAATGCGACCGTTGCCGGTCATTACATTTCTAAGAATAGTTCTAACGTCACTAGGGAAATAATGTATTGATAATTTGTATAATATCCATTATAAGATACGGTAGTATTACTTATAAATTGTTTCTACATATTTTATTCTTATTTCTCTTTAAAAAAAAACCTCAAAACATTAAAAAATAAATGATGAAAAAGGCAAAAGAAATTTTTTTTTACTGGAAAATTACACAAACAAACTGTATATAATAAAACGAAAAATATGAAAACACATAGCAATTAAAGCCACTGCATGGACGAGATAAACACGGCACAACGCTATTAAAAAACTGGTTTTGTATATAAATAATTTATAAGTATTTGATCCGTGTATAGCACGAATAAATAAGTTTATTCCTTTTCTTCTTGCAGCATTCAGACACCGCAGCATAGATATTAATAAAACATTGAAAATATATCAATATTGTATGGGGGTTTTTTAGTTATAGTTAAGTTCAGTAATGTTGCATTAACACAACAAATGCTAACGTAATTGAAAACCGTATTCGATGCTTTCTGTTTTTATTATTCGTTAGCAAAAATCTGAAATTTCTTACATGTAGGCAACATGTGTATGTAACGAGTGTCGTCAGTCTCTCGGCGATTGTCGAGCACGATCAACGAAGCAATCGGGGCCACTTGTGCTAATGAAACACTTCAATTGAATTGGGGACATTAATTCAGCGGCCGTATCGCCAATGTTTACATTGCCACTAAATAAAAATAGTTAACATTGCATATGGAAAACTACTGTTCGTATCGATTCGTTACGTATGAATTTGAATTTTTAACGCTATTTCAAACACATTATACCGTGTATAATTTTAGTGCTACATTGTATGTACTTGTTTTGATATTGCACATAACACTTTATTATTTTACTGTAAATCAATTAAATTGAAATGTAATCAAACTAAAGGGCTAGAATAAAACTATTTTACTGCTTATGCTAACAATATATTTTAGATATTTAAGGATTCTTATTCCGTTTAAATTGACATAAGTTATATTTCATTAAATGTATAACAAATTCTACAAAAGACAAAAAAAAAAACACCTAAAAATAAAGAAAATGTTATACAATATTTGAAACCATGTAAATGTATTAATTTCGCAACTGGCCTCGGAGCTATCAGTGATCAATATGACGTTGTGAATTGAAAATGATGGAGCGATTCAATAAAGCCATCTCAGTGCCCCATTATTACTCGTATGAAACAGTGTACTTGCTATGCTATAAATACCTACATTTATATTGCCATTAGCATTAATAAGGATAAGTTTTATGTGTTATTTAATAACAGACAAATATCGCTTTGTATTCAAATATAACTTTGCAATATGTGTTCCTAATTTAAATATTAATATAATTATTAACGAGTTTACCTCATAAATTGTGTGATTTATTTAAACGACTTTTATGAAATAAAATAACTATATAGCTGCGTGAAAAATAGAATGACCAACATAATAACCATATTTTATATTTTAATGAATATTAATTACTGTATTTTAGGCAAAGTAAGACAATAAAAAAATGTTAACGCACATAATATAATTTTACGAAATAATTAAATTAATTGATTGGTATTTATTTTTAACATGCTTTTATTTCTTTAAATTTTAATATTCACACATATAATTAAGTTTAATAACATTAATAGTCGCAAACTCCATAATCTTTTTATAGATTTCATAGATATTAAGAGCAAATAAAATAAATATTTCAATTGTCATAAGAAAATGACCTTTTGTTTTTATACCTATGTCTTATGTATACGGCTTGAACTTAAACAACAGTTTTCACTATTACATTACGAAGAATCCATTGATAGACATGAATTAAGGACATTCTTATATATAAATAAAAAACAATGTTTGTATGTTTTATGCGTTTCGAAAACATTAATATAACGATCGTGGGGATCGAACCCGCGACCGTTAGCTCTTTAGTCAGCAGTGACCAACTTGTCAACGCCAACTTGTCTTTATCTATCACGTTGTAATGAAATTTTGTTAGGGTGTTCTTGAGACGCTGGCCCGGATTTCTGGTCCAACAAATACTTTAGGTGGCATTCCGGGATCAGCTAGTATAAAAATGTTCTTATAGTACTAATTAATTAACAAAAAATAAATACTAAGGGCTACTGACGGTAATGGAGCAACAGAACTGGACTTAACAGAGTTAAAATTATTTGATATTATAAATATTCATCATCAAATTTTTTCTCATATTCAAGGAAATAAATTGCTTTAATGAGTTAGTGGTGTGATTTATTTATTTCTAAGTGACAAATTAGTTAGTGTTATAATCTAATGTGTTATAATTGATCTGTGATAGAAACATTAAGTTTGCGGATCTACGGTTAGATTGCTGCGGCATGATACACGCGACGGCGACTCTTGCGCACGGTGTCGCAACCAACATATTGTCTTTGTCACGCGATTCACCCTCTTGTATTACCTTGAAAGTATCGCCTTGATGTTAAAAATTTCAAGATTTAGTGGCCGATAGGATTTTTTCATTTCTTGCAACCGCCACAAGTTTGTACAAAATAATAAAATTGTAAAAGTCATTATCTCGTAAAAATATGGGATTGTCTATTGTTATTTTGTGATGATGTGTAATCTAATAGTCAAAATTATTTGTCAATTTTTGGTGTAAAACACTCAATCAAGCAATAAAATAGTGACGTATACGTAACGAGATAATAGGAAAGGGCTTGTCGATGACCAACGTCCTACTTAAACTGGCCGACATCGAGAGCGCACCTTAATTGCAGAGAGGTTTATTTATAATCGTGTTTATTTTAAGATGTTTAAGAATAAATGGATCCCGGAAATGGACGCTGAAGGTCGAAGAGCGACGAAACGGCCTTGCCGTTGGCTGTGCCACTTTCTCCGCTGCAGTTTGAACCCACACGAGTTACGTGTACAACAAAACAATGATCTGTTCTACAAGTTATGATACGCCAACGCACTCTATGGAACGGTTCACATAATCACCGAATTGAAGGCGTTTCTACTCACGAGCTCGAGGGTAATTTACATTCGCCGCAACAGGACTGTCCAAGTGTCCCCGCTCTGGCGCATTGTTTACATAAGAGCCTTGGTTTCGCACTATGATCACGGGACATTTATACTCTTATAACTGCTCATTGTTATATCGTTCCGTAAGTTTGTTTCAAAATATCACATAAATTACTTGTCTTGTCGTTTACGTAAATAAATCTTTTAAGTGAAAAAGAAATATGAGCTATCTTATAGGATACACCTCTTCATAATAACGTTGATGCTGTGCAGATGTCTTGGCGCTGTATAAATTTTGCATTACCACAAATTGCCACTTATTTCCGACGTCTGTTGAAACTCAATTAAAACTCCTGATCAGACAGTATCGACAACGAATTACTTATACTGTCTAGTACAAGAGAATATATTAGTTTTAGATATAGTAATTTAATACTGCATTCATAATGATCCGCTTGAAAGTTAATTCATTTGGAATTATTAAACTCGTCAACGCAATCCTTGACTCGTAATCGGAATACAGTAATAGGTAACGATTACATTTTGAAATGACTTTAAAACCTGTTCTACGCAGGAATTAGAATAGATACTTAAGTTATTATCGAGGTTACTAAAATTGAGTTCCTTGCATAAGCGATTTTATGTAGTTTGACACATCTGTGGCAAGTTTACTATTAAGTGTCAAACTTGGGTAAAATGCGTATTTAAATATTGATACGGAGGTTGAAATTGGTTTTGACGAGCAAATGCTAGTATGTCATAACGAGGGAAATCGAAGGTTGTCTCGAAGCGGGGATAGTAAAGTTGCCGCAGTTGCATCGAGTAACACGCAGAGTTGCGTTTTGCAACTGTGTGGCAACTCAGCTGAAATACTGGATTAACAACATTGACTACGCAGCCGACACGCCCACACTGTTATGGATTACAATTTAACAAATAATGTCGAGAACTGCATTCGAATATGAATTCAAATTTTACTTGCCTAAGATAACGTAATCGTATCGTAACATTGTGACGTAACGTAAAATTTTGTGATAAAATAACCAAAATATTTTGTATAGTAAATAGTCATTAAGGCGACATCTTAAAACATCGTGGATGTTTTATATCAGCCGTGAAATGAAACATTTGTCAATATCCTCGCAACACCTGACCCCTGACAAAAGTAAAAGTATTTTATAACGCGAAACACGAAAGTTTTATAAATCTTATTTCGTCAAATGAAGAAAACACGTCAATAAAACTGTCTCGAGTGTAATCACCAGGATGTATATCTACGTACATTATTTAAATTATACAATAAGGAAGCATTAAGACTTCGTGAGTAGATAAAGGCGTTTAATGAGCAAGTAAAAAATATAAGAGATATAATGGAGTTTAATTCATCGTACCGAATAGTCGTGAAATTAAATACATAAATACTTTATACGATGCGAGACCATGATCATTTATTTCGTTTGTAGAATTTCGAAACCTGCAAATTGATATGATTAACAAACCAGATTAAGGATACACGAATAACGAATAAAGTCTGCCATATTTTAGCGATGAAGTCAATATCGTTCACAGGGTCAAGAGTCAAAGTGGGTGACTTTTGGACGAAGAAGCTGTTTATATACTTCGTATCTTTTAAACTTGACATCGAATTCTGATGTTATGTAAATTAAATATTAGATATTAAGCTTTAGGTCCATTCGATTCCGCGCTAAAGGAGCTTTTCCAGACGAGTATTTATTTATAAACATATTAAAAGTTTTTGTACAACAGAATCGAGGAATCCGCGATAGAAAATGTTAAATAGTGACGTAGCTGTCTTTGTGCGGTCGTCAAGCGAGGCGCGTAGGTGAGCAAGCGAACGGATGACCTTCGCGGGAGGCGAATGGGCCCATCAACAAATACTCCACACGTTTTATGATCAGCTTTAATTATCATTATTTTTATCATTACCTCACTCGTAATGACTGTGCTATATATTATCAAAATAATGAGCTACTGCGTTCGCTTGCATCATAATAATTACGCTCAGCGCGATATTGACATTAATTACGTTACAAAAATCCTCACGAATCTTTTTTGAAGATAAAATACGAAATTATCTTTTACATGTTAGATATGTTATCATTCTAGCGTAATCCATATATTTTGCGTTAAATCTTGCCGCGACTTTGGTTGGTTAGCATTTATAACAAAATTACGAAATTTATTTAGTAAAATTAATAAATTAAAGTAGATAAATGTGATAAATACACGAGTTTAAATTAATAGTGTATTGATAAAAATAATTGTTTTTAATGCGAAATGAAACTTCCTATATACCATCAAATATTTGGCAAACTTTTTTTACAGTTGCCGTTAATGAGTGCATTGATGTGTTCATAAAGGGTAAGCAGACCTCCGGAAGTTGTTTCAATGTGCGGAACACATTGTGCGAACCCGCGCCTCCAGTGGTCTACACTACGCCATCTTCCTTTGCTAATTACTTGTTATTATGTCTCCAAGGCAACAGATGTGCAACATCCGCTCCTAAACGTACATCCCGAGGTCTTTTTTTAGTACAAAATTAACGCAAATTAAAATGCTTCATCTTGGCGTTGACTGGGCTCTTTATATTTTATATTTAAAATGACACAAGTAAGTAACAAGAGTACTTAGACACTTGAATTAATATGAAGTTTTGCTATTAGTATTTACAGTAAGAAACTATCGATGTCAGTCGTTTGTGTTCTCGCTAAATTCCATTCATTTCAACACTGTTTAATTTAGTGAAAAACCGCCACTCAATGATATGATAATGACAATACATATTCGTATCAACTGTATGTAAATAACAGACTTCATTTCATTATATTTATTGAAAACATGTATCATTTTAGAACAAACTTACATAAAACCTACGTTATTTCGACCTACTGACTTGTGACCTTTACGTAAGATTAGATACTATTTACAACGAAAATACTAAATATGGTAATAGACGGAAACGGTATAGACATATGAAAACAGTTTCTTTTGATGAAAAATATAGGTATAATATTTCGTAGACTTCAATACTTTATGACAGAAATACTTCACGAGCTTTAGGTACCTGCGAAAATATTTTGATCTCTACAAGACTGTTAATAAAAAAAGTATTTATTTTAATATAATTATATAAAGAAATTACATAATAGAACAAGTCAACAACCACGATCATAAGTTTCACTTTCATCCCGAGCGCATGCGGGTCATCGCAGTGCAGTGATACTGAAGAATCTCGCTTGGCCTAGTCTACACAATGGAATATGCGCAAACATTCCGAGTAATATACTCTAAGTGTGTATGAAATAACAATGGCTAATTTTGGCGATACAATAGCGTATATTTTGTACTGTATCACGGCGCGTGCAGTGAATTAGTAATATGTACATTGTACATATATTACACATTACATACTTATAAATTCCTCGGAATTTAATCTCATAAAACAAATACGAAACTGCTATAGAGTATGCGAATTCGTAACCTGTGCTACGAAAATTCGTGAAACATAGCTAATGCATATGGATGCGAGTATCGAGATTATTTTTAGAATTTGTTGTCAAGTAGTTGTAAATAAAACCGTGACGAAACATAGGTTGAACAAACTGCAGCAGATCGTGCGCTCGAGGAAACTATCAAGCTAGGCCACGGGTCACTGCGATAACTTCTGAACTGTACTAGTTTCGGATAACTTATCAACTTGCGTCACGTGGTTGTATTTTTTTTAAAAACTTTTTAGACTTTATTATATTTGACGATGACGAATTTGTATTTTAAACGGATTTATGTTGTGATTCTAATACTAGTAGAAAGGGGCAATTTTGTATATCTATAATATATATTATAGAAAAATCCGTTAAAATTTTCCACGGGTTATCGCAGCAAAGCACCCAAGCATGGCTTTTACAAGCCATAGACCACCCTACTTGTCACGGTTATGATTTTCCAGTCAGCGATGTACAAGGGTATGTGATACTCATAACATGAAACAAATTACGAAATAACTCGCACTTGAGATATATAAGTCATGGCACATATTTACTGAAAGATAGAAACTAAAATATGATGAGAAATTGAAAAATATATAGTCTCAATTTCATTAATGGCTTGAATTCATTTTATAATTAATTTTTTTTAATAACAATATATAGTCTATGGGTTTAAGAGAAATGTTTGGAATAAAAAATAATAAAGAACTGCATGGCAATAATAATTCATGCATGTTTCATGCATTTCACGGGTCCTTGAATGCGTAGGTCGGTCCACTCGTGCGCATCGATGCACGATGCACTGGACCGCGATTTCAAAACGCATTTATTACAGTTTTTATACAGACCCACTTATTAAACTTTTAAAAATTTTTTTCTGTGGTCCACTGAATTTCATAAATTGTCCATAACGTACACATAAGAAATGCTATAACAAAATAAAAATACTTGTCACTTTTTAATCTACCGTTGCACCCGTAGTCCTAGTTTCGCAAGCGAGACGACCAAGGATATTAGATACGAAAACATACGTTAAGCGTAATCATGATTAGTAGTATTACATTGATTGATGGTTACTCAGCCATTCAACAAATTAATGTTACATTACGTCTGCATTACGTCCATCACGTACGTTGCATATATACTTAGATAACTTCGGTAATAGAATCGAGAAGTAACAGCATTACGTAATCATTTTCTAGTTATTTTATCCACGTATGGTTTCCACTTTTGAAGAAACAATCCTTTTAAAGCAGTTTTCGACATAGGTTACATTGTTTACCTTAAAAAGCCAAACTCAAACACTTAAGAAAATTATATTCTCATAACGCAATTACGTACGTAACAAAGCACAGGGAAGCGATATCGCGGTTCGTGAAGAAGGAAATAGGTACGCGCGAGACCTTGTTAAGTTCAACGCCTCTAATGACAGAGAGAACTACCACGCTTGGTTAGGAAATATATTTAATATATTACAAGTAATAAAAAGTTTATACGCGACTTTAATAGGACGTTTTCCGTACGAACTAGAATTTTTTAACTATGTCAGTATTAAGGAAGTACTGTTGCATCAGGAAGACTTAAGACCTTGCAGAGTTCAACGGCTTTCAGTCTTATGACAGACCCACGCCGTCTTCCTACACGCCGTCTACGCTTCCGTCATTTGAAGAAAACTGTCCTCTGAGCTTTGCCCCTAGTGTAATGCAACAATAGTTATAACGGGACAATAGTCAACCTTCTTGTTGAATTATCTACCGTACAGATTTTAGTGGTTTTTGCGATGAAGTAAATTATTACTCGTCGAGTTGAAAAACTGTAGTGTTTGCAACACGTGCTTTGTAATGTAATAAAACAATTGCATAAAACCACTCGAGGTGTGTTGTTATTGAACAGACCGTCTAATGCACATAATACGTATGAATAAGGCAATCACAGTGTCGATAATCGTTCAGGTGTCCTACTAAATAGGAAGTGGACGTGCAGATAAATATGTTCCCAATTTGGCACGTCGAGTGTGACAGTGGTTATGCAACGCGACACTGACCTACCGGCCAGCGTACCACTTTCCTTTCATTATTGACACACTATCTATAAACGGAGAACTGTCACTGCGCTTGTAGCTACGTGCTCACTGATCAAAACACTCGCATTATTCACTCATCCTCTTGGATACATCTATACTAATATTATAAAAAGTTAAAACTTTTGTTTGTAGGAGTAATGTCTAAAACTGATGATCCAATTTGAAAAATTCTTTCTGTGTTGGATAGCCCGTTTTATTAGGAAGGATATAGACTATATAATGTCGCAGTAAGATTTATAGGAGCGAGACAGTAATCGTAAACGCAACTGAAAGCGGGAGGTGCAGCTAGTTCATTATATTTCTGATATAATTTAAGTAACGAACGTTTTGGAATATGACTATCCAAATTGGCATTTTATCATAATATCATTAAAATCCGAATAATTGAGTATATTAATGCAATGCCCTGGTGACTGTTGCGGAATATTACATGGCAATTAGTTCATAGAACGTGACGTAGATCAACAATGAGGATTGTTGCCGATAAGTGTCGTGTACTGTTAAGTGCCTATTGTAATAAACAACGTGATAAACGTAAATGCAACTGCGCCCAATTAATTGACAGCTATCTAAACAATGAGAAACTGCCGGCAATTCAACACGATATAGGCATGGCTGAAACAACACACAATACGTACGTTTTGTTTATAACGCTATTTAACATAATTAAGATAAATAAAAGGCTAATACAAACGATATGCCGATAATTCGATCAACACGAATAATACAACACGTTTCTAAAAAGAAGTAGTTATAATTTAATTTTTTGACATTTAAAATGTTTTCACAATGACTAAACTATATAAGGTCAGTAGAACCTGAATTCATTAATAAACATACCTTAGTTATTTATAATACAATGTATCGGGTTGTATGACACATCCAACACTCGCGAGGTCGTTCTACAGGTGCCCAATTGTGCAGCTTGCTTTGAAATTGGGGTAACTCCCCATTTACATAAACATATATACAAGGGAGCACCTTAATGAGCAACTTGTTCTGATTAATTATTCACATAACTTCACTTGTACGCAAGTGGGACGCAAAACTCGAAGCTATTGAAATTTTTTATTATTATATTAAAAGAAACGACCAATCCCTACAGTAAAGAAAGCAGGCAGTCTAATTTCAATTGTGGTTTTTTACAATTGATTTTTTTACGAGCATATTAATAGGAAGTTAGATTACAGATAGTACGAGATAAGTCACATTTACATTAAAATTGCAACTTTACACATACATAATTTTAGAATTTTGTAAATATAATTTGTATGCTTGAACCACTTACTCAAATATTTGGGTTCGTCTATGTAAAGGGTTGGAAAGTGTTCTTCCTACAGCACGCACGGATTAAAATCGGTGTAATAGTTTCTCGTTTGTGCAACACTCTTATGCAAACTGCAATCGTGCGAATCGTGCGCAACGTGTGATGCATTCTGCGCCGCTGCCACTGCAAGACTCATCTTGCGTCAACGGATACGTCTCTATTGCAACGCAAATTAATTATCGTACTGTAAACATATAAGATAAAATCCAATCAGGTTTCCCTTCGCGGCCATGAAATGCGGTAACTTATTTAAACGTTTTGGTAAATCGTCGATTAAAAAATCAATAAGACGGAGGTTGTGAAATGGCGCCGGCGCTGATTCTGACGCCGCAGCTCCTCTCTGTTCGGCCGTGTCATTACGAAACAAGAAAAGAAAGTTAAGACCGTTTCAGCTGAGAGAATGTCGCTCTACTCGACTACTTGCGGCAGTGCTGTGCTGTAATTGTAATACATCCCGGCCGTCCTACTAACCACTCGGTCGTGATGTAATCGTTTTAATTTATTTTTGTTGTTTACAAAGCCATCTAATGATTTTATAACTGTCAGCAATATCACTTTAATTGTAATAGGTATGAGTCATATTTAACAATGTTATACTTAAAATATAATAGTAAAACCTATAATACACGAAATAGCTATGAAATACTAATAAACGTTTTAATTGCGATAATTAATTATATAGGAAATAAAGCGACTCTACAGAAATGCGTCATATACGTGCGATTAACACAGCCGATAAGAGATCATATCACCAGAAACTTAATATGCATTAAAAATATAAACTAGAGTACAAACTGTGAGTGACCCTCTTCGAAACCGAACTCGAATACCAACGATGTTTTTATATTGCGTAAGTAAGGTTGATATGTTCTTTAGCAATTATGTAAAGCGATTAATACAGGTAAGGGGAGAGGCGGCGCGGGCGCAACGGTTATGGTAAAAGTGTTACACGGCGCCGCTTGTGCTCGTTTCAGTGACGCAACCGCAAGCGAATGTATGCCAAAACTGCAGCAAACCTCCAACGTTGACTACGATGCTGAACAGGCTAAGTGTTACGTCCGAGTTCTAATGTTTACGTAACCCTAATGCAGAATTTTGAATACAAACTTACTACTTTCGATGATGGATAATTCGTCTGATCAATGCATGATGAATTAATGAAAATTACAAAGTAATTTAGCATCTTAGAAGGTGATTATATCATATGATATTTCAGTGTCTTTTTAAGGTTGCAAATGTAAAACTATATCGCACAAATATACAAAAATAAATCGTCTGTTTGTAATAAGGTGCTTATCAGATGAAAAAATCGCAAAATATTTCTTAAAGAGGACAACTACAATAGAACGATTTAAAAAATATATATATAAATGTAAAATCTACGTTTTTCCAAGCATATCAATCTTAGATAAAATAGAAACAGCATCAAAGAAAGTGTAGTAATAACACATTGTTTCAATAACAACACTATTAATGTTTCCAGGCGATAAGATAGAGTAGGTATCCTTTGTTTATGCACCACACTCAATATAAGACCCCAGATAGGCATTATCTACTTATGTATATATGTATTCAACTGATTCGTTACTCATACGAAACAACTAATTATATGACTTCTAATCTAAAAGTAAATAAACAGTAAAATAAATAGAAGAGGAAGAGTTTACTAAAGATAAATAAGCTATTGAATAGTATATAGATAGCAGTTAGTATGTATTTACTTATTTCAAATCTATTTTTACTTGTTCTCTTACAAATATGGATTTACAAATCTAACGCTTTGGTCATTCTGGTTTAAGAATACACAATTAATATATTGTAATCAATATAGAACATATAATTATCAAATCTCACCACATTGGTATATCGAATTGAAAAAATATAACAATCATGAAATCGACCGTGTGCACATATAACTTCTATTTACCTAATATGTATAATAATATGATGTATATTTCATGTCCGTTATAACCTATATACATATTTAAGAATTTAATCGAATTTAACTTTTATAAAATATTTACAATAAAGTAATGTTAATAAATGGCCATAATAATTGGCAACATGTGACGACGCGTTATCAAGAATGATTTCAATTCATATAAGAACGGTCTGTAATCAAGTAAGTTTACGATGTTAAGTTTATTTGTGTAATTGTAATGCTTATGTGTTATACTATAAGGTACAGTTTAGAATATCAAAAGAGGACGTTTGTATCGATACAAGCGTAAACCAACGACCGCCTACTCGGCAATGAACCCTAGCATTTGTTCTGCTGAAACAATTAGCAGCGCGTCGCGAATCAAACAAGACGTTTTAATAACACCAACTATTAAATGAGTAAAACAGATAGAATCTTAGATTTAGAAGACTATAATTAAATCTAACCTTTTTTTAAACAAAGAATTTCTAATACGCTTGCAATAACATACAATCAATACAATCCATAAATATAAATTTAATTTAAACTTAACAAATGAAAATAAAATTACAATATTACATAAATTTTATAGGTATCTTTCATATTTTCAGAGCAAGTGTAACTTAATTTGCTAAAGAAAGTTAAGCTCAATTGGTACCAATAACGTAAATTGTTTATGTATATAACACAATTACATACGTTAAAAAAGAATAAGTTCAAGCTAAGAATCAAGGTTTTAGCATATTACTTATTGTGCGTATGATAAGGTTATTTATTTTTACTTACAAATTATTTTCAATGCAGAGAAAACTAAGATGAGTTGAAAATACATATACGAACGGTTATTATATTGCAGGGATACGATTTTCTTATGAATTTAAAAATTACGCCACACCATTATCATGCCTCATATTTCAACGACTTTGGTTCATCGTCCAATGTCTCTGAATCGACTGTCGAAGCCTAATGCCATCTTTACATTGAGCAATGCATTCAAGGCGAGCCACATATTAAAAAACTAAACAAATATTCATGTTAGGAAAGCGCAATGCCTTGACTACTGTTGACCATACAGTACATACTTATGTAGGTCGCGTGGTGTTCTAATGCGAGGCCATTAAGTTTAAAGGGAATAAAGGGTTGACTCACATCCGGACGAGACGCTGGAGAAAGTGACTTGATCTAAAAATAGATTAAGGTTAACCTCACTACCAATATTTTAATGTAAAACTTTAACAATATAATAAATAATACTCTTAATAATGATATTGACCTTAGATAGAACAAATAAAAAATTAGAATAAGATTATTTTTTCTCTCATACGGTTAATCCCATGTGTAAGATAATATTCTAACGCATGGCCTGTTTACCTGATCAGTCATACTAATAACGTAAAACACGCTTGAAGTATCGAGGCGTTAATCAAGTAATCAAGCAGCGTCGAACGCTCGTAATCTGTTAGCAGTATTTCCACTACAGTGAATTCATTTCGTTACCGAGAGGTGAACATGACAAATTCAACGTTCTTACAATGTAGTTAAATACACATTTGACTCCTTCATGTGTACTAAAACATTCGACAACTATTTTTATATAGTATAAGAGGAAATCAAATTAGATAGGTGTGAATTCAATTGAATGGGATATGATCGTCATGGAAAATGGCGCCAAGTCTCACGCGGAATCTTATTTTGCTAGCACAGCGTACGAGGAAATAATCCGAGTAGTTATTGTATACAAGTTGCTTGTACTAACTGCTACCTCAGCTCCCACGATCGACACTTATTGTTTGCGTTGCACTCGAAGGTTTCTGCAACGTCTAGGTGTTGAGAAACGTAGGCAACTGAGGCCAGAAAAGGCTATTTGAGAAACCTTTCGAGTTTCGATTGCGAAAAGTGTAGAAAGCTTGTATTTACTTCCATGCAGATATTGTCAAGTAATGCGTATGTAAGCACTCGAATGTGTGAGTACATGGGTTACTTAAACTACTAGACGTCTAAACTAATAATAACAAAACGTTGAATGAACATTGCTTTAAAGTTTCGTCCTTTACGTATATTCATTGATACTATTTGATAGAATTCTATTTCGAACAGTTTCAATGAAGTGGAAACTAACGCAATTTCAAGTTTTATCAGACACACGTGGAGAGGTAATCGCGTCGCGTGACCACCACAACCGACACCGCCTTCGCAATTAACTCACGGATAATATTAATAATATATTTAGCTCCCAGCGCACTTATACCAACCGGAGGCATTTCCTTTTTCCTCGACGCTGTTCTCCAATTAAAATTTAATTTTATGGTTTTAAATACGAACGTTTCATACGCAAAATGAGCGCAACTGTAAATAAACCTTATCAACTATTAAACAATGCAAAAATACAAACTTATCTCGACGAAAACGTTGATAATGCTCGTCTGACTTCCGCCTATTATTTATTTCTAACATGGTTCGAAATAATTATCAAGTACTATGAAGTATGGACGGCTACAATGCGTTTTGCGTGCGGGCAAAGCGCGATTGTACGCTCCGACGCCCCACATGATTACACGCCTTACTGACCAACTAACAACAAACTAACCCTAGAGCCAGTTCAAATAGTGTCAAAAGTTTATGTATTAGTTTCAGTAATCATTAATATATCACAAAATCATTTCAGATGCAGCAGCATTGTTATCTGATGTGCTTATACCGGGCATATTAGTGCAATTTCTGTTAATATAATTATTTTAAATATTATTATAAAAAGTTTTAAATCTTTATAATATATGAACAATTGTACAAGGCTAGCTTTTGTTAAATTATAATTACTTTATTTTACTGTATTCAATTAACATTTTTATTATCTGTACCAAGAACTAAACAAAAAAGGACATATTCACAAAATTCCCCACTTGTAAACGACTTTCCCCATTCTATAAAAAATTTGGAAGCTAACAATATTCTGCTCGAACAAAAGACAGTTGCAGGACAAAAGCCTCTTTATCTTGTGCCAAAAAGAAAAAAAAAGGTTATAGTGCTGAGCGGTTGTATTTGTAAATAGGCTGCAGGTAGATGAAGGTTGTAGGTGTATTTACGAGCCCAACGGTTTAAAAGATTTTTTGCTATTGAAAAGAAAAATAAAAGAATAACGATGCACCTTTCAAAATTCCCACTGCGATATCATAGCAAACGTAAATCTGTCTCCATTTTAGCATTTGAGTTTATATAACAATACATAATTGATGTCGAGCTGATATGGACTAAAAATTTATACATTCACAATAGTTTTAATCCTTGTAAAAAAATTTAAAAATGTATTAATCTTTTTTTTTTAACTTATATCATAATAATATAATTCAAATAAATAAATTTTAACTAGACAATAACTCATTAAAACACATGCGCACGCTTGGTGGCTTTAAAGTAGAAAAATAGTGACGGTGTGAGTTAGTTTAAAAACTTGTTTATGAATATTCAAAACATATGCCTATATTTTATACATAAGTTGGCCTGCATCTCTACCCCTTACATTACGTGCCCAACGGAATACAAAACAGGGCAGCCCCGAGCAACAAGTGGCTTATACGCAATATAAAGAAACCACAAAAACCGTGAGCAGGTAGCGTATAAAAGAGCAAACGATTTATAACCATGTGAATTAGTTATTAGAACCGGTTTTGCTTCGCCAGTACGGATAGGGCCGAAAACGAGTTCGTCAAGCGATAGTGATCTTAATTACAACGTCAGGAGAGTCGTTTCTAGGTATATTTGAGAATATAATGGGAGCCACACCAGTCACACCACTTAACCGCGTCTGCTCTCTACCCCTGCTGAGATTTGAAAAGGATTTGTCAAGCAATAACAACGAGATAGGTTAAGACAAAAATAGGAAGATTAATATAGGCTAAGGACAAAATTATCGTTTAGCTCGTATACCTGGCGCCTGCTTGTAAGGTGGTTTAGATTTAAAAAGATAATATTAATTACAGAAATGTAGAACTTAAAAAATAATGAGTATATTTTTACTGACAAAAATTGACTCAACTTAAAAATTGGAAATACGAAAGAAAAATTAAATGTATATAACTACTAGTAAGAACTATTGCTACTACTAAGTTACGGAAAATAACGTAAATGGGTGCATTATGGATTGTATGACTTTTACTTTTCTGAGGAAACCGTAGTCACCGCCTATCTATATCAAGTCTGGTTAGATTCCCAATCTGGTTGCTGGACTTGTATACAAGATTAGACATAAGTCGTAACTACAGGAACAAATAACACGCAAAAACAACTCTACAGATTTTCCGTAGGTATACTATAATTATGGCGGACGGAACTACCATCGCAGTAAAAGGCACGAGCGAAACTTACCTTGTACAGCTCTGCGCTTATAATATACTCAAATAACTACTTGCCTGTACTATTAGTAACTACATGTACCACTTCTCTGAGAACCTAGCAACAACAGTACACAAATTGAACTCGGATCAATATCGCAATACGAAATAAAAAATTGAATAATTAATTATAGTTCAATATTTTAAAGTCAATCCTGTTATTAAAGTTTCTTTGCCTTTATGAATAAAATAAATTAAATAAAAAGTGATTTTATTTATATAAATAAAAGAAAGTAGTAAAGTAAAATATAACGAATTGAATAAACGTTGTATTGTTTAGTAATAGCTTACTATATTGTATTATATAATCGATGATAAAAGTAATACAATACGTATCAATATTATGATTTCAATATATTTAAAATAAACAAATTCGAAACCCTTCCATTAACTTGTAATTATACACCAATGCTTTTTATTACTTACGAGTCAGTTCTCTAATTATGTAGGACGCGACAACTTTAGGTATTTAAAATAATATTTACTAAAAATAATAACTAAATATTATTTAGACGACAAAACAAAATCATTTTATCACACGAAATTAAAAAAGCGAATTGAATTAAAATAAAGGAACAATAATTCATTTAAGTGGACTTGTTACTTGACTCAAAAACGTGAGATTAAACTTCCTGCTAGTTTTAAAATAAGTAATAAATAAAATTAAAAGTTTTACCAATGTATTATTGTATTTAAACGGTTAGTTTCGTAGGAATTTTACGAATTGCAATAAAATAATAAATGTTAGACTTATGAAGCATTCGCATTACTGTATTCGAGATAACAATATTGTTTATAGCTGCAATAATTATTGTGACAAACAGATGAAACACATGCGTTTACGTCTATTATTTAAATTTAACGTTTATGTATATAGATTTTTATTGTAGATACCTACAAAATAAAGAAATGGTTAAATTCAGAATCTTTTAATTGCAATAGTTCTAACTCATATTAACCTAAAAATATATTAAATATTCTGAAAACCCGCTTCATAATTACCAATGTTTTTAATCATTTTGTAATTAAAATACGTTATTCAACTTAAATTATTTTTTTTTTCATGTCATAACAATTATCTTCAACATGTAGCATGCATGTTTAAATAAAGGTGACTGACCTTACAATATATTTAGATCCAGTAAATAGTAAAATGTCCTTTTTTATTTGTGGGTGGTTTGAAATTTTAATTAGTAAATAAACTGTGCTTACCTTCAAGAACAGATCACCAAAGTCGTACAGCGCAGACTGATGCATTATGGCAGTAGACATTATGTAAAACCAACTCGACACTAGTTACGATCCAGGTTTTTAGTGATGATTTTACGTTTTGTAACGTGCAATTGATTCACTAAGGCACGATTTTCGTAGGTCAGACTCACTGTAATTTTAAGCAAGTTTAAAAAGTTCACGATATTTTCAACAAGAATTTTTAAAAAACCGTTGTATATATTACTGGTGTATTAAATGTTATTAAATCGATGCGTTTTTGTTTTTTCGTTCGGTGACCACAGATTGACTCCGAACTAGTTGGCTTAGGGCGAAGTTTTTTTTAATATCCACAATTGAGCCAGTTTTAAAATTTTTGAACACAATTTCGCAAGCAATGCGAAAATGTACAAAACAGTCCTTTGTTTCGAAATGTCTTCACTTTTTTCGCGTCTATACGGAAATTCACTAAAAGTTATTGGTCTAAACTCTGCGCGAACTGCATCGAAGTAAACTTTAGACAATAAAAACTTTTTATTTGTCCAACTTTATACTCCAAAACGTCTATAATTCTGGCTGCATAAGTCGCAAGTTAAAAATGAATCGCAGTGTCAACGTCCGCGCAAAACGCACCACACGTTCATTCCGTATCACGCTTGCTCGCGCACTGAGCCTGCAATTCGGTTCGCCCGTGACTCGTGAGCCGGCAGCGGGCGGGTGGATTTTGTTTTCAAATCAAACAGCACGATCACGTTTTGAAGCGAGATTCGTTTTCAACTCGGGTCTGCTCGGCTTTCGTCGGTAATATTCGGTGGTCTGTTTTGTTGTTGTCTGCCCGCCATATAATAAAACTGATAAAACTCCGTCGTATTGGTCTTATTTTGATAGAATACTTATACCAATTCTTTTTAATAAAATGTACATAATCAAGTAAAAGGACATTTTTATTCAAATTAGCATAATTATCATGCAGAGTATCAACTTAGCCGCAACTTCGACATTCTTAATGAACTATTAATATCTGCCTACTGGAGACTCGTGCAACTTCTTATAATGTAAAGATATTAATTACAAACCTAAAGACGGTGCAATATAGATACGTACGTACTTTGGAATTAAACTGTTGCAAGAGATAAAGAGCCGTAAATGTAAAAAGTGTATAACTTTTTCTACGCACATGTGTGTAATTAAACGATATTAATAACAGAACTTAACGCACAAGTTAAACCAGCTATATTATACTTATATAGACATATTTATACATTTTGGTGAGGAAGTGCTAAAAAATAAACGGCCAGAACGGTGAACAAACGCAAAAACTTGTAATTTTAGAGCTGGTTCGACCAATCGAGTATCCTCCGCCCGCGCTTGTCTTAGGTTATGATTTTATACAAAAGCGAAGCGTGCGTTTTTTTAATTATGGTTTTTGAAAAAATAAAACTTAAAGAAAATTTTACCATTAATATATCGATTCGCTGATGTTTTATCGAAATTTGAAACATAAATTTCGAAAAATAAAATTGTGAGGTCTTATAACATAATTTTAATTAGTCCTTCAAAGGCAGACAGGGAATTAACTTTTTTCTTTCTAAATTAGATTTGATAAAAAATTAACAAAAAAAATTAATGTTCATATGCTAATTAGAGTCAAGCAAATTGATGTTTTATGAACATCATAAGATGAAAGTTTTAAGAAATTATTATATTTTATCCCCCATAACCGCTAGTTAATTTCTCGCTTCGTTTATGACTAAGTGCACGAGCATCGTTGCTGCGTCCCTCGAGCAACTTTTTATTATAGCATTCGTTGTTTGCAAACCCGTTTGACGGTTTTAGTGTTATGCGCTATGTTGCAGCGAGCTTACGGGAACTAGGTTCTATTCAGGAGTAAGCTGTTGGTCTTATCTTACTCGATCTTTGTTTAAATACACAAAAGGTTGTATCCAATGATAGTTTATAACTATAGATGTTATAAGCTCGTGGATTTTGTTATCCATAATGCCGACCACTTTGGATGACGTTGCCTAGCAACATTTATTATTGGTGTATCTAATAATATTTTATAACTATAGATATTTTACGTTTCCAACTTGTCCAACTTTGACAAGCCCGTCAATTGACATATTGGCCGCTAGCTAGTAATGTAATCCAAAATGGTCTGCACTGTGTGTGCCAAAATCCATGAACTTATAACACATCTATAGTATGATCAGTTTTATCGTTAAATATATATTATCTGTGGTACAATAACCAAATATTAGTAATACGTCAAATAGATGACGAATTTAATATAAAGAGAAAATAATTTTATGAGGTATCATTAGATTTCTTTTTTGATTGTGTTAGAGACATAGATTAATAATATTTTTACGTAGACGATTTTTTTTTATATTATTTGATTGTTTGTATGGTTTATGCGTAGACTAAGAATTTTAATGAGTTCTTTTTTACTGTATTACAATTTTAGTACTCTGACGAACATATCTATTTAAAACAATTGCAATTCATTCATAGTAATATTTTTTTTGTCCATAGAAGAAAAAAAAATTACAAATTCATTATAATCCTTCTATTAGCATTTTTCGTATATTATATATGTTATTACTTAAAATTAAAGTACTCGTATTCATGTTCATTATTATTTTTTTTTTACCATAAAACAGATTACCATAAACAGAACAAGGAAGTCGTAAAACCAAGACTTAGATTTCATTAGCCTGTACTATCTGTAGATATTATTGTTCTAAGCTTAATAAATAAAAAATATTAGAGGATAATCTTATAAATATTATAAAATTAACATATTAAAAAAATATTTTTGAATATGTATTGAATATTGTCAGCAGTGTACAAACATTACGCGGAAGTCATTAAATTAATCTGAAACTTAAGGGCTTTTAAGGGATTCATATAGTACTAATATAGGTATAGTCAAATTTTCTTCACTTGTCTTATTTAGCAGACAAATAAAACGTACTTCTAACCACACATAAGAATTAGAAACGAGAAATTATTGATCGAATGATTGAACTGAATCTTTTTTTTTTAAATTAAACATTTTGAATAAATAAAATTTATTACGTATGGGATACTCAAAAATTGTATTACAGTATCATTTACGCGGACGAGGTCGCAACTGCAGCTCGTTTTTACATACAAGTTAAGAAACCCTAAAAATAAATCGCCATGGTTCATGAAAACAGGTTAAAACAGAATTTTTAGTGTCATTAAATTTCCTTGATTACCAGTTTTTAACCGACTTTAAAAAGGTTCTCAGTTCGGCTCAACGGGTTTTTGTTTGTGTATTACGCGATATCGTCGACGCTTGCGAATCGATTTAATGATTTATTTTTTTTTATTTTGATAGGTTTGCCTTCAGAATTTTCCCATAAAAATTTTATTGATCAATATCCGATAGAAGCCATTAGAACTGAGGAACGAACCCCGTCAACCTTCCGTCGACGGATGACCTTAAATCGTTTTTGATTATTGCAATCGTAGTAAATAGACATTTCAACAGATTCCAAAAACTAAACTTTCGAAAACTTTATTTATTACTAATGCATTAAGTAATATTTAAATGTTATTAATATTTAATTTAATCTTTATGTTCGCATGACTTAAAAGAATAATGCAGCAGATTTTTTTTTTCAAAGATGCCATAATTCAATTAATATTTCGCTGACGATCTTTTTATTCCTACCCAACCAGTCGCTTATACATCTTAACACAGGCCTGATGCCTGATCTCTGATGATAAAATGGAAACAGAAATTTTTATTAAAAAAAGCAAGAAAGTGGTGAAAGTTTTATTTTGTTATTTATTTTGATTATAATTAACAAATAAATGAAGTCTATTTTAAGTTCATTATGTCCATTTTTTTAAGATAAAAATTGTCATTTTGTTTTATCTTTAAAAATATAGGTCATCGAAGATTTTTAAGAAATACTATTTTCTTGTATTATGTTGGACAACCTAAAGTATAAAGCCTACTTACTTTTGTGTGAGAAAAATATCTATTTCGATGGAAAATTCTATGTCAATCAATAATTTGTAATTAACGAGTCATTGCATAAACCTAACATATAAAGCAATGAAGCAAATAAAACTATTTTATTATAACATTTGTATAATACATATGTGGAAGTAATTTTACGTAATAGAAAATATAGTATTTCTTATTATTTAGCAAAATTGCCAGCGAGTCCGATGTCATCTCATGGGAAATATTCTGAAACGCGAGTTGAAACATAAACTGTGACTTTTAGAGATCCTTAGTTATAGATAAAATATATGAAAAATTACAAAGATATAAAAAAAAAACCTTTTTTTTAAAATTATATTGCCTCAATTCAAGACGATGTATTGATACCGCAAATACCTACAACAAAAAAATATTTTACGAATATCAAATATAAACTATTTTATCTGCTGACCAACGATAGTTGCCTCTTAACAACTTTACATCCCAATACTACAAAAAGTTATCAGTACGACTTGCCCTATGTCAACATTATTTTTTACAAAATCTGTAACAAAAATATATGTATGAGTTCGATCACGTATCAAATATGATTAGCAATCATAAGCTCGCAACCCAATTGTACGTCAGAAAATATTATCATACAATGTTTATTCTTAAAGCAATAATATATTTCATTATTAAGAAAACCCTATACGCTTATCAATGACATAAATTGTTAGTTAATCGATAAAGCCAGTAAGTTTCTATATCTTACTGCTTGAAGAATATACACTCCTATGAACTTATTATGTCTTCATTACTTATCTTAATAAGATTTATTTAAATACTGGCTACGTGAATTTACCTGTGTGGTAACAAGTTAATCCAGGATAATTATATTTTACTCAAATCAGTCGGCCATTACAAGGAGTAACAAATATAATAAACTTAGCCATTTATATTATATAAGATTGAATTTTAACAAAGAAGCAATTTACATAGGAAGTTTACACTCGTTTTGTGCGGAATCACATACATATTTCAGGTTTACGCAATGTGTTTATATCCTAAGTCAGTGTCAAATATCTGTCACGTAGTGCTTACTCCTTATTGGCGCTCGGTAATATTACACAATGCATTTAAAATACTGATAACTGATATATATGTATATATGGGAATACAAAGAAATTTTATATAAAATAAACTTTAAATATTATTTAATTAATATATAATATATTATTTAATTAATATATAAATATCCAGAAACAATACAAATTATTAATAGATGATAGAAAAAAGTTCGAAACCAAACGTGTATATGTTATATTGAAACTAAAATTTCTTAGAAACAATAGTTTTAAGTTACCTTATATCGTCGGTGCAATATTTTAAATAACAATGATGTCAAAAACGGTCTCTAGCAAACCTAAAATAATAAAATATGGCCTATATTGATTCTATATCGTTTTAGGGACATCATTCATCAGTGATGCTATTAAGTAACCTACAGTAAAAGTCACCACCATCATAGGAAAACCGAGTTTTATATCGTCGCATTATTTACCGAACAACGCTATGAAAAAGTTATTACTTAAGCACTAGAAGTAGAACGATATTCTTTTTCCAAATGTAATTATCTATATGGCAGATCTAGTGTTATTGATACTGCGGTTTGTGTAAAAAAATTACGGCCTCAGAACTCACTAATTAAGTTTATAATTAGTTATTATCTATATTAATTTTGGTTATTATCAACTACAACGTTCATAGGTATAATATAGGTATTATAAAATATCACTTTGTCTCCAGACAGATCAAGTCCTTGAAATAATTCAGGCTATTTGACTCGAAAGCTAAACATTGACTTCGGTTACTGCGAGACAATTAATATGCCATTCAATTTGCGTATTGACGGTACATTTAGAATTACTGATTCTTAATTTTAAGCTTATTATCATCCTTAATATCGAGAATCTTAAGGTTCGATTTTTCGTGTTAATCAAAATACATATAACTAAGATTTATTTTGTTGTATTTGATAATTTTAAATTTATTTTTAATAACTTCAAATAATATATAAACTTTCAAAGTGTATCTTTGAATATATATCCTTTTTAGTTCAATTATATATTTTAATTTCGTAAGTACGACATACTAGATTCAAGTCAAATACAAACTGACAAAGTACTTACTATCAGCATCTTCAAAACGGAAGTGTAAGAATAATAATTTTACTCAAAACTACGAAGGTCGTAAAATAATCAGGTACCTTAGATATCAGAGACCTTTTTCCTTTGTTATACGCCATAAGCCCCAAGAAAATTAAAGACAATAGTCTTTTTTGTTTTTTTTTTCTCGAAAGCAGGCTTAGATGTATTAACAAAAGTAAAATATTATTTAAATACAATTTTAAGAGAGTTATTTAAGGTGTTGTAAAAAATTAAATAATACAATACCTATGTTTAAATTATTATTTAACCTTTTTTTTTTCTTAATAATCAATCAAAGCAAATGCTGGTAATAAAACAATATAATTGTAAAATGTGATAATAATAAAAATGATTAATTACTTTTAATAAACTGTTATCGATTTTTTTTCATATAAGGGCCCTAATTTGAATCGATTCTTAATCACAACGTACAAAAAACTATTACAAAGCAGGATATAATGATTATAATAAAAATGAAGCAATAAAAAATGTTGACAATATAATTTTGATACTGTATACAATAAAAAAAATACATTTTAAAATAACGCACATAGAAGGACAACAAAGGTGACATTGCTAATGTTTGCTACAAAAGTCCTACCTACCTTAATGTGTAATAAAACTTTATTTACATTTTTACTCGATTTACCACTACGTTAATCGTAATTTTTTTCACTCCTTTTCTAGCCATTATCAAAAAAAATCACAAAAGTTTGTTATAGTATATAATAAAACAGACATTTAATTCTAGATTTGACATATTATCAATTATTACTAAGCGTATGTCATCTAATTTCAACAACCTTTAAAACCAAGTTATTGACCGTGGACACTACAATAATTCCTATATCATAGCATCTATCGGGTGGTTGCACAGGCTTAGCTATAGCTTTCGTATGGGAGGGGTCTATCCAAAGAAGGGTTCGAAAGGAAAATTTACTAAGATAAACTAATTTTTTTCTGGGCCTAATAGCAGTAAGATGATTCAAAATGCTAATCTCAGTTAATTAGAAAATATAAAAACCATTGTCATAACCATTCGTTCAATGTACTAAGAATCGCATCGAATCGAAATCGAAGGGGCGGGTATATACTTCCATGGGTGGTTGTGATAACAATCCGGTCCGACAGCTTAATGTGCTCTGACACGGCGATGAGACCCACAAGGAAAGACCAGCAGGGCAATTATGCGTTCGCTATCGCTAAGCGATACGTTTTGACAGTTGTTTTCTGATTTTGGTATGAAAACGAATGTTTTTACTCTATCACCAGTCTCCATGAATATCTTTCGTTTAAATACGCCAATGCAGATTAGTTTATAATTATGCCAATTTGAAAAAACCTTAGTTAAAGGCTACAATATTATGCTACAACTCATAGGGGCAGTCGGTAAACCTAAAGATCCTTAAGAATGTCAATATATCTGGCATACCATAGGCAAGTGTCAAAACGCAGATGAAACCACGTGACTCAGTTGATTCAAGAATAATTTAACAATTTATTGAATACTAGCTGTGCCCGCGACTTCGTTCGCGTGGATTACAGAATGCTTAGTGTCTCATGCAAAGCAAGGCTGCAGTTTGCGATGCTTCTCAAGAAAGGAGTTTTTTACTGTACGCGGCCGGCCGCGGGTCGGTACCGCCGCGGCGCCGCAATAACTACGTCCCTGCATTTTAAATTTGTAATATCTTCGGAAATATTCACTTAAATTACATGCTGTAAAAAGCATATTGATCTATAATAAATGCACAATTTATTTAAGGTACTTAATTGGATAAGGATTAATGCTGTATTGTTTAAAATCACTTCGTAAATAACCATTTTTTAGTAAAGGATAAAAAATGGTTATGGTGGGTTATCCCTAAGAGATAGACATATACCATCGCGGACTTTTTTGTTGAACTCTTTCAGGTGGACAATACTGTAGTACATTATTTTGGTCTATCTCGTAGGGTTCAGCCAGCGTTTGCAATATAAGCGTAAAAAAACGTGCTTATTTACGACATCACATTAGAAACCTCTAAATTTATCAGCGTTTCTCTACTATATTATGCATGTATTATACATATAAACCTTCCTTAAGAATCACTCTACCTATTAAAAAAAATCGCATCAAAATCCGTTGCGTAGTTTTAAAAATCTAAGCATACATAGGGACAGACAGACGGCGGATAGCGACTTTGTTTTATACTATGTAGTGATGATGATGATGATAAGATGACAAACTTTATACTTTTAAGCTATCAAATTGTTTTTGAATATATAATAAATAACAATCTTGTATTTATTATTTATATTAATTTTAATGTATGATTATGTTTTAGGCCTAGCCTTTGAAACTTACTGTATTCATTATTTTTATATGAAATATTCATGGTATATATTTATTTTGACCTCGAATCTTTTATTTCAAAATAATTTTTAACGCGACTTTAATTTATTTTTTAGTTTGAGATTTTGTTAATAAGTTGAGATTATTACAAGGGCTGTAAATATTTCTGATATTTAGCTAGCTAAAATTGGTTGAATGGTAATAAAGTACTCAATATTTTTTGTTCTTGTCACTTTGTCTATCTGTCTGCTTGTTACTTTTTATGCCTAAGCTGCTAAACAAATTTAGATGAATTTTGGTACAGATATAGATTGGGTCTTGAAGAAGGACACAGGCTGACTATGTTGCAATAACAAGACTCAAAAGACGGTAAATGGGGGATATTATTTTGTATGGAGAATTATCATTTCTCAACGAAATAGGTTTTCAAAATAATTATTTTAAGCAGACGATATTGAGGTTATTAGCTAGTTCAAAATATATCATTCAAATAATAAAATAACTCAAATTAACGCTTTTAATTTACTTGTTAACAATAATTGCAAATACGTTAGGTTTTGTTGATTGAAAGAAGCAAATATACAGTGCAGGCGAAAAGTTCATTTACATGTATAAATTATAGAACAGTTAAACACAGAGCAAACAGTATGTTATGAATACAAAGTAGGTACCTATCGTTGTCTTAGATTTTCGCGATTATTACTCGTTGAAATAAAATGGGTCTTGCAGTCTTTTGGACTTGGGAATTTAAATTTAAAATCCCAAGTCCAACAGACTGCAAGACCCGGGGATACAGTTAGTGCCTTCTGCGTGCAACCGGAACGTTATTCAAGATACCAACTAAGAAACCGTTGGCGGTAGTTGTAAATAATATTTTTCTAAAACCTCAAATAGACAAATGTCACCTTAGTCTACCCGTGACCACGAACGCTGCAGAGTGCTCGAAACGTCGGGATGATAAAAATAATTAATATACGCGATTAAAATAAGTTAAAATAGTTTTATTTCAATGAGGTACCTATATGTTTTAATATTGCAAAGAAAATGGGCTCATTATTTATTAATACTGACATTTTTAGAGATCTGTTATTGATATTTATTGGCTTAATAGTTAATGCCATAAACTGTTACATGTAAAACGATTTTCACCCTGTACAATAAAAATTCCATTGCTATGAAAATAGGAATGGTTATGTGGTTGTAATATACTGATATCGTAATCTCACCAAGTTAACGACCATGCCCAGTATAAAAGCGGCATGTGACGTAATTATCATGTGAAATTACGATTAGTTTAACTTTATTGCTTATACTATATTTCTCTGTTTGCAATTCATCTATATTAATATTTTAAAAACAAGTAAAATTTGTTTGTTTGTTTATATGGGATTTATAAATAATATCATAAATTAATGTCTATAATTAATGATCCAATTTAAAGTATTCTTTTTGGAATAAAAAGATTAATCCAAAAGACGCACGCAGCCCTAGAGGAGCCACAAATGTGTTGCCAGCTTCAAAAGTATTAAGTTATGAAAGGGAATAAAATGTAAAGAAGAGAAACGCATCTATATGAGCTACTTCACACTAATACTCTATTAGAGTAGGGTTGCTATCTCTAAAATTTGGCAACCAGGACAAGACGCGTAAAAACCCCGGATTTTAGATCCTAGAACACGGACAGGTCAGGTTTTTTTAGTATAGTCAGTTAAATCAAATACAGTTGATAATGATATAAATTCATTTTATTTTCAGACTATAAAATTAAATTAAGTCATCTTTTACCATCATTTAAAATGTACCTAAAAAAACAGAATCTAATTACAGTTTGTTACAAATTGTTTTAATAATCATTTACATTTTTTTTAAGCCCGGTCTACAACCGAAATTTTCCCCGGATGCCCTATAAACTAGGACAAATCCGGGAAAACCCGGACGGATGGCAACACTATATTAGAGTAAGGTAGGTGCTACTTCGGCTGAGCTAGCCCCTGTACGAGCTGTATAGCCAGTAAGCTACAGCTATGCTCTACCTCAGTAAAAATATAGCAACTGTACTAAGTTGCTATATTTTTACTGAACCGAAATCTACACAAAGCCACGAGTAGAGTCTAGTCTGTAAATAAAATTATTGGCCATGTTCAGCGCGAATGCGGGCGCGGACGTTGCTAATAACGAACGTTTTGCAAAATGTAACCCAATGTGTTACGCGATAAACGATTTTTACTGCTCCAAATACTTATGTAATGAAGCTAACACAGTCGCGAAGCCGTAAAGTGAAAACCCGCTCATAATGTAACTGCCATTCATAAAATATATCAGTAAAACCTATTACAACATTATTTCGCGAATATGAATAGCTTTGAACGTAAATATTATTGTTTTAGCAAATTTCTGTTGAAAACACTGGCTGAAATCAAATAGTTAACTAGCCACCCTCCCCGGTTTCGTCTGGGTTATTCATACCTAGACTAACTACCGCTACTGTACCCATTTTAGTTTAGTGGTCTAAACTTTTCAAAAGCGTCGATACAAATTTGCATTTATTTCTAATCAGAAATAGGCATATCATGTTTCTTACTTCTAAAATGATGGACTTCAATACAACCGTTTATATTTTAGCCCTTAGGATCTTAGTGGATATTTACAACATAAAAGGTATCGACTCTGCATTTTTTGAATGCCTATAAAATGAACTGTGTCCCAATATGCAAACGAAAAAAAAAATTTTAATTTTAACTAATATTATGAAAACCATAATCGAGATTATAATCGTTAAACCTAATTTGCATGATTTATTTACCATGATTGGTTAAGTAACATATAACCGTATTTTATACTGAGTACAAGTTCTTAATTATAATATATTTCTTTATCCTGTACATACTTTTGGTAAGTAAAATCAATTAACGTTGTCTGTTATTCGAGGAAGTTGGAGATTATTGCAAAACAACCTATTTTCTTACGTTACAGCTTCAATATAGCGTTAAAATGTTACAAAATTTATTACGAAAACTAAGTTAAACGGTATAAATTAAAGCAGAACAGCGAATTATTCGTGTGAAACGGGTGTTCCGTAGACGATAGTTTAAATTAAATACTGAAATTAAATTAACCCTTAATTTCATATAACAAGAACCCCTTTTTGTTGGAATTAGTGGTGACGTTGTAGTTTTGAATTTTGTCTAAAACTTTCGATACATTGAGATGTATTAATGATAGGTATCCTTAAATATTAGCATTATGATACAGTATCTAAATATATACCTAACGTTTCATAAAATATATGGAAACCAGTGGATGCAATTTCAGCGCCACCTATCGGTAGAATTGCGAATCGAAGCCATCTAGCGACCCACTCAAACATACAAAAAATATAACCAAAAATTTTCTGTCTCTCGATAATGGATCTTTATGAGATTAAGCACGACGGAATGAGGGATTACAATATAGCATATACTTAATTATACCTCGAGTGATAACCAAACAACAATAAAATCATTAGTAAGTTCTGGAAACTTTTGATGAATTCAGGGAAAAATTTTATATTTAATGTCACGGTTGTGACAGGATTATTGTTATTACTTTTCTCTGCGATAAGTTTCCTTATCAAATAAATATTAAGATACAATGATCCGTTTTACCAACAATGTTACAGAACCCTTAAAATATTGTTGTTATAATGTTTTCAAAAATGAAAATCTGAATAATTATTAATTTAACCTAAATTTGTAGTGGTTAATTCAATTGGGAACGTTATGTTTTCCTACTTTAATAAAATAATTTATATTCTATTGAAACGAAACTTTAAGGTACATTATTATTTTTTATTTAGAAAAAGTTTATAGATTCATCAATTATTGTCTATCACAATTAGAACAGGGGAGATAATTAGATACCAAATTATCACACACATTTTTAATGAACACAGTAATAATTAATAAATTATATTGTTAAATGACAATGTTACTTAAAAAAATAGTGTATTTTTTTTATGAAAAGTAAAATCCTAATGCAAATTGCACGTGCCTTGATTTCAACTTAGTAATTACAAAAAGATAAACATTTTTTGTTTTGTTTTATATAAGATGAACATAATTAATTTTTTTTCCGCTATTGTGACTGTAAAATATTTATAATTCTCGTGTCAGACACTCATCCTTTGTGCATGTATAATTTGTACATATTAATGTATTAATTACATATTAAGGATTATTTATCATAAGCGATATATATAGACTCACCGTTTTATTAGAGCAAAAATAAAAAAATAAGTAAAATAAAATTACGAGGCGACGTGGCGCCTATCAAAATTGCACGACGTATATGGATTCCAAGGTCTTTTTAGTGTTCCATACTTAAAAAATTGTAACACTTATTATTCTGGCGTCTATCCGATTACTTTGTAGTCGTGAAGTGTGTTCGGAAATTTACTAATTTGGTAATAGGTTTGATTCCCACAAATTTTCCGGAAAGTAATCAACAAGGTATTTACTAAGTATGTTGCCGAATTACTTTAAGGTACCTACATAATTACATTTAGTGCGTTCCGCGTAAAACGTGACAGATATTTTTCCGCTAATACTTCACGATCTGAATGCTTTCATACAACATAGATTTCGTAAAAACAACGTACGTAATAACTTTTTCATTCGTGCATCACGACTTACGATAAATGCTTTAATGATGTAGCCCTTTTAATAAATGTTTGAATATTTTTAAAACGAAGGTAATTGGAAAAATAACGTATAACTTTATAAGTATATTTATGTTGAATTACTCCATTGCTTGATACTATCATAGTCATAAAACTACGTAGAATTTTGTAAAAAAATTTAGACAAATTTATACATATATAAATGTATATTCATTCATAAGTATACTTAATTTAATAATTTAAAGTCGCTCGCGCCGCGTCTTTTAAAATTTATATGTATAATACACGATAACAAGTTAAAACATTTTACATATTACCGACATTATTATTATCGGATTAAATTTTTATTAAATTATTAATCACCCTACTAAATCAGGACAATTCAATGTAAATATGACAGGCGGATACTCAAAATACCTACATGAATGTTAATTATTTTGAGTGGTTTCTTCCTAATTTATTTATAATTAAAAATCTAAAAATATTTTGTCTTTACTTTTTTTCTTTGAATATAAAAGCCTTTTGTATGCAATATTTAATACTTAAAAATATTTTCGTACTAAAACATAACTATCTCCAAGTAGAACTCTTTTGTTAATAAGATGTATTCTCAATCATTTAGGTTTTTACCCTTATAAATGGATTTTTTTTCAAATTTGAACGAAATCAACATGTACGAACAATTCAATTGAAAAAAATATTTTAATCGGTTTTCAAGTAGCAAAGATATCGTATAACATACATAAAAGACACACAATAAAATCTGTTAATTTGAGTACCTCGTACATTTTTAAGGACGGTTAAAGAACAAAAATTTGTATAAAATTTAGATGCCATAGCAACTATGTATAAACTTTGCTTTCACCGTATAAAAATATGAGGAGAACTTTGGAATCCAACCTTGTGATGTTATGTTATTGTGCTTTTGCCATGATATATGCCACCCATCAATGTGCACAGTGTAGTACTAAATATTATGCACATAGTTAATTGTAAACAACCAACGTATAATCTTAAAATGTTTTATATGCACACAATTAAATATAAACGCTTGCGTTTATCTAATCTTCGGT
This sequence comes from Hypolimnas misippus, assembly GCA_037950945.1. Lineage (NCBI taxonomy): Eukaryota > Metazoa > Arthropoda > Insecta > Lepidoptera > Nymphalidae > Hypolimnas > Hypolimnas misippus. The sequence goes on from JBBEEQ010000019.1 coordinate 7,444,208, forward strand.
TTCTAAATGCAAAGTTTACTACAAACACTTAATCTCGTTCAATAAATGAAAAAATAATACTGCTATTATATTTATCTTCAAGAAAAAATTTTTGCTGAGCTACCGCCCTATATTTGTTCGAGATATTTATTGTCGTACGCTTAACATTAACTCGATAAAGGGCAGAGGATCAGGAGAACACTTTTAATTCCGCGTCGGGTACCTTTATGGTGTGCTTACATTAAAAGGGCACACCGATCACCTCGAAACACTGCCGGGTTGAGAGTAAACACGTGAATGTGAATGCCTCTTGTTATATTCATGTACATTCAACAGAGGCCATATCTTTACATTAATAATAAATTATATTGGAGCACCAAAGAACGACTTCCAGATTGATTTCTATATATCTTTAAGATATGTAATAGTTTTGGCTTTTATTAACATTAGTAGAAACGGATATAGATTTATCACGATTTTATCAAACTATTTTTGATAATGTAGTGATACAAATACAGGCAAAAACTAGCCCAATGACGAACGGACTTTACAAAAAGTTGAAAATGACTTAAGATACATTACAACATGGAAAAATAGCATTATGACATACATGTTGAGTACGGGGAATGTTTGTTTATTTTTAAAGCTTTTTTAATTATCAATGTGAATTTTAATTACAATTTCATGTTGTGGAAAAGAGAATATCGTAACAACTATGTGTTGAAAATTCTAGGAACAGTAAGTATACGTGCTAGCATGCAGTAAAACGGTCTCGTATTTTAAACTCCGAGGAATATTCTAGTTATTAAGAGACCTTGCCATAAAAGTGGGCTTTATCTGTTTAAAAAGTAAAAGACATAAGTACTCGTTAAACTAGCTTAACGAATGAAAAAAAATGACGTTCCAATGTTAGATGTAATAATAATGCTTTTTAAATAATAATTATTTTCATAGAAAGATATAACAGACTTTAAACAGAATTGCTGTTGTATACCTGTAGACAAACGATCGCGGGTCATTTGCCTTGAGTTATTTAAGAGTTTCTCTGTTTATTTTCGAAGATGTTCCTTACATCCTATTATATTATATAGGTACTAAAACATTCCATAAAATATGCATTTAACTACCAAAAAGAGCCACCAACGAAGGTAGTTGAGCAAATCCCGGCTTCCCAATCATACATACTAACATACGGATATACATGAATACTAATACATAATATACTATTTTTAAAGTCCGCTAAAAATAAAACAATTGCTCGCAAGGATTTTCTTTCATTAAAGATATAAAAAGTATCTTTATCGTCCATTGTAGTTGATGCAACATTAATTATTGTAATGTTAATTTAAATTATAACGCAACCTCCATACAAAACATAGTTTCAGTGTTACGAGTCCGTTAGAATGGACACTTGATTATTGACCTGTAAACACATTTTCGATACAGCAATTGCTTTTCGCGTAATAATAACAGATTTACAACACAATGTTGCAACGAATCTATTGATGTAATTTTTGGGTTTACCTGTATAATTTAGAGGTTTCATTTTAGTGACAAAAAAGAAAAGAATTGTTTTACATTGATATTATATCTTATTCTCAAATAAGGTGAGAAATTTAGTGAAGTACATTTAGGTATAGTTTTGGGAAAAGAGTGCACTTCAAATTATTATTATTAGCAAAGACAAAAAAGTGGTTTCAACAAAATTAAAAGTCATGAACTTAAGCTGCACATTAAAATATAAATCTATATTATTTTCTTTATATTGAACTTTTTAAGTTAAGTGTTGTTTTTTTATTTATTTTATCTGTTAATCTAAATAATGCAATGAGAGGCGTGATAGGAGCAATGCAAAAACAAAGGTTTACGTGTCCGAACACAATTACCCGCGCACGCACAGACAATCGTAATCGTTTCGTCATAGTTTAACTAAATCAACAATTATGAATCGATTTGCGTCCCTCGTATCGATTTTTCTTAACACACATACGTCAATGCTAAAGAAAAATCGATTATTTATAAAGTATTTATCGATTATTAGTATTTTTTAAATCTAACCAACCGTTTTTGAGTATGTACATGCCTATTTTTATATAATACTAGCTGTACCCGGCAAGCACTGCGGCATTGCAGTACACTAAAATATATTGATTATTTGAACAAGGATCCAAGTCGCTTTCCCAAGGACGCCCAACTAAAGTTTCATTAAAATTCGATCAAAGGTTTTGGATCGCATGACAAACAAACAAAAATTTATATATATGTGTGTGTGTGTGTGTGTGTGTATAACTACATATATTGATGACTGAATTCGCTCACTACTGACTTATTATAATCCGTCATTGTCACGGTTATCACGAAAAGCGCGGAAGTGAATTTGTACCTCATACTTTACAAAAGTACGTTTCCTTTGTAAATTTTATTTTAAAGCATTTAATACTTTTTTTCATACAAGAATAAAAATTTGCTCCTTTTCTGAGTAATTACGGTGCGCTTAAATACCGTTATTATTACATGTAACCGATTTTACAAAAGCAGGTAACAATTTCGTTTTTAAAGTGCATCTGAAAAATATACACACTTAAAGCAGCAGTATTAAATATTATTATTATATATTATTTCTTATAATTTCAATTATGTATTGCGTATAAAAATTGGAATTAATAAGCGTTTCCTTAGTGCGTTAAGGAAAAAAATACAAATATTTTTATTCGTTACTAGTTCGCGGTTTTCCTTTGTAAACAAGTGATTAAAGTACACTCATTAACCTATTTTTCTGCGCTAACGAATCGGATGTAATTAAGAATGTATATTTCTGGAACGATATCCTGAAAGGAAGTGAATTTGTTAATAACCTTTACGATAAAAGTTAGAAAAAACAGTATCATTAATTTTTATTAATGTAAGTCTTGTATTTCGTAGAAAAATAAATCGACATATTTTCACATATAATTATGATGATCTATCGTTAAAAAGAGGCAAAAAAGTCTTTTAAATTTAAAATACATTTAAATAGCTTACTGGGATGTATATACGTTCCATAGGATAAATTTTATTGCAAAGTTGTGATGTGACAGACATGTTGGCGCAGTGGTTACTGCCGCTGACTGAAGTGCTAACGATCGCGGGTTCGATCGAATTGGCCATACGGATATTTATCGTGGTCTGGGTTTTTGTGTTTACGCTGCGTGTGTTATCGTTGTATTTTTTTCTTGTGTATATTGTATTGTCTTTAAATAAAACTTAAAAAAATAATATTAAAAAAATAAAAAATTTAAAAATCATTATCATCACTACATAGTATAAAACAAAGTCGCTATCCGCCGTCTGTCTGTCCCTATGTATGCTTAGATCTTTAAAACTACGCAACAGATTTTGATGCGATTTTTTTTAATAGATAGAGCGATTCTTAAGGAAGGTTTATATGTATAATACATGCATAATATAGTAGAGAAACGCTGATAAATTTAGAGGTTTCTAATGTGATGTCGTAAATAAGCACGTTTTTTTACGCTTATATTGCAAACGCTGGCTGAACCCTACGAGATAGACCAAAATAATGTACTACAGTATTGTCCACCTTAAAAAGTTCAACAAAAAAGTCCGCGATGGTATATGTCTATCTCTTAGGGATAACCCACCATAACCATTTTTTATCCTTTACTAAAAAATGGTTATTTACGAAGTGATTTTAAACAATACAGCATTAATCCTTATCCAATTAAGTACCTTAAATAAATTGTGCATTTATTATAGATCAATATGCTTTTTACAGCATGTAATTTAAGTGAATATTTCCGAAGATATTACAAATTTAAAATGCAGGGACGTAGTTATTGCGGCGCCGCGGCGGTACCGACCAGCGGCCGGCCGGGGTCGGGCGGCGCGCTTCGCCCTATAGCATTTCATGATTTGCAGCGATCGCACGCGTTTGTCGGAGCTCTCTTGCGAGGAAAATATCAATCTATACTAATAATAAAATTCTAACGGGTCGCTATCTGTACATGAAAGATATATGAAAAAAAATCTTCTTGGGGGTCTTTACTAACGCAATAGAACCCAAAACAATGATTTTTAGAATTCTTATCTGTTTGTCTGTTTATCTGTGCGTTTGTGCACGCTAATCTCAGAAACGGCTTATCCGATTTAGATGCGGTTTTCACTAATATATTGTAGTAAGCTTCACTTAACATTTAGGGTTTGTTTCATGTCCATCGGTCCATAAATAAAAAAGTTATGTCAATTTAAAGAATTACGTTGAACATTTTTTGTGCCTATCACTAAATACATGAAAGTATATACAGTACTTACATCAAAAAATACATTTTTTAATTTTTTGTCTGTCAGTCTGTCTGTCTATCTGTTTGTTCCGATTAATCTCTGAAACGGCTGAACCAATTTTGATGGTACTTTTACTTGCAGTTAGCAAATGTTATAAGGAGTTGACTTAGGCTTACTTCTGTTTTAGATATTTTTAATCTATACATATAAAAAAAATCCTAACGGGTCGCTGTCTGTACATGGAAGATATATGAAAAAAACAAATTATTTGGGCCTTTACATACGCAATAGAACCCAAAACAATAATTGTTAGAATTTTTGTCTGTTTGTCTGTTTATCAGTGCGTTTGCACCCGCTAATCTCAGAAACGGCTTATTCGATTTAGATGTGGTTTTCATGATTATATTGCAGTAAGGTTCACTAACATTTGGTGTTTATTTCATTTCAATCGATTCATAAAAAAAGTTATGTTAATTTAAGGGTTTACGTCGAACAGTATGCTTTTTACTAAATGCATGAAAGTATATACAGTACTTACATCAAAAAATCAATTTTTTTATTTTTTGTCTGTCAGTCTGTTTCTTACGACTAATCTCTGAAACAGCTGAATGAAATTTGATGGGACTTTCACAAGCAATTAGGGGATGTCCATTAATCAGGTGAGGTCTAGAAAGGGAGAGGAGATGGAAGAAGCAATTCACGAAATATTACAAAGTCTAAAAAGTTCTTCAAAACATGACGTAATTAATGGACAGCCCCTATAGCTAATATTATAAGGATTAACTTTAGCTAATTTTGTTTTAATATATTTATTTTAATGAATAAGTAAAAAAGAGAATTACGCGATAACAAAATATTGTAGAAACCAATAAAATAGTGAACAATTTCCGATTTAAGAAGGGAAGGTATAAAAATAAATAAAATTGATGTGTCTGTTTGTAATTATAAAAAATGCATATAAAAGTATACACGGTACTTACAACAAAATTACCAATCTTAAAATTTTTGTCTGTCTTTCTGTCACTCAATTTTTTTCGGCTAATATTTGAAACAGCTGGACCGATTTTGACGAAACTTTCACTGGCAGAAAGCTAATGTAATAAGGAACAAAATTGAAACCAATGAAATTGTGAACAATATTTGATTGAAATAGGGAAGATATATCTATACTAATATTATAAAGAGGAAAGATTTGTTTGTTTGTAATGAATAGGCTCCGAAACTATTGGACCGATTTCAAAAAATTTTTCACCTTTGGAAAGCTACATTATCCCCGAGTAACATAGGCTATATTATATTTAAAAAAAAAAATTAGGGATCCTTACTAAAACTCTAATAATATAACCCAAGGTGTAAAAAATGACCTAAAAATTCCTTACGTCGCGTGCGCTGCGAAAACTATTGATGATAGAACAAAACCATTTACTACGACATTGCAGAACTCATCATTATCTACAAAAAGTGTCGCGACAGCATATGTTTAAATATTATAGTTATGTCACAGTAAGCGGTTTTTTGTTCTAAAATTTTAATTCATATGCCGCCGCTTGAAAAGGCTCTTTATTTGTATCTTGGTATTAATCATTATCAAAATAAATAAATTACTTTATATTCAGGACGGGTTCAATACCTTTTTATAACTTTTTGAATTATTCAACTCGGACATTTCATTCGGAAGATATCACGAGTTTAAAAATGCAAGTTTTAGAATAAAGTCGCGTGGTTGCCGCTCACCACGCTCAGCTAGCCAGCATGCGATGTAGGCTCCATGTAAGCGTCACAGGGGTACGGGAGGGAGTCAATGTAATAAAATAAAGTGCCGCGAGTACATTAATAAAAACTATGAATAAAAAAAATCATTAAAAAAAATTCAAACTTCCTTTATAATTTTACTTTTTTTTTTAACCCGACGCAAAAAAGAAGGGTGTATGTGTGTGTGTGTGTGTGTGTGTGTGTGTATGTACCCGTGCGAAGCCGGGGCGGGCCGCTAGTAATATCAATAACGCACATGTATCCGTTTAATAAACCTAGTTATATTTTAAAATGTTACGATCATAAATATATATCATTTTCATGTAGTCAACTATATACTTTTTTATAATCACCTACACAAATATTTTTTAAATGGTGAATCTTATAAAACTGTATACATTGAATAAAAAGCGTCTCGTTACATCAAGAGATACCACTTTACCGCATGCTAATTATACTAGAATTTTCCACTTCACGCATCTGTCTATATCGATAATCTGCATACACCAAGTTGATCAGCTCTCGAGACACAGGTTTTGCTCGATAAAACTTCCTTACAACGTTAAAACTATAATCACTCATCCTCTTCTATCTTACGGACAATCTATTAAGAAAAGAAAAAAGTACCAAAGATCTTTAGATTTGTTTATATCAAATAGTTCTCTAATCGCTAATAGTTCAAATAGCGTTGATCACATGAGGAAACCGGCAACCGGTTTCTCACAACCGACGTCGTGTCGCCAAACGTGCACGCACGTCTATAATAGCCCCTTCCTACCTACAACGTAGCAATGACGTAATATTGTACTTATACTCTAGATATAATTAATAGATACCATTTACAGCTAACTGTTACGATCGGGTGAATTCTTTATGTGTTTTATTGGTGATTAGGTCCAACTCCAATCGAGGAAATTACGCGGAACGTGGTAAGTTGTTACGAAAATGAGGATTAAAAACGTTTATGATATACGTAATGGTTACATTGTTATTATGTATCACATACATCTTGCGTCCGTCCTTGTATAACAACAAATATCGCTTCACTAAAGGACCGTCACTAAATGCCCCATGTCAGGGATTGATGATATTTGACAGGCAAACAAAATATTCCTAGGTCATAAAAGATAGGGTAATATTCTGCACATATAAAGCTTGATGCGAACAGACAGATCCCAATTTTCAGTAGCCTTATAGTCTTTAGTATAATATCTTCAACATTATAATGGAAATGTTCAAAACTTAGAAAATTAAAAGAAAAATAAAACATGATAAAAGAAAACATGCAGAATTGATTTTTGTTTTTGTATGTTTTTGAACGTACTAAAATTATTTCATAGCGTTTCGGGAACTATAAAAAATTTACTACATAATATAGTACTGTATTTGAAGACTGTTATCACAGATAACGAAAATTGATATAATGATTTAAGCAATATATATATCATATTGCTTAGTTGTTATATATTAGGTCATAATCATATCTAACGTCCAAGTGCCGACTGTCGCTCGCCAACATTACATTGTCCGTTGTAAATAAATCAATTTTCATACGGATACTATTAAATTATCAATATCGTACACTGTGTAAGTCTGTAAATACATACGTGCGGGTCATACCGTAAACATTTTACGACTAAGGATGCTGGATCATAAACGTGCTGTTAAACTTTCAATCACGATGGACATAGAGAGACATGCAGGTATAACGCGTGACGTGAAACTTTAAATAAACCTATTTTTGAATATATTAAAATTAGAAGTATTTTAGTATTAAAAAATTCTACTTTATAAACGACTATACAGAATGATTCATTCAGATGGGTCAGTAGGGAGAAATCTGAAACTATAATAGCTGAGTTGAAATGGTGTAGATGCTATATTAACAATTCTACACCACCTACTCTGTTATATTCTGCAACAAGTAGTAACAAAATAAGAATGTTTTTATTATCTATCGCGTTAGATTCCCGAGCTGTGTGCAGTGTTTCTGTAAATCTTTTAATACAGTTTTTGTTAACTTCAACACCGATGACATGGTTTAACAAACTCTAGTTATCACAGACTCATCATATTTCACGCGTCTGACTCATTTGAATCAATTATCTTGTTAAGTTTCGTATGATTTGTTTATTAAGGTAAAAATCTCAACAATTTTTGTATCAACTGCAATGAATTTACCATTTATATTTTTCCATACTATAAATTTGTTTTTTGCTAAACATTTAAAAATATATTCTCACATACAGCTGCTGATAACACTGCACAAAAAGTAAAATTCGGAGATATTGATGTATTCTGGTAATGCGTCATGTATTTGGACGCTGATAAGCAATACTGTGTCAAGCCACACGGACTTCATTTTGAGAAAATGGCGTCTAAAGATGTCAAACAAATTTGTTAAAAATTTAACAAATTTGTTTGAAGAAGTATATATCCGTCTTTTCTTTTATTTCTTGATAAAAGGTATAATTAATTAAATTCAGACTAATATATTTAATATATTATCTAATAAAAAAGTTTTTCAAATATTTGAGGTTATTGTCTAAATTGCAAAATATGGAACGCACTTGAATTTCGAACCAATTCATTAAGAAACTTTTTTCCGTACTTATTTAGTTTATATGACTTCATGAATTTGACTTTTTGTGGGTTGACACATTATTGCTTATCAGCATCCATTTAATCATATGCAAAAAAATTTAAGACACGTAAACTAAATAAGTACGAAAGTAAGTTTCATACTTTTATCAAAATCATCCTTTTATAAAAATAGAAAACAAAAAATAGAAACATTTCTCTTCAAACATAATAAGGAATAGGTTTGACATATTAAACGTTATTTTATCAAAACGAACGTCCGTGTGGCTTGACATAGTATTCATTAGCAGCGTCCATATATAAAGTCACTTAAAATCTCAGTGGTTAAATAAAACAAAAAGACAAACTTAAAGAATGGAAAATGAAAGATTATCAGATAACAGAGACTTATAAAATATTTATGAATAAATTGACTGCAATAAAAAGTATAAATTCATAGGTACCGATAAAGAATACCCAGAACATCCGACCTATATAATAATTGTTATTCTAATAATACGTTAAACGTCCATACTAAACGAGGCTGCGTAAAACAAAACAAACGATCAATCATCACCGCGAGTAATTTTTTGTAAAGTCGCCCGAAATGCGAAGTTACATAATTTAAGAACAAAAGGGTCTCTCAAAAAAGTGTGCCCGCAGAATGGTCCTAAAATAAAACGTCTACGAGTTATGTTCGTAAAGTTAAACCCGTAGTAGGCTATTCGAGCCGTCACATAAATCGCGTGCGGGAGTGGAAACAATAAGCCTTATCGCCCACTGATACTTTGTAACTAACCGCTAAACAATTTTAAATTATGGCAATGTATTTAGCAACAGTCGTTGGGTTCCAAACCAAACCAGTTCCATCTTAACATCATCCTTTAGTTTAAAATATATTTATCGCGCAGTAAATAGTGGGTACTCGCCTTAACCCGAGCCAAATGTGTTTTTGATTTTTTTCAACGAAATAGTCGGCCAACGGCTATTGCATAATCGTGAGGCGGCCCAAACATTCTATGCAATCTCAGAATCGCAGACGAAACTTTAACAATTGTCTTTAGAAATATCTCTGCAATGCGAATTAATATATTTCTTAGTTTCTTAATAAATGCTCTTTTCGAGTCGGCTTATATCTGATAAAGTGAATATCTTTATGGGTCTATATTGATAAAAACTATAGACAAATAAATCTTTTGTGTGCTATCTTTTTACTCTTAATTGTAAAGTTAATTACTTAATCTGAAAGAACGTTTCAATGTTTCAAAATCATAGTTTTCTAGTATGAGTTAAACCAGAAGGTATTTTACCTATAACCGACTTTTTTAATTAAAATGTATTATTTATTCTAAGAACGTCTACTTGTTATATATTTTTCGAGTAATCTCTTGTCTTAACTTTGGTATAGATAAACAAAAATATGAGGGATAAATAGAGAGCTTATCATCGACACCATTCATTAATTACTCTTATCGCTCAAAAGTAGGTTGCAGTTGTGATAGTATGATTTTATTATTTATATTTCCGACAGCTTAACCCGGATGTGTATCGGACATTATTTCACATAAAAAACATTATATATCATAAAGTAATACTTCTATCGTCTGTACGTAAATTTGAATAAAAATTTTATAAAGTTTATAGTAATTATATTCATTTTAGCAATTATTTATACGGAGTTCGAAGCCAAGGCTGATTATTACCAATTGTTAATGTAGATTTTGTTGGTGGTTCTAAGTAATACGCATATATGCATAAAATATAGAGTATAACTGACTAAAATAAAAAAAAAAACTTAAAAATGGTCATTTATTAAAATAAGTACAGTAGTTTTGAAGTTTATTTTTCTCATACAATAGTCGTTCTTTCTTCAGTAATAAGAGTGAGTTTACTAATACGAAGAGAAGACAAAAATAAATAAGATTTTTAGAAATTTTTTCGCCCTTAAGGTCGGTGCACATTTATTTTACAATGATAACTGGTTTCGTTCGCTTGCCGTACGCTGTTTGCAATTGTATGTTATCATTGTAAAATGTACTTAAATTGTCTGATTTAAGGTCTCTTTTTATTGTTCATCCTTTTGTCTCGTGGGAGCTGAATCCTATAAGTGAGCTACGATCTTTAAATTTGGCTTTTGACGTTGACGTTAAATGCTACCACTAAATTTGCGCACACTTACACTGATGCCACAGGTCAGATATCAAAAGTTATCAGTTTAAAGATTAATTATCCCACAAGGTTTTAGTATGTGCAACATAATTGCACACGTATTAGTTACAGAATTATGTTAATACTTAAAATGGGACATGACTGTATGTGCAAAGAGAACAAGCCAAGCAACCCTAAGATTAAAATCATTCTTTGTTATTAGTAAATAAAAAAAAGAGTTGATAAAACAATTATAATTACTTACTGTCAAACTTCGTACCACTTTAGAATCAATAAATATCATGTTAACCTAATAGCCTTTCTATATAAAACTAGCTGTTACTCGCGACTTCGTCGGCGATGTTTGTGATACCAACGTCATAGTAGCTTTATGCATACAAAGTTTTATACAAACTTCCATCCGCTATTTTATACCCTTGGGGGTAGAATTAATTAAAATCCTTTCTTAGCGGATGCCTACGTCATAACATCTACCTGCATGCCAAATTTCAGTCCGATTCGTTCAGTGGTTTGGGCTGTGCGTTGATGATCACTATGTCAGTCAGTCAATCATCTTTGAATTATATATATTTAGATGTAAATGAAATTAAATAAATCAACTTCAAAAATGGATTTAATACAAGTAAACTAAAAAGAAAAAATAAATATTTTCTACAACATTTTGAAGTTGATGTTAACTAAAACCCTTTTACGCGTTATTTACTGGCACGTCCCCATTACCTTATACTATTTAATATACATGGATGTTACTCCCAATTCAAAAGAATGGATCAGAGAGAGCGATCAACGTCACAAATAATTATAACAAAATAACCACAGATTATAATTATATACACTTTCTAAGCGACCCTTTATTCCAGCATATTTTCTATATTTTGCAACTGACTAATCAACAATTATAAAATAAAACACGTTCAGTCATGCGGTTTTTCCGTGTTTCGTCTCCATCATCTTTATGTGTCTTTTTACAAGTATCCTAAAAAATATATTAAATCTATACATGAAAACAAACCATTGAAATTATTTGTCGGCTTTTTAAAATAATGTACAGTATTAATGATTATATATACATGACATTGTAAGGACAGGAACTTTTTATCTCGGTCAATGATTTAGTTCCCCCGGGATGTCGAGTAAGGTAAATGAAACAAACGCCGGCAGACGCGAACGAATACCAATTTGTAATATATACGATGCGATTTAAGTGTACCTATTAACAACAACAACAACAACAAATACTCTTTATTGTACACCAATAAAATAAAACAAATAAAATAGATACAAAAAAGGTTAAATGTACAAAGGCGGTCTTATTGCTAAGATAGCAATTTCTTCCAGACAACCTTTGGGCATAGGACTGGAAAAAAAAAAAAACCTAAAGCGGTTTGGAGGCGTACAAAGCAAGAGTTATAAAATAAATTGACTTAAATATATTATATACATATCAATATACATATATAAATATAGAAAACATATATATACAAAAATGTAATACATACGATATATACATATACATACATATACCTACATACATGTAAATAAATGTGTAAAAATAAATTATGACGTATTAAGCGACAAGTAATGTTCCTTTAGATATTTTTTAAAACAAGCGTGGGATTGCGCTTGTCTAATGGGAATAGGAAGGGAGTTCCATAGGCGTACAGCTTTTACTGTATAGGAATTGGAATAGAAGGAAGATGAATGGGAAGGAGTTTTTAAAGTAAGGGTATTATTGGATCGAAGGGAACGTTCGTGGGTGTCACAAAGGAACTCAAAGCGTTCTTTAAGGTAAAAAGGTGTGTCAGGATGAAAAAGTACACAGTAAAGTAAGGAAAGGATATGCGTATTCCTGCGAAAGCGAATCGGAAGCCACTTGAGCTTATTGCGAAATTCGGAGACATGGTCATATTTGCGGAGACCAAATATGAACCGTATACAAAGGTTTTGGAGACGCTCAAGTTTATTTAATTGCTCCTCTTTAAGATCGAGAAAGCAAGTATCAGCATAGTCAAGAATGGGTAATAGGAGAGTTTGTGCCAACGCAATTTTGGTAGGCAATGGAAGAAAATACTGCAGCCGGCGAAGAGAACCCATGGCTGCAAATAATTTTCTACTAAGCTCGCTTACCTGCGGCGACCAAGACAGATAACGGTCAAAGACGACGCCGAGGTTTCTTACCTTATCGCTATAATTAATAATTGTGTTGTTATACGTAACTGGTGGTACAAGTGACCAATCTATACGGCAGACCAATTTGGGACTTCCGATTATGATGACCTGACATTTCGATGGGTTAATTTGTAGACCAAAGGAGATACTCCATACGTGAATGTCTTGCAGGTCATTATTCAAGTGTGTTATGGCCGTTGGTAAGTCAGTCAGTTTTGTGTGGGAGTAAATTTGGAGATCGTCTGCATACAAGTGGTAGAGAGAAGAAATATGTTGACTTACTGAATTGATAAAAATAGAAAACAGGAGGGGAGACAACACGCCACCTTGTGGGACGCCAGCATTTACGTAAGACCAGTTTGAATATGAATCCTGAATACGCAACCGCTGCCGGCGCCCGTACAAGTAACTACGAAACCAATCAATTACTGATGGAGATATGTTAAGAGAACGTAGGATAGCCAAGAGAATATCAAAGTCCACCGTGTTAAAGGCATTGCTAAAGTCAAGCAAAGTTAACACCGTAAGCCTTTGACTATCCATAGCAAGTCTAATGTCATCTGAAATTTTAACGAGTGCAGTGGTCGTACTATGACCTTTACGGAATCCGGACTGGAAAGGATTTAGGAGATTATTTGATGAAAGGAATACGGATAACTGATGATGAACAAACCTTACCATTTTCGCTAAAAGTATAACTCAAGTAAAAAATATATATGAAAAATTACGAAATAAGTATATTTTAGGATAACGAAGGTAATTCGTAGGCGTTCGACGATGTTATGAAACGTTTCTAAAAAGGTATTGCTATGAAAGTGAGAGCGTATTGCAGTGCTGTGTTATGGAACAAGATATATTGCAAATAATTGAAACGCGTCGAGGTCTCGCCGATAGCCCGTTATCACCCGACCCCACATTGTCCGACGATAACATATACTGGCCTTATGTGCTTAAATTATAACTAGCCGTTGACGATGTCCTCGATTAGAATATATCAGTATTGATGTTTTTTTATTACCGAATAAGTGAAACTTGTTTTCGCCGAAATATCGTATAAATATCGTCTTCATATTTAAACAACAAATAAAGCAAACAGTTAATATTTCAGTATCTTCGAATACATTACCTATGAACCACATCATTTGTACCAAGAACTTTTTATGATTTTCATTTTTTTTTTTCTTATTAAATCTACTAGTTTTAATAAAATCTACCTATTTGCCAAAACTTTAAAAATATCAACCAGCTTTAAAAAAAATCGAATTCGTGTAACAGAAATCACAATTGTGTGGCATGTTTTTAATAAGTATAGAATGTACGCTCGTACAATCACGCTTGTAAGATCTCGCTTGAGGGTTAAGAAGTTAATTAATACAGTAAGCACGTGCGTGGGTATCTAGTAAATACTAATTAGTATTTCTACCAAACAAGCAACTAATAAATATAAGATTACTTCATTCCCGAGTAAATAAACTCTTGTTAACATTAGCTTAATATTAAAATGTATGTACATTCATACAATAAAATTACAGAATCATGTCTAACACATAAATTGTTTTTGTAACATTTAACCGATAAACGAAAAGGTTGTCTTTATCAGGAACGAGGATAATCGTCGTAATGATAGGTTAGCAACAAAAATCCGTCGCATATTTATATTCCAAAGAATGTTTTCAGGGAGTAATCAAAATATAATTATAAAAAATGCGCAAAAAGAGTCACAAGTTTAGTTTGTACTGTAATTATTATTACAGTATAAACTAAACTTGTATTACCTAACTAACCGCCCCACGCAGTTTCGTAGCGTAATGTAAAAAAAAATGTCTTTAACCTTCCTCAATAAACAAGATATCAAAAAGATATTTTCAAATCGGATTAGCAGTTTCAGAGATTACCCTATATACGATATAAAAACAAATTTTACCTCTTTATTTTATTTAGTATAGATAAGATACAATATGAAGCTTTGACCAAAAGTTTGTAATAAAAGATCTATATAGAAAGATTATTAACATTTAATTATTTATTTTTTCATCTGAAAGTTAAACAAGACCATTTTTATACCTAGGAACTGAAAAATTTTATATACATAGTTACTTGTAATGGCTTATTAGGATTATATGAAATATCTTTAGTCATAAAAAAGCATCATGAATTGTAATTAAATCATGATGGCATTGTATTTTATAAATATAAAATGATATTATTATTATTTTTATCTTTAAAATATTTATATTTTGACTAATGTCCTTAACTCCTAAATGTATCTAATCGGTGTTGATTAGTTAATAGTTCTAATGCTTATCGGTTATTGTAGCGATGAAGAAATATTTATGTTAGAGATAAATATTGTTCTATGTTATATATAGATAACATTATCAAACATTACTACGTAAAATCCAAGAAGGCATATAGTACACGAGAAACAAAGGCATAGGTCTATATTAATCTGCAAACAATATAATAATTTAATGTGAGTTACTTTTTAATAATTTACAGGAGTATAATATATGAATAAAACTTTAACTTCATGAAATAATTATTTCTACTGAAAATATAATTAATACATAAACGAATAAAAAATGTAATAATTAATTCAGTAAAGTCATAAAAAGCATATTTTATATAAAAAAATTGTAGACCCCATACAAACCACTACACCTATGTAAAATTCCCAAAATCCTGGCAACATACCTTGTTGAATAGTCAGCTGATGTTGCAGCATTAGCTGGAATCTGCAGGATATTCAACTACTCACCAACATACAGCACGTACAAGTAAGGCTCGTTCAAATGCTCTCGAAATGGATTGTCAGGGGAATGCATTTTAAACTTTATATTATTCTCACAAATCTCATAGATTTTTCTCGTTAAATACCTAACCTAAAACCTAAGTACTTTTTATACTATCATAATACTTACCAAGATAAATTGTTGTTGTTTTTGTTATCAATTAATGTCTGATGTTTGTGATAACGACTGTGATCAATAAAACTTAACATTAACACAAACATTCGGTCCTAGGAACCAATATTTGTACCAATATAAGTAGTTGACCCGAATCGAACCATCAACGCTAAATGCACATTCATTACCAAGACACCATTACGCCAAAAAGGTTCAAGTATTCCAACACAGGGCCACTAAATCAAATATTAAACATTACGCTATGTTAAATTCGAACTACGAGGACATTATCAATATTATTATAATAACCTTGAACTAAATATTTTGAGCTTATGATAACAATAATGAAGCGATTTCAATCACTAAGGACAATACAACGTATACGTATGTAGATAGTATTGAACTGAGCTTTGCTTTCGTTTGGAATGTAATTATTTTTTTAACATGAATTTAGACACACAAAATAAATAAATGCATCACTCTCAATTAGGATCTCACGATCCTGTATAGGGGTTATGGAAACACACAACACAAACACAAACACCTAGACCACGGCAAGCATCCGTATTGCCGGTATGGGCAATACAGATGTTTGCCGTGAACGTCGATCGAACCCGCGACCGTTAATGCTTCAGTCAGTTGCAGTGATCACTGCGCAAATCTATGTGTTGAAATAATATAATAAAACGTAAATATTTTTGATACCAACAACGGACCAGCTGTTATTGAAAAAAGAGTACACATTTGTATTAATGATATTAATTAAAAAAAATGTGCTTGAGTCAAACATTTATCTTCCAAGAAAATAGGTACTGAGTAAATTTAAATATTAATAAAAACACAAAATTATTCAATAACGACGTGCGAGTTTCGTTTCATATTAATTAATAGTTACAGAATATTAATTCACCGATATTTACGATTAGATAAAGAGGTGCCTACTAAAACTACACACTAGTTTCCTAATTTTCAAATTATGTAATTTGAATTAAACTTAGATACAAACTATATACCTTACTGTCTATTTATTAAAACTGGTGGTCGAAATTCGCCCGTATTTAAATTAAAAGTTTGAACATAAACAAAAGAGGATGTATGCGTGGGTGCCAAAAAAATGGTAGTATTTGCAATGCCGAGATGGCCTATTGGTTTGGACACGTCGATCTCATCCGATGATCGTGGGTTCAAACCCTGGCTAGCACCCCTGAGTTTCAAATGCTAAATTAGTGTATAAATCCATCTCGAACTCGGCGGTGAAAGAAAACATCGTGAGGAAACCTGCATGTGCCGGGAGAAAATCTGACACATGTATATCCGCCAATCCGCAGTAGAGCAGCGTGGTGGATTAAGCTCTAAACCTTCTCCTTAATATGAGAGGAGGCCTTTCCCCAGCAGTGGGATATTTACAGACTGTTACTATATGTGTAATGCTTTTTTTATATTGATTTAAAAAATATTAGAATATGTGAATGTTCTATATAAATTATAAGTGTGTGAAATTTCATACGTCTTATGCAATTTTCGTAAACAGGGGTACAAAAATTTCGCTTCGCGTATTAATATTATCAAAATTATTATTGTGTAAATATAAGTATAAAATTTATATAAAATCTAACGTTTGCGGGTACTTCCATCTTTTACTTCCGTAATACTCCACCTCCTGCTTGATGTTGTAACTAGAACTGATTTTCAATAAATAGGTTTCTAATAACTGTTTATCTTAAAATATGACTTATAAAGGAAAAGTTTCCTTGTGAAAGCTGCATTAAGCTATAAATAGGGAACTAAAAATACTGTAGGCCAACGACATAAGTGTACCGCCAATAAGCAGAATCCACAATTAGCCGTCAATTGACCCTTCGGCCCGGCTTGGCGCCATCCGCCAATGTCACGTGCTCATGTTGCCATAGTGCACGACCTTGATAGTCATAGACTATGGCCACAATGACGAATAATGACAGACCACAAACGCAGCTGTCCTTAATTTAACGATGCATCGCCCTGTTTCAAATGTATACGATTTACCGAAGCATATCAAACAGGATCCAATGTGTGGATCCAATTCTACATCCTATACGCCTTCCATCAATATTATGAATAGTCCATTTTAACAAACTGTAATTGAAATTGATTGGACTCTTAATTCGGACACAACCCGGCTCTTTCACATACAACGTTCTTTATTGCGTGAGGTCAGAACGTTACTGACATCAAAAGACGTTGCTTTGCATGTCGTGAGACTACAACATTCATAAATTTTAGGATTCTTTTATGTAATTTCCACATTTAAAATATATTCAGTCTATTTTTCTTTACTTGTATTATTTAGCGGACAAATATGGCGTATTTCTAGCCACACTTAAGAATTAGATAAGAAATTATCAATTGTAGGATTGAGCTGAATAAATTTTTATAATGTAAAATTATAATGAAACAAAATTATTCGAAAAAAACGCGATTTTCGTTCGGGGTATAGATACCAAATAAGGACAAGTAGAAAAAAATAGACGAATTACGAAATGTTCATTTTCCTATAATAGTCTTATCGCGAAATTACTTGTGACGTAATACGGAAATTATATGAAAAAATGTTTGTTTTTATTTTCCAATACATTTTCGAGAATATTATTTCATAATCTGCATCGCGGAATATCCACCAATTAGTGTTTTTTATGCCGTAACAGCGTGTGCTGAATATTACGTGATTGTTCTCGTTGTGGCTATATAGGTAAATCTTTTTACATCACAGATACACAAACTTGAACTTAATTTAACACGCGGTTGACTCGGTTTTGCCCTCCTTTGTTAGCCTTTATAAAACATTTTTTACTTAAATTGGTAATTCATTTTTTCTTTAAAATTTAGTTGCATGACTCGAAATTTTTATATTTATAAAAACAGCTATTAGAACTTTTTTTATAAGCTAATTCATGCTTATTTATTTTATTTGCTTATATGCATACGACTGAGGGTATGTGTAAATAGCAATCCTAATGAAACATTATTTTATTCTCCATACACAAATATTAAAAAATAAACATTATTAACGTTCAGTAACGTTGCTATTGAGTCCATTATAAAAAAAATAACGAACTGAATTGTTATAATCTAAACTCACAAGCGTAGCTTTTTGTTACGAACGCGGAAGTGCAAAATTGGTTGTACAACTATAACTCATTACTTAGCTGGTACTTACTACCACATAAACGACTCGCTTAAGATAATCTCATAGAGTTTTCATATTTAATAAAGTAAGCTATTTTCTTATTAACTTATTATTATTTTTTTCTAATTCATAAGTCAGAGTTCGAAAATGTTTCAATACTTTAAACAAGTAAAACATTAAATTATTTATGTAAATTGCCTACGAAAATGATATAAAACTTAATTTATTTTATTAGTAATAAAGTCAAACCAAGTTTTTATGGGCAAGAAGTGGTTGTAAATTTATTAATAGAACTTTTATAACATTAACACTCGTTCATAAATTGAATGTAATGTACTTTTTAACCACTAGTTACATCAATATATTTTCATATAATGTTACTTGTAATAACCTTATCTATGTTGGATTTTAATATACAAATTAGGGCGCAATGTTTGTATAAAAGGAAGCTATCCTTTTATACAAACCATTTCTGTCTTACTTCTATAGACTTTTACTCTTGAAAAGTAGAATGCGGAATTTAACCGTATACACTATAACCATTTCATAGCTCCACACAAAATTAAACATATATATACATGCCTCAGGTTTCGCGTCGTAAACTAGATGAATTTAAACCTAAGTCGTGCACTTTTTATTAATTCAGTCGTGTATTCCAATAGACACAGATGGTCAAACCAGTAAGTCATTAAAGTTTAAATGCTATTTGTATGTCTTATTGTTAATATTTAAAATAGAATATTAAATCATTAAACCTATTCATAAACAATCTGTACAAGTAGACCCTGTTGCAAGTATTCGATAGATTCAGTAAAAGTACCAGCTAGACTTGATATTAAATGTTGCAAAACGCCAAGCACAATACGCAAAGTGACATTCATTTATTTCCAATTTCCAGTCTAACTAGTCCAGTTTAGTTTTAATATTCAATCTTAAACATAGTTTACGAACCTGAAAATTCCATTTATCTGTTACTATTAATTTATGTTAACAAAAATATTTATAGCTCAAATATTATCTTAAATCGTCTTTATTATTTCAATATACCTGATAACATATTCTAACGTTTTTAGGTTAATTTATGTGCTCCGAATATCTACGACATTGATATTGACAACGATTTTATTAAATTATGTTGTTTTACAAGTATGCAAAATATTGGGAAAAAAATAATCAAAAGTTTGTTAGGAACACCACTCCGAGTTAATGCCTTTCACTGAGCGAACGGCGGAAGCAATGTTATGTCATGCGCCGCAGTGGGCCATCGGCTGACCGAAATGGCCGACACACTTACCACGACCCACCAAAACAAGAGTTGCGTCAACGACACAATATGACAACACATTACATAACATAATTTTGGACATTTCGTTTACTTTATTTGCATTTCGACGTCGATGTTTTAATTTTTCATATGTATTACGCATAAATTGATTTTTTAAACACCAGCGATAACGTAACCCGGTTATCGCGTTGACCCCCGTATTTGAAAACCATGTTAGCGGCTGCGTGATAAACTCAGTTATCTAAAATACATTACTGAATTCTCAATCAATAAAAGGAAGTATAAAGAAACACGTACATATTTGTAATAGTTTAAATCTTTATACTTAAGCGATATAAGCGAACCAACAATGCCATAGTTGGCTATGGTCGAGAAACAAATAACAATAGTTCACGCTGTTGGCAATTTTTTGTTATAGCCGAATGAAACGTTTGTTTACTTCCTACTGTTACATTGTGCACTTATTACGAGGCGCGAAATTACTTGCTAAGTTATGTTACGCGTAATACGTTAGAACATACGCGATGAAAAGTGTAGAGGAAAATAACAAATATAATTCTTAGGTAATCTAATTGATAGGAAAAAAATATCTTAATTGGAATAAATTACATTTATGAAAGAAATTTTAAGATTTGTTATTTTATAATTTTAATGATGGTGTTTAATTAATCAATACATATAAATGTCTCTTACTTTATATATTTCGTTAATGGACTTTTACGCATAATCTTTACTTTAGAAACAAAAGTCACTTATCACCTATAGATGGCAGTATGGTAGGCTGTGTTATTACGTCGTTAATACCCGAAGGAACGACTAAGCAGTTATATCATCTTTCAAAGTCATGTATGCAATTACAAGTAATAAGCTTTTTTAATTTGCTGCATGCAGCATATTTGTACCACCTACTGTCCATTACATAGTTACATTACGTATCGTATTAAGTATTTAATTTAATTATTTATTGTACAATTTTAAAGATTAATATTTGTATTGCCATTTAAACCGATAAAAAAGTAGCTTATAACTATAGTTATTATAATTAAAACATTTTATCTGTTACGACAATTCTTAAAATGAGATAAATCACTTTTTCAATTATCGACACTTAAATTTATTTTGTTCGTGTTTGAACAAGTGAATACTCCATAATAAACTATATTTTAAAGACATTATAATATAAACAATACAGAAAACTTTACAACTTGGCATAATGATACAGTTTAGTAACACATAAAGTGGAACTTTTTTGAAAGCTTTATCATTTTACTTACCATTTTTATTTTATTTACTATGATTACTCAGGTCAAATCTTGAAAGCTAAATTAGAGACACTTCCTTTTATCCTATAGATTTGAAATTTTACATGTTTGTTTAGCTCTAATGGCAATGCATTTTAGGGTTATTGTTAGCTTGTTGCTTTTACAATTGTCCTTTTAGAGAACTTCTCAAAGGACAACAACACAGACACGAAATTTTGTATATATCTTTAATCATATTAGCTCTTGGTTGGCTTTCAACAAGTGGGCTTCTCAACGGGCAACAGCACAACAAGTAACAGACAAGGAATTATGTATACGTATTTAATTATAAAAGCACTTTCTAACTACCACCATGACACAGTTGCTGAATCCAGAGTTGCTTACCGATAAGAGGACGAAGGAGGAAGGAGTTATTTAATTTTAATTACGTAAGCCTTTTTTAAAGTCTAGCTTAGATAGTGGAGTGATAGGCCTTCGTGGCATACCAAGCAAATGTGGCTTTATGGCATAGCCGCATTTCATTACAACTAGAGTTAAGTTATTAAATAGGCAATTGACCGTGCACAAATTGACCAATGAAAAATAAAAAATAAATTATTTAATTAACAGTAAAAATCAATTTAAAAATACAAGCCTTTATTTAAATACACTCGAGGCAAGAAAATAAACTAATGAGTAAATTTCATTGATAATTTTGTTACATATAATTTTATATGACGTAAAAGCTTGACTGAGGAATAGCCTAACTGAAGCCTACTGACTAAAGCTGGTATACGGGCTGGCTCGATCGGGGCGGTACCTCACTCTTACAAAAGGTCGGCGAAGTAGCGTGTGTAGCTGCGTTTCATACGGTGAGTTACAAAGCCGGCAACCTAATCTCCTTCCCTATTCCTTTCCTTACTTCCTATTCCCTTGCATCCCGTATTATTTTTTCAACTGGCAACGCATTTGTGCTTCCTCTTGGCTGCGAATGTCCAAGGACAGTGGCGATCACGTAATATCAGGGGTCCCGACTGCTGTGCAGCACCAGAGGAGCCATAGGCTGCTAGGCTCTACCACAATAAAGTACAACAGGTCTGAAAGAACCAAATTGGTGACAGTGACATTGATTTAGATTTAACGATATATTTGAGCGTTGAATTTAAAAATCAATGTATATTTCTTCAATCATTCTGATACGCGTATTTTACACCTATGGACGTCTGCATCACCAGATGTATATATATTGTAAATTATGAAGCGAAAGTTATTTAGGATTGAATAACAATGCACTGAAAGGTCGGATGAGTATGCTAAAACGATAATAACAGCTTCGGGTATTGTGACGTAAGTGACACCAATGTTCTCTCGCCTTCGAAAGTAGATTAGCTAATATAAATATTATCTGGTAGGTAGGTACATGTTCCTGTTCAATATTTTGTGATTGAATTTCAAATTGAATAACTTACAAAGTTGTTCTATAAATTTTTAATTAACTAAACATGAATATTAGAATTTATCTTTACACATTGATAATTTAAAATTTTTAAAACATCCAAATTTTTTATCAATCAAATTTATTTTATTTAATTATAAGATTAAATAATAATATAAATAAATAGTATATGAGCGTATGCCTGTGGCTCCGACATATTATATAGGTGTTATAAAGTTTTGAGTTTTAAGGTTATATTTTATTCCCTCGAGGATAAGTTAATTTATTACTTTAAAGGTGAATGAAATCGTAACAGGCTCTTAAGACATTTAAATTGATTTTAAAGTTTTATCCAAATCGAATAAATCGTTGCGGTATTAGAATTACTTTAAACAAACACAACATTATCGTGTACACTGCGCTTTGTAATCACATAATGCTTACTTGCTAAGTGTAAGATTTTTTCTTGGAACTGACATTCTCCTATAGCTCAGATATGATCATCGCCCTAACACGTGTAACCATTTTTTACATAAACTGATTGCCATCTGACCTCTGCAACTGAATGAGAATCAGTAACGCAAAGGTTACTAATAACGGGAAGCTGTTTAACACGTGACGATTAGGTTAAAATGTGAAAAAATGTATCTAAGTTGATATAATTAAATTTATTATTTTTTTTTTATTATTGAAAGTTATTCAACACGTGGGGAAATTATATTAAACTTTAAATAACAAATTACTTCTGCTGTATCGCAATTTTGGATTTGATGTTTAAAATTTAACCAAGTATAACATATACTGATAGATGATTTGAATGGTAATTGTTAAAAACTACTGGTAACGTTACTTTTTGTATTAAAAAACTGGTGATGTGCAAGTTGGAATTGCATTTAAAAGGTTCCGTACCATCATACAAGGCACATACTATTAAAATTCTTGTATGGTATATAGTACTATTAAAATACTTATATAGAAAAAACAAGTGCTACATTTTTTTTGTAAACAATAGACTATCCATAACATTATATTATTAATTCGAAAGCAACCCTGTCAGTCTATCGGTTTGTTGCGTTTTCAAACATAAATAGCGGAAACAATTTGAAGAAATATTGGCATAGTTACAGATTAAACCTTGGGGAAGAACATAGGTTACTTTGTGTCGCGAAAATGAGATGTGAAAGGGCTAAAATAGGGGGTCAAAGTTTTTACATAGAGACAATTGTAGGGACCATCTCGTTGTATATAAATTAATATACACGGTTACACAGATATATACCCTTAAGTATTTTTGATCTAAATTGAAGTAAAAGAAATGATATATTTTCCATAGAAAAAACGAAACAGCAATCAAGCAATGGTCCTTTAGTAAAAAGTCAAAATAGTTTAGATCGATGGAGCGTGGCAGTTCGAATCGGTCAGCATGCTACACGCCACTGCGCACGAGTTTATCGAGTCACATCCAGCCCATCTCGCCCATCGATCCGAAAGATCTAATGCGTCACGCTTTGACTTTACTTATTTTATTATGTGACTCTTGAGCATGTCAGTTGAGGAGGATAATGGGCTGAACCCTATCAGTGAACTTTATATAAGTTTATATATTTTTCTTTGTTTTTATTTCTTTTTGTTTTCAGCCGACTTTAAAAAGGAGGAGGTCTTAATTCGTGGTGTATGTTTTTTAATGTATTTTAGCTGATAACTTTGTAATAAATGATTTTAAAATCGGTTTTGTAGTTTTTAAATCGAAATAACTGGTAGGAATGCGTCGTGTATATGAACGAAATAGTGTAGGTAATTTGTTTTTGAAATCAATTTTTTTTTTAAATTTTTATATTTATTAGAAAACTGGAGTTAAGTAGAAAATCTTATCTAGTAGTTTACTTTAAAATGACAGTATTGAAAACAAAAAACATTATTAAATATCATTAAATTTGAAAATATTTTGATAAATGTATTCAAATCCCTTTCAGTCTACATATTCAAAATTGCATGAAAATATTTAAATTGTTAACAATTATTCAATAATAAATAATCACTATGGCAATATATTAATACAAACTGGAACAATTACCGACAACTACACTCATTAACGTCGACAACCACTTACGAAACGAGAAGTAGATTATTCAATAATTTAATGCTTATTGTTACAAATACAATCTAAATACATTTATGTTCTTATTCGATTTCAGACTATTGTATATGAATAAATATAGATACTATTATGCGATCGTTTAATAGTATCGTAATTTATGTATTAAATTTTTATTTACTTTCGTATCAAAAATATCATTTCAAAATATCTAATGCATGAATCAGATTAAATTACTAAACGAACGAACTTAGTTCCGAAGACTTCAACGCGTTTAAACTTTCCTCAAAGCTTACTTTTCAATCATATAGCCATTAAATCCAACCATCATATTAAAGTGCATTAAAATTGCGGAACAATAATAATATATCTAGTCCGGCGGGAACTTCCTAGTTGTTTGCTTGAAAATCAGCATCAGTGAGAGTGGAGCGGTGCGCCCGCGCAAGCCCGGCCGTTACGTCACGGCGCACACACTCACACTTTCACTGTTAGATAATAGCACTCGTACCACGCCACTGCCTTACTTACACACTTACATACACAATAGGAAGCCATCTAATGATCTGTTCTTGTTTATACCTACACTAAGTTTCGTATTATTTCGTAGAAGAGAGGTAATAATATTGTTTCATTATATATGTAGATTTTATGTATTTATAGTGATCAAAATTACGTAATTCAGGTAATATTTGGTGGGAATTTCCACAGCTAATAATAATATACGCTTATTTTACAGCATGTAAGACGAAATATATAAAATTACTTGCTTCTCTTTTCTCATTAGATTTTAAAAATCAATGCGCATAATATTCTTAAAAAGGGTTGTTTATAAATGTGCGCAAGTTTAATATTTTTAAAAATACTTATTAATAAAAATCGCACTCAATTTCTTACAGTGTTCAATTTAATAATTAGAACATTATAATATTACATACCAATTAAGTACCATACTATAATTTAATTAAGGATGTTTTTAAATAGAAATAGACAATGCATAAGATAAATGAAATAATAATATAACATAAAGTAACCTATATATCTAAATTGTGTTGTATACGTTGCAAAGCGATAATTTAATAAACCACAAGTAATATAATAAAATCAAATTAAATTTATTAAGATGACGATAGAGTTTCTTCGGAATGCTATTAAATTACGATTTCTATCTGAGTTTTTGTTTAATACGTGCTTACATCTGAGTGACCACAGTCGGGAGATAGTGATCTTCCTTGTCGACTTGATTTAAACCGACCGAATTTATTAAAAAACGCTACCAAACTGTGGTTGGCGATGCATGGCGAGTTAAAATTTTAAGTGAATTAGATAATAAGATTGTTCATTTATTTTTATTTTTATGGTTATGGTGTAGCGTCATTTATTATTTTGTATCATTTATTAAGTTGATTATATACAGGTTCTTGTAAAATAAAAGGTGTATGAGTACCTAAAGGTTTATAGGTTTTCAAAAATGTTTTCCGTTTGGCATAGAAAAATGATTAATATGAGATGTTATTTAGGACAAATGTGTATTTTTTCTCAAATATAAATACATAAAAAATAACAAGCTTTTAAGGACAAATACAGAGAGCATTAAACATATATTACTAAACCGGATTATTTTTCAAGTGATGCCATATAAATGTAAGTAAATATTAATATATTTAAATTTCTGTCTTGTTAATTTGTATTTGAAGTGTTTTGAAGTTCTTTTTGTACAGCATAAATATATAATTATCACCTTGGATCTCGAAACTCGAGTGTGGAGCCCATTAAAACTAGCTTTATAGTTTTTATGTGAGACTTTTAATTACTGATAAACATTTTAAAAAGTAGGTAGCAAAAATGAAAATTGAAAGTGTTTTAATTATAACCCGAAAATCATATTTTATATAATGTGTTAAAATGAGCTACTTTTGTAGGATAGTCGTTCCAAACAAACATTAATTGATGTAAATTCCTTCAATAAGTCTTAGATATAATGCATTATGGAAATACGCGGGACGTAGCTTATGGGCAATATATGTTAATACAAGTGTAGACGCTTGCTCCTAATGGTATATGGGTGCTGTCAATTTTTTATAACCTTATATTTTTTATATGATGAGCAATAAGGCGTAGCTATATTGCGATAGACACTGAATACGATGTTAGGTTTATTCGTGGGTTGGCAACACAGCAAATGAATATTAAGTTCGGCGTATCCGCATGTAGCAAGCGACCTTGGCTTTTTGCTCGTTCAGTAAGTTAATTCTTTCCGTATCTTGAACATCGAAGTAGAATATATATACCGATGTAATAATACAATTTAAGGTACGTGCACCTCATACACATTACTTGTCAAAAACAAAGGCTGCGAATCTTAATGGGCTCAGGTTTAAAGTTGATTAAAATGCCACAAAATTTTTGGTATTAAAAATTATTTCCGCCGATATATGTTTCGAGTTATATCGCTATTCTATGGTAACGCCTTATTGATATCCATTTAAGATTTAGCACGCACTTTTTTTACAGTCTTAAAGACTGGTCACGAACGTCAGCAAAAACTTTTATCTCCGAAAGGCAACCTTGATCTTTGCAAGCGAAAAAATTACGTCGGTATTGTGAACAATTCGTAACATACTTATGAAAAAATATGTAATTATAGTTGTGTCAATTAAGATTTAGACGTGGTTTATTTTTGTTTACAAAAACCTATTTACGTTATTAAGTTAATGATGACCAGTGGTTTGGATCTGAATAATAAAGAAACAATGTTATTGGTAAAATACTGTGTTTTACAATAATGTTAAGCATACAATTATGTTATTAATTAGTTAGGTGGCAATCCCCAAAAAGATAGCCCTTCGCTGCTTGAAAACTTCTTAATAGAACAAACAATATACATACATATATACAACAATATGGAAGAAATTTTTATATCATCGGTTGTTTGTAACAAAGATCTCAAGGAGTATTTCAAGAAGCTAGGGATTGTATGAGTAGTCTAGTACGTAGATTTATTTTAGAAAAATTGCAAAGCCTTACACGTTTGTCGTCCATACAAATACTTTTTTTTGTATTTCAGCACTCCCTCTTGTTGTTTCTAAATTATAGAACTTTAGCTGTTAGGTGAAATATTCATCATGTCATAATCAGAATACATTTGTGTTAGTTTTAATTTTTGTTAATACTCAATATATAATTCCAATTATAGTTTCGTTCAAAATGTAAAACATGGTTTTTAATATTTAAAATTATTTTATAAATAAACAATAACAGATTTTATAAATTAATAAAAGTAAATCAAAACATGAAACAATTTCTAAAATGGTAACAAAAAATAGAACGCCTATTAATTTAAATTCAAACATCTACACCTATGAAAGTACATCAACAACACAACGACCAGAAACGTTGGAAATACGTTAATTAAGCGTTTCCGTGTGCATATTATATAAAACTATGTCTATTGTCACATTATGTAAATCAAGACATATTTCTCTTTATTATCATCGAGATGTTAAATATTTATGCTGAAGCTATTCGTTATTTGTCACGAAATAACGACAGAGGCAATTTAACTATTTAAGCTCATACGTACGTGATTAGGATTTTGATGCCTTTAGTACGCTCATAATTTATTATGGAAAGAACCCAACGAAGTTCTGTAAAGATTTTGATCACGTTAACCCGTTATGGTTATTTAAAACATTAGGAAATCATTAGGTGTTAAAACAAAATTTACTTTAAAATTTTTCACATTAAAACAAAATTTATTCTTAGGACTTATCCCATGTTCCAAGTACTGGCATTTATTTAAAGAAAAAAAAGTATTTAAAAATTAGTAATAAGAATAGTAATGAATTATCTTTATTTTTTAAGAATTTATTGTTGATTTTGATATTCATCAAAACAATATTTTCAAGTCTCAATTCAAACACTAAGTAGATATTTTATAGAGTGTTGATAACATAAAAAAAAATTTTTTTTGAATACAATTTCATTTAAGTATAGTTAAATGTATTAAATGTGAAAATAATATGTCTGTACTAAATGAGCTAGCTGGCTATGCGGCGCTATGGATATAACAACGCGACATTTTGACAAGTGAGTTCTTTCGTATTAGTACGAACGAAAATTAGTAATCACCTGTAAGAATGCAGTATTTTGTGATAGCGATAACTCTCCATAATTAGCCTTATTAGCCAGATTAGTTATTAGAATTGATTTTTTAATATCTAATTTCGAGACGACAAGTCTAAACTTTTCCACAAATATCATAGAAATAACGTTTCTCCCGTTGTATCGGTTAAAGGACGACGTGCTTATGAGGCAGATTAATATTTATCAGTTCTCGGATATAACAATAACAGCGAATCAAGGTATCGATGTGTTAAAGAGCTTATGAATATAAAGCAAAATTTACATACCTACCCACTTCATCTCATACATTCATGTACGAGTAAGGACTCCATGTTTTTATACGTTTTACGAAATCGATCGTCAGTTTAATGTTCGGCCTCGGAACGCGGGTCGACGAACGATAAAATACATCGTAGGTTTATCATATTCGTGTTATACTGTCATAACAGTTAATAAGCTAAGACAATGTGAGTGTCTAATGACAAACTATTTACTCGTTGAGGTTTTATCTCGAAACCGAGGAGTGACTCACGCCACTGAGCACAAAAGACTCGAAGGCAGTTTACGCAGCGATCTCGCCTCACATTAAACACGTCGGTACGTCACATTCATAAAAGGAACAAAGCATTTTAAAATAACGAGTGAATGTGAAGGTCTCATCAGTTTTATAACGGAAATAATGTTTTAAAAATACGAGATATGTTCAAACCGCACGGTGGCGAGAGAAGTGATATTCGCTGTCGTTTTATAAAGTTTAACCGCGTTTCACAACTTCTAAACCACGGCCGCATAAAACTTTTATTGGCGCTGTCCCTTTTATTACAATAAAGTGTGTCCAATACCAGTCGTTTGCCAATTGTTCTTTTAAAAAAACGCACCCCAACTAGACTGCCATGCGGGTCGCGTGCATCGCGCGTGTCCCCCATACTACGCAAATTTACAGAATAAAAAGCTTTAACCGGCACTCGAAACACGCATAAACTACGTGATGAGCCATTTAAATAAACGGCAATATGCTTTATTGAATTCAAAAGGGGTGAACATGGCACTCCGAGGGAAGGTGTGAAAGATCAAGGCTCTGCCACGAACACAAACAGATTTACATAATGAGCTGCTACGTACGAAGAGTACACCGGTTGGTATTTCGAACCGGATCTTATTAGTAACTTCATCTGTCATTAAGAATTCATGGCTTCTTGATATAATTAAAACGGCTCAATAAACTTTATAACAGAATATTAAATCTTTTATTAAATATCTAAATTAAAAATTAGCACACTCATTCTAAAACGTTAATTACAATTGGAAAATGCTTATGGAGTCGTGAACAGCGGTAAAGTGGATTTATAGATTATTATATTTTATTTTATTACAAAAAAAATAGGACGAATTATACAATATCTATAGTTTATTTTACATATTTTAATTGCACGTCTAGGGCTCTACTACGTATATTTAAACAATATTTTATCTATAACTTAAAAAGCAAAATACTTAGTTTCGTTTACTCGCATGACATAATTATTCCAGTTAATTTGAATATAAAACTAAACTACAGAATCGATTTGGATGGAAATTCTATAGGACTAATGGAAGAGTTTATACTCTTATATCCTCAATCCTTACAAACAGAAAAATAATTCAACAAGCCATTTTCGAGTACCTTTTCGGAAAACATACAATAAAAGTCTCCGACGCATTGAGAACCTCTTCTGTTTTTGAAAATTAAAAAAATAATTTAAATAAAAATGTTATACACTCAAATAGTTTATGAATGTGAAATTGCATCACTATCGAAGTGGTATTAGATCGATGTACTGTTTTATTTAACTATAACGGTTTCGATCCAACCCCTAGCTGATAAGTAAATACGTTAACCTTTACCCCGGGGTGAAAGCGTGACCGTTACAATAATGCAATGAATACTCCTTCCCTCGAATCTAATTGAGTTACAGGTTTCTAAATATGGTATTACAAATGGTCTTACATTTTATAATGGGTGTTAATGACTATTCAATATACGTATATTTTAAGTTATATCGTATGCTATGCGTGTATTATCAATAACTAAGCAATTGTAGTAACTATTTAGTAATATTAAAATATTATGAATATTAAAGCAATCACAATACGACATTGAAGTTACGTTTGTAAAAATATATTGAAAATTCATTTAAATAATACATTACGAAAAATAACGAAATAAAAAAGGAGATAAGATAAAAAATAAGTTTAAGATAACGTTAGAATCTTTAATTATGTTTTTTAATTGTAATTATTAATTCATAACAATTAATGAAAATGTATTTAAATTTACATTCATATAACATTTAATTAAATATTTAATCCGCTTTAATAAATTAAACTTGATAGTTAAATTGAAGAATAAATCAAAAAAACATTGTAATGTGAATGGAAATATGTTAAGTAATCAAAGGCACAAATTTAAAGCCAGATTCTAAAACCAAAGGTTAACAAAACCAAGTTAAAATTCACTGAATACCTACTATACGAGATTAGGAATAATATACAGGTTTTTGTATCTAATTATTTCTATAAAAAAAAAACTTTAAAACATATAACCTTCTTT
The DNA here is from genome assembly GCA_037950945.1 of Hypolimnas misippus. Classification (NCBI taxonomy): domain Eukaryota; kingdom Metazoa; phylum Arthropoda; class Insecta; order Lepidoptera; family Nymphalidae; genus Hypolimnas; species Hypolimnas misippus. Next base: position 7,475,978 of record JBBEEQ010000019.1, read on the forward strand.
TTTGTACTGTGAATATAATATTAAATTTAAGACTTCATGATTACCTTTGAAAATAAATGAGCGTATCTATAAACATATAACCTTTAAAATCTCGGACTAAATGCGATGTATATACCCGTTGTGTCAAAATATTGTATTTAACCGATCGCACACAACAAGTTTTATTAATGTGTAGTTCTCACGATCAATCGAGTACCAATATCGGTTCTACGAATAACGTCGGTCAACCGGCTCCTCTTAATATCGTTTATATTTAAAGACCAATGATCTTAACTAATCTTACAATCCAGTAATATTTATTTTCAGTTTATCATCAGTAATCGACAGCGTCCGAAATGAATCTGAGTAAAAATTATAAGGCAAGAATTACACTTGTAAGTTTTACTATCGTAATTCATAAAAAACAACTCGGTAATGCGAAAATAGGTAAACCTTGTAAGTAAATTCTTTCAGGTGTAAAGCAAATACAAACAACTTATGTAAATGCGTATGAAAATCTGAAAGCAAAACTTGTAATTCACCCATAATGGCTGAAATCATTAAAAAGCGTTCAGGTAATTTCCGAGTGTAGATGCCGCAGCTACATACGTATAACGTCATAATTTGAACGAATTAAACCATAATTTAATATTTTTTTGTTACCAACAAAATGAATCAAATTAGTTTGCGGAAAATGTTATAATAGGTGTTTGCTTTTACCTGATAGACTCAGAAGAAAGGTAATGTTTATCGCAAATACTTTTGTACGTCCATTTCATCGTGATCTCCCGTAGCCTAAGCGGCATAACCAATTTTGAAGTGTAAGATGTTGCTATTAGGCAGTCGGGTTTTTATTTTAAATTACTTAATTCTTGTTCCCAGTATAGTCAAAAGTTGCTATGAATGCAAATCCGCGTCATAATAGCTAAGCATTATGCATTACGTCAAATGATTATAAGATTTGTGCCAAGATTGCCTATCAGTCCTTTGGTGGCGATAAATGTTAAGTGGGAGCTGCTGTACCCGTGATTTCGTTTGTACTTATATTTTACTTATGTGTGCATTATATTTTTGTTTCGCACTGAAGCTTATAAATAGCCTTAATAATTACGTTTCTACCTCACACTTACAAAGCTGTGAATGATCTCTTGAGGTTATCAAAATTAAAATAAAATATACTTTCATTTAAAAAAAGAAGTTTTTGTAGGCTTATACTCTTTTTAATCGTCAAACTTATCGATATATATAATATTATCCATGCAAATATGAAACAGGAAAATTGCTTTTAAATCTATTTTTGGCTTTTAACCTTACACCTATGTATATATCTTTCACAATTTATCTTTAGAAGGAGTGATATGTCTGATACAATTTTGAAATACATATGTATATACAAGACTACCTGCTCCTCGCGGTTTTATTCGCATTAATGGTTCCTGTTTTCCTACTATGAGTCGTAGCGTTAACCATTCTCAAAGTTTTTTTTAATTGGATCAGTAGTTTTACAAATTACCCGTACATACAAACTTACAAACAAATTTTGCGTCATATTAGTATAGATTAACATTACTTATATATGAAAAATACGCATAGTTTGTAATTTATGATTAAATAACCTTATAAATAATAAGACATATACGGAAGGGCATAATTCTTTTTCATTTATGTCACGTTGTTATGATTTGCTCCGCCGTCAGAAATTGATAGATGTGTTCAACTTTTCTTCATTTCATTATAAATAAAATATAAATTCCCAAATGTCATGTCAACTAACAATTTAATCATAGTTTCTCAATACCTTAATTTTTTTTATAAATATAGGTCACGTGCCCACAGCCCATGAATATTTACAGCCCCAGAGGAGGCAATAGTGTTTAAAAGGGAACACATTTATGCCTTTGTTACCTTAAAAAGGAATGAAGGAAGAACAAGGATTGGAAGAAAGATGAATTGAATACATGTAAGGCTTAGTGAGAGCTGTAAGAATTCACTTACCTTACTAAATGCTTATGACTTTACGCCGATTATCTATGAGACAATTGTAATATCTCGGTCAAGCCAGCCTGTGTACAAGCTGTAGGCATGTGGCTACAGGTAGATAAAGAAAAATAAATATTAAAGAACGTTTGGAAATGAGTCACTTTGCAGAATTTACATGTAAAATTGATATGTATATCATGCAGAAAGTAACCATTATTGACGTCTCCGCATGCACTAGGTTTATAAATTTATATATTATGCTGTATTTTTATTGAACTAGTATGACTTTAGTTGAAATAAAAAAGATAAAAGTATTTTATAAAGCGTAAACTTAATTTGTAGAAGTAAGAGATTAATATATTTTGATCTTTATATCAATAATAACATCTAGAGGTAGAGGGAATCCAAAATTATTTAATATCGACATCTGCTACATTATATATTACGACAAACCTAAATTAAAAAATCTGGGTAAGATTAATCTTACCCCAATTATTTTAATTTATCTAATAACTGTTAGCAGTTAGGCTAGACTTACATTTATAAATTTCACTTTCAGACTTGCAATAGATTCACTTACGATTTTGTCATTGCTTTATATTTACTTAATACTTTCAAAACCTTATATACTTGTACTTTTTAATAGTTACATATTTTTGTTATAGTTTATAGTAACATATGTAACTGTTATTATGTTACAATGTTTTTTTTTTATATTAATTACGAGAGTATAGCTTATAAGTGTAATTCTCGCCTTAAATTCACTGGTTATCGCTAATTGAATACAATCGCTAAAATGTTACCATATTATAAGAATAGCGTGCCTTTACAAGGTAATAACTTTCATTTTTACCGATGAATGTTCAAATTAGAAAATAAATTTACTGCCTTTAATTAAAAAACAAATAAATAACCTAAAATGGTAAATTATTTAATTTGTTTCTTTCTTCAAATGTTTCTAAATTGATTAAAACACGTATTACGATCGTCTTGCCATTTAGTTACTTATATTTGTTTCTCTTAAACAATGTACTGGCTTTAATCAGAATATTTCACTATTTAGATAGTGAATGTGTTCAACAATCAGCCTGCGGATGAGACACATAAATGATAGAGTTCCGTGCCTGGCTATACTCGTGCTACAACGTCATATTTTAAACTTAGTATTTTTATTTTATTCGGTCACGATAGCAAGACCACTTGGAATACTGTTTACCATATTTTTCGAACAAAATGTTAGAAGTCTGTCAAAATAGTTTTGATTAAGAGACCTTTCCTAATTCTATTACTTTTTCCATTACACAATTAGCACATTGCCGCCATTGTTACAAAAACACACCAGTTCAGGGTGGACCGAAGCAAACAAACATCATCTCTATTAATCAATGATATTATACAACTATACATGTTATTTAGAGCCGAGATAGCCTAGTGGTAAGGAAACGTCGATCTTAACCGATGATAACGGGTTCAAACTCCGTCTAGCGCCCCAAATTTTCAAGTGCTCTTGTGTTTATATTCATCTCGTGCTCAGGGGTGAAGAAAAACATCGTGAGTAAACCTGCCGGAAAAAGTGCCAACCCACAGTAAAGCAGCGTTGGGGCTCTAAACCTTCTCCTTAATAGGAGGAGGCATTTGCCCTACAGAGGGACATCTACAGGCTGTTACTGTATTAATATGCCTATGTTATTATCACATGAATTTTGAAACCCAAAATAAATACTACTTTTGATGACTGGGTAAAGTCGTAGTCTAACTACCAGTTTAAAATTGGAAATAGGCACATATGTATTTTAACATCAAATCCATAGTTTGAACGTAGCGTGTCATACTTACAAAATATTATTGCTAATAATAGCCAACCTTAACGAATGAAGTCGGCACTTTATATTTTTTTGTTGCTTTGATAAGTATTTAATTATTATTTAAATCTCTATGCGTAAGTTTTTGTTTAGATTGGTTGGATTTTTTATTCAAGTGCGAAATTCTACGAACTAAAGTACAAAAATAATATACGCATGTAATAATAATATGAATGTTAAAATAACAAAAAACAAAAGCCTGCCACGTTTTTTTAAAGCTTCCATCCGACGATTCCGTGATTACTTCTTTTTTCAGATAGCGATAATAAATTACTAATAATAATTATAAAGCTATCAGAATCCCACGTTACGTTCCCATGGCATCAATCTTCCCTGTTTTGATTTCCCCGTTAATAGCAGATTGCAAAAATTTGGTTTTTGTAAATATGTATTTAGAACCATGTATCAATGCCGTAAAGTTTATTATGCGTTGTTATCGATTAGTTTCATTAAAATATGTTGAAACTTAACAGAACCCGCATGCATTACCCCTCTGATTGCGTTGTGCGGGGTAACCAGCCCCTAAACTGTAGTTCAAGAGCCGAATCTAACATATGACAAATTCAGTTAAGTATCTTTTATTACTTTAACACCACACGCCCTCATCACGCCAAGTTAATTCTCACACCAACCGAAAATTTTATACATTTTTTTTACAATTGAAAATTCGCATTACCCGGAAGAATTAACTAAGACCCCAATTAATAATATTATAATTAAAATACTAAGTTTTTTTATATCACTTGTTTTGAATACATCAAACAACAATTTAATTATTAAGAAGTTAATTAATTAGTCAAATATTTCTATGACATACTTAAAGGTACATTACATATTTTTTTATTTGCGCACAAAAAATATTATGAACGAGATTAAAAGTATAAGTATGTATTAATAAGTCTCTGCTTATCAAAGCGAAATCACTATATTAATAATTGTGAACGGCCGACTGCCAACCGTCACTTAATAAAAACAGCGAGTGGGGGAGTGCGGGGAATGTGAACTACCCGCATGAAAGTTTATGGCGGTGTGCCAATCTAGTTTTCCCCCTCGAGAGGGCTATTTAAAGCAGAAGGGTGTACTCTAAAATGGATCAACATGGTCACAATGTGTGACTATTATATGATAATTAAAACAACCATAACCACTTAAGTTGAAACATACATCGCTACATATTAATGTTTCGTTAGTAGCGATACAATTTAAACCGTTTTAAATAAACCAAACATTTTCTTAAAACAGGATGTGACGGTTATAATCAATTCATTAAATTAAAATTCTAGATTTAATTAGACGAAATATTAATAATAATACACATGAATATTATCTCGGAGAATATTTATAATTTTTGAAGAGCTAAATTGCTTATTTTAAATAAACACATCTAGCAACATATTTAATATTCAGAATGCCAATGAAAACTACATATTTCCTCAACAAAATCTTGTTTACAAAAATACAATCTCAACAACTGTAACATTTAAAATACGTACTAAAAACACCAATGTTTCGACTGATAAACAAAATAACAATATAGTTATTAAAAATCCGAACCAAGAACAGTAAATGTCATCGCGTCAAAAGCAAGCCTTGAGTGCGAGCGAGTTGAGCCAAATTTAGTTAATTTGCGTGCATCTAAATCGCGAGTCACGTTTAAAAACAAAAGGCCCGCGGCGACCACCGCCGAGCTTTCTGAGAACTCTTGAAACTACTTTTAGCTCGTCCCTTTGAGCGAAAATAATCCTGCTCCACTGCATTTACTGACTGAATTTCTAGCTTAAGTAATTATTGTTTTCTCGTACAAATTGCCTCGCGGTTAATATTGATAAAAGGTGTTTTTGTATAAACGTCTTGTTAATTTTGTTACGTGTATGCACTGTATCAAGGTCAAATGTTTAATTGGTTTTACAAATACAATATCTATGCTTGAAAGTAATTAATGATTTAAAAGTTAAAGGCAAAACAAATTACTACATGTAAATGTGTTTGGGTACGCCTAATATGTATGTTTTCTATTGCTTATTTTACCTTTATTGTATTTTCTCGTCCTTCTTCTTTATTGTACATAAAAAATTTATGCGAGCTCAATATGTACTTAATTAATAGTGTAAAATGTAATAATTAGCTTTACGATGAAGGCGCAACAACAAAGCATTTTGAAGGGCTGAGTGTGTTTGTGTAGGCAAGCGATAACTTCGTCGTGCAGCACTTTGTCGAGTTATGATATACACTTGAATATTACGGATGCGGTACTCTTCTAGAATTACTTATTATTACTAGGAGTTACTTAATGAGTTCAAAAATTCAAATTGCGTTTTTCTTTCGTTAAAAAAAAAAATTGTTTTGTTACGTCAACAACTTCCGTTTAACTAGGTTACCTGTACCTCGTTCTGCTGTTAATTTTTCATAATTATTATGTGACTACCTCAAACATATCTAGGAAAAAAACTAGCGCAACATCTAGTATTAAAATTCTTATACTACATAAAATAATAATAACAGTATAGAATATAATACTATATGTACCTTCAAGTATATAAAAATTATTATGTTTTTTTTTTTAATTGATGCTAATTATTTAGAAATGTTACTTTTTAAGCACCGACCCAAAATAACGGGTGTTATAAGCTTGACGTATGTATCAATGTATCTGTATTGTGTGTGATATCGTAGCTCTCTAACGAATTGACCATTTTCGATGCGGTTTTTTTGTTTGAAAGATGTTGTAATCGAGATGGTTCCTAGCTATAATATATGAAATTCTTGTTAGACGTTTGAAGGTTATCAGTTCTATTCCAATTGTTGAAAGAATCTTAGAAACTTCTTCTGGTCTAATCGACATGAATGTAATCGAATCAATGTAACATAATCGTGTAATTTTGACCGGATACTTCAGTGTCAATATCTGCAGGAGACAGAAGTCCTCGCCAATTTAGGTACAGCTAGTTAATTTGGTCTCAGTGAGTAGATTTTCGGTTTTTTTTTTCAAATTTCAGTTTTATCTTGTACAAATAAAAAAGTGTTATTGTTAGTTTAAATTTATTCATAGTTTTTATGATTGCATCAAGATAAACAGAGTTTTTAAGAAATATAAAGAAATCAATAGGTTCAAACATTTTGAAACAATCATTTTCAAATATTAAAATCATCATCGATCATAATGTTTATTATAAATATATTTAGTGAATAAAATTAAAACTCAGAACTTCAAGAACGAATCTCAATCACGAGAAACATATAACTTTCATGGAAATGTACAATTGTAAATTAAAAATAATTATAAAAAATTCTAATTTTTTTATTTTTTTTTAATTATTTAAAATATTATAAAGTAAACTCTTTAGTGAATAAAAATTGCTTTAATCACTTTACTAATAAGGCTATTAAATATTAAAGCAGAAAAATAAAAAAAAGCATAAGAATCTTACTAGCAAAATATTATGTTTTTCGGGAAATGATAAATATATTCATTAAGATCATTTCCGCAATTCAAAGCGGAAATATCGAATAAATATCCTATTGGATATTTAATCGATATTTATGAAATGCTATCAATATGAAGTATCCTATACAAAATTAATGCAAAAGTCCTCGACTGAATTGAACTTTCCGAGTCTTTGTGAGTGACTTGTTTAATTGTAGAGTATAAATTATTCCATTTATTTTATAGTACGCAGTTGCTAGGGTTGTACCTGAGGCAGTTTATGATATGAAGGCGTAGCAAGGCGGGTGTCGCGATAAATTTGCACTTCTGGTTGCCACTCCCAACAAAATACCTAAGCACGGTTTACAATACGCAACCAAGGATAAATTGATCAATTTTGATAAGATTTCCATACTTAATATTTATTAGAAATACTTCTGTTTTATCACACGTAAACGTTTTTCGTTATCTCTGACGAATATGTGAAAATTACAATAGCTTTAAAGACAAATATAGACCTCCATATTTGTTTTAAGCATTAAGACTGTACATTGTACAAGCATACTTTGTAGATATGTAATTGTTTATAATATAAAAATATTTTTAGTTATTTACTTAAATAAGTATCCACATTATGATAACATTTCTTATAACATTTTATGTACACTACATACATATAAAACTATGTTATAAAATCGTCTTTCAACATACATTATCGTATCCACTGTTTGAGCTTCCTTGTTGGCAACGTATCGTTGATATCGTATGTGTACATATTGCATAAGGGTATATCTCGAATTCAGTTTAAAGATCCCTTATTAGCAAGAGAATAAGGTTCAAAATTAAAATGTCTGGGCAATGGGTAGCAGGGGAAGAGGTCGAGGCTATCTGACGATAAGGAGTGAACCGTTGGGTTGAAGCCCAAATGACAAACTCACGATTGTTGATATGAGCCGCGCTAACGTTGTTTGCTTCGGCACACCCGGGTGCTTCTACGAACCTTGAAAAAAAATATTCTTAGGTGCTCTTATGACTGAACACACAGAAGCCCGACTTCGTGTTACAGATCACCATTTACTTATATCTCAATAATAACAGATTGATAATGATACAAAATTAAATTAAACTCTGTACGTCAATTGATAAAAGGAAAAATACTTCAAAACCTAATTCTGTTTAAAACATTAACTTTTTTGTGGTTTTTATATCTACATATATACTAATTTTACAAAGACGTAAAATTTGTTCGTAAGTTTGTAAGTAGAGGGTAATCTTTAAAGTCTGAAACTACTGACTGGATTTGGAAATTTATATTTGCGTTGTTATTTTTCCGTTTATTGAGAAAGATTATAGGCTAAAGAAACGGCGAGGGGTAGCTAGTTTGTCTTATATATTTTTCACAGAGTTGGTGTAATAAAGTTAAATATATCATAAAGTGTTGTGGGTCGCACAGTATGTTAAAATCAAGATAATCTTAATTGTAATGATTCATCATGACTTCAACGCTATGTTATTGCGAAGACATTTCCTTCACGCCGCACTCGTGATTCCAATCACGTACAGTAAAAACAGAATATACATAAAAATACATTTTTAATTAATAAAAAGTATTATAAGCAGCAGCTCAGATAATGTAACGTGAAGTATTAGTAAACGTTTAACCTTTGCATCAACACTTCTAAATAATACCGCGTGTATTATATTTAATAAAATAATGATAATAAAAAATACATAATCATTTATTTCAGCATTAATTCCGAATTTATATAATATAAAAGCAATGCGTTCTGGTTAAGAGCGGATATTACTGAATAATATTATTATATTATACATTTATTTACTAAAAACTTTCGTGGCTAATGGCCTATTTCATAGTTGAGGCCAGTTATTCATTTTTGAATTCATTTTTGATACTATAGGGTTATAGGTATTTTAGATAATAGCTGTATATATTCATTTAATTTATCCCATGTCTATTCTTTTTTCTATGAATAAATATTGACTTGTTACATATAATTATAAAACTTGTTTGAAGCTAATTCCAGAGTAACAAAAAATTCATATTAAATGGAGTATCATGTTATAAAGGCTTCGCACGTTCCAAAACCGTATTTCATTATGTTACAAGATAAACCGGTTTCTTAAAAAGTAATTTTTGTCGATTATCAAATCCTTATTAGCAACTGCAAAATACGAACTTCCTCTAACACTAGAAATAGATTAAATAAAAATTTTCGATTATATTAATTAGTCTTAATAATATATTTATAAATGTTTATATTACTTTATTAATATACGGTCACAATCCGGTTTTAATAAATCATGGCTACAATAATCTATAGTCCATTAAAGGAAATCAAGGTCTGTAAGATTCTAACAAACTTAAAAACAGAAAAGCGTTCACTTTTACTTTCAATTCGAGCGCTCTGCCCTCACTTCCCAATGAAAAGAAGAGGTACCTACCGAAAGTTTACTATCTTCTTCCCTCCCACAATTTTTTATATATTACCATCTCCTTCTCACCTGCAACATCTTTAGTTAAACAAGTTTTCTTATAACCGCTTAGTCATCTTGGGTCAGTGATAGGAGCTCAAATGTCATTGCAATCGACATGAATAGCGAGCTTAATTTCGATTCACAAATCACATGAATATGAAATATTCCATCAAATCGTGGTTCTAGTTTGCCTGAGGGCTTACCTTGACAATAAGTGAAGGTACGAAGCCTAAGCCTTAACAATAAATTAGCTTGTAACGTTAGAGTACTTTATAATATAAATATATTATTATGCATGTATTTATAGCCTATTTTTCTTGTCTTATTTAGTAGATACATAAGGCATACTTCAAACTATACATAAGAGTTAGAAATGAGAAATTATCGATCGAATGATTGACCCGAATTATTTATTATAATGCAAAATTATAATGAAATTTAAAGTTCGAAAATTCGTGATTTTCGGTACAGGTATTGTTACTAAATAGGACAAGTAAATAAAAATAGACTATACCTACTAGTAACTGAGCAAGTATTTGAAAAAAACGAATTTTATTTGCGATCTAATACCTAAAGTGTTATCAAAATTAGACCAAGGACATCTATAGGATACCAAAATATTAATTATATATATATTTTTTTTCAATTTTCTTAAATACATTATTATAAGTTTTAAGAACTCTGGCTGAGTTCTTAAAAATAAACCGAATTCAAACGACAATTTTTATATACGGGAAACGTTTTATGTTATTAATTTATTTATATAGATAAATAAGTATAAACAGTTCGTGTAACTTATTTATAAAAGAGTTAATTATATATATAATGTGGTCACGATTTTCTGGAAAATACGTTAAGATATATGTACTACTGAACCATAAAAAGTTTTAACCTGCCTGTTATATACGTATATAGTATTGCCAACAATTACTACAATATTTTCTTCTTAAAGGATCAACACCTGTACTTAACCATCAATAACACATGTGTGTTATTTTTTTCAGAATCATCCGGTTCAATTCCTGGCTCATAAAATAGATTTTCAAAAAACTAATGTGGTTTTAGTTTAAATCAAAATCGATTCCGCGTCTTCTTTAAGTATTTTTAGTAGTAGGTACGGTTTTGATTACGATACGGATTTGACCTACCATGTCTAGTTATATAATCTGAATCCCGGAAGTGGCATCGATTTTCATGATATTCAGTACGAATAGGGTTTCAGGGGCGATAAATCGATCTCATTAGGTTTCGTTTTTAGCAAACGTCAATTTGTTTGTGTTTTCAGGCACTAAATAAGCGCGACTATTTTTTTATTACTACTAAATCTAAATATAATTAAAAAAAAACCGATTTAAAAAAATAATGACAAGCAGAGTTTGGTCATCCAGATACTTATTTTTTATACTTCAATTGCATTTATCAATTATCACGGAAACAAAAAGTAAAAAAAAATGTTTATATGACCTGTTTACTTAAATGTTATTTTAATTACACGATATAAGAATTCAATAAAGTACCTATCTATCATTTATTGCGTATAAATATATATTTAAATATCACTTTGTTGCAATAACATCTCATGTATGCATATTAAAATTATCTTTGGACACAATAAATAAACTTAAACACTTCGACATTTCGTAATTAAAACATTAACAATAATACGAATGACATCTTTTTCAAAACTTAACTAAATCATGTAAACAACATTTCATAATGATACCTTTTAAATCATCTTTGTCTAAAATGGCGGAAAGAATACTAGCAATTTTATCTCTTCGATTCATAATTGGAAACTCTAGACGAAAAATTCAGTAGTCAACGAAGTTACCTTTTTTTTAGTACACCACGGTCCAAGTAATTCGACTGCACAAAACACATACATTTAATTAAATATATGTATATAATCAGTGATGGACATCAGTGCAGTTTAGCCCATTCAGCATTCTTTGTCATTGTTCTTAAAAGTACTTAAATCAGTAAAAATAACGATTTTATTAAATTCGTAGTTAGTTTAATGCGACTTAGCGGAGTAAACACAGTCTCGTAAGGAATATCGATTACTAGAGCCCGCATGCTTATCAATACACAAGGCAAATACTGAACGCTTAATGTGTCGAGTTGACGACGATGGCTTGATAAGCTTATATGCTTTGAAGTTTATTTAAGGATTCCACATAGATAGGAAATACAAATACAAATCGGAAATGGCTTGATATAAACGAAATACGAATAATAGTAATTATTATAAGCAAAAGAAATTACTTTTTAACCAAAAATTGTAGGTATATTCTAATATTGACTTTCTATATACCTACCTAGCTACGAATATATATGCGTTTTAATGAATGATTATTATCCGAATGGACAAATACAAACACAGGCATTTATTTTTTTATATGTCAGATTCTTTTAAATCTCGTAACATCGATTAAATGGATTTTCATCAATGAGGTGTCTATCGTTTTAGAAAATGTTACAACTAGGTATACACGTTGTTTACGAATTAACCTGAAATTTTTGTAGTTAGGTCTCCACCTACACACTTCTTGTTAATTTTTTGTTAAGAGTCAGATTCTTTTAATTGTTTTAAAGCTTCTTGTTACTTTGTTAAATAAAACTTTCATATTCTTGCAATACAACACTGCGAAAACCTATTCTTATACTACAAATTCCCATTTACATTTAAATATGTACAATTATCCATATAAAACATATAATTTGAATATACCAATATGTATTGATCGCTATAAAAATGCTGTTTTTAATTAAGCCAGATGAGTTTCGTCGATACGTGTCTTCCCATACATGCACTGCGGCAAAACAAGTTGTGTCCCGATCATTTAAGATACGACATTACAAAGATAGCCTAAAGAAACAATCGGCACTATTGTGCAGTCTCGTTAGGACACTAAATTGTATACAATTTTCAAATCAAGCGCAGCGTGTTTTTCTTCACATAAATGATAGCACACGGCTTTCCAAAGTGGCTATCTGTACATCGATTTTATCGTATTAAATTTATTCAGTTGCAACAGTGTTATGTAAAATACAACTAAAGAAATATATTGCAAAGAGATAAGTATATACTATAATATTAAATATTGATAAAATTAGATTATTAATTAAAAAGTGCTTAAGCAATAACAATTTTACGAACTATATATATATATATATTTTTATTTAAAATAACGTAAGTATGACAGTACACGTAGTTCTCTTGGTTTTATAATAAATTCGCAACCAAAAAGCATTAGCGTCATGTTTTATAGATTGTTTTTACTCTAGTAAGTGTGAAGGTGCCGGTATTTTTATGGTTCCTCAAACTGAATATGAAAATCGGTATCGACGTTTATAAATGACAGTTGAAATTATTCAGCATCGACGCAACCGTATAAGTCTGTTCTAAATTTCAAATTCGTAACGGCCGTGTTACATTAATTTCATAGTATTCACAGCGAAGTATTGCAAAAATGTGTAGTCACTACGTTTCACACTACGTGGTTTTATATCGTATATTTTCTCATTTAAAAACTACAAATATGCAGTTCGTAGGTACGTTTTTATATTGATATATACTTCAATTACGCTAGTAAAACCTAGAGCAGTTTACCTTCTCTCAAAGAGGGTGAATGTAAATTGCCAAATAGCATTATAATAATATTGCAATTTAAAATTAAATTTAAAGTATTTATATTTTATAAATAAAACACTAACACTAAAAATTCCGAAGTAGTTATATTGATGTTTTTCCACTGCAAATCAAAATCCGGTTTTCTTAAGCCTAAAACGTTATAATTTATCGAAACATTCGATAAAATGTTCCATTTTTAATATAATATATTTAAAACATGTTTTTCCTAATTAAATATCGACATAATTAAAATTCAAACCTACTTGTTATTTTCATTTATCTGTTAAATCATATTGCCATCTATTAAAATTAAACATATGAATCGTAACGATACAGGTCAGATGAGCAAGCAAAACTATTCGGAGCGTCACCAAGCGAGCAAGCGGCACGCAACCAAGGTCGGTTACCAGTTGCTCCACCATTACTTCCTTGTTGGCAACACCGGCGGTTGAGCAACCGCCTCTCACCGAATTAGGCACTTGCGACAGCACACATCATTCCGATTCAAATCAGCCCCTGAAATTACTTTGTATTCGTATTTTTAAAATCTAAATCCGTTTTGAAAGTCGATTTTTAAAACACTTACAGTCATTAAGTTACATCACTAATAGTATTAATCATAGGTATGTCTCGAAATTATGAATCGCTTTGCAAATAAAATCTGTTATGAAGTTTTTACATGCTTTGACGGAACATTAATAGAAATATTTGTTGAATAACTCGAGTGGACTGCCTAATTTCGATTAATAAAATTGATTATAAAACTAAACTTTAATATTATATATCATTAACCATTATAGAATAATAATACCAGGAATAGTTTTTATACAACCGTGACAAAAATACTGTACAAGTGTAGGCAATAGAAACACATACTGAATTCTAAAAATAAATGATAAGGAATTTATTGAATTGAAAATAAATCAGCCAAGTGCGTGTCGGGCCACGCACAATGTAGGGTTCCGTAGTTGTCAGAATTGTCAAGATCGGTCAAGCAATCTTCGAGTACCTATTTTCGTAAAAATGTTTGAATGTGAATTATACTAACGATTTTGAACATTAAATGTTCGTCGATTATTTATTATTCTAACACTTGTAAAATATACTTAGCGCCGATAAATTTCCTTCCTGATTAGCGCCTATGAAATCTATGGAGATTTGGTTGAAAACTTCATAAGCGCGATTCAGAATCACTCGCGACATGTTTTATTAAGACATTGTTTTATACCTTATTTTATATTTTATTTTAATTTAAACTTATTAAATATTTATTTATTTATTCATTTAAATTCATATATTAATTTAAAATTATTAATATTTACATAATGTGATGCTTTAAAAAGTGAAATATTTATTTTTACTTAGATTATCTATAACTCGATAACCATAAGAACCAACATAGCCGTGATAATTTTCCTTTTAAATTCATTATATGTACCGCTATCGTGAATTTTTTCATATTTTTAGACGCAGCAGTTTAGTGCGCACACTTCAAAGCTTAATATTTCGGAAACAGTTCGTCGTTCGGAAAAATGGTTTTCCCACACCTATAACATTTTTAAAAGACCTATCTAACGATACCCCACAACATGGGATAAATGAGAAAAAAAATTTTTGGTCTCATTTAACACATAGGGAAGACACCCTGAAAAAAAAATATTTTTAAGATTTTATTGTACGACTTTCTCGGCGTAATTCATATGTATACTCATACCGAATTACAGCTTTCTGGTATTAAGGGTTTCGGAGCAAAGCCGCGGACAGACAGACAGACAGACAGACGGACAGACAGACAGACAGACAGACAGACGGACATGGCGAAACTATAAGGTTTCCGTTTTTTACTACGGAACCCTAAAAAAGTACCACAGTTTCAAAATATGTTTTAGTTAAAAAAAAAAAAAAAAAAAAAAACAAGAATACCATTTGCAATTATGGCAATAAAATACTTTACATATTATTGACAATAACAGTAATTTTAAAGACGGAAATATAACAGCTTAAAGTTCAATTGCACGACAAGTCGGTACACCGTGATATATATTAAAAATATACAATTAGTTTCCTTATTGCATAAGATATAAGTAAAGCCAAGTAGTCAGAGACATTCTTGTCTATACAACGAGCATTCTCTGTAATCATCTAGGAAAAACACGCCCACTTATAATACATAAGGAGCATAGTATGTACTCGTATTAAATGAGTATTCGCTCTTACAATTGCCAATTAGTTCTTTACTGTAGATATGTTAATCGTATAATGAAATAAATTAACATAAACACAGTACTGGAACTCGAGTCGGGCTCGTTTATCGGCTTCGTTGCAATTTAACTTTCAAGGTTGGGACTGAGGCTCGAGTAATCTATACTGTAGAGTCGACTAAATAGAAACAAACCGATGTAGCACTACCGCACACTAAAGACAAAACAGTCCAACTACAGCTATCCCAAATAACTTAATGCATTAGACTAGACAATGCAAACAACTGAGTGACTTACATTTATTATGACACGAAAAATTAGTGTCGCGCCACAGTATGAACAGTAAATGAATCAATTTCTGACATTTGTGTCTCTGTGATGTGGAAGTCTAAATAAAATTTTAAAGTTTACCTCAGCATTGTCTCGAATGTCCGCTTACACTAATAATTTTATCATGAATTAATGAGTAAGCATGTCACTTCTCGGTATACCGAAGTTGAACAAAGAAAGGTTGGTTCATTAAAGCTAAATTAACTTTCGAATGATATTGGAACAAAGGATTTGGAACGTAATATACAATGTATTCACCGAGGTGTAGGGTGTCGGATGTTATACGTAATAAAGTTAAGTATAAATAGCTTTGAATGTGGTTTCACATTTTGAATTCCCTTTTGAATTTCAAGAAACATTTCCTAAATATTAATTTATTTTCTAAATATTCATGCCATTCTCCCTCGTAGCTCTACTACCCTCAGCGTAGTTCAAACAATACACAAATAAAAACTATAGGTAAATAGAATTAGACATAGGTTGAAACTAATCGGATCCCAAGTCATCAATCAAAGTCAGTTACATAAATGTACAGTAAATGTAGCATGAGTACAAATTAAGCACATATTATTTTTATTATTAGCAACATTGTTAATTATTTATTTGTTTTTAGTATTCCTAAAGGACTCAGAAATTCGTCTTCTCAATTAAAGAATTATTATTGAGTACATAATATGTATAACTAGTATCTACTGGCTGATTTATCCGCGTATTATCTTGATAAAAAGTAGATACCTATAAAATTTTATAAAAATCGGTTAAGTAGTTCTTGCATGAAATAGAAACAAACATCTATCTTTCCAGACATGCGTACTTTTACAAAATTTCGCATTTATAATAATAGTAGGATAAATAACATTTTCATTATTCATATCTATGAATAATGGAAAACGTGTGTACACACGTCATTGTGTCTTATTTTAAGCTAGTTTGGAAAGAGATTGTGCTTGATGACGTCACTCGGCTTCGTTCCTGATATAAAGCAGGAAGTAAAGTTGCAAATTATTATCGAACCACTGCTCTTTGATGACTCGAAAATTTGTGCGATAAACAAAAAAACAGGTCGCGTTCTAGTTGATTGGTTGACAACTTTACAATTTAAATTTGGAATTTATAAAAAATGATTTTTTCTTTACATAAGTCAAAATACGTTGACGGAGTTTCGTTATTGGTTGTTGCGTTTACTTCAATTAAATTTTTGTTTCTTAACAATAAAAAACTTACATTTATTACACAACACGCTTACCTGTTTTGAGATTAATTCTTCACGTTCCGCTAACTTCGTTGGTCTTAAAATAACATTGTATTAAATTCGGATTTTTAAGTATTTTTATCACACTTTTATTTGAGTATTTTTTAACAATAAATAAAATGAAGATATATCCTTATATAAACAGATAAAAATAAGTAGTCACATATTAGTATTTGTGCGGTATGCTTGAGGAACGGGTTATCTTTAAAAGTGAGACAGGTGACATATAACCGGTCGGCTGTTTATTCCTACATTGGCTGAATTAAAATTAAAAAAAAAACGCATTGGTATTCAGTGTTTGTAAACAAAATAAATAGGTACACTATTATATTTTGCGTTCGAACTACAGATACCTTATATATTATCATATTTATTATAAACGAAATAAGGTGTTTGTGACGAACTTCACTTAAAATTCAAATAATACAATTATAATATTTTAATTTTGATAAGACGAAAATAAAAATGTTTTTAACCTAGCTAATTAAATCTTTTACGATTCAAACGTTGATACATTATTACTAACCCAAATTTTTATTATGAAGATAAGTGGGTTTCTGAGGCATTGTTTAAGTATAATAATAATAGAGGTTACCTTTGTAAATGTCAGAACAAAATCGTAATCTAAAAGTATATCTGGACGCTGATAAGCAATACTGTGTCAAGCCACACGGACTCATATTGAGAAAATGGCGTCTAAAAATGCCAAACCTATTCTGAATCAATTTGTTTGAAGAAGTATATATCCATCTTCTCTTTTATATTTTGATAAAAGGTAAAATGAATTAAACGCAGAATGGTATAATAAAAAATGTCTCATAATAAGTTTTTCAAGAATATAGGATTATTGTATAAATTGAAAATGTGGAACACATTTGAAATTCGAAAAATATAAACAATCAAGAAAACTTTTTCGGTATTTTTAAGTTCAGATGACTTGTTTTTTTTTTATAATGTTAAAGACGTGAATTATTTGCTTATCAGCATCCATCTATACGGACAATGGCAAACGAACAGGCGGGGTCACCTGTTGTAAGTGATCACCACCGCCCATGGACATTTCTAACTTCAGAGTAGCCACAAATGGGTTGGCAGGTTAAAAATCATAGGCTGTAAAAGGGGATAGGCAACAAGCAAAGGTGGGGGAAGTGGGTTACGCTTCCGGCTCACTCACCGTACAAAACGAATCTAGGTATACAAGATACTTCACGTCAATCTTCCCCGGTCGAGTCAACTTATATATAAGCTCTCAGTAGGTTACAGCTAGGTTGTACCTCAGTATATAACTTAAGTTTTTGTTCATCTTATTCTGATAAATTTGATTATTTTTGATTATGTAGTTGGTTAAAAATGAAACATTTGAATCAATGATAGATAAATTACCTTTTCAAAAACTATTACCAGGAAACCTCTTTCAAACATGTCAAGTTAAGAAACTTTTCCTCGTCTAAAATGGATATGTCACCATATTTAATTAGGCTCTGTCGAGACTTACTAATATATCGCATGTTTTTTACAATTACAATGAAGTGCATTACATGACTCATGTTTAAAGCCATTGTCGTAGAGATAAATTATTCCTCAGACAATACAGCACGTATGCTGTGGTTTAGAAAGTATAGTAGTGAAGCATTTAATCTAGAACTAAATAAATACCAAATATGTACCATACTTAGGTATAAACTCTGACTTTATTCACGTAGACGCAAGAGTTTAAGGATTTTTGATTAAAACCAACATTATATAAGTAATATTTTTTTCAAAATTATTTATAAAATATAATCAAATGCATATTATAACTATGACTTATTGATTAACGATTAATACATTTAAATATAATTTATAATTAAATATTAAAATGCATGTCAAATATGAATTAAACTAAAAATCAGTGACCGGAAAAGACTTGATTGAATGACAAGTAGAATCCTTGAAGCGCAATCATAGTAGATATATGTATGTCTTTAGTTACTTCCTCGTTCCTCTCATAAAAACGGCAATGGGTTTTACAGACACGATACATACATCTTTGTGTGAAAACCGAATTGGTAAACCAGTGGTAAATTTAATTAGTTAATAGTTAGTTTATTGCAAAGTAGTATCATCCTGAAATACCCCATTTGCTTTTTCTGATGATAAGATTACATTTTCTTTAAGTATTTGGGACTTTACCGAACCGTATAACTTATAAATTAAAAAAAAAAAACAAAAATACCCTTAACTCAAATCAAGTCATCTTTTCACGACTAAATAGATTTTAATGAACATTAGTATAAAATTAGTTTTAGCCTCTGGAAAGGTACTTCCGAACACGAAAACCAAATCCTAGAACCTCGTTCGCGAACCATGACACTATTGTAGCGAATACAGGATTCTGTATTCGCTACAAGTGTCATGTGATTACTCAATCAAAGAGCTTTTTAGACATTGATATTATATAATTATAAGTATGTTTTAAGCTCATGGCTTTTGGCGCCAAGAATAGTGGTCACTATTCTTTGGACGACGTCGCCTAGCAACCAGGTGGGACTTAGTATGACAGACCGGGGTGATGCAACTTTCATACTAAGCCAAGCCAAGAACATAAAACTAAATCGAGTGATCTAACGTGTAATGGCGACGTGTTTTTACGAAACAAACAAAGACAACAACTTTTACGTCATATAATAACAAAATGATCAACTTGATTTACTCCAAAGTTTGTTTTCTTATTTTAGGCGTTTAAAAATAAGAAATTAAACTTTGAAGTAAAACTTTGAAGTAAGAATATAGTAGTTGTCTCTGTTGTAGCAATTAATTATTGAAATCGATCGCAGTACACGTGTAATACTAATACGATAGAAGGAAAAAATGTACTTCATACTAATTAAACAGTTAAGGAAATCTAGTATCTAATATTTAAAACATTGTTCGTTTGTTTGTGTTGATAATAATTTAATTATTATTAACAAATACTGTAAAAAGGCTCTAATGAGCACTACGAAATATTTATTTTAATTATAAATCTGTCACATTCAGAATATTTGCCCAAAAATGTCTGACACTTCCAAAAAAGGAGGTTCTTAATTCGTCGGGCACTATTTTTTATGTGTACCTACCGCTTACTCGACAGTAACTCAACCAATTTGGTTACTTTTTTTTGTTTGAAGGAGTATACTCTACCATTGGTCCACAGAAATTTTATCAAAATCGGTTAATTTGTTTGGTATTAAAGTAAAAACAAAATAACTGCAAAATGTACGTCATCCATTTAAACGAAACTACGTATTTGAACTTATTATTATTTGTTCTTTTGAAGTTTGTTTTCTTTTTTTAACAAGTATTCTTATCACTATATATTGTGAAGTAAGTTATCTGTTTTATACAACTTTCATATAATTTTTATTACTTTTGGTTTTCCACATAGCAATACAATAACTGTTGGATGCGGAACAAAAAAAAAATCTTGAACGAAGCCGCAAGAAGGTGCAAGTTTTTACTTAACATTGTGGTCCTTTTATTTCCTTGTGTATCCATATGTACATGTATTTTATATTAGATACATAAAATACGTGTATGTACATAACGCTGATTATATAATGCTACATTGTATATAAAAAAAACCCTAAAGCATTTGAACATTTAATTTGCACCAAAATCGTAACGCGTGAAATGTATATTTATTAAAATTAAAGTATTTTATAATTCACATAAAATATTAACGTGTACATGATAATCATTAATAAAGACAAGTTCTGCATCTTATCTGCTGAGTCTATCGTCGATCGTCTATAACGTGCAAAATTTATTACATTATATGCTTATGTCTTTGACAACTTCACATAAGAAGTAAGAAAGACCTTGGTTAGAAAGAAGTAAATAAACGATTTTATAGTGAATGTAAGCATTCCTTGCAGTAAATGTAGTTTCCTCGTGTATCAGGTTTACGGTGCGAATACCAACGTTGGGATAAGGAAGTCCATACAACTTTATGCGTATGATCCTTATTAGCTTATAGGAAACAATAATGCAACCGGCTAAGAGCGTGATGTACGTGCAATGTTTCGTAGCTAAAATTTCCATCATTTTAATATATTAAGTATAAATATTTACAACCGAAACTTTTTAAAACAGTTATGCATTTTTAAATTTGCAGGAACTCTTTTAATATATATTTTAGGGGTCATAACGCAAAAGTAAAAATTAAAAAACGAACTGAATTATAGGATTCGTCTTCCGTCTTATACTTTTTCTCACAAATGGGCAGAGTTGTAAACTTGAAATTTAAATCAAATACCTAGGTATACAGTTATTAAGAGGCGCATGAAAGTTTCTAAGTCAACGCAAAAAAAATACAATAATTTGTGATAATTACAAACTCAATCATGCAAACCTGTAAGGTACTTCCCATTGACGTCGAAACTGCAAACTTATTTAATAGAACGGGTGAAGGAAAAATCCTAAAACCAACTCAATAAAAATCTTATTTAGGTAGGTACATAATATTATCTTGAGTGGTGATACGAAACCTTTGTAGTGCAAGTTCGACCTGTTTTCGTTATAATAAATATAGTGTTTTTATATCATTCTATTGAAATAAAAATATTCAATCAATATGTATGTATGTCAATATTTTCAATCAATATGTATATGTATGTATGTATTTGTAAGAGATTTATATAGTGTCGTTGCGCTTCATGTGACGTCACATAGCGCAAGTTATTAAAGATATTTTATACAGCGGTGTTAAAACAATATCGCGTTACTTACAGTAGGCGTCAATTTTATAATCCAAATATGTAATGTTAAACACGTAAATACACAAATTAGCGATCATTATCTTCGTTTTATAAATGATGTCATAAACGAGAGTAATCATTAGCGTAGCGTTTTTTACGCATTTAGTTTCTGCAAATATTTTAATCTAAAGTTATTTTCCCTATTAATAATAAATGTATAATTTAATAATAACCATTTTTCTTTAAATGTTATAATTATTTATTTCATATTTACATTCGTTTAAACGTTAAAAATACACACTTAAAAATAGCGTTAAATATTATATTTTCCATTAAATGTCCATGTTTTAAACCTTTATACCAACTGGATCAATCACCTATGAACTGAGCCATAAATCGGTCATGCAATATAATCGCAATGCATAACTAATACTTCGTATACACCACGATATTGCATATAAAATTACATATACTCACTTATTACATAATGGCACGCTAGTCACGTTTTTTCTGAGCCATGAATTAGCCTTAAAAAAGATCATACTTAACGTCAGTAATAATTTTCTAAGAAGATCGTCGATCGTATCTCGGAAATACGAATGTATATCTTAGTCATAAAGTTTTTTAGTGCCCTTATTAGTTCATTTAAGACTCGCGATTGATGTTAATCATTTGAAATGTATTAAGTATTGTGACTTTTAACCTTAAAGCCTAAAATATTCATAAGACGGACGCTTAAATATGCTTTGTGTATTCGATTCTTTAACTTTATTTTTAAAGACGTTTTATGAATAAACGTTTTTATATTGAACGAGCAATTTAATTTAAAGATTAACAAAAATAAGCACAATAAAAACGTTATAAAGTAGCAGTTTTTATGGGCACATCTTATATTAGAGACGAATAAAATCGATGAGATGTTAAAATGTTCACGTTTTTAAGATTCTAAACACGCGAACTCATTGCGCGGCGTAAAAAATAAATTTACGTATAATCTTGTATGTATATCTTTGGCCGAGGCGGCAAAACTTCGCTGATTCTTTTCGAAACAGGTTTGCTGTCCGTAACGCCCGCAAGTCTGCCTCACCCAGTGCGCTGTAAAAAAGAAAAATCCAGTAAAAAAAAAGTAAATCGATTACGAACGAACTGACAGTACACTACACGGGTTCTGTAATAATAGTGCTAGACAAAGATATTCTACACATAAACAATTCTCGTAATCATTTCTAACTCGATGCTCTTTACATCGATTAAACATACGTAGTAAAAAGAATTTAAAGTTCACGGATGTGCGCTTTAACAGTTTCGATACGGAACCATAAAAAATAGAATCCTTAATTATATACACTCAAGAAAATGTCAACATTATAAAAAAATATCGAATGGATTAATCTCGAAAAGCTGATATAAGAATATTTTTAACTTATTATTCTTTATTCTAGTTAATAGTAGCTAATTATGCAAGTATATCTGCATTTTAAATATTATTTACAGGAAAATCTACAGCTACTGAGAATTGAGTGAATAAGTTCAAAGTTTAATGACGTCTACGTTAATATTGTCTGATGCAAAAGCAATTTAGATTATAATGAAATGTTTAGTGACCATCATATTTCTAAATATTTAATGTACAAAATTATGGATAATTTAATTAACGCGTAGTTGTTACGTTACTTCTTTTATTCTTACATTACTTCATCAAGCAGACATTCGATGCATTGTTTTTTCGCGCTCTTTTTTTACTAAGCTAATAACAAACAAAATTACTATAAAAAGAATAAAGATATTGTACTTGATTTACTTCATAAATAAAATTTAACACGTACCAATAGATACAACAGTTAATTTAGGGTTTTTAGGAACTAATAAGCTCTATCTAGTAACATAGAGAACCCGTGCCAAGGGGTGTCCCACTCGCACCAATGGTTACGGAACTCTAAAATAGACATGAACAGGGTCATTTAATAGGTTATTAAGTTGTCGACTTATATAAACAATATAATCACGAACTAAAATTATCCTATGCAAAGCGAGCTCATGTAAATGATTTATAGAAGCAAGGGCGATCTCGTTTAATGCAAACTGGTCCCTACTTGACTATATTTATCCTTAACAATTACCAACTAAATTGCATTTGCAATAAGCTCAGAAGTTGTGCAGCAACATTGTTTAAACAGACAGCAAATTTAGCAATTCGCGTTTTGCATAAAACTATTTAGAACATAATTACAGGGATAATGATGAATCGTTAATTACATTAATTTAAATATTGCATCCATATGTACAGTCTATTTTTCTTTACTTGACTTATTTATTACTTTATAGGGAACGAAAATCAGAAAATTTCAAGTATTATTTTTCATTAAAATGTTTTATTATAAAAAAAAATCAGTTCAGTTCAATTATGTGATCAAATATTCTTTATCTCTTATGTTTGGTTAGAAGAAACACCATATTTGTCTTCTAAATAGGACAAATAAAAAAAATAGACCATATATATATGCCCACAAAGCTGCTTTTCTACTACTAATATAAATTTTAAAAGCAGAAAGCTTATTGCATATTTTTTGCATATAATTCTATAAAATGTTACCCCTTATTCTTAGTTCATTGTTACTAACTCAAATCAATAGTCCGATGTTTAATAATTGCTTCATTCAGTTCATTGCGTATTACGTGGGTTTGATCTTATCTAGCGAAGCTTCATAAAGCAATGTATTAAACGTTTGTATTAAAAGAAGAAAATCATTCATTTTGTGACACTAACAATACGCATATTGTGAAAATACTGCATATTAAGTTACTCATATTTTATTACTAAATCCGCATGAATAGAATCAAACTTTACCCATGTATTGTTGCTGGTGGGTAGTAAGATCTTTACAACTTTATTCTTGTACACCTAGTAAAGGTGTGCCACGTGGTTTGACCTGCATTTGACTATATTTGTAAGATTTATTACTATCATTTATTTATAAGTACAATCATTCTTAATAAAGGAATTACCAAATACACATAAAGAATTCAAATCGAAATGGTACCTTCTAAGATTGGCGCATTCTGTAGGCAAATCTGCAGCTTTATGTACTAATGTAGATTGAATTAAGAATAAAAATCCCGCAAAGCTTTAAATTGTGTTATATATTTACCTTTATTTATTCTAAAAATGTATTAAAATACTTCCGGTTAATTAATTATACAAATAGTCTGCTAGAGCACATGACTATTATTACTGTTTCTAAGTACAATATGGGTTCTGTTGTTTAAAGTAAATATAAAAAACTTAACTCAATAGTGGTAATTGGCACTGAATCTCGTAACGAAATATCGTCTGCGCCAAAACCGGTATGAGTTTAGAGGTGTGGCTTCTAGATACAATTTTTTTTTATCCATGATGTAACATTTCCAGAAAATTATGTTACTGGATAATACTGAGAAGTCTATAATATTTGGACGGTATAAAAATATCCACGATATCAAAACAAATGTATGAAAAGTTATAAACAACGTATAGTATTCGGGACTGAAGCGCAGCGAGCCAATGATTAACATCAAAAATTGTCAGCTGTTACAAACAGAATCTGAGATATGATTATTTGTATATTTCTTGTTAATATTATCAATTACTCATATTTTTCTTTTACTATAATAAAATGATTAATATAAATAAAAACAGTATATATTGATAATATATTTTAACATAAACTATAAAAACCAATCGCCATTCTATTATTTACTATACGTTTATAACACAAAGAGTATTAAATAAAAAGAGACAGCAATATAAGAACAAATTTATTCTGATAATTGAATTTACTCTGAACCAAATAACGGACAAACAAAAACTTTATGTCTGTAGATTTTTTTCGAGTACATTCATAGCCTTATTTAGACGTCACTGGTCATGTAGAGTGGGCACTTTTTGCTTTCGCTCTTGATTTAGTGGTCGGTAGTATTTTATTAAGGCGTTGGTAACGTCGTTACACCATGTAACTGATGTTTATAGCATCCATCTCCTTCGACGATCTTGATAGCTGTATTGTTTAAAGTAAATTGTCTTCCATAAATTCTCAGAGAAAGAACAAACATTCTTAAACCTACTGCGCGACATAGAGTTTTACGAAAATAAAAATATCTATTTGTCTTATATAGAGTGAATCGTTTCCAGTTAAAACCTTTATAGGTAAATTATACACAATATTTACTTCGTTGTATACGTCGTATAATCGCGACTTTGCCCGCGTTAGTAGAAGCCCATAAATAGAAATTTGCCATTCATATGTCTCGAAGAACTTTAATATTTCGGAATTATCGGAGTGATCTATAACCCTCTATCTGCTTACGAGTTGACTAACCGTTCTTTAAATTGGCACAATTAAGCAGAAAGACCAACAATAGTTTTCAAAAGTTTTTGTTAGTCTGACAAACAACTACGTGAAATTAAGAAAATAAACAAAATAACACAAACAATATTTATATACAGAAATTTAAATAATAAATAGTAATTGTTCAAAATATGATACAATAAATGAATTAGTAACAAGCCTCGTTAGGGTTTCCCCACAGACCACATGTCTAAGTGAAATTTAGACCTTGACTTTGTCCTCGTTTCCTCATGTTGACATTACATCACCGAAGACACGTCGCCTTACGAAATTTGATGATACTTTTGTGACAACAACATTGTAGAACGATGTTGTCATAGAATTTTAAGTTATTTAATATTGCGCAAATTATAATTTTAAAGCTTAAATAATAAATAAACGTTATTCTTTCGTTATCCATTCGTTCAAATATTAATTTAAAACGGTTGGTGTTTTTTTTATTAATTCTATAATAGAATTTGGAAATTCTTAATTTTACTTAACATATATGTGATAAGAATTGTTTTATTTGATGTTATTAACATTTATTTATTGATTTATCGTCGGTTAATTGTAATCAATGGACCCATCAGCATCCATCCATTATATATAAATATATACGTTATAATATGTTTCACTCTCGTTCTTAATATAAAACAACTCTGTAACATGGTAAGAGTACATCTTTATGAAAGAACAAAAATTATTAAATCGAAATCAAAATATTTTATTTAAATTGAAAAAAGAAATTTACATTTTTATAATAATTTATCGTCGTATTCGATAATATATCTTCAAAGACAGAAAACTGTGGCTTTTTCTACCTTTAACAACGCAGATTTCCGCGAATTGTCGTCTGCGATTCTGCATATAAATTGACTGGCTTGCTTCAAATTTAATGTCGTTTGCACCACGCCCACGTGGAGTAGCGAAGCGTTATTTTATACCATGTTTTATAAATCAAGAACTTGATATAGCACCTATCTTAAGTATTAATAAATAAACATGATTTTTTCATATATAATTTTGTTTCATATTTTAAACTTTTATAAAACTATTCGTACTTAATGAAAATTTCATATTTTCTGCGCTGTGGAACTGATACTAAGAAAAACAATTTAATAATTAAATTTATAATTCAATTATATATATATATATATATATTGTTTTGTACTTTTACCTTAAAAATAAATAGTAATAAACGTATCTTTCACACCTTTCAATCATAAATAATACAAAAATATAATATTATTAATCTAGGTTACATTCGTAAATAATTTAAACAGTAAAATCAAGACGAAAATTTAGTATATTTTTAATCATTATAATACGTGATACTGTGTCAATCACCTCAATAAAGTGTTATATAAATAATTAAAAACGTTGATAGTCTTGTCTACAATAGATAACGGATATTCAGGTCTTGTTCACTCTTCGAAACATATACAATACACATGTACTAATATAATATTATAATCAGTTATCAATAACCCGGATAGTAGGAGATTTATTGATATTTTTATACGTTTATCATATGACTATAGCATAGTAATTTAGCACGAAGGAATTAACACATTATGAATACTAAATGTAAAGGCATTAATGTTATTGAATGTTAAATAATGTTTTTAAAGTATTGATTTAAATAATTTTGTTAATATTAGTGCTATATTGATTCAAAAATGGAATTCTAACAATTAGAAATGCTATTCGAAGCAAATTGTATCATAACTTGTTATAAATTTTAACGTGATTGTTGTGAAATGAAATAAAAGTAAATATTGTGCAATGTATTAATGACTTAAGATTCTTTTTCTCTTAGTTTTTGTGATAAAAATTATAAATAATATTATGTTATTTGTTGTAATTATAATATCATAGATAATATTTGGAAACAACAATTTTTAACAAAAATCTTGAAACTTGAAACCTTGTCACATCTGAGATACTCAGCCAAATATGTTAAACCTCTGAATAAATGCAGTAATACTATTTTCGTTATAATTGGATGCTGATTAACAATAATGTGTCAACGCACAAAAAGTCAAATTCGTAGACATTGATGTACTCTGATAATGGGTCATGTATTTAACATTATTAAAAACTATATAATAACGGAAAACATTTCCTTAATTTAAATGTTTCGAATATTAAAATGTGTTTTTTTTTTATTTTAAAATATACCATAATGAGAGATATATTACAGAAACTTATTATTAGATAAAACTGTTGATTTTACCAATGTGAGTTTCGTACATTATACTTTTTATTAAAACAGAAAAGAAAAGATGGATGTATACTTCTTTAAATAAATGTATTAAGAATTGGTTTGACGTCTTTAGACGCCATTTTCTCAAAATGAAATCTGAGTGGCATGACACAATATTGCTTATCAACATCCAATTAATCTATTCAGTTTTTAGCGCCACGAACGCTTAAAACTAAATTACTTACTTCCTGTTGCTTTTTGAATATATTTTTGTACTTAAATCCACTTATTAAAGATAGTAGCTGTGGGCAATCGAGATTATAATTATATTTCATTATTTTTATACGCAATATCATTTGCATACTAGTACTGTGACGTCATGAGAGAAACATCAGGATGGCGTTCTCATGCGTTCACAAAAATATATTCATTGATTTTAAGTACATTAGAAACAACATCTTTATCTTAATGTTTTTTTTTTAAATGTCAAACAACCCAATGACTTATCTACTGTTTTTTGTCTAGAAGTCTTACAAAGCTAAAAAATCTGTGTCGATACTTAGTATCAGCGGGTTTCAACCTTGCAGAGAAATATAAGAGTTAATGAATACTAATTATAAACATTAACTTCTTAATATATATATTGTCCTATGCCAAGCAGGTTGCCTAAAAGAAATCGCTTTTCCTTTAGCGATAAGGCCGTCGATCATATAGAATATATATATCTGAAAATATTAGCTGATAAAATTAATAATCCTTTTATTAAACACTGGGTAGATATTCTTATTAATAAATGAATATATCATCCCGACTAAAAATAACTATGGCAGATCCATATTTTTATATCTATGAACGTATGGTCTAAAATAAAATTCTTATTATATACTGTGTATTTTGTCTCATATGATTTGCTTTTGTATCAATCTGTAATAACTAATGTTTGGTACACAATAAAGTATATTTCATTCATTCGTTATTGATTTTTCTATGTTTAAAAAAAAAAATCAAAGTAATCAATTGCGTTTATTTGCAAAGAGCAATTAATGCAATGGATTCTTTCTTAAATAATTAGTTTTGGGTAATTTGCGAATCGTAATCATAAATATTTTTGGCCATTATTTTAACCGATCTTGGTTTCAGATTATTTCCTTATCAGAAGCCCATATTGCAAGCCAGCTGATGTCCAGTGTTTACGCAAACAACCGTATTTGACTTTCCTGCTTAGCCGCTTATGCTATTGCACGGGGACGAACTCTACTTTTAATAGTTTTAAAAAATAAAGTTATAAATCTATAATTAATATTTAAATTTGAACATTTCAAATAACAGCAAGTTATAATGATTATTTGTTTAAATGCGCTAATCTCATTTCAACTACTGGTTCGAATTGAAATTTTTTTGTGTTAGATAGTTTATTTATTGAGGAAGACTATATTACATCACAGTAACCATAAACGCGAGTGAAACCACAAGGGACAGCTAGTTATATTATAAAAGTTGACAGGCTTGTGAAATTGCTAGAGCGATAAATGACTGATCTAGAAAAAAAAATAAAAGAAGAGCGTGGAAAACACAAATTTCTTGTAACTTACCTTAATTTCGGTGAATAATAACACACATCCTGTAAAAATTTTCAAACCGAATATCCATTATGGTGTAGTAAGTAAACTTAATACAGCAATTTTAATGTAGGAAAGGCGGTGTAGATTTTGTTACCCCATTTAGCATCCTTTAGGAATAAAACAACCTTGCGATAATGTGTGTAAATAAGTTTTAACGCGCTCTTTGAAACACGATTAAGAAATCTCCTTAAGATAATTGTAAAATAAACATAATATGTACTTATATCTTGATATTAATACAACATTCACAGACAAGAATCGTTTGCATAATCGTCAAAAACTATGTTATTATTCAATAATACTATGGTATTGCAAATACGACCTTATACAAATAAAGAACGTGAAATTAAAACAAGTCAACTTCAACATTTATTCAAAAACGTCGGTTAATGGACACAAGGAAATTAAAATCTTACCAGCGCCATCAAATAGTATAAAGTATTGAATTGGTTTACACATATCGTAATTAATATAAATTATAAGAGTTATAATTCCGGGCCTGCTCACAGTCCGGCACCTGGGGACCGGTCGCACTCGTTCTGCGAGCCCACGCAACTGCCTTTACCCTCTACCACGACACTTGACACCACTGCACTACACCATCGTACACCACTTTGACGCATCGACAAA
Organism: Hypolimnas misippus; assembly: GCA_037950945.1. Taxonomy (NCBI): domain Eukaryota; kingdom Metazoa; phylum Arthropoda; class Insecta; order Lepidoptera; family Nymphalidae; genus Hypolimnas; species Hypolimnas misippus. The sequence continues at coordinate 7,506,679 of JBBEEQ010000019.1, forward strand.
CATTGTATCCATTGGATGCTACACATCGACCAGACCGCAAAAATACGCGACAAAGTAAGCAATGTACGTTGAATTTTGGTAGTGGTCGGTACAGAGATTACGCTGAATCATAAAAGCGCAGTTCAAAAGTGGACACCTAATAACCACAAGTTACCAAACTATTTGCATCGTTAAGTATTTTTCTACAATCTTATGACCCTGTTCGTGCGAACTTCATGAGTTTTGCATAGCAACGTTGTTGCAATATTAAATAATGTTCTGATACAAAATAATTTGCACATCTTTTATTAACTTTAATTACGTTTGAAAGATAAAACTTTGTACGTAGTTGGTATTTTTTCACGAGGTATATTCTACAGCTATATACGAGGTATATTCTACAACTTAATACGACGATATACACCTTCAAATTAACTGAAAAATCGTTTTCGGTAGCGTAATTTCGCAATGTTAGTTTTATTTTGATAAAAAATTACATACAATTTATGTAGTGTACCAATAGTCCCTTCTCTTCCGACTGCATAATCGAGATTGAGGGCGATAGGAAGTGTTGCTAGCTTCCGTCTCCATAACTCGTAAGTTGCAATTGAATAACATGGTAACACGTGCATTTATCATATAATTAATGAAGTAATAAATAAAATCTTTTTGGAAAAACAGGCGGCCTTCAACACCGAAACAAGTAAACTAAAAAGTAAAAAATAAATATATTTTTTAATGATACCATATTTTGAAGTCAGTGCCAGGTAAAACATTCGAAGTCGGCTCCAAGTAAAACCTTTTACGTATTATTTACTGGTAATCGGTGAACAAACAAAAAAAAATACATACAGCCGAACATAGAACGTCCTCATTTTTCGAAGTCGGTTAAAAAGTAACAAGAAAATAACATCTAAAAAATCGTTGAAGCCGTCTTAGATACATCTACACCTACCCCCTGGGGGCTATACAAGTATAAATTATCTAAGAATCTGCTTCTAAGCTTATAACGAAAAAATCTCATGGTCCAGCAGCTTTCAAAATGGGTAACAGACACACGACCTCTTACCTCAAATCCGTATTCAATTTACATTTCCGTCAAGTAATAAGTGTATAAATAACGACAAAAAATTACATAGATATTTTTTTAGTTTTTAAATCACTCTGGAAAATAATTACATTTCTGTATAAAAATAAATACATTTTAGTATCCTATATGTCGACTTACAGAGATTATAAGCGACTCTATGAGACATAGTCCTTTTTTACAAATTTGTCATTAAAGCAAATTAACGACTTAGACTACTGAAATATTTAACAAACGAATTAGTTAAAATGGCACAAAAGTTAATCTCCTCTCAAAGAATCGGATATCTGTAACCCGGATACGTAATTAAATTCCGCATTTTCAAATTTTGATACAATTTATATAGGCTATGTCACCCGGGTCATTATTAGGAATCTACTTACAGCTCATTCAGTAGCTCAGATGCTACGGTGGAACATACAAACCTACACAGATTGCCAAAATCATTACCCTTCCTTTTGACTTCACCGTAGTCGGTTTAATAGTAATAAATAATTTGCCTAGCTAAGTGATTGAATGGATGAATATTATTAATGCTGCTTGACCGATGCCATAGAGTAACGAAGCTAGGCTGTTAATTGAACGGCTTATTAACTGCGGCATATGTATAGTATTAATATGCATGATCGATTAAAAAATCGTATACTCGTACATTTTTATTACATAGAACCTTAATAAATCAGTTGGATGTTCGTTTGGAGAGATATGTTATAACCACACGTAATGTTTTCGTTATAATTACTATCACATTTTAAATATTAACTGAAATTCGGCATTTAAAATCTAAAAACAAAATATAATTATATTGGAACCCTAAATCAAATTTATTAATGAACTGCCATTAAAAATAACTTTGAGTTAAAAATAATGTACATAAAAGTTAACATGCAATACGCGTTACATGCACCAATACAAAATCTAAGAAGCTGAACACCACTGTAATAATATTTTATTATCTGTGAATTCTCATGAATTTGGCAACTTTATTCGCACGTACTGTTTCATTTGTACAAAAGTCCATATCGTTATTGTCGATGATACCACATACTACCGTATTGGGTATTGAAATATCTCAATTGAAGACGCATAACAAAACGAGTCTTAAAAAGTCCCTTACGAATTCGAATATTATTTAATAATGAAAATAAAATGTGCAATGTCATATGATTTTGCACATCACAATAAAAAAATATCACCCACGATACTACTATGATAAAATATTTGGCAAATAAATACGAGTAATTTCAATAAGGAAAAGCCCGCACCGGTTTTTACTTGTAAAATACATTCAACGCTATTGCCGACTTTACAGGGGTTTTTCACAGCATTAAGTAATTAGTACCTAATTTAAAAATATTTTAAACCATGAAATCAAGATAATATAAATAATTAATAGAAATAATAGAATATTTAATAGACCATCTATCACCCAGCAGGAATACACAAAAACACACGCCTTAGGGAATTTTTATGTGTTATTTTAAACATCTTTTAAGACTTATAACAACAAATTATAAAGTTAAAGACGATAACTATAACCAAAACGGTTTTCAAAGATTTCGGTGATAATTAAAATTATGAAATTGTAAAGTTGATTCTATAGATATAGGTATGTACAGGTATACTGTTTACAAAAACAATTAAGTACCCCGTTAACTTAAATATAAAAAATAACTATACAAAAGTAAGAAAAATTTGATTTATTATATTTTAAGAATAATGAAATACAAAATTTTAACAAAATAAGTAGTGCTAATAATAATAAACGATTTCGTTTTTTATATTTGTTTCTCCAGTATCTTATCATAAGTAAATATCAAGATTACCACGTAATCATTAAAAAATGCGCGAAAGTTGAATACACTGTAATCAATGTGTTGTGATAAGATGGCGGGCGGCTTGCGGAAATGACGCAGTTCGTCACAGACTTCCGCTCGGAAGCAGTAGCTTCCTGTAAGGCTCAGACGAGGCCGTATTGGTGTTCCGGCTCACACGTACGGCAGTATAATCGATTTTCATTTTTGTAAAAAATATTTAGATTGCAAATAATAAATAAAAAATTGATTTTTAGATTTTTAACTATCTGTACTTCGTGAAATGAAAAATTTTTGCAATTATCACTGCAAAAATTTTTAATTTCAATTTTTTATCACTTTTTATGAAGGAATCTATAGTTAAATATTACATACAAAAATACCACATAATAGGTTCTGTAGTTTTATTTATGTTACATTTTTTATTAACAGCAAGAATTGTACTTTTCTGATAAGGATGAAAATTACAAATACTAAGCGAGTCATCGTTGACTGACAAAAAATCTTTATATATTATCTTTATAAATATAATTTAAGAAGCGTTGAAATTATGATCTATAAATCTATAAGCTATAATCCGTTCTTCCTTAGTCACATTTGCGTGCAATCAAAATGGCCCGACGATTATGCGTTTGCTGATGAGTCAATATGGATAACCAGACTTGGGAAATTTTGATATACACATATATAATCACGGGAATTCTTAATAAAAATTTACCAACTTTGTCAAAATGCTTACGAAACAAAACTTGGATGAATGAATACGTTATTTCATCAGTTTTATCATTTTAAATTGTAGCAAAAGTTTTACAATTCGACCTTATATTATTCACGTTAACATATAAGAAATAAGTACCAGTAGAAAGTAGTGTTAATAATATCTATTTTCTTAGACTTTCGCGATAACTACACACTGATAAAAATTATTTTAAACAGATATAAATTAGCAAGTATTGTGGTAACCGGTAGACTCAAAAATCGTAACGCTCGAAACGTCGCGTCGGGATCATAAAAATAATAAATATACGCGAATTAAATCTCCGAGGATTTAATCAACAGATTTATCTCAAAGTAGTATCAAATTATGTTAAAACTTAATTATTTTATTTATTTGCTGCTTACCTTTACCTTAAGTTCTATCAGGTATTTGACAAAATAAGTTATTCTATGCAATGTAGGTAATATGTAAAGCTTCAAAAATAATTTAAGTAGCGATCAATAATTATTAGTGTATACCATTTCTTTCATTCTTATACTTATTATATCTCCAGACTAACTTTCGGTAGCGGTTTCGCTCGTGTGGTATGTTTATAAAAAGGATGCGTTATTTTGGTGTAAAAGTTTCATTTAAAGAATTAACAAAATATTTTAGTAGTTTTTGCAAGGAAAAAACTTCTATTCAAACTTTTATATTTTGTATATTATTTTGTATAATATAGAGATTGACTCTATATTATACAAAAATTTTAATATATACAGTATTAAAACATATTAAAAAAATAGATACTGCTTCTCTGAACTAATAACGATACTTTTGGCCGGAGACTTAAAAGCATTCCCATGGTTATTAATGAAATATAATATACTGTATTTGTATAGACTAATAGCTAGCTTTCCAATCGCGACTTCGTTCCTTCGTCCGCGTTTTCGCGATTAAAAGGATATAGGTAAACTACATCGCTGTTGAATTTTATCAGAATCGGTCCAGTAGTTTTTAAGTTAATTCATTACGAATACTCTTTATTATATTAGTTTAGATCAGTATAATTAAGTAGCTATAAATCCATATGTGAATGAAGGATATTCCAGTGTATCTTTTATGATTAATACAAAGTAGTTGTCTCTAGATCCAAGATTTTTTTCATACAATCTGTACTGTTAGTTAGTATTTTAATATATAAAATGAGCTTTATATTTATAGTTACATCTAAAGTGCATAAGACTGAATCACAGAAAGTCGCAGCGGCGCAACACGCAGGACACATGTTAATCCTATATGCATGAGTTGCTGTCATTATAACGGAAGTAAAGCGAATAATATCGCTGTTAGTATGAGTCAGCGGGAACTAATAAGTATATACAGAAACGTTCCTTATTCGTTATTCAAGATTATATACTATTTAATAGTCACTATTTCAATTTTGAAATATTTTTTTGTTAGAAACTGACCTTAGACAATTTGTGTAATACAATAATAAAATATAATTATGAATCATAAATAACTGTTACTAATTTTATTAGTCCTCATGTCTATGTATTTTGAAAGGTTTCGAAACGCGCTAAAGGCTGAATCAAACGTGTACATAACTTATTTTAAAGAATGACTCTTATATTATTTAACCAAATTTTGATATCGTGTAATAATGATGCAATCTATGAAATGTGGTCAAATATTTGTTGAATACAAATGGCGACAGTCACGCTATGACCACGTTACATAAGAGACACATTTAAGACTCTTGTAACTATCACAGTAAAACGCTTTACCATTACGAATGAACTTGCGTAACTAAAGCGTTAAAGGTTAAATTTTAACGTATAAAATAACATCAGTAATGCATTGGCTAAGAATGCACTGACACATACTTAAGTATAGCTTAACATTTTTTAACTTAATCTATGAATATAATTATATATTATAAAATTCCAAATACCACTAGCTCAATGAAGTCTCATAAACTAAGAAAAGGTCGTTAAATAGGGTTAATGATAGTTTGTATAATGTGTCAATCCACTCAGTATAATATCCGGAAATTTACTTTACAACGAATAGCAGCAAAGGGATAGTTATACTTTATATTAAATTATATTATGAATCACGACTATCAAATCTACTTACTATCAAAAAAAATATTGTTTATAAGAACTTTGATATACTGTTTAATATTTTTGTAAAATTGCACGAACTAATTGTTGAACTTTGCATGAAACTACTAAATTTATAAACAATTTTAAATATAGTCGCTAATAACAGCTAATGAATGAAATCTATACAATATGAAAAAGGTGGAAAACCAAGTAGTATTTATTGAGGTCTTAATTTTTTTATCAACAACAAACCACAAACAAGCTCATTCCTATGTTTTTGAATGTACTAAGAAGTAACAAAATCTTAAGAGCTTTATTAAAATCTTTAACATGCACAAAGCATATTTTTACGTAATTTTTTGTCTTACAAAACCACTCGACAATATGTGATTAATTTTGTTAACATAATAATCAAATATATCAGTATATATAAAATTACTTGTCATTTATAAGTACTATATATGTAAATAGTTTTTTGGATTGGAATTGAAATATTTATATATGTATGTTATTATATTTATATAACAATATATTTATATGTCATGTCTGTTATCGCCGAACTGCTTTGCAACTACTACACAAATGTTTATGTAAAAATTCTGGCAAACCTAGACCATTGTTTACAGGATTATAAAAGGAAACGGTTAAAAACCATTAAACAACCAACCATTAAACAATTAATTGATGGGTCTTTAAACTCTATATCTACCGAAAACAATTTACAATGATATTAAAAAAAATTAAATACAATGATTACAAAATCCACTAGCAAAATAACATCTTAATTGAATAATATATACACATAGTAATTAAAACAGATTGTGTTTTTATAATTGAAAATATACATAATATTGCATTTCATATGAATCTTCAGCAATGTTATTAGCATTCCAAGGCTTCATATAAACGATCAAATATTCTAATGCGACCATGCCCCAGTTGTATCTTATTAAAACCGAAAATTTAGCCCAACACGAGATTTGGAAACTGCGGTATACAGACAATGGTTTAATTTAGCAATCAAAGTATATGTGTTTGATAATACAAACTTTATTGATTACATGTATGTAAAGCATGAATTATTTCGTAAACTATAAATTAAAAACTTCGTGTAATTTTCATTGGCTTATTATATTCAATTATTTTAAGTGCATCTTCAAAACAATGAGCGTATAACAAATATAAATAACAAATATAAAAACGCTTTATTTTAACTCTGTTTGCATATAATTTAGTCGATTAGTCCTCTAGAGAATTGTTAAAATATCAGCTCGACAGCTCGCCTTAGGCGCTATTATTTAAATTAAAGGCATACTCAAAACTGGTTTTCGCTTGCGGCTTTCTTTGATATTTCTTGCAGAAAGAAACGATGGAATTACAGATACTTAAGACTATAAACATTTCCAATTTGCCACAACCTTGAAAACCTTTGGCATAGTTTTATCTAGTTGATGTTCTCTGTTTATTATAATTTTTCTAACAGATCTTCTAGTTCTACTTTTCAAAATAATAAAATAAAAAAATTTAAAGCAAAAAAACTTGTCTTATTTGGAATATGCGAGTTTAAATTATCTGATTTACGAAAATAGCCAAGACGTGCCAAATTTTCGCCAGGAACAAAGACCCGCTGTTCCGACATCCCGTTTCTAAAGTTAATTGGTGCCTTGAGATTCCACGAACCGACTTATAAGTAGACACAAAGGACTTTTTCATAATTAATTGACTCGAGTGCTATACACATAAATATGGTTGAACGAAACACTCGCCTCGTTCCACGTCGTCGTTTATTATGTTTTTACCTAAATTATAAAGTACACGCTTACGCGAAAATATGCAAACTGTTGAATTCATCTGTGCATTCAGCTGCTTCCTATAAAATAATATTATATTAATGCTAAATATGTATAATGGCACAGCACTACAACTTCCTTGAATAGAATATAATTCCATTATCACCACTTTTATTGAAGGGAAAAATGTCTAGGATGGATACAATACTCCTCGTATCTACATCTAGGCAGCTCTTCAAGAGCACTCTTCCCAAATTGAAAACCATATACGTCTTTATGCACAAGAGCTCGTACTTTGATGTACGGAACACACAAAGGGGCCTTGTGAAGCACTGAAGGCCGACCGGCTTGCGACAACGAGTCTCTCGTATATGCACTGAGGTACATACCCGCACACTCATATCAGAGTTCACGGCTACTCTTATTTTTAAGTCAGATAAACTCGGATGAAGAAGGTCAAGGACTTTGTTTTTGGCGGATGCGAGTACAGCGGCTGCCAACAAACCGATTTTAATTTGCTTTCTTTGTTCGAGTGAAGTCAGGTGTTATAAATGGACGTATAGTAAACATGTAGTACCCACTCCGTGAATGAATTATAATGTATAAAAGTTTGTGTTCTCTGATATGATGTTTTACAAACGGCTGTTTTCAATCCGTCTAGCCTGTTTGTCGTAATTTAAAGCAAGAATACAAATAAAGATACGGTAGTTTTTTAAGTCACATAAAGTATTCACCGTAGCGCATGAATTAGCATTTGGTTGCTGATTTGCCGCCGTCTGTCCTTGAAATAAGGATGTGTCGAATGGGTGTTCGCTCTTATCTGTTCTGCCTAGACTTAACAATATAAAAGCACGCAGAAATAGTGTAATAAGAACGTTGAAGATTATATCTCTATTTGTTACTTGAGAAAACGTAGCAGTAGGTAACATAAAAATTATATCAATCCGTAGTATAGTATAAAAACTATTTAGTAATGTTTCAATTTTTATGAAGTAGTGCCGAGAATGTTGCTTTTAAATGTTTTTGAATAACATTACGATTTCTCGATAATAATGGCAGTGTTTAGGATAGCATAGTTTAAAAAAGCTTGATAGGAATATTAAGTACCTAGTTGTCGATATGACCAAAGCGTTACTACAAAAATCTACTTCTCTCTCTCTCATCTATAAATTCTTCACCATCAACTCCATAGCAATTAGTGACAATCGTTATTATTTTTAACATAAAACGATCAGTCAAAGAATTTATTTGATTTATAATAATATAAATTATGTTTGAAGAGTGTAACTGTATGTAAATGTCATGGTCACTTTTAGAGTTGAAATCTGTTTAAATATACACATATTTATGAATATTTTATATACGTTAACTTCATATTTCAACAATAAAAATATATTTATAGAATATAAATGAATATTATAATAAATACGTTTGAAACTTTTGGGTAAAAATATAATAAGGATTTAGGTCAAGTTAAATCAAGTGATATACCTTTCTTGGTTCAAGACAATAGACGATCCAGACTACCTACATTATGTAATAACTATATATAATTTTTGATAATTACTTTTTTCTCACGGATATAAATATATCGTTTAAGATCAATGTATAATGACGCTCGCTTAAATAGAATTTAATGGTTATGTACAATAAAAAATGTAATAATCTCTAATTTTATATGACGTCACCCGGAAGAGCCTCGACCTCGTACCTAAGCGCATGAGGAAGGTAACATTAGTTTAAATAAGTAACATAGTTTTCTTTGTTAAGCCATTAAGTACCTGACCAACCGAATGGAAACCGAGCTTAGGGCTATTTTTCAATAAAAAAAATATTTTCTTTAAACAATTTATCTTAAAATCGTTTTTTTTTTTAATTTAAAAAAATAAATAAGAAAAATTTGAAGACTAAAACATTGTCAAGTACAAAATTAGATGAAATTCCGAAATCCGAGGGAGAGTATTTCAATTTTTTTCAAGAATATTCTCAGAGATTACTACCAATAAAAGGAACTTGGAAAACGAAACATCATTCAAAACGTTAGAGCCGTTACCGAGAAACCAATTAGATAATTATATACATATACAATTGCCCGTTTAACGTAGTTATAGGACGACTAGCGGTAACCTACGGCATATTTCGCATAAGTCGTATAAGAGTTCTAAGAATAATTACTATTAATATTAAAACATATTCTGAAGTTCTAGAATCTGTGAATCATTTTTGCGGATCTGTTAGCAGATTATTTCCCTTATTTAATTTAACAGAAAAAAACGACTTGTATGTTGAAAAATATATTGTCATCATAACATTAAGTATTTTTATTAATATAATAATAATCATATCCTAAAGCTCGAGTATTCTTTAAGTTCGTTAAATTGTGGTCTCTAGAACACTCCACTGATTCGATAGATTTCTTTTAAGTTTATGACATAAACTATAAAAAAATTCATCAAATATCGATATTGCGACAGATATCTACTCGATTTGCGACTAATATGTTAAAAGATATTTCTCTGCTAAAACGCGCTTTCCTCGGGAGCTCTCAATTACAAGTGCTAAATATAACAAAATAATATATAAATAGTAAGTAAATAAAAAGTTTGAACTTTGTGTTGGTAATTAAATCAAAAACTATTTTAAGCAAAAAGTCACAGTAAATAAAAATATTATATATATGTGGTTTATAGTTTACACTTTATGACCACGACTGTCTGAAACGATGAAAAATTTTATTATAATAATTATCTTGGAAAATCCAACTAGAAAAAATCAGCCAAGTGCGTGTCGGGCCACGCACAATGTTCCGTAGTTATCAGAATTGTCAAGATCGGTCAAGCAATCTTCGAGTACCTATTTTCGTAAAAAAGTTATATGTTTTAAATATTTAAAGATCATTTTTATCTCTAATGGTGTAATAATAAACCTCAGGCGTCAATATTATTGTTAATGTAATAACTATTTTGATATGCTATTATGTCTTCATTATTATTTTTCAAAATTAAACTAGGTAATTTATTAATACCAAATGGTAATCATTTAGAATGATATACCTATTTACTACTTACCTACCTTATATAATTAATTAACAATTTAATCCTTAAAGTGGTTACAATATTAAAATCTATGTAATGATAAAGAGACTAAATTAGGTAGGTACCTATATTTCGAGACTAAAATATTTTTAATGTAAAATGAATGTTTGAATGTGAATTATATTAACGATTTTGAACTTTATATGTTCGTCGATTATTTATTATTCTAACACTTGTAAAATATACTTAGCGCCGATAATTTTCCTTCCTGATTAGCGCTTATGAAATCTATGGATATTTGGCTGAAAACTTCATAAACGCGATTCAGAATCACTCGCGACATGTTTTATTAAGTCATTGTTTTATACCTTATTATATATTTTATTTTAATTTAAACTTATTAAATATTTATATATTTGTTCATTTAAATTCATATATTAATTTAAAATTATTAATATTTACATAATGTGATGCTTTAAAAAGTGAAATATTTATTTTTACTTAGATCATCTATAACTCGATAACCATAAGAATCCACATAGCCGTGATAATTTTCCTTTTAAATTCATTATATGTACCACTATCGTGATTTTTTTCATATTTTTAGACGCAGCAGTTTAGTGGGTAGAGGGGGGGGACACTTGACTCTAAGAAAAATTGACACTTCAAAGCTTAATATTTCGGAAACAGTTCGTCGTTCGGAAAAATGGTTTTTCCACACCTATAACATTTTTAAAAGACCTATCTAACGATACCCCACAACATGGGATAAATGAGAAAAAAAATTTTTGGTCTCTCTTAACACATAGGGAAGAGACCCTGAAAAAATTTTTTTTTTAAGATTTTATTGTACGACTTTCTCGGCGTAATTCATATGTATACTCATACCGAATTACAGCTTTCTGGTATTAAGGGTTTCGGAGCAAAGCCGCGGACAGACAGACAGACAGACGGACATGGCGAAACTATAAGGGTTCCGTTTTTTACTACGGAACCTTAAAAATTAACATATTTTACCGATTTGTTTTTGAAACATCTTTATAAATTATTATTAATAATGATATAATACATGTATTTAATGTAATTCATATGAAAAATTAGGTAACACATAGACATGTAAATAAATTTATAACATTAAAGACAAACTTCGAAGCTAAATTACTATAACAAATGGTTTTAATAACCACGCAACATCCTGGTAACGCTAATTAATCATCTATAATAACTTCGAAACTATTTATCATAAGGGATAAACAAAGTTATTCTAACTTAATACTTATTTTTGACAATTCAGTGGTACTTTGTAAAAATGTTACTAATTAACTATTTTGGCAAGATGCCAATTAACGTAATTTAACAAAAAATAGAGTTCTGTTTAAATAATGAAAATAAGGATTTCAGGAAAAACAATATAAATAATTATTTAAACAAAATGTTTGCTGCCGAACCGAAGCCGATTTGATTATTATCTTTGTGGAAAATCTTTTTTACAATTTTATTCTTGTTTTAGTTACTTGTAGTCCTCCTCATTAAAACTCTTCAGAAAGAAAGCCTCAATGTCTTTAGACACTGAGCCTCTCGAGACAATGCTACGAGACGCATTTAGGGAAGTGCGTGACCGGCCTTCCAAGTTGCGGTTGGAGAGCCGTCTGTCTGTCCTAATTATTCATGCTCGATATATTTAGTATCGATATTAATCGATTCAATTTATAGACGTTATTTTATGTTCCTTTGTTATTCGAAATACAATATACGCTAATCCGTAGAGCAGCTTGGCGGATTAAGTTCTGTATCCCTTCTCTTATCAGAAGAGACCTCTACTCGGTACTAGTTATTTTTACTTAATACTTTATTCATAACACGGTTTGATTTGATTTTAATTTGATTGCCTCATTAGCGTGCGTCCTAGCGAATTCTTTAAGCTCTTCAGAGTATGATCTAATAATAAAACAAATTTTATATACTTGCCTATATTTACCATTCTTAATTCATAATGATCGAACGGGTTTGGATAATTTTCAAATAGGATTTTTTATACCGGGTTTATAAAAATTTGTACCAAATAAGCAAACCCGTTTAACAGCATAATAGATAGCAAATATTAATTATTATTTATCTGTTGAGAAAAAAAACTAATTTTGATTATTATAACATTCATGAGACTATTTGCATTAAAACTATCCTATTAAATTATATTCGAAGCTTCTGAAAATAGAATCATTGACAATGCAAGTACTTATAAAGTTTTGTGACACTATTTTAGGGACTCGAAGAGAGAAACTACATAGCCATTAATACAAAAGAATTGAATTGAATAGAAACTACATAAGGGAACCCTACATAAGATTTTAGCATTTTTAATGTTATATCTTTATTACTTTATTTATGACATTATATAATATATTAGTAGCATTGTGTTTATCGAACCTTTCACATCACTTTTGCGGTGAGTCCGAAGCGTCTGTCGAACTATAAAAGTGCATTGTACACCTCCTGGAAAACGTACGTCATACATTTACATACACGAAGAGCTGGCTATAGTCGTGTGTTTATTATAAAACGTGCGTCGCCTCTTAATGTGTATTTATGCAGATGTGTTTGTACATCATACAGAAAATCATAAGATACACATGTTGCTGAGACACCGCGTTACCCGAGCTTAGGTGCTCGAAAATAAACATTTGACACAAATAATAGTGAGAGAAGACGCGCATAGAATGTAATAAGTTTACAAAGAATCGGAGACAATGAATAGCGAACATTTGTTTTCGGTAAGCGCGATGGGTTCGTCTTTACAAAAACGCGCAGCGCCCATTTTACATGCCAGACTCGACCTCTGACGCTTCTACGAAATAAAACAAAGGAATACTCGCTGTTTGGTTGTTCTAACAAATGTAAAGATAACTGAATTTTCGTTTAAAGTAATAGATTTAATCATTGGTTGGATACAAAAGTAAGTAACTTGTAAAAATAGGAATAACCTATGTAGAATTACAAACAAAATGGCCAAATAATACCAACTACAGCAGAAGGCGATTGTTATAGGACTAACTAGTTTTTCTTACTAATTCCAATAGTATTTTAAAATGTGGAAATCATTCGCATGGTTTAAGATTTTCTTAACAATTATAATTTTCTTACAATGCTTAGTCGCTAACCCTATTTATCTTCTCGTGTGATAATTTATATTGAAATATTTTACTATAAACAGTTTTTACGATTAATTAAATTGCAGTAAAAAGACAAAATAAACGCAGATGCGCTGACAGATAAATCTTTACAAAACATTTTAAGACATTTTAGTATATTGAATGCAACACTAATGACACTCTCAACTTCAGGTGGATTTACAGAATTTCCATCACCGTTAATATCTTTTATTGTCATTGCATCACACGTAGAACGATGCCAAAGCACTTTATGTTCGTACAATTCATTTGATTCCGATTCGTACAGAAAGCCAGCCCACGTACTGGTATAATCAAAGAGATCCGCTTGCAAATACGTGATCGCATTTCACAAAATAAAGATTTTATTTACTGTCGTTCTTACGAAATATGACTTGATAGGTGATATTACAGCAAAATTATTATGTTGTGTTTCTTATTTCGCAAATGTATTTTTCGTAGGTATAAAATGTCTTTCTTTTATACAGGATTAAAATTTATTTTCAATTAATACGTAATTTTGAAGATCATTATTCGCTCTAATTATGATAATTAACTAAATACCATAAATGTGTTTTAATAAATATTAAAGTATAATTACGCACTGGTCACCTAACTACTTATTTATATATAACAATACGCAGATTTAGATTTAGTTGTATACAGATTGGATAGTATAGGAATACAGTTTATATTAAAAATATTGTAGCGCATATTTCTTAGAAACATCATTATTGTCAGACATGTAATTTTCAAATAAGGAAAAAATATCCTTTCATAGGATACAGATAGGCAATTAGCTATTACAAAAATTGTTACCCTTTCAATTTTCCTCTTAACAGTGATAAGATAATATGATATTATTATTACTAGTTTACCTAAAATAGCTTTAAAATGGGTAAAAAAGGTGTGTTAATTTGAAAACACGAAGTTTATACGATTTAATTTTAATTTACTTTTTTACTCTAGAATTTTTTAACCGAATTAGTTTATTTGGCATTATAAAAGTTATAAAATCGATTTCGTTATTTTGGTATTACTTGGTTTTAATAAATAAACCGTACAATACGTAACGAACCGTAAAATATTTCATCAATGTTGTGACTGGTGCCGCATCTGTTATTATTATGTTAATCAACGTTCTATATCTATTGTTTATTCATATTCTGTCTGTAGCAATAGTATTTCCATAGAAATTATTTTATTGTAACATTTTATACAGTAAAATATATTATAATTATTAATTAATGCTATTATATTTGATGACGAAGTTTATTTTATTTCAGTGCTATAAGAATTTTAATAACCTCACAAAGTTCTTGACTAGAACAATCTTCGTCAGCAAACAAAAAAATTAAAAATCATTACGATAATATAACCAAATAAAATGTTTTGTAATTAAGTCCACAGAAATCCACTTTTTGCGTTACAAAGATATAACGGCCTTAGTCATTTTAGCTGTCAATTTGTTATTTATAGAGGAACCTACACAAGGTTGTTTATGGCCCATTAGAAGGTACTCTATGGGGCGAGAAATTCAATAACGTAAAAATCTGTTCATAAGGATCTCGAAATTTTCCGTTGTCACTGTGGTGGAGCACGTGTTTTTGTGAGACCCGTCAACCCCACTCACTTAAGAAACAAAACAACTTAGTGATGTGCCACAGAATTATAAAATTTAAGGTTTTTATAACTTACTATTTACATTAAAAATTACTTACGTCAGGTTTTATACATAAAAATATAATCATTAACTCGCTCTGAGTTAATATTAAATAAAAATATGTTGTTTAAATATAATTATAATTAAAATACCTAAACCTCATTTTGGTATAACTTTATTATTCTATTTTTCACTAGCCTTTTTATTTATTAAAGTATTACAAATTTGAATAATAATCCAAGAACTATCTAAACATGAATTATAATTACATAATCCCTATACAAATCCGCCACAAGTAATTGACAGCTTATTGTTCATTATCATTATTTTCTATGGCGACACAAACTCACTAACAAAGTATAGCTTAAAGTGCTTAACACTATCGATGAATCGATCTCACAGGACATCACTAACTCGAAGTCACAACAACACAAGTGCAAGTTGGGTTAGGTCAGGTGTCACACTTCACTGCACATGTACACTATTTCGGGTCCGACTGTACCGAGTACGGTCGCATAAACAATGCGAACAATCAACCTGTCACAATTTTTTTACTTTTAAGCGTGAATAACACTTGTAAAATTTACTCTAGTAACTTATATGAAACTAGCTAGTGCTCACGACTTCGTCTGCGATATCTGTGATTCCTACTTCATATTAGCTTTATGCATGCAGTCTCTGCCCGATCGATTTAAAATTGACAAAGTTTCATATAAACTTTCATCCCCTATTTTATCCCCTTGGGGGTATAATTATTCAAAATCCTATCTCTTAGCGGATGCCTACGTCATAATATCTACCTGCATGCCAAATTTCATCCCGATCCGTCCAGCGGTTTGATCTGTGCGTTGATAGATCACTATGTCAGTCAGTCACCTTTAAATTACATATATTTAGACAAGTCTGTAACCTAGGTGCTGTGAGTTACTAAAAGTAAATTATTTCCAATTCAAAAGCATTGATACAATTTATGTAAAGTCTATGAGCAAAAGATACAAGTGTATGTACTTCTGGCCTTAGAAACAGTTTTTATACTTTATAGAATTACAATGAAATAAAAATGTAAATGAAGGAAACAAATAATAATATCTTAATGCAATCAATACGCTCTCGAACTGGATATCTACTGTTTTTATCTGTTTATTTTTTAATATGCGAATAATTCAAATAAATAGCAATCAGCGATTCAAAGGGAATGCAAATGAGGCATTAACTTTATTGCGGGCTGTAAATAATTACTATTACAATAATGTGTTACTACGCACACATTAAAATTAACTTGTTGATTGTTATATCGTGACAAAGGTGTATGTATAAAGTCATTTAAGTCGGCTTCAATGCTGTTGAATCGTTAATAAAAAAACAATAACAGTATATATTGATTTTTTTGTAAGTTCAATATGATTAATAGAGCCGAGAGGGAATAGTGGTAGTGGAATAGTGGCTAGAATACGTCGATCAAAACAGATAATCGCAGGTTCAATTCCCGGCTAGCACCGCTGACTATTCTAAATTTCTGTTTAAATTAATCTCGAGTTCGGTGATGAAAGAAAACATCGTGAGGAAACCTGCATGTGTCGAAAGAAATTCTGACACATGTGTATCCACCAACCCGCAGTGGAGCAGCTTGGTGAAATACGCTCTAAACTTTCTCCTTAATATTAAAAGGGGCCTTTGCCCCACAGTGGGACATTTACAGACTGTTACTTTACATTTTTTACTTAATTAAAGTTATAGCTATATAACATTTTAAACATAAATTGGACGCTGATATGCAATACTGTGTCAAGCCACACGAACTTCATTTTGAGAAAATGGCGTCTAAAGATGTCGAACCTATTCTTAATAAGTTTGTTTGAATAAGTATTTATCCATATTGTCTTTTCTTCTTCGATTAAAGCTGTAATGAATTAAAAGCAGGTTGATATATTTAATATATTGTCTACTAAAAAGTTTTTAAAAATATAAGATTATTATATAAATTACAAAATAAGCAGCGACCTGGTATTTCGAAACAATTAATTAAGAAATTTTTTTCCATACTTATTTAATTTATGTGAATTTATTTTATATTGAATAATGTTAAATAGGTAATGCCGTATCAAAATACACCATTATCTCGGAATTTCACTTTTTGTGGGTTGACACATTATTGCATATCAACATCCAATTATAATTTGTGATAGTTATACTACTTTTTTTTGCAATGTAACTTAAATGCTGTAGAAAGATTTTTTTAAGCGGTAGTGTCTAAAAATTGTGATTCTAGTATCCTCACTTTTTAAGGCTACTAACACTTAATCCCTGTGTATATATTATAGTCAAAACTCTTAGCCAATCAAATACGTACTTATAATATAAATAACGAATATAATAGTCAAAACACTTCGAAATAGATTAGGTTAATGTTTTTGCAACAGTACTTTTGTCTAATTGTCCAGCTAAAAGTACTCTTGATCGGTTCAGATTTTTGACTATAGCATACACGAAATTTGGCTTAAGTTATTTTCCAAATGGCTAAACAAATACTACTAGCAGTGTTAATAATTCAACCACAGTCTAACCAAGATTATTCTTATTATCACGTTAAAATATGCTTTTTTATTCATCAACTACATTTTTACTATAACAAAATAACGACACAGTTCAAAACGTTATATCAAATTTACGAAAAAAAATTGTTGGAAAGGACCTTTGTTAGGTTTTTTATTACAGCACAACTGCGAAAAATGACACGGAACGCGAACAGGTAGCGTGCGTAAATCTGATCGAAGCCGTACATTACAGTACATTGGGTACCTAAAAACTTTTTGTGGATCCACGTCTGCCATCTGCAAAATCCACACTCACCGGAGGGATATATGCTCCGATTGTTCGGGAATTTACATTCCACGGGAGTTCAGTGTACGAAAAATAAACAAGTTTATCTTTCCTTCGTGTTATCATACCAGTGTAGAGTGTAATCCGTCAACGCCATGTTGTGTCTCGTAACGCACATTTATGGATTACTTTCAAACGCGTTTCCATCAACCCTTTACTGCGTCGTTGTTGACTTCTTTACTGACAACTCGCATCGCTTCGCATATTGCAACGCGAGTCTTAATAATTCATTAATCAATTACCCATCTATCAATTAGTGTCAAACCGTCACTCCTGAAGCCCTAGGCGTTAAATGTGATATGAAGACCCGGGAGGTAAAAATGGACCAGAATAAACAGAGCTCCATCGCTCATCGCTCGTAGCTATTATACTATAGCAGACCATATTATGGGGAGGAGAATAGGTCTTAGCTCAGTGGTCGACGCCACATGGTACTGGCGGGGGTGAGGGACGAGGCATCGTGGGAACGGCTCAGGAGCACATATGGAGCGCAGCTTTATCTTACACCATGCATATTACGCGACGTTCAATAATAATAACATTTAGTTAACACAATCTACACCGTCTCAGTAACGACGAACTCGCTCATTTAGATAATATTATAAAGTTTATGTTTGTCCGCTGTGTTTGCAAGTTGCCATTTGATAGTCTTCGCCTTGACTGTCCGCTTTTGTGATCGTGTAGCATACGCGATGTATAAGGAACATAGTCTGTTGTTTGTCTCGAATAAATTAATATCAATGAGCGCAATTGAATTTTTAATATAATCTATGTTACATTCTTATACATTATCTTGTAATACCTTATTAACATATTCGCCATAAATTATGTCTGTAGGTAAAACAAATTCCTTGAAACGTAAGAAACGTGTCAAAATATTAAAAGTAATGTTTTTTTTTGTCTCATCTTGTCGAGTCATCTGGAAAATCCCAAGAAATTCACGCACATTTATCTATTCAGGTTTTCATGATGTGACTACTCGTCGACTTTGAATCAAAGAAGCACCAGGAGTCACTGCGATTTAAAACAAAATCAAGTCCAAGGCAGAGTATTTTGAAAGATCACCTGGCGACCGTCCAAGAACATTCAACATTTTAATACGTGTTTCTTTTTTACTAACAGTGTATCGAACTAGAAGTTGAAAGGAAATACATAATGAATAAAGTAACATGTATGACGCGATGTACTAGTAACGACACATCACTTTAAGTATTTATGAGAACAGCCTTTTATAATCGTTCAAATTAATATAAATGTTTTTTTTTTTTTATCTTCTAAAAAATATTTAACACATTAATTGATAGTTTATACAATGACCTCGACGTCAGCCATATGACCTCTGTTACTATTTAAAAATGAACAGACAACGACATTAATTATTATCATGTCCAGATGTTAATTGTAATGGCTATTAAAAGTTCATACAAATACTGGGACCCATGGTTTTACCTATTCTTGTTTACGTTAATTACGCCATATTTAGGCATGATTGGGATATGGGCAATACCCATAGTGAAGCGGACAAAATAATGTCTTCAAATAGACTCAGTACAGACAACGATTGAACACTGCGGGAACAAGGTTTCTTAATAATTGAATATAGTAGAAAATAAATTTTAGAAAGCGGATTTGTAAACAAACTTTTGTATACCAATCAAAACTGAATACAAACATAAACAAATAGACAACGCATGAAAGTGAAAAAATAATTGGAATATAATTACATAACCCCCACATCGCTTCACAAGAGTCATTACCATTTTGACACGGAACTATTTATTTGTACTAGATACTAAAGATAAACGTGTGCACTTGTGAGATACGCACAAGTGCAGCGCACTGTGGACGCGCCATACACGTGTGCGGTTCAACGGCCCGAGCCTATGCCAATGCCAACAATCCCTCAATTAATTACCCATTATAGCACAGCGGGTAATGAATTGGAAACTGCCGTTTGAAGTGATTCTACTGATTCGTTGTACAAACAATCATAGCGGTCCATCCATTTAGATCATGAAAAAACGTCTAACTTACGTTTGCTTACTTTATGTTAAATATTGCCGAAGTGTTAATTATACGGTCTTCGTCAAATCAATAACATCATTTCCATTCCTCCTTAGGCAATTATTTTTTACATAATGGTGTTTTCGTCATAATTGATTTAGTGAATTTTAATAACAATTTTTTTTAAGTTAGGTAATATTCTTACCAAAACATTGTCAGTGAAGAAATTATTAATCAAATAGTAAATTCAAAAATAACTATGTGGTCGTTGTAAAAAGATAATTTGCGGAACGATGCGGAAGGTTCAGAGTGCTGGCTGGCTGCCCAGGCGCAGATATGTGGTGGCATTGGGCCAGACAGGGTCAGGAGCGGGCGATGCACCCTCGCCGTCACAGTCGATCACACGCCAATTATAAATAACATCTACGACTTGAAAACAATGGAACACATCTTAAAAGTCATTGACGATCAGTGTCAAAACTAACGTGTCAGCGCGCCGGCTATCGCGTAAGATGCGACCGCTAATATTCTTTCTTGACATTTATATAAGTCACTAAATCATTCAATTCAATTGTTGCTTTAATTGCTTTTAATTGGGCAATATCAACACTCATAATATAAACCGGATGATATTCCTCAAAATGTAAGCTTTGAAAAGATACAGATTGTATAATCTCAATATCAATTTTTCGTTTGTTTACATCTCTACAATAATGTACCAAGAAACTGCAATCGTTCCAACAATCAGTGTTAACAAACGCTACATTCGGACATAAAAATATTACTAGCACAATCTTTATTTACCCTGCTTAAATAAATAAAGAAAGCGTACAAATATAGAATTAAAATGTGCTTGCATTATCTGAGGCCAAGACTTCTCGGATAAGATAAAGTACTTATCTAAACCCTTGGAGGCGTTGATATTTAGAAACAGTTGATAAAAACTAGCATAAAAACTTTCTTGTTGCTTACAGAACCAAGTAGATATGACAAAACTTTGATTGCTCTGTAAATGGAAAAAGAAATAACGCTTTCAACAACATTGGTTTTTTTTTCAACAAGCGACAAATCATTCGAGCAAGTCTCGCTAATATTAGTGACCAAACATATGTGCGTAAAAATGTTTGTTTAGGCAAACTCGTTAGCGTTGACGGGATGTGCTCTGAACCCTCAAGGTTGCTGAGGTTATTTTAAAAGAACTATAATTTTTGCCAAATAGCATGATTTCGCTAGAAACGGTGAATTATTCGTACAACACGTAGGATTCTGAGAAAAAGATTAGTTACCTGTTCTTTGTAATACATTTTCGTAGAGTTAAAAAGTAAATTGAAAAAGAAATTAACAGCATTTTTTTACGACACATCATGATCATTGGAAAAATTAAAACGTTATTTATATGACCCTTGATTATAATACTACATTACTCTTAATGCTATGATTAATGATAAAGAAGTATTAATACAAACAAACCATTAATCATACCTTATTAGACAAGGGCTGACTTGTGACTCTATTTTCTCTTCAAATCTTGTTTTTTATATAATGATCTGACGACTTTTTTCAAATATCAATATCGAACTGCACTATCATAAGTAGACATTATATAATAACCACAAACTTACTTTGTGTAAGTTCACGAGGCTTAAGAATCCTATCCTTAAATTTCAACATTATAACTTTTTTACCAATTACAATTTTTATTAGATGGTCATTTTTCCTGATTGAATTTGAGTTTCTGATAAGCCTCAAATTAGATTTGGTCGCTGTTCATTAATCAAATTTAATATAACATTATTAGGTCAATGATCATAACTTAAGAAAATATTATTATTTCTTTGATACACAAACAAAATCTATACAAAATGGAGATTATGCATTTATTTCATAAAAAAGCCGTGTATACTTTTAATAGGTTTTGCACCGACTAACGTTACTATTAACGTTATAAAGAACTTCAAAAGTGATAAATTTTTGACTACTCTACAATATACATTTATTTCATAATTATACTTATACATTGATTAAATTATCTTAGTTAGTTAAACTAGGATATAAATCTAGAAATCGTCTTTAAGTTTACAGTACTTTTTACGCCAAAATGAATAACAAAATCTATTCATTTCATATACGCTGCACTTGATTGCATAGTTGCGCTGTATAATCGGTCTCGCTTCGCTTGATTGCGCTAGTGTATTCGATTATTAAAGCATTACGTATTTAATATTCTTATTATTTGAAGACAGAAACATAATAAATACTAATATAAAGAACACATTAAAATAGAATTGTCATAATTGTAGGAATTTTTCGTGTCATATTGGTATCAAAATTTTATTCACCTGACTTTTGTTTGACAGAATGCTGATTATAGAGCCTTTGTAGAGACTGATTTTTATAGCAACTTAATATTGCTTTACATTTTTTTTTTTAGAAAAAAAAACATATTTTGACTAAACAGTTTAAACTAGATATTGTTTATAGGTACACTATTGAAACTTGCTCTTCTTCATTCCGTGAATAAATTAAACGTTATATTGCTGTTCCATAGCTTTGCACAAGCTATTTTTGTACTTTTGATTTATTATGTAACAGACTCTATGAAAAAAGCCTTATCCTAAATACAGGTAAAATTAAATATCTTCTAAAATTCTAAATCCTTCGCTGATATCATCTTGCATCAATGTTTTTGTGATGTCAATATTACTACTTAAAAAACAGAGTGCGTTTGTCCTGTGCGTTTATTTACGCGACGCCCTGTAGCGTTGGCTGTGTTCCAGAAACACACTAAAATAGCATCTTTGTCCATGTCATTGTACTAAACTAAATCCTACTCAGAGAAATGTCCCTTTGTACTAATCAGATCCTCATAAAAAGGGAATTTTAGATAATTATATACAAATACTCGTAATTCCATTAATTGCTAATTTATATATCTGGTTATTACTTCTCCGAGATTAAACATTGTATCGTGTTTATATTACGATAGAAAAATGATCACTGCACAGGCGATAAGTTAAAACAAAATTCAGGATTCGTTTTTAAATCCCCAAGTAGTTGACAAGTTTAATATCAACGGTCTCAGACTATCATCCGTGTCGAAGAAACGTTTTTTCTTTCACTCGTTCAATCTGAGAACCTTTGTAAGGATGCGGAACAAACGGACCCCTTTATCTAACCCGTCGCTTCATCAAAGTAGAAAAGGATGGTCGACCAACAAAAAGTGGGACGATTCGTCCGCCCAACCCTTTTATTTTGTTTCGCTCCACTCTTTTTACTTTTATTCTAAAAATATCGCATTCACGGACCCATTTCGAAAGGAAACGTGACTCTGTCCAAGGTCAAGTGAATTAGTATTCGTATGGTGTGTTCGCAGTTTGACCGGACGCAAAAACTCGTTAATATGCTGCTTGTAGATTTTTTTTAACAATGATTAGAATTGCCTGCGGCGGAGTTCTGTATCTGTAATGTTTCGTAAGTTATGTAATTAAATTGAGTTGAAGATGGTAAAAAATTTTAACAAAAAGAACAATCCTCTTAACATCACACCTATTAGAATTTAACAATTGATTAATTTAAATGTTCTAAATACGTACTGTTGAAAATGATTTTATAATAATGATTAATACTAAAGAGTACCTTTTATGTACGATTATTGTGGTCACCTTATTTATAAGTTGTAATATTACTTTAGGATATTGTATAAGTAAATACGAACATGATTATTGTTATGGAAAAGCCTTTAAAAAAGATTTTTAAACTAATGACTTCGTATTAAAAATATAGGTTCAACGGGAAAACATTAACTGTGTCAACTATGAAAACAGGTTTGCTGTGATTAACATAACATTATATAGGCATTCATAAGAAGTACTACATAAACTTTAATTAAACATGCCCTAAATTAATTGCTAAAAGCATTACCTACTACACAAAATTTTAAAACCGTATTTTTTATATGTATTAGTTCATATATAAGTATAAGACAAATTTTATCAAAATTTGGCTCCATAAGAGTCTATTCTTATCTACCTTAATGCCTTATATAAACATTAATCGTTTTTATCATTGAAAATAGAAGGGTTCCCTGGGCAAACTGAAAAAAAACCGTAAATCTAATGAGTTCATAGCAAGCCGTAATGAAGTTTTAAAAGCACTTCTCCGTAGTGCAATGAAGAGTGAAATCTAAAATGTCGCTTTCATAATTCATATAAATATAAATGCGAAAGATAGTGAGTTGAGTGCATTTGCTACTTCATCACGCAGAAACGACTCGACCAAAAAAAATCGATATGAAGACAGTTTATTTCTTGGATATCACATAGTCTATTATCCCGCAGATGAAAGCAAGGGGCTCAGCTAGTATTTTAATATTTAGTAATGAATCCATATCAATCTTCAGACAAAATTAATAATTGATTAGTCGAACATTTATTATATCATTATTATCACGGAGATGAGTGGGAGCTCTCAAATTAATCAGAGACTATAAAAATGCGGAGGTATAGAATTGCGGGAAACTTGACTCATAGCGCGAAGCCTTAAAATATTACAAGTGAATCACGGGGGCTGGTAATATACTCAGTTTTCAGACTAAAAATAAATATTCAAAAAATACTTCAGTTGTAGTTATCTTCTTTCGTAACTTCAAATTAAATTACCAGGTTAATTTAGGTAGTTAGCCTACAGGTTTAGGTCCAGGTTTAATAATTTAACAGTATTAAACAATACAAAAATATCAAATTAATTCGATTTTATTTAATCGATAAATATATTTATTATAAAAACTTTTAAACATATGTTATATATTTATATGTTTTGCTCAAAGTTTTTTGTGATTTTATAATAATATTAAATATTCATAAAAATATTTTTAATGAGCTACGGCTTTTCATGCCTCTTTAATGCAATCTACTGAGCCCGAGGACAGCAGACATAATGCTGTCAACTCGCTAATGAGACGAACCGTCTCGCATGTTATTGTTATTGTCATGAATGTTATGCAGAATTTATGGAAGCCGGCATCCAAGTTATAACCTCAAAGCTGAGGCCGTTGAGCCGCCGACAGCGGAAAGATAGAAGGGGACCGCGCAGCCGCTCAATGTTGTCGCGCATGCGTCCCGCACTTGAAAAAAGCGGAGAGCCATCAACGCTGCACAAAGTACTAGCAGATCCCATGACTAGGACTGACCGGCCACAACATTAATGAATCGCGTTACCCGGACACGTTCTCCAAACGGTGTTTTTTTACACTAGTTATAAAACGAGTATGTGATAAGATTACGCATAAAACAAATCATTTTCGTAGTGTTTCTTTTAGTGACATACAAACATGTACAAGACGGTGAGACACGGTGAGAACAGTCTTCAATATACTATTCTGCCTCAAACGGAAGAAATTTTGAGCAACAGTGGATTGAAAGGCAAAGGCCGTGATTACAGTCCCTCTATTCATGTAAGGCGTTCAAGAAGAAAGTCTGCTTTCAAATATATTTTATTAGTAATAGTTGGAATAATAATTGCGCTAGCTTTTGCGTCAGTTCCACTTTACGTTCTTAATGGTGCCCTATATGCTCGGAGACTCCAGCATGACCAACATGAAATTATGACTACAGCGCCACTGACACCAGCGGGGCGAGAGATTGTGAAATCACGAAAACAGGAACTAAAAATTGCAGCCGAAGTTTTATCAACTATAACTTCAAAATTAGAATCCAGTGTAGCACCAATAACATCGACTAGCACTTCGACTACTACCATTCCGACTACAATAACTAGCGACAGAGCAACTACACCACCATGGACTATGCCTGCTCTAAGATCATGGAAATTTTCATCATCTTCAACAACTATACAACCGATCCCAACGGAGGATAATGAAGAAATACCTCTTGTAGGAACACCATCTGGTAGTGTTCGATTATTGGATCATTACATGTCTA
This sequence comes from Hypolimnas misippus, assembly GCA_037950945.1. Taxonomy (NCBI): domain Eukaryota; kingdom Metazoa; phylum Arthropoda; class Insecta; order Lepidoptera; family Nymphalidae; genus Hypolimnas; species Hypolimnas misippus. The sequence continues at coordinate 7,532,845 of JBBEEQ010000019.1, forward strand.
TGTCAATGAAGCCCTGGGAAAAGGATAATATTATTAAACCTACAGTGACGCCCGAATCGATCACAATACGGAATGTTTTCAAATACTATTCTCGTGCCTTTAATCCATCGGAGAACTCAGTTACTGCGAATTCAAAGTCATTTGATGACGCTTTAATAACTACAAAATCTACAACCACCCAGACTCCTATGACTACGGAATTGACAAAAACTACTGAAAAGTCAATCATGAAAGATTTGAAAGACACACTTTTATCCGTCGATGACGACGATGAGTTTAAGGAATCCTTGGAAGTAGACGAAGTTTTTTCACTGCCTCCGTTGAAGCCCGACTCTGCGGCGCCAGGGACGGATTCGGACGAAGTAACAGTTTCGAAAGCGACTGACGGTCGCTGGTACGGCGCGAGGTGGCCGTTCGTTGATATGTCATCTTACTTCCAATGGACGGTAAGCTCGATTACGAGTTAGCTAACTTATGTAATGTTTATATTTACGTGAGCGTGAATTGCGTGATCGATAAACTCGTAACCAATTCCAACGGCGAAACCGGGTAGTATAAATTATGAAATAGGTACCGAATTACTTAACTTAATATAGGTTTTGTTACAGTTTTATTCTTATCGAACGATTTGGGTGAAAATAAATTATTACTTATTTACATTTCTGTAAATTCACATAATAATTTAAAGGATCATAAACATAGGTTTTATACCACCACGTATTCTACCGTGTTGGTATGTGTAAAAAATTCACTAAATATGATAGATTTATAATAGGATTTCGTTCGTAATTACTTTTTATGCTTGTAACTTAGCACTTTTGAAAATTACTTATGTGTAACGTTAAAATACAACTACGCTGCAACCTTATACATTTTATACTGTTATAGTGAATAAACAAAAAAGTATATAATAAGAAGCACAGTATTCGTTATTCGCTATAATATAAAAGAACAATAAATATATAAAAAATAGTACTAGCCTCATCATAAACATCACATAAACGTTACAGGATATTAACAATTAATATTTAATTATAATAAGGGTTTATAAAATTCTGAGTCTTAATTATTATCAAATTTGAAAACACGTAGAGCTTAATATCAACATTTCGCTATCTATTTAGATTCCAATTAAGATTATGCTGATGAAACTGTGTTTAGAGAAAAAAAGAAATTGTTTTGTTGAGCGAAATTATTTTGTACAACCAAAAGTTTAGGTATAATGGAGATAAAGCTTCTGTCACTTTATAAGAATTAAAAAATTACGCAGTGCATTATGCAATAATTGTGTGCCATATATATATAGCAATGAGATTTTAAAACGAATATCCATAATTAATAATGCATAATCCGTTAGTTATTCATTGAAATATAAAAGGGTACAAACAATTTAACATTGCTTATATTGTTTTTCAATGTTATCACAAATGATTGAACAAACAAAATTAATTTTATAACGTTATTACATTTTCAAACACTTGAATTTTATTAAGTAACTATTTGTCCTTAAAGTTAAAAAAGATCGCTCAAATTAGAAATACATAATTCTTGAACGCCCCTTAAACCAAAACTACAACAAACATCAACGTCTCGAATACGAATCGAACCATAGAACGATAGCGCAGGAGTTAACTGCTCCAACCAGTAGCTCTTTTGTATATATTTTGCTTACGAATTTATAAATTTAATTTATAGTAGCAATTATGTATATGGTATAAGTGATATTTGTACCTTTACGTAAGATGCGATATGGTTTATAGCCACTAGAAATATCAATGTATGTAATTATGTATAGTTATAGGCAAAGTGATTAAGTATCATTTAAAGTACATCAAATATCACAGTGCCTGGACATTATGAATAATGCTACATGGTAGGTGCATAGTTGGGCAATCTGATAATTTTTTCGTAAATTTTTGTTACGTTAGAAAAACTTTATCTGTTAACCTCGAATAGAGTAAATAACAGAGAGTCATAACAAGACTAGAAGGCAACTTGTAGGATAAGTGTCCAGTGCTAGTTTTTTTTTTTTTTTTTTTTTAAATAAGTAAGTTATCGATATCGTTTTGTTTACACACGTCTTACCGGTCATATTAACAAAATTTTGGAATTTTGAAAACCAAATCGTAACACACACGGACAGAAGTGTAATATAATTTTATTGTACTAATGAAAGGCTCTATACAGGATTACTCGCGTGGAGATAATCTACTTCTACCGCTACTAGTGGCGGCGTTATCCTCAGTCGCGCTGGTGCTGTTGCTGGCGCTGGCCGTGAGACGCCGTAAAAGGACATCCACGGCTTCAGCACAGCTTGGTGTAAGATTTATGTTTATATTAAATTTAAAACCCATCTACAATTCATATTTCGTAATAATCAAACTAATTGCTACTGCTGCAATATACTTGCACATCAATTTTTTAGCGTTTTGAACTACGATGATCTGAAGTAAAATAAAACATTAAGATCATTAAGTTAAGATCAAAGTAACTCTGCTGCTGTCTCTTAAGTCGTAATTAACAAAGATAGCTTATTTAATAGCAATATTAAATTGAGTTTAGAAATATGTTTTTTTTTAATATTTATTCTATACACAAAGTATATAAGGGATACTTTTTTCAAAAACGCTATTCTTTTTTTTATTATAACAATAGTTATTTCCTGTGACTTCGTCAACGTAAAATAATTATTTTGAATAACATGTTTCTTCAAGAAATCTTGCCTCTCCATTCCCTGTTCCACTCCTTCAAGATTTATTTTCGCGACAAAAGACACTTTTGTATAGATAGGTGGAAACTGACTGTTTCCATCAAAATGTTCCAAAAAAATGGTCAAAATTGATTAACCGGTAGCAGGCAAAATTACTTCCACATTAAAATATTAGCATGGATTTAAACATAGCAAAGATATGGTCTAAAGTAAAAGCGAATAATATGTCAAGTAAGATGCATAATCAAAGGCCCTTGTTCCAGAAGTTAACCGCCGACCTACAAGCGGACGACAACACGAACTTGTTGACCGCGGAGAATCCAGAAGAGATCGAAGAGTGAGGTCAATGCGACTATTGCTTGTTCCCAACTGAATGCCTCATGTACTCGCAGAAAGATTTGCCGAATAGAGTGGCCTGGAGGTTACTTTTATAGAAATCGGCTTTAAATTTTCGTGCACACATTATGATATTAAAACTTTGTCAATGATTGTAACCCCATATCACTAATTGCTTGTTTTCTTTTTAATTCAACTATTTACAAAATTATAAAAGAAATAAAAAAAAAAATAAACATAAGTTGTATTTTGACGCCTTTATTTACTATAGGATGTAAGGCAATGAACTTCACTAACTCTAATATAAATACCGTGAAATAAAGGAATTGAGAGTAAAGATGAATTGTTTCCAGAAGCGCTCATTTGCATAGCTTGCCTTCAACCTCGATTGTACATAAGGCATTCGAAGCACCTTGTAATGATTTAGCCGCCATACCTTAGTTTCTCGGCAATTAAGAAGACCTTACCTTAAGTTCTTCTTACATACCGATCATATTTTAAACTTTCAGTGCCTATTGTTTGTATATAATGGAAGGTTAGCTAGGCTTTGTTCCCGAAAGCCAACATCGCATGTTCAGAGATACGATATAATATTGTGTAGTTAAGAATATTTTGTAATCACTTAGATTTTTGACTGTATATTAGGTAAAGTCAAATGCCAAAGCTGCAAAATTATTTTTGTTACGTAATTCTAAAATATATTTAATACATCAGGTAGCCGAAGTTCCATTACGAAACGTGTTAATCATTATATCTTAACATTTTCTCTGCTTCCATTTGTGTTCAGGGAATACCAGCGTATGATATTTTGTAATTAGGGTTAACCATTGAGTTCATACAAGCTGCAGACCACAATTGGCACGGAAATTTTCTATGCACTCTCTAAACGAGAAAAGTCAATAAATGTAAAAAAATATATGCCTCCAAGTCCTAAACACATGAATGGACTGGAAGGACGAAAGCTTTTAGGACACTATAAGATTATATTTTCAGGTCTTAATCGTTTTTCGGCTAGATCTCAATGGTTAAATTATACTAAAATTCTTATATCTACATTTACCCACCGATTTAAATTTCAATATATATAGAACAGTAAACGTATTAAAGTATTATGAATGTATAATTGTATATCATATCTCTGAAAGTTTCAAGTACGACTCGTCAGTATTAACGAATCCCTGTGGTATATCAAACTAAGCGTATTTAATTTTACGTAGTCATATAGGTTAAGATGGAATTTAATGTCGATCTTGGTGTTTCTATTTCAGTGTGACATTATTCATCAAATATCTACTTCAATATCATTTTAAAATAGACATAAGACTGATATAGGATTGCGTTATTCACTATCTAGTGAAATGAACTAGTGTTGAACATATTTTTGTAACGGCACTATTCAGTTCAAAGTGATTTTTGTGTGTTTTAAATAAACGTAGTTAGTATGGTCCTGGAATGTGTATGAAGTTGGCTATAGCTAGTTAGAAAATTATATATGGAACCGTTATGAAGTTCCGACGAACGAGGAAGCGAGGGCGCTAGTGTCCATAATGTCAAATAACAAGAAAGAAATGTATGTGAAAATAAATAACGTTAATCGCTGCGATTGCTATGGAATATGATATTTTTGTCAACATTCTTGACTTGCATTTGTCACTTGACTGAGCGACATCTAGCGGATTTTCTAGCTTCGCCCTCATATTGCGAAGTGATAGTAAGTAATCAGTCTTAAGCGCCTGATGTGCATACAAAGTTACATACACCATCGATTCATTATCACGCTAGCAATATTTTATATAATACAAATGTATATCGCACACTATATATAGATGTTAAGTTAGTTAGCTTTTGTGTCAGGATAGTTTTTTGAAGCAGTGTGTTTATTTTGTAAGCTGGAACACCACCATGTACATAAATAATGAAATAAATTATGTTTTCCCACCGATATGCGTCTTTTAATGATGATAATACTTTATGATGTATTTTATCATATTTACTTATATATTAAAAAGGATTTTTAGTATAAATTAGGGGTAAATGTAAAAAAAAACTAAAAATATTATCTTAATTGACTTATATTGTAGTAAAAATCCCAGATATTGCAACCAATTCATTATATTAATGTTAACTAAACTAGCTTACACTAATAATTACAACCAAAACATATACAATACTTTACAATAAATAAAAATATAATCAATCCTTCCATTAGTATAAACTAATATAAAATAATACATATACACCGCCATTTTTCGTCAAAATATACAAGTAATGATTTTTTAGAAATTATAAATGTTAAATATAATGAAATATTATTTTATATCATGAGGCTAACATCACACATCATTGAACATTTTGACAATTCAATTTTTAAACTTGTCTAATTATAAGTTACACAAATTAAAAATTAAAAACTAGTTTTGTCTAAAAACCTGACTCTTCATAATATTTACATAAACGTTGAAATTTTGATAGAAAATAAAAAAAAAAATCTTTGTGAGATTACATTGTATTTTTTTTATACCCATGCAATTCAACGCAGACTACTCGAGAAACAAAATCGAAATCTTTCTTCCTATTGCCAATCAAGACATTTAAAAACAATTTGGATGTTCTTACTTTTATTATAACATTTATTAATGTTTAATATTGGATAAAATACAAAATATAGAGTAACTAAAACATATGTTATAAACATTACTTGAATAATTAATTAACTGAAACGATTATAAGTAATTATAGTTCGATTCAACTTTGACTAAGGGTCTGAATTATCCGCAGCACAAGCTTTGCTTAGCCTGGATAGTCATTTAGACATATCTTTCATTTAAATCTAAATATATACAATTCAAAGGTGATTGACTGATATAGTGATCTACCAACGCACAGCCCAAACCACTAGACGGATCGGGCTAAAATTTGGCATGCAGGTAGATGTACATATATATAGGTATTTGCTAAGAGAGGATTTTGTTTAATTCCACATCCAAAGGGGATAAAATAGGGGATGAAAGTTTGTATGAAACTTTCTCAATTTTAAGCCGATCGGGCTGAGACTGCATGCATAAAGCTACTATGAGCTAAGCATCACAGACATCGCAGACGAAGTCGCAAGCACCAGCTCGTTATTAAATAATTCTTAAAAAGCGATACGTTAAATAAGTAGGTTTATTTGACATGCAAATTAAATTTTGTGTGTTTCGTAATATAATATTGAATAATTAATTTTTTTAGGAACCAAATGAAGTGGATGATTAGAAATGTACCTACGAAATATTTGTTAATTTAAGGAGATATTTATTATATCTCAATACATTTGCTTTTAAATTATAAATCATATACATTAAATGTTTTAAGTCTTGATCACTCGACTGTACCATGTGCGAATTCGGACTCGCTCCGTTTTCAGGCATTTAGACTTACGTGAATCGAACTGTCGTCTCACTATAATTCGAAGATACAAATAATATTAAAACATATGTAGTGTAACATTTTGATATACATTTTGTATTGATAAAATAAATTACATTCTATTGAAATGCTTTTTAAACAAGATGTATTGTAAACCACAAAAATCCTTTAAAAAATCTACACGAGTGCGTAACCTAATAAAATTAAGTATTAATAACAGTTAAATAAAAATGTGTTATTTGTGTTTTAGAATACACATTACTATTAAAATTAATATATATATTTAGATTTTAAAATACACGAGAAATTGCTTTTGTTTTATTAGATATGTGATAAAAAAAGAAAAACTATTTTATAAAACTAGCTGACCCTTCGATCAGTTATCGAGCAGGATAAAAAATGATTTAATTACTAAAATGGCTATTAAAAAATAGGGGTTGGTGATAAAGGGGTAGAAATTAAGATTGTACGTATTTTTAATGTCAAATTATAGAAAAATAAAAACAAAAAAATTCGCCCAAAAACCAAAAAAAGTAAGGTGTGAACCACCCTTATGGTTTAGGGGTATGAAAAATAGATAGTAGACGATCTGCTGAATGTCCATATAAAATTTGTTAAAAATCAGTAAAACCATTTCGGAGGAGTACGGGAAATAACATTGTGACACGAGAATTTTATATATATATGATTTTAAAACCGGAAAAAAATGAACTTATTGAATATATTTAAAGAAAATGTTTATAATGATAATCAAGATAACCTAATAGATTTAAATCACCTTTTAACCTTTTATTTTATTGAACAAAACGAAATATCATATGATTGCAATCTGTGCTATTAATTATTAAATAATAAATCAAACGTAAAGTTATGTAAATATAAGTTACAAATAAATGTTAAACGGCAAATCTAAAGTTCAAAAGAAGTATTTCTTCATATATATGTTTCATGGAACTTAGTATACTATTATGTTAGAGATGTTAATATTTTATATAAGACGATACAAAATAATAGACTTAATGTATGAATCAATGAAGTGGATAACTGAATCATTGATTTTAATGTCAATTGTTACACAAAAATACTGTTATTAAATATATTTTATTTCTTAAGCCAACAACTTTTTGGGCTTAAAATTTAATTATTGCTCATGAAAAATTAAAAGAAAAAAAAACTTACTTTAACGCGACAACTTACGTCACATAGACAATAATGCTATCCTTCAATTTAATACATTAGTTTATACCAACAATACCATCTGAACCAACAATTTAAACAAAAGTAAAACTTCTTTATTCTGTGGATCCTGATAAGCAACACTATGTCAAGCCACACGGATTTTTTTTTTAAATAAGACATTTAAATATGTCAAACCTATTCTTAATAAATTGGTTTGTAAAAGTTTATAAACATCTTTTCTTTTCTATTTTTATAAATGATCGGTATAATAAATATATTTATCTAATAGTAAGTTTTTCAAATATATGACATTATGGCATATTGCAAATTATGGAACAACATTTCAATATTTTAAGATTAAATTAAGAATTTTTTTTTCATACTTATTTAGTTTAGATGACTTGAATGAATTTTGAATTTTTTGAATAATTTTAAATGAGTGACGTATTGTGAGAGTGCTCCAATCTCCAAATCTCTAAATTCGACTTTTTGTGGGTTGACACAGTATTGCTTATCCGCTCCATTTTAGCTTTTCAGTGAAAGTATAACTATTTTGTCTAAGTCCTTACAGTGGACCCCTGGTAATCCTACCGCCTTGAAACTCGACATGTCTAACAAATATACATATTTATTTCGACAAATCTCTTTTAATTAATGCCTAATAAAGAGATTGTATCTAGTTCACGTCATCAGGAATTTCGCTTGACGCGCATTGTCTGTTTGAATGTTTATTTTGTGAATGTTTTGTAGAAAATATAAGATCTGATTTCTTTTATATTATCTGTCGGATTACTCTAAGTGCTCTATTTACAAAAATTCCGGTCTACATGGCTGCTTGGTCGTACTCAATAATCCAGCAAATTCGATAAACCGACACATAAAAAGCGGTCCTCGAACTACCGGGGGTCTAGTGGATTTTCTTAGAAAAATCTTACCGGAAAAAAATAAAATATAGGTTACTTTTAAGGCGGTGGATGTGTTGGTTTCAATAGTCTAGCAAGTACATGGCGACCTCCAACTAGTTTCAACTGCTGTCCGTCCATTAACACACTTCGAACTCCGCTAGATGTCGCCGCTGATGTATTCGTTACGGCCTATAAAAGTAAAGAAGGTAATCTTTAGTTACTGGTCGAATAAGAAAGGAAGTAAAAATGTCCATTCATAAAATATTAGTTAACAGATTAATTGACTACGATATCGTTTGGTAAATGGAAAACGGATTTTGATGACAATTAAAACGGTATCGAAAGAACACGCCATCTGATGGGGTCATTAGTAACTAACTTCTGGCTAAATTACTTAACTTCTGACTAGATAATGTACGATTAAATTAAGGAAAGGGTTCTTTTTTTGCAAAAAGGGTATTACTGATCAATTTTTATTTTATATGATATTTTTAGACGCAATATTAAATAAAAAGATAGATAGATTATAAATTAATTATGTTCATAATCAGATGGGCACAAATATAATATATATAATACATCAAAGTTTTGTCTGTGACCATCTAAAATAATGTATCTTTTAAATGGTACCATAATTTTAAAAATAGATTGTTCTGGAATTTACTTCGCACCTTTAAAATTCGCTTTCGCTTTCTATTTACTTATTCTTTGTTGAAAAAGTCATGCTCAAGACGTTTAATATTTCAGGGACAATGTATAAGGAAAGACGTACCAACACGACTTCTTTGTCTTCCCATAGATGTTACGAAACGAAAAATACAACAAGGATCGTTGTTGAGAATTTAGAATTTCTGTAATCTATTGTTGAATAAAAGACAAAGAAAAAATACATTACCTACATTTGCGTACAATCAAACATGTGCAATGAATTAGTAGGATTAAATTAATAATCATCACTTACTTTCACCGATACTTACAAACTAATATTACTCAAACCATTCTTTTTGTAATTTAGTGCAATAAATATATCATTAAGATAATTATTTTGTGAGTATATTCAATCGTGAGTTTCAATAGCAAAGTGGTATTAATATCGATCTAAAAAGGAAATGTTCAAATCCCACAACCTTATTTTTTATTTACAAGTTCACTCATGCATTGTCTATCAGATATTCATGCACAGATCACCGAAACTAAAATTCACTCTCATTATTTTGCATCATGCATATCACCTGCTGGATTTTAATTCCCTGCGGTAGTTTAACCTGGTGTATCGGATTCACCTGCGATAATGACAGTATACTTTTAACCATCAAAATTATATTTTAACCGATTTCCAAAAAAGGTGAAGTTTCTCAATCTATCGGGGACTTTTTTAGTGGATGTATATCGATTAGCACATTCTCGTAAAAGAATTTACTTGGCACCGACTTCAAAATGTTGTAGAAAATATATATATTCTTTCTTTTTAGTTTATTTGAACCTAGTAAAATTGTTTTTTTAGTTGGTTCATTTCATTTTAAAAGTTTTATTAAAACACGTGAATGGTCAAAAGTTAGTTTTCAAGTGTAGTATATTATGGCAAATGTTCATGTTTTGCTCGACTTTGAAGTAAAACATCGTGAAGAAAATTACAAATTTTGGGAGAAACTCTGAGATATGTATATCAGCTTACGCATTATAGAACTTTTATATTACAGGGTAAAAATTCGCATGCTTTTCGTAAACACAAGAGGCCCAGTGTAATGTTTACTTATTATTGTTTTAATTAATTTGAACACAACAATGGGAATAACATTTATCAAACGAATAACAATTAAAAAATTGGATTTAAGGAATTGGACGAAACAAAAAATTATACACAAAAATAAGTAACAATTTACCTGTTGCAACTTTAATACGGGGGCTGTGGTTGAGGAGGTCGTTACTGTCTGCGCTCCTGAGAAACAATACAAATATTTAAGTCAATATTAAATTTAATTAAGTCTTCAAAAAAGTAATGGATAAAGAAAATTCTAAGTTTATTAAGTACAAGACATAAAAAAATCACATAAAGAAAACATATTGTTGATAATAGCAAAACAAAAGGCAAAAATTACAAATTCTAAGTTGACTTTTTGAAATATACTTTTTCATAAGAAATTACAAAGAAGGTATTAAAAAATTATGTCAAAATAGCTTACCAATATTACTTAAAACTATGGTTTGTGATGTGGACGTTCCACCGGCCGACGTCATTCGTATGGCACTTCCATCACTCTGCTAGAGAATAGTAATACATATTTATATCTGTGTGGTTTGTTAGTAAAAATAAATATAACCAGAATTATAAAAACAGAAATTCATTAGCCAGATTCCAATTTTTTTTTCAAAAGACATATACTTTAAATTGGTTTTCGATTCGTATAACGTTTTAATGTTTTAATATGGTATCCGGAGTGTTGGGAACAATGGATATATTATCAAAAAAAAAAAAATTAAATAGTGTATGGTATATCTGGTGGTGTGGCGTTGGTGTGTGTGGTAGGTTTGTGTGGTGTGATGGTAGTGTGTGTGGTGGTGGCAGTGATGAGTGTTATGCCGGTGTGTGGAATGTGGTGATGTGGGTCGTATATGGTAGTGTTATAATGTAATTTTTTTTGTTTTTTCATGTATTGACGATTCAAAAGTGCTCGTGAGAACCTACTGGAATAAAGTATTTTTTTATTTTGATTGATTTTGATTTATATAATGTAGGATTTGCATTGTGCATGGCAGGTCGTAGGGTATGGTGTTGGCGTGTATCGGGAGGTGTGCGGTGCGGTGCGGTGCGGTGCGGTGCGGCGCACCTGCAGGATGATGTTGTGCAGCGGCTTGGCGGCGGTCAGCAGCAGCGGGCGCGCCGGCGCCAGCACGCGCACGCCGCGCGCGCGCCCCGCCTCCAGCGAGATCATCTGCGTCTGACACCACAGCGCACGGTTCACATTCATTGCTCTCAGACATTATACAGGGTGAATTTTTTAACACGGCATTTAAAATAAAAATTTCTTTTCGTCGTATACTATTACTTCCCACAAATTGATTCTTATAAGTAATACTATCTGATGGTGCAATAATGGAGGATGTTTTTTTTTTTCAAAATCAGCGAGTACGTTTCCAGGCTAGAAAGATGATTTTTTCAAAAACCTAATGATGCACTTTTAGTTTTCAAAATCGACTTCCAGGTAACTTTAAGTGTTTTTCGCTATTTCTTATAGCTTCATATTTGGCCTACAGCGCCCAGTTAAAAAAATTACTATGTATATAATAAATCAGTAGAAAGTCTTACATTAAATGATTTCATCAAAAATATAAAATCCAAATCAGGCAATCACCACATGCCTACATTAGACTTTGTATTATTTAATTATATGTTACTTTAGTATAATTATACAAACAATAATATTAAAAACATGCCAGATATCGCCATTTAAAAAATTTGCACAGGAAATTGATGATAAGACAATTGGCTGCAATTTTAACATATTTTAATAAAATAAAGTTCATAAAGACAATAACGATTTTTTAGAATTATTTACTAAAAAAACATTGTTGATATAACTTACCTGTGCACTAGTTAGCAACTTCGCAACTATAGGCTGCGAAGACTTATCCGTCGATTGTGTTCTAACCACTTGCGCTAGCGACTTCGGTGTTTGCTGATTTGCCAATTGTAACGTTTGACCAGTCGCCAGCTGAAGAGTTTGACCACTTGACAACTGTAAAGTCTGCCCGCTCGGTAACTGAACCGTTTGACCACCGGCTAATTGCACAGTTTGACCGCCGATTTGAACAGTCTGCGAACCTAATTGTACACTTTGCCCACTCGGCATTTGCACAGTTTGACCACTCAACTGAACGTTCTGACCTAATTGAACAGTTTGCATGTTACCACTCGCTAATTGAACGGTCTGACCGCTGGGTAACTGAACACTCTGGGATGGTAAGACACTTTGACTAGCGACTTGAACACTTTGTCCGCTGGGTAGTTTCACCGTGTGACCCGTCAATTGTACGCTTTGACCGGCCAGTTGGACCGTTTGACCGGCGATTTGGACAGTTTGACCGGCTAATTGAACCGTTGACGGTATTTGGACCGATTGGTTGATGGGTTTTATGGTGGGAGATGACGTTTGGGTTCTCGGGCTGGGGTTCTTCACTTGACTCGTCGACACAGCCCTGACAGCTTGAACGGATTGCGGGGACGCTAGTTGGACGGTTTGTCCGCTGGGCAGTCGGACGCTGTGTGTGGGTAACTGAAGTGAAGACAGTTGCAGAGTGTGTCCTGACGTCAGTTGAACGGCTTGCCCACTGGGGAGGTGGACTGTTTGATTGGCCGCCAATTGTACCGTCCGTCCTCCTGCTAATTGCACTGTTCTAGTGCTCATTGACGAAGTTACGACTGTTGGTATACTCGATACTACGTTTGTTGTACTTGAAGTACTCTGTAATTTAAATAAATACATAAATGAGAGTATATTATAATATGGCTGAAAACAAAAAAAAAAGCAAAAACAGCAAAAATCTACCTGTGCTATTGTTGTTACGGATGTAGTTCCTGGTACGGACGGTCGTTTTTTGGCAGCTGGTGTGCCTGAAATTCCAATAAATAATATTAAAATACATGAGTTTCGAATTCATTTTTAGTTGTTTTTCATTGATTTTACAAATAATCATTTTTTATTTACTTTGCTGCATAAGTGCTCTTGGTGATATTAGAGATTTTCCAGATGAAGGTGTTGCTGGACTTAAAACTCTGACGACGCCTCTTCTCGCGCTGGGTGTCACCTAAACGAAACAAGAATTACTTACTTTTAAATATCATTTGAAATAAAAAATAACAGAAATTAACATTGGTAGAATATTTTGCGTGTATATTAAAATAGAAATTCGAAGAATTAACCTGTGATGTTGGAGTGCATACACTAATATTTGAAGTTGACACACTTTGAACCGAAGGAGGCCTTATTAGAAGAGACCGCGTCACCTGAGTCAGCTGAAAATTATTAAAAGCCTGGAGTGTAATTAAAGCCATAATAGTAAATTATATTGAAAATTTCATTTATCGGTTTTATACTTATATAATTACCTTTGCAGATTGATTCACGACATTTTGATGGATAGATGCCGATACATTAGGTATCATAGTCGTAACAGAAGGCGTTTGTTGGACAGATAGGCTTAATGTTACCTAAAATAGAAAATATTGCTATAGTTATACATTCTTTTATACACAACAGATTAACGAATCGAAACAAAAAATAACCTCATATCTATTTGTAAGCTATTTTTTTTAAATATTCAATTTATTAGGGTACAGTTTTATTAACGCAATATTTTTATATATCATATTTTATTCGCTTTTGCTCACGACTTTTAGACAAGTTAAAGGTTTTACTTTAACTTATATAGCATAAATTTTGGCCTAAGACCATGTAGAATGTACCTTTCAAATGAAACCATAATTTTTTTATGGATTTCGAAATCTACTCTTTATTTACTCAATTTAAATAGACTATTTTTCATTACTCACGGGTGCTTGTGAAGTTTCAACTTTCAAAGACTTCTGCTTCATCAACGGTGAACGTTGGGGGGTGACCACAATGGATGGCATCGATGTCGACATCTGCGTAAGTATCGAGTCACTATTCTGCTTCGTAAGCGGCGGAACATTTTGTTTCATCGTTTGCACCACAATGCTCTGTTTATTCTGTACTTGCTTCGGCGATTGTACGCCTTGCTTCACTAACTTCGATTGTATCACGCTCTGCTTCGTTACGTTTTGCTTCGTGAGCGCCGGCATCGATTTAGAAGTTAATAAGCTCGTTTGTTTCTGATTTGTTTGAGCTATCGTCTTTGGCACAGTCGTTTTTGGCGTTGCGTTTGTTTGGCTGACTTTTGTCTGAGGTTTGGTTTGAATCAAAGAGGGTAGTTTCGCTTGCGCGGCGTTTTTAGGCGTCACTGGCTTTGATTTCTGCGGTGTAGCTACTAATTTTCCTTTTGGTTTGTTTAGGGGGATTTGTTTAACGTTAGTGGCTTGTGTCGCTTGCATTAAAAGTTGGGCGGATGATAAATGAGGTAGAGAAGACGGTGCTCCAGTATCGTCGACGTCGACATCACTATCGGAAGCATTTTCGACTGTCTCTTCTATATTGTTAACGTCTAATTCCATCTGAACAAATAAGTAACAAATGGTTACGGAATATCATATCATAATTTGACCGAAAAACCGACTTCGATGATAGACTAATTCGTTATATTGATTTAATAATCAATCTACAAAACCGATTTTGATTTAAATTCTATGGGACTAATCTGAAAATATACCTCTTCGAATAAACAGTATTAATGAAAATATAAAGAATTTTCAAAATCCGTTAAAAATGATGAAGTTATGAGGTAACAAAGTTAAAAAAAAAACACGTAACAAATAAGGATTTTTTTAATTAAAAGTTCGAAAACTAACCTGCATTTGAGGAGAGTTAGCAGATAGCGCAGACGCATTGGCTTTATTTCGTCCACGCGCGTTACTCTTAGCATAATCTTCCTCGCTCCTGAAATTACGTTTAAGAATTTTAGTATAATATCATTTCTATAAGAGTATTTTAATAGCAATTATTAGCTTTAGTTTTCACTCACTTGTGCCTGTGTAAATATGTCCACAGAGCAGTCCTCTGATCATATTTAACGATCGGGTCTCTCTTTACAGTCAACAAACGCTCCAACGCACTAGCCACAGCACTCGACAGCGCTTGCTCGCTGCACGGTACTATCCATTGCGACATTCTGAAAGAGTTTACATTAACATATTGTTTATGCTGGTATAAAACCCTGGACCCCGGAGTTACCGGGGAAGATGCGAGGTAGCTGATGTTGATCGGACCTGAGCAGCGTGACGATGTCCCGCCGCGAGCCCTCGCCGTTGGGCAGGCGCGCGAGCGCGTCGCGCAGCAGCGGCAGGAAGGCGGCGGCGCGCGGCCGCTGCGGCGCCAGCAGCGCGCCGCCCGCCGCGCCCGCGCCCGCGCCGCCGCGCGCGCCCGTCGCCGGGCCCACCGCCGCGCGGTAGCTGGAGGGCAGACAGGATTGTACCACCTCATTTCGTATTCGATCAGGGCCGAGGTGTGTTAACAAAACTACTCTTTTATTTTGAAGTATTTTGGCACATGATTCCTTGATATATAGAAAATAATTTAAACATTAGGAAATAAATTTAAACGCTTTACAAAACACACACAATTTTTTCATCTACTCAATATACGTAGTTATGACAAATTGAAATGATTGAATCGCTCGACGCTGGCTGTCATTACACGACACGAGTGGGACAGTCGCTCTTTCTTTTTTAATCGCGTGCGAGCGACAAGAGCTGCGAGTATAAGCTGTAATCTGCGTCAATAGATAACGATAAATCAAATATCTTTCACTATTTCATTGATTTAAATTTTGTTTTAGCGTAACTCTTTATTTATTTATTTATTAAAATAGACACAATTTTCAAAATATTAGAAGTAAATCCTTATAACATTAGCTATCTATGAAAGCCCCGTCAAAATCGGTCCAGTCGTTTCAGAGATTAAGTCTGAACAGACAGACAGACAAAAAATGTAAACACTGTATTAGGTGAAAAGCTATTAATTTGAAATTACAAACAGACACTTCAATTTGATTTATTTGTATAGATAAAGCACATAACCCCATCTCCTCCTAATCAGATGATATTGTACATATGTATTATATACAATAGTATTGTAGATATATTACGTTACTAATATTTGTCGTTAAAAATCTTGTCCCATCATTTCCAACTTTGACAAGCTCATCAATTGACTCGTTGAGCCAAAGATACACCCATCTGTCATACTGAGTCGCTAGTTGGTTACTGGGCAACGTCGTCCCAAATGGTCGGCATTTTGAATACCAAAATTTATGAGCATATATACGTTATAGTTATATTTTATCGCTTCCAATTAAATACAGCTCTATCTTGAAAAATAACAATAGGGTGTTTTCCTATTAAAAATATAATAATTTCTCATTCCACTCTAAAAAATCATAATTATATAAATAAATAAATAAACGCATCACACTCAACAGCCCCCATTAAGCTCGATAAACCTTGTGTCGGGGGTCCGGAAACACTCACAACAATAAAACTAACACCCAGACCACGACAAACATTCGTATGTCCAATACAGACATTTGCCGTGAGCGGGGATCGAACCCGCGACCGTTAGCGCTTAAGTCAGTTGCAGTGGCCACTGCGCCAACGCGTCTGTCAAATATACAATTCCAATGCAATGTATAATGTATAGCATATACAATTCCAATGCAATACATTAGTATCATATTCCGAATTCCGAACAATAAACAAGAATTATTTTTGTTATTACAAATTACAATTACCTAAATGCCATCAAATAGTAAAACTATGGTGACTTATATATATTTTTTACATACCCATATTGCACGTAAGTGAATGGCTTGGAAGCAGAAGCGTAGCGGCGTCGTTCCTGCGTTCGAAACTCCGCTATCTCTGCTGTAGTAGGTTGTCGTACCACCCATGACGTCGGATATCTAGGGAAAAGACAAAACAGATTAATAAATGAAAAATCCTCGTCGAATTCAGATACACCTAGTGCCTTTTTTTCGGGATTAAAGGTTTTAATCTTAACTAATTTCAAATCATATTAACTACATTCTTGTAAAATTTAATCGTAACCGATCCAGTACTATTTGAGTTTATATGTTATAAATCTACATACAAAAATACAACTCTTTACGATAGGTTTTTTTTTTCAACATTAAATAGCGACTGTCTTAATTAGTTACTACCGTCCATGGACACCAGCAACGTCAGGGGCGTTGCAGGCTTTTGTTGGAAAGGTGTCTATATACTCAACGCTTGAAAACTCTCAAATTATAGCGGTCTGGGAAAACCTCAGGAGGAAGATGATTCCACAGCCACGTACACGGGCAAAAATCTAGTGAAGCCAGCACATTGGACACCAAAATATTTTATAGTACAAATTTATTTTTCACCTTGGCGGCGGCGGTTCGGTGCTGGGAGGCGAAGGCGACGCCGCCCGCAGCCAGCGCTCGCACAAACGACCCAATATGGCGTCGCAGTCTCTGCCCGCGCCGATCCACTGGTACATCTACCATTCAAAACTATCTATTTGAATGCTGATAAGCAATACTTTGTCAACCAACACGGACGTTTAAAACATTTAACGTTAATTGTTCAAAGACATATATATCCATATTTTCTTTTCTACTTTGATAAAAGGTATAATGAATAAAAACAGATTAGAATAATAAAAAGTTTTATCTAAATAATAAGTTTTCCAGGTGTATGAGATTATTGTATATTGCAAAATATGGAACACACTTCAATATTCTAAACTTTAAATTAAAACTCCTTATTCCATACTTATTTAGTTTCAATTACTTAATTTTTTTTTGAAGAATGTAAAATATGTAACACATTATCAGATTACATAATATCTTTAAATTTGGCGTTTGTGGGTTGAGACCTCATTTCTTATCAGTTTCCATTTAATCTTCATCCAACTATCTCATTTCACGATTTTACCAGGGTTGATTACTGTAGTCTGTAGTAGTTACTTATTTTTACACAGAGTGATAACCATCTGATCCCTGAAACCCCTAATGACAAGGCAGGCTAGAAGTAACGATCATTATCAGGTTATTGTGACAATAACCGCGACCAACAGTTTTACATACTCTACAAGATATGATGGCACAGCATTAGGAACATATATTTATACAAATAAATGCTCCATGTGGGGATCAAACCCAAGGTCGAAGAGGTTCTTTCAGTATCACTACACCAGAGCAGCTGTTAAATAAATTTTATTTAATAACAAACAAACGCATCACAGTTAACGGCCCCCATTAAGATCTTATGACCTTGTGTTGGGGGTCTGGCAACACACACAACACTAACACAAACATCCAGACCACGACAAACATCCGAATGCCCAATACAGACGTTTGCCGTGAGCGGGGATCGAACCCGCGACCGTTAGCGCTTCAGTCAGTTGCATTGACCACTGCGCCAACGTGTGCGCCGTATAATACTTTAAATAAAAAGTAAAAAATTTAAGATTATTTTTAAAATTTCAAGTTATCATTCATGTGTATAAACGAAGACGAGTTAAAAATTTGTATGTAAGTTCTTCTCATGCTGTGGTGAAGTAACCTACATGGCGGAAGAAATTCTGATACATGAATATTCATCAATCCGTATTGCAGCAACATGGCAAATTAAGCTCTCTCCTTAATAAGTGATAAGTCCTTTGCCCAGTAATTTTTTGGCATTTACAAACTACTTGGTTATGTTATAGGTTACTATTACCTGTGTATCTGGCATATATTGCAAATATGGGACAAAGTCATCTGGATGTGGTCCTCTCTCCCCAGCAAGGAAATCCAAAGCTGAATTTAATTCTGCACACCAATCATCTGATACTGAAATACGTTGAAATACTATTACATACAATAACACTAAGTAACGCATAAGTTCAAGGTAGCTAATTCCAAATCTATAAATTAAGACATAATTAAAATTTTTAAAAGTTAATCATGTTAGTTAAACTTAAAAATTTATCTTATTTTTGTTTTATTCATTATTATTGTTATAAAATTATATAATAATATTTTTAGACGATATTACTTTTAATATTGTCTAAAGATATTAATATCTAATTTTATAACAAAGATAGATAGATAAATATAAAGATAGTGAAATTTATGAAACATAAATAGATAGTTGCGTTCTCAGAAACATTGTTATTTTTGAAATGCAGATAATCAATGTTGATTGTGATAAACCCATATTAATCCATAATAATATATAAACATCAAAGTAACCTTGGCCGTCTGTTTGTTTATTATTCATATTGAAACCACTTAACAAATTTGGTGAATTTTAGTATAAATATAGATTTATCCTTGGAGAATGATATAGACTACCATTAGTTGCAAAATAAAAAATATTAAGGGGCGAAATAGGAAATGAAAGTTTGTACGGGGAATCAATCATGTCTTAACAAATAGGCTATTCAAAATAATTAGTTAAGAAAGAGCAACTATTTCATAACACTTTGAAGAGAATACTTACAATTATACCATGTATTTAATGGTGCAATTGGAGATCTCATGACGGCAGCACATCTTGCATGTAACTGTTGCTTTGAGGCTCTATGTGCAGCTCTAGCTGGGAATAAGGCGCGAACAAGTGATAAGAAGCTCGCATGCGTGGTCTCTGTTAAAGCTTCATCTGCTTCCAAAAGTGTTTCTTCTGTTTCATTGGAGGTATCTGCTTGTAGCACTTCACCAGAATCATCAGCGAGTTCCACTGGGAGTGCCATCATATCTAATAAAAATTTTAAGACCTCATTATAATAAAGTTAATGATAATTATTGATTTAGTTATCTTTATAAATTATATTATCTCTTATTAAATATTTTTATATTTGACTTTTTTAAGGGTTCTTTAAATGTAATTACTTATTTTTTCATTCATAAAGTTGTCATAATTTGATATATTTGTATATTAACAAAAGTTTTTATTTCTAATATAACTTACCAATCCCATCTAAATCTTCTAATTTAATAGGCACTGGTTGGTTTATTCTAGAAGAATTTTGAAGAGAAATCACAGAATCTTGAGGCTCTTGCTTTATTGTTCTTTCTAAATCATTTTCATGACAATTTGCACTAAAAACATAATTAAAAACATATAAACTTAATATGAAATAATGAAGCATTAAAAATGCTTCAAAAGCATGGTACATAGTAACATAAAATTTAGGACTCAGTAATAAAGTAATATCTTCTAAGAAAAGTTAACAATATCTGTATTCACAAACATCATTGTATACCTTATATCAGAAACTTCTTGCTTAATATCAACATGGTCCAATAATCTCTTAGCTTGCTTTGGACTTGTAACGGGGTCTAAAAAGGATGAACTCTCAGAGTCAGATTCTTCACGTTCACATTTTATTTTTATATTAGGTAGGAGAGGTTTATTTTCTACACTATCCTGCTCTTCTTTGAATTTTTTTAATGCATTCTTAACATCTTGATTTTTCTGTTTTTGATATGTTTCCTTTTTAGCACCTTTTCTTAATTTCTGAATCGGTGATTCTGTTTTCTGACCACCAAACATAAGTTTTTTTGTACCATTCATTAAAGCTACTCGTTGTTTTATATCTTCTAAAGTAATACCAGTTGTATTAAGTTCTGGATGATTCTGTAACAGAAAAAAAATATCAGTACTAATCATAAGAAAAAAGTATCACTGACTGACTTAACAAATGATACAACATTGCACAGCTCAAACCACAGAATTGATTGGGTTGTAATTTGGAACACAAATTGTTATCATGGTGTTCATTTAGAACAAATTTTGGAAAAAAAATCAAACTTAGCACAAAAAAAGCCATGGGTAGAAGCTAGTGATTATACAATAATTTATATGAAGATGTGAATAAAATTATGTTATCTGTAGAAAAAAATTAGTAACTAACCTCTCTATATTGCCTCCTTGCTCTATGGGTAGCTAAGACATTCTTTAAACAATCCAATGAAGCTGGGTGGGACGGATCAGTGATTCCAAGTGTACCAGAGACATTTATATCTGCATTCTAAAAAAAACGGGAATGAAAAACATGTTTATAACAATTATATATACTTTACATTCTTTAACTTACTTTTTTTAAACTGACTGATCACCCACAAACTGTCAAAAATTACTAAAGCTTATACGAATTTGATCAAAACACAATTTATGTAAAGTCAGATATCTTAAAAATTTGCATTTTTAAAACATTCAAAAAGATGGTATATTGTATATATGAAGATTACCTGTCCAGAATGCATAGTTTTTCTTTTTTTGAATGTATTCTCTGGTGGACCTTCAGGGTAATTATCATCTTCCGATTCTTCTCCTCCAACCTCACTCCAGATAGCTGCTAACTCCTCAAAATATCTTTGCCTCGCTCTTACATATATTGGTTTGTAATTATTCCTAGGTGACGGTTTTGGAGGTAAACTTGGTAGGAATGGAACTGGCCCGGGTGGAGCAGCTTTTGCAGCAGCTAATAATCTTTCACGGGATATTAGCACTTCTGGTAACATTTTGGCATAATATGATTTAGTCTGTAAAATAACCAGAGAACTAATATAGCACATATTATTTTTTTAAGCTGTTTGATGTATATAGAATATAATTTTAAAACATGTGTATAATAATATTAAGGAAACAATACCTTGTGTTTTTGTTGCTTAGCTCTTGCTTTCATCAAAAACTTTCTCATTCTAGCGATATCTGGTCTATAGTTACCTTGTCTGAGATTGCTAAAGAAATTGTCTAATGGGGATTTAAAATGAAATGGTTCAAAGTTAAATAACATTTTTATAGTTGTTTCCTTTTCCTCGTCATCATTTTCAGGAAATGTAGGTAGGAATTCTTTTAGATATTCCTTATGTTTATCTTCTAAACTATCCCAAGTTTTCATTGATAAAAATTCTCTAAAAATCGAATAATCTTCACAAAGCTCCTGTGGGAGTTCTAAGGTGTGCCCCAGAATACGTACTGGTTCAGTGACTTCCTCATCACATTCGGAACTTCCACTTGAACTATCGGATGAACTGCTGCTGCTATCACCACTATAACTGTTTTCACTCTCTACTTTTTCCTCCATCACTAAACAACACAGAGGAAGTAAAAATTCTTACAAGTCTCCGTAATAATTATTTACCGTTCATCACGCGTCGAATAAGTGATTTTCCACCCAGTACATTTGTATTTCGCGTTGTTTTGTTCCCGATGTTTACGAAAAACCGAATCCGTGATATAGCATTATCCAACAAAGAGCCATGGAGTTTTTTAAATAGCCGTCAAGTCTTGTCTAAAATAAAATATAACGCACACGCCAATCTGTACAGTTTCATACATACTATGCGCCAGAACGGCACATTGCGATGAGAAAATAGCTTGACAACCCAGAACAGCGACATTTTGCCTTTTCAAAATAGAATTTTAAAACAAAACATAAGTTGTCTATGGGAATATTGTTGTATAATCTACTCTTACTCAACAGATAATTAAATGACTAAAAATTAAAATCTTGTCCAGAAAAAATCTCCTAAAATACGTTAAATTTTAAGAAAACCAAATTATTTTCATTGGCTCTGGCAATTAAAACTTTTTTTATATATTAGTCATCTATTTGTTCCTGTTTCATATGAAATTATTCTCTTCATTCAACGTTTGCATCAACATACTTGTTAGATAAATTTAAAAATGTATTCAGAAGTAAATAATATATAATCGTTTTTATTTAATTTTATTATATATAAAATTTTAATATAATGTTAAAACTTACGTGATTAAAAAAGTTGAAAAAAGCTAGGATTAGCATGAGAATTAACATATTGTTGTAAGAGTATCCAAACATACCGCTCCAATGGAAGGATCTGAAAGATTTGACTTTTATTTTGACATAAAATAAATCGTGGTGTAGTAAATATGGCTGACGAACTCAATGTTGACAGTCTAATTCACAGGCTTTTAGAAGGTAAAGTACAGTTAATTACTTTTGTTTTACTATATTGTGATTCCGCACCTCTAAAAGTATTGTAGCAACCAATATTTCAATCTACATTTCGCTTATAGTTGCGTAATTATCGTTGAGTGTATAGGTATAGGAACGTCTAACTCATAAATAAATCGATTATCCTCATTTCTTATCTGAATCTAATATTGATGTTCATGCTCAAAAGCATTGTAGACGGCTATTTTGGTCTTAACAATAAAGTGTGTTGTAAAATCAATGATGACTCCAGAACGACCTAAGTGTGTATTTAAAGATGACAGATTCTGCATCGAAGAATTTCATGGGCTTATTGTTATGCTTTGTTCGCATTGTATGTTACTTTACTTGTTAATTTCACTTTATCATGCTGCTTTTTATGGGTTACATCAGTATACAGGCTGCAACAAGAAACAGCGCGGCGAAAAGGGAAATTCAAAGACATCTTTTCAGGAGAATGTATGGTTACCTCCAAAATTCTATTTTCCGTATTGAGCTAGATTTTTAATTTTTTTATTGCTCTTGTTTCTATCTTTCAATTGGAATCCTGTTGTAAAAGTTTCACTACATTTACATCCTCTTATGTGAATTTTGGATTTTATTTCCTAGACCAAAATATTTCAAATGACTTTGTTGATATTCCTACTTATTCATTACATAAATCAAAGAAATATTTATAATTGATTTTACATTTAACAATTTCATATTCACTGTACATAATGGCACATCATACCTCATTTTGTATTTATTTAGCAAATTGTATATTGAAAATATTATAATATGTGTATAAAAAATATATGTAATAAAAAATGTGTTGTATTTGGTCCAATGAGATAATGAATGAATGAAATAAAATTTATTAATTGAAAAAAAAAATAATCAACTAAGTCCCTAAATTGTCCCTAAATTTCTATGTGACACAGAATGTAATAATGCTATATTTAGCATGCCTCGTCACTCGCTAATTATTAGAAGGTTATGTTGTTCTTAAGTGTTTGTTGTATATTGTTGTTATGATTGTTATGTGGTAATGTGTAATATTTGTGTAAAATGTTCTTAAGACAACAAAAACAAAATACTGTCTGATTCTCTTGTCGCCTTACCTGCACTTGTATGTGTTGCTTCAGCAAAATTTTATATATTATTTGAGAATACAGTTTTGTTTTATCTTTGCCGCAGTTCGAGGATGCCGTCCTGGAAAGACAGTGCAGATGTCAGAGTCAGAGGTGAGGGGACTCTGCACCAAATCTCGGGAGATATTCTTACAGCAGCCGATATTACTGGAGCTAGAGGCGCCACTCAAAATTTGTGGTAAATTTCTTTTTTTTGTAATATTTCAGAACTTTGTGAAAGTATATATAAATATAAGCATATTAATCACTTTGTTTTACTTAGAAAATAAATCAAGTTTTTATATAACTTTTCCTAGGAACTTTACTCCAATGAGTATAAAATTTACCTTTAGAAGATTAAAAGTGTATTTTTTAAATGTTATACTTTTATTTTATGTAAAAGGTTAGAAATTTTTTTTATAGTACATTATTATTATAAGGAACTTTAATATTATAGTAACTTTATGTACTTCTTATTAATTCTTTTATAATTTCTATAAAATTATACTAAAAGATCTAACAATTCATATACATAGTAATAGTGAAGAATGTATCATTTAAACATTTTTCAATAATTATTATAATAAAACATTAAGACAAAACAAAACAATTGTGTCTCATAAACTATTTACTTGCATATTTAACTAATTGGTAACAATAAAGATCATATTAATAGTTTTTAAAAAACCTTTTGATTATAAGTGTAGTTAGTATATTGTTATTTGATCAAAAGTAATTTAAGTATTACTTTATTACTAAAAGTAGGTATTGTAACAATAGTATTATGCATATCTAAATCAGCTGTAATGTTTAAAAACCACTATATGGATTGGTGGAGTAAATAAATGCACTGCCGTACATATGTAAAATTGAATACTTTTTTGTACAGTTGTCTAATAATTAAACTAAAAAATATTATTTTATACCTAACATAGTATAACTCTAAATAAATAATCCTATAAATGACTAACATGGTACTATTACACTATTCTGATTAAAGTTAATCATAAATACATTTTGATGAGATCATTGCTTCAATATAATAGTTATATTATCAGAATAAATTAATGCTATTTATATACTTAGATGATGAATAAATAATACAAGTGAATATTTCTGACGACAGAAAAGTGATTAATGTAATTTATTAACACTAACGGTTGTAACACATGCTGTAAATATCTATTTAATTATTGTATACATTTAAAGATTTCAGCGCGTAAATATTAATTATTTTCAGGTGATATACACGGACAGTACACAGATTTGCTGCGTTTGTTTGAATATGGCGGCTTTCCACCAGAAGCCAATTATCTATTTTTGGGCGATTATGTGGATCGCGGCAAGCAGTCTCTCGAAACCATATGCCTCTTGCTCGCTTATAAAATAAAGTATCCAGAAAATTTCTTTTTACTGCGAGGCAATCACGAATGCGCCAGTATAAATCGTATTTATGGTAAACTATTATTAATCGTAATTATTTTGGTTCTTGGTTACAAATAACTATTTTAGTATTTCTATTAAAACGATTTGTAGTAATATTCCAACGCCTTAAATTACGATCCACATTAAGAAATGACCTCGAGTTTAATGCTAGCAAGTTTAGTTAGTTGTAACCTT
Source organism: Hypolimnas misippus (assembly GCA_037950945.1). NCBI lineage: Eukaryota > Metazoa > Arthropoda > Insecta > Lepidoptera > Nymphalidae > Hypolimnas > Hypolimnas misippus. The sequence continues at coordinate 7,558,757 of JBBEEQ010000019.1, forward strand.
GGATCTAAATCCAGATACAATTTTAACTTCATTAACCTTAAAAAAATTTACTAGGATTCTATGATGAATGTAAACGTCGGTACAATATAAAGTTATGGAAGACGTTCACTGATTGCTTTAATTGCCTCCCGATTGCCGCTATTATCGATGAAAAGATTTTCTGCTGTCACGGCGGTCTCTCACCAGACTTGCAGGGTATGGAGCAAATTAGACGGATAATGAGACCAACAGATGTTCCTGATACAGGTAATGTATAGATAGATTGATACTCCTTTATTGTATAGCACAAAAATTCAAAAAAATATATAAATTTAACTAAATTCCCTCACCACCACCACCATCATCCACCAATCCGGCTGTTATATAAAGCTATATATAACAGCCGTATTGGTTGTAACATTTATATCTTTAGAACGGCTAGACCGATTTTAATGATCTTTTAAAAACTAATATACCTATAGAAACATCGAAAAAAATCACAAACAAAAATTTAAGAAAAAAAGTTCATTTACTGATAACATCTATGAAATTGCTAATAAGTTAACACTATATTATTTATTGATTTTAAGTCGGTACAATGTTCATCGGCTCAGCTAGTAGATGGTAAAAGAAATATATGATACTAGACGTGCCTCATGATTTCATTTGCATTAAATTGTGTTGGGCGATTAGTTAATGTTGGTTGGTCAAAAGCGATGGCCTTTGCAATAAACAGTTCATATATAACGGAAAATATTTTTTATAGGATCAATTGTTCCCAATATTACATTCAAATAAAAAAAAACTTAATCCTGTACCTCATACAATGTGAAATTATGTATAACTATTTTTTAAAGGATCGTAGTTCGAATTAAACACTTTCTACAATAATTTGAACATCGCGTGTGGTAGGTGTCTTTATTTTTAGGTTTAAATGAAGTTAACTAGAGCACGCACGACGGTGTCTAATCTTTCATTTCTTATATTATCTTCGTATCTTTCCTTTTAGATATGTATTGCATTCGAACAAAATGTACAAACGACATTGAACTTAAATAATTTTCAGTTGACATGACATTTTTATGTCGTTTAAAAAAAATTGTGCGATATATTTGGATTGAAATAATTAAAACATTTATAATGATGCTAAATCAATATGTGTTTAAGAAAAATTTTAACTCTCCCACTCCGATGAGAGTAGGAGAGTTAAAATTTTTCTTTTGCCAGCGGCTCCGTCCGCGGTTATGATTCGTATTGAAAGATTATATAGTCGTAAACTAAAAATAAAATATTGAAACATGAAGTATCGAAATATGAGCGATCTTCTTGAAATCTTTATCATAAATTTTGTTACGATTCTAATAATCGGGGTTTGGAAATGAGTCACTCTGCAGCTTTATGAACAGTAGGTATAATATACATAGAGAGACATACTAGACCATATTCAAAAGCAAATATCGTATCGACGTAATTACAAATAAAATACCCTTAAATTCTTCTGTAGGTAGCCAATATAAAAGACATTTACTAATACATGATTCAAGCAATTTTCATACTAAATGAAAATAATTATTTATTATATAAAATAATTAATATTATAATTAGACAGTAATGAAATATAAGAAAATAACTTTTTTTTCAAGAACCAATAATTGGATGTTTTTAAATGTGTGCAAAATAAAATATTAATATAATTATAATATAATACTTTTTTTTTAGGTTTGCTCTGCGATCTGCTGTGGTCAGATCCAGATAAGGATGTGCAAGGATGGGGTGAGAACGACCGTGGTGTGTCATTTACATTTGGTCCAGATGTTGTCAGCAAATTTCTTAATCGTCATGATTTGGATTTGATTTGTAGAGCTCATCAGGTAGAGATATTCTCATATATAAATCCCTTTACCCGATATTTGTCCGTGATAAACTTTGATAGTACTTAACCGATCTTTTAAAATTTTGCACTGTGTGATTTGGTCTAACCTAAAAGACAGGATGTTTTTTATTTCGATTAATGACCTTAAAAATTTTCATTGCAAATATAATTGATTGAGACCATACTTCTTCATCTTTTGTTATCTAATATCGGGAAACATTCAATAGAAAATTTATTCTAGTCCACATATTACTATTTTATACCTAATCAACAGCAGCAAGTGCCTGGGTCTGGTAGTTTTATAATGCTTTATAATACCAAATGCATATTTGGATGCTGATAACCTATAACATGTCAACCCACAAAAAGTCTAATTTAGAGATATTGATTGTATTCGGAAAATGTGACATGTATTTAAAATTATTCAAAATAATTTCAAGTGTTCAATATTTTGCAATTAATTTTTTTATTATTAGATAAATCTTTTTACGATAACCTTTTATAAAAATGGAAAAGAAGAGAAGGAGATCTATTAATATCTATCAAATTTATTAAGAATAAGTTTGGAATGCTTAGACGCCATTTCTCAAAATGAAGTCCCCATGGCTTGATATAGTATTGTTTATCAAAATTAATTTAAAATAACTTTCTAAATGGAATTTTAATTCAGGTGGTAGAAGATGGGTACGAGTTTTTTGCCAAGCGTCAACTGGTTACGCTGTTCTCTGCACCCAACTACTGTGGAGAGTTTGACAATGCCGGTGGGATGATGTCTGTAGACGAAACGCTAATGTGCTCTTTTCAGGTAAAATATTAACCATTCTCATGAAAAAAACGGCTAACTGAAACGTTTTCTATTAAAATAACTATCACACAACAATTTGTTTACTTCGCTTCTTTATCAAGAGGAATAAATTGATAAATGCGTCTTAAGAAAACATTTATTTCTCTGATATGAAATATTAAAAATACATTCTTATTGCTTTTCCTACATTGTGCTTGCTGTTTATTATAATATGTAATGGAAGGAACTTCGTACTTACCTGGTGTCTCACGACACCTTTTATTTTGATTTCAAATAAATAACGTGTTTTCAATTTAAATAGATATTAAAGCCATCTGAGAAAAAAGCGAAGTACCAATACAACGGTATCAACAGCGGAAGACCGGCCACGCCTCAGAGATCGCCTCCCAAGAAGAAATAACTGACATTTGGAATTCAGTGTGCTGCACAGTGAGAAGGATGCTACAAATAATTTAATTGTATCGAGTATAGTAATTACTATGTTTCATCTGGTCATCGGACAGAGCCGAATGGGATGCTGTGTATTGTTAAAAATTATTTATCAATTATCGCTTGTGCCTTCTTATTTTTAATTTTACTTTAGATGTGAGTGATATTAATTTATGACTTTAGTTTACAGAGGTTTCGTGAGTATTGCTGGTAGTTCTATTCGGCGATGTCTCGTGACCCGCTTTTTCGATCCCTGACATGGCAGCCATTCATATCCTTGTTGTTTTTTTGACTTATTGATATTATAGAAAAATTATTTCGTTAATATAGAAGTTAAAGATGGTAAGCAATCTTAAGATGCGAGCATTGGACATGAGCGTCGTAACGTTAGATTCGAAGTTGTAGTGGATCGAAAGCACCGTTGCTTTGTTTATTCTATAACTAATGTGCCTATAATTGTAAATTATATATAGGTCTCGGTATAAGCGACGAAAAGTGGTTAAATTTGAAAATTCTAGTTCTTTTCATGTAAATTTATATTAAATTATTAGACGAGAATGTTTTCTAAAAACGTATCGTCCCTTTTTATTTTCTACTTTTTCGTCACTGCATCCAATATATTATTTTTATTTAGTTATTTTGTGGAGCTGGCCTAAGACATGATATTAACCTTTGCCGTGTAGCTAATAAGTGTTTTCTTTCAGTTTAAGAACTCCTTGCAAGTTACACTTTTCTTTTGGATTGAGCTGAAGTCCCAGTGAAGTTGTCGTTTACTTTGCACACAGTATTATTCTAACAGATAAGTAGATGTTTCAAAATTATTGTCAGATTGGCGTGATCTCCCTACTGAGGCTTTAACTTCAAATATTATATTAAGTCTCGAAATCAATTGAAATGACGGTAGAAGCAGTAGTCCTCGCAACAATAGTGCAATTGCTATATTATTATAATTATATGAAATATTAAAAATTATATGCAGGTTTTGCATTGTACAATTTTATTTTTTAGCTATGTTAACAATGTCAAATAATATTCATTAATAAATATTACTATTTAAAGTAAGAGCTTTATTTTTGTTTCATTTTTTTAAATACAAAGTATTGTAAAATTTTTATGATAAAAAGGCAAATGATTCTGTATATTACAAAGATTGTTATTTAATTACAAAAATTCTTCATATTTCTTCACTTTCAAACATTTTCCACAAACTTCTAGCGTGTAGAATCCGTATTGCTTTCCCATAATTAGAATCTTCACTTTACTCATTTGTGGAATTTAAAATTATGCTACTAGCTGATTCATAATTATATGTTGCAAATTAGATTTTGTGATTTTTTTGTCTGTAACATTATTACATAATAATCTCTATTTTCATCTATACTGTAAAAGATAGTTTCAGAGTAAATTCAGTTTGAATTATCTAGATATTATAATGTTTTGTTGTACTTTCTGATGTGTACAATTTTCTGAAATATAAATTTTAATCAATATTCTAGTGTATTCTGTTTCATTCTACTCATCAACTTCCAAATCTTTTCGAGACCAACTTATGTCATGAACATTCACCATGTTAGGGATGACTAATTCTGCTAGTTTCCCGTGATTTCTCATTTTTTCATTTATGTTAGAAATTATTTCTTCATTTTTCTTTTGATATTTTTGAATATCCATTTGCAATGCTTTCAAATAACCCCTTTTAGCTATGACAGTTTTTTTTAGTCTACTAGCCCTCGACTCATATTCCTTAGCTAATGATTCCAATAATGCCTTCTGTTTTCGCAAATTAGCCGCATCTGCAGCTCTAAGTTGACTCTTCACATCATTATATTTTGGTCTCCTGAAAAATCATAAAGCTATAATTAATATAATTTTCAAATTATTATCAACTAATCTCAAACATTTGTTACATTTTATTTAACATTTAAAACAAACCCATGGACTAAAGACAAAGATTTTTAATTTTACTGAATTTATTAATTCATAAATCTAATATTTACATTTTTTATACAAACTCTAGCAAGACAAGTATTTATATCCTTTAAGTAACTAACCATTGAATTTATGAGAAATCAAATAAATAAAAAATATCAGAATAAAACTTACCACACTATATTTTCAGGATTAATTTCTGCGAATTTTTCTCTTTGCTTTTCTAATACTTCTAGTTTCTTAGGCATATTTTCAAATTCCCACATGGAACTAAGTTCCTGTACCATTTCATCAAAGATACCTTGTTTCAAACAATTAAACATCGGAACCCACTTTACTCTTCTCAATTTGGCTTTTGGTACTGTGTCTAAAAAATCCTCATTTCTAAAACAAAATAATGTGTTACATTTAACATAATATGTTATATATTATGACAATGTGTATTAAAAAAAATCATATCTTCTCTTATATAAAAATTAACGTTTGTGTTAGACATTGCACTGCCATAAGGTATATATCAGATAAATGTCGATTGTGATTAAGCTTGGTCAACTTATTGTTTGCAATTGTAAAAAGGTTACAAGAATAGTACAATTACTGGCCAGAAGGAAAATAAATTTCAAATGGTCATGTGGCATATCAAAAGCTAAATAAATAATATAATTTGAGAACCATTTACAAAAATCCGAAATTTAGACCTTAATTTTTTTATGATGTATCACTTGTAGGGCTAAAATCTACAGTATTTCGTATAAGGGTTTAGTTAGAATCTTTTAAAAATTTACTAAGTCGTGTGCTGTAATTTTATCAATAAAACCTAATAAAATCAGATGAGATAGCTATTGTGGAATCATATTATCAAGCACTATATGCTACAAAATGTCATGGAAATTCTAGTCTGTGTTTATTATGTAAAATATAACTTTTTCATTTAGTAACGGAACGATGACATCTCATAAATCGCATAAAAATTTGTTTATAGCGTAACTGGAAACTCATAAATAAATATTTTCAATAAAAATAAATCTAAAACATACCTGACAAGATTCGCTATAGTACTAAATTCTTTTAATATAGTTAAATTATCAAAAGTTACTTCCGAACTACTCATGTTCGCATCGTTCATTTGGTTTTCAGTTTTTTCTCCCATGATGGCTATAGTTAAAATGTTTTACACAGTCACCTTTTACTAAATTAAATCGTACATTTTCTTGTTTACAAATCAAGATACCAATTTAACGAACTTTATTTAAATACTCCGAACAATAATGCCAACTATCAAGCTACTTTGACATTTCAGCTTTTAATTTCATTCGAAATAAGGTTGAATTGTTGACTTGGATAGCAATATTTTAAGCCATGAGATTGTTTATGGTTATATTTTTATTACATATATTCGTAAAATTCGTTTTAATTTAATAAAGCGTTATTTACGGAAACTTTTTAAAATATTGCGGTTTTATTAATACATTATTATTTGTGTTTATTTTTATACATTATTTTGTAAATAAAATTTTCAAAAAATAAAAGTATGATAGGTGTTCCTAAATAAAATGACTCGACCTATAAAATAATTATTAGGATGCATGGATGTGTATAACTGTAATTTTAAAATATTTTAAATGTGGGAGTGACAATGATATTTTATAACTATAAACCTAATTATGATCTTATCATTAAGTAACTGGACGGGTAACGCTCATAATATTATTATTATTATTATTACAATCCCCGAAAAATATTTTTAGCTAATTTTACGGGGGCGAGATAATCACTCCAATAACAATGCTGCACTTCTTTTTCTTATCCTGGTCCCCCTTTATATGGGTTCGCTACAACATAATCTTCTCTTCCTATCAATTGTTATCTTAATACTCACTCCTTTTTACTCATCATTCACATTTTACGCAATCCATCAAACCTACATCTTTTCTTTGGTCTACTTCGACTAATATATCCCTTCAAAGTCATATTTAACACTCTTCGTATCACATGACATTCATCCCTCCTCAAAATCTACCATCATCAACTTATCCGTCACACACATGCTTATTTTGTACCTTATCCATCCTAGTCACTCCTAGTCACCTCAACATTTGCGTCTCTGCCGTATGTACTTTATTTTCATCCATCGCTTTTGAAGCCCAACACTCAGATCCATACACGACAGACTTTGTTATTGTTTTATACATTTTCCCCTTAATTTTAAGGGGCATTCGTGGATCGCAGGTAATTCCTGTGACCTATTGCCAATTCATGCATCCCGCATTTATTCTGTGTTTAACGTCTCGGTCAACATCGCCATCGTTCTGGATTAATGATCCAAGATACCGAAAATCAGAGCAGACTGAAAGAGACACTCCATCTAAGGAAATAGGGGAGAAACTGGTTGTGCTACCAAAGTCGAAGAACAGATGCTCCGATTTGGTTTGGTTTTGGCACTTTCAAGTCTATTCTGCCATTTATCCAGCCTGCTCTTAACCTCCGACGCATCTTCTTGAACAAGTATGTACAATGTCGTCGACGACCAACATCCACCAGGATGCTTCCTTCCATATCTCCGCAGTCAAGGCATCCAATACTAGGAGGAACAAATAATGGCCTAAAAACGATCCCTGATGCAAGCTTATGAGCTTACAGGGCAATCTATCGTATGTCTTCTCCAGGTCAACAAACACCATATGGTGCGTAAGTATCTGTGCGCTCTCCTGTGTTTTACACAAAGTTGGCGCAATGCGAATATGGTGTCCGTTGTTCCACGCCCAGTTATAAACCTTTATTTTGTGATACCTAACTTTCTTTTTTCATTCGTCTTTCTATCACTTTCTCCCAAATTTTCATACTATGTAACATAAGCTTCATTCCTATGTAGTTGTTTCAGTTCTGTACATCACACTTGTTTCTAAAAATGGATACCAGTGAACTATTACACCATTCCTCCGGGATCGCCTCTTCTTGTAACAATTTGTTGAAGAACAAAGTTAGCCACTTCCATCCATCTACGTTTAAATCCTACCACACTTCAGCTGGTATGCTGAAAAATATCCCAACATTGAAATAAAACTATTTTAAACGGATTTAAATCGCGTATATTAATTATTTTTATCATCCCGACGTTTCGAGCACTTTGCATAGGCTTTATTTATTTTTATTTATTTATTTAATACTTTATTGCACACAAACGAAAATGACATAAAATAAAACAAGAAATAACAATAAAAAGAAGATAAAGAGCGTGCAAAGGCGGTCTTATTGCTAAAGCAATCTCTGACAGACAACCTTTGGTGTAAGGAATAACAAGGCAGAAATGGGGAAGTGCAATTATTAAATACTATAAATACAATATTACATAAATTAAGAAGGCTTTATCTATTATTTATCTTACATAGGCCAAACAAAGAGAAGCATCGGTACTATGGTCAAGGAACACATAGGAGATGTCAAAAATAGGCGTTCTTTAAAGTCTGCAGTTTGTGAACATACTTTGGGTAAACCTAACCCCTTTTATTCGATTTGATAAACCACAGATCCTCACTAGAGAACACAGATTCATTCCTAGAATGATACGAGAGGCTATTGAAATTCAAAAACATCCGAACTTCAATAAAGAAGATGGTTGGAGACTTTCAAACACCTGGGATCCACTTATTAAAAATTTAAAATCCCAAGTCCAACAAACTGCAAGACCAAAAGATACAGTTAGTGCCTTCTGCGTGCAACCGGAACATTATTCAAGATACCATCTAAGAAACCGTTGGCGGTAGTTGTAAATAATATTTTTCTCAAACCTCTAATAGACAAATGTCACCTTAGTCTACCCGTGACCAGGAACGCTGCAAAGTGCTCGAAACGTCGGGACGATAAAAATAATTAATACACGCGATTTAAATCCGTTTAAAATAGTTTTATTTCAATGAATAATAATCGCGAAAATCTAAGACAACGATAAATATCCCAACAGCTATACCAACAGCTTTACTGTTTTTCATACAATGCACAACTATTGTCACCTCATCCATAGTAATCTCTTTCACTACAGCCAAGTTTACTGACATTCTAGATTCACATTCTAATCATTTTCCTCATTCATTAACTTTTCAAAGTATTCCTTCCAACGGTCTTAAATTTCCTTATGATTGGTCAAAACCTTTCCTTTCTCATCTTTTATACATTTAATATGTATTACGTCTCTAGCACTCTTTGCTTTCGCCAAACTATAACGACTCTACTATCTGTGCTTCCTAATGTTTGGTACAGGTTTTCCTGCCCTTTAGCGCTTGCCTCAGAAATATATATATTTTTTATTTCTTTCATATAATCGCTCATATCATCATTGCTCTTCAAATCCTTAAAAGCACTCCTTTTGCACTACTTCATTCATCTTCATCATCTTACCCTAACCTTTCGTTTTTCCAAAAATATCAAAGGTGGCAAAGTTGAAATTTGGTTAAAGCATGTCAAAATCTATAAGATCACCAATTTTCATAACTCCCGGAAAACTTTCCTACCAAATTACTGAACTCATGTATAATGTCGTCGTAGAATAAAACAATATTACAATATCATAAAAAAAAACACTTATATCGCGAAGTCCAATAGATTGAACGTATACGCAACATAAATATAGTTTTTTTCAAGTATAATGGTAAAAAAATTGGTGTTTTATTTTATTTTAATGTATTCGTGACACAAATTAATTTAAAATATTTATGAATTTTAGCTTTTTGCTTTGTCTTTTATCCAAATTTTAACTATGCTAAATCTTACACTCTTATGTGCGCATAACATTAAAAGAGGAGTCAAAAGTTTTCTCTTCAAATATAAATAGACAGTTTATAGTTAGAGTATTGAAAAATAAAAACAAATATCTTTTATATTTTTTATTGATTTTTTTGTTTTGTTTGAAGTACATAAAAATAATAATAATAAAAACAATTGATTGTAACAAAGTTCATTTCCGTGGCAGTGACTATGTTATTGCAGTCTTTGAGATCTTGAAGAGTTTCATACCGGATAAATTAAGTATTTGCGGTTAACAATAAATGTAACATAGTCATAATTGGTATAGGAAAACAATTATAAAATAAATTTAATAATAGGCTTTGTAAAGTATAACTTAATATGTAGCGGTCGATGACTGGCCCTTTAGAAAGCAGCAGCTGAAAAGAAAATAAATTATATATATCCGATCATGTTAGATTAAAAATACAATAGCTAGTATGTTGTGGAGTGGATGTAGTAAAGTATTTGCGTGTAGTTCTGGTAGGTTTCTTTCGGTTTAATGTATCGGATGTAATGTATAGTATTTTTTACCTATAACATATAAAATCGGTCAGAAACAACTCATGCATTTAAAAAGTATTTTTAAACATTTATCGATATCGTAACAGATAAAACTACTATTGATAAAATTATAAAACAATGCATGAATTGGGATAAAAAAACATTCTCAAACGGTTGCCAATATTATTGTATTGCATTTGAAATGGTGTTAGTAAAATGGTTTCAAATATTATGCTAATTGAGCTTACCGGATAAAGATCTACCTACAGTAAGATTGTATAAAATATTGAACATGTCTACTTATACAAGAAACAAAATGCATCATATCAGAATGGTTACACACAATTATAGTAGGGTCTAACAACTTGTTTTAGATCAGTCTATAAATATATTCTTACTACCCGTTGAAGAGATACCTGATGCTGGTATTACAGACTACGAATGAAGGGTAAAGTCTTGCTCAAATCATCCACTGTGAACCTGTCGTAGACCATTAGATCTGTCGTGACCAGAGATTTATAATTAAGATACGTCGTTCAGCTCGATAGAATATTTATAATGATTATAGCTGCGGAATAGATGAGCAGATAGGCCAGTTTGTACAAGTCGATAATAAAGCGGCTTGCGCATATATAGCAATACACTAACCTAAAGGCCTGATCGGGTGCTTGTCCCAGAGGAAGGTGCGTTTAACAGGCGAGAGGTACGAGTCGCGGATGTAGGACGGGCTGCGATCCCATCGTGCCATGGGTCTTAGCTCCGGCCAGTCGTACCAGAAGGGGTCCCGTGTGATGGCTGAGATAGGCAAGGATGGGCTCGGGTTGAAAATGTCGGCCCAAGGCCTGCGTCGCAGACCGCCAGCGTTGTATAGCGGCGCACCTATATGTCACAATAATTTAATGCCAGGACAACAGACATGTTTCATTTCGTCATCGCTCCTGCACCGGAAACAAGCGCTACAGCTATTTACTGTTAAATAGATCAAGCTGCATTACATACATATATAATAATTATCTACGTAAGACATACAAAACAATATCGAACTATGTTAAAACTACTTGTACACTTTACGTACATACACGTTTTATAAGTGTTAAATAATTTAAAAAATGATGATGTCGTTTTACTAACCAAAACTTCTTACGTAAAATAATGTATTAGTTCAATAATACTTTAGTTCTTCTAGGCATGGCAATTGTAACTTTTCTTAAAAATAACGATTTCTTATAATTTCAGTTTGATAATAGACATTTAAATGTTCAAAAAAATAAACAATAAATAATACTTATTGTTAAAATAGTAGATATATTACATATATACAATTGCACATGCTTTGAACACAAGTTATCATTGTGCCAAAAATGAGGTGAAATCTCAAACGGATGTGATATTAATGATAATATTGATGATAATGGAATTATTTTCCATGTTTGCGATGGTGATAAATACTCTCCCCGTGCAACCATTTTTTATACAAAGAACACATACACTCAAAATTAACACTACAAAAGATATTTATCGTGAATAAGGACGTCCTGATTACTTATCCACCGAATTAATTAGAAAATATATATCTTTTTATCAGAACATCCACTTGCTAAATTATTAATGTGACTAAAAGTGCTGGAGTGAAGACGGTAATAAATTCCAATAGGATTCATATAGTATTGAAATATTAAATAGTTATAACAAGAAGGGATTGTACTAAGACATGATGTCTGTTGCCCTTACCGTCGGCATCGAATGCGACCTCACAGTCTCGCGGTGGACTAATCCTTGGCTTCACAGGTGTGGGGGATTTCCCTCGTAGCGAGCGGTCAAAATCGGCCCATTTTTCGGCGTCAGCAAAAAATGGGTCCTTTTTGAATATGTCCGAAACCCTCTCCGGCCACGCTCCTTCACGGTAAGGCTCACAGTCAATACCACGCAAACAAATCCAAGACTTCTAGCGCGGTATTTTTATTTAAATATTCCAATTCATTTCGTACAGAGTGTAGTGTTCACTGATATGATTAACGCTCTTAGTAGAAGTGAACATTCCAGTGAGAGTTTTGCTATATACAATGCAGTACATGCACGTGTTGAATGAAAGCTTATGTAGGTATGCCAGAAAAATTGTTACAAAATTGGATTACAAAAAAATATTTCTTAACTAAAAATTTAGAAATTTTGTCGTCGATAATGAAAGGGAGGTACTATTCTACAAAATCAAAACACGGATTGCTATTTTATATTTTAATAGAAAAAATATGAATGGGTTAGTTAGTGTAATTAATTTGTACTATTTATAAAGTACGGTGTAAAAGTAAAATTATTTATATAATAATATTAAACGCCTATTCTAGTCGAGGGTGTCTTGATTAACAATGATTTATTGAAAACAAATTCGTAATTAATGTGATGTCCACATAACGTAAACAATATAACAGGTTTGTATTTACAAAATTTTGAGTCTTCTATTTCTTATTTGAACAATAATGTAAATTTTAATTAGATGAATAATCGTTAACAAACATGATGTATTCGAAATCTTAGTGGCTAAGATAACTGTTTAAAATATTTTAAATTTGTATAAATAAGACGACAGCCCACTTGGCACAAATTTAAAATATTATTAAAAATAATTAACGCTAGCTCTTTCTCGGTTATCAGTTTCAATTTGTATTGAATCTAATAATGAGTGATGGTTCCGTTTACAATATCTGAATCCACGTGATTCACATAGCTATGGATGTTCCAATTAGATATGTATCAAAGTTTTCACGAAACTTTTTATTAAACGATTGGAAACATTCATCGCTTAGTTCATAACGTGAACCAGCTCGTACACCGAGTTTTGTCCATTCGTAATTTCCAAAACAATCATTTTTTCCGAGACACTTAAAACGACTAAAGACATAATATAATTCGATTGTCAATCAAAAAATTGACATGACTTATTATATCCATAATATCACTCAAGATTACTTATAGAAAAAACAGAATGGGCAAATCTAAGTCGTTTCTTAGTCTAGCTTAGTCTACCGTGCAAATAGGTATTTAGAATTTACCTGTTCCCCAGTGAGGTTTGGAGTCGGGTTCATATTCGATGCCTTTAAGGCTCTTGGGTGAAAGAGGGTCGATGATGGGAGCGGACAAGTCAGTGATGGGGTACGCCCGGTCCTTTAAGTAGAGGCCGTAGCGAGAGGGGTATAAGCGATCGATGGCGGCCAGTCTGTCGAGGTGGTCTTGCCACGCCTTGTGAGCGTCGAACGGGTCAACGCCTCGTCGTATACGCCTCGGCACGTGGTAAACTGTTAAAAGAGTTCGATTTCAACGAATTGTTTGTAAAAGAAAAAATAATGTTTATTGACAAAATAAACGCGACGACAGTAATTAAGGCATAAAAATAAGACAAATCGGTAGTATTTGTCAATCCGATAAATGGACTTTTTAAGGAGTTCAAAACAAAGTTTAGAATGAGAAAAAGTAGGAAGAGATAAAAGATTCACTCATTACTAATACAACTATAAGTACATACTCACATCGCAACAGGCATATGGTAAGTCTTGAAAAAGGCATAAAATTTTATTAGTAGTTGTTAGATTAAATTTGTAATGAAATTCAACTCGGTGAGAAACTGCGTAGAACTTACCTATTTTTGGGTAGAACAGGTTTTTAGATTCAAATAATTTTATTTCGTATTTAATTAAGGCAACGGAGAAATTTAAAAGAAAAATGTAGTAACCTGTGAAATGCTTGAAGATTTAACAATGACGTCGAATAAACAATTATGATATTTATAAATGTGAGTAAATGTTATGTGTAAGAAGCGAGTTTCTATTAAATGTTACATGCAATGATGAACAATGAGATAACTTGCAAGCAAACATGTAATGACGAACAAAATACATAAGCATACGTAATAATAATATACATATATCTAATAATAATACTATGATCCTCGTTGAGGTTTTTATGCTCTATTAATAATAATTTATAGCATATGTGTAAAAAGACATGGAAAGTTTTGATATAACAAAGGACAACACATTCAGACGTTTAAACACGTACAACATAAATACATTCAATTAAAGATAATTTAAATATTGAATTCAAAATGTCTGTGAGTGTATAACATAGAAGTATGTAATGATTGTCGATTCATCATGAATTAAATCTCCGAGCTTTCGACAGGGCCTACGTCATAATTTAAATGCATAAGTTTTATTTAATAAAATTATACAAATTGATATATTTCAACACTGTCATAACTTAATAAAACTAACAAAATGGTAATCAATACAAGAAGTTAATTTAATAATTCTCATTACATATTAATAGTATCAAATCTATAATTTTTTTTTATTATTATGATGTTTCTTCGATGACATCTGTATAAATATGAACTTTAATATCCATGGTAACTAACATTGCTTAAAACTAATTTAAGCAGGTCCGGCTTTTGCTGAAACAATTAAAATAATATGCCAATATTTACATCGAACAAAAATGTTATCTACGCTACATTATGTTCTTAGTAACATCGTTGATTTTGTTTAACCCTACGTTATATATACAATGATCGCCAGAGTTTGAAAAAGTCTAACAGAAGATGGACTATATACATGTACATAATAATAAAATAAAATGTTAACAAGCATAAGACTATAACAATCGATAATATACAAATTATGAGCAAAATTATAAGTGTGTTTATAAAAATCAAGGTGTGTTATAGTGCGAATTTATTTATAAAGACTCGAATATCGAAGCAAGCTACAAAATATCATTGAATTATTGCATTGGCGGTAACGTTTGCAGTAGCGTCCATTGAAGATGGGGCAAAGGTGATGTAAGTGTTTAATACTAACTTGGCCTGTACTGTTCGAGGGAGCGAGGGTAGTTGTGAGCGTAGATGGGGCGCGGCGAGTATCCGTACACCTCACGGTGCACCGGCAGGTAGCGGTATCCGGGGACAGTGATCCTCTCAGCGGCGGCGACGGGGTCGTCATAGATAGATTTGCTGTAGGGGTAGGTTGACAACAGCTCTGGGAATACGCTGCGGCGCGACGGCCTGTACCTCTCCTCGGCTCTGATATCTTCCGATCCTATTTACGAATTTTTGTTTTGGATTATGAATACAAGTAAGTGCGTTATTGCTTTTGTAAATTTGTATAAAATTCCTTACACATACAATTTTATCATTGAAAAAAATATTCTAAACACTTTTCAACTAATTAAGTATAGGAATAATTTTTACCTTTTAGAGAGCGCACGAAGGATTGCCAAAATCTGGCTTTCTTCGATGGCGTCTCATTTCTGCCAATCATTTCTAAATGACTTTTAAACATTTTGGCGATTTATGTCGTGCTCGTGTTCTGTAAACAAAGTCATTGTTAAGTTTTTTTACAGCATTTTGAAAATATCTTATAATGAGAAGATCTTGAAAACAAATTCTGTACTTTATGTGATAGCGAATATATTTTGTATTTCTTGTCGTCCAGGTGACATAACAAATACAATAGAGCTAAGGTTCGTCGTAAATAGAGCAATGACGTATGCAACGTTAGCAGCTGGGCTACAAATAGCCATCTCCGTGGCTGCTTCGCTTCGAATGGCCCATGGACTTGGCCGACCGCCAATCTCTCTGATGTAGAGAATTACTCGAGAACGACCGTTTTTACTGACGCTTGATCATCGCTCAGCTATTTTCAAGTTTGTGACGACCTTGTTGCGAGTTTCGACGTGTATAAGTCACCGGCCTGTCGCAAAATCTAATTATGTAAGCCGTGCTGTCGAATATAATTAAATTAAAAAATAACTGACGCACCTCGACTATCATTCATTAATAAACAGATCGCGTTAATGCATCTATGCACGAGTAATTTAAAAAATAATAAAATTTGGCCAAGTTATTCCTGGTTGTTTATCATGTATATCATGTTTGTAACGTTAAACACTTATGTAAATACAAAGCCAACACGCCTGAACTATTAATTCAGTCTAAACTATCCGCCCACGTTCACTTTTCCTAATAAATTTACGTCTTCTCAGAATTTGCTATGAAATGCTTGAAGCATTGGCGTCATAGTTCTATATATAAAAAGCAATCGCCATTCATCAAACCTTCGATCGAACGGAGATGGACGTTTTGATAGATGGCAACACACTTAAGAATTCAAGAATGCATTTGTTCCTAAGCTCGTTTAATTCAAGCGATTAAACAAATTAAAAGTGATTGTTTCAACACTACATACGTATAAGCGTATATAAATATTATACGCATAATACATTTAAATATGATTGCATCTTTTAACACACTATCATAAAATAATTTATGCTTTTAGCATGGGTAATACTAATTTTATATAATTCGGTATCTGCTATTGCTGAAAATTCAGATTATTAAAGTTGATTAACAGATGTAATTAACAAAATATTTAACTACACCGGAAAAGTTAGGAGATCTAATGATAACATTATATAAAAATCGTTCTTAATTTACAAAACCAGACTGGTACAATATTTTTATTAAATCTTAAATATTTAATTTTATAAAGTAAATTATTTCCTTTGTATTTTAGTGTCATTGAAATCTTATTTTTAAATAATCTTCTCGTAAATGTAAAATTGTACATATTTACTTCTCTACATTCATTTCTCAAAAAATAAATAAACTAAAACAAAACTTTCAATCTTTTGAAAATTTGAAACTAAAAACAAAATTATCATTTAGGTCAAGAATGAAGGCCAATGCCGAATACACTTTGCTATTTTGTTGATCTCCATCGCTGGTTGCCATAAAAATGTTCTATTGTTAATGAATTTGTGTGTTTAAAATCAACTAGACCTACTTTGTAAAGTGCGTAAGTGCCGAAAGATGAAACGAAAAAAAAATTGTATTGTGAAATGAATACAAAAATACTCGAAGGCGCGTCGATTAGTACAGATTGCAAATTTGGCTCGCATAGGAGCCGCCCAAAATAGTCGCGACGCGCGCTCGTATCGGATTCACAGCATTCCCGATGCTGCGCACCGTCGCCGACGAGACAGGTGGCCTGACGTCGGTTCCACACCTTATGTTTTCATGACATAATTGGTTAAAGCTATACATTAATCAAGATATACATGAAATACGGTTTCACTAATAACGTGAATCACACTCAAAGTAGTCCAAGCATAAAGATTTTTGTCAAGAACTTAAATAAAAAATTTGAAGACTCCATCTATAATGCACCATATGTCACAATAAGCTATACCTCAATTATAATAATAACATTAAAAACGTAACAATATTAATCAAAAAATAAACAATAATATTGAAAACGTTAAAGTATTTATATAGTCAAGTAAAATCTCTAAATAACGATAACGTCAATTATAACTCCAACATAATGAACTCATACAAATAACACAAAATTTATTATCACTTCAAATAATTAGGTAACTTACGTGTAGTAGTGACAATGTTACCCTGTCAAGACGCCGTTGCAGTGGTCTAATTTCCCTCTAAATTACTGATCAGGGTAGGGGGAGGCTACAGAAAGAGAACAATTGCGCAACCAGACAGAGATGGCTATATGCACTCCGAAATCACAAGAGCTTCGCTGGACTAAACGCTGCATACACTTTCGCGGTTTTGTAGAATGAGAAGCACTTGATATCTTACCGATTAATATAATGATCGTTTAATGTTAGCGGCTGTGTTGTGTCGCTGACGAGCCGACGTCGAGTGTCGGACCGGGGCGGGCGCGCACTGCCGAACCGCGCGTCGGCGCCCAGGCGCGCCGCCCGCCCCCGCTGCGCTACGCCGCCCAGTAAACATTTCGTTTTTCATGTTTAACTGCCTAGTTTGCTCTAAAAATGCTATGTATTTAATATCAAACATTAAAATGTTACATAAATATATTGATGCTACGATAATATAGTATAATAGAAATTGGAATTTTTACTACAATAGTGTGATTTTATTAGGAAATTGTCTTCATATATCTCTAGTACGTTTTTAAATTACGAAATTGTAAAAAAAAATTATAGACTGTTTTGATTTATTATAACTAGGATGACTTCTCTGACTCTACCTACAACACGCCTTTTATCTCAAGACCTCGACTTCTATATGAAGAATTTTATTTTATAGGTAAAACTTGTTCTACTTTTACTAATTTTATCGCTTTATATTTGAAGTGATTCTGATGTTTAGGTATTTACATCAGCATAGCAACAACAAGTATACATACGTAATTACACAAGACAGACTGTATTCCTTTTTTAAATAACTATTATTTTTATTTACAACTTCTTACTCTTATACGTAACAGATTATTTTATATTCTACAAAACTCAATAATAACCGCTAAGCACTTTTGTAAGATTTCTTTGTTATTTTTTTTTATATTTACAAATCCAACAATACTTAAGTAATGAAAATGACAATTAGTTTAACTTCATTCAATTATAAGATAAACTATAAATTGACAATTAAATTACTACGCTATTAAATTCCGTAATAAAAAAATATCTTTACTCAATAAAAATAAGTCACATTCATTGAGATATGTTTACGAGAAAATATTTTATGTCACGTTATAATTATTTCAACTTCCTGTTTTTGTTTATAAAAAATTAAAAGAAGGAAATTCATAAATATTTTTGAACAAGTATGACAAGAATTATTTATTAACGGATATACTGGTATTTAGGTTGGTTATAAATTGTCTAAAGCGATTGGTTTTATTTTAATTTCGCTAGACGGCAGAAGGTCGAACCATCAATAAGCTATGACCTCTAAAATGTCTGAAATATTTTTAGAAGTTTACGAATTGTTTTTCTGTTAATATAAAAAAATATGAAATATTTAGCCACAAAAAAGTGATGATGTCAAAAAGAAAACGCAAATAGATATTTTAAAAGGAACGATACATCTCGCTCTGACAGAAGAATAGTGATATGAGAGAACAACATATATTATAGAGTTATCATAAGACAATTCGCTATCGGCTACTGTCAACGATGAATATTAAGATACAATAGAATTCTTAACAGGCTTTTTCGCCATTGTTTTCAGTATTGCAAAAAGCTAAGTACTAGTTATGTCGTACCTTTATCTACCAACTATGTTATATGACAACTTTATTACATTTTAATTGTTTAAAATGATTGCAATTACAGCATTCAAACTCACCGCATGTGTTTTATTGACATTATATTGAAAAACATTTAAATGTATAAGTCTTCTTCTTTAAGTACCATCTATCTTCTAACGAAAGTCGACGATCCTTAAGGCGATCTGAACCTTAGACACAACAACTTTAAATTTGGGTTTTTTGGTATACTACTAGCGGAGATTTTTGGGCCAAGATGTTCTTTTCGGCCTAAACGTCTTTTCCCTTGTATAAAATTGTTCCCAAGCAAGATACAAGCTTTGGAGAATTATCTGAAGTATTTGGTGTAAATTTAAAATTCTCATTTTGATGGTCTTAATTATTTCCAGTTCCTTAGCCGCTGTAAAATATTACCCTCACGAATTTTATATCTCAACGATATGCTCAACATTTCAAGACACGAAAACTTTAACTTTTTTTTACGTTAAATTGGTAAGTGTATACGCTTCCACAACATACAAAAGAGTAGAGAAGATGTAGCAGCAGGAATTTGTATAAATATAATAACAAACAAAGCTAGCTACTTACGAAATGTACTTTTATTACTTTATTTTAAATGTACGTTAGTTAATTTAACATTCTTCAATCTTTAAAGTTATAATCTATTTTGTTTCTGTTTTTGCCCAGATGTTACATCCAAATTAAAACTTTATTAACATGATAGGGTACATATTAAATAAGTGTATAATGAAATTATGTAAATATTTCTACCAAATTATTATAATGGAGATGATGTACTCGTAGCACGTCCTCACGTAGTTAATAATACTTACTGGTCTAGTTACCAAAGTTATAAACGATTGTTTATTTTATGTAATTTAAATATCAGTGACATTTTGAGACAAACTTTACCATTTTCTGACCCGTCATTACCGTGGCCTGACCTGTAAAGAGTAAAGTAAATAATAACCTGTAAAAGACCTACTAGTGGGCAAAGGCCTCTTGGGTTAAGGAGAAGGTTTAGAGCTCAATACACCACGCTGCTTTTCTGTGGGTTAGAGGATATATATATGTCGGAATTTGTCATAAAACATGTGGTTTCCTTCACCGCCGGGAACGAGACTAACTTAAATACAAATTTAGTACTTGAAAACTTTTTAGCTGAGGTTGAGATCGATGTGTTCTAGCCACTAGACCATCTCGACACTTTGTGGTTTTCCCTGAACATATCCAAATTATGATGTAGTGTTGTTTAAGCAAATTAAAATTACACAGTATTGTTTACGTACGTTGAAATACCTGCAACATTATCAGTTTCACTAATGTTATTATTTTGTCTGTTGCCACTGGCGAACAAAACATGTTATTTATATTTTATATATTTGATTTCAAATGCGACGTGTGTCAACACTTATTTTTGAGTAATTAATCGCTTATTATTTACAGCATCGATGTTCACTGTCAATAGGCCAACCGTTTATAAAACGTTTCTTCTAATTGTTTTGCCCTCTGGCAATCCATAGCGGAGGTATGATGCAGTTTTTAATCGAGAATATTTTTAATGTATTTATGATGTGAGTATAACGTCATTCTGCCCACGTTTTTTTTTTTACTTTAAATCATCTCGTTTTATCGTAATCTGGCTTGCAATCAAAGAATTTATAAATAATCATTCACTCTAAGCATTAAACTATATACCGGTTTCAATCGATTCGCGATATATTGCTATAGTTTCGTAATCGTTCCATTAAAGTAGGAATATATATATATTTTTTGTATGTTTTATATTGATAGTACCTGGATGACCGAGTTTTGCTCGGCAATTTTTTTTGGTAAATCCTGTTTTTGGGAAATTATATTTAGATTTAGTAGTAAATTTAAAAAAAAGTAGTCATTTTTCATTGCCTGAAAACACGAATAAAACGCAATTTCTAAAAATTAAACCCAGCTAGATCCATTTATCGCCCCCGATATATGGGGAATACTAAAATATCATAAAAACTATTTGATCTATTCCAAAGATAGATGGTGCAATTTTCGATACATTTTATTTATGTCATCAACCAAAGTAAAATAAACGATAAATTATAATTACATACTCGTAATATGTTTCACTTGCCAAATAAACAAACGACAATAAAATTAATGTTTTAATTGACAAATGTTATTTTTAATTGGAACACTCATTTGCTTTTTTCAGTTACGTTATATGTTATTATACATGTAAATATTATTTGATATCCACTAACGATACAAATTGACTATTGAGAGTTAAAGAGTTACGAGAGGATAGACAAAAACTCTTGTACAAAGTCCACGAAACGAATATGCGTTCGTGTTTATTTAAAATTTAATGTATGCGGAGAATTCTAATCCGTTTCGCTGTCCTATTTTTACATAAGCATTTTAGCTGATAGATTACTAAAACTTTACGATAATCGTTTAAATTACTTGAGGATTATTTCGGGGAGTGATAACGAGTTATTTACATTGAACGTTCTCAGTTGCAGATTTCCGCTCATGGGTACTTTACTGTAACAGCTGGTAAATGCCCCAATGTTGGGTAACGGCTTCCTCCTCTATTAAGAAGAAGGCTAGGAGCTTAAACCACCACGTTGTTCCCATTTAGATTGCGGTATACATGTGTGACTTAATTACCACAGATATTTTATCCAATTTTTCTCATAATGTTTTTACCACTAAAACACGGGATGAATTCAAACACTTGACCACCTGAAATTTTTGTAAAATATTTGTTGGTATGTCTGAGTGTCGGTATTTAATGGGGGAGGAGTTTTTGCGAAGTTCTACATAACACTGACTGTTTGTTTAGGTTGTCACAAATATTTGCTAATCAACTGCTCTTAAGTGTTACGAATATCAGACGACAGTCACTCCGTGTTATATTTGACCCGGATAAAAAAAAATTAAAACAAGAAAAATAAATATTATGTTGAATCACAGATTGAATACAATACCTAAAAGAGTTATGTAGGCATGTTATATCTGTTTACAATAACGATATTACTCACGTGTATTTACGTTACCTGAAACTAGTTATAAATAGTTGCTTACAAATTTCATTCAATGACAAAATTCAGCATTCAGTTTTAAAATAGCTTTTGGAATCACGTTAACGTATTTATATTTGATTTCTTTACTCCTAACTATAAGTAATTAAAAAATGAGTACTGCATAATTTAATAAATATTATCGGAATATAAGTTTAATAACATTGTTAACCGTTGTTTTTAAGAATTTAAATAAAAAATTGCGAATGAGTGGAGTGAAGTACTATATAAAAAATTTGATTTTAATTTCTTCCTTTCAAAAATATAATTTCTTAAAAAAAATTAAAGAAACTAAAGAAATTATAAATGGGTATTAAACCTAAGAATTAATAAATGTAAAAATAAATTCAATACGAAAGAAGCAAAAGTCTGATCAATGAAAGCAAATGTATTTGTATGCTTTGTTTACGTTTGGCGAAACACTGCGCACGAGCAACGATACATGTGAATGTATGGCTACCATAGTCAATAAAAAATAGGGATGACTATTACTATATTTAAAACTATTTTTATTTTTCATGTTAAAATAAATGATTATACAATACCCACTATTTACTTATATAATTTGCTCAACAAATTTAGATGTCTTTTTTTATTCACAAGAAAATAATACCTATATAACTAATATATAGCACATATATTTCAATTACTATACATATATCAATTATTATGATTTTTAGTAAATATATGTTTGTAATAAAATCAAGAATTCGTACTATCTTTTATTACATATAATAAAGTAATTAAGAAATTGCAACTATTTACACTGCTTTTATCTAATAAAAAACAGTGTTGTAATAAAAATTGAGAGCATGGTAATCCTATTGGAATTTGAAAATAGCAATGACGGAACTCTATCTCGAATCTGCGTCATTCCGATTACGTACATAATACCATACTTGTTATTAATTGAAAACACAGCAAAAAGTATAGCAAAATTAATCTTATCGTTACTATTTTTTTCGATTTAAAAAATAATTAAGAAAAAAGGATTCATATCTAACTTACAAAAAAACTTCACTCATGTAAAACTTGAAATTATAATAATTTAATATTATTATTACCAGAAGTTGCTCACTGCTTCTCCCGTATAAAGTTTGAAATTTGATAGACGCGATTTTGAAAACTGGAAATATCCTCCAGTGATCAACGATTTTATAATTGTAATTTTTAACTTTTCACAGCTTATTAAATTAGCTTATTTAATACTTTCGGTCGTCGTGGCTGCTACCCGCGTCTTCGTACATGTAAATAAATAATGATTTTTGTATTACATTAGAATAAACATGATATTTTTTGCTTTAGACAATATAAAACATAATTGTTCTAAATACCTACTATAGAAATTTTGTTCCTTTCAAACCTTTATACCTCTAACGCCTCAATAAAGGATAATTTAAAAAATCAGTAATAAGATATTTAATTATATATTTTAAGGAATATTTATGTTAGGTTTAAGGTCATTTCAATCAAAAGCATCAAGGAGTTTTATTATGGACTTCGAAGTAAACCATCTCCACAATAATTTTCTACCCTTTTTAAGACCGTAAGAGAAATACGAAAGAAAATATCTTTCAATTCTGTTAAAGAATATTTATGGAAAATTTGAACTAAATTGGACCAAGGAATCAGGTTGTCCAAATTTTACCCCTTTCTCACTCCATTCGGGGTTGAATATCAGAAAATTCTTTTTTATCTTTTGCCTACGTCGTAGAAAGAACACACCCCTCAAGTGTTAGGTCTCTATGATCAGTGGCTTAGGCTGTGCATCGGTGGTTCAATAAGTCATTCAGGGCATTTTATATGTATAGATTATGTTTTTCTAATACTTAACAAAATCATATAAATTTTATGACAGAATGTAAGAAACAAATTCCAAAATATTAAAAAGACAACCCCGGTGAATTTCGTAACACTCATTCAATAAAATAATATAAAAATAATAATATTAGAACGATTTTTTTTTTTCATATTATCTTTGTGGATTTTTCCGGTGTTTTAATTGTTATTTTTCTATCCTGAATGGAGACAAACCAAAAAATCAAAGATTATGTAAATTGGTTCCGGCTGAAACTTCGAATACTACCACACCAGTAACTAACCCGACTTTGTTTTATATAAGATTATAGCCAAAACCGTAATACTAAGTAGAATCTACATATGAATATTTGTTTTCCTTTCACTAAAACTCTACTTAGTAGATATACAAAAATAGTGTGTGAAATTATATACTCAAAGTGGCTATTAATTTATATTTAGTTATTATTAAGCCACTTTGAGTATTTTTCTGAGATATTTATTATAGCTAGTTAGAATAAATATCAAAAAATAGAACCCTAACCCTTATATTTAGGGAGATATACGGTAAGTATTTAATGAAATAATAAAAAAAAACATTGATATAATTTATTATATGTATATTTTTAAGATTATTTAGTGACAAAAGTAGGTTTTATATTATTTTAAAATATAGCAGGACACTTACTACAGTAAAATAGCCTAATACACATTAGAACAACGTTCTAATGTGTATTAGGCTATTTTACTGTATTTTACTGTTGGCTTCTTTTTATCAACATACCATACGGACCAACCGCGGACGATTACTTGTTATTCATAGGACGAAATACTTACTCTACTCGTAAGAATAATATTGTATAGGAACTTTAGTTATGGCTGGGTATTTGCAATCATTTCATATTGTAGTAAATAATTAAAATGCTTTAATAACATATTTTTATTAATTTATAATAATTTTATTTTAAAGCATAACTACAATTTTCACTCTTATTTTTAATGACAACGAAATTGGCGCGCAATTCTTTTCTTCTTTTTCTTTTTATATGACATTGAGCAAGATAATAATGCATTTTGCCCAATAATGTTAAAAATAAATAATATTTCATTAAACGTTGTGAACAAATATCTTCTAAGAATTTCGTTTATTATTGGAAAACATAGTACTCTTATTTGTATTTAAGAATAGCGATGATGGAACATTATCTCAAGCTGTATGTATATCTCCCATGTCAACCGCGGCGTGCATAAAATGTGTTTACAATACAATATTAAAGCATCTCTTCTGAATTCTAAATTAAGTCTCACGAACACGTGTATTGTTATATAATAATTATATTATTATAGTTCGTAATGTGGCTTTACGTATTTGTCTTCTGCGCGAGTAATAAACAGAGATAAAATTACTTATTTGTTTTTAGGTAGAATTTCTAAAACTACTAGACTAATAAAAATATAGTAATTTTAACGGTCATAGACTATAGGGTATGGTTATGAATTGTAAATTTTATCAGATACAGCTAATTATATCAATGTAGTCACAAAGCAAGCGAACCTAACCGAAAATTAACTTTAGAGTTTTTTAATTATTTACTTTAAAAACCGCTGGCAACCTTAAATTCAGTTTACATCGATTGCGCAAAGGTATTTTTTTTATTTATTTCTCAAATAATAACATTGTTAGAAAATGATACAAAATCGCCAAACTGTAAAACAGTTTGTTGGCGAAAGAGGCGCTCTTACTATTAATATATTATGTTATTTTCTTAACTTATATTGATATATGCAGATTGAGCAGCAAATGAGTTGCCGACTTGATAAGAAATGAAAATGATCGAGAAACGAAAATAAATCGAAACGTGGGGCCAGAATCCCGATTCTTTCACTCACCGTACAAAATGCAAGCTGCATTACATAATTACAACTAACTGTTCGCCGATTGTCTGCGAGAGTGTCGTACTACTGAGCTGTAGAGTTACAGGTAGGCTCTACCTAAAAAAATATAATTAAAATTGTACATAATTAGTTAAAAAAATAATTTAAATTAGGAAGTTCAAATATCTAATCATAATTCTTCGTCTTTAAGTTATAAATTTTAATTAGAACTGTTTTCTGAATTTCTTATAAGAAGATGGTATTCTTATTCAATAAGTAAGCGAGTACTTAATATTATCTTTCTTATTCGTACCAAAAAAGCAAAAGATCCAATAGCAAGATTTTCCATGAAAATATATCCTTATTAGACAGTTTTCATGCTATGAGAAACCGGATAGTAAAGATTATATAGTATAATAGGGAGATATATCGTGGATCTGGTAACTAGTGACGTGTGTCGATTTGCGTAGGAAGACAATACACAACGAAAGCAATCATGAACGACCGCCACTCTAACAAGACCTGTACCTCTCCTCTCTTCATTAAAACTAATCGATACTCAAGGGAACTCTACTAGTAATCGCAAAGGTCAAGTAACAGTAGTCAAAGAAACTGTAATACTATATCGTCCGGCCTTGCTACGAATAGTGCCCGCCCACGCACGGACAGTGAAAATGATGCGTTATACGACGCTTCAAAGACTTTTTACTATAGATACATTTCTAAATTTTACCTTTGCGACTGATATATTAATAGATATCAATTTTTCTTTAAAACGAGAAAATTCTAGACAATAGTGTATTTAATACAATCTGCTATATCGACATATTTGTTTATGAGTAACATTTATTGATTTGTACGATATATAGGATACAAATAAATCTCTTCAAGAATTGAATGAATAAATAGCCCCTCAAGGAAACTCCAAGACATCCGCTCACGAGTTGACAGCTTGAGATGTTTTGAAGAGAAGCCGGAAACATGTCAGTGTATCGGACAGCTGTAGATGGCGCCACAATGAGAAAGTTGCGCGAATCCCTCGGCAACGACGTGAGTTCCACCGCTTCCGGGCGGGAATTTTGCGCATAGAAATGGCAACATTACGTATTGTTATACAAAACTTTTACAGTAATGCTCTCCGCTGCATGCGTGCTTCACTCAATATTTTCGGGAGCACTTCCCGTTGGACAAGTTGTTCGATAAACAGAAAACTTCTTATTCTATTTTCGTATCACCGTTGAATCGTAAAGATAGGATTTTCAAAAGTTTTGTATTCAGCAAATTGAATTGTTAACAAAAACATATTAACATTCATAAAACTAATTTGTTTGATTGTATATTTAACGTATTGTATTTTACAACACGATAACTACAAAAATATTTTTAATTACTTTGTGTGACTATTACAAATTGGTGAAATTGTTTTGTTTGAAAGCAAGTCGTTTATATCGCATTAATTGTCTTGCATGTAAGCAAAGCGTTCATCAATAATTCTGTTACTTTTTCATTACCGAAGTACATTGTATGAGATTTCATTCATTTTCAAGATTGACACGCCGTTAGCAGGCAAATACAACCGATCGAGTGTACACAGGGCGCGTCATAGCAAATGTTTGCTGTATACGACATACGCGCCCGGCTTCGATGAGCAAACGCATCACCGTTCTCACATAGATGTTTGCTTTATTTGTTACGGTAATGGCCGATTTAATTACTTTATTGTAGGGCAAACTGTTTGTTTTTAACGTCTAAAGCACACAGCGTTGTCAATTGTAGAATGTGGAATTCATGATTTGTACTAACTGCTATACACATTACACTTTTGTACAAAAGCAAAATTTATAAACCCAGCAATATATTAATTCTTATATAAAGTCGTATGTCCAGTTTAAATACTTTAATTAGTACATATGTATATACAAACAATGGGAAAATGCGCAAAGCCAAAACTCAGTACTACATCTATATGAGTAATTCAAATTTCCTAAAAATAGCAATCAAATATGCTTTAATCGTTGCTGTAGGTAGCTGCAAGTGTTTCAGATGGTAGTATCAGTGGTCTATTTGTATTATATTTTTTACTATTCTGTGTATCTGCACAATAGATAAGTAGAATAGTAAATTTAGTATATATCCAAGCTTTCAAATAGTAAAATACGAATACCCCAATCAAAATGGCTTAGATAATTGCTGACCTCACGTGACTTTTACTAAAAATTACATCCATTCTGCTAATGGCAGTCGTCCGATAATATATTCACTACACGACATGATGTTCCAGATAATTATTAAATAACATTAACGCTCTAGATAAAACAATCACAAAATTTAGTAGCAAAGGAAACGACGTAACTGTTTTGTTGATTAATACAAAATATAGGGTTATTGTTATTATTCCAAAGTATAAAATTGTTCGAAAGCTGTCCTCGTAAAGGGAATTGTTTTTCTTTCTGGCAACAAACGGCAATCGCTGTAGGTTATAATTCAAAGATGGCGGCACGCGTCGCGCTCGTGTCGGAAGCAACGTCCGGAAGCGCGGGAACGCCGCCCGCACCCGGCGAAACAATACAATCGTGTAAATTGAAATAAATTGATGCACTCACATTGTTTTGCTTACATTAACTCCTTAGCTGGCTTAGTCTTTAAAGGTGATAAATGTGTGTTAAAATCTTTTTGATTTATATTGTTAAATCTAAGTTGAAATGCTTTTCAAAAATATACAAATATAAAATAAAATTCGCACGATGTTATTTTATTTTAAGAGCTCATTAAAATGTTCATTATATTAAATGCTATTGTTATTATAGAATTAAAAACATTTCTCATCATAATGCCACCATCTCTTAGAATTTTTTGGCTTTAAAATGTAAAA
The DNA here is from genome assembly GCA_037950945.1 of Hypolimnas misippus. Classification (NCBI taxonomy): domain Eukaryota; kingdom Metazoa; phylum Arthropoda; class Insecta; order Lepidoptera; family Nymphalidae; genus Hypolimnas; species Hypolimnas misippus. The sequence goes on from JBBEEQ010000019.1 coordinate 7,587,756, forward strand.
GTTTCAACTTAATTAAACTTAACCAAACCATTACGACTCGGTAAACGTTAAAAAGTTATAAAATGATAATTTCTGTAATGTAACTTTTCTAAACATTTAAAACAAACAGACGTAATTAATAGCTCCCACGGGTGTTAAAAAACAGAGGGTGTTTCATTCTCGCGCCCCCGGTGACTCGTCGCGCTAATTACGCAATCAGTTCACACAATTACGCGACACCCACGCCCTGGATTACCTGCCCGGGTGACGTGTGACTTATCAACGATCTTGGTTTTGCTTTCAATACAGTACTAACGTTGAATGAATGCAACTGCATATGAAAATATGTTGTACGTCCATTACAATAAAATACTGTTTTCTTGTGTAGGCCTATTTTTTACTTCGATTTATCTTATTAAACTTTAAGGGAAAATATAGTGAAGATTAATTATAACATAAAACCATATTTTCAACATAAATCCATAGAATCAATCTAATAAAATATCTTAGAAAATGAAGTGCCTTGAGTCTGTAGCAGTAATGGAAGAAATTATTAATAACTTAAAAACTTAATTCTGATGACGTCTGAGGATCATTAAGTAGATGATAAAAGTGTAAGGGAGTGGCCCTCTTTTTCCGCAGGATTTATGGCAAGAAAAGATAGGCTAACGGCTTGTTTGTTGTTTGCAAACGAATTGTTACACTATTGTATGAATTAGCTGATATCAAAAACTGTAGAATCGTCAACGATGATGCTATATTATTTATATTTTTGAGAAAAAAAAATAATTAGATCTATGTGTTCGTATGTTTAGAAAAATAAGTATTTAAAAAAAAGTCATATATTTTATTACCATAGAAGAACAAAAGAATATAATATTACCAATACGATTTAAAAATGTGACATAATATTTCGATGAGTAATTCCTAATTGTTTTAGTAGTATTACTTTACTTTTCTGGACATTTTCATTAAAACTATGATGTTTTATTTTAAATGTAAACTGTTTTCCACGACCTTCTCCATAGCATATTGTGATTTAGAGATGACAAATACGCATCGGAAGCGATCCATTTTGCCGGGAAACGGTGCACAGGAAGTCGATTCGTCGACCGCGAATGTTGCCGGCGCCATAGTTGCCGGGTTGTCATTGGAAAAATTGTTTTGATCCTTTGTTTTACTTTATATGAATGATTATTATGAAAATGTAGTTGAAAAAAATAGTTTAATTTTTTTCCTTATACTAATTTTTTCTCAGCTAATGCTGAAAACAATTACATAATGATTTATAAATAATCAATGATATTATTTCACAAAACTAATAAGCTAATGGCTTTTGGCACCCAGAACACAGCTAACGACCGAGTACCACAGGCGAAAGTATCTTTGGGCCAACAAGTCAATCGGCGAGTTTGTCAAAGTTATACAATGGTTATAGATTTTTAACGTCAAATAGTATGCACATTTGTTACGTTGCCTTTATTTATAAAATACCATTTCTTATAATGTAGAAAAAAAAATTCGTAAACATAAAAAAAGAAAAAGTATGTTAACTATATTATCACTTTCTTTTTATTATATTTACTAGGAGCTGAAAACTCATGCGGTGCAAAGTGTGAAATTGTTAGCTTTTTTATGCCGAGAATTCATTTAACATAAAAAACTATCACAATAATATTGTTTTAGGAATATTATATTATTCAAATGATCACTTTCATGTTTTTTCTGTTTTACAAAGTAGCTGAAAACTCATGCGTATAGTGTAAAGTGTGAAAGTTTCAGCCTTTTTATGCTCCGAACTCATATGTCATGAAAAACAATCGTAACAGTAATTGTTTTAGAAAAGTTATGTTAATCAAATGATCAATTTTTTCTATTTACTAAGGAGTTTAAAGTTTACGGTATATTTTATGTGTGTGTAATTTTCTGCCTCATGTCGTGAATTTATGTCAAGAAAAACTATCATAAGAATCGATAAACGGTAACCGAAACCATGAGGCACAGCTGTCGTTTGACCCGCCTCCTTACATCTGCACATGTTTAAAGAACTACTTAAATAAAGTTTGAAGATCACATAATATACATTAAACAATCATATGACAAAGTCAGTGCGTTGCGAATCGAGTCAAAAGAAGGTAACTAAACAGTTATAGGGTCGCGTGGAGGCCAGGTGCTATTACAAAGTTATTCCGTGATGACAAATTATCATCATTGTAGTTTTTAACCGACCAGACTTTGGATTGAAAAAAAACTATAAAAGGTTGATACTTTTTAGAGTAATATAAATTGATATATGGACTGTTTGACTCTGTATTTAATACAATTCAAATAGTCACTCTAATCTGATAGTTGTATTCAAATGGACTTTTTTAAAGATAATAGATGTTTGAGTATCTAAATAATGAGTATATTTTTTAAATTATTTTCTAAGATCACCCACACCAGTAAAGTAAATTATTTCAAAACGAATTTCATTAAATTTATACTGTGGTAGGTCCAAGTTTTAGCCTGGTGTTTACTACATATATATGGATTGGCTCGACCGGGGTAGTACCACATTCACAAAGAAGATCGGCGTAAAGTAGCTAATATAGCTACGTTTTATACGGTAAGTGAGGCCTAATACACCTCCCCATTCCTTCACTTACTTCCTACTACCATTTTTTAGAGTGGCAACCCATTCATGATTCCTCTGGTGCTGTAAATGTTAATATTACGTTGATATTATTTAAAATCAGGTTTTCGCCTGCTCGTTTGCCTGTTATTAAAAAAATCCACGTTTCATTATCAGAAGCGTTATAATAAATCATGCACCATTAATATAATTATTAACTCTTTCACCTGTAATTCAAAGTGATGGCGCACTAGTTATTACATTACTTACAAACAATTAATTGAGCAACTGAACCGTTAGTAAAGAGTCTTTTATACCGAGTCGTGCATATAAAACATTATAAAAGATTTTTTATTGTGTTTCTGCTAAACTTTTAATATGCATCGGTTTGTTTTGTTTTCTTTTTGTAACAAATTTTATTAAGTCGAAAGAAATATTATCGACCTACCTATTTACCGAAAAAATGTTTCTTACGCGAATACTTATCTATTATTTTGCCCGAAACTACCCTCGCCTTAACGTAGATATTGTTATACCAGACTACCGTCTAAAATTTTTTTTCTATTCACCGAGAACAGTAATTAATAAAAATTATTTTTTTTAATCTTATTTTTAATTTTTTTATGACGTTATAGTTGGTCCTCGCGACCATACCTGCGTAGAAAGTATCATCCCCCAGTTCAACCTCTTCACTTCTTATTTTCGCGACAAAAAATTACTTATAATCCTTTTCGAAGGTGCACTTACCTCTATACTACAATTCATCAAAATTAACGTAACGGTTTAGATATCAAAATGTAACAAACAAACAGACAGATAGAGTTTTTTATAATTTTAGTACGAATTAAACTCTTAGGTATATAATATATATCTATATAGGTGTAGGGAAAAAAAAATACTTACCTTACAATATTTAGGATTCTGGTATTTTAATCCTTCAAAATGAAATTGTTTTTATGCCTCACATTTAATTTTTTTATAAAATCCTATAAGAAAACTTTAAAATATCATGCTAAAGACCTGTCGTTTACCTTAATAACTTCGTTGCCTGACACGGCTACGATGTCAGAGTTAGTACCCAGTAGCGATTAAATTAGATTTTCTTTAGCATTCATCAGGCCTAAGTCGTCAGTCTGCGGTCAGTAATCTCCCTCGTAACCTTTGAAGTGACAGCCGACATCGCTTTAACGTGGATTTCAAAATGAAAATAGATTCACTTTAATAAGAATTAGTAGCAGTTTACTGTATAATTTTAAAATGGCGTGTTATTTGAAACTAAAACTTAAAAGACATTAAACTAAAATTCCAAGTTTGAAAGAGCAAAAATTAACGTTTTATACACACACTATTGGATATAAATTGTACCTGTATATCAAGGCAGATTTTTTATGAACTTTAAATAAATTGAGAACTAATAAATTGAGATTTTCCTTTATTACTTACTATGATCTTGTAGTGTAACACTTTAGTAAAGATATAATATATTATTATATACTTTTTAAATTTTAAACTATCGTTGTAGATCGTCGTCTCTCATTGCTAATCGAATAAAAACTATCCACTTCCTTCCTAGTTAGGAGAACGGACGGAATGTCTTTGTGTGCCTTTCGGTCATCGTAGGGCGTAACCCTTAAACTCGTCTACTGGAAATTCTATAGCTTCAAAGACGTCTTTTTATCATTCTCACATCTCGTTTTAAATATACGTCTTTGAAATTGTTTGAATTCAAGTTTCAATATAATTCTAAAAATATATAATGTCGCTTAAAACTATTTGTGTTTTATTCTTAAATAACGTTTTGAAATTATATTTCCTATATTTTTAATTTCTATCATAGAACTAATCAATAAACCTAAAATTGACATTCTCACGTCTGTATATAAAATATATTATATGGCTGTAATATAAAATATTGAGCAAAGCAATTGTATTACAAAAGTCTATTGCCGGAATTACTGGTGTTATTGTCTGTTAACCGTCACAGTTGACGATAAGTTCCTAAATATCATACAATGCCGATTTTCTTTTACTATTTCTAATTCAATATGTATCTGACAAGCAATGGATGCGATACTTTGAAAATAAATAGTTCAATAATAAATGTCAATTTAACGTTGCAGTTACAAGTCAGTTTACCATAGCCGGCTAATTACAGCGTACGCGGCCATCGGGCGGTATACGATACACGATAACAGTAAAACTGCTATAATAGCAGCAGTGACGCCGGTGTGTCAACAAAGTCGCTTGAACTTAATGGCACAATAAATTAATTGGTCAACTTTGCCATTAACTTTATTCTACATAAGTTTGACCCCACACATTTAAGTATTTATATATGTACACGGATCGCGTTGTTAGAACTATTTCAAATCATTCCTACAAGAGAACAAAAAATTGAATTGAAGGTCTGATATTGTACAACTTTTGTCCGAAACTTGCGTTAAAAGGACGCAAAACTGTTCGACACCTGAGTATACACGATAGAAATTAATGACTTTAAACTACATCCGAGGTACAAGTGGGTCAAAAGTTCCGAAAGTTGTTGGAGTCATTTCCGATTGTTAGTAATGAGCGATGATCCACGGTGAATTGTGGGTGGAAACATCCTTGCGCGACAAACTACCAATACATATCTTTTGTTGCAAGGATTGCGTAAAAAATCACCGCAGTACGTTTGTCGGCGGTGAGTCGACGCGAATCGCATCCGCTCTTCCGACTTTTGTCGGCGCGACATCCTATTGTAACGTCCGATATTTTTGATAAAATTACGTCACACAATAGGAAGAACGCTCAATGGCTTGTTGTTCGATTGTTGTAGCTTATTGAACCAATGATGGATGTCCGAGGGGCTTTAGTTGTGTTCCTTCCGATCTCATTTGGTTTGCTGATGTCTTTGCACAATGATCCGTTACTTAAAAGAAATGCGAACTGTTTCTAAGTTATTTCATAGTAAAAAATACAATTTTCGATGTTCCACAGCAACGATTTCATAAATGTTATGCATAACTGTCAAAACATGTGCGTAGACCGCTATCAACCCTTTTCTCGGTCCCACCAGCGCTTTGTCAGAATTAATAGCCCGAAAACGCGGCCTGGCATTCACGGCTGTTGCTACTTTCCTGATTTTCGGATTGTTTTACGCATAGTTAAACTCGCAATCCAATTACACGAGTAAGATTGAAATGTTGATATTACTTGGAATAAATATTAATATAAACTGTTATTGTGTTTTTTTGTTGTCGTGATAAAAAAAAACAATTTTAGACAAAATATTACTTGATTTAGCTTTAATAAACAAGATAATAAACTTTATTTATTTTATAAATTCAAATTTATTCTAACGTGTAATATATATGTATATTTTTTATTTACTACTAGTACCCAAGTGCATCTTGTTCTGCGGGGTTATTCGCACTCAACATTAATCGTTATAATTTGGCTAAATCAATAAAATCTTAATGATAGACTATTTGTTCTTGTAATGTATAATTCAGTGGTATTCCGCAAACCTGTAAAATCTTCTTTCTTCCCAAACTGTTTACAAGTAGTTGGATAGATTACACTATCAAAAAAATCTTAGTCTAACTAAATATTTAATTTAAAAACGAATAGCACCGCAAATCAAATTACACACTACCAGGACCGTGAAATCTTTTTAGGTAAGCGTCTAACAATGGGGAATCAATCTTCCGGGGAGCGATATAAAGCGATGAATGCTAAAACAACTGTTAGTAGGGTGTGAAGGGAATGATTAGGCAATATCCTCACCCTCCGGCGCGCCCTCCGACCCCTGCCGCTACATCTTACTTAACACCCGAGCTATTTGATCGGACATCTGATGTTAGAGATACTAGCAATATTATCCTCTCGTATTAAAGTTCACTCGGTAATTTTATTCTATAGAAGTACAGAATGTTGATGAAAATTATGCAGAATGTAATAGTTATTATGTTAGTGTAGAATTAGTAAAAAAAATTAAATAGCATTATTTTATGCTGCCTGCCTTTTCATTATTATTTCAACAATAGAAATATTTTTGTTTCTATTATTGAAACTGATTTTTTTTAAATATTTCGTAAACATAACGACTTAATGTACATTTACCTCAAAATAGAACCGAAGCAAAAACCAGTATGATGGCTTAAATTTAAATTTTAATATGGAGCTGATGTTAGACGCGCAGATATTAAAAGGATCCATCACAGCGGCTTTGTGGTGTCACCCTTTATTCGCTTAATTAGGTCGTCATTGTCGCAAACTCTATATACTGTTTATTTTTTTAAATAAAACAACTGTTCGTATTTTGACATTGTTAAAAAAAAAACTTACAAATCAACGACGTTATGAAATAACTACTGAAGTATATAACTACAAAAACTGATGTATACCCCTAAAATATTTTAAATTTCAAATAAACAGAATTGTATTGATTTTATATCTAAAGTAATATAATTTTTAATAGTTTTATATGTGTGAAGCAAACTCCGGAATCACAAAACCTATTAAAAAAATTAAAAGTTCTGTTATTTGAAAGGTTAAGGTTATGGTTGATGGTCATAGTTGGTATTTTATGTCTATATGCGTATTGTATTAAAATATAATCTAATTAATAGCTAGTGATGCCGCAACCAAAAGCCAGTTTACAATAATAATTTAGATACATTTCGGTTTACGTAAAGTTTTATTCTGTTTCATAACTTTTTTGTAGCTAATAATAAAAAATTGATAGCTAATATTTTATGCAGCTACTTATATTTGATATACTAAGTCGTTATTTAATAACAAATAACAAGCATACAATTTTAATAAAGTTAGCACGTAATACGAGTCAATATAAGCTCGGATCGCTCGGAGGGCTGGACATAGTTTGGGATTAGCTTAAATCCGCGCATGGATACGCATACTACGAGGGTACTAGTTCTCTTGGCCGTGGTACAAGTTGCAGGCTGTTACGATTAGGTATACGGATTTTACATTATGTTTTGAAATAATTTCAAAAAAATTGTAATTGATAAAAAAAGTAAATGAAAAAATAAATGCACTAAAAATATTTATTACATACTCGAATAAAAAAATATTTATTTTTAGGGTTCCGTACCTTAAAAGGAAAAACGGAACCCTTATAGGATCACTTTGTTGTCCATCTGTCCGTCTGTCTGTCTGTCTGTCTGTCTGTCTGTCTGTCTGTCTGTCTGTCTGTCTGTCTGTCTGTCGGGATGTCAACCCGTTTTTCTCAGAAATGCATAGACGTATCATGTTGAAATTAATATCATATACTCAAGTCTACGATGACATGCGGCCGTGAAAATATTAAAGTTCTAAGTCAACGCAATCAAAAGATAATGGAAAATATGTCGTATATTTTGACCATTTTAGCGTTTTCGCAAGGGAATCAAAACCTATAGGGTACTTCCCATTGACCTAGCACGATGAAATTTGGCAAGAAGTAAGATCTTATGGTACAAATAAAGGAAAAAATCTGAAAACTGTAAATTTTTGTATGTATGTTTGTCTGTTTGTAAGTTTGTCTTTCAACCTTTTTCTCAGAAACGCATGAAGGTAACAAATTTTTATCAACGTCAAGTACTCAGAGTTGTAATTACTAAGAGCTGTGAAAAAATCAAACTTCTAAGTTAACGCAATCAAAAGATACGGTCATTTATATCACATATTTTAAGTATGATAGCGTTTTTAACGTTTTCGAAAGGGAATCAAAACCTATAGGGTACTTCCCATTGACCAAGCATTATGAAATTTGGTCAGGAGCAAGGTCCTTTAGTATACATAAAGGAAAAAATCCGAAAACTGTAAATTTCTGTTCGTGTGTCTGTCAGTCTGTACTTCTGTCTTTCAACCTTTTTCTTAGGAACGCGTAAATGTATCAAGTTGTAAATTGATCAAGCGGAAAATATATTAATCTTAGAATTAAAATTATATGTACTTGTAACGAATTAACATAGAAGTTGACCATGGTCAAAAAAACAATTTTACAAACACTGAGAAGAAATTTGTATCAATACGAAAACATTAAAAAGCAGCAAACCTTTATAAACAACGCAATGCAATCTATGTATCGCAGCTAACAACATGATAGCGCGATGCAGCGTACAGCTAATGCCATCTATTACAACATTATGACATTAACTGTGATATAATTCTGCTCGATTAATATATTTTTTTATTTTAATTATCGTTTAAACGCACTAAAATTATAAAATAAACTTTTCATTTAAAAGTTTTATCGTCGATTTATAACGTCATTACGTAATTAACATTCAATATAAGAGCTTCACGCGATTTGATTTAAGTACTCGTATTGACTTAGTACGAAAATTTTAAAATTAAATTCAAACAGATCGAGTTATTTAATTTACTTCTTTATCTACACATATAAGTCTTCTGGTTATTAGTAATATAATTAGTTATTTATAAATAAACAATTAGTTTTGTTCGAATTAAGGACTAATTATTTTCGTCTTGGCAACACTAATATATATTTCGATATTTTGATTGATAATGTAAATCTAAATATTTTACGAACGTAGTGCAGGGGTAGTGGAGTGTAGTAGAATATAAATAAAAATAAAACGAGAATAAAATATAATATAATTATTTTGTTAATGTCAAAGTCAACAGGTTAGTTCATTGAAATTGTCAAGAGATGGCGCTAGGTGTATCCTGAATCGCGCTATAACTTTTTTTTTTGAAAGTATAAGGTGTATTAGTACTCAATATAAGATTTTGTGTTTCCATGGATTGCATTCATGATCGTGTTTTAAATTAAAGTGCTCCTAAGTAGTTTCAAAATAGTTTTTGGGACGTGATCCATATTTTCATAATATTTGATTATATTTAAGCGACTTCTAAAAAGGAGTGTTTTCAATTCGACCTTGTATTTAATTTTTTTTTATGTTTGTTCGCCGATTACGCCGCCATTTGGGTACCGATTTTCAAATTTTTTTTTTTGTTTGAAAAGGTATACTTCCAAGGTGGTCCCATTGTCTTCAGGTCAGGATCAGATGATGGGATCCTGGAGAAATTGAGGGAATTCCTCAAATATTATAGGCAAGCGTATACCGATTTAGGTATTTTTGATAGTAACTTATGTTGGAACTGATGATGAAGACCACAAATGGCGTAGATGGGTTAGTCTTATATAGATTTCTATAAGTTTGTACGGAACCCTCGGTGCGCGAGTCCTACTCGCACTTGACCAGTTATTTTACAATATTTTTATTGATCGCCTAGCGATTAAAATTCCGGATAAACAATCGCAAATTAAAAAAAAAAAAAAAACAAAAATACTCTTAAAATTAATAATAACGTATTAAAAATTATATGGCGAGGCGACTGAAAAGCTTTTTTTGTTGATATATGTATGTACCTACTTAATATATTGAGGCTGAATATCAAGTAATTAATATGTGACACGATTGTATACTGATTTATATTTCAGAAACCGCTATAAACACCGCCCTCTCTCTTACTCATAAATCGCTTGTAAATTACACCATCTTTAAATGTGCAGGGGCGGCAGCGACACAACAATCAAAATGTAATAGCGGTTTTAATATTGTCGACGATTTATAAGGATAAGTCAGAGTGAGTAAATATTAAATTTGTTAGCGATACTTTCGGATTAAGTAGGAGGGACTTGTCCTCTCATTGCTCCCTAAGGATGTTCAATACTTCATGAAAAACTTTATTAAATTATAGTTACTGATGATTTATTATTATTTATTTTATTTTAAAAACAAATATATTTAAAAAATGGTACAATCAAAATCACTTTATGTTAAATAATATTAGATAGTTTAGTAATGTTATTATTTAAGATAAGAAAAGTAATGGGAAATTTTTATTTCATTAATTTATTTTATTAAATTCTAATGGCAATGAAAAACAAATCGCAATCGATATTTGGCCACTCTATCGAAACGTCACTTACTCTGAATGACATCTTGAGTAGTTATTGAACGTTCCGTTTCATACTAGCTCATAGACGCTTCGTCACTCAACACGTCATCAATTTGAGAAACAAAGACCTGTGGTTGTGTAAAACGAAATATTAGGCGAATGAAAAACATATTATAATTTTGGACAGTTTTTTATAGAATATACTCTTTGGTGTGTGTTTTTATTTTAAAACAAAGATTCGCCGATTTCCATACCCAAATAGTAAACAATAACTACGTAGAAGAGGTGGAGGTCCATAGATATAAACCTATGATTGCAAGTGTGCAAAACTTTTTTACCAATATTAATTTTAACAGATTATACTAAGGTACATTTCACATGCCCACATAAACGATATAATCACGCAAGAATATAATTCAGTTAGATTTAAAAAACTATAATATTAATTTATTTGTACATAAATTTATAAAAATATGTCGTAACGTGTGTCGTTACCATAGATGTCAAAAAGTCTAGTTTATAATATTTGCCTGTCATTTCGTAAGGGACAGAAAAAAAAATTTAGAGTTGTAACGTTTTTTTGCGATGCATAGTAGACTATTCAATTGTAGACCATATTATTGATACGTGCCTTGATAGTAATGATTATTATAGTAGTAAATACCTTCTTACCTACCTCCAAACTAAAGAAAAAACTAAGTGCTTGAAAGAAAGAAAGAGAGGTTTACAAAGACTAAATCTTAAAAGATATTTGATTTTTTAGTTATGTTAGTTTATTTTAAAAGCTGATTTTAAATTAAAATTATTTATGTAAAAACTTTTGAAGTTTTAATTTACTATATTTATTAAACACAACGAACGATTCTATAGGAATCTACGCCGTGCTGGCATTTAATATTCCTCGAGAATCTATTACTACAGAAATATCTACCTTCATTTTGTACCAACATGTGTATTATGAGTCACATTTTACCCGAGCGGAACATGGTTTTCATGTAGTTTATAATAAAGTCATTCCAATAATCCATTTCCAATAATCAATAAAATCTGTAATTTTATTTACTACTTATTAGACGTAAGATGACTCTAGATAAGATAGACTTTTTTAGATATACTATTGTATACATATATGTATATAAATAATATTGTATATATAAAAATAAATTTTCCTCACCCATATAATTTCCTTAGATTGAATTACAAAAAAAAAAAACAACCCTTCCTATAAGTTAACCTTAAAACCTTTTCAACTGTAAAATATGAAGAAAGTCCGTGCAAGGTCCACCGTTACAGACACTCAGATTTTAGAACTAATTTGGTTTATCATATCATTATGAATATGTATATTCGTTAACGAAGATAATATTTTCATAATATAGGTATTTTATGAGTAACAGCACCCCCACACGTTGAAGGCAGATATAATATCATCGACGCAATAACCGCGCCATCCATCCTCATTAGCGAGACAGCCCTTTGACTGGTTGAACGCCATCATAAAAATTAAGTGCTTTCCATTGTAATTACTGCATTGAGGTAGAGTTTTAGCCATTGTTATGGCAGTCATAACTTATGCTTCAAAACTACATATGATTATAAACAGTATTTTACTAACTACAAAAGCAATCATAATTTGTGTTATATAATTTTTTTTCAATACAAAATAACATTAATGTAAATAGACAATTAACATTAATATTTGTTTAAAAATAAACATATGTTTATTCCAAAAATTGCTAAAGTATCTTCTTAGTTTTTAGTAATAGTTATTTTGGAAAATTCAAGTGTGAATACCTTAGCGCTCAGCGGTATACCTTTTTTACCTACTGAATTACTCATTCGTATACTCAATCGTATATATTTAGTTTCATGTTTCCTAAAGCGGAGCGTTAGAAAATCCTTATAGTGTCAAAAAATGTTGCGGCCTTTCTGCAACTAATTTCATTGGTATAATTCTGTTACTTAACAGGCACATGATGCTTTATATACAACTGAAAATTAAAAAAAGAGAAAAATCTGATGTATTGTTGCTGGTGATGCAAAATTTTTTCAACTTGCAGCCCAAAATAAATTAATGGTATATGAACAAAACGGTATTAAGGTCCGGTTTGATACACTCATTAGTAAAAAAAATACGAAAGAGATTAAAATATTAGGAAATTTCGATATTTATAAATGTAACAAATTTTACATAATTTACTAATTAAAACGCTTTTTAACGTAAATAATGGGTCAAAAACTATTTTTACATAATTCACAGGTATTTCTAGTGCTAAAAGGGGATTTTATATTGATTTTTATTGATATTGGAACAATAAGTTACAATTTAATCTAATAAAATCAGAAATTAGAATTTTAAGTTTTAAGAACATAGCCTACGCGCATTCGCGCTTATGAATGCAAAATGTCTCAAAATGTATTGTAAACCCATAATCATTAGTCACAGTAGAGCTCAGACATTTACTTTTATATTCAGTTAGCGATAACTTGTTTCAGCAGCACAAAATTAAAAGAGATGCAGTCGATATTTACCATCAGTATACATTCTCGTTTACATCAATATGGATCTAATAACTAGGTGCAAACGTTATAAAAGCAAGCGACGACAATAGAAATAAGTTGCATCGTAAGACGTCGTCGTAAGTATTCCCCATACATAGGGTGGTACATAAATCTTCGCATATTGCCTCACTACCTCGCAGCAAGTATCGGGCCGAAGAGAAACAACTAACCCTTGGCTGCCTCGTTATTGAGCTCTCACTCCCAGCTGCCTATCCCTTTCACACGTATGCTGAAAGCTGGTCGTGTCAAACTCTCTATCTCTCTCCAATTTCAATTTACTCGAGACAGATTTTCTGGGATTTGTAAGATCAGTGCGCAGTATGTATGAAAAAGCTAAGATTGTTCTGTTACGCATGTGGTATATTTTTTTTGTTAAGTAGATACATTTAAATTGTCATAGCCTTAACATTTTCATTCATTTAATAATTTATGCGTGGTGTGACAAACACGATACTTTTCATATCTACATATAACATCGGAAACAATACTGAATATAATATCGATAATAACAATGCTAGCGCTTAATTTTTTCAAAATGTTTTTGACTGTACCTATTAATAAAATGAAACGGATTACAAATACATAGACTCGTAATATCTCACACTTATCTGAATAATTAACTTTAGGAAAATTTATCGTCGCTTATATCGCATAATTAAATTTTATTTGCTTTCGAAAAAGACAAAAATTATTTGTTTATCATAAAATATTTTAGATCAATATTAAACTTTTCTAAGTATTGTATGAAAATTAATTTAGTTTTTGGGTCTCCTGAAAACTAGTAAAATTGAGGTTACCTGGTATTGTTATATAACCGACGATATATCATTTACTAATGAAAATTATTAGATAATATTAAATTATATTTATAAAACCTCTTTGTTACCTAAAGTAAACTGTACTTTAAACTCTTATACTATAGGCAACAGAGAAGTTTTATGTAACTATTTTACGTATACTGTTGCTCTGTGATTTGCTAAGTAATAGCGACGACAGCCTTTTGTTTCAGTAAGGGGGTGTACCCAAGTTATAATATAAATTTATTCTCGTCCTCTCCTACAATATTGGAAAAACGTCTATTGATGACTCAACAACTACAAGAAATTAAAAAACAGATTATGTGATCTGAAGAATATGCAGTATTCGTTGGCACCCCTGCTTAAATTAGACGATTAAGGCGGCGTAAGCACCACGACAATACTCCCAGTATTGCTACCTCCTATTATCTGCGGTGTCTGGTCGGTCGCGTTGAACTCTGTGTTTCAATCGTTTCAGAACTTCCAGATAAAATTTGGAGTTCGCAGTTGTACCAGGTTTTACAAACTCGTGATGAACCAAATGAAAAATCGCAAAAAATATACTTTTCTTCACCTTGGATTTGCTCGTACTGGCTTTCTTCGGGCGAGAGGACGCTGGCATGTGCCACTCCGAAGATAGCTGCCGGCTTTACTTCCTGTATCCGAAACCATACCTATTGGAGGAAGACATATTGTATAATTGAATATGTATGGTTTCGGATAATGATATAAAACTGAATCACGGCCCTCTTTTACTTTTTACAGCTCACCAAAACGCCACGGCACACACTTTGGGAAATCCTGCTCTGTACAGTACAATAATGGAGTAGTTTTACCTGGAAAGTTTTTCAGGAGTTCTTGTCCGTTGAGTTAAAAATTGATGATTTAGTATATTTTAATGTTATAATTTTGATTTGATCTCTAAAAAATAACAATTTTTAAAATTCCCGGGAAACTTTCCAGATAACTGCTAAAATAAGTAAATTTAGGTATAACGTTATATAATATATAATCAAAGATTTCTCTAAATTTAGAAGGTGGCAAATGTAAAATAATTTTCGGGATCTTATTATATGTAAAACCAAGCTCCAAAAATGATATCTTTACTTTACGAGGCTGAAGACTTGGTGTTACAAGTTTATTTTTATTTCTTGTGTTTATATTATGCTTGTTGCATTTTTTAGTATAGCAATTACTGATTTGAATATCCATAGTTTTGTTTCATAAGGCACATAATCTGCCATTTCATTTGTCTATGCAAGAAACGATATTTAACCTATTTTAAAAATGTGATTGGTAAAGATATATAATATCTTCTATTGATAAATCTTTTCAAAAATTTGTCATGTCGGTACGGGCTCGAAACTACTACAGTATTATTACATAGACTATTTTTTGTTAAAATAGCTATGAAGTATAACAGAAAGCAAGAGCAAAAAAGCTTGTAGAGGCGGAGAAGTCATCATTTAGAAGTGGGTGTGATATCGATGTTGACCGCATCTGCTGAAGTTAATTTATACACGTATATTAATATTCTTATTAACGTTTATCTTCAAACAAATTTCAATTTTGCCTGTCATTTCTTCCTTAGACTTTATAATTTTAAGAAAATATACAACAAGATAGAACTTGGCGTAGCATAAAATTGTACCTTAAAAATATTAAGGGTTCCTACAAAGAAAATAACAAACCGTTGAAATTCAAGATAAAATAATTTCTAAATAAAATAAAATTGGACAAATACCTTCCGCAGGATTAAGTTAAAATAAATTATATACTTTAATTATTTTTGTTTCAGAATTTTCTTTTATTCAAATTGAAATTAGTGTTATTTAAATTGAAATTAGTGTGTGAGTTGAGAAATTAGTGATATAATGAAATAAAAATAAGCGTGAAGTTGTGACGTTCACATAATTACAAGCATATCTATACATTTTAATTACCACGATACTCGTTGGAAAATGTATGCATTTGATTTTCGTTCGTTTAAGGAAGTAGCGGTATGGAATTCTATGTATGTATATTTGATCACTGCACGTTTACTACTTACGTTTAGACACAATCAGAGCAGCTATTTGTACGTTTATTGAAGTGTGTTCTCTGGGTGCTCACGCGCATAGTGTGCGGTCGGCATTCAAGATACATCCCTCATTGTCCTTTTGTCCGTCTGTCAGTGGCATCCCAAATACGTATTCTCTCTAGGTAGTTGAAAAAATCAATGTTTACCTTTATACTCGAGCACATATTTTTATACAAAGTAAGCTTCTATAATAAGCAGCGTTTACAGAATAACGCTTGTCTACAATGGGATAATGTGGGCTGGAATTAAAGGTGTGATAAATGGACGTAACTAACGTATCTAATGACGTAGAATCGGCCACAAGAAAATATTGTACATTTAAACTTTATACGAAAGGTAAAACATGTTTTAAAAGACATAATTTGTTATCACTCTACCTTAAGCAACTTATCAAATGAATATTCTATTTCTACTTTAAAACATTTACAACAAAATTATAGTTTTACAATATTTCATTCGTTTATAATATTTAAATTCAAATTATGCAATTAAATATTATTTGATAGAAATAAACTTTATTTTTTTCAACCGCTTTCCCTTGGCAAGCCAGATAATTGTGCAGCTTAAAAATAAATTGACCGTCAATAAACGGGAACAGTGTGTATTAAGGCTAAGGTCGATATATGTTGGCACACACCTCGCCAATTGCTATTCAGTACAGCGATGCTGTTCGCACAAGTAACAATTTTGTAATAACATATTTTATCACCAGTATAATGTTCTGTTTCATGTACATAATTATACGCTTGCGACCACCTGAAATAGTTTTCTGGCAAATAAACGCTACAAAAACACAGTATTTTGTTCGTAGGAGAAGAAGTGACAGGATATGTTTATGCTATCACGCCTTAATTAAGCAGAATAATACGATTATTGTGTAATATTCAAAGTAGATTTCTCTATAATGATTTGTTTTTGATTAAGAAAAAATACAAGAGATATAGGATGAAACACTTTCTTGTAGCTGCACAATGCAGGGCCACTGCGCGGGCTCACTGGGTGGTCAGTTCATTCATGCGCATTGTGGTATGGTAAGTATAAACAGCCGACCACAGCTACAGCACAACCGGACGTTTCCGTGCGGATGTCGGAACAATCAAAATACTGAGTGAGAATGTATAGCATTAAAATATGTATTTCACGAAATTGTAAAAAAAAAAACGGAATTATCCGAATGTGACGTCCCATCACATATATGAAATAACGTTTAATTTATTCGCCAATTTTTGTTTTATTAATATGTTTATAACTTTCATCATTGCTTTATCACTCATAACAGAAGATTAGTTGTTCTTTCGCTTGAGTTACCCTATTCTATTCAAATAGTTGTGTTTAACAAGCTCTCTTTTACAATAAACAAAAGGATGAAACAAGTGACAAAGTCGTCACTTAATAAACAGTAATAACTGTGGCTACATCGTGGGAACTGAGTCGCCAACGCATTCGCATCCGGACATTACCTGACTTAAGATTTTTTGCGCAGTAAAACACTTGTAGCACTAAATAGACATCCATTGAAATATTCTTTAGAGTATCCGCTTTTGAATTTCTTCAATGGCTCACAAAATTATTCATCTTAAACTCGTTGAAAGACTCATTGAAATCAAAAACAATCGTCATAACTTACGCAGTGAAATATTTATTCTGAAAAGTTTGAAAAAGTTGCTTATTTTTTCTGTCTATATTCAAACATTTATTGAAGTTTTGACTGAAATGTCCTCATAACTAGGAAAATCTGATCAGTCATTTGCTATTTTACATATTTATTTTGTGATTGCCTATTTTACTAGCTAATTTAACTTACACATAATTCTTATTGCCTCTAAAAGAAAGTATTGAATATAATATCCAACAGAAATAATTTAAATAAACTACTTTCACTCGCAACTAATCCAATGCTTGAAAGAGACTCAATAGATAAATGCAAAAAAGGTATGAATGAAAATACATTAGACGGACAGCGTAAACAAAAAACTACCTGCGAGTGGCCCTTACTACAACGAGTTGTAGAACTTATGAATGAAATATATGTATGAATGAATGATTGGGCCGAAACTTCCGTTTCTTCAATAACTGGACCCAATCAATTTTACGCATCACACGGTTGCATAAAACTTACTTCAAGTAACTTTACTACGGTAATGGTATTCGTCAATGGAAGATATTCGCTAATGTCACCCGCGTTGATCTTGGTGTAATAACAAATTATACGATTGAACGCCTCTGGAGAATATATTGAATCCGATGTTTGCACGTATTATAAAAAAAAACAAACAGATGGTACGGTATGGGTTTTACACTAACTTAGCTACTTACTCAAAATATATAGGTACACTAATCGCTTTTTTTATTAATAACACTTGTAATTTTTATCTAATACTGGACCATTTTTGTATACTTAGTTAGGATGAAATATGTCCTCAAAATTTATATTTAAATACTTGAAACTACTGGCTTAATTAATAAAATTATCAAGTGATACCAGGATATAAGTATCTATATTTTGATTGCTTCAAAAATTGTTTTTTTTTTTACTATTGTACTGATAAATTAATGTTACTGGTAAGACATATATGTTTTTATAATAATTATTATAAATACAAATACATACGACTATTTATAATTTTACTTGTACAGATCAATCAAAGAGAATTTTTAAATAATTTAATGTATAGTTTGTTTATTGTACCTGTTGAAGGAAAATTCCAGATTAGATATACATATATAATTAGTTGACGGCAATGTTTTCTTGACATATGTAGGTATGTAGTAGCGCGAAATCTATACTCTTATCAATATTATTACCAATTAGGTACCAATCATTGCGATACTTAATGTTATCGAACAATACCAATAGATAGACATTAAATCGTTGTTATCAATATTGTTTATTATCTTTAAATATTGTAAAAGTACTTCACAATGTAGATAAAATCAGTATTTCTTATCAAAATTATATCTACACGCGTCTCCTTACAAAGCCTTACCTACTGCATGGTGCAATATTAAAATAATTTTAAAATATCAGTGAGAAAACGAAAACAAAAGAGATCGAATTTGCTAAAAAATTGAGTTACTCATAAACGCAGACTTCGGCGACAGTCTGTCTGCTGCGACTATAATGGTACTACGTTAATGTTCTCTCTTATGTTGAGATTACAAATCCTTTTAAGGCGAGATGCCTTGACGTGGGTCTCCTTTCCGGTGGCCAATATAATGGAGCCAATTATAAGTTAAACCCACGCGTAGCTATCTTTAAAAACCCTTCAGTCCGGCTTCCGAATTTCAAAGAATCAGCGGCAGAGAATAGCTTGAGGATTAACGTAATATAGTTTATTTATTTGTTGATAGGTGCATCAAAATGATTTGTCACTTGTTAAAAAAAACTAACGTGTTTTTTACTGAAAGGATAAATTTATTTCATCCTGTTTCGCAAATGCAAACAAATTTATAAGTTTTTACAAAGTCCAGCGCTTGTTCTTGGCAGCGGACGGACACCCCGCTGTAATCTAATTTCCGAGTTTAACGTCGATACAATGGACAAACGAAATAAAAATATAGTAAAAATAGTATATTGTTGTTTTTTTTTAGAATTAAGTGTATTATTATTATTATTCCACTTGTGTGTATAGTTACTTCTCTATTATATGTCACAAAGCTCACAATAAATTTTTTTTATATAAAAGTAAAAGCGAACAGTAGCATAAGTTTTTTATTAAAAAAAAAACTAAATGTAATGAAGGGAATAGTCTAATTATTTTAAATTAGCCTTTTAAAGTGAAATGTGAATCAGTAATAGAACATCAAACAGTGTATCGAAACGTAAGAACAATATCATTTAACTTATAAATGGACGCAGTGTCAAGCCACACGGATTTGATTTTGAGAAAATAGCGTCTAAAGATGTCAAACATATTCTTAATAAATTTGTCTGAAGAAGTATATATCCATCTTTACTTTTCTATTTTGATAAAAGGTATAATGAATTAAAAGCAGATATTGGTATAATAAAAATATTTATCTAATTTCAAATATATGAAATTATTGTATGAATTGCAAAATATGGGACATACTTAAAATTCGAAACATTAAATAATGACATTTTTTCGGTAGTTATTTAGTTTAGATGACTTAATTTATTTGTGAATAATGTTTAATTCGTGAGGCATTTTCAGAATACATCAATATCTCCGAATTTGACTTTTCGGGTTAAAAATTATTACTTATCAGCATCCAAATATGAATTGATACTTACTTACCTGTGGTTAAAAAATATTTATATTTAACAATGACTAATAAATAATTGTATAATATACTTTGCTCACCTATTTATTATTAACAATTCAATATCGTAAATAATCATACAGTATTTATACTACAAAAATATCATAATAGAGTTATTATGTAAAACTTCTTCCAATGTAAATATGTTTTTCATTTATTTAACTTTGAAATCAACGTTTTACTATATCTGTTATAACCTTACTCTGTAGTAACGAAAGTAGTAACTCTCATCATTAAGCCATCAGCTGGGCTGATTTGGTCGAGTTTTGATAAAGATAATTAATCATGTCTTAACAAACCAAATGACCATTAGCCGCCTGCTGAATCACGCAGCGAACACGGTGGTCGACCGAGCTGAATACGAGTAGAAGCTTCGACACAGTAGGTACTTGATAATTCAAATTTATAAGAATTATCCCGTGCCAAGATTTTAAAGCTATAAAAAAGACAAATTGAGACACAATTTTACCACATGCCGTTGAGCTGAATTATGGTCAGCTGTGGGTCAATAAATTGTCTATGAACGTTGGTGGGCAGTAATTTTAATCTGTGGCTCGTTAATTGATGTTTGACAGCTCTTTCACAACAATCAGCGGGATGCAATTATATTGCATTAGCGACCGGAAACGAATGAACATTGACGTCTCAATTCCGTTCTTCCTGTCACAGTAAGGGGAATATGGTTCGATATGGAACATTATTCGTTTGCCACAAGTACTTATAACATTAAACATTAATATCCCACACTATAAGATTTTATGAGGCGTATGCGCAAAAAAATCTTACATTCTATTTACCAACACATTACCCTGTTTTGCTCGTTAGTTTTATTTAATGTATTTCTACGTTAATAAACTCAACGTAAGCACTTTTTTATATTTTTGTTTATGTGAAATCAGTAACTAGGTATTAATGTTCCCCATTGGTATAAGCGGAGTAGGAAACTTTTAAATAGAACGGACAAGCAACTCGTAATAAACGCGCTCGCTTCATATCGATTTTTCGATTTAGCCGCCCCTGCTGATAACGACAGACGACAGGTAACATGCCACATCACGGTTTATTATATATATAATTTAGAACATTACAAAATTTATTATTTTGATAGAAAGCTATTGTTATTGCTGTAACTGTGAACACACTTGTTAACAATTTTGATACAGCAGGCTAATGAGTGAGCTAATGCTATCGCAACGCGTCTCATTTTAACAGTTTTCTGATTTTTGTACTAAAATGAACCAATCAACTATCCAAGCAAATCGCGTTGCGACACCGATAGCTCTGCTTAATAATCCTCCAGAAATCAAAGTCTTCTTAAAATACCAATAGATTGAAGTACACTTGTGTAGATGGCACGAATAGTCATTTCATTTGCCCCTTAATAAGTTTGAAGCCTATATTAAAAATCCTTAATAGATAAAGCATATTATACTATACAAGATTATTTGGACAATAAAGAGGCGTGGATCTAATTTGCGTTTATTTACTAACAGGATATCAAAAATAAATTTGTAATAAAAATCCATAATATATGAATGATTTAAACAAAACCTATATATAACCAAAGGACCTGTAACTTCAACAATTCAAAAGTGCTTTAAGAAGCCTATTTGAATAAAGTATATTTTGTTTTTGAATTTTAATTGAAAGGTTTGAAAAATTTGACTATTAGGACTCATATTGCATATTAAATTAAATATTAGGAGTAAATGGATTAATTGATAGAAAGTCCACTTATTGTACTATACTTTACGAGTAGAAATACACAAAGATAACTAAACAGAAAGATAAAGTATAAATTATTGCTAAAGAAGGACATAGGATACAATTAGACAATGCAATGATAATGGTACCGATAAAAAGGCCCAATAAAATAAAGTATAGCATTAATAAAGATATACGACGATGTAGCGCGGAATTTCCTTTGATTGGGCGGCGATTTATCGTGCGGAAATGCCGTTACTCTGTAATATTTCCGCTTCGGACTATTCATTTTCCCTTTTTTGCTAAAAAAAGGGCGCGAGACAACTTAATCGAACTACTCTTTAGAACTCCTCGGACCCCCGCTGACAAGGCACGGACTATTTTTTATTATATTGTATTTAAAAGCAGTAACTCAATAAGTTTACCATAAATTGATTTTTATCATAAGTTTAAAGTATAATTTGTACATTCATTTAACAATTTACATTCTGTATATTTTCATCATCGAGTTAAGAAAAACAAATAAAAAGTTAAGAAAAAAAAAATTAACAATTTTAATACTCATTTCTTTAATGAATGTAATAAGAATTATTCTAAGTAAACAAAAAATCATTAGTTTGCTTATTCCATAAAACAAACGGATAAACGCGGCCTACGGCGGCCCTCCGGAATCGAATCGTAACCCCAAAATGTTCGCATCCGCCGACGATGATATATACGAGGGTATTTCCTGACACCGGCCAGTAGCTACTTGATTTAGCGGAAAGTCAGATAAAACCTAATGCGAACAACAAAAAAATATATCACAATACCAGCGCCATAAATATGACGGCCTGTCGTAAACCTTTATGTCTGTGCGTTGTTGCTGGCACGTGAAAAATGGGTCTTGCGATACAAATAGAAAAACTAAAACATTTTTCTGCGAACATATGATAGGTGTCGTTACCGTTTTTCGCGACATAGTGATAATGTTCAGGCTTTTGGTTCATAAACTTCCTTCGTTTATATATATATGGTTAACAAATAAAAGTTCATGTTGACTTAGTAGTAAATCATTTTTAGCAAACTTCAAAAAAGGAGGCGGTTCTACATTCGACTCTGTGTATGTGTTTTTAATAAAATTAATGGACAAAGCAGTGTATAGTTGGCGCCCATGAAACTTAGAAATAAGGTTTTATACTTAGTTGTTAATTTAAACCACGTTATACTTTTAATCGTATTTAATATTAATTACAATTCAAAGAAATTCAAAATTAATACAATTCCATAATTTCATATAACATTCCGAAATTATTACAAAATTTTAATGTAACAATTTGAATGTCTCACGTAATTAATCATTTAATTTCTAAAATTATATTACTTTTAATGAAAGATTTTTTATAAATAATAGTACTCTATTATCACTGTAATAGCTTTATCAACAATTTAATAGCAGGCCTTAACCCACATAGCTGCGTCTTGGAGGCACGTCAACAGGCAATTTCCAAAGCGAAAATCATCGCAGCGAACTGAGTTATTAATATTCGTTAGGTACATAACGTGTTTATTAGCGACGGCTATAAACCCGCCGGGTGAGGGCGGGTTAGCCGCAAAATGGGAGCCGCGCGTGCCGTCTAAGCTCTTACAATGTTCTTCAAGCCTAGTACCGTGCTTGATGACTTTGATTTACTTATTGGCTTAACTGCGATCCATGTAAATTGTGAAAATGCAATTTGTGCAGTTCATAAATGATTCAATGCTATGTAGCTGCGATTATGGCAACAGGGTGAAATTTTATTATATGAAGATACAGATTTATGTAATAATGTGTAATATATTTTTATTTATGACATCAACTTACTTTTCTACATTGTTAACATACAATTATAGGTGACAACGATGTGACTATTTTGTTATTTCTAAACGAACTTTCATGTGATGACAAAGCTTTTTTTACTTATCAAGCGATAATTATTTTATTTCCAGGATTAAATAGTTCTAGGAATAATAATTTATTACATTGACTCGGGACATAAAGTTATAAACTATCATCATTCCGTATTTAATAAAATATCTATAGTTTTTTCTCCTTTAGGTAGTATATGAATTTATAATAGTATTTAAAAAAATTATATATATGGATAATACATACTTAATTATAGATATTTAAATCATTTTCATCGTAGTCCTTACAAATGTAATACTTGATTTATTTGTACAACATTTCCTTGTAAAAAACTCAAATTGCTTTCAAAGTTATTCTCCACACTGTAAAACTGCAGCATAACCTATCCGATGTATCTAATAGTATAGTACAAAAAGGTATTTATATGTTTAGATAATTTGCTTTATCACTATATCAAGGAACAAGCAAACGAGCAAGGTGTGAAGTGTAGTGCATCAATGTCCTTATCGCGTTTCGACTCGATTGCACGCTGACCGGACACCCGCTCGTCCATCATAACGATATTGCGCTTACACTAACAATATTGTCGCGTGAATCCATTCCCCAACAAACAATTATATGCTCTAGTTCCTTATACTAAGATCTAATTTGGGTGGAACAAATAATCCGACAATGTAGCTCTCCCTGACTACTCCATGACAAGTTAGTGTCCAACCAAGTTAACATCAACTGTTATTCCAAGATGACAAGCCATAATGTAATTAAATGAAAGTCATGACAGATGTTGGATTGTGATATTTTGGTTCAAAATTATATCATGCGTTTGTTGTAAAATATTTTATGTATCGAGTAGTCTAAGAAATAGTAAATGTGCCCGCGGCTTCACCACACAAAAATATATTCCATACTATAATCGTACACGCAGCGCTCGCAAAGAAAGCTCTCAAAAAATTTATTTTTCTCGTTTAATGCTCTGCTTCAATCCAATACAAAATAAATACAAAAATCATATTACAATTCGAAACAGTAATAGTTCCTGAGAATAGCGCGTTTTACCAAATAATATAAATGTAGACTAGCTTTTGCTCGCTGCTGCATTCGATTTAATACATATTTTATTTTAAATAATACGCATACATAAAACACAGTCAATGAATATCAGATTAATGTACCTTTCAAATACTACAATAATTTTAAATTGAAATAGTTTCAGTGGTTCCGGAGTTTACTTTGCACATCCAAAATTAAACACCGCGACTCAAAGGTCAAAGGCTCAAAGGGTATATATGTATGTATATACTTATGTATGTATGTGTGTATGTATGTATGTTGGTTTGTATTTTTGTGGCAATATTTAGATTATTATATTTTTTGATAAATGACACGTCGTTTGATTTATTATAACGGTGCAAATACCTAAAAAAATAAAAATTTGGAAAAATCAAAATGGCCTATTTTGGACGCATAATGTTAAAAAGAAAAAAATAAAAATTGACTAACTATGTCAAGTGGGATATCGTTGAATAGGTATTTGAAAATAATTTTTAGGTTTCTCATAGCGTTTTCAATCAGAATTACCGTTTACGATTTATAATGATTTAAAATTGCTGAGTATTTTCCCTTATAGGATTTTAGATAGAACTGATATTGATACGGTACTGCTGACTGCAGGTGACTTGTTACACAGTCGGGTTTTTGAAGTTTTAAATTAATTCTAACAGATTTAATTACCAGATATTAAAATTCGAGTCCGATGTTTTAGTTAAGGTTTTGCCAGCTCTTGGGTTCCCAGTTGAATCCCAAAGCCTCTTTGAGAGGTCTTTAAAAAGAGAACGAGCGTCTGGGCCCCACGGACCAAGAGTTTCCACTCCAAACGGAGCAAAGATAAAAGCCTCGTCAAGGCTTTCATATTTGCGCCGCTTGGAATGTTCGGCACTTGCTGCCGCTGCTCCCGCCATCGATGCCGCCGACTGGATGTGAGATGCTGCTAGGGTGTCAACACAAGTAGCATCCCACACCAGTGACTTGACAAGAGCTGGCAGCTACCTCGGTCAAAGGATCAGCTTGGCCATTCAACGGGGTAATGCTGCCAGTATTTTGAGAACTTTACCCAGATGCAGTGGCTTAGATGAGGTCTACAATGTTTTGTAAAAAATAATCCTTTTTTATTTTTTGTATTAATTAAGATGTAAATAGTTTAATATATATTTTCTTTAAAGAAAAAAAAAGTAACATTTTCATTTTACCAATAAAAACATAAAATGGCAACGCTTTATAAAGAGATCTCAGTTCGTCTGTGAAACGTTAAGGTTTTTATTTGTATATCTTGGTATATCTCTTTTATATTTTGGTATTTGGTACAACGCTCTACATTAAAAGAAAATAGCAAAGACACAATACACATGCATGTAAGATAAGGTTAAGTATCTATATAGATGTGAAATTTTTCGAAAAAAGTTTTTTTTTGTCAATGCTAAAAGTTTTACAAAACAAAATAAAATCTTGTCAACTTGATCCAGTATATAGATATAAGTTACTTTATAACGCGCGGGTAAAAGTTTACACAGAATATTAGAAACCATGTTGCATTTATATGTTTATTATATGTTTATAATATAATATTTGACCTATTTGAACAAGATTTTATAATCGAAACTCGTTTTAATTGCAATCCCAATGAAGTTAACATCAATTTGTAAAGTTTAAAAGTTATTATTCGAATCCTTAGCATGAATGACGAACACATGTGTCAAAATCAGCAGCCAGCCAGGAAAGGTTGTATTTGTTGTGTATCGAGCTAATCGGCTTAACCGTCGCTTCGACACTTTTCTATTCGGCCTTTGCTACGACAGAATCGAAGGCGTTTTGAGAATTCATCGAAATTAATTCTCAGTTTGTTTGCCTATTGTCGAACTACCGACGGCGATCCCTTTGTACCCGGGTTATTATTTATTTAATAAACGGCGACATCTCTTTGTGAGCTGTGTGCTCAATCAATGCACGGAGGCGTTAGCTCTTTGTCAAAGTAGGTATTTATCAGAAATGTACACTCCTTTCAAATTGTATACTTACGCGCATTTCAGAAAAATGCTGTTCGACTGTGTGTTTATGTTAAGAAAAAGCAAATAAGTGTTCGATGTACAAAAATACTTATGTATTTTTTGTCATTTGTAAGAGAAAATGTAACAAAGGTGGTTTTTTTAAATAAATCTCAGAATAAACTTTTGGCGAAAACAAGTGATGAAAGATTACTTATATATAATTTTCTATTGTAACCTGACGATTATTATATTTCTTGCAAAATAACATGTAACATTACTCAATTATGATGATAATAACAAATAAAATTATAAATAATTGTGACTAGAAGGCAAAAGTTAAAACTTATATAGACTTGACTTTCTTGTACGTACTTACAAATTTTAATGGATTAAAAGATAGATCAAATAAAGAAGGAGCGGTGCAAAATATTACTCGCAGAAGACATCTTACTAACACGACTTAAATAATTTCAATATTGTTTTGATAAATAATAGTTTTTGAGTATTAATGAGAAATACTAACAGCTGACTTCTAAATAAATTATCCGTAAAAATATGAAAATAGTTTGATTTGGCATGTTAAAGGTTTAGAACTTCAAATACTTTGCGTTAGAAGCATGCAGAAGAGTTTTCGTAAACAAACTTAGCTTAACAAGGTGGTCATAATATGTATAATCTCCCTAAATAGTACTTACAGTAATTTATTAATGTTTATGTTCTATCAAACATGTATTAGAAGTAGGCATCTAACAAAATAGAGCAGGTGTAAAGAAAACATATCGTAACAAGTATGTCAGTAATCGGGTCGCGAGCTATCGGCAGCCGTGATTAGATAAATGACGGTGCCGCAAATATTTGACGGGTACACAATGGTCACTCACATACCACATACGACTCTGGAAGAGTTGCTGCATGCGATCACATATATCTTAAGAAAACAAACCAGATTATTATATTTTGAACTTATTTTATTTATAAAACGCCAGTTTTTGTTTCTTTTAATCGTCCGTTTTCTATTACCATACATTTGTTGTTATTTAAAATTCGTTTTCAGAAAATTTTCAAAAAATAAAGTCAAAGAAGAAAGCACAATTTTTTTATTCTTTGATAGACCTTTTATAGAGATCCTATCCTTTTATAGAGACCTATTATAGATCTTTAGCTGTAGCTGTTCGTACGGTGAGTAAGAGTGTCGGAAGCCTAACTGCCATTCCTTTTCTTATTTTCAATTAATTCAATATTCCTTCTCAAGCCTCCTATAGTGCTGCAAATGTCCACGGCCATTCACTACTAAAACACTAATTTAATTTGCATTCGGGTGTAATTGATTAAAATTTATTTCTAAATTATTCAATTCAATTCTTTGGTTAATGGCTTTTAGTTGTGCCAATTAGACACATGTTAATTTCTAAATTATAGTAACAAAGATCCTCTGATATATTAAAAAGGCACAAAACGAATGTTGAAATACATCAAATAAATAAAATAATAATAATTTTATTTAATACTACCTACCAATTTCTACCTATTCGCGGCTTCACGTTAATGTAGATTTATTTTAAAATAATATAAATAATAGTCTATCTATGTATGTCAAGAATAATGTACCTACTCGTACCTTTCAAATGGTACTCAAATTTTTACCCGACCACGATGAATCCAAAGGCAGTCTACGTTTGTATGTAGGTATGTTCCAGCGTAGCGCCAAGCACTAAACCGATAATAATAAATGAGGTTTCAATAGATTCGTAATAATGACCCGGGTGATATTCATATGCTATATATATATATATATATATATATATATATATATATATATATAAACTATTTCGCTAAGCGATCAGAAGCACGGAGTGTAAAATATTAGAGCCGTCGTAAATTCTTAAAGCGTGTAATAAACATAAACTTCCTATAATCTTAGAAGCTTAATATAATACTAAGATTATTAGATGCTCATAAGCAATAATGTATCAACCCACAAAAAGTCAAATTCGAAGATATTGATAGAAAATAAAGAATTTACATCATCTAAACTAAATAAGTAGGTACGTACCAAAAAAACTTTCTGAATTTATTGTATTTAATTTCAATATTTAAAAAAAAACTAATTATTCAATAAATCTTTTTATTATACCAATCTGCTTGAAATTCACTATACCTTTCATCAAAATAGAAAAGAAAAGATGGATATATACATCTTTTAACAAATTTATTATGAATACGTTTGACATCTTTAGACGCCATTTTCTCAAAATGAAGTTCGTATGGCTTGTTTTGTGTTAATGGTTACACTTTTCAGTTCTATAATTTAAAATATACTAAAAAGCTTTTTAGAGATTTGAATTACGGTATTCCGTTTCAGTTCAGAAAAACTACTAGCTAAACTACAAAATTTGTTTTTGAATATGTACACTTACAGCAAAGACGAATAGAAACACATTTATATCACCAATCAATTTAATATTCACATAATTTATAATTTAATATTTAAACATTTTTACAATTCAATACATCAAAAAGGGTATTGAAGAAACACACTTATTTTAATTTACTTTCGGAATGTTTAAAAGTATAAAAAAGGAATGTTACGAATCAGAAAAGTATATATAAAGAAAACTACAGATTTGGTAGAAAGATAATCCTCTGTATCAAAGATTTTTAGTAAATCAAATATGTACACAATATACATTCTCTAAACTCTACAATACGTTTAAACTACTAAATTATTTCATAAATATACTTTTTTGGAATATACATAAATAACTATTCACTAGGTATTCGACTATGATAATACTGGAACTTACATCTAAATATTGCAATCTGATAAAATCTGGTCATTTTCATAATGATATCTTAGATAATAATTGTTGCTTGCTTTATACATTAATTTACAAATGAATACTAAAACACGATGTAATATTAATAACATGTTGAAACTACAATAGAAATATTTATTTCGTCTTTTTCTTCAGGAAATATACCTTCAATCTCTAGGATCAATTTTCGAGATTGTTCAAATTTAAGATTTCTGTTGTAATAAAGTATGTACGATTTCTGTTGTAATAATGTTCGGTATAAAATAACTAACTCGTTGTAAACTAATAGCAAATACTTAAAAAAATATATGAAAAAAATATCTTAATTATACTTGTCAAAGTACTAGTTACGTTAAGTACATTCTTCTATTTAGATTTATCACTTTTAAGATATTACAATAAAATAGGAACCAAGACCTTTAATTTAGAAACTAAAAAAGTAAAACTGTTACATCATTAGTATTCGAGTGGATATTCACAACATATTAAAACAATATAATATTTTGACTTAGAACAAACATAATTTTGTTCAAAATTTATAAACTTATGTAATAAATAAACGTTGCGTTGAGTTTGCAAAATTATTTAACGAGACCAATGCCAATATTCTGTTTCTATGTTACCTTCACACTTATCAGTTTGCTGTAAACCGATTGCATGCGTCAGATAGATAAGCGCCGTTGGCACATACTGAATCTCCACGTATATACGTACTAAACGTACTCGCAAGAACAAAATACATCGCTGAAAGCAAACATGGTCATTAAATATTGCAAAGCCTTCGCAAACGGCTACAACGACTAGTTAACCACTTTGTAAATTAGAAACGTATTCACCACCAACACCCGCTCGGCTGTGGAGCGTGACCAGTGACTGGGGGCTGGTGGTGCATTGGCTGATATGGAGGGAGAGACATCCCGAGTGGAGGCAGTCCGTCAGGCTTTCCGATGCATGGTCTTCCGTCCTTCACCAGCACTGGCACTGCTACTCGTCTTGGCGAATTCAAACCGCCGACGTTCAAATCATGAGCACCTTTCTCTTGAACGGCCCGTTTTGTTTTGTACCTATGGTTCTGGAACCAAATCTTCACTTGTGTCGGCGTTAAGCGTATTAAACTCGCTAGATGTTCTCTCTCTGGAGCCGACAAATACCTCTGTTGTCTGAATCGTCTTTCTAACTCGTACGTTTGGGCTTTGGAGAACAAAACGCGACGCTTGCGTTTCTTATGTGAAAGACTAGGGTCGTTGCCCGTGTTCGGTGGTTGATCGTGATCATTGTCGTCATCGTGTTCTAAGCTGTGGTCATGGTCATGATCGTGGTCTTGTTCGTGGCGGCCGTCAACGACGGTCGGAGACGCGGCCGCCGGGCCGACATAGGACAGTTCGGATGCACGAGATGTGCTATCCGGACTCGCTTGTTGGCCAATAACACCTATAACAAAAATTATATTTAAAAAACTACTGCAACTTAGGAAATAAGTTATCAATAATATTATTATTAAAAATTTAAGCAAGAAATATTTGAAAAACAAAATGTAGAGTTTGAACAGTCATGTAACCTACTACTACGGTTTGTTTCATCAATTGTTATACATGTCAACTACTTATAGTTAAACCATATACAATGTAAAACGTATACTATACTCGCATCTAAATCTCCACTTAATCTGTTAGGGTCGCTCTATTTAACTCCAACTAGAGAACGTTCGCAAAAGAATAATGGGACATGAAAAAATCACCGCAAATAAAGCATTGTTTATTTGTTCCCCGCTTTCCCCTTACATATTGGACTCAGTTTCACACGGATGTGTCAGGAGGCGGGAGGAGGCTGGGCGTGGTGATGGCGGGGAGAGCGGGGAGACTCCCACCCATCGGCAGCTGTGCTATTGTTCTGAGAACGTCCCTACTACTAAGCGTATCTCGCAGAGATAATAAGCACTAAGCACACACTTTTTTTAAGGTTTCATATTAATTAAAACAATTATTAAATTATTATCGTTTCACAAACAAACGTGATTCTAAATTATTTATACGTCTCACGATTCATGTTCAAAACAATTATGTGAAATTATTATTTCAGAATATTTTATATATATATGTAAGTACGTAAATTAAAAAAATTGTTAATGTAATGTAAAAGAAGAAGGATGAAACTTATATAATAATGGTGACATTCTTAATAACGTAATAACATAACGTTTAAAAAACACGAAATAAGACATTTCATAGTCATATGTAATCATATTTTCAAGTAAGAAAAAAAAGTAATTTAAGATTTTTTGCGTTCATATAATATCGGAAGTATGGTTTTTGCTAACAAATAACCATTACGAGAACAACAATGGAATCTATAACTGTCATCAAATAATGAACGAATAGCATCCCTAACAGCCGCAAACACAGTAATTGATAGCCAGCTGCCTCCCAATTCTCTATTGGTGACAAATTCGTTCCGCATCGCACCCCACTAAAGTTAAACAATCAGTTAGCCCCCGATCTGAGGGCGTGACAATATGCACCCCATTTAAAACGAAGTTTAATAAAACTATCCGCGAAATATAAGAACCTCTGTAAAGATAATGTATCAAGTATACTTTGAAGTTAACATTTCGCCTAATGCAAAACAAACAGAATAGGTACCGGAATAGAACGTGATAAAACAGCTAATATTTACAAAACTACAATACTGGAAATTATTTAAGTATTTACATTAAGGTACAGAAGTTAAAAGTTAATGTATGCGTCCAAAAACAAATTTAATTACAATCAAATTATCTTTTGATGACTCTTTATTCATCATATGCTACAACTAAAAACGAGGTCTAATAATGAGTTAAGCAACTCTCCGTAATTTACCGGATTTATTTAGTTCACTTAATCGTAACACGCAGGATTAGTATTTTTGAACAAGCAATCGAATATATCGACGAGTGCCGAAATATTAGATAAGCGATAAACATAATTAATGACAACCACAGATTAGCGGCTGAAGGCACTCGATTGGAGGAGCATTTCAAAAAATAATCTCTCCCTCTCGACGCCGACTACCGAACACCTATTATTTTCGAGTGGGTCAATATATTTGTGTATGATAATTCGTCTAGGTACTTGTCTTCATTGAAAGTGATAAATTTGAAGATATACATATTGGCATTTTATCGCTAAAAATATATATCCATTCGGTAACTTACATTACTTCAAACTTTTGTAGTATTGAAACAATTTTGAAAGACCATATTAAATGAAGCACGCGTCGTAACGTTGATGGATTTTTCCAATGTTACCTACATATATAATAATAACGCTAACAGAAATCCACACACTATCACCTTTTATCTGTTATCTTTGGATAAAAATGTCATTTCGTAAAGACAGGTTAAAATATTTCTCTTTATAGTTTAGCGTGATATCTTCGAAAAGTATGGTTATGATAAATAATAAGCAATAATATAATACCTATCGAAATATCAATTTTAACTCTTAAATTATCTTTCAGCGAAATACCCTATCATTTTTCCGGACAGCTTGTAATTCGAGTTGAGCGGGTCGTAATTATAATTCCTTATAGGTAACAATTATATTAACAATCAATGAAAATGTGGAATTGCTGTCAAAGTGAAGTATTTATAAAATTTACGAAATACACTAAATAATTGTTGTGATCGTTTAAACAATTTCTCTTTCGAATGAATTTTACAAGAGCTACTTCTGTAGAGTTCTGCTTTCGTATGATATAACTGCACTTGTTTAGTGAAAAGCTGTCATAAATTTACGCTAAGCATCATTATCTAAAGTTGCTCTTCATAGAAGACACTGTCAATATACTCACAAGCGTGAATATGTGACTGAATGAATATTGTGTGACAATGTACTAAGTTGTAATTATATCGACAAACAATACTATTACGGAAATATAATGAAAATATTCGAATATACATAATCATTACATTTTATTTATTTCATGTATTGTACTCTTACATAAGGAAACTCTAAAAGGCCTTTGTCTGTACCAGTTATAATTTTTAGGAGTAAATAATCTCTTTTCTGCATCACAAAAAAAAATTATATTACATAACAAAGCGAAAGAATAACAACAACTTTTTACTACAAATTATGAAAATATAGTTGGTAAGTACAATAGGGAAATATTCTATAGATATACTATCTCTAAAAACTTCATTTGTCATCGTACAAAATATGAAACTCTACATTTTATTAAAAGTGAATCTATTAATATCTTCAAAATAAAAATGTCAAAATATGTTATATATGTTTGATTAAAAATTATACTATTAAAGGCATACATACCAGCACCATCATGTTGATCCAAGGACAGCCAAGGCTGGTGGTGTCTCAACAGCTCATGGGAATAGTGCTGCGGCGGCGCATATGGCGGCAGCTCCAGCGAGCTCAGTCCGCCCTGCGTCGGTGCCTCTAGCCCTTTAGCTTCATTCAATCCCAGTATATCAGAAATTTGAAAACCGGGCCGCTGACCAGGCATTTTCATACTGTCTAATAACCTGCAACAATATTAAGTTTTTTAGTAAAAGAATTTTTTTTATAAATAATATTGTATTTGGATAAAATACTAATCTAAGTTACATACTTAGTTGTTAATTTTACGTTTCTCTTAAAACAGGTGATTAGTTTATATTTCCAATATCAGATAGCCTCTTAGAGTTAGATATGTATAACAATGTGTTAAACTGGTGTGTTAAATTAATATATTTTTTATTTATTTCAATGCAACAATGCTTAATAATTTATTAATCATTTTATATGTTATTTTTATTAAATGAAACCTATTAGCGAATTTTAAAGTTACAACGACTGTTTTAATAGATCCTTGATAAAGACTTAAACGCGTTAATTTCCGCGCAATATTTTAAACCAAAATATTAAAATAGGACCTAACTGTATTTAACCAACACAAATTAAGAACATGACTGTAATATAAAATTTAATAATATAATCAAAGGCTATTCTTAAATATATCTCTAACAAAAATTTTAATCATAGCTAACAAGTATCTATAGGCCGTAAACACTCACAAACTCTAGCAGCGTAAATCGATGACTAAATATTATCTTAGCACATAATATGAAAGACTCAAGGGCGTATAATTGAAAAGAAACACACACAAATTCCATCAATTCAACCGTACATTGTTAAGTGAGGACCTCTCCAGAAAACGTGACCTGTATAAAAGAACGGCCGAATATTGAAGAAGGACTAAGGAGTCAGATGTCTATTAAAATATCAAAATTACATGTAGCTGTGAAATGTTCCTGGTGTCGTACGTGACGCGATGAAAGAACAGCTCCGCAAGCGGACGGCGGCGGCTTTAGCAGGTTGTAAACATAACTATTAACAAGCTCTCACTAGGATGCAAAGATCTGTGACATGTGACGGTTCAAATAATATTCTTACCAATTATTTAAACTAAACTATTATAGAAATCAGGATTGAATTATTTTACAAATGTATATCGTATAACATATTTTTATAACAATACCCGATGTATTTTGAAAAACAACAAAATCTTAAATAATACTCTTAAAGAATAAGCCGGAAAAGAATATCTTCGCCAAAAACCTACACCAATAGTTTAGTTGTTTTCTGAACAATCGCGATATCAAATAGGTATTTCGCTTAATGATGGTCGAATTTTGCAAGAAGTTGGCACCCTCAGAAACGGACAGAAATGAAAAACGCTCTTAAAACAAGTGTGCTATACAACAGATATGCTCCAATTCGGAGTGTCTCCAATTGTGACACAACTCATTGCAACCATAAAAAGTCAAAGTAGTAATAACTCAAAAATGATATCTCTGATATTTATGTTCTATGTGAGCTTTCCACTACAAAATCATTTAAGTATATTTAAATAAAACAGAAAGCGAAGTAATAGATATACAAAATGACTTCTAATAATTTACCAGAATGACAATCACATATATAAAAAAGACGTGCCAACCCTTACCCCGGAAAAGCGGACCGAAAAGCCGCCGGGTAGAGAGCTGGTAAGAAAGCCGGTCCCCATGGCGGCAGTAATATGGGGCTCCAAGCCAACAGCGACGCCGGCGGCAACAGCGGCGGCGGCGAACGCGCACTCTCGCCCTCCTCGCACTTCATCTCCCGACAGGGAGAACTCGTTTTCGGAATAATCTTGGAAACTGACACGAAACACCCGCGTGAACACGTGCTGCGTCTCGCGACGCTGCGCTCGTACTAAACAACCCTCGAGTGGCCCTCGGGGTGAAGAACACCCCGCACCGCCCTCGTACTTCGACAGCCTACTCAGCTCAGTTTGAGGGTGCTCCATTGACCTCCGCCAATCGCAGCTTTCGTTCGACTGGGCGGGTCGAAAACGAACCAATCGCATCGCTCCTTAAGCCTTCCCAACAAAAAAACTGGAGTATACTTTTGAATAGAGGAGCTTTCGACGTAGCACGTTACGTTATGTTGCTTTTGTAATGAGTGCGCGCGTTAAGCCCATTGTTGAGCCGGGTTCGTTATGGACGCCGCTCTAAATGCCCGGATAACGATATTCATTTAGAGTGTTTTTAATAACTCGATGTAAGCTTTTGGTGAATTTTTTTTTCGAAGCGCTCGCGAACAAAGTGATGGGAACACTACTTATTTATCGCCATCATTTAATAAACTCAATATATTTTATTAACTCTAAGGGTGATTTAATAATAATTGTAATAGTAGTTACTCGAAACGAAATAATTTATATAGCGCAGGTATTTGAAGAGAATAGAAAATATAGAAACTATCCTTCATTTTGAATGCGAACTTGCACATGTGCAAATACTTAGCACAATGTCGCTTAAAACAATGTAAAGTACGACGCAGTTCCATGAACAGGTACAAACCCTGAAGTTATCAGTTTATGACTTGCACGTGTGCGCGGGCGCATTGTTTCATCTCTTGTTCGTTTAAGTCTTTATTGTTACTCTTTTAAATTAACTAATTTACAAAGGCAAGTAAGAGTCTTCGAGTTGCTAAGAGTAGACAAAATATTAATAGTTAATATTAAAATATATAGGTACATGCGTAACGTTTATTATGTAGTGCGATAATTATTACAGTTAACTTAAATAAGTTTTAATAATTTACACTTATTTAAAATAATGAATTCACATAGATATAATCTATACAAAATTGTAACTAGTATATGCTAGTTATATTCATTATAATAAAAATAAAAAGAAAAAAACCAGATAAGTACCCACTCAATTTTACTCTTTATTTAAATTAAGATAACTGCATAACTAGGTGTGTTACATGAATTTGCGCATATGTTTCTTATTAAGGCAGATTAAAAGAAAAGGACTAATTGAATAGGATTATCCTTTGCAGATGCAACCGTGAATTATAGAAGAACAATAAAACAATTCTTCTTAATAACTTATCACTATAAACTTCTTTAAAATCCTTTACTTAAAAATATAAGAAGATACACCTGTGAATTTAATAAACAAAGAGCATTTTAAAAATTTTCATAATTAATACCCATGAGAAATATATTCGCTACATTACACACTCCTTTTTTCCTTTTATTAGAATAAGTTTACTTAATCATAAAAATATTCATAATATGTAGAATTTGAACAAGTGGTTACCAATTCAAGTTAAATATATATTAGGAAAGTATTTAAAATAACAAATAAAAAGCATAAACAAAATATACTTCAATACAATTCGGCTCTTCCTATTCTTATCTGTAACCACAAAGAGTCTTAAATGTACTTATTGTTTAAGTGTCATTTAAAGGATTTGAGGGTCCGAGTCCAGGTGTTTGTAATCCGTTCCATATGTTGCAATTTCTTTTTGTTAGAAGAGATTGTCTAAAGAAGTAATTAGACTGACTATAAAACTAAATATTCGTTTTGATTATTTCAATATTCAGAAACAAAATTCGTATAGACCAACACTATAATTACAATAAATCTGATGTGGATAATAATAAATGATTTTATTTTCAATCAAAAGAAGAGATACGCTAATATACACATCCATAAAAATAAATATAACCATTTTTCGGCTAATCGTTTATTATTAGTTATTTAAGATACACATTATGTAGTACTTTTATATCTATCTTGTCAAAATAAATTGTAATAAATTTTTTTTTAGTAATTTTTTATTGTAGTAAAAAGTTATTTAAAATCGATCAAGTATTTTTTCTCGATTAATTTTATTCCACATCTACGAAGTAATACGCGTAGTATTTTTCTCTACGCGGTACAATGCAGTAAAGATATAGATTTATACACATATTGCAATCGGAATGACTTTAAAATTGATGCGCTTAAAGCACTCGCTGCATTAAAGGGCAACAATAACAAAGGGCAATTATTCATATTGGGAACCATCCCCTAAGTGGCGTGCAGCGCACCGATGTAAAATGTTTAATTGACTTATTGAGAATGAGTTTTTAAAATATCTACCCATCGCTTTATAATCGACGTTTTGCTTTTTACAGTATATGTGCAATACTAAGAAACATTTCATTTTTTAATATTTCAACCGATTTGATGAAGATGTTGTTAGATACGAAATAATAATAATCAAATTTAATTTCTTCGTAATACGAACGTTTAAGACATGTAACCTAATAAGTAATAAATGGTTATATCGCTTTTATACGTTATTAAACATGTTTAAACCTAAAAAAACCTTAGTTATGGTAAATTATACATATGGGTACTTTAATTACCATATCTTTAAACACCCGAATGTAAAAATAAACCAAATATTAGCAACACAAGTCAAAAAGGTGATGTAAAACCTTATTGTCAAAAAATTGTGCAATCAAAAATGTTGATTTAGTAAAAAGTTCGCGTCGGCGCCGTATGCATATTTTGTCTATACTGTGCTAAGGTAAGCTGCGAGGGCCAGATTTGTGAGGGGCAGGCGGCAGGTGTTCGCGCCCTCTGCTAGTTCTCTACGATCATGATGTTACCTCGTACCTATAACAATTCTGTAACTTATTTTATTCTATGACTTAAAAAACTCATGATTATTTACATTTTGTATCACAATATATTATAAATGAAATTTACCTTTCTGCCTGTGATTGCGAAATAAAGTTCATATTATGGTTACTATTAAAAGTATGTCATTATTTTGTCGTTTTGTTCGGGTGATTTTTAAATAACAATATATTTTGTTCTCGAATAATTTAGATTAGACGGTGAAATAGTCATATCCGAATAATAAAAATATTTTATATGAAGCTTCATCAGTTGGTTTTGGCTATTATATTAATTTTTGTACTATTTGATATATCTCTAAATCAGTTTTAATATAGAACAATAAGTTTTAAAGTTATAACGCTAAACATTTACTATACAGAACCTAAAAAACACACAATTTTCTAAAGACTTTTAACTACTTTTACTTATTAAACCGAAATGTTAGATGTCATATACATATTTATAGAAAATTCGTTCAAAACAAGAGTCAAATTTAAGTGAATATTATGAAAAATGATAAAATATAAACCCAAATGCGACGTACAATTCTCAAATACCTACTAGACATAAAACAAACTACACGAAAAGTAGTACTGAGTGTTCGAGCCATTTCAATACATTAGCTTACCGAACCGCTCTGATGAAATTGACTCACGAAAACGCTGAAGTAGACTAATAGAAAAATATCTGTAAATCCGTTAAACAATATATTTCAAATTATTAATAATATAATTATTTTATTGGGTATTCATATTATATAATTGAAATGTTTGTATATTTGTTTGAGCGCGCTTATCTCTGAAACCACCAGTTCGATGTGTTAAAACTACTTTCTTTTTAGTTTGTCCAGCGAGGAAGGTAATACGTAAACCAATCATGCTACAGTTTATAATATTTAACCCGTCACTTCAGCTGTAACTTGGTTATCAGATCCTTTAAGCAACATAAAAAGAGCTTGTAACCTATATAACCTCGAAACGTCTAAACATATCTTCATAAATTATATCTAAGAACCATTTCGATTCCAAAAAAAAAACGCATTAAAATTGGTCCATTTATTAGGGAGCTGCGATACCACAGACAGATACACACGTCAAACCTATAACATCCCTCTTTTTGTGTCGAGGGTTAATAAAACTAATAGTACGAGTTGAAATTGTTTATTTATCTTCTACCTACTACCACAAAGTATATATTCGTCCAGGTGTTGAGCTAACGTCCGTTCGATACTTGTTTACTGAGTATTGTTCTTTAATAATGATTTATTGATTTTGTTTCGTATTCAATATAATATAAATTTTAAATAGTAATGTTTTATTATTATAAACAGCAAAATACGTAATATCAGTTATGAAGAAAAAAAAAACAGCATTGACTTTAGAATGCCCTATATCCCCATCAAAACGTATCATTAACCGCTAAATTCGAAGAGACGATCATTTCATATTTGCAATGGTAATGATAAAATAATAGGGGCTGATAGCCAACACGATAGGAAAGTAATTTGTGTAAAAGTTTAGACGGTATATTATATTGTATCGTGCCCCCCGCGCGATTCGTACCAAGCGCCGTTTATCGCGAGAAAAAACTACCCCATGACCAGACTGTCATTACCTCTTTGCTACAGTACCGCCTGACAAAACAAATTACATGACAATTTCCGTACGTAATGCCTCAATCACAAACAATGAAGGCTACGGAATCAAGGCTGCCGCGGTTTTAACCCGCGAATACCTAATGAATTATTACGTTCTGAATCCGTGACAAAAACAAATTTTACGTAACATCCGTCCGTCAGCACCTATTCTACTTAAAGAAAATTTACGATGTACAAAGTTTCCCAATAACCGAAACTTCGCTACGGGAAGAGAGTAAAAGTCGATGAGATTTCACGAATATTTTGTTATGGCAATCTGGTTAGGCGTATTGGGCTTAAACGATCGCGAGCACGACAAGCCGCGAAGAGGGCTTCCAAACCAATTAAGGGCTCCACGAAGGCATGGGAGAAGACACAGCTGACGGATTACGAGTTCGATGGTACTTACGGCGATTCACTGCCACTGGAACGATTGGCGTACGACACGCGAGGAGCGCCATCCAACCGAAAACATTATTTTGCTGTCTATTTTTTGTTAAGTTCAGATTTATTCATAGAAAACGTATAATAAGAATTAAAAATCTATATAATTTATTCATAATTTATTGCAATATCCATTTAAAGATGATTTCTAGCATTAAACTAACATTCAAAAGTGTAGATATATGTATGAGACATATACTATGAGGTATACCTACTATATACCTATTATTTATCGAATCGTTTAAAATATTATGAGTAATACTTCCTATGAAATGACGATATCATACAGTAATTTAAAACATTCGATTATAATTGTGTTAAAATTAAAAAGAAAAAATGTACTTAAATTACACATTTAATGACAACATTTTTTCAATAAATAATTAAAAGGTAAGCACAATAATTAAAATTTTATTCTTCTTTGAAAAAATGTAAGAAACGCTTTATTTATTTTTAATAGAATTATGGAATATAAAATGAAGCCGTATTTCTATGTAATGAAGTTGGTACGCCGTGCTTATAGTCAATTTCCATACACTCAGGTAGAATAGCGTCCCGTTTATATGGTAGTTCCACGGTTATCAGAATTTTCTAGTTACTGATAGCCTAGTGTCACGTACCCATTATTTTCAATGAAATGTAAAAGTCATACTTTTGATTTTATATGTTATATTTGATATTGTCGTTATAATTTATTTTACAGCTTCTGATTAAAAAGTTATTATGGAAAATAATTTTAATACAAATTTGAAAATTAAAAAAAATAGGAAAAGGTGTATAATGCTATTACTAATGTTTATTTAATTATGTTGGCTAATTGAAATTTTTGCACTAATACAATATTTTTGGCAAAGGTTAACGTGATTATTTTTCATAAAATTGTCCTAAGAGTAACTCGTATAGTATTAGTAGTTTGTAGTTTTAAATGAATAAATAATATATATTATGACACGTCCAAATCCTTAAAGAACAAATGATTTATATTGCGTAATTTCTAATTATGTTATTTACAACATATTGCAAAAGAACGAGAAATATTATTATTTGTGGAGCTTTGCCCCGGAATACTCGACTTTGATATTATTTTTCTCGTGATATTCATATCATAATTCTATAGTGTGCAATTTAACTATTCACATATATTTTAAATAGTTTATTTTGTTTAGTATTTTCGAAATTTAATTATAATAAATTTTACAGTTTATCTGTTTCCTCTTCTGCTTTCGCGTTACATGCACGCGGGCAACGTATATTCATCATCAGCTGGCATTTTTTTGATTTACCGAGAACATTTCTATTACTGTTTAAAGCTAACATAGTCTGTGTTAAAAGATGAAGTTAATGCTCACATAATTATAATGATTTCACATTATCGTATGTTATGGATTGGTCATTTATACAAATTTAATTTTAAGGTTTAAAAAATAATAATAATAATCACTTACGCATACGTGCCATAACGATAGTCTTCTTCGACCTGCGGTTGTCTGTACGCACAGCTCGGGTCAGCGCCATAGTCCGGAGGTATGATAGACCAGTTGTTGTCGTAAGGGTAATAGTCACCGTAGCCCATCTCTCCGTCGCCCATCATTCTCATTATACACCAGCCACCACGCGAATCGTTCAAGCGCACAACGCAAATCAACAAACTAATTAACTACAATATTTTGACAGTTCATTTATCTGTACCGACGAAAGAACATAATCCATTTACTGCCTCAAATCTCTGTCGATAAGACGCGTGTTGCCTAATTATTCAATGAACGGTCAGACCGTACGACAAACTGCAGGCGATCATATCAACTGATCGATTGCTCACAGGGCGTTATCAATAAAATTATATCGTTATCATATCTAGCAGCTTTCCCTAACGATACGGGACTTTTATAATGTGACAACTAGCACCGACGCAGCAATATTACAGCAGATAGCTTTATCGGTTTCAGATGGTTTTACGTGCCGTTGTCAATGCTCGTGTAAAATCCTGAAATAACAGGTTGTTGTAAAGTAGAAAGATACTCTATGTATGTGATAATATTAAAAGATAAATATGATTCGTACCTATATTTATTTAATATTATTGTAAGAGTAGTATTCAATTAAATTTTTAATACTAATACTCTGATAAGTATGTTAATTCGTAAAATATGAAATAAACTTTACTATACATTACATCGTTTGAAGCGTTTTTTAAAGTTCGAATGTACTTAGTTCTTGAAAGGATTAAAAAAAGTTTACAACATTATATAGAAATACAATGAAATTAAATTTAAAAAAAGATATTATTGTAAAATAATAGTAAATTATTTTATTATTATTATTTTTTCTACAATATACTAAAATAAAAAGCTTATATATCTCAATTTAAAAAAATAAACCCATTCGCGGTAGAGACAATACAAACTTCTACCGCGATTTTCATTTTCTAGCTTCATAGATCATTGTTTGTAGTTTTACATAAAAATGAAACGTTACCTCTGGTGGGACTCGAACCCACAATCCTCGGCTTAGGAGGCCGATGCCTTATCCATTGGGCCACAGAGGCGTGCGGCGGAGCGGCGCGAGAGCCGGCCCGCGTTCTACCGGCGT
The DNA here is from genome assembly GCA_037950945.1 of Hypolimnas misippus. Taxonomy (NCBI): domain Eukaryota; kingdom Metazoa; phylum Arthropoda; class Insecta; order Lepidoptera; family Nymphalidae; genus Hypolimnas; species Hypolimnas misippus. The sequence continues at coordinate 7,631,093 of JBBEEQ010000019.1, forward strand.
CCACGACGTTGCGTCACACGACACGCGTCACGCCCGCTCACTCATTCCACAATTAACACACTGATAAATTATACCATCATTAAATATACCGTAATAGGATTTCTTAACTATTCGATTATAGATAAATTATTTGCACTATTAGTCCTAAAAGTGCAACTATTTTGCTGATTGTATTATTTCAAACTATTTGATTAAAGGCATTTTATCTTATCCAAATGAAAAGGTCTAACCTAAAATAAATTGCGGAAATTGTAAAACATTGATTTCGCTAATATCGATAGTCATTTTTTTAATAAGATAGAATTTCCTTTTTTAATAAGATTGACCTTTTTATGTAGAGATTATTAGAGTTGTCCGAAGTTATTAATTATTAACCTGTTTTTTTTTTATAAAAAACCGCGTAAAAATATTTATACCTAACTAAATTATATCACATTTAAATACTTGCTTAGTTAAATAACTATTATTGATTTAAAAAATAGTTACTATTAATCATAATGTTATAAACATGTAATAAGTTTATAATGTTTTTTTTGTATCTTTAATAAACACATTTACATTATATATTTAAATTTTAGACAAAAACTTTATCTCCTTTCTTGGTCGCCTGTTAAGAATAAAATGAAAAAGAAGGCTTCAACCCAATAATATTTTAAAACTATAGAAATGTTAGATTCATACTATTCAAAGTAAAAATTTGTACTCGCTTCTAACTTTGACAAGCTCGTTAAATGACTTGTTGGCCTAAAAATACTTTCGCCTATCACCCTCACACGTTAGCTGGTTGCTAAGCAACGTAATCCAAAATGGTCGACATCTAGTACTGGGTCAAAATCCATGAGCTTATAAAATAATATATCGATACATAATATATCATATATTTCAACCTAAATAAGAACATAATTTAAGTATTATTTTAATGTCCAGTAATTAAATCCTGGCATTTTTTTTGGAAACTATCTCTATTGCATGATTTTTTTTTTAATATTTTGTTTCACATACATAATGAAAAGTCGCTTATTCGACTATGGCAGTACTACACTCTCACTCTCACACTCACGTTTTTGGTTTATCTTGTGCTGCAAATGTTCTTGGGCGGTGGTGATCACCTAACATCACGTAACCTGTGTGCTTATCTGTCAGGTATTAGATACCAAAAAATTTGAGTCAAGCTTTTATATTTTAACATCAATAGTACTTTATTTTCATTTAAATTAAGTAGTATATAAAAACATTAATATAGTAATCGTACAAAACAAGAATAATTTCTAAACTGTAATTAGTACATGTAACTCCGATAACAGCAGGCTATACCTATCCTTAAAGTAAATCGTGAATAATACTGATTTACTGTAAGCTAAATAAGTTGTTGTGTCTATGAAAATATCTTTAAATTCACAACATAATTAAATGCTACTTTATGTATAAGCTAAAGTTAAAGTAACACACTTGGTGTTTACTTTATTCAGTTTAAGTATTAGCTAAATTATTTTACTAATGAATTCTACGAAGTCTACCACTTAATAAAAATCAGGCGTCGATTCGAGAGGGGAGGAAAAAGTCATCAGAACGTCGAAGAATTCTAAGAAAAAAACTTTTTAAATTTTTTTTTTTTCGTTTCATTTCATTCCTTTCATTCGCATTCCATACTCTATATTTCATCAAATATAAACATATAAACAAAAAATATAAACGTCAAGATTGTGTCTAGATTGTGTCTTAACTCCGACGATCAATGATACCATCTCTCTCAGAATAATAATATTTTGGATGTATCAACAGTTATCAACAGTAGTTACATACATGAATAATGGTTTGGAAAAATCGGTAAATCGTAATATTTTTTTCTTTTACTAGTGGATTTAGTAGATTTGTAGTCAGAGGGCGTAAATGATAATCGCTTTGTGTTATAAATAGACAATAAAAAATAAGATAAAGAAATCAAAAACAAAACACTATACCATACTCATTTTACCAATCATCGTTTTTATGCAAAGTGAGTAATTATTACGCTTGAGATAATATTAAAAATTGAAAATTAAAAAAATTCCCTTGTTCCGACAACAATCTACTCATTAAGACGATTCTACTAGCCCCAAAACGATACTTCAGCTGTAAGTTGGCGAAGAGTTGTCTATCCTGCTGATTCTAGATGATACTGCAACATCAGGTCAAGGTCTACCAAGATCTGACTATCTCATTTTCACGTCAGTATAGAAAATATTGAATTGGACCAGTCCAAATTGCTCAGATCCTTTAACAACTTGAAAAGAGCTGATAATCTTGAAACGTCTAAACAGAACTTCATAAATTATAGCTAAGAACCATCTTGATTACATCAGTTTTCTGCATTGAAATTGGCCTATATGTTGGGAAGCTCCGATGCCACAGACAAACACACAGATACACACGTCAAACTTATAACATCCTTCCGTTTGAGTCGGGATTTTTTAATTGAGTCAGTATAAAAAGAAGCAAACAGCAATAATCAAAACATATATTCAATTCATCAGCGTCTAGTTCATTTGCTCGAACAGTATGCGCGCTTTTTTAAACCAACGCCGACTACATTCAACTGATGATGTAGAACTCTACTTTGATGGTAATACTTATTTTAAAAAAAAATCTACAGTAATTGTCGAGATAATTCCCAATAGGAATACGCCGGGGGAAATTTATGATATGGTACATTTGCTTTACCACCAAACTCTATCATCAAAACAGCTATATGGTGCCATATTATACAATTCTTATCTCATTTACATACATAAATATGTCTTACAGTTTAATTTCCTGGAACTAGCTTAATTAAAGATTAATGTATATCGAAACGAGAAAAATAAAACAAGTGCAATTTTTATAAAGTGCTTTAAATTTATGTAGTTTATTTATTTATACATTGCTTATACTTTTATACAGCCATAAATGAAGTAGTTGATTAAATGTGATTTATATATTATTATTACTGTACAATAGTTCTTATTTAAAGATTTTGAGAATCAGTTTCGTTATTACATAGAAGTATAAATATATATGGCATAGTGATCTAGAATAAAAATTATAAAGCTAATATACCTGCATAAATAAAAATTACTTATTTTATTTAAGAACAATTAAAATAGATAATATAGATTATTTGAACTGGATAACATAAAATTGTTCTACTAATCTGGTTATAGCGGTAAGAAAACCCGTTAGAGCCTTGAATTTCAAACTATTTTATGATGATATTCTAAAAACACAATACCATAGACATAAAGACATGGTCTGAGCATCCCATAGCGAGCTGTCAAAAGAATTTTATCGAGATAGAATGCAACAAAAACATGAAAATAGTTATATCTTTTCATCGCTTTCTAGCATCCTAATTGGTCCGTAACTCTTTAATTTAATTTTCAACCAATCAGAAACGATGAAGATTTGTTTCTTCTCTTTCTACTGAGTGATAAATTTTCGGAGGCTCTATTCATATCTCTATGTCCATGACAAATACGTTGTATAAAATCTATTAACGTAATACCAAAACAATGGGAGAATATAGCACAAAATATACAATGTTCATACATAATAAAGCTGCTCTACATATAAAAAAATAATTATCTTTTCGAAATTTAATTAGAAAATTAATTAAATTTAAATAAAATAGAAACAACTACATTATTATCCACTTTAATTAGTTGAAAGCAAATCTTATAATATTGAACGTAACATAGTTTCAAAAAATTATTAACTAGTCTCAATAATTTTAGGAATATAAGAACATTTTTTTCCAAAGCTATACTAAAGATACTCAGCCTTGCCTTCCAAGCGTTTACCAAATGTGACTAAATAAATAGACAGGATACATTTTTAAGCCATTATAGTATTTATTTTACAATTTTCGAGGTTACTTGTCAACTCTACACGAGTAATGGACGATGTCTCCGTTGGGATATCGGACGAAAGCGCTTTGGTTCCCAAAACGTTTCTTGCAAACCGGACACACGTTGTAATCGTTTATCACTATGCTTTTCGATTCGTGGAATTGCTTTATTTCTTGAACCTGCAAAATAAAAAAAATATATTTATAAACCAATACTCTCTTTGTATATAACATAATTACACAATTGCACAAATGTTTGTATTTTATGCAATTGTGCAAAAAAATATGTCCGGGCAAAGTTACAAGCAAATGCTAGTAATATATATACACCCTTTTCAATGATATCAAACGCGGTATATTTATCTTATTTTTTTTAACAAAGTACTCAATGCCCGCTAGAGGTCGTCATATTAGATTTAGTTACACGTCATATAGCCTGCAATCAATAGCAATATAGATTTTCTGTGAATATTATATGTCTATTCATTTAATGTGACAGTAAAAAATGAACATAACAGTTAAATCTAAAATTTAGTCTATTTACATTTTATACCAATTTTAACAAAATAGTCCTCTGTCAAAGTATTTATTTTACAATATTTGTGAGAGCTTAAAGACGCTCCTATATGGAACAGACGAACTTAAATACAGGCATAATCTGTCAAAATCATAACACTCTGACTTTGCTGTAGTCGGATAAAAAAGTCGATCTGCACCATCTTGAGATTCGGATAATAAATAAGACTTTTTATTTAGTTCAACCAACAGTTCTTGAATGTTGAAAAATACTTTTTACGTTCCACTTGACAGACCGCCAACAACAACCACAAAGTAAAAAAAAATTAGTGGCGACATCTAGAATAAAAATCGAATACACCGAACCGAACGCACCTGCGAGTGTTCCGCGTACAGCAGGCCCTTGAGCAGCTGCGTGCGCCGCTTCAGCGTGAGCTGGCGCTGCAGCGCTCCCGACACGAAGCGCGCCAGCCGCGCCAGCGACACCGAGTCTGGCAGCACCGCCAGCGCCTGATACGTACCATACTTTTATTCATTTACTAGCTATGTACTTCCTAAGTGCAGTCATAATCGACGAGAAAGAGTATTTTTACATTTATAACCATAGGGCATGGAAACTTAGATACAATTGAATTTATTGTAGCTACCGAGAAAACAGAAAAATTAATATGAAAACTATACACATAGTTTTGAAGAGCGAGTTAAATTAACATATGGGTAAAAACCGTATACGAACCGTATTCTACTGACTACAGTATATGAGCTGGCTAAATTGGCAAAATACCACAGTTTCACTGAATGTTGACGTCAGGTAGCTAGTGAAACGGCTTTTTGGACAGTGAGAGTCTAACGCGTAAACCCAAAATCTAAAAGAGGGAAGAAAGATAGAGAAAGGGAGGAAGCCCCCATCCCTTACCTCACCGTCTATACCTTTTCATTTCCCTTACTCCTTTATATAGCGGCAAAACTTTTGAGTTCGTCTAATATGCAAACGTTCTTGGACAGCAATTACTTTACATCAAATGGAACACCTACTCATTTACCCGCTTCATTCATTTTCAATTTAAAAAAAAACATAAAGAATATCAAATATTACTAATATAAAAAATCGTCGCCCCATAAAAATTTATCTACACAGCCCCCACTGATTGTTACAAACCTTTATTGGTGATATTTTATCGGCATGTTTTTCCAATATATTAAGAGCTGTCTCTAGATCTGGAACGGTCGACTTCGGATGCCTCTGTACATTGGACAGCGGTCCAATCAACGACGTACACTGTTCTGGGTTCATCAGTATCCTCATCAATATAACGTAAACATCAACATTCTTATCATTTGACTTCTCGCCTATATTTTCACAGTATCGAATCGCTCTATCTACGTCACCTTGAAATAATAAAAGTATTTAAAAAGAAATTATTATTATTATGTAATACAAAAAATATATAAGAATAACATTAAAATTTGCGCACTTTTTTTTAAGTTAACAATTAGTACCACAATATTGAACAATATTTAAAATATTTACCAAGAATTTGAACATAAATTGCTAGAGCCTGTTCATGTCTCCCAAGTTTTCCCAAGATAATGGCCCGTTCTTCAAAGAGCGTATCATTTGGAAAATGCAATATTACCCTTTCAGGTGTATACTGCGATGATTTTTCCAAAAATGCCACCAATTTAGATTTTATATGCTGTAACTCCTCTTCCGTAGAATTAGCTTTTTTATCTGTTATCTTCTCTCTGTACATGCTGATTAAAGCATCGTGGAACAAGGGATTGGTATCGTTCCACGTGTGTATAACATGTTCTAGATATGGAATCACTAGAGGATCGTGTTCTCTCAATAGGAAATCTAACACTTTAGCTCGAGGCAAATTTTCAACTTCGACTATGTCTTCCGTAAATATTTTTAGGCCTTCCTCTGGATGTTCCTCCAATATCCAGTCGGAGAATTTAAATATTAAATTTATATGATCGCCACCTAAAATATGATTTAAATTTAATAATTTCTTTATTAAAAAGGCAGTCCTCTTACCGAAAAGATCGAACAACATAATATTTAATAAGAACATAACCGTTTTAATCTTAACGTAATATTAATTTACAGAAATTAGTCATAAGGAATCTAATGACTACTTAATAAAAACAAAGGGAAAGTGTTTTGGAAACAAATTGATAAACGAGCTATAAGATAGTAAACGAATATAGAGCAGTAACACCTCAGAGCCAAGACGTCTACCCTCGCTCTTTCTTCCGTTTCCTTGTCTCTTTCCAACAGTAAGACACTTTTTATCGTATAGCTTCCATCCGTCATACACGCCATAAGGAATTTCGGACCAATATATGGATGCTGTTAAGCAATAATATCAACCCAGAACGAGTTAAATTCGGAGATATTGATGTAATATGTTAATTTGTCACGTATTTAAAATAATTCAAAAAATTTTCAAAACCTCTACACAATATACTTATTTATTACGCCAAAATGTTTCTGAATTCTTCAATTCAATGTTGTGGATATTAAAGTTTGTTCCATATTTTGCAATATCCATCAATCTCATATAAAAAATATAATATTAAATAAAACTTTTTATCTGCTTTTAATTCATTATACCTTTTATTAAAATAGAAAAGAAAAGATGTATATAAACTTCCTAAAACAAATTTATTAAAATTAGGTTTAACATCTAGACGCCATTAAAAAAACTTAGCATTGCTTTTTAGAGTCCACATAAGAACTCACCCAAATGCTGCAGATAGTTCTTGGTGCGGTGGTAGCCCTTCAGGCTGGAGTCGGGCTGCTTGGCCTGCTCGCGCAGCAGCTGCAGCGCCTTGGTGTGCTGGCCCTTGGTCTGGTAGAGGATGATGAGCTCGCTGTGCTTGCCGTGCGCCAGCAGCGTGCGCTCCGCCTCCTCCAGCCGGCAGTTGTTCAGCCGCAGCAGGGGCGCCACGAACGCGTCGTTCGTCTGACAAATATCACGACGTAAATCAAAATATCTTTGCATATGGCGAGAATTACAATTACAATTAGTCGTGGATACTGCAAGACCAAGTATTTGACATTACTTATAAAGTATAAATTTGAACCAAATATTAAATTACACTATTGTCATTATTGCCTATTATAAAAATAAGCCGTTATGGGCATTTTCCATTACGCAGTGTATGGTTTTAGGATATATTTATATTGGGTTTCATGGTCTGTTTATATATATATTGGCATATTGTGAAAAACAACTTTTTAAAAATATTTTTGAAATTATTTTTTTTAATTATAACAACAAAATATGTCTAATATAAAACAGTGCGTGCACATACCGTCATGGTTTAATAAAATGCTAGCATTGTCAGTACAAAATACCCTTCATATCATACCTGTAAGTAGCACTTCAACAACGTCGTATCTATTAATTCCAGCTGCTGAGTCACGTTTCTTTGAATCGCCGGTTCCTCTTTACTTCCGCTTGCGTCTTTCGTACTTTTTCCAATTTTCGACCTCAATTCCACTAAATATTCTATCAGTGCATTCAAGGCATTTTCTAAGTCTTTCCCCTTTAGTTTCTTTGTGTTATCAGTGCCCGGTTTGTTATCGAGTTCCGGAAATAATTTGATGACATCAGCTGGATCAGTGTTTAATTTTATAAATTCTTTCATCGACTGCGAGTACTGTTTGATGTCGAATAATTCGAGTGCAAACAGCATCTGAATGGAATGTATCGTTTGCTTCTTTTCCTCTGCTGAACATTCTGATAAATTCTGGTAAACAATAAATTAATTATAATTAATGATACACAAATGAAAAAAAAATACATTACATTTTAGTTGCCCACCTCGGCTTCGCAATGATGTACTAAATTCTTTTTTTTAAGAAATTTCTTAGCTTAAATTTTTTCTTCTTCATACGATTTTTCAAACATTTTAATTTATCATACAAACCTTCCCTAACAGTTACAAAAACAACAAAAAAAAGAACCTATAGGTAAGCCGTTCTCAAGTGATGCGTTCACATATGTTCGATAATTGATTTTTCTTTATACAGACGATAAAATATGTACACATTAACCTATTAATAATTTTATTACATTTCTAATAATATTTGATTCGAAAGAGTGCATAGGACGTAACCTAAATGGAGGCCCTACAAATTCAACACTAGAAATTAATAGGATGTCTTAAAAATGAAATAGCTTGCTTTTTATTGTTTATTTATGTAAAGGCACATTAGACAATTTACTTACCCGAATTAAAAGAACAATTGTATCTTTTCTATTCTTTGTACGCCAAGCCCGTAATGGCATGACTAACTTGAGAAACTGTCCTTTTAACTTAATAATTACGTAAAATACAGCACTAAGTTCTTACTTACATGCAGAAGTTTAATAATTTTCGCCTGTCGTTTCTTTCCTTTAAAATGAAACATTTTACTATAAAAAGTAACAAGTTGTTTGACTGATTACCAAATAACGTTTGAGGATAAAATGAAATATAGCAATACACCCATTCCCTGATCGACATTGATAAACAGTACTGATTAAATACATTAATTACGCACGAAGCCACGGTTGTTATAATGTGACTATGTATAGTACATGTTAAATAATTGCTGAAAACATTTTTCAATGACCAGATTACAGAAGTAGTATAAGACTTGGTACAATTTAAATATTCTATCTAGATTTAACGATTAGTAAACAATACAAAATATATGTATATAAGCATATATTAAACCACTATTATATATTATAAAAAAATATTATATAAAACGTCACATGTCCCTTAGATTATTGAAAAAGTAACTTTAAATGTTAACCAATCTGGCTGTTAACCAATTGTAGATAAGAACTGAAATTTAGCAGGTAAGAAACTGAGAAACACAATTTAAATATGTTACTTTTTAGTTTCACATAGACTTACTAAGCGAATATTCTGAAGAAACTATAGTGCTGTATTTTACTCCTAGTGACACTTAACAATTTCCATTACACAGTAAACACATTAAACAAACAGAAGAAATATCAAAAGCACTGATTGCGTATACTGCACTTTGTGACTGTGAATAGTAACGAATAATAAGGAAAACTTCAGAACGAGCAAGGATAAGCTGTGAGGAAAGACGATACAGCGGTGTTACGAGTTTATGTATGAACAAATATAATACACATATTTATTGTTGCTCCTCTTTGTCTCTATAAATTCTGTCATTGTCGGCGTGGTAGGAAAACCTACACCATGTCCATACTATGAGACAGTTTTGTTTGTCTTGTATAGCAATTAACGCCGACCATTATATATTCGATTTCCATTAAGGGCAGATATTTATACAAATAATTATTTTTAATGTTTTTTGGTAATCTCTAAATAATTCTAGATGTAAAGCTAATGTATTCAGGATGCTATCAATGCTGATGATGATGATTATATTTAGTAAGAAGACGGTATTCTAGTCTAAAAAGTTTTTTATATACAAATTTTTAAACTGTCTGTATAAAATTAAATATATAAAAAAAGTATGGTTTGTTTAATAACCCGCCGAATTATTTTACTCAAACCAAAGTGTTACAATTTTATATCTGTATCTTTACATAGTATATAACAATGTGTTCCCGCCGAATGTACGCTTTGACGTTTTAAACTATAAAACGAATCTTAATACGATTTTCGCCAATAAATTTATATATGTATACTCAAACTCAAACTCAAACTCAAAATATACTTTATTCAAATGGGCTTTAACAGCACTTTCGAATCGTCAAGTTACATGTCATATTTTAATTTTTATAAAGCTACCACCGGTTCGGAATGTAGTCTCTACCGAGAAGAACCGGCAAGAAACTTGATAGTAACTCTTTTAAAATAATTTATACATAATGTATTTTTATTACATTTTAATTATGTTATCCGGATAGAAAATCAACGCTTATCAAATCCACGCCTCTTTGTCGTCAAAATATTCTTGTATGGTATAATATGCTTTATTTATTAAAGATTTTTTAACGTAGGCTTTAAACTTATTAAGTGGCAAATGTAAAACTGTTTGCGGGATTTTATTATAGATGCGAATACCAGATCCCAGAAACGATGAACTGACTTTATGAAGACGAAAGTTTGGTATGAAAAGTTTATTTTTTCTTCTAGTGTTTACACAATGCCTGTCACTGTTCTTAGGAAAACCATCACTATTTTGAAAGATATATAAAATATTAACGTAAATGTATTGCGACGCAACCGTGAGAATATCTATCTTCTTAAATACATCCCTAAGGTAGTCTCGAGCTCCGAGACTATATGGTTTATATGTATATAATACATGCATATAACAATAGAGAAATGCCAAGTATTTCAAAGATTTGTAATGCGATGTTTTTAAAAACTACACCCATGCAAAGCCAGGACGAGTCGTTAGTAATATTTTAAAATAAAACATGTCTAACTATTCTATCAATACACTGCTCAGATCACTGAATATATTGAGTTTTTATGAGGTAAGCATCCAATAAGAATGGAATGAAAGTTCAATAGTAAAACGGAGCTTTAAAATTTCTATGGAAAAATCAAATGGGCAAAAAGTAAATATAACACCTTCTCAGCTTGCTATATGTAATTTCTTACCGTTAAATCTATAGCTATCTGGAACTGTTTGTCCTTTAACAACTGCTGCCTCTGCTTGGTGACGTCCACGGAGCTCAAGCACCATACTTGTCCCACTGATGAGACGAATATCAAGCCTCTTTTACATCTGAAATACATATTACACTGTATGACTTTACATACACTATTTTATATTAGACAGATGTTGGCAAATAAAATAAATTCCATTTAAAATTATTTATAAAGATTTATTAAATTAAAAAGTTTTTTTCGTGTGCAGTTTTAAAGTTCCTCTGGCTACTTTCTGTCGCCACCAACAAAACATCTCGATGGTACCATAGCATTGCATACAATTTTTACATTTTTAGGCGAGAATTACTTATAAATTTTGCTCTTAGATTTTCATTAAGAATTACATAAATTATTTCTCGATGCTCAGAGCATATCAGGTGTAAACCTAAAGAATTATCTGTCAGTGCTTACAGTACTTGGTTAAAGAGCTGTTTTATATCACTCTCGAGAGTAAAACTTTGAAATGTAATTGTATATAGTCCTGTATATGTTATTTTGAAAATATTTTGCTCAAAATCGCGTATATTCGGATTTGTGTAAAGGAAGATAGCATTAGCCGAGGTAGTACTATATTTAAATAGAAATAATTCTGTAAAATAAATAAACTTATTAAGTAATTCTATTAAATAAATTACGACAGCAGAAATTAATTCAGTCTCTCTCAGTTATAAACTTCTGCCAATAACAGCCTTTGGGCAGCCTTATGTAAATTAAATCTAAAAACTAAAAGAAATCAATAGTAAGAAACTAAGTATAAATTTATTACCTATACATCAGTCTTGCTTTATTTAAATCTGGTAGTGTTTGTATGAACAGAGCTGGTTCAACTGTTTGCACCACAACTTGATCTTGCATCAAACCAAGTACAAATGGTTCATCCCAAACTGAAACATTTTTTAAAATATTTCCTGGACTATAACACATGAAACAAATATAAAATGTATATATAACTAGCGTGCTCGGCCATGCATTGTCGTAGCTCAGTTATAAAATGTTGTTGCTTACCCAACCAAGATAACAAAAGGTATTAAATTGTTGTCTCAATAAATTAACTTACACTGCCATCTATTAGACACATAATATTATAAATAATTATAATCCTTCTTTATAAAACATTTAAACTGTGATGTGTGCAAAAATATTGATGTCATTAAATGGTTGAGTAATGTGTGGCAAACTCAGACTTCCTTACTACAAAAGATTTAAACAGACGTTAAACGCGTTTTTTAAAAAAATCCGTACTACTAATCCGCGTCTAAGCACAGTTTTGAGTTAAACATGCTTTACATATATATAAACATGCATTTAAGTGCGTTTAATAGATGTCTAAAACCTATTTCAGCTGTCAAATGTAACATATAACATTTTACCAATAAGTTTTTTTTATGAGTTTATGTTTATTCGCTCTTAAGCAATTTAGATAATATTTTAAGCAATGTTTAATTTTTAAACACTGTTTAGCTAGACACGTGTTGAACATGGTTTTAATGGGTCTTTTGTAGTATGACAGAGATAGTTTATCTCAGACAAATGTTATAGGATTTTTATGTAAAAATTTAAGATATAAATTCAAGATATTTTGATAAACCTATCGACTTTTCGAATATTTTTTAAAGAACATTGAACAACGACCATTAGCATTGTTTTAAAAAAAGGCACCCTGTGATCACAATAATTAAAAAGTTTCTGAGACATTGGTATGTAAAACTTTCAATTAAATAGTTTCAATCAAGATTATTTATTAACAAATAACATCATTGAACATAGTCTGAATCAAAGATTTTGTACATTTATAAATCCCATTATCATTAACATTATCTTACCAACAGCAATAGGGGCTTCTCTCCATTTGATTGTCTTCTTAATCTCAATTTCCTGAGCCTCTTCTACAAGCACCGACGTGTTGTCACGGCCAAGCAGAAAAGATGTTTCTGAATATTTCGCTATTGTTGGCTCCAATGATTTTGAACTACTCGTGGGAAATAATTCTTTTGGATCTCTTGAAGACAACTAAGGAATTAAGATATATTGAAACATACAATTTATTAATCAAAATTGACGACTACTTTTAAACGAGAACTACACTTGTAAGTTTCACCGTCAAGAAAATATAAAATAATTCTATATCCTAGTAAGAGATATGTCACAAGTAGTTATGAAAGCTGTGAATGTCAAAAATAAGGCACCGACATAAATCCTTTCAGGTGTAAAACAATGAGAAATAACTTATTGTAATAATTATAAAAGTCAAAGAGCAAAACCTGTATGTGCAATTCTCGCCTTAAACTAAAATTTAAGAATATAAATATCTTATTATAAAAACAACTCTAAAGATAAAACTAAAATCCATAATATTACTCATAAGGCATCTAGTTAAAATGCAAATGAAACAAAACAACACAAATAACAATAATTTGATTTAAAATTATAAATAATTATGACTTATACAAACAAACTATACTATATTTAAAGAGAATACTAACATCAAACAAAGTGTACTCGCCCTTAAACCCGACACACAAGTACTGTTGTCCCCAAGCCATTACTTTAGGTACATCAGGTATAGTGAAATCAAAGAGGTGCTTCTTAAACTCTTTATTTTTCCCATAATACAATTGCAACTTTCTTCTTACCGCTACACAAAGGTGAACAACTGAATTTGATTCACCGGTCATTGATGTAGCAGACTGAAATTAGATATAGTATATATATATATATATATATATATAAAATAAACAAATAGTAAGATTGAAGTTATACTTTTAAATTGTATAGGAAACACATATATTAAAATAATATTATATTACAATTATTCTTAATAAGATAACAAGCGCATCTTGATAAGACTGAAAAAATATTTATCATGAAAATAAAAGACGCCTATTTGTTTAAATAGATTTTTTATATAATAATAAATTAATTTACTTTTTATCACTAAAACGCAGAAGAATGGAATTGTAATTAAAAAAACAAACTGTCTAATAAGAAAATACTAAAACTAATACAATTTTAGATCACTTGATTATTTAAATACATACATTGTTTAACTAAAATAATTTTACAGAATTAGAGTACCATTTAGATAATTTGTTTATATTGTAAAACCAATTACCTTATTATCTAGTGCAAAAATTGAAGCTCCTTTGGTTTCAGAAAAAGTCTTAATTAATGGAAAGTTAACTCCATTTATATCATAGGAGGACAAAATGTTATCTGTGAGACAAAGCAATAAGTTGTCCTCTGCAAAATAAAAGAGAAATATTAACTGATTTTATGAATTGTAAAAATGTTTTAGTTTATAATTTGATTAAGATTTCTTACCTGGTACAACTTCGATTTGTTGAATTGGTTTTTTACTAAAGTTTTTACAATATCTAAGCAATTGTAATTCATATTTTTGATTACCATTGTTGGATGACAAGGAATACATGAGCAGATGCCCTTGCCTTGTTCCCAAAAAGAGATTTCCATCTATAAACATTAACAATATTAAAATATATTACCTTTTTATTTGTTATATGATAAATTAATAATGCCTTAAGCTTCTTACCATATGCAGCAATTGCTTCTATTTGCACTGTAGCATTTAGTAGGTGAGACACCTCGTATGCTTCATGCATGATTAAAACAAAAATTTAGTACAATTATACTTTCAACCAGGCGATATATCTGACTACTTAGTGTGAATTTATTGATCTTTATCATCTCATTTTTTAATAATTATGAAAATACATATTTTTAAAATAAATAGTATTTTTTTATTTGATAAAAATATTTTCACTGCAAAAATTGATTTGTTGAACTATTGACAATGACAATTATGTATAAGTATTGCCCATTCAAAATTTAAATGTTATGACTAATGTCAATGTCATAGTTTTTTTTTAATTAACTTGTTTTACGGCCCTGGGTTCAAGTCAATGTCATAGCGATTTTTAGGGATACCAGGTTGTTTAATGTTTAATTAATTTCCAGTAGCTGTTTCGGACCGCTAAATTTTAATGCTCTTAATACTAGTTCACTTAGATCGTTAAGCAACTGGACGCACCTCTCGCAACCATTACCCTCATTTAATTTTATATTCAAAAAAATTTAGCACGATCACTATCAAAATCTTTTTTTCGTGTACATACGTGCTGTGTGCTTCGGAAAAATTTCCAAATTCATCGTAAGTGAATCATGCATTTCATATTTATTTTATTCACTATTACTGTGAAAATGACCATAATCTTTTTTTAAATCATTTTTGGTTTTTTTAGTTTACCTATGTTAAATTCGTTTTAAAATCTTTTCTTATTTTTATTTTACACTTTTACGTTAAAAATCTAGGAATATACGAATATATCGACATCCTACCAATTCGAACGAAGGTTTATGTATCCTTTTTTATACGTATGGCTACTGGTTAGGGTGTGGAACACGTTTACGTGGTCGATAATTCAGGATACTTGTAATTTGGATACGGTCAAACTTGGAGGAAAGATACATTTTTAGGAATATATCAGGTTAGTAGTCTGAGCTATGCGCATTAAGCTGCGAAGCACACAAAATTAGATAACGGGACAGTCGTTTACACAATTCATTATTTTAATTGTTAAATTCTACTTTTATAATTATTATGTGAAATTTATGTTTTAGAATTATTATTTATATATGCGATACAACGATTGTCATGTATCATTTTGACTTTATTATAATATATTCGATTCAATTCCTTGATTTGTTACTTTTAATGTGGAGTGGAGAAAACACTATGGAGATTGTTTATAATATATTGTTAGACTAGCTGTGCCCGCGACTTCGTTCGCGTGGATTACAGAATGCTTGGCATGTCTCCTGCAAAGCAAGGTTATAATAGTCTGCGGTGCTGCTTAAGAAAGGAGCTTTTTTACTTTGGATTTGGGAACTTCCTGGTAGTATTTATAAGCAGACACTAACTCAGATACGGCATTTCTCCACGGTTTTCACAATAAATGTTGAAGAAAAATGTTTTGTGCTAGTCTATTAAATTTCGACTGTAAAACAGTCGAGGTTCTCCTTATATTATATATCGGGTGACTTTTTTAACTGAGGTTGTTAAGCCAAATCCGGAACTATAAGGAGTCGCGAAAAATACTTAATAGAGTCTCGTGCCCGATTTTGAGAAATCTAAACTGCATCATAATTTGTTTTTGATTTCATGATTCTCCAGGCCAGAAATAGAACCCACTGATTTTGAAAAAAAAACACATTCTGTATTATTGCGCCTCCTAATAGTGTCACCTGTAAGAATCAACTTTTGGAAAGTAATAGTAAGCGACAAATTAAAGGAAAAGATTTACTTTTTTACAAAATAACATTAAATCTATATATGAATTAGAAGTTAAGTAATCGATTCGACACAGACATAATCAAATATATGGGTTAAGTCATGGGTCCCGGTAAGTTTAGAAAAAAAAGTCTGCATTACTTCGAACGATTTGTTTATAGATTGCATCAAAACGCTAGTCACCTACTAAAGTAAGGAAGAGTGTGAACAATACAATCGAAAATATATAATATGAATAACTCACAGTAACTTATTTTATGTTTGTCTATTTTTTCTATGTGAGCTATACAAAGTTGATAGAATGTGACGTTTGTTTTGGTCCCCGTCACCTATTCAGTTACCTAGACAGGTTAAGATAATTATTAAAAGGATTAATCAATTTATTAAAAATCTACATTTCACTTGACTCGCCTATTGTACTCACCCGCTATTAGCGTAAGAACATCCCGTTATAATTTTAAAATTTCACTTTTAGGTATGATCGTTTTTTTGAAGAATTACTAAAGATTTAAATAATGTATGAATTTGATAAAATTTTGTAAAAAATTAGCCTTTTCTTTTTGTTACAGTTAACTGTATACTATTACCTCCCTAAAGTTTATTCTTATAATATGTGACAGTATCAGATGATGCAATTATATAGAATGTTAATTTTTGCGAAATCAACGTGTTCGTTTCTGGCTAGGAAAACTTATTTTTCAAAAAACTTATGGTATTTTTAGTTTTTATCAAAATCGGCACTGTGACTCCTTTAATTATTTGTCGCTATTGCTTATAGTTTCGGATTTTGGTCTATGATATCCAGTAAAAAAAAATACCCAGTAAATATATTATTTTTTTAAATTATAATATTTATATAATATATATCTTCCCTATTTGAATCAGATGTTGCTCACTATTTCAACGGTTTTAATTTTGTTCCTCATTAGATTGACTTTCTGCTAGTGAAAGTTTCGTCAAAATCGGTCCAGCTGTTTCAGATATTAGCCGAAAGAAATTGAGTGACAAATAGACAGACAAAATTTTTAAAATTGGTAATTTTGCTGTCAGTACCGTGTATACTTTGCATTAATTTAAAATTACAGTAGACACATCAATCTTATTTATTTGTATAGATGTATACCTTCCCTTCTTAAATCGGAAATTGTTCACTATTTTATTGGTTTCTACAATATTTTGTTATCGCGTAATTTTCATTTTTATTAATTTCATTAAAATAAATATATTTTTTAATAAAAGTAGCTCAATTTAATCATCATAATATTAGCTATAGGGGCTGTCCATTAATCACGTAACGTTTTTAAGAACATTTTAGACTTTGTGATATATCGTGATTTTTTTCTTCCCCTTCCATCCCTTCCATCCCTTCTCTCTACTCTGGGCCTCACGTGATTAATGGACATCCTGTAACTGCGAGTGAAAGTCCCATCAAATTTGATTCAGCTGTGTGAGAGATTAGTCGTAAGAAACAGACTGACAGACAAAAAATAAAAAAAATGGATTTTTTGATGTACATAACTACTGTATATTATATTTCACGCATTTAGTGAAAAGTACAAAATAATGTTCGACGTGAACCCTTAAATTGACATAACTTTTTTATTTATGAACAGATTGAAATGAAACAAACACTAAATGTTAAGTGAAGCTTACTGCAATATATTAATGAAAACCACATCTAAATCGCATAAGCCGTTTCTGAGCGAACACAAACCCACAGATAAACAAACAAAAGTTCTAAAAATTATTGTTTCGAGTTCTATAGCGTAGGTAAATGCCCCCAATTATATTTTTCATTTACAGACAGCGACCCGTTAGAAGTTTTTTTATCTGTAGAGATTGAAATATATCTAAAATAGAAGTAAGCCTAAGCCACTCCTTATAACATTTGCTAACTGTAAGTAAAAGTACCATCAAAATCGGTTCAGCCGTTTCAGAGATTAGTCGGAACAAACAGACAGACAGACAGACTGACAGACAAAAAATTAAAAAATATATTTTTTGATGTAAGTACTGTATATACTTTCATGCATTTAGTGATAAGCCCAAAAAATGTTCAACGTGATTCCTTAAATTGACATAACTTTTTTATTTATAGACCGATTGACATAAAACAAACCCTAAATGTTAAGTGAAGCTTACTACAATATATTAGTGAAAACCGCATCTAAATCGGATTAGCCGTTTCTGAGATTAGCGTGCACAAACGCACAGATAAACAGACAAACAGACAAACAGACAAACAGACAAACAGATAAGAATTTTAAAAATCATTGTTTTGGGTTCTATTACGTTGGTAAAGGCCCCCAGTAATATTTTTTTTCATATATCTTCCATGTACAGACAGCGTCCCTCTAGAATTTTATTATTAGTATAGATTCCTATTCCGCCATTTTCAAATGTCAAAAATCAGCATGCCTCAAAATACTTCCGTGATATTAATATGTATAAAAAAATATCATTAACAAAATATAAAAAATCAACTTATATTAACCCCCATAAAGTTATTCAATAAAAAAATATCAAGCGAAATTTGAAAAAAGTACATTTTAACTCGGTCTGTACCAGGTATCATTTAGGCGACCTGACACTAGTGCTATTTACGTTTGTTGCATGCAAGGAGTTGTCACCTTATAACACCTTACTACTAAAATAAGGAAATTTCTGTTTGCAAGTTGAATGATGTTCGAACAATTTCAAACATTTTGTTTTGTGTTTATCGAATGAAATTTACTTTTGAAACTGTGTTAATCGTCGGTTATCAAGGCGAAAACACAAAGTCAAGTAAACTTAAACTAAAAGTCCAAAGCCAAACCAAACCAAAGAACCAAAGAATTGAATTGAATCAAGTAAACTTATTTTTGTTATAATATCTACAAAGAGTATATAATATAAACCATACCAGGTGTTATGTGTTAAACAGGTCATGTGTTAGATATTTTACCTGTATTATCAGAATCGATATTAAAATGTAAAAAACTACTCTTCAATACTAACTTTTCAATACAAATAATTAAAAAATAATAATTATATTAAATTCTTAATATATGTAATGTTAAAAAAATGTTGTTCTTCAATGATATAAGCGACGGTGAAGCGAAAACAATGCTAGAATAAGAGAAGTCGTACCTGATATACGCCACCACTGCTCCGTCGCCGGTCCTCATACTACAGATCAGATCACTATACTGGTTTCAAGCATACCTCGTTACACGTAAATGTGTCGGTCTGAACTATGCACATGACGCTGCGCATAACACAAAATTAGGTACTAGGGTAGTCGTTTAGACATTTCTTTAATTTTAATTATTAAATATTTATATAATTATATATGTCAAATTAATGTGTTTTATTCACTATTTTTCAATTCATACCGAAAGTGTAAACTCGAAATAGTTAAAAATATGAATATTGAATCAGTATAATTATTCGAATAGTCGTGATTTTTCTTCTGGGATGTGATTTTATATCAAATAAGTAAAAAAAGACAAATAGATTATAAATGTAACATAACGGTTAAAAAAACACCGTCACTTTTATTTTTATAGTGTACAATTCTTCTCAGTATGTGTAACATATGTCACTCATCAGTGTGCATATTGTTTACTAGTGTTGATATTTTCTTTTTTGTGCGTTCGAAATGAATTAAAATGATTTTGTGTGTGTGCAACATTGTCAATGGAGGGATTACCTCGTCGAAAATTTATAAGCCTTAGTTATTTACTTAGTCGCTATAACAAATAATAAGAACCAGATAAGCGCGAGTCGAACTCCACAAACTTATATATATGTATATTTATAGCACCTCTCTTGTTTCTTTACAAAAGTATTTTAAAAGTATATATCTAAGTAGTGTTATATATGTACAGAATGATTAATTCTGGTCAGTCTATAAGAGCTATATATATAAAACGATGACGTGGTACCTTTCTACAAATCTCTAGTTCTTATATATATATATATATATATATATATATATATATATATATATATATATATATATATATATATATATATATATATATATATATATATATATATATATATATATATATATATATATATATATATATATATATATATTAAAAATTGGAATTCTAAATGAAAAAACAAAATTTTTAATTTTTCGCTTAATCAATGCAATTGCCTACTGAATGAATTTATGGTTCATCCTTTGCTGCTTGTCAAATCAAAACCCGTATTTTATTTTGGTCTCCCTTTGCTCTTATTCGTTTGTCCGCTATTCGCGGAAAATACTCAGCAATTTTCCAAAATTTTCCAGATGACTTTACATTTGGACAATATCACGCGACTTATTTGGACGCGAATCAAATCGTGTATTTATAATAGATGTACATATGTATACGTGAAGATATGTGTTAAACATAAATAAATCGAGATGAAATATTTTCAAAAATACTTTTGAATAATAATATGAACATTCATAAAATGGTAGGAAATTATATCTAAACTATGCATAAAATAAAAAACCATGTTTACTATTCATTTAATATTTACTTTTATAATTATGTTATTTTCATTCATAACTAACAACGATATGGGTGTTACGATGTATTCAAATTCAGTAAAACAAATTAAAACAAAATACAAATTTCACTCACTATTAAATTTAATATTACAGTACTAGCAATAAGAAAAACTCTTTTACTTTAAATAATTTATATAAGTCAACCCCATTTCGAAGTAATGTATTTAAACGGGAAATTCTCATTTAGTATATGTGCACGCAAATCGTGAAAGTGAGAATTCAGTGGGATTAAGACGTTCCAATAACATCGCTTCAAACATTCAGGTCACTAGTATGTCTTAACTTTTTACACAGAGGGTCTTTAGAAGCAATGTCGATTACAAAATTCATATTAGATAGACTTAATAAAATATGCGTATCTAAACTATCGTATTACCTTACTGAGCCGAGCGGTCTCGAGCGGGCTCGAGCGGGCTCGAGCGGCCTCGAGCGGCCTCGAGCGCTCGCGCGGTGCGCGCAGACCGGCCAGTAAGGGCGGGCGTCCGCCCTCTACCGATTAACGTTATCAGAGTCATACCATAAAGATAATAATTATAATATATTTACACGAATTATAAAGGTGTGTCAGCAAATGAATAGCCGCAGGGACGACAACTAAGCTCCACTATGTGTGATTTGAAATCGTGCGCCGAGCGCAATATACCTCTTATCATACTAAAAATTTATAAGTAATTAGTACATACAAATATGTAATAATACGAGCGTATATTATATACGTTACCGGGGCCAATTTTGTATTACTTGTATCGGAGAGAATTTGTAATAGCTTGGCACGCTATAGACGCGTTATTAAAATGTGATTACATTATCAATCGATGCGTAACAGAATGGATGGTATTTATGACGAAGTCGAACCGAGACCGTTGCTAACCCGTCTTGCTTTCCAGCTGCCTAATCTGTGTAGGTGCTCTATAAGATTTGGTGCAAATTATTTTACACCGAAGGTTAATTTTTAGGCTACATTTAAATCATGAATAAAAGATTTTTTTGTTACTCTATATTTAGAGGCTTTTAATACCTTTACCTAATAACTGTACGCCAACTCGAAGTGCAAAATGAAATAGATAAAATACTTAAAACTATGACAATGATTTCATTATTTTAACATCGTTTTTTTTTTTTTTATAAATGACTACTATTAATGTGTTCTCAATGACATTTTTACATAGCAGAAATATTTATTGAATATAGAATACAATATTATATCGAAAAAACTATGACGTTACAATAGGACACCGACAGTGCTTATTAAATACATTACATTTATTCAGCATTGGATAAGAAGGTGAGGTACACTGCAATAAAAGTACTAATGTAAAGTTGCCCGAATAAACAAATATTTATAATGTAGTAAATCTAAAATTTAAATCCTTTGAATTGTTTATACAAATACATAATATTCTGAAATATTATTAAATATTAAAATTATCTTGAGAGATCAGTTTACGCTAGATATAAAAATTTACAAGTATGCTTTTTATTTGCAACAAAATGCTCAATTTGATAAGTTCACAATTGAAATATGCAACATCAGGCGTACGCGTACCGCGAGCCGGGAGTACGCTCCCCGTTAATACTCTAATGCGCTACTGAAAGTTCCTACTGGTTACACGGCCCAAGCAAAGTTACGATCCACGCTATATCATGTGGCTACCTTAATAGGTGATTTACGTGAAACAAGCATGTGACTACTTTCGTTTATGAGGGTCCAAACTAATTTTAATCTGCTGACCTTTCAGGGAAAGGATGACAAAAGTTAAAATATTACACGATTTAACAAACGGCAATATAAAAATCACCCGGATGTCGAACCGTCGTCGATAATCGTTAAAACGCAGCATTAAGGTATATACATACACGAGGAAGGAATTTGAGCTTACAAAAGTACAAAGTAATCACATTGCGACGGTTTAGATTCTACAGTGGATTTATACCCTTATTACCGACTACGACAGCTCAAGCTTTATCGACAATTACGCTACAGTATCACACGATTACTCGCCGAAAACACCTATTATGCATTTAATTTTCCCGATGGCCAACACGAAAGTACTATCACTAAATAGCATACGACCGGCTCTCGAGCGGAGAGCGGGCAGCGCGCCGGCGCCGCCTACGACGCGCCCGGCGAGCCGCTGGGCCCGCTCGCCGCGTTCTCGCCTGCAACACATGCGCCGCGTCACTTACACTCTCGCAGCGTCGCCAGCGAGTACACTGAACTGATAACTGAAGGAAAACATACTCGAAGAGTCTTGGGGCCGATTTTGATGAAATTAATACTGCATCATTTTTTTTTTTTTTGACTAATTTCCATAACCAGTATTGTATGTAGATTTTATCTTTTACATAAAAAATGCAGTTACTAATAAAACATAAATATTAATTTCATTATCAATTCATTAGAAAATTAAAGTATTTCAATTAATTGAAGACATGAGTGGAAGGAGGTGATATGTTGCATTTGGAAGTTTTCGTTGTCCCAAACACGTATAAGAGTGTTATATTACTTGAGGCTAGTTACAAAAACACTATTGTTGTATAAACGCAATAAAAATTTGGAACGTTTAGCAACACATCCTTCCATTCACGCCTGCAGCGTTATGAAAGTCGAGCGTGCGCACCGGTGGCGTCGTGGTCGGGCTGCGCGGGCGGCGCGTCGGGCGCGGGCGCGGCGCGCGGCTTGAGGAAGTCGTTGAGCGACGGCTGGATGGCGAGCTCGTATTCGGTGAAGTTGAACAGCGGCGGCAGAGGGCGGCCGTTGGGCAGGCGCGCGCTGGGCTCGCGAAGCTCGTCGAAGAAGCTGTGCGCGCACGCCTGCAGCGGCGACAGGCGCGCGCCCGGCGTGTACTCCAGCAGACGCGACACCAGCGAGATCGCGTCCGGCGGCGTGCACGCGCGGAACACCTGGCGGGCGACGAGGGTATTAGCCGGCTTTAAAGTAATGTAACGTACGTTGTTCGACCCGTATTTATTTAGGGTATTAAGGGAGCTTTTAGTATATCCGATGAATATCCTTTAAGATAAATAAAGGAAATGTTCAATTACAAACAGCAAATATATCGGTGTAAACGCCGTTAGTTCATAATCTTAATGGCGATATTATAAAATATGCCAAACTGCATATGATATATCATATTAACTAAACCTACCCTAATTCATTATAATAATAAAGCCTTTTTAAGTATAAGTAAGTAAGCAATACAGGTAACAATTTATTTATTAACAATTTTTCGATGACATACCTATTTTTGATATAAAGTGATCACTGCCGCCCATAAACATTTCCATTAATACATTGACAGTATACGAGAATAGAAAGTAAGAGCAGGGCTGGATCTCCCACTCACCGTACAAAACGTAGCTTCATAAGCTACTTTACGCTGATTTAATGTGAGATTGTGGTACATCTCCGGACAAGACAGCCTGTATAAGAGCTGTAGTCTGTAAACTACAGCTAGGCTCTACCACAATAATATCATTTAGTAAAAAGTTCATATTCAAACGAACGCTGTTGTTGTTACTAATTTTAATTTTTTATTTTTAAATGACCAAGAATTAACTTCTTTGTTTTTAATTTTAATAAAAAATAATCATTACATATTATACAAATAAGCATATGTATATTATATGTATTATTATACTGTGCAATCTGCACAGTATAATAATACATATAATCTTATTAGGTCAAATCTATTCAGATTATTACGATTACAATGAATTTTTGTAACTTCAACTACCCGTAAATCATAAATGTAATCGTCGTGTCAAACCATTATTTCGCGAAAAGAAAATTGTTTTAAGTATGTATGAAATTATGCAAAAAAAATACAATGAAAAATGGAATAATGTCACGGTCAAAATTAAGTTAAATTTTCTAGGACCTTATGATTCAATAGTCCTATTGACTTTAAATACTTAATTAAAACGAGGTACAATTTGGAATGTGAAATTTTAAAACGTTTTTAGCTAAGTGATCACTTAATTCTTAATATTTTTTTATTTGTTAAGTTAAACGATTCATAGCCATGTTTATGTTTTTTTTTCATTTTATACAAAAAGTAAAACTTAAAAGCTATTTATACATATATATGTAAATATGTAGATTAATGTAAATGAATAAAGTGTTTAAAATATGTAGATACACAACGTTAAAACAACAAAATATAAATGATGACAGCGCAAACTATATACAACGTTAATGGTTAGAATAAAATGTATAGCAATTGATTGATGTTTATGCGAAATGATGATGAATCGGCGTTTCAGACTGGTCTCATATACTAAATGCCATTGTTACAGTACGATAGCACATTTGTGACAGACACACTACACTCGTAGCACTGGCAAGTATGCACACTGAACACCAACAAACAAGACGCAAATATAAGTTAAGAAGTTGGTGTAAACCAATTAGTCGTGACCTCTAGTTAACTCATGCCGAACGTCAGACTTGTGTTTGTAAACCGATCGATAAATTTATTCGCATTACTTATTTCTATACAAAATGAGTTTTGAAATATTTATTTAGGAATATTCAATTAGGTCACATTTAATTCTTATCAAATGATAATATTTTGTACTGATCATAATATAAGAATGAACCATAATGCGAATAATAAACTAATTGCCTTCATTTCAAATACGAAAAACTTCTAAGACATACTAATATTTTTTTTTATATACGAGATAATATTATAGTGTCACTCAATATTAAATTCTTTAATTCAAAATATGTATAAAATTTTACTTACTAACTTTAGCTTCGCTAACTTTAACTTCGATTTCAAAAATTATACTCATTTTTCATTAAATATCTTTAGGATAATATTTATCTAAATTTATATTAGGCACAAAATGTAAGTCAGAGATAGCAAGTAAGGGACATACTAGAGATATTCGTAATTTCGACGAAGAAAAAATAAATAATATGCAAGTATGCATCAAAGTTTTTGCCATGGATTATGGTACTTATGACTTATTTGATGGATATAAATGTAGCGTAGTCTACGTACGTCTTTGCCTCTAAATCTATCTGAAAGTCTAAAATTTAACGATAATATGTTAGAGTGATAAGGCGCGTAAGCAGGATAAGCAAACAAATTACTTCCACGTTCATTGTATTAGTAAGGAGATCTCGCAGTTTGTGAACGAGATTTGTACAAAAAAATGTACATATAAAACTTTTGAATCATTAAAAATATTGATAACGATTAATTACACCCATATTAAAGAATAAAATCATAAGCCGCATCTTAAGAAATACATTTAAGAATGGATACACTATTATTCTGCTTTTGGGATACAATGAAGGCATTTAGTTCGTTTAGAGCAGCCGTCGGCAACCGGTGGTCCGCAGACCATTAATTATAATCTGTGATATTATTTTTAATAATCCGCACAAAAAATTAAACACTGAATTCGCTAAACCCATGTCCTTATAATTTTCAGTGACACAAAATTTATTTAAACTGTGTATGAAATCGGACAATATCAGTATATAATTCGATACATTATTCTGCTATTTAAAAAACATCTACGTAGTTCAAATCTTTGATTATATTCTTCAAATATTACTGAGTTGTAAAATTAAAAATAGAAAATTCAGTGATCCGCGAGTCTAAAAGGTTGCCGACCGCTGGTTTATGCTCCGTTTCAATAACGTATCTATCAGCGTTTTTAATACTAGTGACAGATTTTTGACATAATATTGATCATGTAAAATTTCTACCACTAGTAAGGTAAATCACAGATAAGATAGTTTATTGAAAACGGCCGTTAGTGAACGTAATCTTACTCGGATACGCTGATGGTCAGTGGCAGACTTGGGCATCGTCAGTCTCTCCAACATGTACTGTAACGGGGCGTTATCGTCAAACACTTTCTATTGTGAGCCTCTACTATCGCCCCATAGTGCACTATTTGGATGCTGATAAGCAATAATGTGTCAATCCACAAAAAGTCAAAATCGGAAATATTGATATTTTTAAACACTTCACCTATTTAACGTTATTTAAAAAAATCGAGTCATCTAAACTAAATAGGTACGAAAAAAAGTTTCTTAATTTAATGTTTCAAATTCCAATGCGTTTTTCAATATATTTTTATCATTCAATTTATTTATATATTTCATATTTTCCAATTTATAAACTAATCTAATAATAATATTTGAAAACTTATTATCAGATAAAACTTTTAATTTTACCAATTTGAGTTTTATACACCTTTAACTTTTATCAAAATAGAAAAAAGATGGATATATTCTTCTTCAAACAAATTTAGTAAGAAAAGATATGATATGTTCAGACGCCATTTTCTCAAAGTGAAGTTCGTATGGCTTGACATAGTATTGCTTATCAGCGTTCATTTATAAGCTGTTTTTTGCTTTAGAGTGACATTTTGTAAATGTATTGTGTTGCAATATTGTTACTACAATAATAGTATTATGATGGAGCATATTATGTGATAGATATATGATGAATACTTATATAATTTGTATAATAAATAGCAAATCTAATATTGATTAATTAAATAATGCAATGAATTTGCAAAAATAAATAAAGTGTTGTGTTTGTTAAATAGAGATGTGGGCTTACCTTTGCCCAGGGATGGCTTTTGATTTGTGGAAACTTGAATTCTGTGTAGTTTGGATTCATTTCGCGTATTTGTTCTCGAGTGGGAGTACCTAGAACCTGTTGAAATAAATTAATATTAAAATGAGTCACGTCCCATTAAAAACAAGTGTAAGACACTTGATACCGATTACTCTAATAGTAAATTGCTACTAAATAAAGCTTTCCAATCGATCAAGGTCTAACGAATCAATTACTATGTCCATAAACACGAAACTAACATTTTTATATTGTAATACTTGGCAAAATTAAATAGGTTGTACTTATACATTACAAATAGAATTTCAGTGATTATATCTATTCATTTGTAAAGGAAAATTCTGCCTGTAATGTATAAAACAGTATAATACAGACCTTGATAATTTCGACCAGCTGGTCTACGCCGGAGTCTCCCGGGAATATCGGCTGTCCGAGCAACAGTTCTGCGACTACGCAGCCTGCACTCCATACGTCTGCAATGTTACAAAAATATTAGGTTTGACTCACATTCATTTGAGAAAAAATTATATTTATATAATATATAATATGTTTATATGTATTTCATTGGTTTCAATTTTGTTTTCGCGTTGTGAATTTGTGACTTTCGTTTTCGGTATTGTTACTAAATAAGCCAAGTAAAGTAAAATACACAATACATAAATATATTATATTTTTATAATATATAAATATATTATATAATAAATACACAATACAGAAGCGAGAATTAAATTTGCAAGTTTTACTTAGAAAGTAATAACTCTGTAACCCGCTGCAAAGTGCTCGAAACGTCGGGATGATAAAAATAATTAATATACGCGATTTAAATCTGTTTAAAATAGTTTTATTTCAATGAATAATAATCGCGAAAATCTAAGAAAACGATAACCCAGTAGCAATTTCCTTGATAATCTTACTAAAGCCGGTGCTGTTAAAAATAAAGGTACTGACAGTAAATTATTTGAGGTGTAAGCAATGACAAAGAACTTATGTAAATTTTAAAGTCTGAGCGCAAAACCTTGAAGTTTAAATCTCGCCTAACGCATACTTACGAGGGTAATGTGAAAAGTTCTCGGCCTCACATAAAACTCACTCGTACTTAACTGACTTAACTCGTACCATAAGTTTTAACTCATTCTTTCAAGCTGTTTTTTTACACGAATATTTTCAGTAGACGTCTTGCCTGTATTTCGTTGAAATGGATAAGCTTGAATATTGCATTCATAATAATAATATATGTTCGTTTTGGATGTGTTAACCCCTAAGGAAGTTAAACCGAAGTTGACCAAAGCTTACGAGGACTCTGACCCTTTATATTGACGTTAAAAAGTGGCCAACTACATTAAAATATGGTTGTATGCCCTTCTGAGATCACCCTCGTCAAAACCGCAACCACATAGAAAACCATAGCTAAGTAACATAGCTCTTCGGGTCTCTATAGGGTCTTGGGATATTGCAAAAAAGGATATCGCATATCTGGCAAGACGAGTTAAGGAATTACGAGAAAGCTCTTCGCAAGATGGGTGCGCATTTGCTGAATGCCGACTATAAGCAAATGCACAAACAATATTTGCAACAATGTTTGGACCAAATTAATAGAAAGCCGACGAACTTTTTGTGGCGACTTATACCACTACAGGCCAGAAAGAAAACAGAAGTCCAAGCAACGGGCGGAAGCTGGTAGAAGCAGCCCCAAAGAAATTGAAGTCGTTTGTATTGAAGAATTGTAGCCAGCGAGTTTAGGATTTGAAATGGATCCTGTTAATTGATTACCGCTAAAAAGGTAAAACAGCAAAATGCGAAAATTACTACAACCATTTCGAAATATTTATAAGAGGCTTTGCTTGAAGAAAGAAAAATCATCTTTCAACAAGACATCGCACGTGGTTTAGAATCTTACCAATTTTCGTAGTATAGTCTATGGCGCCGAAGATGAGCTCCGGGGCGCGGTAGTACCGCGAGCAGATGTAGGACACGTTCGGCTCGCTGCGGACAAGGTGCTTGGCCGAGCCGAAGTCGCACAGCTTCAGCACGCCCGTCTTCGGGTCCAGCAGCAGGTTCTGCGGCTTGATGTCCCGGTGGCAGATGCCGAGCGAGTGGATGTACGCCAGGCTCCGGAACAACTGGTACATGTACAGCTGGAATGGGGAATTGAGATTATTAGCTACTGTTCAAACTCACATATCTCCAACATGTCAAGTCAATATAACATCTGGAAGTAGGCAGGAAACTGCTTCGTTCCTATGAGTTGTAGCATAATGTAATATAGCCTAGCCTTCGTTAATAAATAAACAATCTAACACAAAAAGGATTTTTCAATTCAAACCAGTAGTTCCTGAAATTAGGGCGTTCAAACAAAGAAAAGCAGCTTTATAATATTAGTATAGATATAAATATAGTATCACAATATAACAGAAAATGGGCGTAAAGTAGCTAATTGTTGCGTTTCGTACAATTAGCGCTCTCACTTATCATACAGCCCGAATCCTAAGTTCCCCATTTCTTTTCTTACTTCCTATCCCCTTTGTTCCTTCATATCTGTGTAAAATGGCAACAATTTTGTGGCTCCTCTGGCGCTTTAAATGTTCAGGCAGCAATGATTATTTAACATCAGGTTACCTGCCTGCTCGTTAGTAATGATATCTTCATAAAAAGAATAGAACGAACAAACAATGGTCACATGTGACATCTGACGGTCGAGATTGTTGCCAACAATTTCGAAATCGTTACTAGACATGAATATATTATTCTTGGTTTAAATGATGTACCTACTACCACTTCCGAAATTACGAACTGTTAAAAATACATTTATATTTTATTATTTTTGCTTTAATTTTCATACTCATTTCAATTTTCATTTATATCATCTCCACTCTAGGAAGAACAAAAATTTAAGGCGAATTAAACGACTTCGTAGCTACCATCAGAAACTATAATGAAATATTTCTTAGAGATGCATTTAAGTTCGACCTCAGCCTTCATATTAAGCATTTAAGGAAATAAAAGAATATTAATATTGCCTTAACGGTAAATTATTTCAACGTAGGATTTTCCGTTTCATCACAGCTAACTTACCTTTATAAAACTAATGGGTATGGTTTGTTCATCTTTGGAGTAGTGACGTGCAACTTTATACACCGTCTCTGGTATGTACTCCAGCACCAAATTCAGGTACACTTCATCTTTCTGTAGACAAAATCAATATATTATTATTAAGAATTTTTTATACAAACAAACTTTATTAATTGTTTCATTAATTATTGATAAACTAAATATTGGTCGGTTTTAGCAACAAGTGAGTTTAGACTATATCTAAATACGTACATAATGTAGAAATATGGATGTGAAAGTTTTAGAAAGTAATATTACATCTTCATAAATAATAATTTTTCAGAATTGCAAAAGCGAAATATACAAGTAAATTAAAGTGTATAAAAAGTATGACAAAGTATTGTATATTATTATAAAGAAAGAAATGAAATAGTTAACTCAACATCTTAATTTTATCAACTGTGAAATTTTGTAATGTCTATTTTAAATAGCTTTAAGTATAACATAAAATTACTACGATATTTTTTTAATTTGAAAATTAACATGTTCGAAACAATGGGACATTAAATAATAAATCTACTAAATATATTCATTAGTAATACCTACCTAATATAAATAGAACATATTTTTATGATAGTTAAATTTTCAAATTAATCTTCATAAGTAAATTATATTATTATAAATATTTTTAAACTTCTGTAAATTGAAGTTAAGTATGTACATATATGATTGCTTTATATTATAAATACTAAAAAATTAGATGATTTTATTTCTTGTTTTAAAACACTTTAGTTTCTTCCTAATCCCAAAGTTAATTCAAATATACTCAATGTTTATATTAATCAAACCCACATAAATCTCTAGCATGTCAAGACAAAATAACATCTGGAAGTAGGCACAAAACGTGGTCAATCTTTTATTTTACATATACATATACTATGACAATATAGATAAGACTACTACATACATTTGTTACAAATTAAAACAAAAAAATACATATAAAAATCGTTTTACAGAATTTTAAGCTTCAGATTTTTTTACAATGATGATTTACTTTTTTTATATATAAAAATTATGGATTTATATATAACTTGTAATAAAAATCGTAATGCGTTTTTATAAGGCTTGCAAAGAATTTTTAAGTGAATAACGTAATGAACGTATATAAATAGCTAACTGACTAAATTGGCTCACGTCCAAAGGTTTTTGGCGTTTGTACTTAAAGAAACTACTAAGGATTGAGTCTTGACCTTGAACTAATAACGTGACTTTTATATTACAATGTTTTGATACTCTGATACCAGTATTACGCAGTATGAATAGCTAGTGAGGAAGTAAAAATATTTCCTGAAATAAAAATGAATATAATATCACACTAATTGTAATATGTACTGTATGTTTATACACTTTTAGTGTTCAGAGCAACAACACCCTTTTAGAATTCCCGTTTCTTCACCTATTCGTAATCTTTTTATTAAGAATTTTTTATACAAATTGTCCGAAGTAATTTAATACTAATATATAAAAAAACCTTTAGTAATTACTTCTTTTTTTAATGGAATAACACAATTTAATTATGACATGTAATTAAAATGAACAAACTTAACGCTTTTAACAACATGTATAAAACCATTTGCACGGGTTTCATTTGTAGGCATAATTAAATAAGTTTTTAGTTCTCACGGCTTAGTAACTCAGAGACAAGGTTATTATAATTCTATTTAAATTAAGCGAACTATTTTATAGACATTTTTGTAACTGATTCAATATCGCTTATTTATTACTGTAGTAATTCAAATATTATAACTTTAAATTTTACTCCCTTGATGGAATATGTGTGCTGGAAACACAGTGTGAACATTTTGAATAGTAACAAAACCGAGGTTAGTTATTTCTTACATTAGTAGTCACAATTGCAACACACTATTGAAGCGATTAGTTTTGCACCTTTTGATATTATGATATTCTTAACAAGTTTCGAATAACGTGCTTGTGACCTAAGCTGAATTCTGATGCTGCCGATGGAACATGAATATTTGAATATGTCGATTTCAATAACATAGAACACGTATCAAACATTACGCTGTAATAGTTCTTCATAAATAAAAAGTGCAAACAATGGCAATGAAAAATTTTATCCAAATAAAAAAAAAACACAAAACTCAAGCGGAACTCAAGTTTCTAAAAATCAATTTGATGGTTAAAAATCAGACGCTTCGTCTAGATGATCATGATAATGGCAGTTTCGAGCCTCAATCGATTTCAAACAAAAGCTCATGGCTGATGACGTGATTAGAACTCGCTTTCGATAACAAAGTTGCATCAACACACAACCGCACAAGGCTTCGTAGGTCACCGACCGATATTTTACTAATTCAAGTGGGTAACTTTGAGATGAACAATGAAATATGTAAATCGGTAACCTTTGCCAAAAGTTGGAAAGACCTATATGTGCGTTAGCACACTAGCTTAATAATCTTATTTGTTCATTAGACATACTGCGACTTCTAGAGACTGCATTGCGTTTAGCAGAGAGCTAACTGCGTCGGGCACTGCCACCTTTCCCCAAATAAAACATACAAATAACATACTCTTATTAATTGAACGATTAGCATCACATGGTATATAACATAAATAATGGTATTTATAGAACCAAAATTAAACAAAATTCAGTACTTGTGGTTAATAAAATGCAAAATATCCGCCAATGCAGATTTACCTTTTCTCCACTAGAGTAAAAGAAGTATTTCAACTTGACGATATTACAGTGCTCCAGTCGTCGCATGATTTGCAGCTCTCGATTCTGTAATTCGATTAGGAATTTTAAAATAAATCTCTTAACACACACAGATTACATAAAGGTGAGACCGTATCGTGATTCTAATGCGCGGTTTAGTGTATTCAACGTGACTCATCGGTCTATTGTAGTGGGTAATGTATCTTTTATTATTAAATTACAATTTAATTAACAAACGTCTTCAACAAACAAAGAAGCAACGTATAATTTTAACATGTGATTACTCCACTATCGACATTTTGGGTACTTTAGATAACTAACCTTAAACCTTTTGTCCTGGAGCACCTTCTTGATGGCAATGAGCTCGCCAGTGTCGCACAGCTTGGCCTGGTAAACGACGCCGAAGCTGCCGTTACCGATGAGCTTCATGTCGGCATAGCTCACCTCTTGCGGCCTGTCCGGGCCCTGGCCCGGCGTCGCCACCACAGTCGTCACCTTCGAGCCGTCCTTGCCTGGAAAGAGCATCGTTGTAAACAATAACTGCAAATACATCATGTATAGTACACTCGTGAGGATTAACAGATGCGACGCCCACGTTCATTAATTACTCCTATTCATGGCAGATGATAAATAGATTTGAAATTGTTTAATATATTTTAAAAGTTTATATTAATGAATGATAATAAAATACGTCTAGTTTTGAATTTGTAGAAATTTAAGAAGTTTTAATGCAAATTTCGATGCAAAATAAAATTTTAGATGATTTATACAAAATTTTAGAAAGAGTCTAAGAAGAGTGGTCTTCCGTTAGAAAGAATTATATACCTATTTTATTAAGTTCTTTTCTCATAAAAAATATTTCTTTATTATTATAGTACGAGTATTTGTACGAACAATACATTTTGTTCTACAAGGTTTCAAACTCAACACTACATGTATCTTTAAAAAACCGTTCGATCTTCCCCCCACTCACCTTACCTATTTTATTAAAATTATAATAAAACCAGCAAAAATTAGTATCATTAACCGTATAATATTTACAAACATAAAATTGCTAAGAAAATAACACGAAGATAAGCGTAATGAATCATTATCATCATAAAGTATATCATTCATTAAGTCGTACTTACAGAATGATACACAAAATAAGTATCATCAATCTTTCGTGATAAGACATATTACTAAATAATTCTCATAGATTACAGGTATTCGGTGGAGAAGCATTTTTTTCAATAAATATTGAGTAGTATTGAGGTAGTTATAATGTTACTTATACTGTAAACATTGTAGAATATTTGTTATCTCCTAGGAAGCATGGTGATGAACAGATATAATTACTTCAATTATCGTTCTTGTCATAGGTAGTGCTAATTGTATATGTTATCTTCACTAGACAACACTGAAAATCCAAACTTATTTTACATTTACTTTCGTTAATTGACCAATGGTATTTCTTAATTTTGCTTTATTAAATTTTTTAATGAGGACTAATAAAAAACAAATTGAAGCTGGGACTTTACCTTCGAAACTAAGATCGCTATTTTTATCGTCAAAACTCGTTTGAAGGTACATGATTTTATCCATCTTCTCGTTTTTATGACATATAAAATGAAATATTCAAACACGACATAATTTTACACAAAAAAATAATACAAGTAAAATATACATATAAAACTCATCATGAATGCACATTGACAGGAAAAAAGCCAACGAGAATATAATATCTTAACAATAAAAAAAATTATGACCAAACATTGTCACCTCTTATTGAAGTTACTATTAAATATTATATAAAAACACGTTTGAATTAACTAATACGTGCTTGATTCAGTAATTATTTTCTTTTTTATATCAGTATTTTTTAAATCGTTTTACCACCGATTCTTAAAACATTTGGAAAAAGCCAAAAACATTCAAAAGTATTAAAGTGGATAAAAATCGTATGTCAAAATTTCCATCTATGCCTTAATTTACAGTTTAAAAAATCATGTTAAAATAGAAATAATATAATACAAACCTTTGTTTGTCTTACTACATTGAGATAGAACTGATAATACGATAAATGAATATTTATTTATTTTATTTGACACAATGACGTACACGATAATCGACGATATTGTAACGAAATGCCTAAGAAAAATTTAAGAACAAAGAATTGAAGACGATGCACTTGCCGAGCGGAAGTTATAATTGAAGTTTTATCGGTCACGGTGTTTACTTAAACTAATCATCATGATTAGACAAACGTGAATAAAATTTAAGTAACTCTAAGGTAAATTTGCTCGACAGAAAAACGTGATTTTAATAGACCACAACATTCACTAGTTTACTAATTCAAAAAATATTATTAAAAGGAACATTGAAATGAAAGTTTTGTTTTCATGATAAAAACAACTTAAGTTATACGAATACCACTAAATTACTTTTTTTAGTTATAGGGACGTGGACACGGCGGTAAAATGCACGCATGTTCACGGAACAACGGTCAATTGGCTTGGGACTAAAATATAGGATCGATATTGTAAGCTATACTTAAGTTCGTTACTATTTTTAAAATGTGTGTTCTATATCTTTTGGATAAAACTGTAATGTTTTTGTTTTTACTAAATTAAAAAAAAACTATGTAGATCATAATATAATGTAACATGAGACAATATAAGAACTCTGGATTTAATGAATCCTCTTTAAATATAAAAACTATACTATGCAAAAATTCACTGACTTGTGGGAAAAAAGATGAATTAATAAAAAAATGTAATACATATTTAGCTTTATACTGGGAAAATAACGTCACAAATAGACGTACTATGCCAAGGAACAAAAAACAATACACATTGATTTTTGCAGTCATTAAAATAGACAAAAGCAAAAAAAACATTCCTTACAGCATTCTCATTATGCAAATCCGTTCAAATGTTTATATTTTAGTTACTATTTAAAGACTGACTGGAAGTAAGTCTAATATAAACATTCGATTGTTACAATTAGAACACGATACAATTTCAATTCACAAACTGAAAGTAAAACCCATCTGAAACTGAAAGTAAACCCATCATCCATCATACTAAAAATATATCAAGCAAACATATTTTTATTAATGAAACTAATTCTTTAGTTTATCTGCACGTTGATATGCTCGTGTGACACAGTAATGATTTAGTTATAACCACCATTAATCCAAAATCTAGTAAGCAGTAATGATTGCGTAGTTAATTTTTAATTTGTTAACATTATATAGCAACAAAATCGACGGGATTAAAATTGATGACGAGCAATTTATATGAGGTATTTACAGCTCTTGAGAACGATTGTCGATCCATCGAATTTTTAAAGCTCGATTGTTATCGATTCACGAGTTCGCTTTCTACTACGCCTATCAGCTTCAATCATCATAAACTATCAACAATATTCATATGGAAACAAATTATTATGCGGTCTACGCTAATAATTGTCATGAGCAAGAGAAGTGTCACCAAAATGCGCGAATGGTCATAAAATCAACGGTATGTAGGTAACATGATCATAGCATTATCAAAAAAATCTTATATCAAATTGTATAAAAAATAAAATGAATCGAATGAAAAGTATATTTTTTACTTGTATGTATAAAATAATGTCGTCTATGTAGGTACTACATTTTTTGAAATGAAGATGAATGATATCGAGATTTATAATAAAATACTGAAATATTTAAAATATTGCTATCTTTCTGAATGCTTCGTCGAAGATTGGTATTATGCATTACATAATACCACTCTCCGTGTCAACGAAACCGCGGACATTTCGAATAATATATAGATTCGGCGATACACATACATACTTCGCAAACCTATATACCTGACATGGACGGGTAAGCCGACGAAACGTTTTCACAACAAATTTAATGGTGCGCAAATTGTCGCCTCCCATTGACCGACTTCAGTTTATTACGACTTTATACTTGTATCTGGTTATTTTTCTTCTATTTTTTAAATATATTCTTGTTAAGATTTCATACATTCATAAATTATATTATAAAAACTGTTTAAAAATTAATTAAACAGTTACTGTCATTGCCATATTAAAATAAGTTTATGTTTTAAAAAAATGTGGCGTTTTCTATTAATATGTTGGTATATAATGATTTTAGTCTTTCGAAATTTATAGTCATAAACATAGAAAATACCCAATAAAATAGGTAGTAGTTAAATAACTATACCGGTATACCCTATACCGGTATAGTTATTAAATTAACCACTTTACACGACACATTTGTGTACTCTTTAGAACAATATTTGGAATGCAAGATTAGGTAGCCTTTCAGTGTCGCTATAAAGGGAATAAAGTACATTAGATAAACATGATGATAAACAAGGGTGTAGAACGCTTGGCTTGCGTCAATAAGAGTTACTAAGGGTGTGGCTGCGGAGTCTTTCAATTTGACTTTGATGGATACTATGCCCTCAAGTTAACGAGACATGAACAAACATAGACATTCTAGAAAAAAAAAACAAAAATCTTGCACATCATTTTAAAACATTTTACGTGTAATAATTATGTTTGCTTTCACTTAAATCCATACATCGCATTCTTACCAAATTTAATAAATAACCATACTGCGACGTGATAACAAAAAATATATTTAAAAAATGTATAAATAATACATAAGTTTATTTCGTAAAACATTTTTGCGTCGCGAGCAAGGTAACAACGTTTCTATAAAATTTGTTGAATGCGTGTCTATCTTTTCAAAGCCACCGGGAGCTCGCTATTGACCTACAAAGAAGAATTTTAAGTGTACATACGCAAACATAGAATGTTTGTGTACAGGGCAAGCATAATATAATATTTACCATATATACCCCATTTACACGATTATTTTTGTTCCCGGGACACGAATTAATATTAAACGGGGTAAACTTTAATTTTAACAAGCTGCCTAATCCGACAACGCCTATACTTCATAATCAAGAACTTTTTATATTTGATTCTAAGGGTTTTGGCATCTTGGACAATAACGTAATTTTAACTTTTACGTTATGTGTACGTTAATTTTAATTCTTTTTTGTTGTCTGTCTATTGTTCGCCCATTTATCACGATCGATTTATCTAAATAATAACATTTAATATCATTTACAAATTTGCGCCCATCGCTTTTGTATGAAACTGAAATAATAAGGAATATTTTTATTATACTTGAAAACAAAGTTTAAATAGCTTTTTAATCATCGACTGCTATCGATTTCCAGGTAGTTGTTGAATTATTTGGCCACGTCAATTTGATATACGACGACATGGTGTTTTAAAACTACTTTTTACATTTCTTATTTATTTTAAAGTACAATAAAAAAAATCAACACGACGACATCATCGATAATAATTGTAACGAAAAGTTTTATCTTGATCCTCAAGACTCACTTATGTTAATATTAATTTTAAAACGATAATCTTATCACTTAATAAAAAGTAGTTGGAATTTATAAAAAAAATCTAAACTTATTTGCTGCTTAAACAGTGGGGTCTATTTTGAAAACTCCCGAAAATTTCACAGGTAAAATTACCAAATGACTGTACTGGTACGAATATTTGGTATTACATATTTTAACATTTCAATATTTTAAATATGTCATTTAAGGGTTTATATTTATGTTTTGTTCTCAACGATTATATATATTAATGTAAATTTCATTTATAACAAATAAATAATTTATGACATAACATCTTCTTGATTAAAATTATTTTGGATAAGATTTTATTCACAAATAGATATGCAATGTGGATAGATAAATTTATCTATTTACGTTTGTCAACTTACAACTCAAGACTTTAAGTTTATTAATGTATATACATAAAACAAAATTGTTTCTAAAGTAATACTGGTTAGTTTGTAATAGGTAAATCAAAAGAAATCATCGTAAATAATAATGCAATACAAGAGAGTTTAGAATGAATCTAAAATGACTAGATTTTTAATGGTATCGATGGTATCTAAGTAAATGACAAAATAACATCCAATATAAAATTATCTACTAACACAGACACACAAACGCATTACTAAAACATGTAGGATTTGCAATGAGATGAAATTAAGAAATATTTCAGGTAACAATCCTTAAAAAGGGTCTTCTATAATGATGTATCAAATTTCCAATATTTAAAGGATTATTACCTCCTTATGATGTGATTAAAAATATTATAAAGTTTTTATGAAAATGTGATAAAACTAAAAACTACAGCCGAGCTAATTTGTGCGCCACATCTCTAGCACTTACGATGCGAGGCGGCAGTTTTCTTATCCGAAGCCAGCTCGGTCTTTTTAGGTGTATCCACGTCGCCTGTGCCGCGGCAAAATACAAAAGCAACATTAGAACACTGAAATGGACATACATGTATGAAATAGTAAACAACGAGTATGATCGAATGATTCACATGAAGGCATGATGGGTGAACCGAAAACAGACTAGCTTAGATGTTTTACTTTTTGTTCACAATGAAACTCACTGATAGTACGCCGCAATTTCTTACAAAAAGAAGAAAGGCGATCACGCGCGCGGCTCAATTGGCCGCTTTTATCGGTGTCAAGTAAACGTAGCAATGAAGGTTCGGAACGGGCGGTCATTTCGCTGACGGGCCGTAGAGCCATACTCGCGGGCCCGTCGGAAACTCTCAAAGTGTCCAAGCATACTGGACCACCGGGACACTCCAGTTTGACGGAGGATCGCACGCGAGCGCGCGTCGTAGCAAACTGCCGGTAAACAGTGCGACACCCCGCCCCGCAATGTTGAACTCCGCTCTCACGAAAGTCATACACGACTACAAACTATTCTAACTTCATGTGTATCTCTAGTACATGATTTTTGGTTCGGTATCACGATCGACCAATTAAGAAAAAAAAATAGCTTGTGTACATATGTATTGAAAGCTTTTATTGACACTGGAAATTATTTCAAAAAAGATTTTTTAACTTATTATCTGAAACATACAGTCACTTACTTTTTATTTTATATGCCGTAGAGTATTTTAATAAACAATATTTTCTATTTATTTCAGAAAACCGACCGAAAAACCTGTTAAAATCTAAAAGTATATAAATATAAATATATATTTCTCTATTTAAGGACCTTTTAGAAATAAATAAATAGAAAATCAATTTTAATACATAGATTTAATCAGGTGGACGTCATATGATACCGCATGTCATAATCGTGTCGGGTTTGATCAGTATCACAAAGCATGCGCGCGTGTTCTTCTCTTTATACTGTCGCTGATAATTTAGTCATGTGACGTCATATATTTTTAAACCGTATAAGCGTTAAAAAATTTCGTACACAAACTTAAACCGCTTTCAAAGCAGTTCACTCACTGGATCCTTTATTATAAAAACGTGTTAGGATATTTTTATACCATTGTAATTCAAAGTTTAAACGTGTGTGGTCTTTTTTGGAGAATATTTGTTAAAAGTGGTATCAAAACTGTTTCTTACCTTTCTACTATCTCAGAAAATAAGTTCAATATTTAGTGCAATTACTACTACTGGTGACTATTAAATAATAAAAATTTACAATGAGATTCACAAAATGAAATATTATTATGGTATTCAATATGTAATGTTTGCCGCATTGCGTTTGACCATTTTTAACTTTGTTCTCGACTTCGGTAACGTCGGAATCTATCGCTGAAAAGATTGTTAAACCCTAGACTCCGACATTTCTTCCTAGATTCCTGACTTATCAAATCAAAAAACTTTTCAGACAAATCTTCCTGAGTAATTTATTTAAAAAACAATTAAAGCGGAACACATCAATTAATTACACTCGTCGGGTGTATAATTTCTCGGACGGCGGACAGTAGATAGGTACGTAAGCTATCTGTGGTAATAAACTCCTGAAAGTGGTTTTCGGGTCGCTATAAGTCAGTGAAGTCTGCATACACCTTATATTATATTACATATATTTGAAATAAAAATCGCGTATTCAACTCAATCTGATATTAATAAGTTCTTCAATAAATTAATATTGTTT
Source organism: Hypolimnas misippus (assembly GCA_037950945.1). Lineage (NCBI taxonomy): Eukaryota > Metazoa > Arthropoda > Insecta > Lepidoptera > Nymphalidae > Hypolimnas > Hypolimnas misippus. The sequence continues at coordinate 7,672,387 of JBBEEQ010000019.1, forward strand.
TAGAAGAACCGTAACCTCTCTATTCAAATATTTCTATGCTGATAAGTTTTAATGTGTCTACCTACAAAAAATCAAATTTAGAGACATCGATGTATTCTGATAATGCATTACGTATTTAACATTATTCAAAAATTTTTAGGTCATCTAAATAACATAGAAAAAAGTGTTTGAATCTAATAGTTAGAAAATTGAATTGTGTTCCATATTTATGAAAAAAATATTATTAGTTAAAACTCTTTACTAGCTAATCTGCTTTTAATTAGATAAACTTTTTATTAAAATAGAAAAGAAATGATGGATATATACTTCTTCAAACAGATTTATTAAGACGCCATTTTCTCAAAATGAAGTCCGAGTGGCTTAGCATAGTATTGCTTATCAGCGTCCATTTATGATGTAATGATCCTTAATAAAAAAAAAAAACAGCATATAAAACTCTAAACGTCTATTTACTATATTTATTTTATTTAAATTTTTAAATTACATTTGAATTACATATTTGTTAAACCAAAAAATAATAATAATTTTCAGCCTTAGCTATTTTAACCTGTTTGACACTGCCTTAAAAGAAAAAAACAGGTCATATGAAAAAAAATGATCCCTTAGTAATGTAAACCATACTAATACACGATTCCTACGCATGGCTTACAAGAGTAATTATTCTATTGTAGGGGTTTAGGTGACATATGACGTAATGCTGTATGGTTAAAGAAAAATATACCTTATTAACCAACTGTTCCTTATCCGGTGATAGTATTTAAATCATATAGCAACAGATAAAAAAAACAAAGATAAACGAATTAGATTCGCGCGTTGCGTTTTTCGTAATATTTTGTACATTCCAAAATAGTCATTAGTTTGAAATAAACAGGGAAATTGTTTATAAATAAAACTTCATTTGATCTTTGCTTTTAAAAAAAACCTCACGTCTTTTCGATAACCAAAATAAGTTTGAAAATTTTAACATAAAATAGAAGGATTAAAATCTTTTTTTTAATATTTAAAGCTATTTTAAAATCGATATCATTAATTGAATCGATATAGAATATACTTTGTTTAAAATTCTGTTCAAGTTTTCTGCAAGTCTAGAGTATAATGTACACATATATTTGTCTTTTATTGAAAATTATATTATTATGTACTTTTATACGTTTCTTATCACGAGGCAAAAAAAAAATTCCTCGGAAAGTGCAATGTTATTGAACGTAGCAAAACTTTGTCTTTTCAGCCAGGAGCGTCAATCAGTGATAGGTTTATAAATTTATTTTAAGATTGCAATAATATTATGAATATATCACTCTATTTTTGCTAACATGCAATAAACATCGAAAAAAAATATAGTTAAAACTAAAAGTTATTATCCAAATTAATGTAAGCTTGAGATAATTTATTTATAGAAAAAGACTATCCGTTTCGTAGATTTTGTTTAGTCCGGGGATTTTATTAAACTTATTGATCGTAAATTTTGAATACTAGTTAACGATGGATTCTACGATACGAACAAAACTTTGTTAGATTTTTCTTGTTGAAAGTTATTATATTATATTAATAATATTATTACCTTATTTGTATATTTAAAGCATACAATTTTTAACCGACATAAAAAAATGTTTGTTTTATGTTTTTCTTACCTCAGAATTCGATGATTTTATTATTTTTATTTCAGATTGGTCCCATAGATTTTTTTATAAAAATAGGTTCAATAATTTGGTTTTTCAATAAAAATAACGAACGAAATTATGTATTTTGTTTTGTTTGTTTTATGACGAATTAATCAAACGAAATAATACTGCAGTAGATAAAACATAAGACAATTGGATTGTAACTTTTGGCGAAGTTAGAAGGATTCCCTGCACGCGAGAATCCACGAGAATCAGCTATTCGATACGCTTTCGCTTTCTAGCTGTGTATTGATTTATATGTTACGCAGTAAGTGATCAATCGACGCTTTAGAAGTTTATCTCTATATCTATGTTGTTAAAACTAAAACTGTTAACAATAGCTTTTTAAAGAAAGATTAATTACGAAGCAAAAATTAATATTAATTTTATTTATTAAATCCGTTCTAGTGTTATATATCTTTAGTCCGTATTTCTAAAACCTTTCTTGTTAGTTTATTCATGTGTTCAGAATTATAAGTTAGCTAAAATAATATATATATATATATATATATATATATATATATATATATATATATATATATATATATATATATATATATATATATATATATATATATATATATATATATATATATATATATATATATATTGTATAAAAGTACCTATTCATTAAAGCATAAGTTAGATATTCAACAGAACGCTCATACAAGACTAGTTCATTTCCTAGTCACAGTCCGAGGCACATCCATTGTTAATGTAAGGTGACACCTGGCGCAGGCTGCATGGCATACGCCAGTCTCTTTTCAATATTACGAAGGCGATGTTGTCGAAACACTATCCGCGCATAATAGAGAAACCGGTCACACCATCTCTGACGCATCTCGTACGTCATACGGTGCACTATTTTACTGACACACTAAATTGCTACGAAATAAAATTGAGATCATTACAAGAAAAAAATGTTTTTTAAATTAATAATTCTAAATATAAAGAATAAACAAAAATAAACAAAACAAAATATAAAGAATAAACAAAAGCAAACTTTTAGAAACAACAAATGTTTTATTTCTAAAAGTTTGCTTTTGCCTTTTATACAGAGTGAGTGAAAAAAGCAGCAGATTACAGCTCATTTAATTAAATAAAAAAAATGGTAGATGTTGTACGGGATGGAAGAGAATTGCATTAAAATTATTTGCAGGCAATTTTATAGTGGTATAACCAATTTTGTGTGTCAACGGGGCCTAAAATAACGTCAAATCTGGAGCAACCTTAAATCAGAAATTCATATTTCTTGGAAACAGAATTAAGTATTATAGATATAAAGAATATATAAAAACTATATAATATACGAGAATATCAATATAAATAGAGATGAAATATGAAATATAATTACTCATTCTTCTTTACATATTTATTTTAAATAAACACAATTTAAATAAAAATCTTAATCTTGCTTAATTGCTATAAACAAGATCGTTCGAGAAAGTACGGATTTTCTTAATATTTAAAAAGCCGGAAGTCTAACGTCCTCCACATTCCTATCCTTAGCTGCATATACCTGTACCTTTATCCTACAAATGTCCATGGGCAGCGGTGGTGATCATTTAACATTAGGTGTTCCGCCAGCTCGTTTGCCAGATATTTTCTATAAAGTAAAATAAAACCCAGATTCGAATTTTGTATTGATACGTGTTATGTAAACATAATGAAACAATAAAATTAAATGAATAATCTACATATATCGAAGTAAATTACATTTTCTGTTATTTAATCGAGGTATTATTATTCTACAACTTTTCAGCATGACTTCTACAGAGATTTGAGAAAAATCACAGGCTGCAAGTATTTTAATAATTTCGCTTCGATTATATTTATTTGTAAACTGAAAACGTGCTTTAGTTTTTATAAATGTATTATTGAAATCTTGCCTTTTCAATTATCTGTCTGGTGATATATTTTATCAAACGCTTTAAAATTCTATCCTTGACGCGTATGATGAGTTTATCATATCAACGTTTCATACTGTGCTTATTAAGATAAAACATTGCATTTTCTGAAATTGTACCATGACTAAAAATAAACCGACAATTATTTAAAGCGTCAATTCTTATTGAAACGGGTAAATGGTTGAATAAAATCTATATTGTAGGGGAAAACATTGGGGTTTTCCCAGTGGAATGTCACCATAGCAATAGCAAGTCAATATAAAAGATGGTTTTACTTCAAATTGTATTTGTTTTATTTTTCTTCTTAGACTGTGCAATAAAACAGTAAGAAATAAATCTCTACGCAAATAATTTTAGGCAAAACTCCAACTCAAGACATACCTGTCAGTATAAAATTTTTCAACAAAGAAACGCAAAAAAATCCAAAACATATAGAAAAATTAAAACGAAAACAAAACAACGATATGTCACTCATTCGAGTTGTGACGTGAAATAAATATTCACATAGGCAATTATTGAAATGAAATTAAATAGATATGTATGATGCAGCCGATACAGATGACACAGCGATAATAATATAACACGAACATTGAGGTATGGTTGAAACGCAGTTTATTTCACGGCGTTTTTAAGGTTCGGTACTCAAAGCGTGTCTACGAGACAGTTCGTTCGTTCGAGTTCGTTTTCTTATTTAGTCTCGTCTGATTTTACTATACAATAAAATTTGTAACTGGTCAATGATTACTCGCGCATCAAAAAAATACAGTACAAAATTTATGGCGGTATTCACAGTTGTGCTGTTGCGGGTCTAACTTAAAATCTGAAGTGAGCCTTCTAGAAGTCGAATTATCTATACATACAAAGATAACGTTGTGAAGTCGCGAGCAAAAGCTAGTTTACATTAAATTTCGAACTTATTCTTTGCAGATTCAAAGGACAAACTTGTAAAAGAAAAAATTAAATAAACAAACTGCATAATTTGAAAATGTTGATTAAAAATAATAAAAAATAAAACTAACTTTCTTCTACCTATACAAGATTATTATCTTTTTCAAATTTCATCTTTTTAGTGCTGTAGCTTCTCTTGGCACTTGCTTCAAGAGATTCTTCAACCATGATTGGTGCTTGAACTTAGAAGTCCGATACAATAACGTCTTTTCAAAGTCACTAATGCCCAAAAATAAAAAAACGATGAAAAAATTACGTTACTTCATGTTATGTCTACCGAATTGATTACTGTATCAATTCAGTAGAAAATTCTTCTGATAAATCTGTATTTATTTAAATAGCACGATACGAGATTTATTTATGATCGTCCCAGACGTACCAGGAAGGTGTTTAATGAAGAAGTTTCGCACAGTTAAAAACACAAGTCAATGCTATACATATTTCACTATAATATATGTAAATCGAATCTAACGAATCGGTAATTTTTTTTCAAAATTCGTTAAGAACAGAAATATGATATATTAACGTGAGGTTTTCCATTGGTCATGACGTCTCAAGACTAATTTTAAAAACATTATAAAGAAGAAATTTATTTGTTTGCATTCATTTCTCGGACTCATGCAACTAATACGATTTATATGAAACTTCACATTATTATAGCTTAAAGTTTCCAAATTGTCATAATTTATGTGAAATATATTGTATAATATACGAGATATAAGAATGACGATAGGAGTAATCGTATATGTACTTTCGTAGCAACACTGTCGATACAACAAGTAATATGTAAAACTTTATATAGCGCTGGGAATAGTGCAAAATCGCGTAACTAGCTTTTCCCATAAAGTCTACATTTGAACCAAGTATTAAATTACATTATTGATAAAAATTAAGCCTTATAGGTATTTTCCATTACGCAGTGTATTGTTTTTATAGTGTCGCCGATATTAAGTCAAAATGTATCTATGGTGAGTATTATTTTACAAAAATCGATGATAACATTTTTAGCTAGCTTCTGTTTTAACAACAAAGAAATTTAACATTTAATTCAAAGTCATCTTTGTTTCATAACTTATTAAGCAAAAGCTTATTACGCGGTTTAGCACTATCCCTGCCGATAGGCAATTTGTAGATACCAAAAATTTTGTACAAAAATTAAGTAACAGTAATTGTCTATATTTTTAGTTGATTCAGTGATCATTAGAATTGTTTCAAGGCCTGTGGAAATATTATATATAATAGAAACTTATTCACGAGTATATACCTACTGCATCCATTTGTAAACTTTAAACTATCATAATATGAAAGTTTTTGCGTAAATGTTTTTGAAAATTGAATAAACAATTTATCCCTTTATAACATTTTATTAACCCCCAATCCAAAAAGGAGAGTGTTATAAATTTGACGTGTGTTTGCGTATTTGTGTGCAAGTCTAAGGTATCGTAGTTTCCTAACGAATGTGCTAACTTTGACGCGGTTTTCTTGTTTAAAGGCTGATATAATTATTATAAGTTATAATTTATAAAGATCTGTTCAGATGTTCATTTTTCAGCTCTTTTCAAGTTGTTGAAAAGTTGTCTGATAAATATGTACTTGCCTAATCGACTCGACATTTACTATACCGTGAAAGATATCAAAATAACACAGTTGCATAACCTTGACCTGATGCCGCAGCATCACCTGGAATCAGCAGAATGCGTAACTCTTTTGTATGGTTTCGTATAGTGTACGCTATAATTTTAAATAAACACTAGTTTGTCAAGCAACACTGAATTATTGAATAGGTAAAATGATTTTATCTTCTGTGTTATTGACAGTATATCCGATCTTATCACATGTAAAAGTACTTTATCGTATAATTTTGAATATCAGCCATAAAACTGTGATGCCAATGGTTTTATCGTATTATGGAACACTACACGTTAAAACGTAATTAAACTCATATAGATAGATATTCATCTACATGAATTCCTTTGAAATAGTTCGAAAACAACATACCTACTTTGTCGTTCGAGATTCTGAGTTCAAAATAAAATGATATTAATTAAAATAAAATTTCCTGTAACTACATCTTAATTCAATAATGAATGCAGAAAAAAAAAATAAGATTTCAATTACTCGGTAAGTAGAATTTCGTTACACGATGTGTTCATCATTATGAAAAAAAAAATTGTGTAATGTTAAAAACGAAACTTTAACATGTAACGATTGCATTATATAATTAACCGATCTCTAATTAATGCAAGTGACAAAACCACGAGATTATGTCTTTTCATATTATTGGTATTTATTAACTATTATTAACATACCAATTTTTTTAGTTATAACCGCAGTTGATTCCGGAGGTTTCGTATGTCCATGACGTATGCCAGATTCGGCATTCACTGTATAAGTACCTCGACGCCGCAACATGGTTATTGCAAATTTTACAATTTCTACAAAACATAAAATCACTCACACACACCAGGTAATTAGTCATGTTCATTCACTGTTTATTAGAAACAATATGGTCAGGTTAATTGATTCATGATTATATGTAACGTCACTTACAAATCAATGAACTTGGTCGAGTAATACATATGAAACGAATGCATCATATTTATAATTTCATACGCGATGAAAATAAACCCGCACTAATATTAAATCGGCTAACAATTAGCGATGTAGCAACATGCACCAGCCGTGGCGACCACGTCTGCGACGCAAAAGTTTGAACGGGTGCCCGAGCGAAAGGCGAAAACCGAGAGTACGTTGGCACGGTTATGACGCGAATGACAGGATGGAGCGCTCTTGCCTCGACCGCGAGATAGCAAGATCGCCGCACTCACTGATAACGCGCCCGATAACGTTGACAAGTGGTCGTGTTAACCACTAGTGGGAACTAGCAACAATCAGTTGCAGGACATTGTTTTAATATTACAAAAGTACCAATAGTGGTCTAATAGGCAATTGAAATTTAGGATATTAATCATTAAAAATCACGGTCAGAAAGAAGCTATTTGATCAGTTCACATCAGTTCCTTCGTTTACCTTGGGTTCATTGTTAGACTTTTCTTTTCGTGCCTATTGATCAAACGTTTTGTAAAATATTGTCATAACTATGAGTTATGTGTGCATAGTGTTATGACACTCATAACCTAATTCAGGTCATCAATTTATATCAGTAGGGTAATTGTCGCTATCACAAATTGTCACACATATTTACGTCATTTCAATACTAAGCATAATGTTTTACAGTCACAATATTTCATATTTTGATAATGTTCGACAATTACCTCACAGAATGACCATATGATTGTCATTCATTTTCGCGACAAACTTATTGGTATTCTTTGGTGCACAACACTAATTGAAGTGGGTAAAAAGATTTTGTGATTCGGGCATATTTTTATGATCAAATTTTTTTCTAATATATTATTGCATAAAAATGTTTCTATCTTATATTATTATTACCGAAATGTAAACGAAATAAAAACAATGAAAGAAACGAAACAAAAAAACATTAAGATTTTTTTTCTGATTTCTAAACCTGTTGATTTCATTTGTGTAATATAAATGTTTTAAACAACTTCCACGTTCAAAAACATTTAACAGAATTGTAGCAGCGGCCTCATTAGTAAGCCATGAATCGTTGCGCCAAGGTTGCGTTGCAACTTTATCAAAAATGCAAACCTCGCGCCCCACGAGGTGTTAACCGTTACGGGACTTTAGGCACTGAATTTTTTATATACGTGCTTAATTTCAATCAATTAAAATAAATAAGTAATGACAAATTTATTTTATATCATTTTTATCGTGTCAATAAAAGAAATAAACATTAACAGTTTTAGTTATCGTTTATTAAGAATATAAGAAACAACACCCAACTCGACTGAAAGGTAAGATATTCTATAACAAAATATGAATTTCTCATTACACTTTACCTCATCACAAGCCCAATTTTTTAATAGGAGGCTCGCAGAATCTACGATTATCCTTTCCTTAAAAACAGAGTGTTAAAATATTTTCTTACGTAAAGTATTCAAAGAAAACATATGACGTACTTTATTTATAATCACTAGTGCGTATTACTTTACTTGCTTGATGCTCGACTTCTTTTTCCTTTTCACAGATTAATAAAAAAAAAACATAGTTCTAAATTCAGCTTGTTTTTGAATTAGACACGATATCATCGGCGATTGTAAAATGATTATCTCCTACTAAATGGGTTTTACCTCGACGCTTCCGGTTTATGATAAAGTCCCGATGGAAAACGAAGACGAAAACAACACCCGAACGCCAGCAACAAATCACTTGTGATTAATGCTATTGTAGTAACAAGACTATATAATTAAAAAAAAAAGAAGTCATTTTGATCTTTTAAGAATTTTATACACCCATTGAAAATTGTGCAACTTATCATTATCATCATCATCAGACGAATTTGATGACATATTATTTATCAAAATCGGTTAAGCCTTTGAATTATTTGTTACAACCAAACATAGAAAGAAACATACATTACATACACAACATCGCCGAATTATGCAAAAAGTACACATTTCAATTGGGCCCTACGTAATAATTCTATTGAAGTCGATTTTTAAGTCACCATTTTAAGATAAAAAATATTTATTTTAGTAAACACACCATCTTACAGACGTGCATTTATACGACTTCATACGCATAGACTATTTTTAGATAAATACCCTAGATCTACAGACGTAACGTACATGATTGTTGAGTGACATTTATGTTTATGCGATTTTTTATGCTAAAGATACTTAAAACAATATTTTAACCGTAGCTAAATTCTAAGCCGAAATTTAAAAGTAAGTTTGTACTAATATGTTTTTTTTATGAACGTTATTATTATATATGTATAAATTAAATAATTACTACTCATTTAATTTTAAACTTTCAACAACATATACCAAAATATTATAAAATAAGTTTTTTTCGTAATCTATTAAATGTCATTTTTTAAAAATATGTATTTTCCAATCTTTATATCATTATTATTTCGTCTTCTTTCTCGATTTTTACGTAGGTACCTTACATTCCTTTTTTTGTTCATTGAAGTAGACATTTCAAATTTTTGGACTGATTAAATGAGTGATGGTCCTACAAAGTTTATAAGTTTTGATTTATTGTACTTTTGTATTTAATAAAGGTTTTACTATATTATATTAGCTATATTTTCCTTATTTTATAATTAAAGGTATATAGTAAATTTTAGGTGTAAACCTAAAATTAAACTTTTTCTAAAGTTTGTCTTTTAACATTATTTCACAACATTAATGTTTAAGATTATCAGAGTCTTTAAAATCAAATAATTTGAATTGTGGGTAAGAAAAATTCTTTTTTCCAAAATTTAGTTTTTATTAAAATAAATCTTTAGAGCCTTTGGGCATTTTTGTTATTTACTATAGTTATTGAATAAAGCTTTAGACACACATTTAAATGGTACATTTAATTATGAAAATATGAATATCTAAAGAACATATCTAAAACGAAAAATTTGATATTTCCTGAATGAATTTATGAAAGTTTTTATATATATTTCATAATAAAATAAAACTCTAATGAATCAACACTAAAATTTTATTATGTATATAACATATTATATGAATAATATTTAGTGCTGATTCAAAGAGTACTCTAAACTGTGAGATAATTTTACAATGAAATGCCAAAATGTGTCACACCTGTAAGGGAAAACACATAATACAAAAATGGTCATATAGTGTGACAAAGAAATTCTCCTAAGATAAACCCTTCAATCTGATTGCTTATTTCAAATTAAGAGCCATTTTAAAAAGTAGAAGGTCACAAACTTTCATATGACACGATTTATGACGTGATATACTTATCTAACTTATTTTGATTTTAAAACCAGACTAGCAAACTTTGGAGAAAAATTCTATTGGACCAATGGACGAGTACATCCTTACAAACAAAAAATAATAGAAATAATTAAATTGGTTAGGCCATTTTCAAATAATTGGTAAATTTTCTTATAAAATCGAATCAAAAAAGATTATATTGCCAGTCATAGAGATTGCAGCAGCTGGTATAATGAATAATAACTATAATGTACCTAGTTAACTTTTAAGTAAAAAAATAATGCTAAAACAAAAAAATAAATCAACATAAATTGAAAATGTTAAATAATATTGCAATATGATTAATCTGAAATAAATTATTAATTTATTTTTTTACTTTTTTATCATTTGAACATATTTTATTGTTTATTATTGTATTGAAAATATATGAATAATTACTGTGTCACAATTATTAAATGGTGTAATCAGTAAATGTTGCTCTCATTAAACTATCTTAAAAACATGTTAATAGGTATAATAATTTGATCGACAAATGTCCAATTTAAATAAAAAATCTAAATGTCATTGTAATTGAAAAGTTTTGGAATTATTTCTAAAATAGAAATATAATATTGCATTTTCTTAGGCTGAATATGTAATGGCCTTAAGTCTCAAGTAGAAATAAGTAACTGGCACAACTAAAAGCCATAAACCAAAGAATTGAATTAAATTTATTTTTGACATGCATAGCTTTTTTAAGGTTACCTAGGTAACTGTTACCAAGTTACAGAGATGTTTTATATCAATTACGGGACTAAAACATAGAAATGTAATTTTCACTTAAAAGTTCATATAAAATAGTTGCACTTTAAGAAAGAATTCTTCAGAATTCTCACCTCAGCAGGAGTGAAAGAATGAAAAGTGAAAAGTCACTTTTGAATTTACTTTGGAAATTGATACTTAGTCTATGGATTATAAATAAGTCAGATATATCAGCATTTTTAGAAATTTATACCTTAAAAATATTAAAAATAATAAAAACAGCATACTTTAGATATAATGTGCTAAAATTAATTATATTAATCAAAAGTAGGTTAAATTATAGTGTTTACTTCTTTGTTTATCTAAGAAATTACTCGACCATTATTTTTTTATTATGCTAAAAAAAGACCGATTTCCTTATGATGAGTATGAAAACATGTCCTTATTTTATTTTAATTGTAATATAAAAACGATTTTCTTTGTCTTCACAGTATAAATTTGTTGTCAAATTTTCATCCAATAATTACATTTACTGAAATTAAATTAAAATAGTACTAAATTAAAAAAAACTAGTTTTTTTATTTTTTATTTAATATAATCTTAGCAATTACGAATGAATATGAATAAAATAATATAACTTATGTGTTTTTCTTTTAAGCAGTCTATAGTGAATAGAAAAATATGCTTATTGAAATACACTAACTGCTGTTAGTACAAAATAAAAATTAATAATTATAATGTAAAAAAAATTATAATTAGTGGTCCTATCTTTAATTACGTCATTAAAAAGTAACCTCAAAAACGAGTTAATTTATTGAGAATATACAAAATGTTACATAGTGGTAAAATTATTGAATTATGCTTATAGGGATCAGAACATGAAAAATGACGTATTCAGAAAGATAATCCAATTATTTTATGCTCGAATATTATTTTGACGTGATATCTGTCACTTAACAACCAGGGCTTATGTGGCAACCTAATCCAAAAGCTGTAGCCATTTTATATATTGAAATGATGTGAACATTTCGACATCGATATCGATTTCATTTCAAATGTTCAGATTTAATGAAATCTACGTCGATTTAAGACCAGCCTTAGTTAAGTGTCAGGTACAGAGAAATGTCACAGTCTAAGAAATCACGATGGCCGACAAAGAATGGTTAGGTGGTACTCACTGCTAATTTTTACGCCTCCTAATGGTTTCGGTGGTTGATTTTCAAATGTTTTTCGAACGGATTTGCTGCCCTCGGCGAATGACGTGGTCCTAGGGCGTCCGCTCATTATTATAGGTATAAAATAAACGGCCGAATCCTGAACTTCATAGATACTACTTCACATTTCTCGTTACCACCCTTGCTTGCACTCGCACTGAACTCTCTCACTTTGCCGACGAAATACAAAGTTAAGGATTCAATAGTCAAAACTATATCACTACAATATTGTTAAAATTATAGTAAAATTGTCTTTTTAAGATTTTACAAGATCATTTTGTTGGATTTTTAAATTTTACATCAGTAATGTGAACGACAAATTTTTAGTTTCATTGGACTTCACAGACTTAATGTTCGCTCGTTCATTCGGCTAATTTCGGCCTTCGCTCGGATCTTATTCGGACCTTCGATCAGTGACGTAATAGTTAACGTTTCTTTTAACGCCAAGTATTCTATTACATATTATTTTAATATTGATTTAAACATTTATATAAGAAATGTTTTTCCTTAATGTTTATTATCGTTAGTGTTTTAATAAACTGGTCGAATATTAAATATGCGAAAATGTCTTTTTAAATACATAACTCAGTATGTAAAACTTTAATAAAATATATTAATTAAATATAATAACATCTTCTCCCAAATATAATTTCGTTTTGTTATCATAGAAACGAATAAAAATCACAATTTTACAAAGTTGCTCTTAAGCACCATCTGGTTTAAAAGTATATACTTATACAAATGTCGATAAAACAGGTTCTCGTCTTGCTTGTATATCTTTATAGATAATAAACAAGATTCTCCATTTGAAATAAACGAAAAAAATATATATTCGATACTGATTGTCTATTTGATACATTATTTACTTACATGTAGGCCGGTCGTAGACATAAATCTAAACTGTAATGTATATGTAAATAATTTTAGGACAACGGTTAGGCTACTAAAATATTACGTTACATTAGTAGCGACAGGTAGGAAGTACTTAAGTCCATTCTATTATTAGTTTCATCATTAAATCTTTTCGACTTATTTACACAACCAAAATTATAATGAGTGATGAACCTTAATTATTGTGTCATTGGAGCTACTATATAAAAAAGTATAAGTATAAAACATAACAAAAATAAAGATATAAGAGTAGATCATGTTGCTATGAGATACTACGCAGTATAAAATTTTGTTATCGGTTAGGCGTGTGTGTTGTAAATACGATACGATGTATGTGTGCAAACAACAGCATGTCGTTTCACAAGTCTGTAAAAACCACATCAGTTGCGCGTGCACCGCGAAACGGGCGAGAAGCTCGTTTGTAGTTTATAGTTTTTTTCCGATCATGTAAATCAAGAAAAAAATAATTATAATTTAATAGTTAAGTGCCTGCTACCCTCAGCAGAGCAAAAATGGAGTGCTATACATCAGACAGTTGCGACAGCGATAGCAGAGAACAAAAAACACTCGACCTCTCAAACCGTTCATTGGACTGCGGGAGCGTATCGTCTGAATTGAAGAGTATAATAGACGAAAAGGATTGTGCTGATAGTAACAATTACGAAATATTGCTCCTTTATAGCAACCGCATCAAGTCTTTGCCCGAAGCTATTAACAAGTTTAGCAATCTTAAGATCCTGGATGTCAGTAACAATCGACTGAGCTCACTCCCTGATGTACTGAAGAATTGTCCACTTACATCACTAATAGCTAAACACAACGAATTAACCAATGAGTCCTTACCAAAGTGCTTCTTTTCTACAAAAAATACGTTAAGAGAACTTAATCTCAGTGGAAATAAACTTAATTTCTTTCCAGAACAAGTATTACAATTAGCGTCACTTAAATATCTTTACTTGGGTGGCAATAATATCATCAATATACCAAAGGATATATGGAAATTGAACAGGTATTAAAATTACAGGTATTATACAGGTATACTATAATATTATCAAGACAAATACTATAAAACAAGACTTTTTTTAAGAAAAAAGGGAACTGACTTACAAAATGCGTAAAAAACTTATTTCTGTATTTTGATATTAAAATCAAACTACTAAACTGATTAAGATTAAAATTCTATGGCACTAATCGGAGAGTATATACTTTCAAAAAAAAAAAAAAAGAAACAACCAAATCAGTTCAGCCGCTCTCAAGTAATCGGTGAACATTCATAAAAAAATACAATAAGTTGTAAAAATCCAAAACTAACATATAGTCACTTGACTTCTTTAATAGTGGCACGTCTTTAGACAGTTTGTTTCAATCTAAAAAACATATGGACTTTATAAATTATATTTCAATTTTAATCAGTTTACATTTTTCTTTTGTGTGGCGGTTAGCGTTTGATGATAACCGAATATTGCATCATGTAACGCTTTAAAATTATACTTGTAAGTTTAACTCTCGTAACTGATTTTATCTCTCTATAACCTGGTAACAGCTACCTAGGTACAGAATTGTAAGCTACGAGTTCCAAGCTTGACAGTAAATTCTTTCAGTTGTAAAAGCTTAACAATTATGTATATATTATGAAAGGATGTTAGCAAAATTAACAAGCGTAATTCTCGCCATATAGATATTCAACAGTACTATGGCGCACTTTACAAAATAATTATTTAAACATGTAACTCTTATTAATACCTATATTAGGAATAATTAATATATTTAGAAATTAACATTTGGGCGGTTCTTAATCTGGTCTGTTAAAAAAAAGAAAAAAATGCTAATCAATTAGATGCTAAAACAAGGGCATCGATTGAATGATAGTTACTGTAATAAAATGTTACACTTTTTAACAAAAGATCTGCCGTATCTTATGCTTCTGAAGCTACTTTGTTTTTTAGTCCGCTTAAAATACGACATTACCTAGATCTTTAATTTTACCACAGCTGATTTTGGTATATCTTTCTAAAGCTGAGTCGTCTGGACTTAAATTTGGTCGACGAATACTCGCTAGCGACGTGTCATGATGCGATAAGTCGCTTTTATATAGACATAAGAACTTTAAATCGACGATCAAAGTCCCTGTCTAGAGAGGATCCAATATTATACCCAATTTTGCGATGGAATCCGAAGCTAGCAATGTTCATTACCTTTAAGGAATCCTTCAATAACTTCTACTTTTTTTCGCAAGAGAAATCTTCGATAGATACCAGATTCCTGGAAGGAATATCGAGTTATGGGTGATTTGTACTCACTACAATCCCTGTGATGGCTGTCATCAGCACGGACAGTTGCTAGTGCCTACGGGAGTTCGAGGCAATCCCGATCGCCGTCCCCCTCAGAACAGTATGAAAACGGCTGCACGCGACCCCCATCTCACGACCGCTCACGGCTGGTGGGCACATCCATCCGCCTACAAATTTGTCCGCCCCGGGCGATCGCGGAGTTAGAAGGATGGAAAGACGATGCTTTTGTCATCCTCGACGGGCGGGATCAGCTCTTTCCAGAGCCCGCACTACTATGTTCTTTTGGCCCATGACGGTCTTACGAAAGGAATTACCGTCTCTTAAGGAAACTTGTATACATTTTGAGACTCACCAGAAGGCCCGGGGAGCACCGTACCTTCCGACCCGGCGTTAGTCTGCCTCTGCGACTCAGAAAGAAAGTACCAACGAACGAAAAGTACTTTTTAAAGATGAATAATATGTAGCGATTAAAATTCCACGCACACGAGAAGTTTTTTGACTCATTACAAAGATCAATTCCAATTAATAAAATTTATAGATATTAACAGAAGTTTCCATTCTGACCATATCGAATTGAACGCTGGTCTACATAACTACGTAAAACTATTGTTATTTTTTAAAATAAAATATTCTGTTTAAAGTCATAACTATAAACATTGTCTCTAAATTAAGCTGAATCATATAAACATTTTAAAGATTAATTCACACACAGGTCAAAGAGTGATATTGATTTAAATTTTATGGATAAATATAAATAATGATTACCACTATCTAAAAGTAAACAACTGTGTAATTGTACATTGTATATTCCAACTTATTAAAGTGCAATTATTACATAACAATTATTTTATCATACAGCTCTTTTCTAAGATCCCGGAAATGTAGAAAGAACAAAGCGTCAAAATAGTGTAGCCTAAGTCCTAATGTAAATATTTGTCTGTATTAGACTCTCATAAAGTTTTACGTCTAAGCAATAATAAACAACATATATTTTATATAAGTTGTTTCTCATTGCTTTACACCTAAAAGAATTAACTGTCTGCGCCTTTACATTTGACAACTATAGCAAGGTTAATTACCTACGTAAGTGTTACCAGGTTATTGAGTTGCTTTATGTCAATTACGATAGTTAAATTCATAAATGTGATTCTTGTGTAAAGTAGCAACATAAGTTATTTTATTGAAGAACAATAGTTTAACAGCCAGATATATTACACATGATAACAGGTTGCTGCTGTTTTAGAATTTTGTTCGCGGTTATGGTTACTATTTTGCTCCTGTGCATCGTAGCGTGATGTTATTTAGACAATAA
Organism: Hypolimnas misippus; assembly: GCA_037950945.1. Classification (NCBI taxonomy): domain Eukaryota; kingdom Metazoa; phylum Arthropoda; class Insecta; order Lepidoptera; family Nymphalidae; genus Hypolimnas; species Hypolimnas misippus. Next base: position 7,689,177 of record JBBEEQ010000019.1, read on the forward strand.
CCTACATGAGATATCAATAGATTCCGCAAGAATTTTACAAATCTCTTTACAAACAAACTTGAAAACAACCTCTTATAATAATAGTAGGTATAGATAATACCAGAGTAAATATATGCATGCCTTATCAAAATTTGACGACGTATATGTATATCATAATTATTATTAACTTTGCTATAACACAAGATGAAAATTGTTATGATCATGAAAGATAAGAATTTATAAAGAACATAATAGAAATAGATAAAAAAAGTTTCTGTTCTGATTATTTGTTCCCTAGCATTTTATATAAATACTACAAAAAATATACTAAGTTTAAAATGCTCATTTGTTCGAATTAGATACCTACTCAACTAATCATAATAACATCTATGGTTGTATATGGATAATATAAACAAAGAATAACATATAAACCGTATAATATTACAATTTATTATTCGTGACGGGACACAATCTCCAAAAGGAAAAGTATAATAATCAATGTATTTTTTGCTACGGCATGATTGCTAAACTTTTCTTAACAATCAATAATGATACTAAAAAAGTGTTTTGTCATTTGTTGATATGTTATACCAGTTTATTCCATTTATCTCAGTTTGATAAACCTTAGTGTGGTTCATTTCGTAGAACTTAGATACATTTTATATTATTATAAACAAAGATGCGTTGAAGTAATCTTACATTTCGGAGCAAAGTTATGTTTATTATATTGTAAAAGTAAATAGCAAGACGGATAACAAATTCAAGATGCCACGCTGTTCTACTATGATTAGACCGTTTCTGAGACTCCATATACCTACTTAATATGGAGTCTCAGAATTTTTGCCGATACGTGCACATAGGTTGCCTCTAATGTCGAGCACATATATTTGTAAATACTGATTAAAGTTAGCACTTCAAAGCTTAAGGATGCAAGTCAGGATTTTATTTTATTTAAATTACCGGTTTTACCTTCTAGGCCATCTCAGGTGTATGATTATGTACCTATACAGAATGAGTTTTTTAACTGGGCGTGGTAGGCCCAATCCGAAACTATAAGGAATAGCGAAAAATATTGAAACGGCTCAGGGCCGATTTTAAGGAAAACTAAAACTGCTACATAACTTTCTAAAATAATTGTAATAATACTATGTAAATAATAATTGTTATAGCCAGGCATCGAATCCGATGAAAATTTAAAAAAAGACCACCTATATATCAATCGGATAGTTTTCCTTTTATGGATCAACTTCTGGGAAGTAATAGTATACGGCAAACTAAAGAAAAAGCTTATTTTATACAAAATGCTGTTAAATTCATACATAATTTGCATCTTTAGTCAGTTCTTTAAAGAAATGATCAAAACTCAAAAGTGAAAATTTGGTACAGTAGTCTAGTTAAGGTGTGTCTTGAAAATAAAATGTTGTTTTTCAATAAATTTATTCATCTTTTTACGTATTGTTCAAACTTTGACTATAAACTACAATTCGCGTCAAAATACTACTCACCTACAGAGTAGGAGACGAGCCCTAAAATAAACATGACATTCTATCAACTTTGTATAGTTCATGGAAAAAAATTACACAAAATATGAAAAAAGTAATTTAAAGTTATAAATTTAACAAATTTCTGATTTTTTGTTCTCCGTTACTAAAATTTGTTATTTCGTTTTCGTATTATGATGCAGCCTTTAAAAAAATGTTCAAAGTAAAGTAACAGCCTGTAAATATCCCACTGCTGGGCAAAGGTCTCCTCTCCTATCAAGAAAAAGGTTTAGAGTTTAATCCACCACGCTGCTCAACTGCAGGTAGGAGGATATACATGTGTCAGAATTTCTCCCGTCACATACAGGTTTCCTCACGATGCTCTCCTTTACCGCCGAGCCCAAGATGATTTTAAACACAAATTAAATATATATTTATACTTATCTTTACTATCAGTGATACTTATCAGTACACTGTCTGGTAGTGCAATAATATAAAAGATTCTTTTTTTTTAAATGAATGTATTAGATTCCTGATTAGGAAATTATGTTTTTTTTTTATAAGAAACTAAGGATGCAGTTTTAGTTTTCATCGAAATCGGCCCCCTTCTCGGTCCTTTCAGTATATTTCGCTATTTCTTATAGTTTCGAATATGGGCTAACACGCCCAGTTAAAAATCTTACCCTGTAGGTATATGTAGATATCTATACATGATATTTATATTTACACACAATGATTAATTTTAAACAAATTCTAGCAATATTAACAAAAGTCAATAAATAAAATGTTATATGAATAAATGCTTCTTTTCTCTTTACAGCTTGCAAATTTTATCAATAGGTGCCAACCAAATTACCGAAGTGCCTGATTCAGTGGGAGCCTTGACATCACTTCAAGCGTTGGTTCTGAGTAATAATAAAATTGAACAACTACCAGCTAGCATTGCAAATCTTAAACACTTGAGATCGTTACTTATTCATAAGAATAAACTGAAGACGTTGCCAACACAGATTATTAAATTGAAATGCTTAACAGAGGTGAGTGTACTGTTTAAATCTTTGAAATAAAAAATCAAAACATACTATAGCTTGTGAAGTTTTACGTAATAATATAGATAATAAAGAAACTCAAAACCCAGCTGCATATACATATAAATAACCAGAACAACAACTCGTCCTTTAAAATCGGTCAAACTGTTTCGGCTACAAAAGATTACAACAGTTTACCACTATCGACAATTTACGTCCTCACAGACGATTTATTGATGTTGATTTTTTGCTAATGTCACATAGTTTATGATGCTCTGGGGTAAAATACGCATTCACATGATATTTTAACGGCTTGACCGATATGGAAGTTTAATGTAAGTTACAGTTCTAAATCAGTCTAGCCCTTTACAGATTACAGGCGGTCATAATGGAACAACAACATTATATATATTCTTGTAGGTCAGTTGGGTAAAAATTTGAAAATTTGTCTTCAAGCTATCTCACTTTTTGAAGCTTTATAAATCATCGTGACGATAACGTAGCATGTAATTGCGCTATTTAATCGTTTCCACGCGTTGTGATAAAAATTTACAAATGTAAAATAAATTCAATTCAATTCTTTGTTTTGTGGCTTTTAGTTGTGCTAATTACGCACATATTATTTCGCCAATGTCACGCGGAACTCGCTTAATAAAAGACTTTATTTGCTTGTTTTATTTGTTGATTTAATTAATGTATGCCAACAATTACAATCAAGTAGCGTTAAACATAGTAAAATTTAAATAAAAACATGGGCATCTATATATAATATGGGTACTTCAATTTATGATGCATTTGTCGTGTTTTAAAACTTTGAATCCTCGTCACACACAACAGATAGATTTAAACAAATTTTGTCGACAAAGTAAAATGTTCTATAGAAGTTTAATAAATAAATAAATAAATAATAATAATACAATTTATGTTTTACAGTTAAGTCTTCGTGATAATCCTCTGGTGGTTAGATTTGTGAAGGATATGACACTGCAGCCAGCCTCCTTGCTTGAATTAGCAGCTCGTACCATTAAACTTTACAACATACCAATACAACCTGGTGACATTCCTATTACATTGAATAAATATTTAAAAGCGGCCCAATGCTGCGTCAACCCAAAGTGTAAAGGTATATAAACAAGCCTATATTAATATTATAAACGCGCGAGTAACTCTGTCTCTCCGTCTGTTGTTTGTTTTATTTTTACACCTAAACAGCTCAATTAATTTTAATGAATTAGAGATAGATTAGAACTTGGATAAGGTTGTAAGATATTTTTGTCGTGAAAATAAAACGAAAAAGGGGTGAAGAAATAGATGAAAGTGTTAGGTGATCTTTGGGGTTCTAGTCACTAGTTTACTTGTAATTATGAATATATTTGTAAGAATGAAGACTAGCGATCTATCCTAGAGAGAGAGAGAGGGTGCGTACTGTTGATAAATTAACGAGCTACCATACACAAAATACGGAATTAACTTTAATGATATATTCCTAACAGAAAGTTTTTACAGTAACAAGGTCCAACTAATCTTTAGTGCTCAGATCTCAGCTCAGATCTTTTAAACTATGTAACGGATTTTGATGTGCTTTTCATCAATAAACAGAGTAATTAAAGAGACAGGTTTATATGTACTAGTGGTCATAATTCGACCATAATTAATTTAAATTATAAGTTTGAACGTTTTTAAGATTTTACTGTCAAATACTATACCTATTTAAACAGAAACAGTGTATATATACTTGTGTGTACCTAATAGTTTTTTTAAATTAATTTAATGTATTTTTATGCATAATTTTAAGAAATATCACCATTATGCAATTCATCTCTTGGTAAACTATAACTGTGCGAAATTTCATACTCTGCCGTCCGCGCAATTATCGGTTTGTTCGCTTATTATTATATGGATAATATATGCATATTACAGAAAAGTAAAGCTGATAATTCCAAAGATTGACACGTCGTGTCGTTAATATTACATTGCACCCGTGCGAAGACGGGGCGGGACGCTTGTCTGCACTAATATTATACAAAGGAAAGATTTGAAGGAAAGATTTAATAGGGTCCAAAACTATTAGACATTAGACCGACTTGTAAAATTATTTTTACGTTGAGTAGGCAGTTTATTGCGGAACGTTATATAGGCTATATTACATCAAACGCGAGTAAAACCGCAAGGAACAGCTAATTTAAAATGATAAAAGTATCCTATTGAGCTTCATGCATTTTGTCTCTCCTTGATTTTCTTTGAAAGAATATGTTAATATAATTGTTATTACATTTTGATTAAGAAATATGTTAATTAATAAATGTTTTTAATATAATTATATATAAACTGATAAGCAGTTACATAATTAAAAATCATACTTTAAATTTTAGGTGTCTTTTTCGACAATCGAGTAGAACATATCAAGTTTGTCGACTTTTGTGGTAAATACCGGATACCTCTTCTACAATATCTATGCAGCTCTAAATGTATCACAGGCAGCTGGGAAAGTCGTGAAGTTGACAGCAATGCACCTTCTCATTTAATGAGAAAAGTCCTTTTAGGCTAAAACCATCTGCGTAAATGAATACTCTACATATCAAATTATTATTGTATATTCTTATTATATTAACAAGTTTATAATCAAATGCATATTAAAATGTAAAAATGTGTATTTAGCCAAATATATTCTTTACATGTATAAAGTATGAAATAAGGGACCATTTAAAATAAAAAATGTAATCTATGTTTATTGAGAATATGTCTATTGTTATTGTTTATAAAACAAATTATTTTCCTAAGCTAAATGTTGCAGTTATTGTTTACATTAAATGTTAAATAAAACTTATTTTTCTTAATTGTTCTCTTGTAAAAATTTCATCCTTGCCTCTTTCCCTCTGATGATGGCCGCTTTAAATAGTTTACAGTATATTTCAATGGCTACTGGAGTGTCATCATTTCCAGGAACAGGATAGGTTATCAAATTTGGATTACAGTTAGAATCAACTATCCCAATAGTAGGTATTAACATTTTTGCACTATCTCTGACAGCTGTGTGTTGATTAAGAATGTTGTTTTGGGTGTTTAAAAATATACAGAGATCTGGTAATCTTGTGACTGCACCAAACTGGTGATTAGCATTAGTGAAAATACCTCCTCTCCAAAACCTTGTATGAGCATATTCACCACATTCTTGTGCTGTCTTTTCAACCAAATGAGCATTTAAGGCATTTCGATTAAAGAAGCAAATGATTCCTCCTCTGTATGCAATATGTGCTGTAAAATTAAGTGCTTTACGCAAATGTTCTGCTGTAATGTCTAGATCAAATATTAAATGGCCCTGTCTTGAACCATAAATATAAGGTGTCATGAATTCATTTAGTGAACCTTCTTTATGCCCAAAATGAACTCTTGCATCAAATAAATCTTTGACTGTGAAAAGGTTATGCACTTGAAAGTAATCTGGATGGTCAAGTGGACTTTTTGTTGGTGTGATACCTGAAATTAGAAAGATATAAGCAAATTAGTCTCACTGCTGCTAATTAAGACTTACTGCCCAGTTCATATGCACATATTCTTGAAAGAACTAGGTTTTTGGTATTTTTTTAAGTAAATTAAGCATTTAATATACTAAAAAAAATTGAAAAAAAACCTTTCTTTTCTCATTAAATATTAAGTTATATTTTCTCTTGCCCTATATACATTTATGTTTGGATAGGTACATACCATTTTTTATTTATAGTATCTTTTTAACTTACTTTCTTGTGTTGCCTCGATTTGTTCGGGCTGAGTAGCCGTTGAATTATTACGGCAGAATGCTATACCATTCCGCAATGGGAGAACTGAAATCAGTTATGTCATAACATTATGGTAAGAAGTAATATAATGTAAAGAAATAAAAAAAAGACTTAAATTTTGCTTACTTCTGCATCTACGAATCATAATAAATAAGACTTAAAAATTGGTCTTAAAATATAAAATAACTAGAACATAAACCACATGACAATTGACGTTGACACTGACAGTACAAAAAACTAAGATTAAATTAACCAAAACTAAAAGCCACAAAACAAAATAAAGAAGAAGAATTAACCAAAAGAAGTATGTCCACAGGTCTTTTTTATCATAAAAATATAGGTGAATTAAATAACTATAAAAAAAAAATGGAATCAAACATCTTATATGTAAAGTTATGTGACGCTCATATTGCTTTTTGCTAAAAATCTGAATCGATGTTTTTTTTACTTGTTGGTTTAAAGATCATAGTGGCCGAGGCCGTCGACAATTTGTAGCACAACGGATGTGAACTCTCATCATAATAGGCTGAAAATGTAACAGAGTGGAAGTACTCTTCTGGCTACTTCACCATGGAAGAAAATTTTATTGCTTATTTTTTTTTCTCAAAATAAGAAAAAACTTCGAAATCCCACAAAAAAAATTTGAAATCTAAGAAATTGAAAAATCAAATTGAGAAATTGAGATTTGAGATAAGATTAACGATTTAGTTGGCTTATACTACAAATAGTAAAAATTACTTTATGTCAATTGTTAAAACGCATATTTTAATACCTTTAAATTTATATTAAAAATTATTTTCTTTTAATGTGTGAATTAGCTTACTACAATATGAAGTTTTCTTCACATTTTTTATTTGTGTGACGTCACCTAATTTCGTCAAAGACGTAACAGACGTGACTAAACAAACGTGAAAAAGGTAAATAACTTTAAACTCTTATAAAATCTTGATATGCGATTTAATAAAAAATAACATTATTTAGCAAAATGTATGTCTACTTCAAATACTTATAACTTAAAATACTAATTTCATTACTTTGCAAAATCGCCTTTAGAATAAACAGAAAATTAAATAGCGAAACGGTCACAGAGTTGCACTTATTCTAACAAAACTATATTAACTATCAAAATTTATGACGTTTATTGTTATAGAAATAGCAATTTTTTTTTTACAAAAAATAAGTCATGTATTGCTAATCCTTTAAATATGAAAACTACTATAAAAACAAAACACAATCAAAGACATGACATTTCATGCGAACGTTTGTTCAAATTATTATCATTTAAAATTTAAATAATATTTATGTTCCAAAAATATAAACTAGACGCTGAAAAATTTAGTTTGAAACTAAAATATCGGCAAAGTTTAAAGCCTAGTTTATTAGTTTTATAGTAATACAAAATATTTCCTTGATATGAATGTATAAAAAGTTATATTTACCAAATATAAAATAAAAAATCGTAGTCCCACGTCTGCATTCAAAAATAGTAAGATGTGAAAAAGTATTCTTAGGCGCGGCCTCACTGTGATATGAATCGAATATTTTAAATAGAAACCCTAAGAACTGTCAAAACTAAAATATGACAATAGAAAATAGGTGCCACTGCCATAATATTTACTAATTTCAATACAATATTTTGTTAAACTAAAATTATAAATTAATTTATTTATAAATAAAATGGCCAAGATAAATATAGAAGATTTAGACCTATACGGAATACTCGACATTCAGATTACAGCTACAGAAACTGAGGTAATACTAATTATTGTTGTTAAATTCTGGCATTAAAAATAGTTACTACATAATATTAAAAATTATATTATAATAAATAATATTTTCTATACATCTATCTTTTTATATATACGAAACATTTGTTTCGTATATATAAAACAAATGTTTCGTATATATAAAAGAACTTTTTTATAAATACACAAATTGTTTACAGATAAAAAAAGCATATCGCAAAAAAGCTTTACAATGCCATCCAGACAAAAATCCCGACAATCCAAAAGCGGCAGAAACATTCCATGAATTATCGCGAGCGTTAGAAATACTAACAGATGTTGCAGCGCGGGCAGCGTACGATAAGGTACTAAAAGCCAAAGCAGCTGCGAAACTACGACATCAAGAATTAGATAGTAAACGTCGCAAACTGAAAGAGGATTTAGAGAGACGAGAACGTGAAGGTGTATCAGGTGGTGCAAATATAAAGTTAACTGACGAACAAAAGCTTGCCGCTGAAATTCTAAGGTTACAAAAAGAAGGAAGTAGACTATTACAAGAGGAACAACAAAAGATGAAAGAGGAAATTCAAAGAACTATGAAGAATTTAAAGGAACCTGTATGGGATTCAAGTTTAAATAGAATAAAAATAAATTGGAAAGCAGAAAAAAATGATCCAGATAATGGCGGTTACAATGAAACAAACTTAAAAAGGTTTCTTAAAAAATATGGCAATGTTGTGGCATTAATCATGTCACCTAAAAAGAAAGGGAGTGCTCTAGTAGAATTTTCAAGTAAAGAGGCTTCTGAGATGGCTGTAGAATTTGAAAAAGGTAAGATAAAAGTAAATAATATAATATATTGTTAATTAACACATTCTTGTTAATTCCAAATATCAGTAACAGTAATCCACATTTTTGCTTCCTCGGACATGTATTCCTAAGACTGTCATTGAATGAGTTTTGATTCTGTATATTTATGAAAATTATATTATGAAATTTATCAATAACAAAGATACAATAATTGCAAAGGGCTAATTTTATAATTAATTACATGCTTTTATAAATATTACTTGGAATATTATGCTTTACATTGTTCTAGGTCTTCCAGAAAACCCCCTTACATTAAAGTGGATTAATGACAGACAAGTATTAACAACAAAACAGTTCACTAATATGAGTTCCTTGGTATCAGATAGAGATTATGAATCAATGGTTTTAACAAAAATGAGGCAAGCAGCAGAAAGACAGCGGTTAATAGAAGAAATGATGAAAGAAGACCAACAAGAAAACTAATTATTATTAAAAAATCAGAAACTTTTTTATCTTTTTTTTTTATACTTTAATACCATTAAAATTGAATATCCAGAGGTTATGAATTTATAAGTTTTATTAAATAACTGATAAGTAAGAGTATCATCTTTGATCCAACAACTCAATTGAGAAGCTTTTACATGGCTTTTTAGGGTTCCGTAGTAAAAAACGGAACCCTTATAGTTTCGCCATGTCCGTCTGTCTGTCTGTCTGTCCGCGGCTTTGCTCCGAAACCCTTAATACCAGAAAGCTGTAATTCGGTATGAGTATACATATGAATTACGCCGAGAAAGTCGTACAATAAAATCTTAAAAATATTTTTTTTCAGGGTGTCTTCCCTATGTGTTAAGAGAGACCAAAAATTTTTTTTCTCATTTATCCCATGTTGTGGGGTATCGTTAGATAGGTCTTTTCAAAATATTATAAGTGTGGGAAAACCATTTTTCCGAACGACGAACTGTTTCCGAAATATTAAGCTTTGAAGTGTGAATTTTTCTTAGAGTCAAGTGTCCCCCCCCTCTACCCACTAAACAGCTGCGTCTAAAAATATGAAAAAATTCACGATAGCGGTACATATAATGAATTTAAAAGGAAAATTATCACGGCTATGTTGGTTCTTATGGTTATCGAGTTATAGATGATCTAAGTAAAAATAAATATTTCACTTTTTAAAGCATTACATTATGTAAATATTAATAATTTTAAATTGATATATGAATTTAAATGAATAAATAAATAAATATTTAATAAGTTTAAATTAAAATAAAATATAAAATAAGGTATAAAACAATGTCTCAATAAAACATGTCGCGAGTGATTCTGAATCGCGCTTATGAAGTTTTCAACCAAATCACCATAGATTTCATAGGCGCTAATCAGGAAGGAAAATTATCGGCGCTAAGTATATTTTACAAGTGTTAGAATAATAAATAATCGACGAACATTTAATGTTCAAAATCGTTAGTATAATTCACATTCAAACATTTTTACGAAAATAGGTACTCGAAGATTGCTTGACCGATCTTGACAATTCTGACAACTACGGAACCCTACATTGTGCGTGGCCCGACACGCACTTGGCTGATTTATTGATTATTTTATTCTACTAAGCATTAATAATCAGGTAAAATTTATGGAATACTTTAATGATTTGTGTACTATTTAATCATTTATACATCATATTTACAACATGCAAATCTCCTTTATTTCTAATTTTGTCCTTTGAAAGACTGTTCAAAAGGTTTCCAATCTTTTATAAATTCTAAAACTTTCTTTCTTTGCACATCTCCATATTCTCTTTGAGGATTCTTCCACAAAGTATGATCTAGATCCAACATGCCCCCAATAATTTCCTGAAAGTAAATGTACAAATTGATATAATGTTTTTGAGTCAAGAGATTTTTGTTTGCTTCTCTTGTGTGCATTTGTGTGTTCAACAGAAAGTGCTTATGTTTTCCTCTAATTTGTTAAGCAGTAAAAATAACTGAACTTGAGGTGCAAGAGCAGTGGTGCTCAAATAAAAAAAATCTGATTTTTAATTGCAGAATGTAATGCGTTAGATTAATCGAACCCTACATTTAAATGACCATAATTAAAATTCTTAATAATAATATATTTTATAAATGACCTAAAATTGTTGATAAAAATGAAAAAATAATTTTACCTCGGCAAATGATTTTGGGAAAAGCTGTTGGTCTTCTATCACATGAGCGAAACCAGGATCCATTCCAAAATCAATCCAGAAATATGGCAAACCTTTAGGAATTCCTTTCCTTATATCTTTTCCCTTTAAATCAACAACTTTTTTGTTCATAGACCATTCTGCCTCACATTCTAACAGTGCTTTCTTAAAGTAAATAGATGCCATGTCACCCACATCTCTTGGCAATGGTACACAATTAATGACAATGTGTGGGTATCTGTGCAATCTAGTGGCAGTTTCATAAAATACTACATCCTTATTTTGCGAGTTAAAAAATTGAGTGATCATTTTTCTGTAATTCTATAACAATAAACATAAATTAGATTCAAAATTAAAAATGTCAAAAATTAATATATTAATATATTTTTATATTAATATATATATATATATCTCAAAAATGGCTTAATTGATTGGAATTTTTGCTTTGTCTCAAATTTTTTTTTACAGTTGGTAGGAAAAAGTAGTGAAAACTAACAACCGAACAATTGTAATTGAAAATTTTATATAGGAATTGAATTAATGTTTGGGACCACTCTGATGAAATGATAAAAAGGTCATGAATTCCTCTTAATAAAAATATATAATGCAAGCAGTTTTAAAATTAATATCATACTAGCTGCCCCTCATGATTTCATTTTGATTTGCCCTGCTTGTTCCTGTTTTGCTCTTGTGAGTTGTAGCATGATATAATATAGCCCCATAACCTTCTAAAATAAACAGGCTAACTAAAGGAAAAATAATTTTTCAAATTTTATTAGTGATTTAAAAATTAGCCTCTTATAAACTTACAAATTTTACCTCTTTATAATATTAGTATAGATTATCTCACCAGTATTTCACTCCAAATATCTTCATCCAAAGCTGTCACACATGTTGAGTGTTGTATAGTACTTAAAAAGCAATGCCCTTTTATGAGAGACTTAGTAGGAGGTAATGCCATATATATTTTATTCCCACAACTAACTATGAGATGTTTCAACATGTTTTTAGAGTCAAAGCAATAATTGCAGCCTTCTAAAGATCTCTCTAATTTTACACTCTGGTTGATAGCACGATGCTTTTCCTTTTCGCTTTCCTTAGATGAGTTTTTGTTCTTTGATATATCATCCAAAAATATATCTTCAAGGTCATCATTTGGATTTTTGCTTTTGCTTGCAATCCTGGCCAATTCTGCTTCTTGATCATAGTTAGATTCATATTTTTCTTGTTGAAACTGAAAATAATAAAAATAACAATGTTAGTTAATACAAATATGATATATGGAAGTTTAATTTTTTTCACACCCACCATTTGTGCTAAGTCATATTTATCATCATTGCCAAAGTATTTAACTCTTCCGCTTGCATCATGTGTTTCAGCCTTGCGCTTACCACCTTTGCTTCGAGGATCTCCTGAATTGTTTACTAGAGGTCTACTATTTCCACTACTGGATGTTGACATTAAGAGAACTCTATCATCATCATCCACTTTTGTAGGATCGGGATTATTCTTTCTATACTCTCTTGCCGCTTCCAACTTTGCTTTTAATTCTTCTACTACTTTTGTATCACCCATTATTTCTGCCTTTACAATTTTTGCAGCAAGTTTATTCATTTTTTCATCAGAGAGATATAAACTGTCTTTGCCTTTGGTGGTAACTTTAGATGATTCAGGTTTCTCTTCTTCCAATTTGTGTACAGAAGAGGCATCATTTGGTTTGTTTGTGGGCTTCTCAACTATGTAATCTTTCTTTTCTTTTGATTCCTTACGCCAATTAAATGATTTACCTGAACTATATGACTCATATTTTTGTGAGGTATCCTTTTTGCTGTATGAACTGGATTGTGAATAATAATCATCTTCGCTTGATGGCTTTAGAAATTGTTTGGTCTTTCGGTAATTTTCTGCAGCTTGTGGTACACCAGAACCACCATCTTTCCAGTAAGGATTGAGTTCCCTACTGCTTGTAGCTGGGTTATATGAATCAATTTGTTTTTTGTCTTTTACTTCTTTTTTCTGTTTAATATCATCTTTTGTAAATGTTTTTAGCATTCCCGTCATCGACATCCATTCTTCACGATCGCCTACTGGATTTTTTGACGTTTCTTCCTTCTCTACCCATTCTGATGTAGAATCAGAGCTATCTGAAGACTGACATGAAAATATGGTAAATGAGTTAATAAAATCGATTAAAATGTAATTGTAGATTGGTTGGATACTTACACTTCTTTTTCTATTAGATTTTTTCCCGCTACTGTTGTCGTGTTTTGAAGACTTTTTATGTTTTTTTTTGTGACGTTTCTCTTTCATTTTCAGCGCGAAAAAATGTATATAATTTTAATGATATAGATATTAGTTATCTTATTTTTAACCGACTTCCATAAATGAGGGGGTTCTTAATTTGTCGAGGACTTTTTTTTCAGATAAAAAAATCTTGTGTTTATGTTACAGTTTACACATTCACTAAAAACATTAAATAGCAGATTAAAAATACTAAATGTCAAAATTTTCTTTGAACTATAGATAAAAATTCTAGGTAATTTCGCACTATCAATAACGTTGAATGTGTTTTTTTTTATATAAATTCCAACCAACGTTACATGCCTTTGTTGAGTGTGACACATCTTTTATTTGATGGCACCACTAGTGTAGAGAGAAATGGAATTTACGATGTTTTAGTATGCTGTTCTCGAATGCATTCTTGAATCTTAAATAGTTTTGTATGGTATTCATATGGGTGAGGTGATGTGTTTGTAAAACAACATTTAAAATTTAATCAAGTTAATCGTGTATCCTTCTTAAAAGTTGCATTTAGTGAAAGTTTTTGATAATTGATACGTGCAAATACCTTAAACAGTTTAATTTACGTTACAAAATTTGTGTATTAGGCATGGCTACTAGGATTTTCATGGAAGTGAAATTAAATTAACAAGGTGTGTTTGGTGCAGTGCAAGGTAACTACTTAGTTTGTATTGGTTTTTTCTTTTTATTTAGAACTTTCTATTAAGCGTAAAATGTGCGTAAACAATTTTAATCCAGTGAATATTCATGGTATTTGGTTTAAAATTCGTTTTCCTTTCATAGCACTTGTTATCATTTTAATGTTGTTCTTGTACTTACGTCTTGTAATTAGACTATATTCAATAATAATAAATTTTAGAAACTATTACAAGATAACGAGATATTATTTGATGATTTGTTACAATATTTAATAAATATTAAAATGTTTCCATAAATCTGTTTATATTTTTGTTGTAGATAAATTGTTTGCATTATGTTTTCCAAGAAAAAGAAGAAGCCACTAATTTCTCCACCAAGTAATTTTGAGCACCGAGTACACACAGGTTTTGACAAAAGAGAGGGAAAATTTGTTGGGCTGCCACTACAATGGGCTTCTCTTGTTGGTAATAATCAGGTAAAGACATTAGAGGAATCAAATTCCAAAAAATAGTATTTAAAAATAAATTAAATTGTAACATGTAACTTTATCATGTTAATCTATCCTTAACAGTTATCTTTAGATGAGAATTTTTATTAATGGGAACATATTTCTAAAACAAAATAAGTATGTAACTTAATATACTTAAATGATATACTCATTCAAGTTAAGTAAATTCTAAAAAGAAGATTGAATCTAAGCTGAGTTAAATACAAGCTAAATACTAATTCATTCAACGCTTAAAAATTGCTTAAAATTAATGAATGGATAGGTTTTGCAATTCTATCATTAAAACAGTTTTATTATTGAGTCAACTGATATGTTATAACTTATCTTTTCTGTTATAGATATTAAAATCTACAAACAGGCCATTGCCCTTGGTTGACCCCTCTGAGATTACACCCACCGAAATTTTAGATTTGAAAACTATTGTGAGAGGCGAACATCGCTCCTCTTCTGTTGCTGCTTTATCCAGACCTGTTTCTGCAAATCCTTTGACCCAGCCAGTACAGAATGGGGTTGTATTGCCAAAAACATCCAACGTTGCAAGATCAAACTCGCTCAGAAGTATGAGTCCACCGAGAATTAGGAGAGATCTACGTAACCAGCCAAATATTCCTCCATCAGTGCCAGAAGAGTCACCTCCTGTCCCACCAGCTCCTCAACAGTACCCAACTTTACGAAGGGAACAAAGTAATTATGCTTTAAATAAGCCTGTCGCTGACTCACCTGTTGAGTGGTCTCACTCTCATGAAGCGACAGTCAGACCTGTTACTGAAATAAATGACAATCAGCTAGCAGCTATGACATACCAAAATATTCAGAATGCTAATGTACCCTACCAACACAACCACCCTCAACCTCAAATGGTGCAAGGCATGCAGCATGGTGTTAATGGAAATAACAATGTTGGTAAGTAACTATAATATTTCCAATGATATGAAACGATTAAATAATAAAATCATTTTTAATATAATTAAATTTAATGGAAATTATTTTTTAATTAAAATTACAATTAATTTATTAATCATCTAATGTGAATATTATCTTAACTCATCATGTTATTCTTAACTCACCTCCAAATTATGCAAATCAAGTCTGATTCACTGTATGCTAAACAGGTTTTGAAGAAGGTAATGTTACAGTTTAAGCAAGATGATGTTATTTTGCCCTTAACCAATTAATGTGTACTATATATATTAATAAAATTGAAAAAAAAAAAAAATCTAAATAATCGTAAATGTTTTTTCAAAACTTACAATCTAAGTCTAAACTGTCATACTACAAAAAATTTAAACATACGTTGAACGCGTATCTATAATATCCAGTACTATAAATCCACGCTTAAAGAAAGTTTTGAGTTAAACATTGTTTAGACATAGTTTCATTATGTATACACATACGCTTAGCTGTTATTAATATATGCTTAAAATCCATTTTAGCTATCAAATATAACATGATATTTTATTAATAAGTATCCTTTATAATAGACTACATTTAAAAAAATGTCTAATTTTTAAACACTGTTTAGCTAGACATGTGTTGAAGATGGTTTTATTTAATCTTTTGTAGTAAAACAGAAACTGTCTTACTACAAAATATTTAATCAAATGTTAAACGCTTGTTTATAAATATCCATACTACAAAATGCGTCTTAGGACAGTTTTGACTTAAACATGCTTTAGGTATAGATTATTATGCTTTTAAAAGCTGTCTAAAACTATTTATACCTGTTAAGCAATTTAGATAACATTTTAAGCGAAATTTAATTTTTAAACACTTTAGTTTAGCTAAATCGCGTTGAACATGGTTTTATTGCGTCGTATGGCAGAAAGTGTTTAAATATAGCATGAAAGTTTCTATGAATATTTGTAACTTTTAAAGTTTAAGGATTTGGTGATATATGGGTTCTGGATATAAATAAAAGTCACATTTTTAACCGTTTTTTCGAAATATTCATCTCTAAAGTGAAATAAAAAACAAATGTTTGATGAATGTGTCAAAATTCAATTTTAGAAACAACTTGATAAATAGTTTCTGCACACTCGCCGATGGGACATTCTATCATATTCACAGCTAAACTATAAAACTAGTATAAACATTTTAGGATGTCAAGGTCCACATGTTTGATAATGCATGTTTGATATTATTCGTAAGATATGTAAATAAGTATTAAATAGTGCTGTGTAAGATAAACAAGTATTATTACTTATTTTCAGGTGATGCATATCCAAATACGGTTCGACACCAACAGCCTGGCCCATTAGTAACTCCACATGTACCCATCACCGAGTCCAAGCATGAATTACGTTTAACACATGAACAGGTAAACATTTTTTAAAAGTATTTTTGAATATTATAACTATGATTATCTCATATTTTATTGTTAACATTTAAATTGTAACTGATAAAACATTTTATCAATTTATTATTTAAATTGTGTCGTTAACATATCTGACGGTTGACCTTTTGAGCTATTTGCATATTTTGAATAAAATATGAGAGAATATTGCTAAAAGTATGTATATTAAACCAATGAAATAATCTATAATATAATGAGGAGAGAGTGAAATTTTATGTGGAATATAATAATTTTAATGTGATGGGAAGTATTTAAAAGAGATGGTACCATTTATTAGGAACATTATTATATGTATTCCTAGCTGCACCCGCGACTTCGTTCGCCTGGACAACAGGATGTTCGGCATCTCATGCAAAGCAAGGCTGCCTGCGTTGCAGAAGTCGAATATTTTTGTATTAATTAAAATAAATAAATTTCTAAAATAAAACTGGCCTATGTTATAACATTAGCTATTTGTGAGTGAAAGTCCCGTCAAAATCGGTCCAGCCGTTTTAGGAATTAGTCGGAACAAACAGACAGACAGACAAAAATTTTAATAATTGATGTTTTGATGAAAGTATCATATATACTTTCACAGGCATTTAGTAAAAACTTAATTTTCAATTTTATTTATCTGTATGGATTTAATAAAATTAAGTTATCGCGAAAGCCAGTAATTAATAAAATGCCAACATAATAATTGTAATCTAAAACTAAAAAAAATACATGTGGTAAAAGTGTGGGAGTTTACATGTCGTGTATTGTAAGAATACTTCGTACTGAAATATGATTAAACGAACATTAATTAATGATTTCACGCATTACATGTAAGGTACTAACATTGATAAAAAAGAGGTATTCAGTAGTGTTGGCTTTAGAAATGGAAAAGTTAAAAATAAACCAGGACAAATGCACTACATATTCCCTTTGAAATGGCGTTCTGAAAACTGTCTTTATGTTTGAACACCCGCGGCTGTAGCTCGTGACCTCGATGATCCTTAGGTCGCGCTTGTCGACTAAAGGTTGTCAATTGGGCATGTGCTGGACATTTTATCAGGGTTAGCAGAATCAATACTTAAAAGTAAAAAAGACTGTTTTTTTTTTAATAAAAAAAGAACTTTTTAAAAATTGAAACGTTAGATATTGTAGGTTCGTAGTTTCACACGAGGTATCATTTATGAAAAATAATTTATTTTTATTACTTTTTAACATCGATTCTAGTAAAATACCGATTATTATTGTGCTTTAAAAATCTTTATTTTAGTTTTAATACATTGTAGCTTCAATTAAAGTTCATATATGAATGTAAAATTATTTGATTGTAGTTCTTCTGACAAAATTCCGCCATCTTGAATTTTTTACTTCTATGATGTGTCATTAAAACAGTCTTAGTTGTGGAAGTGACAGAATATATTTATTGAATCACACAAAAATATTGTATAGTATATTACATTTATCAGGAATTTTCTTGGGAATTGATTGAGGTCGCGGGAAATAACGGTTTAAATACTACTCATCCAATTTAAAAATTTCATTCACGAATGGAGAGTTACATAACAAGTGTATAATATTTGCAACACTTATTTCGGGCAGTTAGGTTTGAATTAATATTATGTCTCCCACACTGAAACTGCCCTTCGCGGCTTTGATCACGGGTATGGTTACTGCTGCGCTCCTATCCTATGAGTCGTGATGTAACGTAATATAGCCTATAACCTTCCTCAATAAAAGTCTATATAACGGAAAAATATTTTTTCAAATCTACGTAAAAAGTTACAAATTTATAAAGTTATAAACAAATTTTTCCTGTTTATATATGGATGACTAGCGGCCCCTCGCGTTTAACATAGGACTTTCATACAAACTTCTAATCCACATTTTTATTGTTACATTCCTCCACCTCTTCATGCAAAATTTGAAACTCCACTTGTAGTTTTTTAAGATTTCGTGATGAGAGAGTGAATGACCTTTAACTTTTTTCGCTTTTCGGAATAAAAGTTAGTCTGTGTTCTTTCTCTAAAGATTATCTGTGCCAAATTTCATCGAAGTCGGTTGAGAGGTTAAGCAGGAAAGCGTAACAGACAGACAGAGTTACTTCGCATTTATAATATTAGTAGGGATTAGTATAGATAATTTTTGTTGTTTAAACAGTTCCGTGCTGCTCTCCGTCTCGTGGTAAGCGAAGGCGATCCTCGTGAGACTCTGACCGGATTCAGCAAAATAGGTAAAGGCAGTACAGGTGTTGTTTGTGCTGCTACTGACACGAGGACAAGGAGAAGAGTCGCGGTCAAGATGATGAACCTGAAGAATCAACATCGGAGAGAACTGCTATTCAATGAAGTGGTGAGTGTGCTTTCATTGTAAGGACAAATAGGTTTTGAGCTATATGAAAATTATATATGATTTGCCGTGATTTTTGAAACGAAAATCTTAATCGCGGGTAAAGTATCCGTCCGATACTTTTAGCTTTTCGGAAAAGTGTGCTTGATACCGAGGAGGGATTGATGGGAGGATGTAATTCAAGATTCCTTTACCGAATTTTACTTTATAGCGAATTACAAGGAAATTGATAAACAAATTAATTTTCATGTATAGCGAAAGGAGATTCGCTCCTACCGGGTGTTCCCCAATAGCTTTTGTTGAATTTGTTTTTTAATTTTGACTTATCTTGTTTAGTTGTTTATTATGTAAAAATATAATAAAGTTTTCGTTATGTAATAGTCAAATGAGTACGGATCATGGTATTATAATGACAGTCTATTATTTGTAACATAAATTTTGTTTTTACATAAGTATAATCATTTGAAATGTTGTTTTAAACCTTTTTTTCAACAGGTGATAATGCGTGACTATCCACATCCGAACATAGTAGAGACGCACGCATCTTATTTGGTGGGGGATGAGTTATGGGTGGTTATGGAATACATGGCTGGAGCATCCCTGACTCAAATAGTGACGCACGCCAGAATGGATCCCGAACAAATAGCCACGGTTTGCAAACAGTGCTTAAAGGTAAGATAATTATCTGATTTACTTTCATTGCTATGCAAGCCTAATACCCTCCCCCATCCCTTCCCTTATTACTATTCCACTTCATATCTCATTCCTGTGTAAAGGTTGGCATCTCATCTCTAGTGTGGTTTAAATTTCCATGGATGGCAGTGGTCACTTAACATTAGACCATCAAAGCAAGATAAATCGTTTGTTAAAATAGCAATTTTATTTCAGGCATTGGCATTTTTGCACAGCCAAGGTGTCATTCATCGGGATATAAAATCTGATTCAATACTCATGACAGAAGATGGTAGAGTCAAATTGTCTGACTTTGGCTTCTGTGCTCAAGTATCACAGGTAATAACATTTTTCTTTTTAAATATTTGTAGCCGTTTAATACATTATATGTGGACTAGCAAACTTAAAATTGTATAATGCAAAGCAATAATTTTGAACTAGCTATTTGTAGCTTAACACTGAAATATCTTGGTCTGAAATCATTTCAGGAATTACCAAAACGTAAATCATTAGTCGGAACCCCATATTGGATGTCTCCAGAAGTGGTATTACGATTGCCGTACGGTCCTGAAGTTGATATTTGGTCTTTGGGCATAATGCTGATAGAAATGGTCGATGGCGAGCCACCATTCTTCAACGAACCTCCATTACAGGTTAGTAAGTAGGTAGTAGCAGGTTACAAATAAAAAAAAAGTCTTAGTTCTATTATTTATTTTACTAAAAAGATACAATGAAATATTAAAAATATACTTGTAATTAATAAGAAACTTTTTGAAGATATTTTTTGTTTGAAAATAATATAGAAGTATTAATAATAAGAAATAATTTCCATTAAAAGTTGTGTTAAGAATTGATAAGATTAATATATATTTTTTGTTTTAACTTGTTTAATTTGCCTTGTGTACTACCTGGTTACTGTGACTTTGTCTGCTTAGAAACATTTACCCTTCACTTTTTTGTTTTCGTAGCAAAAGTAGTCTGTCCTTTATATAGTTTGGTATATATTTATGCTTCTCCAAGGTCCATTTTATTTTTTATCCCCATGGTACAATATAAACGGTAGATATTGACTAAATTATATAGGTAGATAAATATAGGTTTATACTCTAATTTATTTAAATTGGAATAGATGTGTACACAAAAAATAAACAAATAGACACACAAAGTTACTTTCGCATTTATTAACTGACTTCCAATTCGACGTGCACTTTTATTAAGGTACATTCACTGATTACTCAAAATCAGCTTGACCGATTTGGTTAATTTTTTTTTGTTTGAATTTACATCAAAATCGTTATAGTATTTTGTATCAAAATTATAATAAATATGTCATCCAAGTAAACGAAATACGTCGATTCCCCTTTTGAAAGTGTTGTAAAATGAGTAGCTCACATATACCATCCGCTCCCTTGCAGGCGATGCGCCGCATCCGCGACATGCCGCCGCCGCGGCCGCGCGGCGCGGCGCGCTGCCCGGCGGACCTGCTGTCGTTCCTCGAGTGCGCGCTGGTGCGCGACCCCGCGCAGCGCCACTCCGCCGCGCGCCTGCTGCACCACCCCTTCCTGCGCCGCGCCGGCCCGCCCGCGCTGCTCGTGCCGCTGATGCCGAGGCACGACTGAGGCCGCTCACACTGCTGACCCCGCCGTGAGTGTTCCGCCCACTTTTTTTTTCAATTGTCGGGTCTGGATACAAGTCTTATATAGTATACAAGCAGCCTTAAAATATTACAATTATTATTTAATTATAATATTATTTATCATTGCCATCCGGCCATCAAGAAAGGGGAGAGGCCATTCTAGATATCCTAAACAATTGTATTTTTCTAAGTTATACACAGTGGTATATTAATTGAGTAGTACAATTGTCCCTAAATTTATGACCTTGTATCTGGTAACCCTAGGCATTATCCCACGGAGTTCTCCATTTGCCTCTTACACACAAACACGTGCACACACTTATACTCACTAACGCGTACATAAAGGTAGTGCAGCTACCACAGCAAAGCAATAGACTAAATCTAAACAGCTAACCGTATTTAATAGTACTTGAGAGGAGGCGTGGCTTTCATAGATAAAAAAATCGGTGTATGACGAATGCGCTATGCTTCAACATCAATATAAAGGTTCACAGATTATGACAATACACTCAAACAATATACTCTGGCTGCTCTTTTCTCTTTCTCTCACACTCGGTGTACATATGTACACACGTATGTATATGCTCACAGGTACACGCACTAAGGCGTATACCAGGGTGGTACAGCTTCGTAGCCAAGAACAAGACTAAATTGAGTGCGCTAAAGTGTAATAATGCCATTTTTTTAAAACAGGCAGGCAAAGGCAGTAGACAAAATACAAATTACAATAGTAATTGAATTTATAGCATGTACTATGCCTACACTTCAAAAAGCGAAATTGCTTGTATGTATACACATCTTTATTCGGGTGCTGATAAGCAATAAAATGTCAACCCACAAAAAGTCTAATTCGAAGATATTGATGCATTCTGATAATACGTCATGTTCTTAACAACATTCAAAAATGTATGAAGTCATCTAAAGTAAATACATACGGAAACAATTTTCTTAATTTAATGTTACAAATATTGAAGTGTGCTCAACATTTTGCAATATACAATCTATTTGAAAAACTTATTAATAGATAAAACTTTTTAATATACCAATCTGCATTTAATTCATTATAAATTTTATCAAAATAGAAAAGAGAAGATGGCTATATGTGTCTTCAAAAAAATGTAATACTTAACATCTTTAAACGCCATTTTCCTAAAACTAAGTTCATGTGGCTTGACACAATATTGCTTATCTGTACCCATTTATTCTTCATTGCTCACTAATACAAAGTATTACATATGTACATAAAAGGTGATTAATTGTCGTTAAAATCTTTAGGTGACTAGTGATAGAATGTTGGGACAGGGCACAAAATTAAAATTTATAATTTCAATACCTACTAATGAACGCAAATATAAAAATATACGTGCCACAAGCATAAGTGAAGGATATTGCAGACATCTGATTGTTAGTTTTACAATAAAATAAATAACTCTGTAAATTTCAAGGATTCAAAACTTTACCATTACTTATTAATAGAATGAAGAAAATATAATTTTGAAATTTAATATACTTATTTATTTGCAGGTGAAGAAATGGATGTTTTTTTCTATTAATCGATTTGGAATACCTACGTCGAATATTGACAAGATTATATCAAATCAAGAAAAAAAAAGGTATCTGGATAAAGTATGTCTTATCATAACTAAATGGAGCAACGTATCTAC
Organism: Hypolimnas misippus; assembly: GCA_037950945.1. Classification (NCBI taxonomy): domain Eukaryota; kingdom Metazoa; phylum Arthropoda; class Insecta; order Lepidoptera; family Nymphalidae; genus Hypolimnas; species Hypolimnas misippus. The sequence continues at coordinate 7,712,249 of JBBEEQ010000019.1, forward strand.
TTATTATGATAAAAGAAGAAAGGATAAAAATAGCGATTCATCAATATCATCAGCCCAGTGATAATCATTCCACCTCTTATTCTATCATTCCTTATATTTCGCACTGAGTGACTAATATTTTCGCTAGTATTGTTAAATAGAAATTACTTGTTATTTTTAAAGTTCTATAACTTATTGCCTTAATGTTAGTGATAGTCATATCTTTCCATCCCCGTCCATAACTAACTGTTTAATATTCATGACAGTACAATGTATACAAAAGTTGATAATATATTACAAAAAAATCAATTTACTCTTTTAACTTTGTTGTAATTAAAATGTAAAATTAAGTATTTAAAATGATTGTATGTATGATTGATTATTTTTAACATGATGACTGGATCCTAATAAAAAAAATCAGTATTATTCTATTCAATTAAAATTGGCTAAATTGATTTTGTACTTATTTAACGTTTGTTACTTAATATCGCTAATTCTAATTATGAATTAATAATTAAAAGTTATGAAATGGTGTATTTTTGAAAATATGTACGATTTTAGAGCAAATATTTAAAATTAGGTGGTTACTCCATTGTTAACAATTTTAAGTTAAATTACAATTCAATTAAACATTCCAAAATAATTGTTACAGACTGATATTAACTTCTATAATTATTTTATGATAATGATTATATATTTACATTATAATTGCATTATTAGGTTGATATTGACGGACTGTATATGTTGCATTGACTTTTTCAATCGTTAACAGATAGCGCGAGTTACCTACTTGACAAAATTAAATGATTATTAAGAATTTAATGATGTTAATATAAAGAGAAGATGCTGCGAAAGAAGATTATAATCCTAATCTTTCTGTATCTTAAGATTTTTTTACATATAAATTTAGCGCGTCAAGGTGCATTCAGGCCTAATTGCTTCAATCAAATATCGGTAATATGGGCGTACACATACAGTCCGTATAATGACAGTTTAACTTAAACTTATTGAATCACTCGACAAAGATAATTATGCAGCTACATGCCATATTTTTAACTTATTATAATCTTGGAATAAACTGGTCATAACCAGATAAAATTAAAGCAATTTTAATGCCTGTAAAATAGTGAATCGATCTGAAAAAAATAACTTTTACTTTGCATTTCGTTCACTATACAATGTAATGGGTAAAAGTATTGTTTATGGTTTACATTAATATTGACATATTTTATTCCAAAACAGTAGTGATATAATTCTGTGCCTTAAATTAAAAAAAAACTTTTATCGATAAAATGGTTCTCAAAATATCGTATATCATAGAAAAGCCGTTTTATGGCAAGATATTATTTAAATTGGTAAACATAGTTTAATTTTAACTGTGTAATGTAAGCCGCATCGCGTATAACTGGTGAAGTAGTTTTTTTTCTGTCATAGAACCTCTAATTAGGTTTAAAATCACGGCATTTTGTGCTTATTATATAAATTTTTGTGAATTTCAAAAATTGTCATAAAAATTACTTAAAAACATTACGGAATAATGTTTAACGTAATTGCCATAGTTTGGCCTACTACATATAGGTGAATCTGTTTGTCACTATTTTAGTCAATTTGTTTTATAGCAAAACTTGATAAATAATTTTAGAGTTTCCTCTTTAACTGAGACCTTATAAGGGCGCACTTTTCTCTAAGACTTATTTTAAGACTTATATGCTTGTATGACATCAATGGTACCTAAGGAATGGCAGGCCATATGTGGTCACACTTTAAAGTTCATTCAGATTCATTCTGTTAAATACAATTTACTCATAAATGTGTCAGGGAATGCATGTTATAATAGTAGGCAGCTAGGTTAGAAATTTCTCTTAGTTTTTATCTGTACTTAAATGGTGGTATGCTCGTTATTTAGACTATCCGCCTGAAATTTATCTACAAAAAGAAAAGAATAAAAAAATCAAAGTTTCTTATACATATATGTATTGGAAATCATAAATTTATTTCAAAAGATATCAATTATTCAATCATCAATGAAATATGTGTTCTATCTTTTATGGTTAACTGATACCTCACGGCCCAACAAAGTATGTAATAGACATATTTATTTGTTGCCTTAAGTAGATTTAAGTGCCTTAACAAAGCCTAAATAGTAGCACGTATTGCACCTGTTGATTGTTATTTAATAATATAGTTGCCTTAAAGTGTGATTTATCGAATTATAAGGACATTTTTACACCAATCAATGGTATTGTAATAACATTATATACAAATATGAATTATGACAATGAATTATTTTCTTCGACCCTTTTGAGGTTTGTCGGTATGTTAATTTTTATTGATTGATATGAGTGTAAAAGAAAGGGATTAAAAATATTTTTTTTATTGTAACTGTGGAAAAAGAGTATTTAGTTTAATTACAAAGTATAGTTCACTTCAAAATTGATTTAAAGTAATTAAAAAAATTACTTGATAGAACTAAGTAGAAGTAAAATAAATACTCCATAAATTCTTATTAGCTTTTGTAATACTTGTAAGAGATCACTCACTGTAGTCGTAGTCGCAGAGCATGTTTTATGTTTCATCACAAATTACTTCATCATTCTCAAGTGACAAATTAGAAGACTAATTATTCATAACTATGTGTATCCATTTTCATAAGGTATATGCCAAATATATTGTATTATCACATTGTTAAATAAGAACTGTTATAAAATATAGATTTTGAAAAAAGTTTTTTTTTTTAAACCTTTACCATAACTTAGATAGGATAAGGTCAAAAATGCTGTTAAATTCAGTTACTTAAATAACAAGTATAACTGATACTTAAAAAAGGTATTTTAGTTTCATTTTAGAGCTCAGCTGTAGCCAACTTTGTAACGATTGCAGACTAAGGATCATTTTATGCTAGCACAGAGTGGAAGTGCATCAAAGAGTCCATATAAAAATAAATGTAACTTTTTTTAACTCAACATACGTTATAGTTAAATAAAAAGATACATGCGTGTACATAATGCGTGTCTGCGAACGATCACATTCGTACTCTGCGCTAGTATGAATCGACAAAAAAAAAGGTTTAATAAATTGAACAGAAAGTTGAAACAGCAATATACTTTAAAACAGACAATTTAATTTAAACTCGATTACAAAGATCAAAATAATACAATTAAGAAGTTATTTGTAGAATTCGTATTCACTTTCATCCTTTTTAATATTGTTCTTATAACCCTTTTCAAAGTCTTTCGGCAGTACAATGTACCTGTAACAGATGCATATATTTAAAGTATTAAAATTACAAAAATGACGTATGCTGTAAGTTACATAAATAAGGCACTATTTATGTTGATCTTAAGTAATTATGCACTTTCAAGTGTACTTCTTGCTTAATAGTAATCATATAAATAATTAAATATTTTGTTCTCTTTATAATGTAGTTTGTGAGAGCATAAAGAAATGTATTTTTTAACAGCCATTATATATTTTAAAGCTCAATGCTCAAATCTCATATAAACAGAAAAAGTCTATAATTAATTTACTGTTTTAAGAGTAAAGCTATAATGCTAGTGACCCCTGGTGCTGTAAATGATCTTGGACAGCTGTGGTCATTTTACATCAGGTGATCTACCTGCTTGTTTTTCGGTATTACCATAAAAATATATATCTACCTGTTCTCCCTGACAGCGTGCATGCCAGCTTCTTGGCAGATGGCGTTAATGTCTGCGCCAGACACGCGTTCCGGCCGCGCCACGAATTCTTCTAAGTCTACTTCTTCTGAGAGGTTCATTTTAGCCGTAATAGTCGAGAAGATTAAACGCTTCTGACGCCTGATAACAATAAATTTTATTATTATTATAAAGAGACTCGCTTTTGTTGGCTTGGCTGTTTATGTAGGTTTTATTATAACCGATGACTATTCAAGTTCTTTTTCTGCAATATGTATACAAATATTTGATGGTGATTGGTTGAGTACCTGAGACATAAAAGAGTAGCAAACATAGTTACTTTTAATTTTATATAGTTATGGTGACAATTTTATTAAGCTAAATTGATATAAATATTTAAAATAAGGCGAAAATTACACTTATAAGTTTTGTTCTAAGACTTTCATAAAGATTTACATAATTTAGTTCTCATTACTTTACACGTGTAAAATGTAACTGTCAGTGCTTAATTTTTAACATTCAGCTTACGACGACGTAACTACATTCTTACAACGTATAGGTTACTATGTTACAGATTTTTTTAAATGGCTTTCGAGATTAAAGCTTAAAAATATAATTCTCGCCTAATTTAGTGAAGGTAAGTTAATTGAACCTGTCAGGTAGTGGAAATTCAATCTTCCTGTCGAGACGGCCAGGTCTAAGGAGAGCAGGATCCAAAGTGTCAGCACGATTGGTAGCCATGATCACCTAAAATAGAAAAAAACATTCTATACTCAATACTTTTTGCTTGCGGTCTTGCTCGCATTGATGTAGATTTATTTTTAATGTAATATGCATGTGTACAAAAAAAATATAGATGACTTGCTAGAATATATCTTTTACATAGTACCATAATTTTAAAAATATTTTCACTTATTAATGTAGATAAAGAATTAAAGATTTAATGTACTACAAAAAATTTAAACATATACATAACAAGTGTCTATGAAATCCATTACAACAAATACGCGTCTAAGGACAGTTTTTAAAGTTAAATGTGGTTTAGCCATAATTTAATTATATTGATGTCAAACATATCCTGCGACATTTTATAATTCAGTTTTTTTATAATTTTACATGTAGAAAAGTAATTCAGACAAAATTTGAAAAAAATGTTTATTTTTAAACAATATTTAGCTAAACATGTGATGAATATGGTTTTATTTCATTCTTTGTTGTAAGTAGTATGTTTAACTGTATTTAAAATGTAATTAATACTCTTTTATAAACACATTTTTTTTAAATTATGCTATATAAAAAATGTATTATTAAATTTACTTTGACATTAGTAGTTTGGTCGAAACCATCCATTTGGTTGAGTAACTCTAACAAGATCCTCTGAACTTCTCTGTCGGCACCTGTTTGTGCGTCAAATCTGAAACAATAAATTATCTAATTATTAACAGTAAAAAAAAATATCCCACAGTAAAAAAATACAAGTACATTTGAAGTTGAATACATAAGAGTGTAATATGAAGAAGTAATTTATGTTTTTTTGATTTATAAAAGTAGCAGGCAAATGAGTACTCATGAACATTTCCGGGATCAGAGAAGCCTATTAAAAAAAGTATTTATTTATTTATTTATTTATTTACAGAGTAGAACGACATTGTACCACTTACACTACTCAATAAATAATTAATGATGATGTATGTTGAGTTAGTAGTATGATGAGTTAAGGTAAATTGAATGTTACTTGTAATTGATATGGGTAAGGAATGGGTGAGGGGATTAGGTTTTTAACTTTCCTGCTCATGACACGAATGTGCTGATTTTCTCTGAGAATGTCGTCTAGCCAGCCCAAACACGATCTGTAGTCAGTACACTACAGGCTCTACCACATAATAATGTAGTAAACCTTACCTCTTAGTAGCAATGGCGTCAATTTCATCAATGAAGATGATAGCAGGGCTGTTTTCCTTCGCGAGACGGAACACGTCGCGTACCATACGCGGACCTTCTCCTAAGTACTTCTGTACAAATTCAGAGCCTACTACACGTATGAATGCAGCTGCAACAAAGGATGTAATATTAAGTATTAGATAAATAGTTGTTCGATGATAGCCTATTTATATCATTTTGAGTTGTTTACCAGTAGCTTGTTTTTGTACATAAAAAAAATATTATTAATAAATGCATCACATGCAGTGGCCACCAAGATGAGATAAAATTTATGGGGTCCAGAAACATATAACTAATAATAATAAAAAAAATTACAAGACCTGACTGCTTGATTAAAGCGCATAAAATTCTACCATTTTCATTTTGAAGAATTTTATGTAACGAGTAATACTTGCAACATTAAGATCAATCTAATGACTTGTCATTTATTAAAATCTGTTAAGCCATTGAATTTGATGAGTGGACATAGGTATATACATGCATACAGGTCAAACATCCTTTAGGCCTTTGCTGCAGTCAGGTAATAACCATAAAATACAATAATCGTACCTGTAGTATGATGAGCAACAGCCTTTGCCAACATGGTTTTACCACAGCCTGGGGGACCATACATGAGGACACCACGAGGTGGCTCAATACCAATCTGTCTGTAAAGCTCTACATGGGTCAGAGGCAGTTCTACTGCCTCACGGATTTCCTGCTTTTGAGTATCCATACCTCCAATGTCTGAGTATTGGACATCTGGTTTCTCATCTGTGAGAGAGTGGTTATGTGTTTTACATGAATGTTGTTATAAGGATTTATAATTATTTAATTCAAATAACAGTTACTAATGATATTACAAATAGTTTGTTTCACTAAATTTATGTATTTGTATTCCTCCAGTTTTATAACAAAGCAGATAGTTATTTTTATTTAAAAATTGTATATATCTTTAACATTTTAAATCTTCTCATTATAGACATATAGTATGTTTTATTTATAGGAAAAAAGTAATAAAGGAAATTCATTTGATTACAATATTATCGATATTATTTAAATACAACATACCTGCTTGCAACATGGAAATGGAGCTATCAGCTTCAGGAGGTAGAACATCTACCAGAGCATTTGAATGCTTGTGTAAAGCCACAGATGCTGAAGGCTTTAATAACTCTCTATCAATCGTAGACAGTATACGTACGTAGTAGTTGGAACCAGTTGTACTTCCCACTGTAACAAAAGAAATACTATTGCTGGTGATTGTAACATTTATGTGCTAGTTGTGTCAACAAAGAGTGTTGTTTCATATTTCTATGTTTTGTTATATTTAATGTGTATTATATTTGTATTCAAAAAGTAATTATCAAAGACTATTTTTATTGAAATATTAAAGATTTAATTCAATTTATTGGTTAATGGCTTTTGGTAGTGCCAATTACACCACCAATTTTACATAGAATAGAGAAAATACTATGCACATTGATTGGTGGGGTCGAGAATCCAACCCTAACTAAACTTTGAAAACACCCTAAAACAGTTTCAATTTAAATATTAAAGATTTTCAGACTTGAAGTGGCTATGTTTTGCTGGTGACAGAAAATTGTAAAAATTAATAATAGTTACATTTTGCCTTCATATTAATGAATTAACCATGTTGTGAGTTCATTATATACTGCCTCAATTTCAACAATAATTGAGATGTTTTTTTTTTAATAATGCATATTACCTAATATATTATATTTCTTACATGTCATCTCCATTCACCAAATAAAATAATGAAATAATATAAAAGAACAAATGTAAAATTATTCATTTTTACCAATTCCAGTGTTCTGATCAACTGCTTCAAGGAACTGTCCTATTACAAGTGGCACTGATTGAATTCTTTTAACTTCTTCTTGGGCATGTAGGTATTCTTTCTTTAGATTTCTTTGTTCATCTTTTATATATTCTTCTTGTACTTCCAAAAACTCCAACATGCGTTGCAATTTCTGTGATAGAATTATGTTTTTCATATCTTTATAAGATAAATATTAAATGTTTGATAGTATTTTAAATCATTTTTGGATAAATATAAAATGTTAAAATAAGCTAATTATACTGTACGTAATAACAAATTGTAAAAACACTTAAAATTTAATGTATTTATATAAAAATACTTACAATCCACAAAGACGAATAAAGCTATGATAGATCATAGTACAGAAATTGAAATAAATAAATAAACTTATTTTTAAAATTGTGAATTTACCTTATATTTGGTGTATAAATCTTCAGATTCCAATTCATCAAACGATTGGGGTCCAGCAAATGAAAGTCCTTTTGTGTCGGTGACTTGGTCATCCTACAAAATATAAATATGAATTTGAAAAAGCTGTTGAGTAAAACGTTATACATTTTCAACTATTGCAGTTTTACCTTTTCAGGTAGTATGATGCCGATTTCTTCCATTTTTATTAATTAATATTTACTGTAACAACGAGTAATGTTTAGACTTCACAGACTATATTTTAATTGTCAAAATATTACGCCGTCATGCTGGGTGTGCTGTCAATTGCTTTATGGCTACAGAGTAAAAAAAGCTTATAAAATGTATGCTCCATTTGTCTATTACCAAAGAGATAAATGTACCATTAATTAATATCCTTTTATTTATTATTATAATTTTATTATTAGATTTAAATGAAAAAAAAAACGTGACTGTTACGTTTATTGTATTTGATGATAAAAATTTGAGCTTGCTTTACTTGATAATTGTCTGAAAAAACGTTTTTTAAGAGGAATTCAATACATTGATATTACTGTACTCATACTCAAAATCATTTTACACCATCATGAACGCATGCAAAAGCAAAACATTAGCACTACTAAACAATATACACACTAATATGTCAATAATAGATAATGACAAATAGAGTAACATGTACAGTTTTAATATATTTTTTTTTTTCTTATATTTAATAATTTTTTAAACATTATTTTATGTGACAAAAATTAAAAAAAAAAAATTATATAAATCATGACCATCATCATAACCGTTAAGTGACAAAATGTAGAAACTTTGAGTAGTTATAATTCTCAAAGTACTGAAGTTATAGGGGGTCGAAAATGGCTCTTTTGTCGCTTTTTTTATGAAATGTAACTACTTTTTGAAGATTGGAAGTGTTTGATTACGGAGCTCCGTACACAGTGAAAACGATTTTGATATTGTTGAAAATCGATTCCTAGAGTAGTTTTAATAAACACGTTAGATCATTTAATTATAAGATGTGCTGTAGCTGGAAGATGGCCAATGCTTGATGGTCTAAGGATATTAAGAATTAAGATACCAAAGAAATTAAGGGTGTTATGTTTAACTGTAAAAATTGCTTTTACACACTTATTTGCTCACTAAGAAATGCGGACATTAATTTTAAATTTAAAATGGTTAGTTATACACCAGGTTAGACTTTTTTCAAAAAGGAAATTGTTTATACAGCTAAAAATACTTTTTTTTCAAATTGTTTCCTCACTTTGAAAAAATTGAAAAAAGTCCTCAGGTTTATAGGAGTATTAAAATCTTTCTGACAAAATATGATGAGTGACATTTTTAAAAAAGGCTTTAAAAAAATTATTTGAATTTTATTTCTTGTGCTATATATAAAATTGGCTGTTTATATGAAAGTTATAAAATAATATTTTATTCGAAAGAATTGGGAAAAGTCACTCATCATTGATTTTGCACTTTATATAAAAAAAATCGTAAAAAATAAGATTTTTTGAAAAACTCGAAAACTGCTTGACTTCAAGAGTTGAAAATTTGACTAAATGATTTTTATTTATTACTCAAATAATTTCCCAGTTGGAATGGTTAAAAACGTTTGCATACCAAAATATGATCAATACTTTGCTATACAAGTAACTAGCTTTTGCGCGCAACTACATCTACGTAAAACTTCGTATGTATTGATAACTCGACTTTTAGCCGGTGTATCGCAATACATGTCAGATTTTAAGTTCCAATACAATTGTGTAAGTCGCATTCAATTTCATGCAGTAGTTTTGCGTGATGCGCGGTCAAAGATCGTCCAGTTACCTTTTTATTATATAGTATAGAAAATTGTACACTACATAAACAACAGATGAAGGAAATAAAACCAAGTTATTAATCATTAGACATTTTATTAAAACATATGTTTATAACTATATAATTGTAAATTTAAAGATTTGCATTGATGAAATCCAGGAATGAGGTCACCCTGACGAAGCCAGCAGGGTATCCAAGTTGACAACCAAAACCAAGTCCAAAAGAAGTAATACCAACCTAAAAAATAAAAAAAAGTATTAGTCAAGTCTAATAATAATATGTAAATTACTTTTGTAATTTACATATTATTATTTTTATTAATACTTTTATAATGAGAGTATTCTGTAGAAATATTCTTTTTAGACTTTTTCCGATTAATGTTAAATAAATATGTATTTAGAACATAATCTGTAAATGTCCTACAGTTTGGGTGATGCCTTGATGGAATTGAAAATAGGATATCTAAGCAGTTATATTTTAGATGGTTTGATCTACTTTATACATGTATCAAAAATTTTTTAAGACGAAAGAAAACAATGTAAGAAAATCATGTGGATATCTTCAAAATGAAATTAAGCAGAAATAATTGGAAATTGTTAGTTGTTATAGTCCGGAATTGAACAATTATTAAAATATTTATAAGAAATTAATCTGCTAAAATATTGTTTTGGTAACCCAAAAATTAAAGATATGTATAGTATACATGCAAGGCGGATAGTAGTTATAATTTTCAAGCAATGCTACGGATACTAACCAAAACTGGTGAGCCATCTCTTTGAACAGTGAGAGGGCCGCCAGAGTCACCTCTGCAGGTGCTGGTTCCACCCCAGGTTCTCGTGCAAATGTTTGAATCTCGGGCGTGTAATGGGAAAAAGATTTTGCAGATGGAATTTGGGATAATAGTCATTGAAACGTAGCTCAAAAATTGGTCGTTGGAGATATCGCCACCTGTAATTATGTTTGTGTTAGAAAAAAAAATAACGCAACGATAATCGTTGAATATTCATGAATCATTTCACAAAATTAGTCACATCATCATATCATCATAGGAAGTTAAATATAGTTAAAATGTCGTATGATATAGATGCAGGGATTTTTTATTTTTTATATATAACTGTTTTCGAAGAAATATATAACCGACTTAAAGCAGAATTGTTGTTAAATACATAGGATATATAACCGCAGCAATCACTGCTAATTTGCTGTTAGATAGTTATTGAAGAGTATCGTTGTATATCTCCGTACATCTTCATCAAATCCTAACATACACTAAACCGTTCTTGATAGATATGCATTTATAAAGGGAAAACCCCATCTGAATCAGATCAGACAATTTTTCGCAAATTAGTCGAATATAGAAGTTACGTTTTTTGAAGTCGGCTGTAAAGTCAGGTGCGCTAGAGCGTTTTTTTTAAATTCTTCATTTCATGGGATATAAGACTATTTAAATATAATTATTTTTTTATTACTACTTACCATCTGCAGTTAAGCCGAAACCGGATGCAGTTGCAACTTCACCTTCAAATGTTTCGGAACTCAGATCGCCAAGTGGCAAACCAATAGTTCCAATGGTATCTGAAAATATATACATTTGTCTATTGAAATTAAAATAGTTCTTATAAAATATTTTTAAATCGGAAATGATTTGAATTGGAAAGTGGATTAGATTAGTTTAATGAATTCTAAAATTATTACAAATCAATTTTACGCGAATTATTTGAGCGCGGTTGTCTCCAGAACATCCTACTAAAGTTTCATCCCACTTCGATCGAAATAATTTCGGAATGAACAGAAAACAAACATAAAAATATTGATTTTCATTTATATAAATAAATTTTTAAGTTTATAAAATTTGTTTTACAAAAATTTAAACATTATTTTTTTTTTTAATATTATATCCATAACTAAATAATGAATATAACTAAATACAAAAAGATATATGCATCATCAGATGTATATCAATACATATTAGCCAGTTTTATATATTTAAAGTAGCACTATATGAATAACACATATACAGCTGTAAAATAAATAATTATAGTCTTAGTAAGCAACATTATTACATACCGGAAAGAGGTACATTTGATGGTAGGCGAACGATAGCAATGTCATTGATGATCAGAAACGGGAACCACAAAGGATGCGTTGTGACGTCACTGGTCTGAACTCTGGTGCCACCGCTGAAGAGGAGGTTTGAGCCGAGAACAACGGTATACCTCCACGCTTGGTTTAAACCATCAAACCAGCAGTGAGCAGCGGTTAGGACTCGGTTAGGTCTTATGAGGGAAGCACCACATACGCCTCGTTGGGAAATGCCAACGATATCTGATATTAATCCAGCCTATTTGCAAAAAATATATAAGAATAAATTGTTAATGGAATAGTGATATTCACAAGTAAGAGCTGAGATGACCTAATGATTAGGTCTTCTCAGTTCTTACTAAGGCCACGTAAGGCAAGACATTCAGAGCAAAAAAAAAAAAATTAGACGCTTTAAAGCAAGTTCCGGATATCATTTTGGAAGAGCAGATGTCATTTTATTATAGCATTTTTAGCTGCCCAACTGCAAAATGTTGAAGGTAGTCTAGATAAAAATCTTGGAGAATATGATTATGAACCTTAAAGATATTAAAATTCGACAAATGAATACACATAAAATTTTAATAAGTTAATATTTAAGATTTGTTAATAATAAGCAATAAAAATATGATAAGGACGATTGTTTTGATTAAATGACTGTAATTGTGAGGGTTAATCGATATTTGAGTTTTTACAACTCTATTTGAGTTGTAAAACCTAAAAAAACATAAAATGAAAGCATGTCCCTTAGAACTCGTTTGTTTGTGCATGAATCAGTTTTTATTGATAACTAAATAAATGTAATAGTGTGACTTAAGAGGATTTCGAAATAAAATTATAAAATATGTTTGTTAAATAAAATGATCTAAGTACACGGCACTTTGTTTAAAATCCTAATAAAACGTATGCGTAAAAGATTAAGACTTAGTATGGTTATAATGTACTAAAATATATTCAATACATAAATTTAGTTGACAAACCTGATACTTAAATTGTCCAACGGCAGCCGGGTTTCCACCAACAATTCTGGAATCTGCTCTGCTAAGGTACTCTTCTTCAGCTGCTAGGATTCTCTCAGCCTCGGGGATGCCATATTTGGTTAAATATCCATAGGGAGAGAAATCGCTTGTGGTTTGAGGGAAAGTGTCAGCAGCAACATAAGCCGCTAAAGACAGAAGAATCACTGCTAGCTTCATCGTGGGTGGAGTCACTTGAGTTCTATTGACTGATGTAACATACTTTTTATACCTTGGCACCTTAAGATTATTATCTGATTATAGAACCAATTAAGCGATTAAATATAACAATAATTGATAAATTAAATATCTTGCGTAAATAAGATAATTAATAAAAAGTAATATTCGACTTTTATGTCGCTATATGTAATACTGAATTGAACGAACACCGTTTCTGTTTACTGTGTAAATAAGACTATCTCCTATTGAACATTTAATAAAACATCTCAAAATGTTTGTGTAAATTTTATTATCGATCATTTATCTAAACTTAAGTTGAGATAATGTTTATTTTGTGTTATCGCTCTTTGACTCATACTCAAGTGACTTCGAGTAATGAGTTTAATCCGAAAAGTTCAAGCAAAATGTACTAATGTCAATATAATCGTAGGTACTCGTAGGTAGAATTATATACGAATATAATTTTTAGAATTACTTCACTAATTACACACACTAATCATACTTCAGTAATTAATACACAGTTCTATATTTTTGGTATCAGATAATTCGTTAATACTGATTAAGGACCTATTTTCGGATTAAAATTTCACAAGTAAAATCTAAGTAAGCAGCACGTATGACATATATTACAAAACTTTTAATACAATATAATCCAATTACAATATAGTAATTTCGTAACGAAAATCTCCGGATGAAATATTGTCGTTATAAATTATAAATTATGATTAATTGACTGATTCAACTGAAAAGTTTATAAAATTATGTTTATTTATAATAGTATGTACTTAGATTACTTTTACTATAAGTGAAAAATATAAATATTAAAACGGTAAAAAAATCTAGTGAAAATCACTGCACAACAATTAGGGGTATATACAGGATTGCTGAAATGGTGAAAAATTTCTAGGATAAGTAATTTTCTTAAAATATTCTCAAATCCATATTAAACTTAATGGTGAGAGGTAGGGCTTTTCCCTCATTCATTGCTATGCTGGATCATATTTTTAGTATAAAGTATAAGCTAGTAGAAAAATCTTCTAAAATATTACTAAAATTATAATGAAAAATGATTTCTCTGACCCCAGCCGCATGAATTTTATTCTGAAACTTCTTTTATTGCGATCTCATGAAATTTTCAGGCTGCATTTGCACTTGATAGTAGATTAGCAAGTATCTCTTATACCTATTGCTAGTTCAATATTATAACTTACATATATAAGTGTCTGTTATTCACGAACGGCACAAACAATGATCTAGTGCTGTATAATTCACACAAGGGAGTGTCAATCAAACTACCATTTAGAACTCGAACCGCTTTACTGTCTTCATAACATGATCTCTCAAACGCTCTACCCCAACAAATCATTGACTTAGATCCTACGCTCCCTACGGACTAGAGGAAGGTCTTAGTAAAGTGGTACGTAGTATAACATAAATATAAAAGTAATAATTATTTAACAAGCCAAACCTACAATAATATAGACACACACACGACTCTCTATCTTTTTAAAAATAATGTGTATAAATATCATACTGATATAATAAAGAAAATAGTTTTATTTGTTTTGTTTTTCCGGTTTCTCGCAAATATTATTAATTCGATTGTCTGGAATTGTCACAATTAGATGACTTATACACGTGATCCTAAACGATGGGTCTGTAGGAAAAAAAAATACCCGCGAGGGTTGATGTTTGAAAAAAGAATCGATTTTGAAGATAAGAAAAATTGCATTCAAAGATTTGCAATAAATTCTACACTGTTTTGGGAAAAAAATCTAATGTTATTATTTCTTATTGTTTATTAATTAATCCTGTAGGTCATGATGTAAAATGGCGCTTTAAAAATCTTCAATAACAAGTATATTTGATTAAAACATATTAATTGCATTAAAGATGTTTTCGCATATGAACTAAACTTGAATCTCAAGTAGTCCTGTCAGATCGTTATATATAAAAGACTTAATTTAGCTGATAGCTAAGTGCAATAATATCGATATGTATGTACCTATATATGCACTGTCCCATTACATGTCTAGCCAAGCGGTAATGTTTAGTCTCTCATGTTCAATATCATTGAATGACGAAAATACAATGAGTCTTGATTGGCACCGACTGAGGCCGTCTTATAACATAGCTTGTGTTAGCGAAAGCTAGAGAGGTACCTATACAACTATCGACTAGCACTAAGCTATCGATACGATCATATCGTCCGTTGGGACGCAATTTGAACAGCACTTTATCAATTTCGATATCGATCTGTAATGGACTAACTTGTTGACATAGATAAGATACTAGAATATATTTTGAAGATTTTAAACCGTTAACCTGCGACTTCAACTATTATTACCTAATTAATAAATATAAATGATAATTATAAATTACGTACCTAATTAATAACTTTATTTTTATAATTTTTATGACTTAGAGTATAGCCACCTTGAAGTTAATCGTTTACTTTCGGGGCACCTTTGTATTTAAGGGTGTTTTTGTAGTCATATTCACGTGTACTATTATTAATAATCCATTTTTTTTATTTGAGTATAATATATATTATATTATGAAAACTACATGCTAGTGAGTAACCTGCCTAAGTCGTAATAAAGACTGGTTGTTACGATATTCATGCAGTAGGAGTGCAGAGCTGTGTATCAATGATTTTTTAAAGAGCGACCAGTACTGTTCAACGCTTTCTCGTATATTGATTATTCGGACAGAATATATAAATACGAATAACATTTTGCCATAAAATTCTTTAACCATTTACTATTAAAGGGAAATAATTTCAAATACGTTACGTTGAAACTGTTATACGTTAAATTGAAAACCAATAGGAATCTTTATATTTACTTTATATTTTATGACGATTTAACTATATGCGAGCTACCTTAACGTAGATTTTAAACAAGACAATTCACACGAGAAAAATTGAGTATATAAAATGTTACGGTATTTTAAAGTGTAATTATTATATAATTAAAATATTTAAAATTACATACAATCGTCAATACGTAGGTATTTAAAATCAAACGTTATAAAAAAATTTTATGAGGTTTAAAAAACATATATCCATGAATTTAAGCTATTCAATATATGCAGAATACTCTTTAGGTATAAAAAGTTCATTGAAAATCTATAAGTATATTTTGTTTTATTTTTAAAATAGCTGTGCCTTGGACAGTGAACTAAGAACCTTTCTTTAAGCAACGAGAGTTTTAATAGGGCCGTACATTGCTCTACTTGGCGATTAAAACCCGTCCTGGGCGCCAATTATCGCGCTAATTAAATTTACGCTCTGGTATGACTAATTTATTCGATAAAAATTTTAGCGACCGACTGGACTCGCGGGCCTAAAATGTTACCGCATTTCTAAAAAAACTTCAATTAAAATATTTTTTATTAAATTATTAAATATAAACATTAATTACTCAATAATCATAAACCAAAGTGAGCGAACACTTTAGTTTTAAAATACTTTGTCAAGTAGTCGAAATTCGATTATAATGATTTCATTACATTTTTAAGTTTCAGTGTTTCTTATAACGGTTCCATCACCGACTACTTTTCTGGTAGAGCCTAGCCTATCTCGCTCACACGCATAGCTCGCATACGGGCTGGCTTGACGGGGAAAGTAGCACTCTCACAGAAAATTGACATAAAGGAATTAGTATAGCCGTGCTTCGTTTGTTCTGCCAGAGAGCCTAACGCCTCTCATATCCTCCCTTCCCTTGCCGGAATATGAATTTGTGTCGAACCTATTCTTAATAAATTTGTTTGGAGACGTTTCTTTTCTATTTCGATAAAAGGTTTTTTTAAATTATTTCATATCGCAAAAAATTGTAACTCACTTCCACATTCTAAACAATAAATTAAAACACTTGTTTCCGTACTTACTTAGTTTAAATGACTTGAAATATTTTTGAATAATTATAAATATGTAAAGCATTATCAGAATACATAAATTTCTCCGAATTTGATTTTTTGTGAATTAATCAAATTACTATTAATATCATTTATCTACTTACAATGACTGCACACAATTGTCTTACAATAGAAAAAACATTTAATTTCAGTTATTCGCTTAATTCGTTTTATGCGCCAGAGCTGGCAGTGTGGCAATGATGACGCTGGGTTACGTGCTGATTCTAATTGGCGCCGCTGTTCGCCGGCGTCGGCCCGTGCCGCAGCGAACCCATTACCGACCCCAGTGTTAACTAGTGCGCTTACGAGTATTTTGTTTACACTACACCTCCAGAGCTTATATTAAGTGAAATAATGATTTCTAGTACGGATCCCCAGACGGTCCTCGTGGATTATTTAATTATAACCTAAAATTGACGATTGAATAAGCATTATCAATAGGTTTGCAAGAGATTATTAAGAATTGCATACATTCGTATACACAAAACATTTACGTTAGTAATTAGCGTTCATGTGCCCGTACCTCTAATGCATCTACAATGTCTACTACTAAGCCTGGAGGGTAGCTAGAGTAGTTTAGGGTGCCATAGTCATTGGGTTGGAATGGTATTCGATGATTCGTCGTCAACTAGAAACGGGTCGAGTAGTGATGAGCTTAAACATTAGTCGCATTTCGCTTTCCCAAGTATGCGTTCATATTACTGGTGCGCTCGAGTTTAACTCGATACTTGCATGGATTACTCGATACTCGATATCGACTCGAGATGACTACGACTGCAGGATGTCAAGAGGCTGTGAGGATCAACGCAATGCGATACACGTTCGGTACATGGAAGCAGTTTATTGATGGAACATATCGGTAGATTTTGTGGCTTGGATTAACAGGCTCCAATTCTCAGAGACCAACCTGATATAGTTACTGTTAACTTGTACTGGTATAAGTGCTCTCGTTTTGAGGTTCTCCAAGGTAATGGGCGTATATGAAATAAGGCGTTGCTATAAAGTTTTTTGTAATAAATAGAATAAAATCAAGAAGATTCTTTTGATCGTAAAACTTAATGAACAAAAACATTTGTCAAAGACTAAACGAATATAAAATAAAATGTATACATATAAACATGGAATGTAATTTAGAACAGATACAAACTTTGTTTGTTTTTTTCTAAAAAATAAACAAATATTCAATTCAACACATCACATACAATCTTCCAAATGCAGTCACGAAGGATCCGTTGAAAGCGGCCAATCACAGTTTGTTATAAAATAGAAAAAAAAAATTGGGCAAACTATATTGAATGGTCAAACTTTTGTTTTAAACTCGTATAAAAATCAACATATGGTCGAACAGATTTCGGATCAAATTCACATCGCTTTTCGAAAGGGGTTTGGTATATTTTCAGTACGAAGGCCGCTTGCCGCCATCACCACTTTACGAAATTTAAACGTATTAATGTGTTAAAAGGATGTC
The DNA here is from genome assembly GCA_037950945.1 of Hypolimnas misippus. Lineage (NCBI taxonomy): Eukaryota > Metazoa > Arthropoda > Insecta > Lepidoptera > Nymphalidae > Hypolimnas > Hypolimnas misippus. The sequence continues at coordinate 7,730,531 of JBBEEQ010000019.1, forward strand.
CATTAGAGGATTAAATTCTTTTACCTCTTCCATTACAGTTTTATGAGGTGCATCTAAAAGCACTTCCCTTGTAATTTTTATAATTTTGCCAAATATTGGTATGACAGCTCATATAAAATTGTAAGCGAAAATAACCAAATCCAATCTTCTCTAAATCTTCAAATTTGTAAGATATGACGAGAACAAAATCTTTTTTATTGTAAAAATATTGACTTGAATATTGTAATTCAGTTTATGTCACGTTGTTTGTTTTATAAAATACATCGACATAAAATATAAGATATGGTTTAGTTTAGCTATAGTGTTGTAGTATAGACATGATAGGAGCGATTTCGTGTGCGTGCTAGCGTTGTCGCTGCAAAGATTATCCCGACGTGAACCCGGGCTTACCCATAGTTTACACATAACTGTATCGATCCTATGGCATGTGACTGACGGCTCATGGGATAATTGAGTCAGACAACGATATTTCGTTGACGATTTTGACACTCCGCGTTTGTAGAAAAAATACAATCTGACAAACATTGCTGGGGACGAGTAGATAGATACCAGCATGTACTCGTATTAGCTAAGTGTGTCACGTTGGTAATTTTAAACACATATTTATATAGAAATATATATATTTTATATCTTACTGTGTACCTACAATTCAATAACAAAATATTATTTACAAGCGATTTAAAATATATGTAAAGTTTATTATGACTATATAATCTATAAGTAATTTCATTTACTTTAAACCAATATTAATAAGCTAACGTCAATTAATCAAAAAAAAAATTTATATATATATATATCTTGCATTAAAAAAACCATATTTGAAAACCTTTCATCACTTAAATACATTCGAAACGTCAGGTATTTTATTAATTCGTCAGCTGAAAGCGTCAGCGCGTCACTAACGATACAACATTGTAACCAAAGGATTAAAAAAAGAGCTAATTATTAAAAACATCAACAAGCGTGCGTACGTACAAATGATTAAAAAATAATTAAAATTAAGCGTAACGAACGACACGGCCGCGGACATTAAGTTCGCCGGACTAAATAACGTTAGAGCACCCTTGTTGTAGCAATTACGTCGGGTAAGGCTTATCGTCTACCTGCTACGAGTGCTACGACACGACCAGACTCACGTCGTTGAATTAACTGACTCATGTTGCTGGGTTTGACTTCTTACATTAGTTTGCCATATCATATTAGGTATTATAGATTTACTTACTTTATAAATTATATTTACGAAAACCATTATACAGGTACAATTTAAGCTTTTAAAGATATATTTTCTTTGATTTATCTTATTCACATTATAAAACCGAAAGTTTGTGAGTGTGTTATGTTTTTATGCTGTCTTGATTTGACGGATTTGACGTAAATTTCGTTAATGTTCTACTTTTTACACATCTATCGGCTACGTTTTTTATATCACGGTAAAAACACCGAGCTGCAGTAAGCATAATAAAATGATTTAATAAAAATTAGAAACCCGTCGTACTCCAAATGTAGCCTTTTCGTTTGTATTAGGTAATTAGAACCAAGAACCAATGGGAATACATCATATATCACGTAACTTTTAATGTGTCCTTTTAAACAACTTCTAATTGATTTATCTGTTCATTTTTGGGGTTCCGTAGACGAAGGGTGCAATAGACATATTACTAAGCATCTTCTGACCGTCCATTTATTAGTCATCCTAGTGATGTGCCTGATCTTTGAGAATGTTTATCTGCGGATAGGGATTCGAATACGGTTATTTGATGCCAACATCCGCGGATACCTATAAGGATCTTAATTTTCTTACTCAACCAGTGTCGGTGCCAAATTAATTTATAAATATATGTATTATTCTTTTTATTTCACTAAGTTTTGTGATTGATCTTCTTATTAGGATGATGATTTAGTACATTTGACTTATGTACTACTGGTATTTAAACTCATTACGATAAACGTTTTGCAATGTAAAAGTGCCAAATATTTGATTTTAAATAAAAAAAAATCTGAATGGATTTTGGTAAGTTTCTTATTAATCTCTATATAAAAATTTTATCTATGTATTGAGAATTGATAAGGTAAAAGATCCGTCAAAATTGTCATGGATACGGATACGTATATTTCTTTTACCTTCGATATCTGCGGATCCTACACATCACTAGTCCATACGTCCATCCTTCCATCTGTAGGTCTGTCCGTCAGCATGCCGTCTTGTAATCGTAGTAGATAGAGAGTTGTAATTATCACAGAGTGTGTGATTGCCGCTATACTAACTTTAAGAATTTTTTTACATATGGTAACAGTTTATTGTTTATTTTATGAAATCATTTAAAAACTGTGTACACAGTGTTATTTGATTTAGTGATAGAGAGTGATGATTTTGTGGTACGAATAAAATATGGTGACGTTTATGTTACATGGACTTTGACTTATCCATAAAATAGTTACGTTATCACTTAGCTTCAATGTGTTTGTTATTGCTTAACGTATGCTAACGTGTATTACTAACATAGGATTAGTTGAATTATTTTCGAACATTTTATAACTATCAAAATGTGTAACATATTGACAATTACCATGGTACATCAGGACTAGTGTAAAGGCCATAACTTGACTGTTATTTTGTAAGTTATTTATAATTTTTTATAAACATTTCAACAAGATTTATACATTGTTTATGATTGAGATTAAGTGCTTAATAAAAGTTATATATTAATATTTAATAATATTTAAGGTACTGTTAAATATAAAAAAGTATTCAGTCGACGAACTACCGAACTGCTGAACTAAAAATGTCCGGTCATTTAAGTATTCAACCGGATTTAGCAACACGCGACAGTTAAAACATCAATCGAGCACCGGTCGCCCCTTCTGGTTTTTTGCGTCTGCGATTTTGTTATATAACTTTTAATATTTCGAATGTTATAAATGTTTGATTTATTTTACGTTTTCTTCTTTTTTTACAGTTTCGGTACTGCTTTAAAAAAAGGATACTTTTGTCTATTTCGTAACCACTTTCTGTAGTTAAACAGTATAATGGTAGCTAGTGTTAACATAAAATTGTAATTAAAACGCATAATACGGTAATATATAATTAAAAGAGGTAGAAAATAAAGACGTGAACGTGTTTTAATATTATTCATATTAAATTTTAACCCTCAAATCAAAAATTTCTATACAGTGCGATATGAACTTGCACTTTCCTGAATACCGTATGTCAGTTGTATTGATATGATGATTTTTATTATAGGACTATAGCGACCGTGGCGTTGTCTTAGTAAAATATTTCTCAATTATTAATTGGTATTCAAAGAATCATGTTACAATGAATTCTTTGACAAAAGACAACGTCAATTTTATTTCATGTTATTACGTTAGATTTGTCTTAATTGTGGCAGTGATAAAAGGTAGAAAGTCTTGCATGTATCCTACATTTTTATTTTTGGCAGATATTAATTTTTAGTTTAAGATTAGGTTGTATATTTTTATATTTATTAGATTATATAGGTAGATTACTAGTGACCTGTCCCGACTTTTCAAGCGTAGAATATCGTTTTTACTACATCACATTACAAATCTTTGAAATTCTCTACTGTAACATGCATGTATTATGCGTATAAACTTTCCTCTTAAAACACTGTTTATTGATGAAAACTGCTTTAAAATCTTTTGCGTAGTTTATAAGATGTACCTAAGCCTACGAACGAACATAAAGCGTCTTTGTTATATATAGTATAATAACTAGAATAAACTGTTTTATATAATATAATTTAATAATAAAGAAGATATATGTAGTATTGATATAAGCATATTACAGTATTACGCCAATAAACCAAATTTATTAATAATTAAATTATAATATAGGTAAATCATTTTCAAGAGGGGTTCGGAACTGTGTCCCTGGTCTCCCGTGAGTGCTTCCACTTGTCTCGCCAACTTAGTTCCGACGGCAACTGAATTAAATAGTTTCCTATGGAAACTGGGTTGTCGTAAACAATTTGCTTCACATTATACACGGTAGATGGCAACTTGCTTTTACACGTGTACCCGCTTAATATCAGATTCTCTTCACTGATAATCATTTATCTATTTCTCATAACGTTTAAATATTTTTTGTATAATAAGTCAATTCAGCAATATTTTACGTATGTAATGTTTATTAGGACATACTTATATTTAATACCTGACATTGATACTTTAAAGCGTTTTGGAGTGTTTATTATATTTTTAAAAATATAAAGATTTTTTAAGCCGTCTTTTTGAGTTAAAAAATTTGGTTGATTATAGATAATCGTTACTTAGTCCGGCGAACTTAATGTCCGCGGCCGTGTCGTTCGTTACGCTTAATTATAATTATTTTTTAATCATTTGTACGTACGCACGCTTGTTGAAGTTTTTAATAATTAGCTCTATTTTTTTTAATCCTTTGGTTACAATGTTGTATCGTTAGTGACGCGCTGACGCTTTCAGCTGACGAATTAATAAAAATACTTCGTATATACATATGATTATGATTACGTAAACGTTTGTTATAAAGTACATTTATTTATACAATTATGTCCAGTAAAGTGTTCATAATAATAAGCTTGTTAGTTTTATTTTGAAGTTTCTTATGTACCGGTAACACTATAATTACATGTCATTTTATAGTGTAAGTGCACGACAAAACATAAACACATTTGTTCTTTTGCATTTCATCCCATAGGAATATTGCTCTTAGGCTGATGTTGAATGGTTCCAAGCCAGACCCATTAGCGGAGTTGAAGGCATATCGACTTGCGCGTAGAGCGTTACCGCTAATAATACTAGATTAAATAATCCATAGGATTATAATTATGAATCGAACTAGTTTTTCTTTGTCATTGTTTTTAAAAATCGTGTAAATTTTATTACCAAAAACAACTTCAGAGATTATAGAATCAAAATATAATGTACTTTTTTTTAATTATTTTTAACTTAACATTATATATGTGTAAGTTTGTAGCGAGTATGTTTGTAACTTTTTAAGACAGTAACGTTTTGACGTATTGTAGTGAAATATGAAATGAAATATCTTATATCCTCGCTTAACATATGTGCAAGATAATTTTTATCTTAGAGAAAAAGTACAGGTAATACTTAGTTTATCATTTTTTTCCATAATGAAAGTTTTTCTTCTGTTAATCATCTATCCTGTATTCGTTACAAATTGTTTAGCCTAAAATTATTTTATACAACTCAATTTATCGGAAGTAACTAAATATTAATGTCTTTAATTTTGATTTTTTATTGTTGATTATGTTATTAGTCAGTACACGGCTGTAAAAAATTTTCTTGATAAGCTTTAAATCAAACGTATCAGCACATGGTTATGACGCAGAGTTATCCCTATCGTAATGCGATTTATTTTGATAGTTGATTTGTTTCATTTCAGTACAAAAAATATTTATTAACATCAAAAGATTATTTCGAATTGTACTTACAAAGATAGAACAAAATATCATTTACTTTTCTAATATGCTCCTTATATTAGTCTAATAAAAGATAATGAAAGCATCGAAAGTTCCTCAACGTATCCTTTGAACTTAAACCCTTTGCAAATCCGGCCACAGGAGACGCGCGGTTGATATATTGGGGTTGCTAATGAATGATGATAAATTGTTTTGACGGTCTGTGTTGCCTGTTTCAAGTACAGAACTAAGTTTGCTGTGTCCTTAAGTTAGGTAAGTAATAGATTCCGTAGAGGCCACGTACATTGATCATTTGATATGTATGGTGTATCTATTTTTAATTATTATTTTATATGTTTTACAATTAGTTTTATATATTTATTTTAAGTTACATTTTTTTTTATTTACTAAAAGACAATGTGGGTTTGCCATATCCTATCTTTAAGGTGCTGTAAGTTTAAAAAACACAATTATCTGTTATAATGTCAGATATTCTAACGAAGTAAAAGAGGTCCCTATATTTTTTTCAAGGTTAAAAATGGTAATACATACAGTTCAAAGTCTAAAATAAAACAATAAATAATAAAAATCAGTCAAGCGTACTTCGGATGAGGCTAGTAGGGAACCCTCTGTCATAAATCGGCCTTGTGTTTTACAGATCTTAGTATTTTATTTACTTATTATTCCTATATTTGTAGATACATCGCAAAAAAACATAGTATACATAAAAAAGATACCATACTAATGTAGCCATGTTAAAAAAAATATATTTTCAAGACGACAGCAAATGGTTGATCATCGAAAACGTCGATAAAATAAATGATACGCGGACATCATCATCATAATAAATTCAAAAACAATTATTGCTGATACTGACGGTATATTAGTAATTAAATTTTTAAAATTCTGTAAACTGTTAAAACTTGCAACTTTAAATTTATTATAAATTTGAAATAGTTACAAATTAATTGTTAAAGAAATATCTATTGCACAAAATCTAATTCTTGAAGGTGTGTAAAATTAAAATTAGTTTTTACAAATAAAATTTTCGGTTGTGTGCTTTTAGACTACATAACAAAAGTTTTAAGAATAAACGGACACGATTTATAAAGACGATTTTATTCGTTTTTAACATTTTATAGATTTTTAAGGTTAAAGAATAATGATGCCGGGTGCAATTCAAAAAACTTTCAGAGTTATTTATATCGATTAAAAAAAATAGAACGATATACAAGTATAAGTTAATTGTAATAGCCCCGCACTTTGTAATTTGGAAGTTAAGTAGAAGCACCCTAGCATCGGAACGACTTCCGACATCCGAAATTCAAAATGTCCCTGCCCATGTATCTCGCAAGGAAGTTGGTGCAGTCCTCGCATGACTGGACGCTACCCGGGTAACCACTTAGAGCGGAATAGTTTTCAATGAGTAATGACTGTAAGGCCGACCAGGTCAGGAGATACAGGGGAGATGTTTCTAAGATGTTTATGTTGCATAATGCAGTTTGAAAGGACATAACGTGCAGGTTTAAATGTTGCAATAATTTATGTTTAAGAAATATATTAATAAATTAATACGTTTAAGGAATATGTTTTTACGTGTACCAAAAAAGGTCGATGTAGAAATGTCAAACATGATTATAAACAACATTAAGTCTTTGATGTTTCATACTTCAGATTAGTTTAGAGTTTTTTTTTTTATTCTGGAAAATAAAATAGTATATAAACCTTAACGCTCGTGTGAAGAAAATCACGATCACGCCACGATTATTATAAACCAGTTACTTAATGTATTTTTTGAGTAGATTGTAAACGTTTTGCAATATCAAATATAATCTGTATCCATTATTTTAAACAGAAAGTATCATCGAAATTGTAACATTGATAATAGAAAGACTTTTGCATTAATTGGTTTCGATTCAAAAATTTCGTATTTTGATCAGTTCTATACAGTTATTATTATAAGTTTATTTTCATATATTCATTTTTACCCGACGGCGTGACGCAAAAGAGGGTAATGTTTATCAGTCTATGTATGTAGGTTTATACCTTTGTGGCACTGTTTAGACCAAACGCCTAGGCCGATCCTTATAAATGTCACGTTGAATTCGACAAGAATATCATAGAAAGCATAAACATTTGTAAAAAATCAAAGTGACTGATTTTGGACGTCATAATGTGAAAAAGAAAAATAGGTATTTAAAAATCATTTTTAGGATTCTCATATCATTTTTCAATCAAAATTATCGGTTTGGGTCTGTAACGATTTAAAGTTGGTTAGTAACAATCTCACTTATAGGTTTTTAGACAGAACTGATATTGATCCCTCTGCAGTCAGCAGTACCGTAATGCTGACTGCAGATGGTCTTGTTACGCTGTAGATTTTTTTATTATTATTTTTAATAATCACTTGTTCGCAAGAAATTAGTTTAGTCACTTGGCTCCTTAATCTTTTATAAAATATATCACGCAAATATAGATACGTTCCGTTTAAATTTTTTACGGATGGACATCGTGTACTATGGGACCTATGTTCATTACTGTACATAACTTCGCACTTCTTGTCATTTCCGGTGATGCGTCTAGCGCAAATTGGTCACGCTTATCTTTACAGTAAACATCGCGATGACGCTGTCCACACTCCATCAGATAAAGACCCGCATGGGGACGGGAATGACGTTCACTTCTGATAGAACGCACTATCAGATTTAAGTAACTATGATATGGTTATATCTATTGAATTAAGATTGTGGATCTAATTAGAATATATTATATTTTTGGCACAAAAATAATAATTTCATATTTTATTTATCGTATTACGCTAACATTATAAAAGCAAAGTTTCATTTGTAGATGTAAAATAAACATTTAAAACATGAAATTTAAAAACTTGTAGTCTGCTTATTCTTAAGCGAAAGCTCTTTAAACAGGCGTGAGAACATATAATTTTGTTAAAGGAGACGACGATGATTATGCTGTTGCTTGAGACTTTTCCGTAAAAGCGATATATATTTGGTTGTATAGGAAACAGTGCTGAAACTTTAATCAACAAATACATTTTTTTTCAATATAAATAACAAAATTTTATTGCCAAAATGATTTGAGAAATTTTAAGACGAATAAAGAAAAAATAATGTTATTAGTACGAAAAAACTTTAGACGTAAAAATAATAATATTTAAACCGTGGTACCCTGGTATAACCGGAAAAAATGCTAGGTGTTTGATGATAATGATGGTATCAGAATAATAATATTTTAAATTAAATACATTTATTTCTTTAACAATAAACGTGTTTGAGAATGCTAAAAGACCTCAGGTTAAGTGAGAAAATCTTTGAAAATAATAATGTTAATAAACCGAATAAGCAAGAGTTTCTAGATTGTATACACCTTTTTAAAAGTTAAGTTTTATTATAGCATTGGCTCTAGCGTGCACTTAGAGGAAAATTCGCGGCGCAACGTTCCGTTTGTGTTCAAACGCTGCAATACTAGGAGAAAGGAAATAAAATAAAACATAGCCGTCTTTAAATGCAGGTGTATAGAGGAAGTTAATAATGGACAAAGCTGTAGTGGAGAGCCTGGCTCATGTTTTGTATACCGGTCTCTTCTCCCTAATCTTTGCTGTGGCATTGTTCGCTCTAAGTTACGAGATAGTCGTACATTTAAATGTTTTACAAATATTTTTTTCCTGAAATATACACTTTACTAAGTAAGCTTTAAAAAATATAGTTAGATAGTTATTATGATATTTTCGAAAATCTAATCATAAATTATAAAGCTTTTATATTCCAAATTCTTTAAAATATTAGTTATAAATTCAACTGTGAATGTATGAAAAATAGTAAGCACATATTGAATTGTGAATAACTGCCTAATATTTTGAAATCGTTTTCATCGTATATATTTTTATAATCGAATAATAAAAAGTTGATTTTCTAGTCAAAAGGATTGTAATCATGAAAGCCCAGCTCATGTGCTCCGGACCACGCAACAACCGTAATGCTGAACACATAGCACTCACGCGCCGCGATCGTTCTTTTCTGCCGAGAATTAGCAAACATTTCCAAATGCTTTTTAATACCGCACTCGAAATGTAGGGAATGTAAGGAGCTTTTAATGTTATGTGAATGTATCACAATTTGTTTTGTTTCCTCCGGCTTTACTGCGATCGTGTTCATATTTAACTTAAATCGCCGAATTTCATTTGCAACTCTGTTCACACTTTGCTAGGTGAATACGTTTTGCGGTTTGGTATTTTTGTCGTATTCATTTTTGTTGTCAAACTAAATTTTTTTGTTTGGATGGGTTAATTTCAGGATATATCGGCTTTTTATATCAACTAAAACTTGGTTTAGGCTATAAAAATCATAATTTTCCACCACAAGTATTTAAGAGTTATTCTTCCCATTTTCCGACCTAACACAATCAGACATGAAAACTTGTAGAAAGCATGCTATCAACTCCCGGCGTAAAAGGTAATAGTTCTAAAGTGATGTCGTTGGATCTTACATATTTTGCGAAGAGAGGAGGGAAACGCTGTGCAAGTAGTATTCCTGAGCTAGGATATTGGTCGAAGAAGACTTGGAGAACCAAGTAATACTTGAAGGAGATCCATAGAAGCAGAACTTAAAAGGGAGTGATTTTCGTGGGCTCATGTCATTGCAATAGATAGACAGGAGGGCATGGTAAACAACTGCTGCAGCCTTTAGTTCCACGATGGAATAATGGGACGACATCATCATCATCATCATCAAAGGCTATAAAACATTACGTTTTTGTTAATAAAAAGATGACATCCATGGGTTCTAAATTGCCCGTACTTATTTCATGTGGTCGATATTTTTGTTACATTTTCGCGTACAAGTACTATACAAAGTACGATTCTTAGGATCAACAAAACTTAGGACTAAACTTAGAACTATCTTAGAGTCTCTATGGACGTAAGTCCAAAACCTGTCTTTTACTGTTTCTGGTTTCGTTTTTTTTTTGTTTTTAATATTATGCACATTTTTACCCGTTTAGGGCGCTTATTTTTTATTTAAATGCTATAATTATCATATATTATCTTATATTATACTAGTGAAAACATCACGTTATGACTCATAGATGCAGAGCAGTACTAATAAATATAAGTTAATCTAGCAATAACCGAAATTTATCGCGGGTGATACCGCAAGGCATGGTTAGTGATTTAAGTATAGAATACAATTTAGCAACTATGATTAGAGTAGTGTAGTTTATGTAGAGCACGAATAATAATAATGTTCATGGTGTGGGCTAGAATAATCTCTGTAAGTAAAGGCGTCAATTACTGTAATCGAAACGAAGGGTTTCTATTCTCGGACTAATGTCGTGTGAATCACCTAATGGCATTGATTCAGAATGCTCTGCGTCCAACGAATATCGGTTTTGGTATTACAATGACGTGTAACGATTCAGATACGATATTATATGTAGATATGTTTTTCTATTTAGGAATAGCATATATAGAACCCTATCGAGCATTATCTATACAAATTAATAATAATGATAATATTTACACATGTAGGTACGTCTAAGTTAAGCTAAATTTTAAGGGTAAACCAAATTACAACTAAATGCAACAGAAGAGGTCGATAAATGGATTATATATTATAGATCAGATTATAATCAGAATGACATGTAATAATGTTTTTGTGTTAAAAAACACGTTAAACAAAAGCTAAAAATGTAAAACAAAATATTCATAGTAGAAATAATAAATGAAACACTTCAAGTGTTGCTATATGTCACATTATGCTTTGTTTCAGCTGTCGTAGTTCAATCCAGATATAAACTATCTTTTGACTTCGTAAAAATATAATAAAAATCTTAATCGTTATTTAATCTTTCAATTCATACTTTCGATACACAAGTTGGATTTATCAGCATAAGATTTTTTGTGAGTCGTATCGTCCTCGTGTCGCAAAATGCGACGTCACACGGACAGTCGTGCGGCGTGTGCGGTTAGCGGTGAACATCGCGTAACAACCACAATCGTAACCAAACACCTGTCTGAAACGCATCCCATGCAATGCATGCCTGCGTCTAACATAATTATGGAATGTTAGATGTTGTATTGACCACATTATCGAAAGTATTTTTTTTATTTACTTATTAACCATGAGATATATTATGATTATATTTATATTAATTTGTTAGGAAAAGTGCTTAAAAGTTAAAATGACTATGTTTTTTATATTTTCAAGTTCATGGTCATTACAGTAAGCATTTGTTTAAATTTTGCAAATTTTAATATAGTTATGCTCGACCGATATAGTCGAGTATCCATATTCGTGGCGGATTTATCAGCACGCTGAGTAGTTTGGAGCAATAGAATAATAGGGCAACGGATGTTTGAGTCGGTAAATTTAAGCCTTTTTTTGTTCTACAAAAAGATTCATATTTATATAATCATTTATTATCAGGTGCATATAAACAATTTAACATATAATGTGTTTCATTATTTCATGTGTGTCAACACACAAAAAGTCAAATTTGGAGATATTGATGTATTCTGATAATGCATCATGTATTTAACATTATTTTAAAAAATTTCAAGTCATACGAACTAAATAAGTACGCAAAAAGTTTCTTAACCTCATGTTTGAAATGTTGAAGTGTGTTGCATATTTTAGATTAAGCAATAATCTCATATATTAAAAAAATATCATTAAATAAAACTCTTATATTATACTAATCTGCTATCGATTAATTATACTTTTTATCAGAATAGATAGATATTATATACTTCTTCAAACTAATTTATTAAGAATAGATTTGACATCTTTAGGCGCCATTATCTCCAAATGAAGTTCGTGTGGCTTGACATAGTTTTTCTTATCAATGTCCATATATCCTTTTACAGTTTGTGAAGTGGTGTTTGGTTGCGTTGTAAAAACAAGTGATATATGTTAACAGAATACGATTGTGAACTAGACTATCGAATTTTAGGAGTCGGTAGGGGCAGCAATATTTGAATAGCCTATTGGCAGCAAATGTGTGAATCTACCGTTGGTTGGTATGGTTGAGTTTTTAAAAGTGTACTCAAATCATTGAGTTTTTTCGAGTCCTTAATAAGTTTGTTCTACAAATACAAGTTTCTGTACATAATAATCAACAACAAATTATTATAACCTATTGGTATTTAAACTGACTAATCCTCTATGACAAGGCTGAGCGGACACAATCCGGTTGGATATTATATAACTGTGGCTTTGTGTCTCCTTGCTTTAACCATAATCCGATCACATATGCACCATTGGAAACAATTCAAGTGTGTTCAGGGACACCTGCACCTGAGTCATTTTGCATTGAGTATTGTAAGCTGCACGCATAACCAGCGATAGGCTTAAAAGCTTGACAGTAAAGAGTTCATTAATAATTGAATTCATTTTCTTTTTATTTCTATATGTATCGAAGTAAGAAGCTATTTAATATACGTAATGGATTCCTCTCTTAGGAATAATACCGTCTTAGTTCATCTTTTTTATTTCTGTATTACATATATTAAAGAGTATTGTAGTTGTTCTATTGTACTATTGTAATACAATTTTATCAAATATGATCTTTGAGCAAACAGCTCTGCTAATACAGTTCGGTGACATTTCACTTAAGCATCTATCCCTTAGGGTTTAAATCTTGATTGACACTAAGCTGATTAAATAAACTTAAAAGCGTTGCTGAAACTGTTTAGGTTACTTACATTAACTATTAACTTGTAGTAAATTTTAAAAGGTAGCTTTTATATACATACAAATATAATTAATGTATGTATTTATACAGAACAAGTCTTTAAGTAGTTGGTAATAAAATAAATTTAAATCTCAAACAAATAAAACATTCATAATTAAAATAGTTATAAAGTCAAAAACTTAATGTCTATTACTCAAAGCAAGAACTAAATTTGACTGTGAATCGAATAAATTTAGCAATTTGTAATACAATACATTGTGTTTTGCAATGAGAATTTCCCGTTCGTTGCTTCGCACTAAATCGGTACATTGAAAACAAAATGTAACCCTCGTCCGCTGATTAACGAACTCTATACAAGATGTACAATGTATGATAATCGAATTACGTACACCAATCCGCTCCTTGTTTTTATTTGATTCACTCTGTTGCTATGATTTTTTAGGGTTACGTTTGAAATGTATTAGGTACCGTCATACTGTTATCTATTTATTTCTATTGGTTTCAAGGTTTTGTTTTGGTTGTATTTGTGCTCTCAAAACGCAATAGAATAGTAAAGAAAATCTTTGTATTTACATGAAATTATGAACAAATAGCGAAAGTGTTTTGTTATTGTACAATTTTTTTTTTGACATTTTAGCATTATTACGTTGTTAAAAATAAACTGACGAAACGAATTAATGTGAGAATAGACTTTTAATACGCGGCTGATTCTTATAAAAAAGTTAAATTTGTATGTGATACGTGTTTATTTATTAAAATTGAAAGATGGGAAAGTCTTTAAGTAGCAGCTTAGAAGTAACATGGCAACAATTTTATATTTCTTTGTAAAATTTGACGGCGTACAAGACGGCGCATACTATATTCATGAAGATTCGTTTTATGATTTGACATAAGAAGGAAGTTAAGGTTCCATCTGAATAATTTATAAAAAACGAAAAGAATCGTGTTTCGCGGAGGTAATTCTACAAGACATGTAAACGGAAATACCGGAGAGCATAATCAGTTGGAAAAAACGCCTACGTACATTTGATCACGAATCGCACATGATTATAGTTAGGCAGGTGAATTGTATAATAAATTATACAATTCATTCAGATCAATTTATGTTATCTTATTAATTATTCCTGTGATATAATCAACGATTGCACAGAAAGGTGCAAAATTGAAATGGAAAAATAAGCGACACTTTTTAGTAGAATAAAAGATTATTAGTGTTTTTTTTATAGATTTGATAAAACATTCCATCTAATACATCGCATTAGATAAGATAAATTTGAAATGTCAAATAAAATATGACTACAAAATACATAGATTGTAAAATGTTTTTCATCGTTTACGGATTTGAGAGGGAAGTACATCTTATACCTATTGCTAAGAATAGTGTTACAGGATCATAATAAGATTTTCGTGACATTGGGCAAGAGCTTGTGTAGAAAATGTAACTTTATATGTTATAAATGTAATTTTTATTGTGTTATTATTATACGTAATATTAAAATTGTATAGTAAATGTAGTTTTGGATTATTAATTATAAATAAATTTGTAATACTAATATTTTAACTTTAATATTGCTACATAAAAATGAGCTTTTTTCTCACTGATGAAAATATCAAACGCAAAAAGAATTTTTTTAATCGGATTTATAAATAATCGTATAAGTTTCGAGAGACCGTATACATACAAGCTTACAAACACCAAATTTTACCTCTTTACAATATAAATATAAATAGTACCTGATATCGTCTTCGCATAATAATTTCGGGAGTTACAGCTGTAATATCGTATATCCCGCGCTCGCTCGACGCGTCGCGGTCGCGACTCGTCATTAGCCGGCCGCCGAGCGTGACTGTTTATGGTCCGTGACTCGTTCAACCCTTCACCCTAAACGCAGACACGTGTAGGATTAATAGTGATTTTTCTCCATTTATCCCCAGTTGCCGTTGCAATGTCCAATGCTCAGTTTTGATTGAATTTCGAATCCAATTATAGAGGCGATGGTAAAAAGATTTAAGAGGGAAACATGCGCGTAACTTTTCTGTCCATTAAAAGAACGAAAAGAATACGAAATTTTCTTTTAATGGGTAACAAAAGTAATTCGAGTTCGAAAGAAACATAATCCTTCATAATAACTCCCTCATAAAAGTAACTTGGATAATTTCCAACACCTAAACACCGTATGAGTGAATTAAACGACCGCTGTTCACCGAAAGTCCGTGATTCATAATTACAAAGTACGACGAAATTCGCTTCTGTCGGGCCGAACATTACTTGTTTGAGCATTTTGACGAGTTCGCATCCTTCATTAGCGCGGAGTGGGGCTAACAGGTTTTATGGGCAACAATACATGTTTATAAAATTTGCATACCTTCATTCGCACTCTTCCGCGACCATTACCTTTCCATTTGGTAAATAATTTAGACGCCCTCTAGGACGTCGGCCAGATATTAAAAGTGATGGGTCCCCGAGGTTTAATATTAGACTCCCCTCGTATTAAATTCTCTGTCACGCGAAATTCCCAAATGCATACGCGAGATATTTTTTGCACATGTTCATATTCGCACTTTTGTACTCGAATTCGATACAGAATGTCACTCCTGTCGCGAGTCCGATTTGCTCTTCGCATTTCGAATTCAACTTCTCTACCGCTGACTTAAATTGTGTGGGTAAATTGAAATGGATAAGTTTGGAAAGCAATTTATAAAATATGTCGATTTTTACGACAGCCCTTATCTTCAATTGATTTATTTCAATTACTAACAAAATAGATTTACTATAAGAATTTTTGTACGTCACACAAAAGTGTATGACGTAAATGGGTAAACACCCATGAGAATGGATTATATAAGGAGAAATAATTTTATTAGCGCCACACTTAATAAGTATTCATTTCTGATTACAAATCGATAAATATTTTACCAGACGGCTATCTATATAGCTTGGAAATTCAATTTCTGATTCCGTAATTCACGATGGGAAAAAAATATTAAGAAAAAAAAAGAATATTTTTCCATTCAAAGTGAAGAGTCATATGGCATTTCAAATTCATATTACAATACTAAGCAAGGAGCGCGGGGCGATGAATAATCGAGCTCATTGTATATGCATCAAATTCACAGAACAAAACTAATCTAGAGCTCCGGGGCAATAAAAATGTCCCACTTCCAGCCGCTGCATTAAAAATAGATGAGATCAAGGTGTAATCTCGGCGATCCTTATTATAAATTCTTGCATCTTAAATATTTCACATTTTTCACCACTTAGCTTCGCGCCGCGAGAATAATGTTGCTATCACTTTACATAAAGGAGGCAAATTACCCGTCATATTGTAGGTATCTGTGTACAAGATACTTTATTCTGTTTAATAAATACCTTATTGTGCCGTTATAAAACGAGAAAATTTCTTGATATTTCGTAATTATTGTAATCTTGGATAAATTGTATGTAGTCTTTGGCAAAAATATTCTTTTAGGAAAGTGAAGATCGAAACTTCGTATTTTTTATATTTTTGTTATTAAAACGCTGTTTTAAATTATATTTATTGCTTTCTTACACAAAGGGTGAGGAGCGAACATACAAATCTCACTAACAATAAGTGTTGATTTATCAAAATGAAATCTCTTTGTCGAGAGGAATAATCAAATTTATCAGTGATTTGAATCTTCATTTCGTTTCAAAGGGTCTTTTAAACGGCTCTATTCACTTTATTAGTTATAATTAACATCGTTAAAATGAAGGTTTGTATTTTTTATATTTTAATGTCCATTGATCTAAGACCTATTTATACATAATTGTTTAAGACTATCACTATCAAACGTACTACATTCTGAGAGTTGATTTGTTGATGCTGTATGTGCATGTATATGTGTTGTTGATTTTATATTCAAACGAATTTTTTTTTTTAATAATACAGATATATGTAAACTAATTTAACATGAAGAAAGAAGACAAACAGATATGAAAAGATGGATCACTTCATGGTAAGTGAATTTTGCAAATATAGGAATAGTTGCCACAATACATTCAACATACATACAAAAACCTTATCCACAATATATTGATCTTTTTTTATTATCAGAATAATATTAATAACTGCAGTATCATTTTAGCCGCAAAAATTATACACACAGTCATATTATATTACATGTATTTCGTTATAGATATATTTTTAACAGAATAGTATTTGCTTAAAACATTCCAAAACAGTGCTGTCAGTCACTTACTTGAATTTCGTTTCTTGTAAACAAATTTGGGGGGCTCTTTTGATGCATCGCGGGCGGGTAAATACGGTCCGACATCCCCTATCCATAAGATACAAGGTACATTGTTTGTTCTTTGTATTTTTATATGGCCCAGCAATAAAACGTTCGCATTTTACATTTTTGGGGGCTCATAAATAAAACTGCTCTTATAAAATTGCATTTTAAGCATTTCTTAACGTGTATCCGACGTCACCTTTTGTTGGGATGCCATTGGATTTAAGTGTATCCAGTCGTGAAGGATGTTTCGAATCGTAGGGTATGTTTGAAATAATGATATCTTTATTGGAAAACTTTACGGTTTTTATCAATCTAAGCATCATCTAAAGTCTAATTCCTGCACATTGTAATTTACATACCGTTCTATTATTGTTTAGAAAAAGTTTGCTAATTTACGAGGACATCTGCGTACACATCATTTAATTAACGGATTAAACAGATTATTTAAACCAATGTCCGGTGCTGTCCCGGAGTTTGAACGTCGACTTGTAGCGGGGGTTCAAGTGAAATTAAATTACATGTTGACAAAATGAGTTACGCCCTTTCCTACAGATTAACAAACAAAAACTGATGGTATAAGGGTCAGAGCGTTAATATTGTTAGAGGCAAATGACTCTATTCTTCATCACATTTCGGTTCGTTGTTCACAATGCTACAATTTAAGCTCGGCATTGTTCTTGTTCATTCGATTCCCGATTTAGTTTTGCGCTTTTATCGGTATCCATTTGAATAGTGGGTGCGACGCCGACTAACACACTCCAGTGGCTCCAGTCCCATGTATGTTTAATATCATATATAGTATGTTAACGTTGATTTGTTCTAGTGGCAGAAGTCGGATTCTCTAAATTCTAAACAATATAATTTAAACTTTTATGCAACACAAATTGTCATTACTTTACTTGTATATTTTGTCGAATAGTTATTTAGATATAATAATGCGCACATTGTTTTGATCAATTGCTTCAATATACTAATTCGATTATTTGATACCCGAGTTTTTTAAAATATTATCTTAACATATATCAGATTTAAACTTGGTTAATTCTATTCGTACCTACATAGACCTATTGATTTCTGTAACTTTGGTAGGGTAAGAAGAGGAGGGGAGAGTAATAAGTTTAGAGATTAGAACATTATTATTTAAACAAATGGTGCCTTATAGATATTTGTAGGAATACTTGTAGCATATTCGTATTTTAAATAGAAATTTAAAGAAATTATCTCGTTCAATATTTAAATATATGTACGTATTTAAAAATCGAAAAATTTAAACAAAAGTACTATCACACCAAATATGAAATATCTTTAAAACGTAAACTCATTTTGTAATGTCATTTGTTACAACACTGAAAATAGCGACCATTTCATGTTTTCCAGTTTTTATCAAAACGGCATTTTCGCGAGTTTTAAACTGACCACAAAATTATGGAATACAGCGAGGGGAATACAAAATTTCTACGGTTCGCAATCCAATTAATTTTAAAAATCGCCATAACGAAAGGGCTTTATTGTTATGTAAATTTGTGCAAACTTCGGCAGACGTAGGCATGACTAATTGTTAATTCGGATAATGCGCTTACGAGAGTGGGACACCACAGCACCACGGAGCATCCCGCGTTGTAATAAAGGATTACACGCCTGACCTGACCGCACTGCAGTCTAGCAAGCCTTCTGTATACTTCTTAGGGCTGCGACAACAAAGAAGAATTTGAGAGATTTAATTATATCTCACTTCTTTACAAATCTAATAATATTTGTCGAGATACACCTGTCTGATTCTCCTGTCCTTTTTTTCAATATAAAAATTAGTGAGAGGAGGTATTTATAAATTATTAGGCAAATTGGATTCTTTAGATATAATGATTATTTTATACGAAATCATTATTGTAAAAAAGATATACGAATATTTGTAAAGATAATATTAGTGAAAAAGTTGTTAAGTCCTTCATCATGTCAAATGTGTCTATAAGACATGAACCCTTGTCTGGCGACATATTGGCCGGAAGTAATTTCCAATAAAGATCTCAAGACCCTCGCCGGTGGGATGATGTAAGAATAAATTTTGTAATTGCTTCAATTTTAATCTGACCGTTCATTCATGTAGTATTTATAAATAATATCAACAAAAATAATAAATGAAGTTTCAAAGAACTAATTTTTCTTTTTTATACTATACGTGATATTATTTGTATTAAAATATGTAATAACTAATTTTTTTTTAATTTATTCAATACAGACAATTCTACGAATTTGCATTCTATATCAATTTAAAATAGAGAATACTTCGTATTCAAACCCTTGAATTACGATTTCTAATATTTTTCAAAGGATGTCGCCCTAGTTTTGAACGCATTTAGCGTAAAATCACTAGCCGCCACTAAGCTCTGCGCTCACTTTCTGACGCAAGTAATTATTTAATGGAGATGAAGTCCGCAGCGCGCGCCGTGAAATGTAAGATTACACGCCCCGCATCCATTGATCACACCGATTTGATATGGAGGACTTACTGCAGTTCTATTCTCACATTATCTTCACCACATTCTATTTGAAATAATTAAATGTTTTTTTTTTTTAATTCAACAAAAAATTTATACTTAATAAGTTGAGCAACATAGGCCATTGTATAGAACATAATATGGTATAGACTATTTCCAATCGCTTTAAGTTTCTTTGGGCTAGACCCGTCAATCCGATGTAGAATAGATGTTAGATATTTCTACCCTTCACATTCGAAGTTTTCGGACAGCACTGTTATTGTTTTAGGAGTATTTTCAAAATTTAGTTAAGGTTAAATTCTTGACGCCACCGATCAATCTCCATCGGGTATTCTCCATCCACGTGACATTGGCGAAATAACATGTGTCTAATTGGCACAACTAAAAGCCATTAACCAAAGAATTGAATTGAATTAGTACAGTATACAATTTGACATTACATTACAAAACTTTAAACAAACGCTTACTTTTTAATTTATATCACAAACATTAAAAACATATTTGCTCGAAAGTGGTTATAATTAACTTTTAAAAACAACTTCTTTAAACAATGTCTATACAAATAAAACAGCTAAAACACGTACTTAATAAGCCACTAATGTGAATTTAAAATGCTCGTATGTATAATGTAGAAACGAAACAACAATAAAAATTAAAACTTTCCCATGTCTGCATAATTTTCATAAAAATATTTCTGCATTAGAAACAGGCAACTATATAATCGCATGTTTATTACTTTACTCGCCGTCTGCACTAATAATTTCCTTGCATTATTTAGAAGTTAAAAGAACATACACGAAGTAATATAAGTTACGAGGTACTAGAACTCGAGGCAATATGCAGTTTGTTACGTGTAATAGTCATATGTTAGTTAAAGTTGTTAGGTGGTGTTGTTTGACAAATTCGCTAACTTTCCCCTGGTTATGACGCGATCCACTATCTAATCTTCGGACTGCATCCTGAGACAAACTGTTAAATTGCTCCTCGTAGTTTGTACTTACTTTGTATTGTAATACATACGCAGCGATTAGTATATAATGACTACATATACACTATCAATGTGTGTATGTAAAGAAATATGTTCAACATTCAAATACTGTAGGTATGTGGCTATTTTAAGTTGTTAATCCATACTGATAAATGAAATTGAAGTGTCTGTTTGTTATTTTAAATTAACAGCTTTTAACTTAATATATAAAAGTATATACGGCACTGACATAAAAGAAATAAATGTTAAAGTTTTTGTGTGTCTGTCTATCTATCCGTTTGCTCCAGCTAATCTTTGAAACGGATGGACTGATTTTGACAGAATTTTTTTCTAGCAAATAGCTTATGTTATAAGAAGTAAGTTAGGCTATTTTTTAAACAAATTTTCTTAATTTTAGTTTTTCGCAGACGAAGTTGCGCGTATCAATGACGCAATTCATAGAACAAAATAGTTTTACATAATAAGATCGATGTTCTAATCATTAATTGATTATTGGCAATCGCATATAAGTTTTTACGACAAATTTTGACGCGCCATTGAATAATTATTACATTTTTTGCGATAAAAGGTACTATATAATATACGTATATATCATCGTATTTCTAAAATAAATGTAGTTTTATGTTTTTTAATTAATGAGTTATAGTAGAGAGATAAGTAACAATATATTAATTTATGAGTAAGGTAGTGTTATTGGGATAACGTTAGTAATGTTGCATATTCCTTAATACATGTGATTTATTAATAATTTTCAGTTATTTAATAGCGCTCTATCGTAAATTGCCGTGTAATTCCAACGCTAAATAATAACAGCCAACAGCGCTAGCGACGTGCGTAATTTGCGTTAACATAATGCGATATTAGTAATTCATACGAAACAGCATATAACAATAGTAATCAGGCGTCCGAAGGCGAAATCACATTTCGTTGGCAGGCGAGGCGGTGCCAAGCACAGATTTCGTAGGCAATGTATCGTGAAATTAGTTTAGTGGCACTATATAATTACGTGCCCTCACTTTTTATAGACCCTCGTCCGTGGGGTGGCCCGTCCCCTGCCGCTGTTATGACGAAAATGTCAACCCGGTATGCGACTTGATGAATTGACACTATTTTAAACATGCCTCACTCTTGAGCCTCTCGATATCGTTTTTCTTGTATTTCCAAAATGCACTTGTGTTGTGAGAATAATAAATGGCACATTGAGAAAATCTGTGACAGGATCGAGAGTTTATATAAATGGTTTTTTAAAATGTATACCTATTTCTTTGCTTGTATAATATATATATAATGGAAATTGTTTTGATTGTACGATAGGATTCGTAACCATTAATCTTAGTTAATGAGAATTTTCGGTTCGTTATTTTATGTATGAGTAAAACAAATGAAAGTCAAACTGCAAGATACATTTCATAGATTTATTATATAAAATCTTAAGTCTACATTTGAAATTTAACTTACATAGTAGTAACATGTGAAATTTACAGAGCTATTCCAATAGTACAGACAATAGTAAGTATTTAGCTATAATTATTGCGCAAGATCATCCCGAATTTTGGGAAATCCTTAATTTTATAATAACTAAAATACTTAAGTACAGTATCTTAGGTAATACATAATTTAATAAACGACGAAGCTCAGATATTTACTTCTATGTTATATCTATTTCGATTCACGTATTTACATAATGATATGACAGAAAATATACGTATCTGCAAAAATAATCATAATAATAAGCACCTAAGTTTACAATAATTATACTAAATGGCGGAATAAATATATATAAATGATTATTTTATTAGTTGAGCTTTTCGATTTATCTATAGAAATACATAAAAGATTTTCATAAACGAATACATCGATATATCTGTATAAAATGGCCGGTATAAGTTTCATTTTACTACGATCAGAATAAATTAATGAGTCAGTTTTAACGGTACACGAGAGACAAATTAAATAATTTTACTACGGTAAACATAGCCGTTACGCTAAGGTACTCCAATAAAATACTAGAAAATATATTTTTACGATTTCATAAAATGCAATTCGTTTGTATATTCTATTCGACTGCGTTATAAATAGAAATTGATGACGTAAGTACAATATGATACAAGCTCTTACGTAGTAAAAATGATATGAAGTCGAATGGCTTCGTTTACACTTCCGCGCTCTCGTTACGTCCTTTGAATTGAATAGTCTTGCGTATGCTATTTCTAGTTCTGATAAATTAATTTTGTTGCGCGAAATTTCATATATTCTTTCTCCTTTTTATATATTCCCATGCAATAACGTTCGATGCATTTTATGATTATTCAATTTCATTTCATTTTTGATTTCATGATTATATTATGGCAATTCTATAAATGAGATTTATTTAAGAACCAAAAGGCGTAAGTGTAAACGTAACAAATTATTTCATAGGTACCAATGAGAATGATACGTGATAAACATTACTTAGGTACTAATTATCTAAACACATTTAGATTATTTTTTTTGTACAAAAATATGCAGAGTATTTCCTAAACACTGGCTACGTTACGCTAATATTTTTTTTTTCAATTTATATATGAATAAATATTCATGATGTAAATATGTACGCGAAGACATAAGGTTGAATGAAAGTACATCGGATTCAATATATTCTCTTAGATTATTTTGATGATATATTTTATATAAGTACGTAGTTTAATTTACTTTTGAGTGCGTTGTACTCGGATTATAAGAGATATGAAGTGTAATATGTCTTTGTTCCGTATGTGTAAGCGTACATATTACTCAAATGAGCAAGCTTTGCTGAAATTTTAGTAAAAATTATTGCTGTTTTATTACGTCAAGGATACGGTTGTACCGTATAAAGTTTATTTTACATGTTTATGAGACACGAATATAGTTAAGAACAATGGGTTCATTTCTTTAAAATTTTCATTTAAAATAAATATGAATAAATAAATCTGAATTTTCTTATTCATATTTATTTAATTGATATAAATATAACCCGTTATTTATATATCTATACTTACATGGCAGTGGCAAAGGTATGTGACAACTATTTTATTCTACTCTAAATCTGTGAGTATCGTTTTAAAAATTAATTAATTCTCTCAGTAGAAACATGTTATTTCAAAAACATTCTTACGAGCTATACTTTTGTGATAATTTCGATTTTAAATAATACATTTTTGAATACAATACCGGTTTATGTTTGAGTAGACACTTAAAAATTATATCACCTAAACGAATTTCTTATATATCACAGGCTTAAATTATATTCATTACGTTTAGGGACGTGCATTCTATAGTACACTTACATTAGTAAAAGAATTAGTAACTATTTACACGAAAAGGGGAAAATAATGAGGCGAGCCACAACCCTCGGAGATTTGATAATACGAAGCGATACGTATTATTCACCCATTAGTGTAGCTGAGAGCTAACGTGTCTCGATCATTCACTAACAAACTTAATTACAACTCGGATCAAGATACATGCGTTTGTCTATATCGAGAAGAACCACAATAGTTGTTCTATTTTTGATATTTAAAAAAAATCTTTAAAAACGATCAAAATGACGATGATATTATTGTTGCATAATTTTCCAGTTTAATGTCACTGGTAATCCTTTATCATACATGAACTCGGACGTTGTAATGTATTAAAATTTCCAATGTACCGTTTAATTAATTTTATCGGACATACGCACCGAGCTCCACAACTATTGAATTTATTTTACTTCACTTATGAAATCTAACGGTTAATTACCGTTCGAACACATTAATTTAAAAGGTAAATAATGCGCTAATTGCTAACGGAATAGGAAATTACAGAGAATAAATACAGTAAATAATTATGAAATATCACTCGCTCGCTACGGATACGCTTATAGGCAATTTGAATGCACTACGAATGTATCGTTTATATCCAAAATTAATTCAATTTCGATCACTAACGAATCTACATAGTCAACGAAAAAAGCGTACTTACATTACGATTTAGATAAATCCTTTTTACATTCAATATTCCAACAAAGCAACGCACAACGCTAGGAAACTGTCCTTAATTTTAATAAATGAGGTCCATAATTTTTGTTTATCCAATCGCCTTCTCATGTTCCGCTGTTTCGTTGGAACTGTGCTGTCACTGGTTAAGAAGAGTTTACAAAATCTAATGGGGCACTAGGTTCACTATATCTTGAGTTTGAAGTCACCGTAAAATGTTTAGGAGGGCACTGACTCTACGTATAATATAGTTGAGATTCACTTGAGCTTTTATTCACTGATTCTATTCAGGTTTATTTATCAAATATCTTTATTATTTAACGCCCATCAATACAGAGCTGTTTTTAATGGTATTTTTAATCTTCACATCCTTTATTATGGGGCATATGGTTTATATTATTATTGATTAATTTTGATGAATTACTGAAAAGTCACGTGTCGGTCTCTTTATTTTAAATGGGGCACTTGGTTCACTAAATTGAGTTTGCAATTTGGAAGGATTATTTCACTTTGAAGCACTTTAGGATAGCTTTCACTGTAATATTTTGAGTGTTTGTATCAATGGGGCACTATGGTCACTCGCTTCTTCACTGATATTTGCGGGTAATTCACGAGAATATGTTGAAGTACTTGAGGCCGGCGGAGACGTACGGCACCGGTATCGCCCCGGCGTAGTAGTTGACTGATTGAAACATGAGATAGGCGATGTTCAGAAGCTATCACACAATCTCGTTCGGATGGGTGTTCTGATTCGAGTCGTTCTGTCTCGAGCATTGCTGGAAAACAAAATGACCAAAATAGTACGAATTTTAACAGGAAATGCCTACATGCCTTTAATGTCATTATTTTAAGCATTATAACATGTTTTAATAAAACATATTCAACGGTTTTTGTCTGATGCGTGCACAGACGGACAATATTTTCAAATATTGCATTTTTGGACGTTGTATCCATAACGATGTCCCACATGATTAAATTTTTCAATAAAATAATTTACAAAACGCGAACCTGTTAATTTTTATTAAACGAATATAATTAATATTGATGCTTTTTTTTAAATACCATTTATTACTTCATTGGAAATCACCAGATAAAATTGAAAAGAATCATTCAGTTTGAGGAATGGAAATTTTTATCTACCTCTTGTTTTCTTTCCCAAGTCTTCATAGCGGTCTTGTATTTTTCAAATTCGTGACACCAATTAGAGTAGATCTTCTGATATTCGTTACTCTTTTCAGGCGGAGAACATCTGGAAATAAATTAGATTAGGTATTTCTCTTAAGCACATTATAGTAATAATACAAAAAAATATGACAAGCGTGTGTTACATATCATCGTCTAACGTAATCAAAAGGTTAACCGTTTGAAAGATGTATAGAAGTTATTAAATTAGCTCGTTTATTTCGATTTTTTTATATGCTAAAAAAACGGACTGGCAACTTTCAAATTCTATTCGAAGTTTATCTAATGTACAAAAATGTCTTTGTTATTCCGTAACATACGCGCTGCCATATTACTCATGCGATTGCAAAGAAATAATTATTTGCATTTGCGAAAAATTATAGGCATTACACAATTCATGTGACCAGATAGAAAAATATGTTGTACACGATCATCCGGCGTAACAAACTTTACATAAAGCAAGCGAGTTAGTAAATTATCATTTCTCTAGGTAACATTCTTAAAGGCCGTCCTGTTCTGGACGGTTATTACGATGTACGTGTGTGTTAGTTACCGCTACTGCAACGCGATATATTTTGACAGTTGATATTTGCCTTTTGTAACTAAAAACGAAACAAATCAACTGTCAAAATGCGATAGCGATAACTTCGAACAATAACCCTCTTATATTTTATCGGAGAAAGCAGGATACCTGTGCGTGTCGACGGTGATGTTGTATGAACAGAGCAGCGAGCCGCCGAGCCAGCAGTCGTAGCGGCCCGCGTCTGCCTCCGTCACCGCGATGATAAGCAGCCCGTGCTCCGATGTCTCGATGTACTTCTCTGGCTTACTGCGGACAAATCGAGGCGGTTAGGACCATATCTATATTTTTAAATAAAAATAGCTTAACAAACGAGCAGGCGAGACATCTGATGATAAGTGATCATTGCCCTCCGTTTACATTTATGGCACCGGAGGAGTCATACAGGCGTGGCTAGTTTTAAAAGGAATGAGGAATGTAAGGGTATAGGAAGTAAGGAATGAGGAATATATTAGCAGATAGGTGGACGCTGCAACTGCTGCAACTTCAGTCACTGCAACTGACTGAAGTGCTAACGGGCGCGGGTTCGATACTCGCAAAAAAACGTCTGTATCGGCCATAAGCTTTGTGTTGTTTGCGTCTCCGCATTCCCGTTAGGTGTGACGTATTTATTTATATTTTTTAAAAAGCTGGGAAACGAGCAGGTTGGACATCTGATGTTAAGTGATCACCGTGTGTGATCAAATGTGTCATGAAGCCACAAATGCGTTGCCATTTTGAAAACGAATAAGAGATGAAAAAAATAGGAAGTATAGAAAGGAATGGAGGAGTGGGTAGACGACTCTCTCACTCACCCAAGGCAACACACCTCTATTAGTTACTTTACGTGTGTGATACTGCCACGGTCGAGCCAGTCGCTGTAATAATAGTTGTAGTCAGTTGGCTATAGCTAGGCTTTACCATTATAATATCACGATGAAGGATTTATTTTTCTTTATTAACAAGAAAGATGTATGCATTAAGTCTACATACATTTATCAATTCAGTCTGATGAT
Source organism: Hypolimnas misippus (assembly GCA_037950945.1). Taxonomy (NCBI): domain Eukaryota; kingdom Metazoa; phylum Arthropoda; class Insecta; order Lepidoptera; family Nymphalidae; genus Hypolimnas; species Hypolimnas misippus. The sequence goes on from JBBEEQ010000019.1 coordinate 7,758,150, forward strand.
GATACATTGTTCAATAAATAATTAATTTATAGTTAGTTATGTTAATATACATTAGGTAGATATAATGAATAAATTCATTAAACAATTCATTTGTTTATTTACATTAAACAAATGAAATTCGTACATAATTGTCTTTTCTAAACCCTTTCTGTATTTAACCTCCCCGAATTTGATATCCTATTATCTGTGTTTTAAGAAATAATTACAGCTCGGCTAACGAAATAAACCCTCGCTTAAAAACGTAAAGGATAGGAATAGGCGAATGAAACGGAATCTCGAGTTTCCCTCTGCGTTTTAATTACTGAGGAAGTGCGATAATGGTGGTTTTGGAAACACTCTAATTAATGTTGTTACATGCGTGTTCACTTCGTGCGCACAATGAATTATTATATTTGTTAATTTTTAATTAAGTTTGTCTTTTTTGTAACGATATTGAAATTTAAAAAAATGATATATAAATATTTGAATTTTATAATTAACACGTTGGGCTTGTATTGCTTGCGTTGCACTTTTTTATATAATTTACAAATTGGTCTGCGTTGGTCAATCAGTACCGAAATTGTAAAGTAAGTTGATGATCAAAAATACATGTGTAGATTATTGAAAACGGTGTAAAGTCCATTAGTCATTTTTTTACTGTAATAGGGTAATGTTTGCGGAATTTTACGTGAAATTTAGTAAGCGTTAACTAAAATTGTAAACATGTAAGTATCTGTATTTCAATCGATTTTAAATTTAATATTAATAATAAATAATTGGATAAATTTCAACTAAAAATAAACTTACTTGAAAGTGATAGGGTGCCGTCCTTTATCCCTGGAGTAGTGGAACCACGTGACGGCTCTCGGCTGTAACACTTCTGGCATCTTGACGAAGCTTCCGAGATGCAGACTCTGTCCCCAGGTCGCGGACACGCTCTTACGGGCGATAGACGAGTCGCATATATCCGCTGTTTCGTTTGCCACATCTTGGATTAACCTGTGAAATAATTTAGAATGAAATAGTTGCTTTGCAACTTAATTACGTGTTAAAATTTTATCAGGCTAATCTTATGTTTAATTATGTGGACTTTTGGATAAAAGACAAGGAATATAGATAGGAAGGAATATAGATGGATCCCAGCTAAAAGAATATATTGATTGTTTGAAATGATTGATAAAATCGTATACGAAAATCTTATATAATGAGGTTTAGATATCATAATTAACAATAAGAGCGCATTAATAATATTAGAAATTTATAATTATTTACGGTCAAAATTATCTACGATTGTTAATGTAGTTTAACTGAACAGCGCTAGATGTGTTTACAATTTCCTGTTTATTCACATTGTATGAAATCCCGTCTAGTGTTGTCTGATTAGCTAATAGCATACAGTATTATTAAATTTCAAATAACGTTACTGCAATTTAGTGAAGTTTATGGTATATATTAATTGGTCTACATTTTTCTAAATATTTTAGGAAATTAGGTAACGTATTATACGTAATTGTATAAAAACGATACTAATAATGATTATCAATTTACTTTTATTGATGGACAAATTGAAATTGCTTATATTTAACTAAAAATATCCACGCAGTAATAAAACCTATCTACAAAAATATTTTTGTAGGATACTTATTTTCCATTTTTATCTTCTCTTTTATCTTGAAGAATAAAATATTTTTTCTACAATAATTAAAAAAGGTTGTAGGTACATCGAAATCTGTGAAACCGTGCGTTAGGTTAAGTATAGTACTTACACAGGTTTTTTTTTTATTAACTTGTTTTACGGTCCTGGGTTCAAGCCTTTTTGAGCCTGTAACTACACAGGTTAAGTATAGTAATAACAGCACAATAATAGCTTGTACATTTCTAACTATTGTTTAAGGACTGTCAAAAAGGCTTAAACTGTGTGTCCGATAATTATGACGAGCATAATCTATTTAAGAATAGATAAAGTAAGGAAAATACACCATAGTTATTACTAATATCTACTCACCCGGGCATGTACTCCCTGCACACACCGGCGTCGCGGTCCCAGCCGCAATAGGGGTCGCGTGCGCAGCGCACGCAAGCGTCGTAGCGACGCGCGCACAGCGCCAGGCGTAGCTGCAGCACGCGTCGGTCCGACGCCGCGTACAACGAGCCGTGCACGCGAGACAGCGCCATCGCCTGGTAGTGACATATCTTATGAACTTTTTGCTGTCTTAACTGTCATGCTAAATTCTCAACTGCTGTACCCCGAATCAAGTATGTGTAATGAAACATGCTCCTTACGCTGCGCGTGACTCAAAATGAAGTATCAGGGCGGATTTTCAGACATGTTTGGTTTTTTGACAAATTTAACTGTATGGATTTTAAAACTTTATAATAGAATTAGGAAAAATTAAACTTAAAGGAATCAAGTAGTAGAGACGGCTAGGTTTGTATCTATCGTAAATACATAAGATATTCGTTAATATAAGGGTATATTTATTATTATTATATTTAACACCATTTTGCTATTAAATTACAAATCATTAAAGACTTGAAAAGGTATCTTACACATTAACTGTTTTAAGTTTTGTTTACTTTAGACAGACATTTTGATTTACGTGAATCAACCTATACTTAGTTTAAGACTAAATCTCTCGCTCTCTTTGAAAGATAATATTTAAGAACTTAAAAGCTGTAAGTTTTCTTAAATCCGGCTAGTTATATCAGGGTGTTTTGCCATTACGTAAGAGATTGCGTAATAAAATCTTTTCGATATAAAAGCGGTATCAGTATATATAAAAGAGGTATATCGTAAGAGATCGCGTAACAAAATTTTTTCGATATAAAAGAGGAGGAGGTTTTTTCGTTTAATCGCGATAGTCATCTAAATGTGTAAAATTCTTTTTCTGAATGTCTGATAGATCAACGCACAACACACAAATCGTTGATTGTCGAGACCTGAAACTTGGTGGTTTTGTTCTTAATGTGACGTAGGCATCTTATAAGAAACGAAATTCCGAAAAAAAAATCCGAAATTCTACGTCTAAGGGAGTCAGAAGTGGGAAATTGATGGAAAACGTGTTTTGTATTGTATTGAAATTCACTCTATTACGGGATTAAAAAGATATTTTGAGGATGATTTGCTTTAAAATTGACATTGACATACTCTTTAGTAAATTTGATTTAAATTATGACACATTTTTGAAAACTCAATAGGATTTTATTCAAAAGGGGGTTCCCATATCCGATTAGCCATAAACTTAGCATATTTTTTAAGATGGATATTTGTTAAATATTTAAATTAATGAATTTCAAAGTCATTTCTTATTGAGATGTTAGAAGGTATTAAAGTTTAGACCGTACACAATTTCTCGGGTACAGGCCAAGGGTTACTGTATATTACCAATTTTCTAAAACGTGTTTATATTATTTCAAACATTACGTAGACAAAGCTGCGAGCAACTGTTAGTTAATTTATAAAAAAATATACGATGATGCAAAATTACGTAGTTTGAAATCTCATCCCAACGTGAAAATGGCATTTAATAACGCTTTGTAAAGAGTCAACTGTAATCACTAAAAATCGAGTGCTTGTCGGAGTAGCAGCACTTGAAAATATTTTCGTCATCAATGTTAAAATTTCAGCTTCAATTTTTATCACGTTCATACGTGAAAAGCGGGTGTTAAAATGCAATTTATTCCTCACATACCTGAATTGGTTCGCCGGGAGTAACGTCGAAGATGTCAAGTAAAGCTGACTGGCTGTCGCCGTTCCGAGTCCATTGCACGATTTTATGAATTTTACCTTCATCTGTAACAATCATGAATATATTGGAATGTCTTACGATTTTATCCAGTGACATGCTATGATATGTTGTATACATTTTAATATGAACAAGACACCGCTACGCTATTGTGTGTGTAGTCTTATACTGTGTTAAAATAGACTTTCTATATTGTCGCGATAAAGAAATCGACGATATCTTTGTCTCATCATTTCAAAGATGGTATTATAAAAAATGAGAAAATTATTCAACTAACAATCGACGCAGACATTCGCAAATGACCAAAGGCAAAAATCTAATAGAAGAAAAACTAAAAGATGAAGAGGGAAGGCGGAAGTCTTGACGCCGCATTCCTTCTGTTTATAAAGAGTACACATAACAATATTTAATGTACAATCTTTTAAAGAATTTTCACATATCCAATATAAATATGTTAATTAAAATTGAAATTGACTGCGAGTTAATTTTAATTCAAGTGGAAAACTGAGAGTTGCCTCCGTTTTATTGAATCAATAAATAATTAATCTGTTACCTTTACAGGTAGTTCAATTGATGGTCTCGAATAACTTCAATTCAATTTAATTCTTTGGTTTAAATTTTTCTGTAGATTATTTTGTCGTTATATAGGAACAATTAATTCAACAAACGTATAAGATTGAGATATGATACCATAAAAATTAATTTACGACACCGATTGCTTAGCTATGGAAAAAGAAACTAAAAAAGTATCTCTGTGTGCCCTGAGAAAAAATTGCTTATAAGTACATATATGTTATACATATACAAATAACGAGAAACAAATAATAAACTCCTCAGATGTCTTTGCCTTGAAGATATAAGCCATCTTTGTATCTATTACATCCCTCCCATAAGCTCGTTCGTTGTTCGTGTAATTGTGGAGGCAGCGTCTAGCCGTAAGAGAAATTACAATGGTTCGTTACATTGGGGATCAATTAGCGAAGTCTGCAAGGCGGCTGTTTATTGTATGTATTATGCCCTTTGCCCGTAAGTAACGCAGGAAGCGTTTGCCTTCAAAATACGTTTTGGGACTAAATTAATTCGGTAGAGGTATTCAACTTTTCCATTTCTTTGTTTCAGAAGTTTTTATTAGAAAACAAAAATATGAAATACGGTGAAGCAATAACAGCAAGAAAATGATATTAAAATTTGTATGTCCCTTTTTTTGTGACACTGATAAGCAATACTATGTCAAGCCACACGGGCTTCTTTTTTTAAAAAATTGCGTCTGAAGATGTCAAACCTATTCCTAATACGTTTTATGAAGAAGTGTATTTCAATCTTTTATTATCTATTGTGATAAAATGTATAATGAAATAAAAGATTGGTATAATAAAAGTTTTATATAATAATAAGTTTTTCATATATGAGATTTTTACATATTGCAAAATACACTTCAATATTCAAAACATTAAGTCAAGAAACTTTTTTCTGTACTTATTTAGTTTAGATGACTTGAAAAACATTTGAATATGACTTTTCGTGGGTTGACACATTTTTGCTTATCTATAAATGCCTGTGCGTATCTAATACATGGTAGCGTGTGTATGTTTTTTATTTATTGACTGTATTTATTTTTTCTTCATAATTAAAAAATATATATTAGCAGTCGGCACTTCTTTTCTATATAAACGTATGTATTTGCTTCATGAGATTATAATTAACGTTAGTAACGTTAGTTAAAGGATAATTATGTAATACAATCTATTGATTAAAACTTTAATTCATTTCACATCACCAAAACTTGAAATATATATGAATGCTGATAAGCAATAATGTGTGAATCAACAAAAAGTCAAATTTAGAGATATTAACGTATTCTGATTATGCATCATATTTAACATTATACAAAAAAATTACATGTCATCTGAACTATATAAGAACTGAAAAAGTTTCCTAATCTAATGTTTAGAATATTGAATTGTGTTCCATATTTTGAATTATTCATTAATCTCACATATTTGAAAAACGTATTATTAGATCAATCTCTTTACTAGCCAATTTGCTTTTAACTCATTAAACTTTTTATCAAACTAGAAAATGAAAAATGTATATATACTTCTTCAAACAGATTTGTTAGGAATAGGTTAGACATCTTTTGACGCCATTTTCTCAAAATTAAGTCCGTGTGGGTTGACACAGTATGGCTTATCAGCGTCCACATATATTTTATCGAATATTCTTTGTTTCGTGGCACTTGTAAAATTAAAAAATGCCAGACAGTCGAACAGGCGCGCCGGATAGCGTGCACGAATACGCTATAAAGTAAAACTGAGTTTTCGATTACTTAGAATCAGTCATTGAAGCGTTTAACAAACCACAAGCCATTAAACGAGGCATGCAACGAACCAATCGCGATCGTTGGTTTGTTGCTTTTACTAAACAATGGTGAGCGGTTCAAACCACGGTGACCCACGACCGCGAACTGCACACTACGGAACCCGATACCGCAGAATCTGTTAAAATAATAGTGAACGTTTATTTTAACGACAGCTAGGTAATTTAGAACTGATTATTTACAAAATGGCTGTTTGAAAACTTTTGTGTATATGCAAATATAATTAAGAGAGAGCACATTTTGAATATGCGGCACCAATGAATCACTGAAAAATTTTTAAATTATGATACTATTAGAAATATACATTATTCTATATGGTTAAATACTATATTTTTATGTGTATATGCGTATTATTAAAATAAAATCTACGATATTGTGGGCGGTTAATACGATCGAAGCCGCGATCAAAAGTTAGTACCTACGATGTATCTACTGTGATTGAGACTGATGTAATAGTGACTCGAAGAGTTGCATAGCAACAGGCTGTTGCTGTCAAGAGAGAAAACATGGCGATACATTATTTGGAAAAAGAAAGATTTGGAAAAACACGTGGACTATCAATCTACATTACAATTGTCTTATCATTATTTACTTCTGGACTACGTAAAACTACATACATATTACAAGTACAAATGTTCAATGTACATATGTTATGCTATAATAATATTAACATATTATATTAATAAATGCAATACGGAGGCAATTGAGTTTGATACGTGATCAGAGTAAGTGCCATCTCTATTGTTAACATAAGGTCGCAGAATGTAGCCTCCTTACAAAACGACCATCGAATTAATATTCGGACCACGAATCATAATAGCTAATTGGATTAGACATGTACCGAAATTACCTAACACAGTTACGAACAGTAATATACTGGGTACGTGTCACACTTAGGGTGATCAGCTATTTATGTTTAATCAGATTTTGACGAAAACGTTACTTTAAAAATATTAAGGTTTGACTAAAAACGTTACAACTTAATCTTGACATGACAGACGTGTTGGCGCAATGGTCACTGCAACTGACTAAGGCGCTAACGGTCGCGGGTTCGATCCCCGCTCACGGCAAACGTGTGTATTGGCCATATAGATGTTTGTCGTGGTCTGGGTGTTTGTGTTAGTGTTGTGAGTGTTTCCGGACCCCCGACACAAGGTCATGAGATCTTAATGGGGGCCGTTGAGTGTGATGCGTTATTTATTTATTTATTTATTTGTAGATTAAAATATATGTATATTTAATACAGTCAAATCTATAGTCTATTTTTCTTTACTTGTCTTATTTGGCAAACGAATATGGCGTATTTCTAGCCACATTACAGTTAGATAAAAAATTATCGATTGAATGAGAAAAGAATCATTTTTTATAATGTAAAATCATAATTTAAAAAAATATATATTCGAAATTTCGTGATTTTCGTTCGGAGTATTGTTACCAAATAATGTTACCCTTATTTATATTAGTAAAGAAAAACAGACTTTAACGCTATATATGTGCTTTTCATATACAAAAATTTCTCTATCTTAATTATATTATTGTAATATTAGTTTTCTTCCATATTATGCGTTAACTATTTATTTTCCAGTTATTTTACTCCAGTTTTTCAGTATTAGTTTTGAGCATGTTATACTAAAATACACTCATCTACATAATTTACCACATTTCATCTAAATTCGTATTCGTGAGAGTAAAAGACAGCTAAAACTTTGTGTCATAATAGCCGCGTATAATTGTGGTAAGTATAATGAGTTAAAATCTATACTAATATATAAAGTTGAAGAGTTTGTTTGTTTGATTGTTTGCTTGAACGTGCTAATCTTAGGAACTACTGGTCTGATTTGAAAAATTCTTTCAGTCAGTTCATTCTTTCATTCAGTGTTAGATAGCCCATTTATCGAGGAAGGCTTTAGGCTATACATTATCACGCTAAGACCAAAACAAGCGGAGCACCAATGAAGAATGTTTCAAAATCGGGGGATATTTTCCTATTGCATACGCTTTACGCTATAGCTTACGCTGCGTGCGCTGCGTAAACGGTTAAAGTTTCGCAATAATCATGTATAACAGAATTATTCTCCTTCAAAAGTTCTAAAAAAAAGTCCTCGACAGCATATATCTATCTTTTAAGGTTAGTTCACTATAACTTTTTTATGCTAACAAAATTTGTTCTAAAATAATGCAAAGGAACTATTCCACGCGGACGAAGTTGCGGGCGGAAGCTAGTGTAATATATTTAAATTTACAAATAGGTGTTTATCAATTTAATAGCAAGGATCGATATCAGAAATAAATTTACAGTTTGGAACTTCCTCAGAAGTCGGCAGCCCTAAGGTACCGTCTGTCGTACTTCACACTGAATCCCAAAGCCTCATTGTTATTGTGTTCGTTAAGTTATAGTTGCTGCGCTATAAATCAGTTATTGTATTACGGTCGTTCATAATGAAGCATAATACGCTGATTGTGCGCTGAGCATGCGCGATATAGATCAATAGATACTTTGTTTACTATGTTTTGTTAATAATAATTAAAATACAAATAATAATGGAATTAAAAGTTGTCTAATGTAAGATTGATCTAGATGTATGTATTGTGCTCGTTTGCAACATTCAAAGATTATATTACTTTACGAGATTAGAATAATAATTGGTTGTAATACAATGTTTCTTTTTATTTAAGAAAAAATACTTTCTCAATAAATATATAAAAATCTTTATAATTATACTTCTATTAGGTATAATAGACAAATAAGAGAATTATCATTAATGCACTATTGTTGAAATATGCTCTTTATAGTATATTTAACCTTCTTTATCCTCCTCTTATATATTTGTTTATTTGTTCACTTATCACTTATCCATCCACCACACCAGAAGTTCTATTAGTACGTATAATTATAAATAATATTTATTATTTATAATTTGGTTAAAATTTTTAATCGTAATAAGTAAATAGTACTTGTATAGAAATACACATTAAAGTCAGAAATGCTTCAATGTCACATTAGTTTAACGAAAATGTTACAAGTCTGATTGACGTCAACAAGCTCTAGTAATTATGTTCTTTGAATACTGTATGAAGCTTATATATACGTACGCTTAGTTACTGTTTCATTCGCAAAATGTTTGCCAGAACTATTGCAAATTTAACAAATTATTATACAAAATGTACATGAACCAAACCAATATGAAGTCATTATTAAACGATTTTATAAAAGTATGTAGATAGAAACATAGAAATTAATACTATGTTCTTACGTGTAAAAATACTTTAAATCTCAAATTAAAAAAAAATAAGCACGTGAAATAAATCCTAAACAGCAATCACATGGGAAATAAATGCTGAAACGAAAAAAAAACTTCAAAATTTTCACGATTTACCCGAGCTAGAAAAATCGATCAATAAGTATAGCTTCTACATAAATAATTGTATTAAAAATGTTTTTTTAATAGAAAAGATTGTTGGATTATTTTGCAATTCGAATTTTTGCATTGCTTATCTACATAAATCTTAATTAACACATGTAATTACTTTTTAGTCAGAGAAACAATCAAACCTAAATGTGTATATAATATTACAAACGTCTTGCCCATTATCAGGTAAATCACTTTGTAGAGAGAATATTTAATGCGCTGCCGCATATGGACATAGCAGATTAAGCTTCTTAGTGCGCTTTACGAAGTTTCAGTCAACAAATATTATGTTAGTATAACATACTAATATTATAAATGCGAAAGTAGATCAGTCTGTTTGTCTTTATGTCTAAATTGCTGACCCAGTTTTGATGAATTTTGATATAGAGATAGTGTATACCATGGAGAAGGATATAATCGTATTTCAAAACGAAAATGTGAAATTTAAAAATACGATACGCTGACTAAATTACGAGGTCCGTCTCATTAAATATAATTTATAGTATCTTTTATTTATATATATTAGCCAAGTCCCAAGACATTACACGACTGACATTTCAAAGATTAACACAGTCAATTTATTTAAGGAATAAAACAACTTAACTTAAACTTTTAATCCTTATTGCAGGATATTACGCGGAGCTATCGCTATCGCAACGTGATACATTTTGACACTTGATATCTGATTATTATACGGAATCGAAATAAATCAAATGTCAAATGCGTAGCTCACCGTAATTAGCCTGATTTGAATAATTTCTGATTTAAATGAATTTTAATTGTGTACATTTAAATATAATAATATTTTCTAGTTATTATAAAAGTGTATTATTAAAGTGAAATCAAAACACGTACAAGAATCAATTACAGTCGTTACAGATGCAATTGAAACCGTGTGATTAGTATCGGGGGTATAATAAAGGATAATGAGAAACATATTCAGGGCAATTGTGCCAACATAAACCTGCTATAGAAGGTAATTACCCGATACCTTAATATTTGGCCTTCGCTAGCGTTGTATAGATCTAATCATAGCTCAACCCTAATCACCGCCCTAACTGCGGAAAAAGCCTGAAATTAATATTAAATGAGCTCGTTTTAGTGTTTTTAAACGACTGAAAATGAGTTTTACAAAAGGTTTATGAAAATAAATTTTTCATAGTTTGTATTAATTTTGGGTGAACGTACTGATTTCAAACAAAGGAGCTTATGTATTGGACATGTATCTATGTAAAATTGTATGTGCACAATTTTCTCAGAAACTACTGATTCGATTTGGAGGTTTTCGCATTTAAAATGCCTATTTTCAAGGAAAGTTTAGATGTCACCATTCATATGTTAAATAAACAAAGAAACTTTTCAATAGCTAATAGCAAATGACTCGAAATTGTTGCAATCGTTTGTCTGTTTTTACGATAACAGTTTAGAATTCGATATCGGTCATATATTTCTAAGTAAACAACTAGTTTCTGTTTAAACTAAAATTTTATTTAAACTTTTCGAACTATTTATTATATATTTGTATGTGTTTAATAAATACGTGAATCATATCTTGGATATTATAAAAAAGAGAAATTGAAACTATTTTTAAAGAGTTAATAATAAATTGAAATTCAATTAAAATTCAAAATATACTTTTTAAAGCTCTTACGAATCGTCTACTTACAAGTTGATTAGTTATAGATTTTTTTTAAGCTACCACCGGTTCGAAATGCAAAAAAGTCGTAAATATACATAATAAAATATACATGAAAATATTTTATTTTAATACATATTTATTCTAAACTTAAGAAACAAGAGCTGTTGTGATTGGTAAAAATATTATAATAAAACGGTATGTTATTATTTTTACGCAACAAAAGACAACAGATTTTCCTCAAGAGAGTAGGCTCGAGGAGGCTTTCAAATTTAGTTGTAAGTTTGTTAAGTATCTATTTTACATACATGAAACTTTCATTGACGTTTCTCGCATAATGTATTAGGCTTGCTTCATGTGAAGATCAAGTTGATGCGATAATAGAGTACAAGGGAAAGCATTCAGTGTATTTGTTAGTAAATAAGCGAGGTGGTGGCGGTAGGAGGGGGTTCGAATCTGTTTATACCCCTTACATGTTTCAAGCTTTAAGACGTGTCACTTATGTGATGGAGCTATAATTTTCTCATACATGTACTATTTGGTACATTATAAAATAAGATTTAAAATAAGTGAATTGATAGAACCGATAAAGACGTTTCGTTAATTTACAAATAAAATTATTTTTTTATGTTTTTATTTCATATACATCAAAGTAGGCAAAATTTAAATGAGTAACAAAATGATATTGAAAATTTGTGTGATACTCATCTGATTGTGTGATGTCCAGATGCGATAACGATGTGTTTATAAGCACCTAAATTTTGGGTGCCATTAGATTTATAAGTTTAACTATGAGTCGTCGTGTGATGTAATATAGCCTATAACCTTTCTCAATAAACGGACTATCCAATGTAAAAAGATTTTTTCGAATTGGATGTAGTTTTAGAGATTACTCTCTACTTACAAATGTACAAACATATCTCCTCCTCCTCCTCTTTATAATATAACTGCAGAGGTATAGGGTGAAAGCCGACCATCTACTCATCATCATCTTATAGACGTAACATAGATGATTAGAAAATACGATTTTTAATTAAATTAAAACGAAGCTAATAGGATTATAATATAAGAGAACGAAGCGTTAATTTAATATTCTCTTTACGGTATATTCAAGTAAAATTAATTAGATTCAAACATCGATACAGTATGAATGTAATCCGTCTAATGTTCAGGCTTATAAATTCCCTTACTCATAGTCATTAATTCCGATCACAGTCGGTTCTAGCAAAATAATTAAACAATCCCACATTGGTTGTGATCGGGGATTCCCTCAGGAATACCCGTCTTTAGTAACGAATTAGGTACATAAGGTAACACGAGGCACGTCTCACCGTAAACTCTTTTAGGGCCGCGTCAAATGAGAAACCTACAATCAGCGATATAAGAAAATTGCGTTTTTTTTCAACACACGCGTGCGTGTTTGACTGGCAACGTAAAAAGAAGATTTATAAAGAGATAAAATTTGTATACGTAAACGCATATTTTCATGATGGAACACGTAACGTCAAAACACAATGTAGTACAAAATAGCCTTTCTAATATAATTAAACCTACGTTTTTTAGTTAAAGTAAAGTTACAGCTTGTAAATGTCCCACTGCTGGGCAAAGGCCTCCTCTTCTATTAACGAGAAGGTTTTAGAGCTTAATCCACCACGCTTGTCACCTGCGGGTTGGCGGATATACATGTGTCAGAATTTCTCCCGGCACATGCAGGTTTCCTTACGATGTTTTCCTTCACCGCCGAGCTCGAGATGAATTCAAACACAAATTTAGCACTTGAAAAACCAGCGGTGCTAGCCGGGGTTTGAACCCGCGGTCGTCAGTTGAGATCGACCGATTGGTTATAATATTTTTTTACAAAAGTATTGTTTAGGAATAAATTTTTGTGCACATAATCTATCAATAACAATACACGTAGTATAAAGTTTGTATTTTTCTTTGTCTGTTTACTTAAAAACACATAATATTTATCATATATTTCATAATTTATAACAAACGATTTTATCACTAAACAATATATTTCGCTCAGACGCAATCTCATAAAACAGCATTAGTTTCAATTTAAACTCGTATCAAAGCAAGGTAAGGGTTGCTGCAGATCGTAATTATGTTTTTATATTTTCCTAGCCAATGATCAAGGAACCTTCAATAAAGGTTCAAAGAAATAATCCAGCAATCCAATAAAGATTTCGCTCCAACAGACCTTAAGTGAAAACTTTTTGCGATCCCTCGAACAATATAAGTTTTATTCCTCGAAGTGGTATAAATTCCCAAACACAAAGTAGCTCTAACATCTTTATTGGTTTTCATAAAAAGTCCCTGCTTAACCTATAGATTCTCCAGTAGCAATTGGATAGGTTTTCCCTTAAATCCACCTCTCACGCCGTGACGGCTACCTATCGACTTTTTCCCGTTTAACTGAAACCGGCCTCATAGTATTTTTATCGCTCAACGTGAGGAAGTAATGTATAGTCATAATCATTCGAAGTAAGGAATGCATGAACTTGGTTTATAAGTTAATTTGTAGATCTTTAATTTTTATACAATATATTATTAGAGCTCGATAAAAGAGAAAACGTAATATTAATTTGTTTAACGTTTTAAACTACATTTAAACGATCGGTTAAAGTTTGATATTATATTTAAAATATGAGTCTGAGCTCTAGGGTACTTACATTAAACTATCGCTAGTGGTCTCATCTATTTTCTTTTCTAGTGAGTACTAATAAAAGTATAAGGAGGTTATATTTCAAATTACTAATTTTATTTCGGTAATATCATATAAATTCCGCGATTGATATCAACAAATTCGTACGGACTTTTATCACGAATTGCAATATGTATTTTATAGGCGCCGTAAATCGAGAAACGCGGCTTCTAACGTTTGCCTACGAGCTCTCCACCGACTTTTATGAGATTTGTCGTTAGAAATTTTATGTGATCGAGTGAGCCCTTTGACCGATTTTATACTATTTATGATTTGATCGATATGAATAATTTACCGTATCATGTTAAAACTCCCCGATGCTCCTATGGGCGTTTAGAATACGATTACATTCGTCTTTTGAAGGACACTAAGCCATAGAGCTAATCGATAAAATATCTGTTTACATATTTCGGAATGTGTACACAAATGTGCCACGATGAGTTAGCTCGTGTAAAAATATTGTTTCGATTGTTAAATTCAATAAATATTTGAACAGGGCGAAAGCTGTGTACTTGTTATTTCGTGTTTTATAATAAACGAATGTTTATTCCGAACACGTTCGTAAGGTGTATTTTTAAAGACGGCTTTCGGTAGCCAGAGCATTAGGGATGCCGCGACCGCGCCACCCCAAAAGTTTCTCGCCCGTACACCTTTTGATATTCAATATACTGCGGGACCTAAGCAATCCTTTGATGAGATGTTTTATGCAAAAAACGTTGAGCGCCTTTAGCGGGGCGCGAATAAGCGTTCAAAAGTGAACGCATTAGTATTCCTGATCCCGACGACCACGGCCTCCCCTCCAGTTTTGGGGGAATAAAAAAATCAATGTTTATTCCCACTGGACGCGATTTGAATACTGATTATAAGCATGCTAATTGTTTGTGTTTGTATAAAGTGAAATCGTTTTTATTACGTGTTGTTACGTTTAAAATCTGCATAAAGATTGTTTTTTTAGATCTTTTTCCGCGTTAGTAAATCACAATTTTATGCTAATTGCTGTTATTGATAAGACATAAGATTTTCAATTTACAATTATATGATAATTGTTCTAATTATAATTATAGGATAATTTTGATAATTGTATCGGAAAATAGATGTGAAACTACATATTTTACTTATAAATATTGTTAACGTTAAAGTTATAGGCAGTGCAAGTTGATGAACCCCGAAGCGATACTACATCAGAGTCACTACGAAACGCTGTGGGAAGAATATTTCCTCGATTTTAGACAAGGATCGCAATATATGGCGTTAGAGGATACGATAATTTAACCACCTTCACATATCATTTTACCAAAATCGCATTTCATGTTTATGGCAAAACTTGGACTTCATGCACTCAGCAAAATGGGTTTCCGATACTTATAAAAGCGATATCGTTTCGTACAGCTAAATATAATGTACTCGTGTATGGTAAGTAGATTGCAAATTACCGATCCAAGCTTACATAAATTTGAATGTTAAATTATTACGTGCCGTCATGGAGCGGTCCATATCTTTGTCGAAATACGAGCTATGAATCCTTCGATATATGAAAACTGAATTTCGGACCATCAAAGGATCACCGTTTCCGACTTCGAGTGTAATGATGTTATCAAATGGCTATCATATTTCCAGCGGTGACTCGACCGTAAAGCCGACTGTGAATTTTAAATCGTTTTTAATAGCCTCGTATCTCGCATGTGACGTCAAAGCTAGCTTAGAGCGCGTTGCCTACTATTTGATTTCCCACTTTTTGGTAAACCAAACCGAAGCTATCTGCATACGACGTATATTACAAAGAACATTCATTTGCGTTTCGGAACGTCGTAATTATATTTTGAGATCGTTGTTAATAAGTGAAACTGTCTGCGTGTGATATGTTAACATAAATATTGCGTTCGTTTGTTTACAAAGGCACCCCTGATGCTAAAGACTCTCAGTGTTGACGTCGACTCGAGGAATTTAATTAACTTTGTTAACTTCTAAATACTCTTAACGTCTTAGATACCTCTGTTCCTTCTCATTGACAAACAGGGGGCCGTGTGTATGACAGTCACTGTCAAACTTTCATTAGGCCTGGAGTCAGAGTCGTGTGGCAACAGTGATTTAGGCGTGATAAAACAAATGGAATGAAGCGAGACGGGCCCGCATTGCGGGGCATCATACGCTCATTTCTCATTGTCTGCCGGCACCTCGGGCGCCGCTACAACTTTGCAGCGGTACCGCGCCGATTCCGGTGCAGTTTAATGCATATTATAACGCGGTAAGCACTCAAAATGGGCTAAGCGGGAAAGTAATATTGCGGCAGACGACACGGCACGAGCGAACTCTTTATTGAAAGAGTAAACTGTCCTTTTTCACGAGACGCCTCGGGCTCTTTGTGATGTTGGAATTTCGCTCAACTTATTCGGTGCTTGAGTGTAAATAATAGCGAACTACAGATTTTCGAATATAACCTACGTAATATGTGTTTAACTATGGTTGGAATATTCGTAATTATTTATGGAAAGCGACGCGACGGTTCGTAAATTGCTGTTGAATTTAAAGATTTGATTATAACCCAGTTCGTTTCAGTGCACTCTGTAATCTGCGCACCGTCAACCACAATGTGTTAATACGCGACAAAAGCCTTCGGTGAACTATCGAACACAGAAACAAAGTTACATTATGCAGATTAAGTTAGAGTAATTATTACGGTACGTGGCTAAAGCACGAGAGGGAAACGTCAAAGGTAACGCTTAAACAATTTAATATTCCGCACACAAGCATTTCAAACGCCAACTCAAACGTAGCTCTCCTTTCGTAAAAGTTGTTCCGTAAACGAACTCCCCCTTCGTTAGATATCTACGTGAGCTTAATCTATTCTGTAGTCTCACGGTAGGGCTGTTCGTTCGGGAACGATTTTCGAGGAAAATTGGTGAAAATTGCAACAACATAGGCGAAAATTACCACTCGGAGGTGTTGTTTAGACCGGTGGTTCGAATTTATATGGCGTTGAAAATGTGACGTGAGGTCTCTGCGGTCTGCGCCGACCTGCGAGCGCGCTTTACATTGCGCCAAACGACTACGAAAATGTGGTCATGCACGTCGCAACATGTACCTGCGGTGCGATTGGAGTCCGGTTTGTTATATCACACCTTACTAACTGCCATTTGAAATTCATTTCGTATCCGAAATAATAACATAATAAATGGTTTCAGTTTCGTACTTTTCGCTTAAGCCGCATTATAAAATACGTCGCTGCCGCCACAATTTTTATTACAGTATAACAGGCTCAAGAGTCGCGAAACACAGAGTTATGAAAAGAACAATACAAGACTGAAACAGGATTTTTAAAGCGCTAAAAGTGAAATTCTCTCTTTACCATGCCAGGGAACTAGCCAAACGGGCATACAGCTTAAAAGCTTTACTGCAAGCTTTTAAAAGTTAATAAATTGAGAGTTGACAAAAAGCGTTAAAGAGTAGGTGTTGCACACGCTATTTGGGTACAAACAATGAACGTATAATCGGTTTTCCGTGTTTTGGACTAAATCCCCTGTTTCGTCGGTGAGTGTGCGCGGGAGGTAGCGGCGATGGCATTCGGACGAGAGCCCGAACGTCCAGCCGTCAGGGCGAGACGAATTATGGCCTTTGTGTCACTTTCACTCGCCGCTACTTTTTAATTTCCCAGTACGCAGGCATTTTTTAATTCGTGCGCTTTTATGAAATTTTATGTCCTCCCGTGATTGTTCCCGGTGTCACCCTAGTTTGGGCCTCGCTGATTGTTCTCGAAACCGGGTCGATAATTTATTTCATGCCGTACTGACACTTATAATTTGTTGGAAATTTTTTATGACTTTTTCGAAGTAAAAATGTGTATAAAATATTTTTGTAAACCTTCCATATTCGTAATATTATTTTGTTACAAATATTTGCGTATAAATTGTATATAGCGCGGGGCGTCGAAACAAAGACGTTTAAATTTCGATGCTGCTTGAGATGCACGGCTTCGACTCGATACTTCAACCCTTATCAATCAATATTATTGAATTACGTCAGTCAAATTTAAATCGTTTTCACTGTTACCATTTACGTTTCTAACCTTCGGATGTATACATTTCAAATATCTTTGTTTCATATTTATTACCTTCGCACCGGAGAATTTATGTTGATATTATGAATAACTAAAGGAACTTTATACCTGATAGCAAAACGGGAGAAATGTAATGTATTCAGTTTATAGCCGAGTACTCCAGGGACTGAATGAATTAATAGATTTTCTGCTAATATTCTGAATAATATCCTGCACAGAATTGTATAATACTTTATTATATTACAGAAATACGTAAAAAGGATGAATACATAAAATTTTGGATTATTATACCTTGAAGTGTCACAAAAGACATATAATTTAGTTATACGAGAAGGAAACGGATATACTCACTAGTGCCTGCGTAGTAGACGGTGTAGTCCAGTTGATGTCCCAACATGTCCACCTTCACCCTGTCCACCACCAGACGGGTGAAAAACAGGTCCCGCTTGTAGTAAATGGGTTTCTCATGTTCATGAGACACTGCACTGTCCATTAGTGGGTGAGACCTACGAATAAAATTATGATGAATTCAACATCTGAGGTACTTTGACATAGTAATATATTAAAATGATTATGTAACATGTAAGCTATGTAATAAAATTATAATTCATTTTAATGCTACAAATAAAGTGTCGTGTACTTTGTCCTAAAGCATTACGTAGGATACCTTGGAGCATAATATTAGATACTTTTTATTTTGGTAAATGTAAAAGGTTCCCAAGGGATAATAAAGGACTTCATCTGCATATCTATGTGTAAGAGTCACAGATAGAGCTGCTCATTTTATAATAAGGAATGACAAAGTAAACCGAATTAGATATTTTTGGTATTCAAAAAATGATAAAAAGAATAATTGAAGACATGAATGGAGGAAGGTCGCATATCGGATTTTTCGCTGTCCTATGCATGGATAAAATGTTGTGTACAAACAATTTTAAACCGTAAAACTGATTTGAGGCTATAAGAAATACCCTAATTTGATAAGTGTTATGGTTTATAACTGCAAATCACTCAAAACTTATAACTCAATTTTCTTCAAATAAATATTTCGTGACATTTCAATTTCAGCCGTTCATGTTTTCAATTACTCGTTGATATAATATTTTAACAATATATATAAACGTTTATTTTATTAGAACAAGGAATCTGAGAAGTGACACATTGCAGAGACGGGCAACATGACAACAATACACGCAAAGCTGACAACGAGTGTAACGTGCCGCCATCACAGATAAAAGCCGTTACTTCAGCGCCAACAACAGCATACTTCATTTAATTAAAAAATTTCAATCTAGCTCGAATAAAAATTTCTATGTATTATTTTCGCCCGACTGGTTCAGGTGAAGTGCTAAAATCTCAACGTTGAGGATTGTGTAAAAAGTGGGAAAAAAAAATAATTGAACACTCCCGAGGCGAGAGCGTCGGATAATTAACAGGACGTGTCGCTAGATAAAAGTGCCCGTGGGTTTCAATGAGGGCGGCAACCTGGAAAGACTAGCTGTATGCTCAAAATGTGACAATTTGTATCGTAAGCTCTAATTATCATCGCTGTCAATTAATCGTGAGACTATTTTTTATTGATTTCGTTTTTAATTCTATGATCATTTTCTTTTTTAATAATTGGCCAAAATTACAATCGCTATTTAATTTTAAATTATCGGTAAATTACCGTCCAATATATTTCGTTTTGAACAGCACAACATTTAAAGGCTACTTAAAATTGAGTAGAGTTTTTTTATTTAATAAGGCAGTTATTAATTAGAGCGCTATGGTCCTTGATATTACAAAAAATATTTTACCTTATAAAATTGAGTACAGTATCGGGCAAAGATGAGGTATCGTTCACACATGTGCCGGGTCTTGGCTCAGGGACCCTGCTGCTGATGACGGGCAGCCACGCCGAGCTGGACGTAGCCTGCTCCTTGAACTTGCCCTCGAACGCCTTTTGAATATCACCAATAGTAAAGGTGCATATCGCTGATCCCATCAGCCCTGTTGAGGCTGTAGTAAAGACGCCGTAAAAACGGCTGTCATCTCCTGGTACTTTGTAGATACTCTCTGTTAGAAAAAAATAGGAATATGTTATTATGTTGAAGTAAAAAAAATAAAGGTATATGTAATAATATTATAAATCTATCTAGCATACAAAAGTTGGTTATATATAGTCTCAATATCTGTTTATATAGAAACGGAGATGTTTCTTTTTATTTTATCATTTACATTCTTTTTAATTGTGGAGTTTGTAGCTGAGGATATTTTGTGAATTGTTCATAATTCATTATATGTAAAAAATGTATTCATATTAAATTTTAGACAATTGTACAAGAGTTATATTAGTAACCCATTACTCGATGCCCACCCTCGAACATTATATTCAGACTAACCTTATGGAACGTATAACAAAGTTAATATTTCAGTAAAATGAACACGCTTTTAACGCCTCCCTTGAGATTCTAACTGAAATTCGTTCGATAACTTAGCGTAGTTATAGAGTTTACTACGTAGAGTATTAAATACCAGGTAATAGAAGTGGGGTTAATATTTTTGATTTAAGATAATATTTATATTTTTCATGTTAAAAGTAGAAAATTTGTACGAAAAAACCTGCTTTGGTATATTATATACTCTTTAAAAATATATACTTTTTTGCTAATAAATGTGTATAATTGAAGCGAATATTTACAATATTAATTTTATTTCTTGACTTAACTTCTTTCATGATGGCTGTCTAGTAGATTAGACGTCTTTATTTCTGCGTATGTTTTATTTTCATTATGTTGTTCTCTTCTGTTAAATGTGTGTGTGTGTGTGTGTGTGTGTGTGTGTGCAATAAAGTGTACATATATCTATTAATAGTTACTAATACTTTAATATAATTATACTGCTGCAATATCCCGTTCGAATAATTCGAATAATCAGCGTTAATACAAACCTAATCTATGCACAGTTGTCAAAACTTCCCCGAGTTCGCTATTAAATTACTGTAATTGTGGTTCCGAACTTTATATCTCCATGTCACCAGACGTTGCCACAATATTAAACTATGTAAAGCAATTATAACTGTCAATCCACTTAGTAAAATATATTTTAATACGAATTTGTATTATTCTGTCATCTATTCGACGCTTATAATGTTCGCTACAAACGATTTGAAAAAAAAACCTTAAGAATGGTTTTGTCAGATCGTAAATAAGGCTTGTATTAAATTTAGGAAAGGCGTAAAACGATGTTTTGGGGAAAAGCAAGCACATAATTTACAAACACAACACGAAACAGTTGTCAAACGAAAGCTCGACGCGTGCCGACTATAAATATATTACTCTTGGCCTTATTATTTAAATGTATGGAACATATGTTAGGATAACCGTTTTAATGTTTACATCTTATTAATTCGACAAAAATCTAAATCATTTTTACATATGAATGTATAAAATAGTATAACATTAAGTTGGGATTTTATTTGAGTAAAACACTTTGTAGTATATTATTACTTTAATGTTTTAAATTTAATTGAACTGTGTTGGGTTGTCTATATAAACATTAAGTAATAGAAGGGTGCCTTAGACGTTTTTAAAACAAAACATAGTTTAAGAAATTGTATCCCATCCATCATATATTCAATTCAAATATTAAGCACAACTCGTATTCCGCACCTCTGTAGCCTACAAGCCGTACAGTTACAACATAAGCGTAGGCTTTATCAAAGGGAAGTCAGATTATCCGAAGTTTGCTTACGAATCTAATCACGCTTAAACGTAAATGTACACAGCACACACTCGAACGTAGCTATTACGTGCTCATAAGTTATGCAGGAATGCAATAGGGGCGCGTGAAAAACCGTGGTGGAACCGGAGCGGTAAACGTTAATATTATATGAGCGCAGTTGCAAACTCCGGTTTCCGAGAGGAATTGGCTAGACTTTTGTCGTTTTAAATCTTCCTATGCACTATTGAATCGAAGTGAAATGTTTGCTCGAGATTGACGGTGACTGTTTGCATGTTTGGGATTAGGGTACGGAGACGCAGTTAGTTGTCGAACTGTCGGTAAGTCAGTCTGGATACACTGAATTGTACTTTGAAGTGGTACAGAAAATTGCTACAATATTTAGCTTTATGTTATTGTAGAATGGATGGAAATTTTGATTTATGTTTCGGAGAGTAAATATTTGGTATTGTATCGTTGTTTATAATTTATATAGATCATCTTATATATATTTATAACCTATAGTTCGAAGTCATGTAATACCATTATTCATATAATCATAAATCTTTCATAACGTAGGTACATACAAAAAAGATTTGAAAATAAACACGAGCATATGAATATGAATATCAGGGGTCATGAATAATTTACTTCGTGAAAAATGTTTTGGTTTGTTCCAACACGTTTTTATTATAAAACATTTATGCAAGTAATTTGTATAATATAATCACGTGACACTTACGTATCTCATTGAAGTAGAACGGGAACTCTCCCGGTATGCTGCAGTTGAGCCGAGCCTTCAAGTAAGTGGCCCAGTTCTGGCTGAGGATGTTCTTTCCGCCGGTGTCCCGCTTGCAGACGCGCGCTACCCGTGAGTACACAGCTTTGCCACAGTTGATGTACTCCACGGCGGTCTCGCGGAAGAAGAATAGCACGTACTCGCCAACGTCGAATGAACCGACGAAGTTTGGTTCTAAAGAATTTAAAATAATTTATTTTAAACTAAGTAACAGTACTTGTCGTCGAGCATAATGCAACATCGCGTAACTAGCTTTTGCTATAAATTTCAACTTTGAATCAAAAGTTTAAATTTCATTAAGTATTGTAAATTAACAGTTGTTATGTTGTTTTATATTATCTATGCCTTTATATGTATGTAGGTTTATTGCATTACTACTACATTTCTACTGATATTTTGTATCTAAATTTTAAACATACGTTATTTTTTAATAAAAAATTAAAGAAAAAATAGATAAGTTTAAAATAAAGTTAATTATTTTCCGTACAAATACACTGTTAAATTATCTAAATTTTAAAAAAGTCATATTAAATTATTTTAATATTAAATGAAAATATAGTGGCATTAAAATATAAGTAATTTAATCTTTGTAATATATTTTTACATGCATGTGAAGTGCGAAAAATATTATTGAGTTTACCTGGACTTGTCCTTTATAAATTATTCAAGGATTAAAAAACATAAAGTAATGAAACTCATTAAGAATTTAGGGGCCACTAACGCTTTTGTAAAATTCAATAAATATTAAAATAATCCGAAAGGTTCGTCCTTGCCACGACATTACATTTAACTACTGACATTATATTATGGTTTAATTACAAACATAAATTTTATATATTCGGAGCGGAACGTAACCGAAGTTCCCATGTTAATACTATAGTATCAAATTGCTGTTATTCTCTGTGATATGCAATAAATATTAGATGAAGCCGTGCGTCAATTATGTCATATACGAGGCGTTCGCAACTCGCATTAATACGTGCTCATTTGTTGGAAGCCGAAATGAAATCGCCGCGTGTTAAGGATTAAAGACACACGACACTATCGTGTGTACGGCATCGGTACGGCTGTATGAGTCCTTATTCATATTGTATTGTTTCCAAAGGTGAGATTATCGCGTGTTTAATAAAGCTAAAGAGGCATTAAAATTTAATAAAGCTTCGAACCTTTTATGTCGTAATAAATTATTTGATCGCAATTAATAGAGCCGATAAACCGGCCCATTTGTTGAAGAATAGATCCCATACATTAATGTTTAAGATTTATTAATTTAAAAATGGTTTTGCGATAAATTTTATAAATTGATGGTACGGTTTAACGTTTTATATCCAAAGTATTTACTAGACTTAATTTTATACCACGATTAACATTTTTTGCATCTATTTTTTAATAATTTTAAATGGTGAAATTATTTAAATAATTCTAAATATGTATTTGATAATAAAAAAAAACATACGAAATGTTCTATTCCTATTTTATCCAACAGTTTTGAAACAATAGTCCAAAATTAGGCTAGATGAATTCTATTCGCTTGATCGAAGCGTTACGATCAGAATTGCTTTAATATACAATGGCACGTTACCACAAATACGGGACTAAAATCGGTCACATGCATTATTTAGTTAGATGATGTTGCTCTGCGAACTATGCCTGATTGCGCTATTGTTTTCGATAAAAATATTTTCATGACGTTTAATTATGTAAAAAAATGTCAAGTTACTATAAACGTGACTTGAAATTCTATTTAAATGTTCTACAAACGAATTTTTATACAATAACATAGGAATTTTAACTACAAAGTTACGATACACACTCAAAGCAATTGTAGGGCAAGAAAATTTGTCGCAACATTTCCATTTTCGTAACTGCGCCACCCAAATTAACGGGCAAAGATTGGGGCACATTACAGCTCGTTAGAGCGAAAACAGTTTAATTTCCATTGTTTAGTTGCGAACGGGCCGATTCCAGTCTAATTCGTGTAAGCGTCGATAATTTGTAACAATTGTTCTAATCATTACCGGCAACCTACAGCTGATTGCTGATCAGTGATGTTGCGCTTCACTGATTAACGAATTCATTCATCAAGCTTTCTAGAACAATAGCTGCGTCTATCATATGTTGTTTGTATAATAATTAGTTCGGTAAAACTGATATTTGTGCATAGATTTTGCCAGTTACATTGATTGGATTATTCCATAAACGCATTGGCACTTTGATATTGACTACGGTTTAAACTCACTGTGATGTTAACAATAGTAGTCACAAACGATGAGTAAGTTACATAAGTAAACAATGAAACAGTCAACTCACTGTCCAGCCATTTGGAGTCGTATTTCAAAGTCCGTTTAAAAGAAAACTCCCGGCGGCCCGTCGTCAAGTTATGCAGGTCGGTCCTGAAGATCACGGTGTCCGCTTTAGTGAATTCGGCGTTAGTTCCCGAGTAGAGCGCGGGCAGGGCGCCAGGGTTGCCTTTTTCCACCCACAATGCGGTGGAGTTGTCGGCCGGGTCGTACGGACACTTGGCGACGCCCATGCCGATGCCCGGCACGTATTCGTGACGAGGCAGGTGCGTCAGGTTGGACTGCAACAAAACAACTCCGTTTATTTTTATTCCCACCCAAATTGTTCTCCCCTTGAACAAAGTGGGTGCTAAATACCACCTTCATGAAATTTGTTATGAAATTTTATTATACTAAACCAACAACACAGAAGTACAAATTAAATATATTTTTTTACACTTCGATTTTATGTGCTATTAATCAAAGGCAATGCAAAAAAAAGTCCAGTGGATTTATGCGTCTAGCGCACCGCCCTTCCAACTGGCCGTACTCGAAAACACATCTGCGACTAATTTTTCCAAAAAAAATCCACGTCCGTTTCACGTCCGGCGCGATTTATTGACCGAAACTTATTATTTGAAAGGAGCTCGAATATTTTCAGCACCGTATAGGCGTTTTCCACCGAACTCCTCTATTAGTATAATGCGATGGGTGGCGGTACGGTTTTCGAAATTATCATAAAATTACTAAATGTAGCATAAACGTGGGGTGGGCAGCGAGGCCCGTCGCGGTGGATTGAGACTTTATGTAAATTTTAACGACGCTGCGACCATCGGAGGCACCTGTGACCCGCCTTCCCCTCTGTCCCTCGCTTAGCCCGCGGCACCTGTCGAAAACCTATGTCGTTTTTATTTCAATAAGCCGAGGATTAAATTAGCCGTGCGAGGACGTGCCCCCGACGGACGCCTCGGGCACGATGGCCTTTCCTTATTCTTTACTTTTAACTCCTACGTCGGTTAAACTTATGCCTTATATTGTAGATACGCGAATTATGATAGTAAAATAATTTGATTAACTTCGTGAGTTCGATTTTAAATGCATTGAAAATAATGATGCAAATGATGAATGAAAGGTTAATAATTTAATATGTTTGTATATTATATCATGGTTCGGATAATGAGGTTAAAATTTTAATATCGTTAATAATTTTAGTATATTGAAACAAAATATCATATCACAGAGCGAATTGCAATCTGAAAATGTATACAAAAACATCGGTATTCCGTTCGTAGCGAGTGCGTCATTATTTTCTTCATCTAAGTGAGCGTAAGTCCAGAGTAAACAACTCAATGAATCGGACGGAAGAGCTCGGGGCCTTTCCTCGTAGAATAAGAAAGTTGTGGACAGACCCGCAACCTTCATTAGGCCTTTGCTTTGTTTGTTTACAAAATTAGCATCTTCGAGCTTCAGAAAGGAGTCGTCCGCTGTGGCAATTATAACACATTGAGTGGAACTTGGTAAAAGGGATTTGCATGTTTTTATAATGGAAAATTTTATATCAGTCGCTCTCTGTTTTATTTTCTAAAAAATATACAAAAAGATATTTCTTTACAAATATTGAAAAATTAATCGCATTTATTAACAGCCAAAATTAATACACAAGTTACGACGATGCGACGTGGCACGTGACGACGTCGTCGAACTTAAGTATTGTAGTGTTATGAAAATCTACGACGGGCATCGTAAAAATTACATGGTTATGAGTTTTGGCCATATCTCTCCGCTACATGTATTCCGTGGTTTTACCTGCAATGTTTGAATGCGGATAAAACCGCTAAAAAACTTATATTTTCCACAAGCTACACTATTAATATATGCAATAAGAAATATCAAAATAAAAAAAAAGTTTTGTAAAAGTACCAGTTTCGATTCCAGGGCCGTTTAAAAACTAGTTTTTCCACAAATCTTTTAATGCGTTTTTTTTCACTACAAAATCGGTGACAATTCCTTTTACCTAATTTTGTCTAGCTCTCATAGTTTGCGATTTCGAATATGCACCCTCCCTCTTTCTAGAATAGATTTCTTGTCTTTGCTCTTATATATTAATAATATAAAGCTAAAATTAACTAAAACTCTAGTGATGACAGTTTGTAGATAATTAAAAAAATAAACTCATTAGCTAAAGTGTATGTATTTTTATCTATTGTACTGTATTCCCACGTGATACGTTGCAAAAGATTAAATTAAGACTATACCCATGCACATAGAATATAAAACAGTTACTTAGAATTATGGTTTTATCATCCTATCTTATTCCCTAATCTCACTTTTGCATTATATTAATTATACACAAGATAATCAAATGAAAGTTTTTATCTTGGGGTAGATGACCTTTATTTTACGATGTCGAATAAAGTATTGTAATCTCGTGTAAAGTTTCAAGAGATTGTTAAATTAAACAAACTATTTATCAGGTAAGAGTAAAAACTCCCTTAATTTGGCAAAGTATAAAATGCAGTAAAAAGCTTTTTTTGTTGTTATTTCATGTATGCCAGGACATACATTGTCAAATTAAGGGTTAAAGTTTTCATATAAAGTGAAACAAGTGAACTCAGGTGTAGTCATCTCACATTGCATCCTCCGAGTCAAACTACCTATGTGTTTGCAATCTATGGAGATTACGTTTCCGACGTTTGGTATTTAAAAAAAATATATTTTGTGTGGAGAATGAAAGTGTTGTTTGTCATCTTTTTGTTATTGTTTGTGTGTCCTATTTTAGTTTCATATTCTAATATCTGATTTAAAAGTTTAAGTTTCACAAGTATAGTCAAATATTTTCCTACTTGCAGCTATTATCAGGTTCTATTCGATAATAAACTCAACAAGACTCGTTAATCGTCGAGAGTAATATAGTTAGTATTATATATAAATGTATAATAAATATGACGCATATTTAAATGGGTCAGTAGTTAGTGAATGGTATGCCCGTGGCTGTATCATAAGTTTAAATATTGAATATAAATAATTAAAATTCTTTATTTCGTTCGTTCTAAGCTTGATAGAAGCAGATATGAGATATATAAGTACTAAAATATACGTATCAAGCGATCTCTCTCTTCCATATCAAATCTATGTAGCTCTTACTAACATGAGAATTGAAATAAAATTAATTTGTTCATGTGTGTGTTTGTCTGCTGCCGTTGGTTCATTGATACAATTGTAATACCATGCCGTTTTGCTTGTAGCAAGGTACTGAATGTTTCGGGTATTTTAAGGTTTAAAGACATTTTAATCTGGAGTCTGATTTTCGTATGAAAACGCCTCCTTTGTCAAAAATCAGATATTAACAGAAAGCTGATTTCTACATATTAAGCTCCTTGTTTGCAATGTATATTGTGTTTTCTCTCTGTCTGGTATGTTCTATCTAGTTAATGCAATATAAGGCTTTGTTTAGTATTGATTGAAACAATATGCATATATTATTTAGTCGTGATGTGTTATTGCGATGGGGTGGCTTCAAACACAAAGGATCTTTAAATTACAGGATGCCGCGGGTGAAGTTTTGGCAACTGTGTCACTATCAGATAATGAAATCGAACGAACTTTGGCATACGAAATATATATGGTAATGGCACTTATGGAATAATGATATTAGTATCAAAGTAAATTAAAAATAATAACATCTAAATATTTAGAAGGAATAGCACAAAACCCACTATAAATAAAACACTAATTTTATAAAACGATAACCGAATTACTTAAATTAAGCGAGGATTACGTAATCACATAATTAGAGGGACTCGCCTCAAAGAAAGGATTTTTAAATATTAAACACTTTAAGGGGGATAGAATGGTAGTTTACACTTTGAATAAAACTTTTTTAATGATACTAAATATAAAAGAACAAAGCAAATTTTGTGACTTATGTACTACTTTGTATATAACATTGTAACATATAATTGCATTACAATTTTTATTTGAAAGCGTTACAGCATTTACAATGGTACTTTTATGTGGCGCTATCACAAAACAACGTGCAATGAATGTAACAGCAGACGATATTGGCTCCTAATTCTGAATGGGATAGATACTGCACCTGAGCACTGAGCTACGTTGTCGCGTGAAATATGAGTTCGAATTGTACATGCTAACCATAAACATGTACATGCATATTGAAAAGCTATGTACATCTAAGATACATCTTGGGATAACGTCTTCGATAAATCTAGGATTTTTTTATGTTGTTGGAATTTAAATTAAGATAAAGAAGATAATGGTCAACAGTATATAACTACCTCACTTATCGTTTATGCCATTAGTTCTAAGTAACAAAATTTTTTAATTGCATAATATTAAGTATCGTATAAATATTTCTTGACAACGAAAAAGAAATACTACATTTGATTACATGCACGTAGACGAAGTAACTTTACAGAATCTGTACATAAATAACTTTAAAAGCGAATATTAGGTTTGTCATAACTGATGTTCGGCAAAACTTCAATTTGCTGCGCTCCCACAGAAACTTTACCCCGTGTTTCGCATATCAACATTGCTTACTTCAGAACGAAGCATTCGCAGCCGTAAGAAAACAACTGTACGAGCACTGAAGCAAGTTTCCTTCATAAACTCATGTTTGCTATCCACCCACTGGAATCTTAATGAGAGAAAACGATAAAAATGTTCGAATATAACGTCTGAATAGCTACTGTTTTAGACGTAGTTCGTATTAAGTTTAACGGCTAGCGTAAATTCTAGTAGAAAAATGTTTTTATGAGAGCATCTGCGTGCGAGCTGAATGCGCTATATGGCTTATAAGTGATTTCGTTGAGTGCTCTCGACGCGGCGATGGCGTCGCGGCCTACACTCGTTATAATTGTGGTAATGACGGCGGCGCATGACACTAAACTAGCAAATAGCCAGAGCCAATTGAAATTAAAAAAAAACACGTTAAAATTTTCAGCATAAAAATTTATAGTCTACATAGCTTATTTCTCTGCTATCGCTATCTATTTACTCGTATATTCGATTATTTTCAAAAGTCTCATTACTTAATGAAAATCGGAATGCTTATTAATAGCGCTTTTAAATTTATTAATATGCTCTTTTAGTGCAATTTATATTTCTTTTATGAAATATCAATCATCAATCAATTTAATATTTTCGCATATAACAAGACCACACCTTTATTACTTTTATTTCACTCGTGTGACGAGCTACAGATTTAACGTTTTCAATTTAAATGGGAACAATCAATAAGCGGGGCTTATCGCATTTTATTCGAACAAGATGAATGCGATGTGTTTTAAATCTGCTAGCTATACAAATTGTTCTATTGTTATGCGGAGGACGTAAGAGCGCGTTTACATTAGATCGACTCGGTGGTTTGCGGAACTATGACAATGATATTTTAAAATATATGAAATCGAAACTATACAAATATATAAAGTTAAAGTGTCTTTGTAATTTCAAGCAACAGTTTTTTTTTATCAAATGCATATGAAAGTATATACATACGGTAGGTACTTACATTAAAAATACAATTTTTAAAATTTTTGTCTGTTCGTCTGTCCGTTTGTTCCGGTTAATCTCTGAAACGCCTGGAGCGATTTTGAGTGAATCTTTAAAAGCAGATAGCTAATATTACTTTAGTTTAAGATTTTTTTATTTTAATTAATAAAAAAAAATGCTATGCGAAAACAAAATTGAAAGCAATGAATAGTGAACACTATCCGATTCAACTAGGGACGGTAAACATTATATAAATATAAATTTTCATCAAATGAACGCGGGTGAAACAGCGGGCCAAAGCTAGTAAATAATATAATAGTAGATTTATGACTTAAATTAAGCGTCTTTATAATTACATAC
The DNA here is from genome assembly GCA_037950945.1 of Hypolimnas misippus. Classification (NCBI taxonomy): domain Eukaryota; kingdom Metazoa; phylum Arthropoda; class Insecta; order Lepidoptera; family Nymphalidae; genus Hypolimnas; species Hypolimnas misippus. Next base: position 7,788,710 of record JBBEEQ010000019.1, read on the forward strand.
ATATTTATTTCTCTCGAATGCATTTACTCTATAGGTCTGTAATCATTAAAAACTCGAGCATTTTTGTATATCTTTTTGATAAAAATAATTTTCAATACTTATAATATAAAAATCGTTTGCCGTGTAAACTGGTTCGAACGGTACAAACGATACCTTTGTTTGTTTTGAATCACTTTCGTTTTATTACTCACAGTGACTAATCTTTTCAGGATAACGATTGCATTTCATTTGTTTTTTATCCGCTTTTATTAAACAACATTGTCGGTGTAGACGTTCTATCTTTATTTATCCTTTTTTAACTCATCGTAATAAAATTCTTGTAAGAGTTACTTGCTATTGTAATTTTATAATTATTATATTATAAGTAACATATTCTCCAAGTATCTAATCGTACCAAATATCTTTACTAAGTTGAAAAGTCTGTTCGGTTAGTAGTGCGAATGCGTTCATAATTTAGCAGTTTGAATTTGAAAATATGTTTTTGCGTTAGCCGTTTATTTAGGTGGTTATAGGCTATAAAACGTCACGCTACGATCCATAGAAATGGATCAGTAACCGTAATCGTGGATGAAACTGAGGAGAGCCAGTTTAACTTATAAAAATAAGATTTTTAATAATTTTGTACTCAATACAAAAAAGCTAATGTCTCGGAAAGTTACATCTCTTGAACATGAAAGTATAACGTGACGCAAACGATATTTATTTAAAAAATAGTATTTTTATCATCAGCCGAACACGAAAATAAAACAATAAACATCAAGCGGTTGGAATGCAATCGCGTCTGTCATTTGTTTCCGATGTCCCTCCGATCGAAAACCGCCATTTGTAATAGAATAGATATAAATTGATGGCTGCCGTAAGGCTATGCGCACACTTTTTTGAGACTGTCTTAAGACAGGCTGCGAATACTAGTCAAAGAGACTCTTTCTTTGTAAAGACTTCCTATAAATTGTACTTAAAAAGATGTACACCGAAGTATCGAAAAAAAATTCTATATGCCTTTCTGTACAAATGTATCTTTCCTATATAATATATATTTTTAAAAGTATATTAATTTTCACTTTTTAATCCTACTAACATAAAATTAAAATTGTTATAATATACGAGTATATAATTTATAAAGCGAATCGGTATTTCATATTTCGAACACAATGTATATTAATTGACTACATGTAATAAGTTAATTATGAGTGAAAGGTCAATTCTGCGTTGTATTTCGGGTGTGAAAGGCAGTTTTCACGTAAAACAATAGGTCGAAATGATACTGTAGCGAGTGCGTCACCGCTCCTGCCCTATCAATTGCGTACATGTGATTTCACTCAATTTTTGAAACTGACGCGCCCTTACCCTCGTAGGGGGTGAACGCATTATTCAAACCACAGATTATGCTGCAATATTTTTGCCTTAATATTACTAATATGTCATCCGAGAATAAATGAAATAAATCACAATACAATCGCGAGATTAAAAATTAAATTACGCCCAAGAAGACCAAAGTTTAAAGCGTCGTCGAAGTTTTTTGCAAACTTTAACTGCACTCGGAAATTTAATTTAATACTTAGTTTTATTAACAATTATTACAGGGTTTCTTTTAAAGTTTAAACAATGACGTTTGTAGCTTCTAATCGAATGTATTACTTAATCAGCTTAGTTTGAAATAGTTTTCATTTATCAAAAATGTTATCTCTATTAGCAGCTTGCTCTGTGCATCGCATTGGCGGGCAAGTATCAACATTCGCATTCAATGTTTCCTTCCCCATAAACCTAATATATTTTCAATTTTCAACCACACTGCGTTGGTTTCCGACTTTTAATAGGATTTATCGTTTTAGACGTATCGTATTTATGCCCAGGCAATAAATATTTAGTTACCATATTGTTTTATTAAAACAAGATTCTTTGGTTACGTACGTTTTTAAGAATTTTGAATTTAATTGAAAACAATAATAATTCCTAATTTAATAATTTAAACGATATTTCAGATATTTTATAGGCTGCTCAAAGTTCTTACATATCGTTTAATTCGTCAAATTAAAATTCGAACTTTAAAGACGGGCAAAAATGTGCACAATTTAATATATACTATATTTTTAACTAGGCGTGGATGTTGAAATCTGAAATTATAAGTAATAGCAAAAAATACTTAAAGGAGACTAAAAATTGCAATTGCCTCATCAGGTCTTTGAAAAAATATTTTCTGAGCAGTTTTATTGGAAGTAATTTCGTTGAATTTGAATTAAAAAAAACTACCTAATTGCCCCACCATCTGGTAGTGTTCCTTGTCAATTTTTGCGAGGTTATAGAATACAGCTAACTAATGATGAAACTTAAAGTATTTTTAGCTTTTCTTTTTAGTTTCTACTGCGTACTTTTTCGCTCTCAATTAAAGTTGCTAATTTTGACTTACACTGTGTTAGAACTTCAGCGACGATAAATTGAAACATTATTTTCCTTATCGCCGGTACTGAAGATGGCTAGCGGCGTCAAAACGATGCACTTTCGCGACTTGTAATAGCCTATTATCGTATTCATACTTTAAAAACGAAAATTTGCAAGGCGATCGTAAAAACCGCTATCCATTCGGCCTGAAACGCGATAAAACGTGTGAAGGGTCAAAACGACCGCCGATACATCATAAAATTATATGAAAGTCAAGAGCAGGGTAAGTGAGAGGTGAACAGAGCACAGCAAATTTATTGCGGTCTGCTTTCGATACCTATTGTGAAAACCTTTTTTTATGACTTTTAAAATAATTTCATAAAAAAAAATATCTCGAGTTAACGCCGCGCCGTACTCGCGCCCGGCTCGAGTGGTCAAGTGCTGGTAATATATATGAAGCGTCGGCGTAAATACTGTACGGAATGGAAATTTTCATTTTAAAATGTTTAGGACGGATATACGTTTTCACGTAAAATTGTCATTGGATGCCAGCTTTACGGAGTCGTTCGGTTAGAAACTTCAACGTGGAGGAAAAATCTGCTCTCATCTTACGGCGTCATTTGAAATCAGTATCCGTGAAATTTGCCGCGGTTCCTGGCGCGAAGCTACTGGTATACGTTGCGGGTGCATTTGCACGAGGAATGGAGACTTAAGTGCGACTCGTCTAAAACGTGCAATAAAAGAAAATGTAGTATCGTGTTTTATTTATGTAACACATGTGCGGGGATCCTAGGAACTGTTGCGTCTGGCGCGTGTCCAAGGCTCATGTTGGGATAGCTCGGAGTGGATCTAAAGATAATAATAGCCTGTAATGGTGTAGTGCCAAGATATCCGGCCCGAGATAGACGGCTTTAAGTTAATGCTAGTGTAATGTCCATTCAATTAACGTAGTTTTGTTGCCAAGGATTGTTCAATTAAGTGTACGAACGAATCTAGGTGACAGGATAATTTTATGTAGAGAATCAAATATAACAGGCGAATTTCTATATGATAAAGAGATAAATATTTAAAACTTTCAATTCCTTTATATTGTGTCTTTTTATAGTTCTTGTAGACAGTTGTGAAAACGTTATCCTTTATGAAAATCTAATCCTTTTTAAGCAAAGAAAAATGGTGAAATGTTTTTGTGTTTAGTTTTTATTTTCTATGCTGTGGACAATAAATAGTTATTGTGATTATAGTTCATATCTCTTGAAAATATTGTACGGGTAAAATTTGTTTTTGAGTTGAATAGATAATAGCTAAATGTAAATCTTATATTTTTTAAAGAGGGTGACGTCCAAAACAGAATTAAAAAATCATATAATAAGATCCGCTGGAGTATCACAACCTTTTATCTTTTATCATATAGTACCCTTCTTCGCGATTACAGTCACTTTTCGATACAGTATACCGCCCTCGGTGCTCGGTAATTCGCGATCGACCGACATTTCTTGTATTGTTTTGTAAAATAGTTGTTAGCGAAAATATTTTTTCATTTCATAGTAAAACGAAAAAGTTTAATTACTTTCTAATAGGGTGTAGATAATAAATGAAACTTACATATAGAACCCAATCCTTAGGGCTATGCGCGTTGGTACCGCAGACGTACAGTCTTGATCCATCGCCCATCGGTTGAATCACTCGGACATGGTTTCGGCAGTCGAAGTGCTGTAATAAAACAAAAAGTTAAGGAGAGAAGAAAATATTTTTAAATTTATTTCATGCATATTTACAATTATCAATAAAATGAAATTTTGAATACATTTGGTTTGTACTTGTACATTTTTTCGTAGATTACTTTTAACGCTAATTTCGTACTAAAAATTATATATTTTTTTGTCTCAATATTTAAACCTTACTTTTTAAAGAAAGTATCCTCTTTATATGATTATGAAAGCTGAGGTTATTAGCTATTCATATAAAGAGTTATATTAAAGCCCCTTTTGTAGACTTTGCGGGATGTGTGGAAAGACTAAACAAACAATATTTTCTAAAACAATTTTAATCTTATAATCATATATTTTATTTCAGTATCCCACGTATACGAATGCCGCGTTTGCTTTTAGTATTTAAGACAAATTGTATAGTCAAATTAAATATCTATATAGAATTTATGAGTAATTAGGATATTTAAAGATGATTACGTTTTGAATTCAATATAAAATATAGCATGTATTACCGATTATGCGAGCTACTAAACGGTAGCTCGTTTAGTTAAAGAGCCATTGAAGTTCCATGCATAAATCAGAATCGAGGCTAATTACTACAGTTAATTCACTCATTCTCTTACATTTCAATCAAAATTGGCGCAATACGGATAATTGGTTAGCCGATACGATAAATAAATGAACTGCAATGAAGGAATACATATTGGGTGCATCGAAAATTTTATCGAAATAATAGTAATTCGGGCAAGTGTGGGTGAGTGTTCGCTGGCCGTGATTATGCAAATTTGCGTCCAACATAAATATTGAACGGGACATTAATATTCCGTACGACAGGAATATGCGATGACCGCTTTAGTGAATAAAACGCGGCTCAAAATGAACGATTGCTCCGTGTTTGCGTTTATTAGGTTTTGTTGTTATTGTCCACTACGTAGCACCTAATTTGACCTCGATGAAAAATATTTTTTTTTATTAAACGAGAGATGTTTTATATGTATTGAAATGTAGCGTTTTATTTTATGCAGTATTTTACTCATGTAACTCTGGGACTCATACATACCTTAATAAAAACCTGATGTTGTGGATACTGTTTGTATGTCTTTATTTGATAACAATTATGTGAACATTAATGACCCCTGAACTAATATAACTTAAGATTTACGATCACAAAAAATGTCAAAATGTTCTAAATTCATGTAAATGACGTTACGAATCCAGTTGTTTGCAATATAATAAAAAAACGTAGACAGTCATGTCAAGGAATATAAAATTCTATTAAATCCACCAGTTGTTTTGACACATTTTGAAAAGCAATATAGTAAGTTGTACGAATAGATGGGCCTGCGGTAACCGTGGCGGGACGAGAGATTGAAACTAATTTTCTCTACGTCACGACGAGAGCCGTCCACGAGCGCGACTATTGTGCGGATATTCTGTCAGATTTTGAAATTTACGAAATACAGGACGGAATAGAAATACCACAAATGCTTTTTGTCCCGGTCGGACTGTCACGTTGCTTGATTTAAGTGTTATCATACGAGCTCTATTTTTCTGTTTGTTTAAAAACTGAGATTTTCAACTTTGATTATGACACATAGTATGCATTGTTTTCAGAGTTGTTTCATTTTTTTTACTATTTTTTTAACTTTGCTTTATTATGCATAATTTAATACTTACACTAATTCTAAATGTTGAAAATTTCTTTAAAATGTAATTCTATTTTTTGTACAGTAGGCAAAGAAAAAATAAACAATGTAGTATAAGTTCTTTGTTTCTTTGTAAAAACTTATTCCACACTCTCTCAGGTTCGGCCGCGCAGAGGTAACTTTGCTAGAGATTGTTCTAAAGTAATTATCGGATTAATATACTTAGAACGTTTCAGCCGTTGTACTGACGTGAACAGAAGTGTTTTGCGCTCGGAAACAATCAGAATTAAGCAGGAGAACAATCAGGCTCACGTCTAAGTTTCTTTTAACGGCACTTAGCCGGGCTCTCGCATAACTTCATTCGGAACTAATGCTTTCGATTGGTCCATTTCGTTAATTATTCGCCACTTTGTACGTAAGTAGATTTACGGCGAGCTTTACTTTTCCTCGCGTTTTTTGAACAAATGGTTTTCGCACTGAATTGTACTTATTTTTTCAACATCAAATAGCTTCTCGCTGATATACGGACCTTTCATTAGCATTGCTAACGACGGATGCTGCACTTGTTTTTTCTTTGTGACGGATCTTTAAGTGGTTGTTCGTTATATATACTATTATTTTAGTCGTTATTTAATCTTAAAAGTACTTTTTTGTTATAATAAAAATTGTTAAATTGTATATACGTCTAAAACGTAACATTCCATAAATATCTAAACTGACATTATAAAGTTGAGCGAATTATGTATGTATTGGGAAACTCTAGAATATACATACTTCTAAATTATGATTCCATTTGAAAAATACATTATTTTAAATAACTATACTTATACCATATTTTATGTCTGAATTTAAATTAAATCTACAAAACGCGAGCAAAGCCGGGAGTAATATCTGGAAAGTGCGTAGAGACTAAAATTGTAAGACAACGTTATTATTTTAAATCTAGAAATGATTGAATTTTATCTAGCATTTCATCCGTTACCGTAACAAAGAAAGCGAGCAAGGAACTTAAACCGGTAAAGTGAGTCGGTCCTGTGACCGCTTACAGAATTTCGCCGTCGGCATTTTTCCAGCCTCTTTCGTGTTACGACATCGTGTTTAGAGAAAGGAAAACTCGTCTACGGCGAGAAACTTTGATTATAGCTTTCACGAGTAGTCGTTCCTCCCGCGATCAGGGTGATAGACTCGGGGATATTTCTTTTTTATGACCCTCTTTAATACTAATAAAACAAATTTACTTTTTTCCTTCATAGCAAGAGTTGAGGGGTAGCATGTGGTCTGTTTCCTTAATTCCGCGCTATTAGAAAAGTTCGATCTTTTATTAGCGTGGTTTATTCGCTCAATATTTGCCCGTGTCGGATAATTTCCTAATATATCTAACTTATTAGTCCGTCTTTATTTATGCTAGAAATGCCAAGTTTTTTTCTTAGATAGTAATGTATTGCCTTTTTCTTATTCAAATTAATTTCCTATTGATATTCAGGACCCGATACGGTTTTCGTTACTTTTAGTTTTTTTTTTCTGCTATAAATTAAAATGAAATTGAATTCAAAACGTTTTAAAGCGTCGATAAATGTTACAAACATTCTCAATCCTATTATTCGCCATGAATATCACTAGACTTAACACGCAAGCGTTCGGCTACATCAGTAAAAATAAAAACTGAAGCCAATAAACGAAATAGCAATAAAAATTTCCGCAACAATAACGCACACAAAATAACCCATTATATCAATTACAAACGCTGCACTACCCTAAAACAGAAGTTCAGTTGAGCGCAGAAATCACTCGCGTCTTGCGCATTATCGAATTAGTGGATCGTGCAGTGCGGTAACTCGCAACAATCACCCGATCTTCGGAGACGGGGAATAAAACAAATATTGCTTTTACGCCGCGATTGTAAATCAAAATTAACGACCTTAATATAGCGAGTGGAACGTAGCTTTGAGCTCCCCGCTATGAAATATGCCGCCGCCCGCCGCTCAGTTAAAAATGGGATTAATCCCTGATGGAAATAGTGCTACTTGTGTGCAATTTTGCGCCGAACAAAGGAGTTTCAATTGATTTAATGAGGCAATAATGGCAACTTCTCTACGGTTAAGTGCGCTAAATTTATCATGAAACTAGATCTGGGGTATTTTATTTCTAGGTTTTAGGGTTCGGATAGAATTTACAATGTTTTTTGAGTTTTGTGAAATATTTTAGGTTACATTTGTTAGGCACTTTGTTAAAAATATTTTTTTTTATAAGTAGATGTAGCGATAGCTATTACTTACTTCTGATTTTCCCTTGGAGACGCATTGAGCTACATTGCTTGGTTCCAAATTTATGGAATCTCTCTGTGAACAATGATATTAAAATTATTGTTTTAAAGAGAAATATATAAATGCAATCATTAAAAAATATAAGCGCTTAAAACGCCATTATTATTATTGTATATATTAATGTAGAAATTTTAAACTTACATCACAGTGTGAAGCACTAATGTTGTTCATGTTAAGTCGATAAAGTCGATCCCTGTGGAAAAAAAGGTTTAGATATTACAAAAATAAAGCATTAATTTTCATAGTTTACTTACTTAATAAAAATTGAACGGATTTATTAGTGGTAACAGTAGTATTATACATAAGTTTGTTGGTAAAATTAGCGACATGAACATTTGAACATGCAACCAAAGATTGTTTTATTGCTAAAAATGACTCTTTTCTTCTAACAAAGTTGGAAATGTTGCGTGATACCACAATCAATTCATGTATATTAAAAAAAAAACGTTTTATTACTGAAAATGCGAAGTTATGTTGCATACAATCGACTTATTATGATATCATTTTATAACGATACTTTCATATTGCAGTTTTATATAAATGTAAATTATATATATAATCTCACAAGGTAAAATTGTTAAATAGATGCTCGTCATTTTTTTCTATAATTTTTTAGTAATTATCAAATACTAGGTATATTAAAGTTATATTGTAACAAAATACATAAACATTTTTCGTAATCTATAAGTTGTATAACATTTTGAATGTACTAAATTCCAAATCCATTATCAGCTATTTATTTATAAAATAGTGAAATATAAAACTCACATAGCACCGACGTAGAGAGCATCGCGTTTGGAATCCACAAAGAAGGTTCTGTAGTAGAGAGTGCCGCAGGAGAATTCCCGCACATGATCTGAAAAGAACGAGATATTTATATGAATTTACCATAGTACAACATATTTTGTATAATATGAACTGTTAAAAGAGGTAACAGCATAATTTATTTGAAAGCACATTTTAGACATTTTTGTAAAGTTCACAAAAAAGTGCGACAAAATTGTCGCATTCATTTTTTATTTACATTTCATATTAGGTGTAAAATAAAGCATTAATTTTTGTTGTTCACTTAAGCTTTATAAAAACTAACAGATTTATTACGAGTATACATATGTTTGAAGATACTTTTGTAAGGTCCACAAAAAAGTGTATATGTTGCGTTCGTTTTTTATTTATATTTAATTTTACTGTATACTTAAGTTTAATAATTTTAAATAATTTTAAGTTTTTTAGTAAAATTAGCGACATGAACATGCAACTAAAAATTGTTTTATTGCTAAAAATGGCTCTATTCAACAAAGTTAGTTAAGTGTACTAGTTTAATGTGATATTTTAAAAATTATCATTACATACATAATTATTTTTTTTTATAATACTTTTATTAAAAATATAAATAGAATGGCTAACGAAAGTCACGGAAGTTCAATAGTATCAATTGTTTAATATTATTAAATATAACATTAGATAAAGCAGATGTTGTCGATCACAATTAACATGTCAGATCAAAGAACTAGATGTTCGTGAGCCAATATCATTTAAGCCATCAATATATCAAAGAATCGACTTTGATTCGAAACCAATTCGAATAAATAATATTTTTATTGCACTACGAATTCGAATTATATTTAGCCGTCGTATAATTTAAGCAATTATTTCATGCTTATCTATTATTAAAGTGGGATAGGACACGTAAGGGAAGAAGGCAAAGGGGATAAAGTCACGCACCAAACACCCAATAGTTTTACAACCAATAGTCGTTCAACTCGTAAGAATGTAAACGAAATAGAACCCGATGATATAAATAATTAAATATACTACAAATCGTAAAAGTGATGTGTTTTGGTTGTAAATAATTTGTACATTTTTCACATCGTTCTTCATAACTTTAAAATTTAACGAGTTCAATATCGTGTTTTAACGTTCAGTTAGATTGATAGAGAATATTTTAAATCGATATTAATAAAAATTAAGAATAGTATATGAAATATAAAAATAAAACAATAGTTTCGAAATTTAAAAAAAATTATTCGTGCCTTAAAACCGTCTAGATGATACCATTGATCTATTGATTATTTGGTTTAATTCATTTGATTAGAATTTTATCTGTTATTCGTACTCTTCTATTACAGTATATGGTAATATTTTGATTTTTCTAATACAAATATTGGAATCGATTATAATGTATACGATAAAAACTATTAAAATTTTGTATATTTCGCAGCCCTATAAATAAATCATAACGTAACTTCACAGATTCTCTTCAAAATAACACCGAGCAGTTTAAAAACCAAACATCTCGACTGACGAGTGAGACTAGTTCGCGCGGAAGACTTTTCAATGTGTTCACCTATTCGCTTGTCCGACGCCTCTATATGGAATACATTTTTCACGAAGCCAGACGTCGCTGTCTTTTATACTGCACAAGTCTGCATTTTGTGTTGAATAAAGAAATTAAAGCCATGACTCGTTCTTCGCGCTGCTTCGTTTTATTACTTTGAATATTTTGACGAAAATATCGTGTAAACATGGCAGCGATAATGAAGCTATTTTTGGGCATAATGTAACAAAATATATGTTTTAAATGCGAGCATTTATTTTAAATATATATCTATTAAATGTAACAATGTAAAAGATTGTTTAGTATTAAAATCTATTAATTAAAATATTTTTTTGTTATAAAAAGTAATTTTCTAAAGTAATGTTTAATTTAATTATTTGTATTTAATCTTTATAAAAATGCCATAAAATTAGTTGGTTGCAACTTTGCTGACATAGACAATGTTTCTTTATATAGAAAATTTAAATAGAAAATCTTAAAGTAGAATTATTTAAAGACTTTGTCAGTTTTACGTTATTTATATACTATTTTAACAGAATTAAATTAGTTATTATTTTAGTAATGAAGTTAAAAAATAATTTAGTTCCTAATTTAAGATGTATATTTATTACAAAAACGTTTAATATTTCCAAAGCAAAATATCTTACTTTTGGTAAAGTTCTCTAAAAGCTGTCTTTAAATACCTAACAAAGTTATTCCTGGTTAGCTCGCATAAACCAATAAACAAAATTTAAAAATCAAGCGTATATTGAGGTAACGTTTAAAAACATCAACGTATCAAAAGGCAATCAACTTCGACAATATGGACAGACAATTTGATTTAAATTCATATACACAACGGTCATAAAAGTCACTTTATTTTATTCTTAAACAAGTTCGAATGAAAAAGTAACTTAAAATCCATAAAACCTAGTCGTAAAACCGTTGTGCTCAAAACGAAACAATTTTAAAGTGTAAAATATGTAGACGACATTAACGTGCAAAGTAAGATCCAATATGCTAATACAGGGTGTAGAACTTCGATTAATAGTCGCGATAAAGTGACAATGTTTCACAGCAAATGAAGTTAGAACAGGTAGTGCATTGGGTAGGGAATTGAGCAGGTGCAAATCAGGAATCGGTATTGCTGTTCGCGACGCCGCTGGGACGACAACCTTGTATCAAGAATTTGCATATGTGAGGTGTTCAATATTTTATTTCACCAAGAGACACGATGTGATATTTGTATATATTTAGTATTTTGACGTTACAACGTGACGTCTAAAAGATAAATTCGAATAGAAAATATTGTGTCAATAAATAAATACAACAGAGAGTTTTAATGCACAACGTTGATAAACACTTAAAATAGGTTAAATAGTAAACTGTTTACCATTAGTTATATTAAGATTTCTTTTATTGTCATATTATCTTTAAAACGTATAGATCAAAGATAAAAAGTGTCTATATTTCCGTCTTCGATACACAGTGGTTGAATACGAAGAAACTTTTATAAGTAGGTGACAGAGATAATAATTTTCCCGCCCGCTATTCTAGAGATTTAACTCAAAAGATAGTATTAAAATTTTCCAGAAAATGTTTTAAATTTTGCACCTCGAAATTTCTGAAGTATGACGCGGTAACACGACTTAAAGTTACCACGTTTTAGTTATGTGACGACGTCGCTATCTCTGCAAGTCTTCGTAATCATGTATTCAATGTCGATACATTTTTCATCACTCAATCTCCTAACATGTGGATTACGTTCAACTTTGTAGTTTTATAAATGATACATTGTATTTCGAGTTTGTTTATAAAGGTTTTATTATGTTATTAAAATGTTCACAAGGTATAATAAATTCCGTATATTTTGTATATTTTACCTTGTTCTTTTATGTTTAATGATTGGACTATGAGGTAACCATGGAAATAATTCCATCAATATTATTAACTCCTATGATCTACATATATCTATATAGTTTCTACTGAAACTTTAAAGTATAAAATTTAATGTTGTATTCATGTTATTTTAGTGCAGGGTATCATTATGAATTTTTGGATAATCGACTAGCAAAGGGTTGAAATGGGATATCATTTGCATAACAGTAAAATAAGCACGTAAATTTGAGGCAACTGCCAGTTACAAAAAAGTATTAGAATTATTTAATTAGCAACACGATGTGAATTTATAAAAAACGGCAATTTATATCAAGATTCGATAACAATATCAAGAGGTTGAATATTCGGTCGACAAAATTTTCGAGGATTTATATTTATAATCCTATTAATTCACTTGTTTATTTAAAAACAAGCTATGTTATTTCACCACTTCAATCGTTTCAATCTTATCGGGAGCTGATTTGCATAAACATAGCTCATTTATTTAATGCTTTAACAAAGAAAGGCCTAGGATTCGGAGTATAATTATCGGGCAGCCCAGCCATATCAAGATTCCAATGAGCCTTGTCGACACGCGAACCGTTTAACCAGTGACAGGAAACGCGACCTATGTGTTTAGTCGTGTTATTTGTCTAAATATTAATAATATTTAATAACTATAGATATGTTACGTTTATACTACTCGATGTTTAAAATCTTGTTGCCCTTGACTTGTTCGTCCAAAGATACTCTCATCTTTTATACTTAATCGCTTTTGTGTTGCTAAGCAATATTACAATTTACAAAAAAGAAATTTAAAGTACATATTAAAAAATCCTTAGTAGCTAAAGCATATTATTCTGTTCAAGATTATATAGATGATAAAGATGCTTGGATATCGTATAAGCTGGATTCACACAGGGTATTTAATATATTTGTAATTCATAAATGTATGTACCCAGCGTAAAACTTTTTAAAAGAGTAACTATCGAATTTCTTCTCGGTAGAATCTACATTACGAACCGGTGGTAATTAATTAATTAATTAATTAGTGTTTAGTTTTCCTATGTTTCTGTATTGACGATTTAAAAGTGCTTGTAAAAGCCTACTTGAATAAAGCATATTTTGATTTTGATTTTTTTGATTTTGTTATCACACAAAGTAGTAGGTATTCTAAATGCCAAAATTCATGAGCTTATAACATATTTATAATTGTATTACATAAAATTCACTTTTTTATAATTATGATGAACAATAAAATACGTACGCGTGTCGTGAGCTAGTAAATTTTAATACTTCTTTCTCTTATTTTTGCAAGGGAAATCTTCGAAAGATATCCAACTATTGGGGGGAGATTGAGTTATATGGAAATTTAATCCCAAAAAAATTGTAATACTATTTGTGTGATATCTTCAGAGTGCGAGTTTGAGACCGGCTTCGACTTTTGATAGTCTAACTTAATCGATCGTATAGGTATTATGTCTCTTAAGTTTTATATTAAATTCCACTAACATCAGCTCGCAGCATAGCCCGTGCGATATGTAGATAAAAATTAATCTAAGTGAAATTCTGACGTATAAGTTTCTGACATAAAAGTTTTATCAAAATGTGCAGACTAATTACGGTGCGCTACCGTTATCGCAACGAGATACATTTTGACAATTGATTTCTGATTTTTGTACTAAAATGAAACAAATTAACTATCAAAAAGTATCCTGACCTGAGTTTATTTGGAACTCAATACTTTTTGCGAGAAAAATATTTATCCATCCATTATTTATAAAAGAAATAGGATACGAATGTCGTAATTATTAAATTAAGGTTTGTGATTATTTAATTTACGTATAAATATTACACTAAACTAAGTTAGGCGTTTAATCAAAAAACTGAATAAATAAAGCATCTTAATAACCAGAGTACTCTTTCTATTATTTCGAAATAGAGTAGATTTTATCTCTAGTATAACGAGGTAGAATTTTTAATTAAACCTTATTATATAATTTTGGCCTTCCGATTTGTAAATTTTCGTGTTTCGGACTCGGTCGGGGTAATTGTTTTATCGCATGAGCTCGACCTGGTCGAGTGGTCAAGGGAGGGGGCGAGCTCGCAGCTGGAGGCGAAGAAAGTTATACAACGCACGTACTGAGATGCTATCGTGCTAAACTATTTTGGTCAAGGATAGTTTAAGCAAACTCCAGTTATTTATTATATTGCGGACGCTTATAATTCCTTAGTAAAGCAGTAAATAATAATACATTTAGTTAATGCGTTTATAATTAGATCGTTATTAAAATAAGTTTACAAAAGCAGGCATCGAAATTCTTTGTACATTTTTAAATTTATTTTGTGCTATAAATTACTAAGAATTCACAAGTACATCATAAGTTCTAAATAGCTTAATAGTTCTACTTAAACGTTTACGTGTTTCATGATACAAAATAGGATAAATTAAATAAAGCAAGAAATGTCTTTATACGATTTAAACACAATGGTGAACAGTAAAAATAGAATGACAATATGTAGTATTTTCTATAGCGGTAAATATTAGAAGGTTTCTTTGATGGATTACTAAGCGATTAGATTTGACGGTGAAATCCGCGTATTTTTCATTTGGCAATTGTTACGGTGCCGATATCGCAGTACACGGCGCCGATTAGATTAACGGCACACAATTGGCTTACATGAAAACTTTGCCCCATTAGCCCTGTAATACCTATTTCGTGGATTGGATTAATTTAGAACGTGCCCCGCGGTGTTTGTGTTCCGTGTTATCGCCTCTGTCTTTAACAATAACATGACGAACTCTAAATTAAATATTGTTGGTGCGTTGTGTTCTATTGTTTTTATGGTTGATTTTGTGGGAATTGTCATGTGATTAAGATTAAGTGATTTTTATTTAAATATGAGATAATGTCTATTTTTCATTGTAAATGTTTTTAAAGCTAAAATAAGCATGATTAAAAATGACTTAAAAGGTACTTCTTTTTTCAAAAAATAGATATTAAAAATATTTTGGTAAATAATATTCAGGTAAAGATAGCACACTGTTCTTAACAGTATTATCTTATTACAGATTTTATGAAACAAATTAATAAATGCTGTGTAATCAATTTTATATTATATTTATTTTTATTTTTTACTAACATTGCCAATTAAAGGACACATTATAAAATATAATTTAATATAAAATTATATAAACCCCGACTGACTGAGTAGATTTACTAACTGAGTCTCTACAAAGAGCCCCAATATAACACTACTGCCGTAAGTTGGCGAGGACTTGAGCATGCTGCTGATTCCAGTTGATGTTGCAGCATAAGCAAAATAACGAAACTGTATTATTTTAATATATATCATATTACAGTAAATTTCGAGATCAGACCACGACAATTTGTCCAGATCCTTTCAACAATTAGATAAGAGCTGATAACCTTCAAACGTCCTAACATATGTTCATAAATTAAACCTTAAGACCATTTCAAATAAATCAGCTTTCAAACAAAATAAACTGAATCAAAATTGGTTTATTTGTTACGGAGTTATTATACCACGGACAGACACATAAATAGACAGATAAAATGGCAGATACGGCAAACTTATAACGACCCACTTTTTTGATTAGGGTCATAAATAAACTTCGTAATTAACTCTATTATAATAAAAATACTCAATAACATTTTTATTTGTATTATTATTAAAATATTAATATGTCTATTTTAATAGAACTTTTTGAATTCGTGGTATCCACGCAAGGAGAATTTTAAAAGAATTCCAATAATTTCATAATCTCTATTTTTAGGTTCTCATTTTTTAGATTTTATAAAGAACTGCCTTGCCATCTAATCTTATTAAACCTAATGCGAACCCAGCAAATTAGATTTGAAGAATTTATCTACACTAATTATTTATACTAATTTTTATACTAATATTATAAAGTTGAAGAGTTTGTTTGTTTGTTTGAACGCGTTAATCTCATTAATTACTGGTTTGAATTGAAAAATTATTTAAGTGTAAGGTAGCTTATTTATCGAGGAAGGCTATAGGCTATATTACATCACGCTACGACTCATAGGAACGAAGCAGTAAGCATAAACGCGAGTGAAACCGAAGGAGCAGCAAGTAACGAAATATTTTAGTTAATAAAAATAATAAAAACCGAAAACAAGGTTTTTAAGTATATATATCGATTTATTTAATACAGACATTCGTTCCGGGTCGACGGATTCGAAATTAATAATTAAGAAATATATACAATTTAGACGAACAAACGTAATAAGGAAAGATATTAATAGTATCATATAAATTCAAAGTTAAATTGAGTTTTTAGTCCTCATTTCATTAATGTACGAGTAACTAATGACTCCTAGCATTCGCACGCCGTCTACGACTACCGCAGAACTAAATTAACTTGCTTATAATATGAGATTTCAGTCACGATCTCCTTGAATACACCGTTACTCAGACGGCAAGTCGAAGTGACTTAAGCGAGTTAATCGCGACACGCGTCGATGTAATGTACCGACTGCATAAATGTTGGAACGCTTTGCATCGACTTTATGCGCTCAATATTGAATATCTTCTACGCTCGTAGCACGTGACTATCAATTTAAATTTTACTCTTTACTAATGAAAATCGTAATAGAATTGAGATTGAAAGAGATTTAAATATATAATTCTAATTTAGTGTATCTAATTGTTTTTAGTGCATCTGCAAATAGATATGTGTTAATGAAAACAACTCTTTAACGCTTTCATATAAAACTGTTCACTTTTCTCTTCAAAGATAAACATTTTGTCGCTCTGCTCCTGAACAATGGCTAGAATGAGTGTCGCTTTATGCTTTACTCTGAGAACAATTGAGAGCATTTGTACAAGAGACGCTTAACAAAGGACTAAGTATTAGTAGTTTAAGTTATAACATTAAATTTAAACACGTCTTTTATCATATCAAGTATAATTTGCGACTGTTGTAAAATACGTATTTAATTTTAAGTTAGAAAAATGAAACGTTTTAATTTTTTCATACAAATTATCTAAATACGAATAAATTTTCTTTTACAATAATTACACAATTTGCCTAATATGAGTTTTTATTTTTAGATTCTGTGTCCATTCCTTTACATTTTTCAAACAATAGTTATTCATTAAAATATTTCATGCAAATACAGTCAGAGTTATGCATATACGTATAGATTGCATCATTCAATTATGAATGACGGAGGATGATAAATCGTTTGTTTGCATTATTGCATAATAAACTTGAACACAAAATCATATCTCTCGAAATGGCTCTTACTTGAGGTCAATGAAACTTAGTAGCGATTAAAAGTGTCGTAAAATGGAACCAAGTAACCTCATACGAACCATAATACGGTATTAACAGAGACTTAAAAGATGCCGCCGCACGACGCATCCTTATGATGTAATGAACAAAGTAATAAACCACAAAATTTTAAGTGTATCAAAATCGTATAAAACTTATTAAACCGTTTACATTGTTCACTTAAAATTAATTAAAATTAAGTCGTAGTTTAAACTAACCTTGTCAATATTTTATCTTAAATCAAATAATATTTGGACGCTGATAAGCAATACAGTGTCAACCCTCACAGACTTCATTTTGAGAAAATGGCGTCTAAAGATATCAAAGCTATTCTTAATAAATATGTTTGAAGGCGTATATATCTACCTTTTCTTTTTTTGATAAAAAATATAATTAGTTGAACCTGTTTGGTATAATGAAAAATTTATCTAAAAATAAGTTTTTCAAACATTATGAGATTATTGTTTAAATTGCAAAATATTGGAACGCACTCGAAACTCTCAGCTATAAATTAAGAAACTTTTTTCATACTTATGTAGTTTAGATGACTTAATTTTTTTTTGAATAATGTCAAATAGTTAACTAACTATCAAAATATATCAATATCTCCGAATTTGACTTTATGTGGGTTGACACGTTATTGCTTATCAGCATCCATTTATTGATTAATATTTTAGTTTTAGATATATCCGGAGTAAAAAAATAATATAAAATACTTGAATAAAGTTAATACTAACAAAAACCATACATAAAGTTTAGATTCAATTTTTAGTTCTTAATTCATGAAGTTAATTTTATTTAATAAGCGTTGAATATTAATTACTGGAAATTACAAAGGTGCTGTATATTTAGTATTTAATATTTCGCTAGAAGTAGAAGTTACGAATTTACACCCTCGATTGTAATATCACTTATTAACTACAACGTATCTTTAGGAATATCTTTATGTTATAAAAATAATTAAATCCTTTAACATAAAATACTGCTAAAATAATTCATTTATTTTATTTAGACACAATTTAGTTGCCTGTTTCTTCTTTTCTCGTTCTTTTTTCGGGGAAATGCAATGAGTTCAAACAGAAAAACTGTTACAGCGATATCGATTCTTCCTCGTAACCGATAAAAAGATATTTTAGCCATAAGGAAGGAATTCAGTCTGTTAGTCATTGTAATCCTTTTACCATTCATCTTCGCAGACACGAAAAGGCTCTCCCGTTTGCGCGGACTAATTCCGAATGCACCTCCAATCGTAAAAGAAGTCGTAAAGAAGCGAGACTCCCCTCGAACCGATGCACGGGAATCAGGGAACAAATAGTTGATTTCTTATTGGCTTCCGCCCAGACTCAGATTGAAAATTCGCCATAAAGACATTGGGACACGCCTGGTCGGATTAAAGGGGGAAACTAATAAAGAAAACTTTTGCGACACCGTATTTTTACCAAATGCGCTCTTAAAACTTTAGAGCCTTTATTAGGGGCTCCATGGTAATAGTTTAGAAAAAGCGCTGCGGTGTTTGGAGTGTTTCTTTCATAGAGGATATAAGAACAGTTTTCAATATTTTGCAATGGTTTTATGAACTTGATTAACTTTTTCAATCTTCATTTAGTTTACGCGCGCTTTAGCACTTTTATTTCACATAAAAACTGTTGTTATTTTAGATGTCATTAAATAGAACATGAATTTTAACAACGTGCTTGTAGTTGTATGAGTTTGTGTCAATGCTTTCAGCGAGCGGTGTTAACGTCTGTGTGCTCATTCATAAAGGGTAGAAAAAAATTATGAAATACAACGCTACGCCGACACAGGCTGAAAGTAGTGACAGGAAAGACAAGATAATAAAGACAAAACATGGCAATAAACGTGCTATGAAAACATGTCAGGGCGCGTACACGGCTTCGAATAAGAAACAGGGTAATGTGAATTTCATTTACATAAATTATCTCGCAGGAAAAACGGTGTCGCCGTGCTGAGGTAAGCTGCCTCCGGGACGCCTGTTAGCAAAACATGTTGTGATGGCTCAATAGGGTTAATTTTCACGAAAGTTTAAAAATTACTAAAACATTGAATGTTTTTTAATATTCAGTTTTATCTATACCATACATATAAATTACTTATTTACGTATTTAATAAATTTGAACACGAGGTGTATTCAGTTTCTATTGTAAAATACTCAACAAGATCGTGTAGAAATATCAGTTGTCTCCATACAGCAAAATACACTTACCATACATTCACACCTCGGGGAGAAGTTGTAAATTTTGGCACCGCTGAAGCTACATAATTTCACACACGCCTCAACTCATCGTTCGGTAAAATATTAAGGCGTATAAAATTTTATTACGAGCATTACCTCCTTACCGTGTTCACTATAAACATTTTGTTTCGTTTTTCCCCTGCCAGCGTTACGATGTAGCACGTTTACTTTGTTTTTCTTTAATGCCACATTTGTGTCTTAATAAGGTACCATATTATATTTCGAACGCTCGCATTGTTTGATTTTCAATCCCCCGAGGTTGCAGATTTTCTTTGCTTTACTAATGGTAAATTTTGTAACTTGATATTTTCTATTTTCAAAAATCTTACCAAAGGAGGAAGTTATTAATTTGTAGTGTTTTTTTTTCTTACCGTTTGTTACCGTAGAACTACGTAATTTATAAATCGTATTAAAAAATATAACCGATTTTTTTTAAATTACGAATATGGCAATCATCGGTTTGAGGTATTGTCACTTAGAATTTTTTAAAACTGAAATAATGTCATCTACGTAAACGAAATCACGTTTACGCTTAGTATTAAAATGAAGTATTAGTTATTAAGTTTTTCATTAACTAATTCAGTAATTTATACTTTCCCTTTAGGTAGGTATACTTTTTAAATCCGTAATGAAATAAAAAACGATTTTGTATTATAAAGTCAAATGAGGTGTTTATTTTTCCTGCACTCGACGTTCAGCATCAGGCAAAATCCAATGAATACACTCACATCAGACACATATTTGCTTAATCCTTTTTAATGTTATTTACATACTTTATCTTTAATAGCTTTACATTTTAGGTTGTCGAGTGTGCGTGTTTAGTTCGCTAATACGAATTATTTATTGCATGTAACGTATTTGACTATGACCGTGAATTAATTTATTATTTAATAATGAATGTAATTTAGTTTATACGCACGCGTGTGCACATTTTTATATTAAAATCAAAGTATAATTTCGAATACAATTGAAATTTAAGATTCGTTTGTAACATGCTAAATAATAACAATACGATTATAAAGTTTTTGTATTTATTTGTTAAAATTTTGCATATAGAGATAAAAGTAATAACATGCACGAGTAATATTTTAACAATCTTTCCTGTGTTCTACCACTATTGCAGTCGGTGTAGCGGCGGGTTTGAGCGGGTTATCAGAACAATCTCGGTTAAGCACGCGCCCTTATCTCGGCGTGTCGCGTTTATTGATATGTACCTCCGCGCCGATTGCGGATATTTTCAATATTGATACCTGCTTGTTTTGCTGCCGGTGTAATTCAAGCAAACTGTATTGCCTACACGTGCTTTAGTTTATAAATAAGAAGGATTTTTTATTATCATTTGTAGCATACTATTCATTGAATATTGCGTCGAAATATTATAAAATATCACTAAAAACCTGCGTTTATATTAAATCACGTTTCATATAAAAAGCGATCGTCATTTTAATTCGATAACTAATTTGTAATTTTATTTTCATTAACTTCAAAGTTAAAACTAAAACAATTAACACTCTTTAAACATATTTACGTAATTAATAAAACTTAACGCTTCGAGAGTGATTTTTAAATTTATAACGTGTATTTTTACAAGAACCTTAGCGCTCCAAAATAATTTACATAAAATCTTAAGCAAACGCAGTGAATTGAGTAAACTTCAATCACAGGATCGTCTTCCAGTCTAGTAGACACGATGCCTGTATTTTTCTACTTCAATCACGTTGTACTTTAACAAAGTGGAAAATAAATTATCACTGAAATTTATTTAAATTAACTCAATATTCGTCGTAATTTTTACATACGAAATGTGTTATATATTTTGCTATACCCAATTATTCAATTACTCGCGTTACAATGACTGAAATCATTATGTAAATATATTAAATATTACATATATAAAAAAATCGTTTTACTGATATATTTTACCATTTCGTTGTAAGATAAAAAATATTGTTGTTGGATAAAAAATACAATCATCGGTTTATGACTATAGCATGCGTGTATTAACATAGATATGACTGGCATGTTGATTTAATATTTAAGCTAGTCATTAGACCATACCTATTTACGTCTATGTTCCACCCCTACAGAATCGAGTCAGTTTTATAATATATTTTATGTTGTATAATGATCAGGTAATTTTTTTACCTTCTCGATGCCGTAAAGAAAAATTCGGGTCTATCATGGCGTGGAATCCTATTGCAATTTACGCTCATTGAGCCGGTAAAAGTGTATGGGGAAGCTAAGGTAGCTTCGATTCTTTTATTGCCATATGAAATCAATAAGACGCGTGACGCTGCAAATGTTTTCTGGAACGTCTCTTTTAATAAAACTCACCGAACCTGCCTCTATATACGAAATTAGGTGATCGACGTTTCCTTTTATATCTTTCACGACCATTCACACATAATGTTACTCAAAGGAATGTAACGTGTAATGTGATTAATCAGAATGGCTCTCAATGTGTTCCAGGCCGAGCATAATATCGCATAGACGTAGTTCATATCGAACGTATTCATTATGCCTCTCGGGGCCAAATTCAATCGGTCTCTGTACTGGGCACAATTATTCAAAATACGTTACCGTCGCCAAACCGGCCACGCAATAAGTCACAGCCTTCTCGAGGGATGAACGGACTCTCCTGGACTCATAATTGGAAATTGAAATTTGTTTAGGACTGTGTCGGGCTCCTAATTCGATTATGGCAACGCCTCTCGTGCAATCTGCCTGCAATAACAATAAATATAATTCGTGGAGGCGAATCACTGCATATGGTAGTGTTATGATGTGTAATCCCATTTTAATTGGTTCGAGTTTTTGGTTAGAGCCCTTGTTTAATGTGTATTAATTCTGATTAGAGTGCCGATTGTTTTCGTATCAACATTTTAAATATTTAACAGGTAAGTATGTATCTAATTTTTTTTGAGTATGTAGCGTTATAAGCGAGTATATTTGCAGTATTATGTTTATATTACGTCTAGTGATTTATGAAGAATAAGAGAAAATAAAAAACCGTACAACGAATAATATATATATATATATATATATCGCATATACATACGTTTGTAGGTATAGCGCATAAGGGGCTGTATATATATTTCGTATAACTTAAAAACTACAAGACACGTCATGCCAAAAGTTGTCGATATGAATTTTACGATTGTTAACATAAATATTTCAATTGTAATTTACTTCGTACAAGGGAGTAGATGAATCTAAATATGAAATTAGATCACAATGATTATTTTGTTTGTCAGAATTTTTCTTTTAGTTATTTATAGGGTCCAGTACAGTAGTAGGGTCCAGGATGACAACGAGACCTTTTTTAAGGCACTGTCTGTTCGTCTGTCGATTCGTCGGTCCGTCGATTTCTTATTAAAGTGACAATAGAAATACACACTGCGAAAATCTCAATTTCAATTATTAAGCTCTATGAGATACAGCCCTTTTATAGACACACAGACGGACAAAAGATATTTAGTAATAGGCTCGTGTGGACATGCTTTTTATACGGCATCACAAAATTCTACTCTAATACATTACAATTTTTCATATTTTTTTAATTTGGCCAGCGTTATTATTACGTATATAATTAGGGACGGCTCAATAACCTTCTAGCTGTGATAATATACTGGCAATGCAAATATTGGATTAAACATATATCCCTTCAATAAAGACAATATTATTAGACGCAGCCGTGTGTGACACGCGCAATGACAGAAACAAAAGTACGCACACGTGAACACCCTATATTGGCAATATCCAAGAAATTCCTGCGATACAATAGAGAGAGACACGTTCCGTTATTAGCTAGGGGGTACCTTAGTTCCTTTGCCCCCTCGCTATCACTCACCTAGCCGTATCAGTCGCGCCCCCACGTAGCTACTAATCACAGAGGATGTGGCATAGACGCGCTATGCATATTTATTATTGCCCTCCTTCCAATTCTCACCGTTCGATCCGAATGGGACGTGGGTGTTTTTCATTTGCCCATGTTATTTATTTAGTGGCCCCAGGTAAGGGCTTAATGTTTGATGAGCTCAGATACGGCCTCCTTAATTTCTATACGCACAAGCTGTTACGAATGAGCCCAACGTCGATCACGTTTTTGCGGCTGTTTGTTTCCTCTGTCTGGTTAATTAAATAGTGAATACCATATGTGGCCAATAAAACAATACAGCAATAATTCGCGTGCTGCTTAAGTTTTGTTATTAATGTAGTGATTGTTGTTGTTTCAGTTGAAGATATGTTGGTCGTAGTGGGTTATAAATTATGTAAGGTGACTGATAACGTTGCATGGTAGTAAGCGGATATCTGGGATAATGTGACCGCAGCAAATAATTTATGTTGGAGAGAAATCTGAGGGAGGAAGTGCGGTTTCATAAAGCACTGGTCCACGCACCTCCCACTCGGCAGTAATTAAAACTTTTGTAGCGAAAAGAAAATCCAATAAAAATTAATTGCTTTCCCTTTCGTGGCACGTATGTACATGCGGTAGGGAGAATAGAATAAATGTGAAAAAGTGTAAATAAACATTTTTCATTTGCACGAATTAAATTCCCGACGAATGCTAATGTTGTTTCACTAGGGAATTCTTGTGCAGTTTAATAGGGGAAGTTGAGTTAATTAAATATACCCCGAGTTCATTTTCACGAAAATTATTTGATCTGACCCGACACGACACCGATTCGGCGCAATTCATTCGCCAAGATCACAGACTTAATTTGATTTTATTTTTGCACTCGGATATTTTGACTGCGACCTCGGAGCGTAGCGTTCGAAGTGTACTCGTAGAGAAACTACGTAAACATGTGAGCGAACTTTATTGTCGTCGCTCTAAGCTCCTACACTTATTTCATTTGGCAAACGGCTAAAGTGCCGATTCGTGTCAAAGAAACTAAACTCGTTCCAAAATAACAATTCTATTCCAAAAAGTACTAACTTCGTAAAACTCGATGAATAGTTTATAACAATTAAGTCTAAATACAACGAATCCTACATAAACGCTAACAAAATAAAAAGGTATCAATGCATCCGGTTGAAATGACAATGCGAGTGCAATGTGATTTATGGATATCGTTTTTAAAATCAATATTTTCTTGACAATATTTCACAAAGTTTCAACATATTTCCTAAGCTGTTCTAACCAAAAGCTATTTAGGTAACCGTATTATAAGACATTAGCTACACCATCTGGGCATGTTACAGAGCGGAGCTATAATTTTATTAGAGTTCGTAGCTAAATTACGGCTAGAAGGTATTACCTAAACAAACGCAGGAGATTTATATTCCTCGAGTGCATACGACAGCTTGCATAATTTAATAATTTCCACACGCCCTTGATTAAAATTTCGCTATAACACATTAGTAAGATGCCGAAGGGCGTAGGGCAAGGAAATTAAACGGTCCATAATAATTTCGTTACGTCAGTACCATGATTAAAATCTTACAATTAATTAGGAAAAGTTTGGTATTCGGCATAGGGGATGTTTTTGAACATTAAATGCAGACGGTCGAGTAAAGGAGCATATTGATTACGAATATTTTTAAACATTTACATTTTAAACATTTACAACAATTATAATTAAAAATTTTCTTTTGTTTTTCATACCTATTTTGTACTGTATTTTTTGAAAAAAAAAACAGATAATAAAAGTTTAATGTATAGAAAAATAATAGTTTTATTAATATACGCGTGTAGTTAATGAGAAAGCTTAATAAAATTCTTAGATGAAACAATAAATAACTTTTTAAAATGTAATATATTCGTTAATATGAAATCGCCTATTTTTACTTCCTACTTCTGATGGGTAGTTTAAAATATTTAAACAAGTTCTAAAGAATGCATGAGAAAAAGTGTAGGGTTAAGTACAATGTTCATAACTGACGGGTGCGCGCTGCCTGTTACGAGCGAAGGAATCTCTACGCGATATTAAATACATTTTAAAAATATTTCGGGGTAAAAACCTTAACTATATTCATACAATGTCAGGTCGCTAGTTAAATTCCATTAATAAATAGATAAAGATATTATTACCTTCTCCAATTACTATCGATTATATTAGCCAAGTTTACACTTTCCACAATCTTTAAATATCGATAAAATGATAATTTTACTATCGGAAGGTCAAAAGTTTCAATTGGAATCAAATGCATGGATAACTTCGGCTCTTCGCAGCAGTAATGACTAAAACCTTCATTCAGAGGTGCAAAACTTTGCCGCCGATAATTATTGAAGTGTGAACGGGTGCCAATTTCGAGAACGTGCTATAGCTCAATTAAGCAATTACTGGTCGTCGCCATGATTCTATTCTCGATTGTAATTACCGAAGCGAATTACATAGGACACTGTACACATACATAAGGGCATATTTATTCGCATTGTATCATTTGTTTCGATACGTTTATCCGTCAATCATATGCAAAATTTCTTTATACATGGATACCATTCACTTTTAGTTACAGTGTATATTAAAAAAATATATTTAAAACTAGCAAACCTGCCCCAGCGTGGCACAAATTCAGTGTAGTTTTTTACGACAATCACACTACAAATCTTCGAAATACTTGGCTTATCTATAATATAGGTAATATGCATGTATTATATATACAAAATTTAAATCACTCTTTTTATTGATGAATGAATTAAAATCAGTTGTGTAGTTTGAAATATCTACGCGTACAGACGGCGGGAAACGAGTCTTTATTCTATGTTAAGATATTAAAAGAGTAAAAGAGTTTTTTCAAATAAAAATCTATATTTAAATATATTTGTTTTAAAAATTTACATAAACGTTCTGTACAATATTTTTCTTTCCATTTAATATTAGCTTGAATAGCCTACGTAAAATAAACAAAGTCTAAGTGAATGTTGCATTAAAGTTTTTGTTTTGTTTAAAATAATAAATAAACAGCTATTAAAATACACGAAAATATTATAATTTATAATTGAAATACTCTTTCGTACACTTTTTGATTTGTTTATTTTAATAGGAAACTTTTATATTGGAGTTTGAAGGTGAATCTATCAACGAGGTTCAATGAATGGAATACAAAGTGTAGCAAATTTCAATTTAATTATCATTTATATCGATACTAATATTATAAAGCTGGAGAGTTTATTTGTTTGTTTGAACGCGCTAGTCTCAGTAACTACTCGTGCGAATTGAAAAATCCTTCTTATTTTAGATAGCTTATTGATTGAGGTAAGCTATATGCTATATTACATTACGCTACGCCTTAAAGGAGCGAAGCAGTAACCATAAACGCGAGTGAAACCGCATGAGATACCTAGTTTAAAATATATACACAGTCGATACTTGCTACCTAAACAAAATTGATACTGCTACAAGAATAGATCGACATTGGGTAAGCTCGAGAAACTGTATTCCATTTCGCGACCCCGACGCTTGAATTATAAATGCGCGGGCCACGTCGCGTTACTCCGTCACTCGTGTGATTTTGAGACAATCTGATTTTGTGTTTTCTCCGTTTTGCTCACTGAATCTTTTATAACGCCAAATCAGGGTGCGTCTAATGGCGTCGTGGTCGCTCATTGTACCTTTGTTTACGTTACACATTGAAACGTCTACACTTTTATGACGTGTATAACAAAATAGCAAAGACCCGCTCCGTGCCCGTGATTCCCATACATTGAAAACTGTAAACGTTCGAAGTACTCTTTAGCCCTCGAGAAAAGGGATAACGGGATTTAGTTCAATCAAGTATGAGAAGGGGTCGAAGTTTCCAATGCTTGTTTATTTATGTACCTATCGTTTGATCCGTTCAACTTTGGTTTTGGTTTAAGAGTTTTCTCGATAGTAGGCTGCTGATAAAATCATGGGACAATTATTCTGATCCCTAACGACTTTCGATGGAGCATGAGTTTCACAAAAGATTTCTCATAAATGACCAGATGGTATTATTATAATCTTATGCAATTCATATTGTTTATTTAATATACCGGAACTCGTAATTTAAGTGCAGCAAATTTCGGTAATAAAGGGCGACTTTAATGACCGTAGGTAGCGAAATCGAATCGCACTTACATTTCCCAGGAGTCGTGGACATTTATTGCTACGGATAAAACAATAAAGAACGTTTAACTGCGTTTTAATGCGAACAAGAACATGGCCATTGTCCGGTTCGCAGGGGTCCAGTGGTCATTGCGAACTTACCACGTTATCTATTAGGAAGGTACCTTAATTGACCGCTATTTAATCGATATCGATAACGATCTTAAAATTACAATATTTTGAAATTCTTGACGTTTTCTGTGGTAACGTCTTTATTAATTAAAGAATGTTTTCATTAAATTGCGCAAAATTTATCTGTCTAATATTAATGTTAATTACCATAATAGGTTATAAGTAAAATTTTGTGTTTGGTGAGCATAATTCAGTTTACGGTATTTTTAATTTCAAACGTAACTTCTAATAAAACTTTTTATTATATCATTAACATAATTTTATTAATTCTATTATTATAATAAATATATTATACAGGTTTAACATTTACCGTGGAAATATTAATAGTAATTTCATCGATAATTACGGGAATAATTTTTAATGATATCGATATGCGATCGTGTTAGGCACTTAGTCGCAACACACGAATGTGTAGGTAAGTAATAAACGTACCCGCATAAACCGTTGAATTGCTGACCGGCATCGAACTATGTGCCCTTTGTCTGTGTCCGGCCGCAAATTGTTTAAGAAATAAAATAAAATCTAATTTACCGCTTTGCTACGTTTATAGGAAACCGTTTTACGAGAGCTGACTCGAGTGTGCTATGTCTACAAAATACTTTTATTGACTTTGACGACATGTCTTAAACAGTTTTGCAATATAATGAAATACTTGCTTTGAAATTTTATGTTTCTGTATTGTACGTAATTTTAAATGTGTTCTACAAATCTATCGAGTTTATGAGCATGTATCGAATTTCTCAAACACAAACTCAAAATATATAAGCACTTTCGAATCGTCAAGTTACATGTCATTTTTTTTTAGATTTTTATAAAGCTACCGGTTCGGAATGTAGTCTCTACCGAGACGAACCGGCAAGAAACTCGATAGTAAGTTTTTTTAAATCATTTATACATAATGTACTGTTATTACATTTAATTTTGTTATTCTGATAGAAAATCAACGCGTATCAAACCCACGCCTCTTGGTCGTCAAAATATTCTCGTAATATGCTATCTATTAAAGATTACAACAGAAGTATTCACCCGTGTCAACATTTTTTTAATTAAAAGTAGATATCTTTATCATTTTGAAACATTGTATTTAGAATTTCTTTCATATAACATGTACACGTGCAGTTTTTATAACATAAAATACAAACACATAAATAATACATTTCACTTATTTATGTTTATCACATTTGCTTTGCCACTCTCATGCATTGCCGGACAATGGAAATTGGAAACATATTCGTTGATAATACAGTTACCGAGTATTAGGGGGAAAAGGCAAAAGCATTGGGTCCATACAAACAGAAAAATGCCCAGGGCAAGCTGCAGAATGTCCAAAAATACATTAGGCGCATTAGAAACACGGTTACGGGTCCCCGATAACAATTAGGGTGGTTCGGTCTTAAGGGGAATTAACGGCGCATAGAATGGTGGCACTGCTTTACAAGTACGAAATTAATACTTTTAGCCAGCCTGATATAAAAATACTACGACTAACTACATTACGCTATGCACAACATTCTCCTAAATCTGGTGATTCAAATAACAGCTGCCTTACAATAACTTTTTGATTTATATTGAATTTGCAACCTTAAAAGGGAAATTGACTTCTAAAGTAATTTGAAATATATTTTAGATTTAATATATTATGATAAGACGAAAGTCATTTACACGTAATTGCGTTTAAAAAAAAACCCTTGAAAAGATCAATGAAGACAAGAATTTCATTTAAAAGCAGTTTTTATTATTCTAACAATAATATTGTTGACCTATGATCTATGATTTTCATTAAAATTATACTTTTCATTAAATACATTTCATTAAATACAATATTTGTTTAAATTATTTTTCAGTATTACAATATTTATAGAACAATTTCTTATAGTATTTCACGATATTTTGCAAACACTGTTTACAAATCTTTGAAACACCAAAATAAAAGCGATTCACGTATCTTTTCGGCGAGATAAAAAAGTCTAACAACCTCATCAGCTGTGACAAAATTCATTCATAATAAAGACAGCACGGAGATAAAAGGTATGAAAAATGAGACATCAACGCCGAAAAGACGCCGAATAAAGACGACGCCGAAATTCTTCTAACCAGAGACGTCGAAGAGTCTTACAATATGCATAACTTGTTGAGAGAGTAATCAAAAGGCGATATAAAGTGGAGAGGAGGACACGGCGAAAGGCTAAAAATGTAAACCTTCGCTTAGATTTCCTCGAGCCAAGACTTGCGACCCCTCGGGCGAAACTTGCTATAAGATGGGAAAAATTACCGAGCCCGAGAAAGTTTTTTCGATTTGAATTATGAATCCTTATTTTACGCTCCGTCCTAGCGAAGTTTGTTTTACATTGGCCCAGACTCATTCTTTGACGTTACGCGAATATTAATCCTGTACATTGAATAGACACTTTACGCGATCGTAACCGAGAGAAAACTTCCGAGATGGGTACTTTTAAATTTTTTTTTGAAGTTTAATAAAATTTTTAACTTAGTAACAAACTGAACAGTAAGTGATCGTGTTATGACGAAGCGCGACAGCTCAGTATTTATGTATTTACTTGACTCTATATATATAAATAAAAGCGAAATACCACTCATTAATTAATCACGAAATCTGAGAAATTATAACTCCCACAAACATAAAATTTGGCAGGTAGGTTTCTTATAGGGTGTACACATCCGCTAAGAGTCGTAGTCGGATTTTACGAAAGTCCACCCCTAAGAGGGTATAACGGGGGTTGGAAGTTTGTATGAAAGTCCTATGTTTTTCAAGAGACTTGAAATTTAAAATGTATGCTCTATAGATGGTGTACTAATACTGTATTATATCTTAGAAATCAACGCCCTTTTGGAGTGAAAACAGCGGCAGCTATTAGTATGGCATCTCTGAAGTTTACTCGATTCGTGATATATTAAGCAAAGATTCATTAATATCAATAAATTGTATCATTATTCAATAGTTAATTATTAAGCAAGAAAATAAAATAAAAATTTCGTTATTTATTTCGCCTTGTCTTGTAGTCTCTAAACGTGATGTTAATTTAAGTTCGTATGGAACTATCACGGGAAACAATTTATATTTCCAACTTTAAGTAGGTTTGTTCGAGTTTATATAACAACTTTTAATAGCAGCTCCTACAGAGCATAATTCTTACTGTTTAAACTAGTATTAAGTTTGAAATGAACAAGAATGCCATAACATACTTTAGCTTATTTCCGTTTGCGCATATTTAAATTAAAATAGCGTAAGTTTATAGTATAAAGCCAGCCGCATATAGGCATGTTCTTAGTCTCAATACGAGTGTATGTAAACTTTTAAATTGTATTTGCATTTCATACATGCGGGAAAATATTGGCTTCGTGTTTAAGTTGCCGTCGTGATCTACAAACGTTGCATCACTTCAGTACTTTAATATGATATCGTATAGTACACAAGTGATTGTTTATTTTAATAAATATTCAGCAGTTAGTATATTTTTTCCTGTATTACTATTAACAGATTATTTCAAAGTCCACTTAATATAAGCCATATTAATAAAAAATGTAAGGAGTATTGATGCAAGTTCTGATAATTTATTTGTGGCTTATAAATATTTGTTTTGACTTTGAAATGGTGTTATATAAATGGGTAAGGTATAGAATTTATCCTTTCTTGCAATAATATAATGCTTGCCAATAATATAAAAATAAACTGTGAATAAAGATACCTATCTCCATAAATATTATAAAAAGGAAAGATTTAAATGTTTTTCTTTGCATTTAATAGCGTCTGAAATAACTAGACCGATTAAAAAATATACGTTGGTTAGCACGTTCATTGCGGAAGGTTATACACTCTATGGAGCGAAGTAGAAACCATAAACGCGAGTAAGGACCGACGTAAGGAGCAGTCAGTATTATAATATATTTCGTCAATTTTTCGTTATAATGACGAAATAATGTGAATATATCTAAATTAATATTTTCATTTTCATGTCATAATTTCAAAATAAAAACGATACTAATTATTAGTAACGGTACGACAACGTAATTATAATAAATATTAAATAAATATAAATAAGTATTACGTATACTTCAGTAAGATCTAATTTCATCAGTTTTGGATATGATGGTTTTCACAGCGCTGTAGAGTCAGTTTCAATACATAAACAATTGATAGTTAACTGACCATCACAAAGGCGCTAGTCGACAATAAAAACTAAACCTGTCGATTCACGTTTGTTACCTCTATAAATTTTTAATTAACGTTGAAAATTCATCCTTTGTTCGATGAATACTATGAAAGTTATTGAAAATCGATTCACCCATTAGATAAACGTTGAATTTTATGGGACTGGAAACCTTTTCTGCAATATTAATTGCTGCGAAATTACCTTTTTGGGTCCAACGAGTTTGACCTTTGTTTGTTCCCTTTCAGTGACCATAAACGTCAAGGAACAATAAACGGGTAGGAGTGACCCCAGCACCTTTTGCCAAGTTCCTACCCTGAGTCACCCTTACTGTCCAGGAACACCCCTGTCAAAGGCCAACGAAAACTCCCCGGGGAAATTATTGTCGGGCTTTAAAGGGCATTGCTTACGCCGAAGTATAAAAAACAGTGTACTTATAATCGAACCTTGCAAATCGTATCGAGTATTGGTCACGTGACTGTATTCCTAATCGTGACAGTGAAAAGAGTAGAATGGAAATGTTTATTAGCTAGAGTATTAAATATGAAAAAAAAAGTAATCACGATATTACATTTAACTAATATATAAAAATATTAACGGAATTGTTAACTATATGTGTAAATCAAAGTAGAGTTATTTACATCATTTATAAAAACTCAAAATGGCTTTTTTAAGATCTTTAATTTGTTTGATTTATTTGCTAATAAGTGAATATAATATTACTTTTTTAATTTTTGTAGTACGAAGTTTCCGAGTCAACTAGTAATTAGTAACAATAATATTACTATAGGGATAATACTAATAGTAGAATATTGATTTTTTTTTTATTTGAAGAATTCATATAGATTTTAGCCATTAGATTTTCTTTTCTTAAATTCTTATCTTTTGTATCTTAATTTTATCTGCACTTTGGAAAATATACTTATTTTTATGTAGTTACATTGTATGGAAGTAACCATGCAATATATACATATATAAAAAAGAGAAATATTAAAAATTATGTATATAGAATTATCATTATGTATATTGTGATTTTATTGAAATTACTCGCATATATATTATATATTACGGGTCCACCCCAACTCCTCGAGATTTGTTTAGAAGCTTAAATACCTCTATGCAAACAGCACAGTCAATGTTATTTACTATGGGAGGGATAAATTTGTCAATCAGGATCAAACATCGGTCCCTTTTGAAAAATCTTAGGAGCACCGCCTCGACACTTTGCTACACAAGTTTTTTTAAAACATTGTCAATTCCAATAAAATAAGCAAAATTAAATAAACCACCCTCAGAGAGATAAAAGGTCTAGACATCGGTGACGCAGACCACACTTTTGATGGTGTCGTATTTTAAAAAGTTAGGGGAAAGTTGACACTTGGACGAATTTAACCTACCATTGTATTAATTATTCAGGGCGGCGCTTTCGTGTTTTAAGGTGGGTTCGTAGAGGGTAATTTGTTTTCGAAAAAAATATCGAGCAAGGAATCCGAGGGCATTGCATCGAATCTCGCTCCCACAATAGCCAAGGCGGGAGAAAAGTTTAATAAAATTGTTTTGGAATGCAGCACGGAACGAGATAAGTTAGAAACTTAAGTTGAGTATCCTATCGATTTTAAGGGTTTTCGAAAGTTTTGTAAGACATATTCATGTTTATTCTTGTATGTTTTGTTAAACATACAAGTGATGTTGAATTTGGGGTTTTACTTGGTTTATTTGTATTTTTGTTTGATTTAATCATGTCAAGTTATGTATGTAAATTACAAATCCATACTAAGTATTAAGTAATTTAACTTTGTCTGTCAGTTTGTTGTTACGTTTACGTTTTACACTTACATTGTTTAATTTTTATGAATTTTGATACGGATATAGTTTTGACCTTGGAGATGGCCGTTATAGGCTTTTTGTCGCGAAAATGGAACATACAACATAATAACTTTTTTTAAATAATTATTCTATGCAGACGAAGGCGGATGCCACCTAGTGCCTAATACATGTAAGCAATAATATTTGGAGCACATATTAAAAACATAGAATAACTAGCTGTAAAAAATTCGCTAAAATAACTGAAAGCATTCGTGAATGTGCAAAATTTCTGATTTATTCGAATAAATATTTCGAGTTTTTTTTTTAATTATTGTTATTTCGTTTAGTTTGAAATGTTTTGATAAATAAATAAAAACTAAATAATCCGTGATAGTAATTATATGTAGGATTGGAGTGAGGTGGCGGTCGGGTACACAAAAGAATATTTCAACAGCAATCTCATTTGTAGATACTGAGGGAGGCTTAGCGTCCCGCCCGGAATACTTTAACTTTTCAATTGTAACTTTTGATGGGTTTTCGAACGAAATAATAATCGCTCGTATCGCGATGGGGTGCGTGAATCAACAAATGTTACAAAAGAATGCCAATTTTTATGCAGAAAATTAAGTTACGTCTCGGGT
The DNA here is from genome assembly GCA_037950945.1 of Hypolimnas misippus. Lineage (NCBI taxonomy): Eukaryota > Metazoa > Arthropoda > Insecta > Lepidoptera > Nymphalidae > Hypolimnas > Hypolimnas misippus. Next base: position 7,823,360 of record JBBEEQ010000019.1, read on the forward strand.
GTATTATTCACCGCCGGATTGCACGCGTTGCATGCATATTTTATGAGGTAAAATTTACTTCGATATTATAGAGTATCATGTTATATTTAAGAGTAAACCTATTTATATTTAATTATGCCTTTAAAATAAAAGGTTAACATAAAGTCTTCGTATTACAGACTTACGGTTTTTTAATATATAATGTAAGTATTCGAGAAGGCCATTAGAATACTTATTTTACTAATTTGAGAAATTATCGATTGGACATAAAAACTGACAAGATACACGTTTTTCATGTTTTTACAAGTTTATTTTAACCGGGCTTCGTTTGAATGTCGATTTGGTTCGTTTGTAATGAATTTTTCGTCTACGTACATTCTGCAATTAAACAAAAATATCGTGCAATCCACGTGTTTAATTGAATCGACATTTAATAAAAATTTTTAACAAAATAACAAATGTAATGATTTATAAGTATATATGAATAATAGATAAATCTAGGCTAATTTTGTATAAGATTTACGAGCAGAGAAAAATTCATTACAATCTATTCTTAAATATTCCATTCGTAAAGAAACGAAACAGGAAAGGGAGTTTTTCAGCTATACACATTACCATTAATTTCGACCCGAGACAAGCCGGTAACATTCAATAAATTCACAAGCTCACATTTCATGCCAGATAAAACTCATGAATCAGTACTCCATACGTGAAAACGAAAGTAGGTGAGTTCGTTTCCTTTAAAAAAATCCTCTAAGCTGAGGCGGGACGCGAGTCGAATTTCCTGTCTGATATGAATCTTCCCTACTCGCTTTAAGGTGATGTATTTTCCTATTTCTACCCTCGGTTACTAAGAGGTCTGTTTCTTCTTGACGTCGCCTGTCTATTCCATGAAGACCCCTTCGTTAAATTGATTTTCAATTTGTTTGAAATGTGGTCCGCGGTGCAGCCGGCAATAAGGAGGCGGAATAGCGGAAAATTATTTGACTGAACTTGCGTTTGATGAGATTTAAACTGAATTAGGTATATTTGGGTAGATTGGAATCAATCACTATTTTGTTGCTGTTCTTCGCCGTTTCATTCATATAGAATTTGCTTCGTTATACGTTATAATACAAATAAGACAATACTTAGTAATCACAAAACAGAGAACTTAAATACTGATTATGTATGTACCATTCTATTTTATTAAAGTAAAACCAATTTTCATAGATACAATAAAACGTTAAAATATACAAAACAAACACCTTCTTAATATAATAATAATATTTGTCACTTCAACATTCAATGTAGGTAGCCGTTTGTACGATTTTTCTATTTTGAGAAAGAAATCTGAAAAATAAGGACGTTAGAACTGTTATTTCTAGTGTGTTACGAAAACAGTTGTTCTTGTCGCGATGAATGAAATATTCATGAAGCTAGACAATAGGCAAAAAGCTTTTTACGATTTGGAACAAATTTGAGATAAGCACGCCTTAGCATGTTACTAGACGTTCGTGTATTCGGTGTTTAGAAACAGTGGCTTCTTGAACATACCATAAAAAATAATCTTGAAGTATACCCTTATTTAGCACAAATACTAATAATTTTTTGAATTGCCTTTGCAAAAGATTGTAAGATAAGCATATCCCCGGATTTGGTATAAAAATTCATCACAGATCTGTCTCCCTCGACAATAATAAATTTCTATTAACTTCTCGAGATGTTACTTCCATTTTATTGTCAAGTGATAGGGATTAATTCGGCTGACTTATAACTGCCATACATCTGCAGACCTAGGGGGTTTGGGGAGTATAAAATAAAGCTTCCTTGCGATTATATTAATACGTCGTGGGGGTTCTGTACCAAGTGATCCGGGTAGATGAGGTAAGCCGTCTAAGTGGCGTGCTGAGTCGCCTGTCCGCTGCGTCGGTCGCGGCGCTTGATAAGTCTTGGACCAGTAAAAGTATTAACGTCGAATGAACATGTAAGTATATTTTAAAACCTTTATCCGATTGTAATTTATCAAAACATCGCATTCGAACAACTTAATTATCAGACATATTAACGCGAACTGTATTTTCATTTACTATATTGTTATGTTAAGTGTGCATTTGATTGAAATATAAAATATTTTACATCAAAATTTATTAAAGTATAAGTTAGTCATATGAATTTCATGTGATGTGTTCTTCTGACAGGATCAGATTATGGGGGAGACAGACAAATGAGTAGATTTTCGTGTCGCTAGCTCGTTGAGGGGAGGATTAAATGATCTCGATATATCTGAATATTTCTGATCTCCTAGCTATTACTGTGTTAACATTGCGATTTAAGATGGGGAGACATATAAAATTAATACAAATATTTCATTCCTATAAACAAGAACTGATAGTTTTATTGTACCTATACTATTTTGATTTTGCTTGCAGCTTCGCTCGCGGTGTCGTTTTGTTTTAAAATGATATGCATGGGTATATAAAATATGTCCATGACCATCTAGAATGTACCTTTTAAATGCTAGCGTAATTTGTAAAATAGGTTTAGTGGTTTCGGACTTTATTTCGTATATACCAAATTTTTCCTATCTTTATTATATTAGTACATTTGTTAAGAGTACTCTATATTAAAATTTTAATACACTAAATATGTGTTTGTATTTATATCAATTTGTTTTAAATATAGTGAAAAATATCAAATGAAGTACATGTTGCAGACTATATATAACTTTTAAACTATGAATATTTCAATAACAATATTAACAAAACATAGTTTAAAATATGTAAAGAGTTGCTGGATTTAACGTCAAGATTTTCATTGTAGCTGTTCGGGAGAAAGTCAACCAGTTTCTTGTAATTTAACATTATAGTTGGAAAGCGAGCTTGTCTCCTTCTTTTGTCGTTTTACGGGAACATCTTTATGAATATCTTATTATGAACCTAAATTGAGAAGAAGCTTACCTAGTCCTTATTTGCGTTGTAACAATTTTTGCTCCGTTTACTCAGTCATTCGCAAACAAATTTTAATTGGGTTTTTCGTATCTTCGTAAACTTGTACTGTCCGTGGAATGAAAGTAAATTTTGTACATTTTTTTTACTACATTTTCACGAAGTAGTCAACTGTGTTGATTACTTTACTTAAATATTCTATTTTGTAAATTTTTTGTTTATTTTTCATTTCATTTCTTTTAAATGAGCCTCTTTAAATGACCTGTAAAATATATATTTTACTTGTAAAAATGTATTTAAGAAACAATGTTATAATTTAATATCGATAACAAAAAAATTGAACCTTATGAAAGGTGTAATATTCAGAGGAAAAATTTTGTTATATTAGTAACACCAATGGTACACGCTATCAGAAATGTATTCAATATGAAATGATATTTAAGTAAACATACTATTACAAAAAACGAAATATATTTTCCAACAAGGACTCATTATAATTTGCAAATCTCATTTCTGTAAGCACTGTGTAGTCATGGTGACTTTTGTAATGACATGCTCCAGAGACGCCATGGAATGACGTCATTATACCGAGGCGCGAATATTGCGCTATTATTCTCAAGATGCTGGCAACTCGGGCAATCTGAGATGTTGCTAATAGGACCACATGAGTTTTAATAATACGTCTCTCGTCTTTGCTTTAAAAAGCGCGATTTCTCCCGTGACGGCGCGTTAGACAGGATTGAGTGGAAATGAGGCGTTCCGATAAGGATTCGTTCGTTGAGCGTGTCTCGTTGACAATGCAAAAATTCTAAATATAAACCTATTTTTAAAGAAATATGCGAGAAGTGAGAATGCGAGTTGAATTTTATTTCTTTTATTAAAGAATATCGGCACGCTATTAGAATTTAACTCTGAAATTTGAATGTATCGACAATGCTTTTTATAGCTATTTTCATTGGATTCATAATAATACCATATTAGCGAGGGCTATGAAAAATTCATTTTAAAAATTTTAATTTCTAATAAGAGTGAATTCTCCAGACGTAATATAGTAGATAAATGTTCTTATTCTGTTGTTATATTTTCTAGCAATTAACTTTAATTCCAGTTTTCAAACATAAATCCTAGACGAAAGCGGTGATGTTGGTTTACCTCGGGTGCAATAGTAACATTTGGTACACTAAGGCACCCCATGTATTCCTCAGGGCATTCCGCCCCACTCATTATCCCTATAGTTATTACTGTCATTTTTCAACTCGTTATTTACTCTGAGGAGCGCTGATATCGCGACATTTGCTAGCAAAGGACCAACTTTTAGATTAGGGGTGAAGGGATTGTGGGGATAAAGCAAGACATTCGCGGTCTTAGAAGAAAATTGAAAATAGCCCTTTAAAGGTAAGGTTGGACTTTTTCTTTTGAGATTGTCCGAGATACGAGATTATTTTTTGTTTAATAATTTTGTTTGGTCAAAATGTCTATTTTAATTTATTACTTTTAGTAATCATATAGTTGTAGAAAGGTTAAGTTATTATATATACCAAATATGAGATACAAACTTGAAAATGCTTTGAGTTTGCTTAAGTACATGACTTAAGTATATGACTTGTTTCGCACGGTAAAAAAAGTTTTATTTTTTTATTGTTATGAATTCTAGAGTACCTTCTGTGTTCATTTTTGTTAATTCTCTTGTAATAATTTAATTTTAGTTTGTAACTATCAAAGTTCTTAAGAAAGTGCGGTTTTAATTTAAATAAAAGATACCTTTTAATAACATAAATAAAAGATAAGGACCTTTTAAGTTAGTGATTAGTGAAAAATGATCTCACCAAATCCAGTGACATAATGCTAAATCAAACCGTCGTTCTATGATAACGAAGATGTCATCTTGATAAAGGAAGAAAAATAAGTTTGCCAACAACTTTTATAAGCACATCTAAGAGAGGAACTTTGTCTCAGGTCCGCGATGTTAAGACAAATGACAAGAATTAATGTTTATAACAAAAATATATTGAACTTTTATCATTCACAAATTAGATAATATTTTTCGTTTGTATTTTACCGCTAAGGGATATGTTTTTATTATATATTATCGTAGGAAGTAAAGTATTGTATTAATTATATATTTTAGGGTAGGCGAAGAAAACTTGCGCACTCGCCGCCGGAGCGCGCGCGGTACACCAGTCAGTGACCACGACGAATGCAACTTCGTCGAAACGTCGGGAAACAAAAAGGTATTTCTACCATTAACCAAAGCACATCATGTAGAATTTTGTATTTAGACTGTTGCTACAGGTAATTGTAACACAGTCATGAAGTGTCCAATACGGATTTTTTTCGAAATGATTTTTGATGTGTTGGTTTTGATCCATTGTGAAAATTGTCAATAGGAAATTTTTTTTATTGAGCTTGCTGAAAGAATTTCTGTTAGTGGCTTATTTTTGACGTGCACACTTTTCATAAGCTTATCTAAGTAACTGCTATTAGCATAGTTATTACATAGTTATTTTAAATTAATTACAAGAATAAAACTCATAAATATAATTCTAGCGTTATAATATCTTATACAATAAAATTGACTGAATTGAACTTGAATTCTTAATACAATAAAATTGACCTTTACATTTAAACTGAAGAATGCTAAAAATATTTAAGGTTATCTTAATTTTGCATTATCAGAACGATGTTGTTAAATACGTACAACAATACAAGATCAATTTAATATAAAAATTTATCGTGTCTAGGTTCAATATCGCTGATAGCTTTTATCAATCTCCATTGACATTTCTCATTTCTTAATTTAGCTGGCTGCAGGCTATATGGGGATTCTATTCAACTATGACTGTAATGTTTCGTCGTATTTCAACTTTTCTCAAGACTCTCAAGAATTCTGAAAGCTGGCAACAGTTACTTAACCATACGTAAGTTGTAATTGTCAATAAATATATCACTGACAATATTTTTTTTACAATAAACAATTTATGTAAATGTTATGATAGTTTGCGAGCAAAACTTACAAGTGTAATTTTCGCCATATACCTATGTAATCGACACATTAACAATTAATAAATATTGATGATTTTATTAAGTTATACCCACGTTAACAGTTTCCAAAAATCCTCCTACGTAATGGTTCATAATGATTGACAAATTTAAATCTCCTAAAGTTCATTGGTACATTAATTATTCTTAAAAGCTTCTCCAGTTACCCAAATAAGCGGTGACATCACTTTGTCAAACATCAATTAAGTTTTGACAATGATCAATGATGGAATGGTTGGGCGCTCCGGCTTACCAGCTGGCAAGGGACGTCTTGATTTTGATTGTGACGCTGCACAATTTTAGATTAATACAACTTTCATTATTCTTACGTGATTTGTTTTTATTTTAAAAGTCTTACTATATTACTAAAAATATATATTTTATAAAAACTCCAATTCCAATTTAACGGTAAAAAATGTATAAGATCGTGTCAGAAAATACAGGAAAAGAAAAAGTCAACGCGTCTAGACCGCTGACTATCAATAAGTAACGATTTGAGGTGAGCCAGGCTTGTTAGGGCCGGCTCACATACATTAGATATGATAGAGTGAAAGGAATATTGCTAGTATGTCAAAAGTTTCCCTATGATAATGGCCAGTAGATTGTATTTCACAAACGCAAGGCTACATTAAATCTGACTACTGTGTACGATGGCCTTTAAATCACCCTACCGCAATACGATAGGGCGAGTATTTATAAAAGGCCACATAATGGATTCGCGGCCACTCAGAATTACGCTTGTAAATATTTTATGCTATCTATAGGGCAAATGATTGACAGACGAGCACTCCCCGGCGGTTTTGCATTGAGAAAATGACTTCTGCGATACCATTTACTGATGCATTTGTGTAAGTCTGACAGTGTTTGTCAATCTTACTTACTCGTCGATCTAATGCACTGCTGTTTTTATTTGTAAGTATACACTTCATTGTTACTTTTTACATTTATTATTTTTAATATAAACAATAATTTGTAACTAAAATACAAATTACACCTGGTACATCTCATGGAGGTGTGTCATATCTAATTTATGTTTCAGCATTATATTAATACCTTATAATCGTTTCGGATCCCAACAATTAATTATATAGAATCGTTACGATCTAATTGGTTCTATTATTTAATTTATGACATGTTTATAGCTATGGCTCAGGTGAAGGCTGGCGTAACGGTTAACGGTTAGTTAGTTAGTTTAAACTGTTCGCACGAGTTTAACCTTTTGTGCAAAGCACACATAAGTTAGTAATTGTATTTAATAAACATTTAATTTCATATCGTGGACCAGTCAGAAAAGGAGTCCGCACGAGCGTCCTGGGACTTCTATGAAATTAACCGCACCAAAACTCGACCCGTGTTGCAAAATATGCAAATGAAGAGGCGACTCATTTGACGAATTTTAATGGATATTTAACTGTGTTAATTATAAAGTTTCGACTTGACTCGATTTGGCAGAAACGCTCGAGCTCGGCGCTAACACAGATGTATGTTTAAAGAGATTTCTGCGCGACTGTCCGGAAAATGTTTCAGGTATTCGTGCTTTCCAACACTGCGTTATTTAGTTGCTTACTTAAACATGGGAGATGCAACTAAATTTAATTTACATATTCGTTATATTTTCAACTAAATAGATGAGATTCGTGTGTTATTCAAATTTGTAAAATTTCTATAGAATTAGAGGTTTTTCTGACTAGTTAAAAGTATTTTTTTGCTTATACAGCTTTCATTTGAAATGGGTATGATTATATTATCTTTCGGCCATTCCTATAATATGTATGTATGTAATTTTAATCTGTATATATTATAGTATAAGATTTATCTTTGCAATGTTTACTATTTCAATGCTTTCAATCGAATCTTGACTGTTTATTCGTTTCGTTTTAGTACGAAATTGAAATTAACTGTCAAAATGTAAATCCTGTTGCGCTAGCGGCAGCTCACCGTTAACAATATTCCGGTAAAATTATAAATATTATTTGGCACAAGTTCAGCAAACCTATAATGTTGTTCATATTGACTGCTTTATTACCTGAAACCAAAACAAATAAGATTATTAATGTGACGTTAAAAAATAAAATCATATGCCTATATATTTTTGGAACATTAGAGAAAGATATTACATTAAGCAATATACTGTATATATGTGTAGAATATGTCAGTCGTAATAAAAATGATGTAATATAATTTAAAATAATTGAATATTTGTTCGCTAACTCAATGCAAAAGCACACCTCCCGCTTAATTACTGGCGAAGGTTTGTTAATTTATAACGTCAGACGGACGGTACCAACTCGAAGGCTAGGAAGAGGATAACATCGAAACTCCCTTAAGATTAATTTGCCGAGGTACTCGTGAACTTTAACTCGTTTGCCTCTGACCGAATTCCCAGCCGGCCCTTAGAGTTTAGAATTAAATTTAATGAAATAAATTTAGGGAATCAGTAGTCGGAACTTGCGCCAAGAGACCGCCTGCACGGACGGACAAGCCGGATAGTTGCGGCCCGACCGTGGCCGTATTATCTTCTCGATACCCACTCCAGTAAGGGTGAATTTAGATACGAGCCAGGAAAACAATACACAAACATTTCCGATAATGGTATTTCGTTATACGCTTATGACTACACTAAAAACAATTGTGCACATTGCATTTCATGAATACTTTAAAACGTTGATGACGAATGGTGCATTGACTATCTCTTGGTTTACATTTGGGCGCTCAGCTTTATATTTCCTCTCGTCTACTAAGTAATAGACGTAAACTGTCATCAAAATTGTTGCTGCTTTAGTGAGTTTGATGACACTTGCCAAAGTTTCTGCACTAATCTTACGTTATATAACACCTTGATGATTTTAGTTATATTTAATTTGAGATAACAGTAATCAATAATATTATTATAGACAAAGTATGCTATTTCACGAGTCAGCCATTTTGTTATTTTAAGAAACTTTACCTTTACCTTAGAAGACTTACAAAAGGTTTCGGTTGTATTTAGGGAGTAAACAAACGAAGCCATATCGAGTTTAATACATTGTGGTGACGAATCACCGAATTTGTAAAGAGATATATAGACACGGTACGGTAAAATCACGTTTCACTTACATTGCAATTTTAAATTGTAGGTATAAATAACGGGCGTGGATTTTTTTCGCAGAAATTTAATTAAATAATTACACGAAATAGGATCGTTTATGTCGGTAAGCAGTCGGGCGGAATGAGTTACAAACTTGAGTGTCAATTCTGGCTATTTGTCGAGTGTCGGTGTTGCGGTGTAAGAGGGAAATTAAAAATTGAAAAACGCCGCCATGATGGCAGTGGCGTTAATGGCTGTACATAATAAATAAAGCGGGCCGCGTAGGCTTATGTGCGAGTCGAGTGGGGGGTGTGGTCGGGCCCGCGAATGGCCTCTCTTAGTGACATCTGAGACGGGCCCTTTGGAGTGCGACTCTCGCATCGGCCTGTTTCATATTGCCCAGCCCGTTACTTAAGAGCTCCTTCACTTTGATTTAACAGAAAAAGGTCGTTTAGATGTTATATTTAGCGGAGATTTGCGGTTTGAAAGTCAAAGGTCATTTTCATCACACAAGGAAATAATTAGGTGCACGTTATATGTATATTTCTTCAATTGTGTCCGTATTTCTTTTTTATATTTCTAATTTTTCGTTAAATGTGTAGGAAATTGAAATAAATGCAGATTTTTTTTTCAAAGACGAATATTTATGTCTTTTATTTTTTTATTAAAATGATATTTTTAGACCTTGTTGTTGAGACATACTTCAAGTTTTTTTTTTTAAATATTTTCTTACTACAAATAATAATTTCTCGGTAATTTCATTTTTAGGTTAATCGAGTGAGTAAAAAAGTTAATAATAATCTGGTTCACCCAAGTCAAAAATCAGCTGAATTATTTGTATCTATCATGTTTTTTGAGTATCTTAATGGTTTAAATGAAGAAAAGTTTGAAATTAACAAGTTTAAAAAAATGTCATCAAAAAAGTCTACGTTTATGGGTTTCATAATAAATGGTATAATTAAAACTGTAAAAATTTTATTTAAATACATATATCTCTAAATATCATCTGTTTTATTAAGCCCCTTGTTTCAACAACTTAAGTTAACCCCTTTTACGCAGGCGGCCATCTTGTTTTTTCTTGTTTTGCGCGTCAGTCTGACGTCTGACAGGCAGCCATTTTGAAAAAAACTCGAGAGCGGCTTCCTTCCGCATCGGTGGGCCGTCATGAGAACTATCGTGTGGCGACACCCCCTTCGTTTTACATACATTGCATTCATTGTTTTAGAAGTGAGGTGTACATACGAGAAACTTTTGTTGTTTGACTCACCCCGATACGAAATTCGACCGGGATGTCAGCCTGAAGAACGGCTGTAAGTGGTTCAAATATAGGAGTTTCGAAATTACTTTCAATTCAAAAGTGTCTGTGAATTTTTAGTCTGTGGTATTTAACAAAAACTGTTGACAAGACGGAGCTCTGTTTGTTTGCATACAAATAGCTACAGAGGCAACATTTTTGCTTTTGATTTTTTGTGTAGTCCATACATGTATCAACGTTAAGAAAGGAGACTCGTCTCTGTATACTTAAAAGAGAACTATTGCATACAAGGCTGCTAACAACCAAGGGTAAGGCAAGGATAACGTCAATGACTTTAATGATCTACTTAATGAGCGTAGGCACTATTTTAACCCACACTACATAGACTCATTAAAGTTGGAACCTTTTTATTCATTTTCTTTTAATCAAAGAGGGAGAAATCTTTTTTACTCTAGAGAAATTGATTTGACATCTATCTCTAGGTACAATATTTAAAAATATATTGAAATAATCAACTTAAAATTACATTTATGGAGAGACGTGCCGATACATAATTTATCCACCCAAGACTTTTTTTCTAAGTACTGAAACGACGGAGTGAGGAACGTCATTTGCTTCCACTCAGTAGTTACCGCGTACGATCGACCGCTAGAGTTACCGAATTTCAACACATTTTCGACTTTATTACGAACACAGGAAAAGTAATGTGTTTGAGACTCTACATATGGCTCTCTGAACACTCCTCCCTCACTACTTATGCTATTGTTTTAATTGTTGCCTTTGAGAGTTGGGAGGATCTAAACTCTTATGATTTTTTGTGAATCGAGTTGCAAAGGTTATACGTATGTGGTTATCTTCTTAAATACTTGGCCGCCATTTTGTATTTATGTTATTTTAAAAAAATATAAATTAAATAGATTTTAATATATTTCATTATAAATACGTTATTAGTATTATAATTTAACATTCTATTATATACAATGAATGTAGTATTCAAGATGTAAATAAATTAAATAAGTGATTTGTGAAATAAGTCTCATTTAATAGATAAACCAAAGATATAATATGACGAAGTAATCGACGAAATGTTAAAAAGCCAATCGCTGTCATAATAAGTTTTTACAACGTTCCCAAATAAACAAGGTCCTGTAAATAAATTGTAATTATAATAGTACAATGGTAGTGACGGGAAACAAAATGTAGCCGCCGCCAGCGGTACAAAAACAGGAGGGTGCTCTTGTAAAAACAATCAAAATACTGGTCACGTTTATTACTACACATAGTTTGGATAAAGATCAATGAGCTAATTCATACGCGAAAATTACATTTGTAAGTTTTACTCTCGGAATTGATAACAACTCTGTGACTTGATACAGTTACATAAGTAACCTAACAAAAGCTGTGAGTGACAAAAATAAGGCATCAACTGTGCAAAAAAAAAGCAATGAGAAAAAACTTATGTAAATCATTATGAAGCTTACACGTGTAAACGAATTTAACGGTCTGTAAATATTAGTAGTCTTCTAAGTAAAAATATCTTTCAGTTGAGGTATGTTTAAACCGGTCCAGTGGGTCAGGAGATTATACAGAACAAAACAAACTTTTCTCTCATTTATTTTTAAAATAGCCGAGTTTTACGTTGATGCCGTTTCAGCGCTAGCTTCCTTTCGACTTTACAAGTAGGAGTTTAAGTTTCACACTGCAGCGTGGCGCAAAAAATGTATTTAAATACTGAATCGTTTTGAGTGTTCAACGTGAAGCTGTCGAGGGCGGTTGGTTATAAATCAAAGGGCGGAAGCGAGTACTGCGACGAGTCACTCAGCTCTTGACAGTAACTTTGGATTGAAGAGCTGTGGATTAAACTCACACATATAAAATATTGACTCGTTGCTTTGAAAATTTCGTTGCTTGAAAATGTTTCATCTTTAATTTTTGTTTGGTGTTGGATACAAAATATTTTTATCAATCAATTAAAAAAAAATATAAGGAGTAAGCATTCCGTTACTCATAGGTCTTCAGGTATAATACATTTTTTCTTAAGTTTAACAGACAAAAATACTTTTTATTGATAAAGTATAAAGTAACGTTATCCGTACAGAATAGTCGTTTGTCCGCAATCACCCCTTTTCAATTTATTCGGTAGGAGCACACTTCTCACTTGCAAACATTTTAGCGAATAAATTTTATTTGACCTGTTTCAGTTTGCTTTTTATAAATCTGAAGAAGCTAATCAAAGGCAAAGGAAGATAAGCAAACATTGGCACTGCCTTGAGCAATCACGGAGTCCGCCCACTTTTGCTGTTTGTCTAGTTCTTTTAGCTACGGATTGCTTGTCAATACACGAAACAAACAACGCGAAACAAGGAACATTATATACTATAGATACACTTTATTGGTTAAGGCCCGTGTTCACGTGCTGGAATAGTATTTATTTTATAAATTGTCGTGAGTAATTTTTTTAAATGTTTATTTATTTTTTTGTGGATGTGAAAGTTAAACGTAAAGTAACAGCCTGTAAACGTCCCGCTGCTGGGCAAAGGCCTCGTCTTCTATAGTCTTGAAAGCTTAGTCCACCACGCTGCATTTAGCGGATAATTAATAATAAATTTAAAATGTAATTATAACATGCAAATCATGAATTTCATACATATAATATAGAAATTGTGTGTCAAACTTTAACATTATTAAATAGGATTCGATATAATTTAATGAAAATGAATTATTTTATTTTATGGATGCTTGTTTACATCTCTATAAGTATGTATTTTGCTTCAAAAGGATATAGCGTCGTAATATTTTCTAAAACTCTATTTAAAAAATAAACGAGATAGTCCTTAACTTTAAGAAGTTAAAACGCAAATAAGTACGTAAATAATAATTTGTTGTACATGTTGTTGTTCCACTATCCGTTAACTGTCTTGTGTGAAGCCCGTTATTTGTTAAGGATATTTCTTTAGAGACTTTGCATCTTTGTCACCTCGTCCCGTTGTTGACTTTCCTTATAAAGTTTGTGTAAGGAACGCGGGCTCTGTTTAAGAAGTTTACACAAGTATATACAAGATTGTACGTCTAAGTTACGGTTTAACTTTCGCAAATAAAAGATTCGTTATATAGATAGTTTCATGTAAATACTTTACGTTTTACTTTATTATATGTAACCTTACATTTTAAACCGAATTGAATCGAAAACCTAAAACAGATAAATTTCCAAAGTAATCTGAACAAACGTATGCGATCGTATCGCTTCGGAAGTCTTTTGAATAAAAAATTCGATTCGATACACGCAAGAGGATTAATTCCTCAGTAAGTCAAGGAAACAAAAAGGTTCGCTGCAACCGCAGAACTTTCAGCTCTAACTCTACCTCCATAAATAAACCTTCGGTTTTGCCGGGATCCCCGCCGATTGCAAATTTCGCAGCGAAACTGTAAAGTCGCATAAATTACAGCTTCCGACTGTGAAGAGAAAAACAAGTGGAAAGTAGCACTTAACAGCTTGACTAATCGCTAGCAATGACAGTTGGAAAGCGGAATCCGGCATGACTCCTCCGCCGCAAGCCGATCTGCAGACGCACAGTTCTCGAAAATTGGTTCTGATTTACGCAAATGCATTTTGGGACTTATATATACTTGCATTTTCTTTATTCAGCTTTGTCTTCGATATTATGTATGTTGATACTGACAGGCGAGATTACTCACAGGCAATCCTCTCATTTACTAAGATAATAAAATAGACGATGTTTGGTATTCATTAACATTTTCAAATTATATTTCTTTTTTTCTGTAATATATTTAAAATTTATAACTTAATTACCATGCCAAAGCATTAAAAAGTAGTATTATTTTATATGGTTTTCCTTGTAAGTTATCAAATAAAACGTTATTTAATTTATTTTAAATATAATTGTCTAAGTTCGAGGCAGCTCTGGATTCGTTATATGTATCTTTATCATGAAGCACCTAACGTAAAGAGTTCTCACTACGAGTTTTTATCACAAACTCCTGATTATAATTGTTATTCTTAACATATTATTAATTATAATATTTAAATATCGAGGTTTACTGGCTTATACTGTAGGTTTTTAGAGATTGGAAGGCCATAATTTATATTATAAAATAATAAGGAGAGAGCAAATTCTATGTTCTATGTGCGAAATAAACTCTGGAACCACTAAACCTATTTTAAACATTATTTACATAGTACACATTAACATAGTACCACTCGAAAAGTACATTATTATGGTCATGGGTTATATTATACATTTGCGTAATATTTTAAAACAAAATCTACATTAACATGAGCGATGTAGCAAAAGCTGGTTTTGTAAAAAACGTTCTATTTATTGTTCTAATATGGATCTTAGATTAAGTGAGTTAAAAATAAAATATAACATTCAGTACAAATAACACAAGATTACAGATAGTGCAAAATAAATGATAAGAGAAAAATTATACATAATGAAAACTTTGAAAATACCAAAATATACAATTTATACAAGACGTTGCTCTTTTCGGAACTTAAATAAACAACTATCTTACAATTCTTAAAAGACAGAACAAGCTGTGTTGCAACTTGTTCTTACTAATCACATTATAGTAACCATTAAAGTTGCATCTACAATCCCAGCATTCTTGATCTCCCCCTAGTTAGTGCGAGCTCGTATATCTCAATGCGCCTGCAGTTCATTTGCTTCACGCCTCATACCCGCAAATAAATCACCAGACCCAGATCGACCCAAGTGAAAACTCTAATGGCATTTCCTACATACTCGTATATTCTGGTTCTGTCTTGTTAGAAATAGAGCGTCTTTGAACGTAAGTTTTCTTGTAAACATACCGAATGAATTTTCTTTCCATTCTGTTATATAAAATTTAATATAACAAGATTTTTTTAAAAGGATTTCAAATAAAAATATGTATTTTCGTTTACTTGGATGACATACTCATATATATTCCAGTTATTTTTATTTAAATACTAATAATTCCGAACTGACTTTGATAAAAATTCTATAAGAATAATTTGAATATATACCGTATAATGTATAACCAAACGATTAAGCAAATCTGTCAAGCCGTGATCGTATAACGTACTTAAAAAAAGTTCCCGACGACTTGACAACGTTCTCCTTTTTTGAAGTCGGTTAAAAATGAATTTCAAGACTTATTTTATAACGAAATTTTATAAGAAAAATATATGTTACGTTTTATGTTGCTATCGAACAGATAAGATTTGACGCAAAATATAAAACTGAACGATGTTTGTACATAGAGAGCGTAGTCATAACACGTAAATATTTTATGAAAATAGAAAATTCCGAACAAAAAATTGGTAGGCTAGATAGTTTAATATTCATAGACATGAATATAATCAAAACTGCTTGTGTGATATATTTTACGTGGAAATATTTAATGCCATTTAAAAAAAGTATGCTATTAAATAATTGAATATTGTCGGGATTCATTTCATTACGAGAAATAAGAAAGTTCTTAGGGAATTAAAGATATATATATAATCTATATGTAACATTTTCTAAAGTTTTTTTATCGGTATGTTAATATATAACCTTATATTGGTTACTAAAAAATTAAATTAAACTTAATGATTTTTGCGTCACTAATTAATATAGATTATAATTAACAATGCGAAGTATTCGCACTATCATCTAGTTAAATAATATTTCAAATAAAATAAATTGCAAAATTTATGAAATTTTATTTGTTAGAAACGAAAATATACCAACTTCTGTTTACATTGATTATAGAGCTAAAGCGTAGAACAAACGGGCGACTGTCGATTCACATACGGTCCAACCGCATAGTCTAACTTTCTTTGTTCCTTTAACTATTGTTTGGAGTTAAACTTACTCCCGGATGCCGAATGGACGATGCTGACTCCGAGAAATTGTTTTGTTTGAGTTTCCTAAAGGAAAACATTTTGCAAGCAGCTTAAGCAAATTGCTTAGCGCCTCGCAGTGCGACCGATTCATATTTTATAGGCTAATGTGAGTTTAATTGCTGTGCCTGTTAATCTCTGAACGGGAAAGGTTTTAGTGTATTCTTTGTTGACTTAAGCGGCTTACATAGGTCGAATAGTGACTAAAATTATTATAAATCGGTATGTTTATTTATATGTATTTTATCTTGAACTTGTAATCATTTCTTTGGATCACAAATTTTATATCTTTCTTAATATTAAAAAAAAACTAACCTGATGCAATAATTGAAGAAGAAAATTAAGCTTGTAAGATGACAACCATCCGGTGAAAATAAAACATTTATCGATTAAAATATTATTAAATAATGTTCTAGGATTCGTCTCTGAAGCTTTTCTATCACATTTCAATTGACTAAATGTATTAACGATATCTCAACAGAAGTTAATGTATGAACGAGTCCTTTGTCCTTAAGCAGACGTTTTTATTAGAACAGGGAACAATCGGCATGAAATGGATCCATTAATATATGTGACCTGCGAGTCATTCGAGGGGAAGGAATGCCAACTAATAAAACGATAAAGAAATTGGCAGTGAATAAAATATAGATAATCACAATAATATTAGGTGCGTTATGAATAAAAATTTTATCCGTTATATTTGCGTGAAGTTTTTTATGAGACTACGGTAGCTGTTTAATATTTAACAATGTATAAATAAATTATTTCTTGCGCTTTGAGTTTTGAAATGTTACGTTATTTTAAAACATAGATAGTAAATTTTATAAAGAGCCTGAAGAATGTAAAAGCGCGGGTGAATAGTTTTCTTTTTTCCGTAGGTAATAGTAAAAGCTGTAACATATTCAGCCAAAAAATATTTAAAATTAATATCAAATATTAAAACAGAAATTATAATACAATTTTATATTTTCAATAAAAAATGAAGAAATTTTTAATAATAATACAAACAAAGACATTCTTCATAAACGATTATGTTTATGTATTCAACAAAAAATGAATAAAAAACGAAGCGTTGGTATTTTGATTAAATAAATAAAACAAGCAATATATTACATTCAGATTAGAGTGAAATTAAAACTTTGTTCGCTAATAACAACCATATATTACGAACAGTTCCCCGGCGCAGCTGAGGCCATTGCAGGCAGCGTAACTTTTTACATTGTTCCCGGATTTCGTTAACGCCATCTTGTAAAACTGTACTAATTTTACGTTTGTAATATTCAGTGAATAATTACATTTAAATAATTTAAGAGGGAAACTTTAATACTAAAATTTATATTCTGAATTTTACTAAGGTCTTCTCCAAATATAGAATTATTTTTTATTTAATAATACTTATATTTATAGATATAAGAGATATTTATTTAAGAGGAACGCTCGATATACCTTTACTAATATATTATAAGATGTCTCGATAAATAACTATCAAAGACGGCTTTGTCGTAACATTAACATAATGTTACAGATACATTAAAATTATCGACGCATTAAATGACCTATAATTATTAAAATATTTTAAATACAAAATATATGTACTATGATTTATCTTTTTAGGGTAAGTTTTTTCATTGGACTTTAAATGGGCAACAAGATGCATTGTTTACGAAATTTAAGGATGACAAAGCAACAAAATTCATAAGAATTTGCTACTTGACGTCGCAAAGCGGGCGTATAAAACTGTTTTGTTTTTCCTAATTGCTCCGAGTGGCTGCTTAATACATTCTCGCAAGTCATTGTTTTCGACGCGAAAACGTTGAAGGTAAAGGGAATAATTTTTTCGAAAGGCCTCCTGTCTAAATCCGTCGTTTCCAATTAAGCTTCAACCTACTACAAACGAGTTTTATTTTTCCTAAAGAATAATTTTTATAAAAATCCAAATCAAACAGAAAAACAAATAATTTCGGCTGCCCGCACCTTTCATTACATTAACGGGAATCAAGGAAAGAGCCAATATTAATCCAAAGTTTAAGATTAATATTTTATTACAATCGAAACGCTTATTTCTCCAATTGGCAAGTGCCGACAAACAAAGCCGATCTCGATCTCTGTAGCCAGCTCCAGAAACAATCACTCAAATAGGCTGTTCATATTGAATATTAATCGCTATTTTCACTGAAGAATGGGAATAATCTGAAAGGCGAGCCTTGGGGTTCGTGGAAATAAATTTGTAATGCAAAGTTAGAAATTTCGTTCCAGTGTTACAGGTGAGTAAACGCTCTTATGTATATCGCCACACAGAGGTGAGAATACATTTAGATTTTTACTTTTCTCGAAAACATTTATCCGAAGAAACGAGTGAGAAACTTGACGAATATAATCCAGTGCCGCTCGAGCGGTTTAACGTTGAGCCAATAAGGCCTAGGTATTCCGCAATTTATTAGCCTTGCAAATTCGAAGCCGCCGCACCCTCTATGAAATATAGCGGTGGCCGCAACAACCTTCCGCCGGCCGCCCGCGCCGGTATTACACCCCTATTTTAGCTCTAATTAAAAAGCCATCAAAGAGTTTTCAGTCATTAATCATGAAACTGTTAACGGTGAATACCGTTGCTTAAGTCCGAGCCGAGTTAAAAAGGAGGATTGGGATATTAACAAAATACCTAAATATTCAGGGTTAGCGGAGTGGCAATCCGCTCGCAAAAAATACAGATTTAGCTGGTTTAATGCGATGGAATCTTGAGTTGTTTTTAGCGGTTTAAAGGATTGGAAACCCTTCATTTTTAAATACGAGGAATAATGCCAACGATATTTTTAAGCTTTGTAATTGACTACAGCGGTTGCCCTGTTTTTTCTTTCTTTTCTTTGAATAAGAAATTATATTTACATTAAGATACTTGAAACGGCAGATAAAATGGAAAACGTTAATAAAAGCGGATTAAAGTGGATTGGTTTAGGACAGTTTTATTGCTTTGCGAATTTTAATACCGTCTGTTAAAAAAATGGTACTTTGTAAAAAATCGTATACGCACTTAACTAAAATGTTTTTCTTTTATTAATATCGTTAATACATTAAATTAATAAAATTATTAAAATCAAGTTCATTTATTAATATGAATTCAATTAAAATATAATTTGTAAATATTGTGCGTATTTAATCTATAAATCGTATTCTCTTGATTAGAAAAAAATGTTCACATTTTAATTTTTGACTCAAATTTATTCATACAACTCAAAACACTATGCTTTGCTATCCACGCCTTTGACAAACGTCGGATAATTGAGTCCGGTTAAATGGAGTGCCTGTGGACTGTCAATTGCAATCGTGTTAATTCTGGGACGCTAACTGGATGTCGCGATTATCTAAACAATCAGACCGCCCAGCCAATAACGTTTCGCAAATCTCTTTGACTGTTTTAAAAGCAATCGTTTTGGATGTAAAATGGAGTCTTTCGAAGTTATATATGCCTCTTTTCAAATACAACAATAACATTTAAATTGCAAAAAAATGTGTAAATTTCTTAAGTACTGGGGCATAATTATATTATTAATACAAGTTGTTTTTCTTAGGGTCATTTTTTTTTGATATCATAAGATAGAGGAGCTAAATTGTAATTTGAAAAAATCTATAGCCCCCATCACTGTTCCATTGGTGAGTCTAGAAAAATTAAAATGCAATTATGTTACCTAGTAGCGAATTAGCGATAACTGCACGCATATTTCGTAAAAAAAAAACCTTAGTTTAATGAAAAGTACGAGTAAATGCAATTTCCATTACAAAGTGGATTTTTTTGAACGAGTTACTACTTCAACCGAAATCCTCTTACTACTGAGGTTCCTTGCAGGTCGTTTGTTCTACTTGAGGTTATTCTGAACCGGGATTTTAATGATTCAAAAGAGCTTGTTTAAGCCTACTAACTTATTGAGATTTTTTCCACGAGAACTCGCTTTAAAACGGCGTTTTGACGGTTTAAAGAGCTTATTAAAAGACTACCATTTTTATTTATTTTTTTATTAATAAAAGGAACATTTTTGGGCAGTAATTATAATTTATTCAAAAATATAGAAAAATGGGTCATAATTTAATACCTATTAACTATAAAAGCGATTGTAAATATATACATTTACACTGTATGTATTTATAAGTTACAAGAAAGTAATGGCATTAAATCATCATTTTCTTAAAGAGGAAATATCGAGTTTCTGGTTAATAATTCTTCTCTGGAGAAACTAATTCAGAAACAGAGGTGGATTCATATAGATTTAAAATCTATAAGTTGACAATTCTAAAGTGCTTTTTTTCCTTAAAAAAGAAGTATACTTTAAAAAAGTGTAACGGACGAAATGGAAAAAAGGAAGAGAGAAAAGGGTAATTCTCAATGTCTAATCTAATCTCAATACCGGTACTCGTTCTCTTTCTTTAAAGTGAGGTACTGCCCCGGTCGAGTTAGCCCATATGCGAACTGTAATAAGTGGGCTAGGCTTTAACTTAGTATAGTATAACTAGAAACTGTCTTGTCAATATCAAGTCATAGCTTAATATTTCAAAATTTTACACACACTTTAATCTTTGAAACGTTAAATGAAGAAACCCATTATCGTACTTTAAATAAGTACATAGATATATATGACTTTAAAATTTTTTGAATAATGTTAATTACATGTCGCATAATCAGAATACATCAATATCTACGAATTTGACTTTTGTAGGTTGGCACATTATTGCTTATCAGCATCTATATAAGGACATGGTATTGTAATATCGAATACATAATATACCAATTGGTTTCAATAGGGTCGCGTTAGGATCTGGCGTGAAGCGTGAGTCCACTAATCCGGAGTCAACAGCGGCGTGATAAAGGGGTCATTGTTTCAGTGGTCCTCGATGGCCGATATCAATCGCGATTCCGATTCGTATCGAGTGGGATCAAAGTGTTCTCGATCGGTCTGCATGTACGCACGACCTGAGTGCCTACGTGATATTGGCTCCCAAAACATACGTCTAGTCACCATGTACGGTGGGAACAAAAGCTTCGCGATATTGAAATAAGAGTTTGTTTTTTACTTTTTGTAGTTTTGTTTTAAGGTAAAGTGAAAAAATAATATGAATCGATTTATACAACGATAATTTATAACTGTAAGTTGCCGGCCCTTCTGCATAGAAGCATACAATTAACTTATGTTCATATCTGAGGTCTGATCTATCAAAAATTCATCAAAAAAGATTTATACATGAAAATATCTATATCTGTACAAAAATTCATCAAAATAGATTTATACATGAAAACGTAATTAACAGAGTTAATTTCGCATTTATAATCTTAGTATGGATGATGAACTCTACCTTACTATGTACTTGAAAGATTACAATAAATTAAATAAAGTCAATTACTTTGGATATTAGTGAAGCCTGAGTTGAAGTTACTGAAAGATTTACGTGAACGACGTTTAAAATGAAGTTTGTCTATATAAACAGCAGCAGTTCTGTTTGAAGTCGGTTATATTTTTACAAAAACAATTATTTTATTAATGAAAATAAATATTGGCATATTGTTTGCATTTACGATTGGCCTTTAAGTTAAACGTTATTAATATTTTGGCGTAAACTTAAACATTGTGACATCTGGATCACTGACTGACATTAAATTATATGTTACTCGTGTATCAATAATTCTGCCCTTTGATCACCAAAATATGTTTTATGGAAAAACCTACTTTCAAATTTCTAAAAGTCATAACGGTTTTATGAAATAAAGTTATTTTAATTAATCGAAATTAATTTTTTATAGCCTTTATTACAAAAGCTGATTCGCTTCTAAGAAAAGTAGCGTGATGTAATATAGCCTATAGCCATCCTCAATAAATAAACTATCTAACACAAAAATAATTTTTCAATTCAAAACAGTAGTTCCTGAGATTAGCACGTTCAAACAAACAAACTGTTAAGCTTTATAATATTGGTATATGATATCGATATAATATGATAGATGCGTATGTGTGTATAGTTAAAAATAATAAGAACTTTATGTATACGTGTAAGTAATTAGAATGAAAAAACCGGCTCTTCCATGTTGTGTATAAAATATAACATCGATCGTATGTCATTTAACGACCTTCCGATTAGACAGCAAAATTATTGATCAACTGTTTGATGGTTGTACCTTAGTAACCAGACAATTTAATTGGCACGATGGTTAATATAAAATCTACCTAATAGCTAACTTTAAAAGTATGAGTAAGTTCGTTATTTCATCACTAGCTGTCCCTTTCGGTTTCACTCGCGTTTTGGGTACTGCTTCGCTCCTATGAGTTGTGATATAATATAGCCAGCAAAAATATTTTTTAATTCGAACTAGTGGTTCTTGAGATTAGCGCGTTTAAACAAACAAACTCTTCAGCGTTATAATATTAGTATAGATACCATTACGGTTTAACGGATTTGAGTAGAATTAGGAATGGATATAACTTATATCCTGAACTGCCACAGATTATTTTTATCTTTTAGTGGTAAAGGAAAACATCTTGAGAAAACCTGCATATAACGAGTCAAATTCTTACATATGTTTATCCAATCCGCAGTGGAGCAGTGTGTTGGATTAAGTTCCTTCTCTCCTCCTTATATAATAAATATAATAAGAAGATTGTTTTTAGTTGATATCGTTATTAATTGATACCGGAAAATAATGGACAGGTAATTAAAAAAACTTTACCTTGAAGCTGTATTTCTCGTGATTACATTTAACTGAATATCTAATATTTTTTAATTTGCAAAATTTACTTAATTTGAATATTAAAAAAATATGCTTGTAAGATATTATTTAGTACATCATTTACATATTTAAAAAAAGGTACCCAATAATGTTTTACTTATAAAAGTGGTTAAGCTGTATCACGACGGCTTACGATAAAACAGAAAATTGAATAAACTTGTTTTCATTCTTTGTAATAAATAATATTAACTGCTTTCCCATATGTCAGAACAAGTATTGGATAGAGTTAATAGTTGAACAAATGGAAACCTAAAACACACAAAGGGAAATAGCCTTACAAAGCCAAACCAATAACGCAGTTTATAGTTATAGTAGCGTGATCCCAAGCCAATTACGTTAGTTCGGGGGAACAAAGTAAAAAAAAAGTATAAC
The DNA here is from genome assembly GCA_037950945.1 of Hypolimnas misippus. Lineage (NCBI taxonomy): Eukaryota > Metazoa > Arthropoda > Insecta > Lepidoptera > Nymphalidae > Hypolimnas > Hypolimnas misippus. Next base: position 7,846,655 of record JBBEEQ010000019.1, read on the forward strand.
AATAAAGTAATATAATTTAGACGCAGCGGCGGGTGAAGTCGTTACCTATTTGTATCGGGGGACGGCCCTAATTTAATGAAGGATTGGGATTCATTTCCATCATTACACGATGGAAACCTTACGAAATAATTCGACGAAATGTCTATTCGCAAAAAAAAACAAACAAGGAAATACAATTTTAGATTCGTAAAGTCCAATCAATCATTTGTTGTTAGTTTTGTTTCAAAATAATGTTTACGTCTATATTTATGTAATGTTATTTATAGACAGTAATCCTAATATTATAAATATGTAAAATTTGTTTGTATGTAGGGGTACTCTCTGAAAGTACTGATTTGATTTGAAAAAATCTTTTTGCGTTGTATAGCCCATTTATTGAGTAAGATCATAGGCAATCTTATATCACGCTACGACTCACAGGAGCTAAGCAGTAGTCATAAGCGCGAGTGAAATTGCGAGGGCAGCTAGTAATATTCGTTCACATGGATGGCATTATTTTGATTTAAATCTGAAATACCGAAACGATTTTTATATCATTTTTAAGGTACTAATCTGAAAGTATATGTTTTCAAATAATTGTTTTTATCGACCTTAATGACCGAATTCTAAGGGAACATTCATCAACAAATATACTTTACAAATTGAAAATCTACTTCGCCAATTTCAATAGGAAAAATCACGCTAATGCTCTTAAATCCATATCTATATGTCAATCAATTTGGCAAATACTAATAAGAGCAGGTAAAACCGTGAATTATATGTAGTATGAAATAATTTAAATATTTGGACACGACAAATATTAAAACGAGATATCCGAGTGATCAGCGGAGTTCAGGAGGGCCCGAGGCGGATACCTGATAAAGACGTTGCATAATTAATTTTAAGACGCCGGCGTATTATTTTGGTGCACGTAATCTGATTGGATGAATTTCGTATGATGTTACAAGGAACTCCTTGTGAAGGTGGATTCCTTGGAACCTATACTCAACCATAGCACAGTTTCTTACATTTAGATTGATGAGATACCGACTCAATAAAAGATGATTCTTAGTTGAAAGGGTATATATAAAAAAAAAACTGGTTTATTTCAATTTGAAAGAATGTTTGCGAATACCAATGGATCTTTATATATGCAGGTGTATATGGATATAATTCAATTTGACATTGAAAACAATATGCGTTAGTATCTAAAACGGAACGCTGAAACCATAAATAACAACACAATACAATAATTGTATACGCTGTGCGTATTGTTATGTACAATCTATACGTTAATCGTAAACTTTCCTTTTACAATGTCATTAGGGAAATTGGCATCGTTAATTTATAAAGGCCCCCTTTAACTGCTTTGCTATCGACGAATTTAAATCGGTAATCCTGTGGTTTGTTTTATAGCGGTGATATCAGGCAATTTATATCATGATCGTAAATGTACGCTTAATGTTGTAGATCAATTTTGTTTCGCGGATTGAATGAAATACATGATCGACGATATCTTTTAGGGAGACAGGTTTCGGAATAACGAAATTGGCTATTATAAATGTCATTCATATTCTAACCGCGTTTCGTTACGGGGCCTTATTTTAATTTGTGTTTGTTGAAACATTTTATTTACGAGTTAAATAAAATTGTTATTATACACGAAATATCAAAAAAATGTTTATTTATCTGTTCAATAAGTGAACAATGACACAGAGCCATTGTTCCGAACGCGTTTTCATCTAAATATAGAAAACATTTTCGAATGAAACGATTTTTTTAATCGCTTTTATGTTTTGGTATGAAGTGTCAATAGTAACACGAACGCCTGAGTGTTGGATTACGGCAAAAACAAACTAAAGGCGTATAAGTGCCAAAACAAAAGGACGTCGATTCAGTCGGATCGAATTACCTTTGACGAAATGCATTCGAATAAACCAAATGTACGTATTGATCGACCCGTACACCGTTCCTTTGCGAGAGAATTCGAGACACACGCCACCGCAATAAAGGATTATGATTATTATTATAACTGTGAAGACAGCTGCAATAAAACTATATCGAACAAATGGCACTTATACATTGAATTTCACAGCGTTTTAGCGAACCTTAAAGAGCAATGATAATAAAATCACATACGTACGAGCGGTGTAATAAAGAAGTATAGTGAATTGAGATAAAAGAAGTGCGATATAAAATTGTGTGTCTAAATTTATTTTATATGTAAGCTATGAAGTTAGGCGAATATTACGTGTTAAATTATTTAATGCATTTTAGATCATTTTTGTTTTTAATCAATAGATAAAATATTGTTGGAAATAGAAATAACAGTAGCATCAAATTCTAAACTTTCAGACCACAATCAAATCGGGAATAGGTAACTCTTTAAAACCCTTCCCTTTATAACTATTAAATTTAAAGTATTTTAAATCTACTTTCAAAATGGAGGAGGATCTCAATTCGTCGGGGACTTTTTATGTATGTTTACCGATTACTCGAAAACAACGGGCGCGATTTTGTTAATTCTTGTTTTGTTTGAAAGGGTGTACTCTCGGGCTTCACATAATTTTCATCAATATTAAGTTTATCATTCAAGTAAACCAAAATTACGCATTTAATATAGATGTCGTTTCCCATATTTTAAGAAGTATTTTATCAGAAAGTTAATATAAACACACGTTTATTTAACCCTACTTTGATTAAGTTTAAAATAAAACTTAATTTAAATATATTTTTCAAAATCCTAAGAATAAAGTTCTTACAAGTATTACATTATAATATTTACTAGTAATAAAAGTAGGTATAAATTTCAGGTATCCGGAACAAGAACTACAAAGGTCGCCTACGTAAAATTCGAAGCTTAATTAAGACTAGGCACCGACAACAGAAACTAATTAAACTTATTCCATTATTTTCACAAACGAAAATTTTAAAAGAGAACGAGTTTTATAACTAGCAAGAACGTGTAATGTAATGACTCGACTTTCGTGGGTGCGGCTAATTATATTAATTATTTTATGGAGATATTTTAATTAAATATGCATATAATGCGCGTAAAAGTAAAGAATAAATTTTTTAGATTCTGTTCTAATCTTATTATAACCATCTGATAAATTCTTGTGGTTATATGATTTTGTGCAAAAATAGGCCTCTGTAGTTGATAGATGTAAGGAGAGAATTACATTCGTAAGTTTTACTCTCGTAAGCAATACTTAAAAACAGTTTGTAACATAATAACAGTAACCAATAACTGACAGTAAATTCTTTTAGATGTAAAGCAACGACAAACAACTTATGTCTAATATAATCTGTATGAAAGTCTGGGAGCACGCATTTTAATTGTATTTCTCGCCTTATAAAAAGTTTGTGCAATGTGTTGTGTTGATTATCATATTTCATGTCTTTAAACTGTCTAATGGTCTTATGTAACAGGTTATTCAATTGTATTCATGCAAAATAAAGTCTTTTGCTTCACGAGCACTAAAAATGCACTTAGCTTTATGTAATTAGATGATTGCGGAGCCTGTGTAACAAGGAACGAAGTTGCTCTAATTATTTGTTATTAAAATGCATTAAGTAGTTCTTAGTTTAATCATAAAAGTTAAATTAAAAAAAAAACAATGTTAAAATAACGCAGTTTTAGATTAAATTTTTATTTCACAAGTATAAAGTTTAACAGAAGCTATTTCATAAAATATGTATCATATAATTTTATTCTAATACTTACGGACTCCTGAAGCTTTTTATCAATGATACAAATTTTCGATTCTTTTTGTAACACTAGAGATTACTTCATTAACGCACAAATCCCATCTATCTCCAATATTAGTGAAGATAAATTACCCGTGCCAATGAGTATATCACAATTTTAATAAATTATTTGGTTTAATACATTGGTTACGATAATACATATGGAAAAGCGGAGAAAGTTTTTTCAAAATGCCTTGTTAATATTAAAGGGTAGGACATACACTTAACTGGATATTTTAAAAACGTTGCGGTGTCTAAAGTGGAATAAAATTAACATTGCAAATGCTACTAAGCCAACGCAGTGTTAGCCTCTGAGTATATTGTTCATTTTCACAAAGATCTCCATAGAGTTTATTCTTTTGCTACATTTCAGACTAAGAATAAATTATGCATGGAAATTAGTTAACACAAATATGCATCTCTGTACCTTTTATTTGAGATGTGCATATTTTGTAAATATTAACACTTTTTAGAAACCTTAACTTTATGTATACACTAAGCGTGCCTCGCGGTTTTACCTGTGTTAAATTCATATGTCTGTGACTTAACGTTTTTGGTTACTACTCTGTTTCTGTAGACTGCAATATAATGTTGTCTACCGAATAACGTTCCATATTAAACTCCACTTTTCTTCGCAAAAAAGTCAAAAGTTAGGACGTTCAAAACAAGTAAACAAACTTTTTAACTTTAAACATGAATATAGATAATTGAATCATAAGGTATTACTTAACAAATTAATATATTATGGAATATTTTGACTTGGTTCGCTAAGAGTTTATTGAGATACTTCTGGGCTATTTCTTATATGGCAATAATGCTTTACATACATTAAAAAAAAAGAGATTTTGAGGCTTGGATCGAAAATAAGTCTTTTTAAATAAATTAATACTATATTATATAGTATTATTGTAGTAGGACTTAGCTGTGGCCGATTGACTATAGCTTGTATACAGACTGGTTCAACGGGTAAGAACTCATTTTCTCTCCATACCTTATTTCTTTTTAAGCCGACAGATAACGCATTTGTGGCCCACCTGGTGATTACGAAAGTTCTTGTGTGTATAAAATATATACTATACGGGTCTTTCCGTAATTTACTATTGTACCTGTCAAGTTATATATAAAAATTTGTAAACATTATATACCTACGTAACTTTTAAATACATTAAGATTTAAGAACCAATGTTTTAAATGCGTTTTACTAGTCAGATTTCATAAAAAGTTCAGACTCCGATTTACATTTTATGACTTTTAAAACTACGATTTAATTTTTTCTTTAATAAAAGTAGTCGATTGAATATCAGACTGACACATGAATGGTAGCTTTACTCGGTGTAAAACTTGAGATTTTGCACAAATGCTCCTTATTTTAATGTCGGTGTCGTTGGTCAGTTTTGAGTAAAGTAAATTTGGTGAAATGCTATGTTATTTTTAACATAAGTGAAACTGATACTATAAAGTCAACATTTTTATAGTTAAACGGGTAAAGTCATGGACTTTAAAATTAATACAAAACGTGTTTTTTTTAATGAATTGTTTTTATTTTTATCATTTACCGACATCGATTCTTACATTAATTAGTATTTTAGACTAGACAAGCAGAATAGTAATAATAGTAGTACCATATAAATATCTAAGCGAAGTAGAAAAATACCAGTGACATACGAATAAGGACCGAGGTTGCGAAATTCGCTTGAGGTGCAACTTCTAAAAGTATTGATGAACGGAACATAAAAGGGATGGAGCAGAGATTAAGTAACTTGTTCGGCTTCGGCGTTCGGGCATTCTGAGAACAAAGGTTGAAATTTTCCAGACGGGAAGAATTTTGATGCCTCTCACCAACAATGGTCGTAGTAGACGTCAGCTAGTCCGTGATGAGTATTTTACGACTGGAATTTGTGGATCTCTTTGCAACCACAATTGTTTTAAAGTGAACAAAGCAGCGCGTTATAAAGTTAATGTGGACGGCTCAAGGTCTAAAGGGGATAGAGTGCTGAACAAAATTTAATTTATATGCCGCGGCAACGTAACTAAGGATGCGAGGATTAATTTCATAAAAGATGACTTTAATCTAATACTATGGAGCCTATTAATGGATAAAGCTTCAAGTGGTTCGTTTATTTTATTAAGCGCCACAAATGCGATATTATAAAGTACCTTTTAAGGTTTGTTTAAAAAGTTTCGTTTTGAATATTGATTTTTATTTTCATTATTAATGGTTATTAATGATCGGATTCAATTCGATATCAGTAACGATTCAACGCGTTTGTAATGTGACAAATTGCAATTCGATCATTCAGTTATGTTTCTGTTGCTGAAATAATTTCGTTAATTGTTTTACGATAATATTTCGCATAATCCGAAATTATCCTGAATATCTGCGATTGTAGAATGCATTCGAACTTAATAAATACAATCGTGTTCGCAATCAACGAAATGTTAGTCTGTTAAAAGGAAATCGATGTAATGAGTTTTATTTATGTTTCGTTGAAATTTTAATAGAATAATTTAACACAAAAATATGAGCTATAGCTGAATTTTTGGTTTTATTTTTTTACCATTTGAAAAACCTTTTATTTATTTGATTAGTATGTGAAAGTGGCATAAAAACTCCTCTACAGTTCAATATTATACCAGCGTGTTTGCAACTCGACTAGAATAATAGTAATAATAATAGCAGTCAAGATATATTGATGGAAATGAAAAATAATGGTCATCGATACTAAAATAAACAACTCTAAAACGTATTTCAAAATATTTTTGAAAGGTGCAATAATCCAGATGACAGGTCGGTTTGATACAAGAGGCATATATATTATGTACATGCGTATTATTTTAAAACAACATCTACATTAACGAGAGCTAAGTCTCTCATAAAATATAGTCTTCTATATACTTATAATGAATCTGTAGAGAGGTCAATTCTGTACATGAAATATATTTCCAAAATAACTATCAGGGGGTGATTAGTGATCGATACTGATGCCAAAAATGCAATCAGTAAAATTTTTGTCTGTCTGTCTGTCTGTATGCATGTTCCTTATACAAATAAAAACTACTCGATGGATTTTAACGAAACTTGGTACAATTATTTTGCATACTCCTGGGCAGGTTATAGTATACTTTTCATCACGTTACAAGCAATAGGAGCATAGTAGTGAAGGGAAATTTTGGGATAACGGGAGACGTTACACCAATTTTTAAGCTTCCGTCGCGTATGCAGCCTTAATGGTAAAAGTTACATAGAAATCATGAATGACGGAAATATTCTACATAAAATTTTCTAAAAAATATTCCGCAACAGCATATGTCTATCTTTTATGATTGACTCACAATAACACGTGTAACTCCTGATAGCTTAGCAGTTCGGAGCATTCTGATTATAGTTGTTTACTCTTACGTTTATAATACTCTACCTATTACCTATTAAATTAAAAAAAAATCATACAAATCAATAATTGTGTATTAACATATTATATTTTCCTACTAAATTCGATAGTTAATCTGTCTGTCACATCAAAACCACTGAACGCTGAGGAAGGACATATGCTACTTTTTTACAAAAAATGACGAAAACACTCATGAAGTCGCGGGCAAAAGCTAGTCTAGAATTAAATATGGCACCGTCGCTGTTGAGCTCATTCTATTTGTTTAAATAGGTAGCTTTAAAAAATCTAAAACCAATGGACCTGTAACTTGGCGATACGAATGTGCTTTAAAAAGCTTATTTGAATAAAGTATATTTTAAATTTGAATTTGAATTTGACTACTTACAAAATGTGTTTTAATTTATTACTAGTTACAATAACCGTATCGGAATATTGTAAATACTGTTTATATTTGTCCATTCAAATATTTTCATAGCAAAGTTGTTTTCAATGTTCCAACACGAGAAAAGAAAAAGGTTTGCTTCCACTTTGAATAAGAGCATTTTGTTCGAGGAGATGGAAAACTGAAAAGAATACGGCTAACTATTATTTGTGAAGCTGACCCCAAGTTTGTTTCTATTTCAGTCTGTGAGTTTACAAAACAAATAACTACATTTATATAAGATGTATGTGTTAAAAGGAAATAAAACAGTATAGCTATTCAAAATTTCACTTTGACGTTATTGTATGATAATAAAAATTACTTAAATACATATTGTCACTACAAAAAAATAGATTTAAGTGTTGTCTGTAGCTGTACGAAATAAAATTAACAATATGAATGCAATTGTTTATTAATTTCATGTACCATTCATAATAATTAAGCTTATTTAAATAAAATAAACATGTTAATATTAATTAATAAAATATTATTAGTTTTTTTATAACTTACATATATTTTCATTGATAAATAAATTTATGATATTAATTATTTGTGATTTATAACTAACATTTGTAGATAATTATAAGATTTATGATTTATAATATAATAATTTATTGTTTCTCTTTTTTCTCTTTATATTTATTTAACGAACTCTATAATATATCCAAAAAGAGAAACTTTTGTATATGTTATAGAGATATACATATCGTAATATGCGTAATAGTTGTTTACCTAATTTATAAGTAAGATAAATATATACTATAAATAATATGACAAATAATAGTTAAATTGTCACGAATTGTGATAAAGGCATAAAAAAGTTTACGAATTAAAATACCTTAAAAAAAGTATATGTATATCGTGAATATTTGCAACAGTCGAAATGATTTAGCGTATTCGTCGAAGCGTGAACGCAGCTGAGATAAAGTGGGTTGATCAGTCGCGAATACCTGAACGTTTGAATCCAAAAAGCGTTTTGACGAAGGTAAGCTTCCTCCCAGCGTCCTCAACCCTTTGTCTCGTGAGAATACAATGGACAATCGCAATGCTTACAAGATACGATATGGGACACCCTTCTTTCGTATATACGTGACCAAATTTCAAACAAAATGTTTTGTGGTACGAATGTCTAAAATAAGTAATGTCATCTCCCGTCGGATTCGAATGTGTATTTTCCTCAATGGTTCTATTAAGATGGGTTAAGGTATAAATACTTCGATGTGCCGAAGTAGCCATTGAAAAAAAAAACTATTTAAAAAATCATTAATAATAATCGCTTTATTATAGTGAAGTTTCATAAATTGCAAAAGAACCATTATGTTCCTGCAAATAAAACTAAATTCTATCAGATAATCCTTGACCGAGATTTCCAGCTGAACTTTACCAAGCGTTTGCTGTTTGTAAATTAAAATGCTAACGAATATTCCATCTTGTTGAACATTATTTAGCGAGTTGGACAGTTCGAGAGATGTGGTCAGCGGTCAAAGCAACTTGCGCTTCAAGTTTTGACTACGCCGGACGTTGTGCTCCGTTCGTTCCTTCGCTCATTGTGTTTCTTTTTTACCCTTTCCACTTTGCTCGGCTGAGTGCGTCCTTTCTTTCAAATCTTTCTATACACTTTTTATTTGCTCGCCACTACTCGTAGTATGGACATTTGCCTCCGATCCGACTTCCTTACTTGAACGACTTAACAGAATAAATAGAACGATCAAGCTCTTTTAGTTTTCGTTTCGATATTTCTTTTTTACGGATATTTCTTACTTAAAAATGAAAACTAGAGGAAAATAGAAAAATACTTTCGTATTATTTAAATAAATTGGGATTAATAGGAAAAACGTGTACTATTAACAAGTAAATTGTTAATAATTAAATAGCCTCATTAATTATTTTAACATCATACAGAATGTATTAAAGACAGTTTTGGAAACATGGAGTTTTCTTCGACAACATTTTATTTTATAAATACCTTATTAAATTTCTATACTTCAACATTAATTAGTAATATGATTACTATAGGACGGATATTATATATTACTATAAAAAACGAAATGTTTCTAAATTTAATGATAACAATAATTATTTTGTCTCCTCATTTATTAAAATACACAGCAGCACAGAAACATCCTAAACTTATTCGTCCCTTTCGATGCGACCCTGCCCATCGTTTTAGGTTTCAACCCCTGTAATTAGCAACATAGAACTATTATCCTCGCCGCATTACTTGAATTTATAAATAGAGAGTTTGCGTGAAATGAGCTATGTAATAAAAATTCAACCGCCGTACATAAGTGTTCTCTAAAGTAGAGCTTTATAAGGAATTATGTAAAAAATGTGCCTGCTAGAGGCATGCATGCGATGCGTGCAGCTGACGCCAAAATATGGCATTATATGATGTCCCTAATCTACTTCACGGTCGGGTGGTCGGAGCACCGCTGTCGATAACAATAACAGACTTAATATGCCCGATAATCGGTTTTGCTATTCGAAAATCCCCGTGATTGACACTTTTGATGGCGTTTGAGTTAAACAGCACCCGAGTTCGGTGTGTCGATCGCTTTCTCATTATACTTCGGATGGAGGGGAAATATTTCAGATTAATATAATAAATATAATGTACATTTTTGATATGGAAATGTGTGATAAATATTCCTAAAGATATTCGGAATATTTCCTCTCTAACATAAATCGATAAAGGTTTTGATGTGTTTAAACCCGAGTATAGCATTAGTGGATTTTCATTAAGTGTGACGAGGCTTAATGATTCAAGTTTCCACATTCATTACGATCTAAGCGAACTGTTTTAAGCCGCAGTTAAATGGAGGAGGTAAATTGCACATTAATATTGCGGCTTAGATGACCACGTTCTAGACTGACCATGGAGAGCTAAATTCATATTTTATAAAAGGCAAAATACACAGTAATATGACCTAAGTTTGGGAAGTGAATCATTGAGAATAGAATGCCTAACTGTCAAAGTTATATTTATAAATATTTTTAATAAGCGATTAATAACATAATATTATTATTTATCTTTGTACCTCTCAGGTATGAAAGGGAAATGAAACTCAATGATTTATAAATGCACATTTAACGGATTGGGTTGTTTGGCATACAGATAATTATTATGCTGCAATTGATAAAAATAGATTTTTAATCAACCCGTAGAGTAAAACGGGCGTTCAAAGTTTGTTTGGAGAAGTTAAACTTGGCGCGAGCGAAGCAGCGAGCAAAGGCTAGTATAAACTTAATAAAGATATTCTAATTTTTCCATTTCAACCAAAACCTAGAAATAAGTCATATTACTAATTATTACTTATAATGGTATATAACACGAGCAAGTTATGCGTCATCTTGTCATTGAACCAACAGATTTAACGTGTTTCATTAAAAACCGAAAATTACGGTTCTATAGATGTTAGTGATGATTAAGAACTTAGACCTTCAGGAAATCAGTGATCATAAAGAAACATTAACTACAACTGTATTAAAATCTCCCGACATCAGGGAGGGCAATGAAACAAAAGCATTGTTTTGTCTCACCTTACTTATTTAAAGTCATATATCCGTCTCACTTTACATTACGTACCCTTGAAAGCGTCGCGGTTTCGTATGTGTTCGTGATAATGTTTAGAACACATGTAAAGAGCCACGCTCACATGTTAAAACTTTTGCATGTGGTTTGATGTTTTCTGCTATATCATGAATCATGATTCGCAAAAGAGCCTTCTGGGAATCGAGAGAAACTCTTAAAACGTGCTTAAGGAGGTACGAACGATTACCAGATTAATATTATGAAAGACACGTTATGGAACGTTTTATATAAGGAAATAGTGTTGAAATTTTACTCACCTCTCTTATGTCTGACATGATATTTGCTCTTAACAACAGGTCCAGTACAACACGGCTGTTCGTAATAAAAGTTGTAAGAACTGTCTACTTCTGACGTCTGTTGCACAGCCTGGGAATGGACCTGCCATTCTACACTCACAACTAGGAACGCGAACCAACGTACAGCTAGAGCTATTACGCTCATAGTCCGCATCTTTCTTTATCACAGTTAGTTTAAAACACAACACAACACTATAGTTATCTTAACGCGGTGAACTCATTTTATTTTTCCTGGAAAGAAATATTAAAATCAGATTTTTTAATAATATTCACTTAAATAATGACATAACATTTTTCGAACTAAAACTCCAGCATTAATGACACCCAAAAATCAACATTATGATAACATTATTATTAAAAACAAATGATTATTTTTATTTGAATTATCGCCTATGCTGCTGTTTAGGCCTAAAATGGGCTATAACGCTTTAGCGATCCGACGGTGACTTGAGAAATTAATATTTGCGATTCTTTTAAACATATTAAGATACAAATAAAAAAAAATAGTCATGGTTTATAATTTAGCAAAAGTCGAAGAGGACTTAGTTTTGTGTGATTTTTTTTATTGTAAAGTATATTTATTTCTTCGAAATTTCGGTGACACTAACTAATCTACAATACACTATAATAATAATAAATTGATTTATTAAAGCTCGCTGTTGGTTTAGAAGTCATTATATTCCACAACGCAAACACCATGAAACCAATAAAGAAATAATGGGATAAAAAACTGCAACAATGCACGCCCATTACGATATAAAAAATGACAATTTTGCTTTCGAGTTTACATTGAAAAAGTTGTGTTGTGGGGTACGTTAATGGTCTTCGCGACCATTACGATCGGTGATAGCATTAAACACACCTCGTGTAATGGAAACCGCGATATGCAACTATACCAACACCGGGGAAACCGAACCCAATTGCCCATTATGAATTTCACGTTTGACGTTTCAAAGGTTCCCTATCTTACTAATACATTATAATATTAAAATATAATCATTCATCGTTAACCAGTTATCCAAAGAGATCGTAATCGTGGGTATCAGTGAATAAATAAATGTCTTCTGGTAAATTTAACCCGAATCCTTAGGCCCTTCGTCATGTGGCCGATATCGTGAATGCGGTCAGGGTCTGAAAGAGTCCTGCGATGAATTAAATAGATAAGCCTCAAAAAAGGGACTGCGAAAGGGGTGGAGTAGGTTATCAGAATAAGACACGCGATTAGGTTCAAAGTAATAAACAAGATGTCCCATAAAATTATTTTATATTCATTTCAGATTTTAATATCATATATGATATCAACTTCACTGAATACAAGATGAACGCGCGAAGCAAAAATTCGAACTTGAAAAACATAATTAAGAAGTGTATATAAACAGAAGAAAGTTTCTCAAAGATTTTTATTTGATATCAAATGATTAATGGCGTCGGTTTTGGTCGTGAATGATTTTTCAATTGACGGTAGGTAGATTCATGAGACTAAATAAAATTTAAAATCTCCCCTTTCACATAAGTGCAGAGGGCGTTATATTTTTCATATTCTGTTTTTATCCAATGGGATCAAAATGACGTGTAAAGTGGATATTTGAAAATCGAGGATTGATGAATTTCTTATCTTTAATGTGTTGAAAATATTAAAAATATAAAGGTGGATATTTTGGAGTGTGATATTTCATTGATATTCTGTACACTTTTGCTTATATAAAAATTGAGGGGAGTGTTAACAAAAAAACGCAAAAACAAATAACTAGCCCAGAAAAGCTTGTATAATTTATTATTAAACGAATGTGAGGTTTTATTTTTAAAAATTTTTTTTTTTCGTTTTAACGCTGAAACCCATATAAAAATGTTTTTAAAAACATGATTTATTAATTAATAATTTGCTGTTTCATGATGAGTTTTGTTATAATTATAGTTATTTTAAGCGACTCAATACTTATGACGAGGTAATTAAAATTTCAGCGTAAAAGTAGATGACAATAATTAATAAGGATATAATTGAAATTTAACTGTATATTTAAAATTTTAAACGCTCAACGTTCTTATACAATACAATTTAAAGTAATAGGTACCACGGCGAGTCTCAAATGTACGTTGTTCAGACATTTCCAAGTATTGAAACCGGTTTAGTAATGATGTCTTCATTATGAATTCTCTACCAGTATACTTGACATATGCTTCGTACCGTATTTTATCTCTCCTTTAGCTTGGTTTTAATAAAGCTTTTACAATAGATAAAGCAAACAAAACTAATTATAAAATACCTTCTGTCAAGAGTTTGTAAGGGCTTATTAGTTTGATTAAAATTCGAGATCTTTGATAAAACTAAATTACAACAGAATCTCGAAATGTCTCGAATTTCGGCTCAGTCGAAATTAATAAAGGCGAAATTAAAAATTAAAACTTTTAACGAGAATTGAAAACGATTCCGCAGCCAAAAATCTTAATAGCAACATTACTTTATACGAGTTCATTAAGCGGATTTTAATCTCCCTTTGTATCTGTCGATCTCATTTCGTTCGACAATTACACCGTTACTGCTGCCCATTGCACGACAGGCTCCGCTCATTATGAGCGAAGAATCTTAAGAAATTTCATCCGACAACCCATTGAGGCAGCCCTTCCAATTGTGTGAAGGTGTTCAATTGAATGGTAGGTGGAACAGGGGTATGAGTATAATGAAATTTTGCCTCGATAAAGACCACTGAGCCCGTAACACAATACTTGATGTTTCCTCTGCAGCACGTATCCATGTCACGTCATTAAGCCCCATAAAAATATCTGCCGACATATCTTCGATCGGTAATTTATACTTGTTCTCGTTTTAATTTACATATTTTGCCTGCCTTGCCGCGTCTCGTCGCTCATTTACAGTTCTAAACTTATGTCTTTCATTTCTTAATTTAATAAAAAAATATTGTTTAAAATTTTAAGTGTATCATATTAAAATATATTTAACATTATTATATAATATTAGGAGAAATTTTTAGAAACTATTATTTCATTAAAATACATTATATTCTTTATTTATTAAGGAAGATTATAGGCTATAAAACATAACGCTCATTAGGACAAATGAGAAGTAATAACCATAAACATCGTATAACCTAGAAGTGCGGAAATTTAACCCGAGTAAAACTAAGCAGCATACTTTTTTATTATAAAATAAAATAAGTTGAATAACAAATTGTATAGTTTGTTGGTCTTTCTAAAACCGTTTTATACCACAAATAGCTTGCTTTCTGCATATTGCCTTTGTAACTGAAGCTTGAAATCGTAATGCAATTGCTGCGCACAGATACCTTGAATATTTTACTTTACTGTGTTGCATTTTATAGAAAACTTATATTCGTATTATACCGTTAAAGAAAAATATTAAATAAGACATGAAAATAATCTATTTTTCTTATGTTGTTTCTAATTTATATAAATTCCATTACAATAAAAATAATTCAGCTTTTAAAATTAATAGAAATATATGCATATTATGAAAATTATTTTATCCTAACTAATCTTTTCTATTTAGTAAACAGGCCGTTCCAAACACAAAGATCAAAGTAATATTATCGTAGATTGCCCAATAAAACTGTGGCATAACTTGTAATTAAAAGGGGTTGTGATTTACATTCCAAATAAATCGTTAATTTTATTCGAACATTATTTAGGAAAACGGTGAAATCCAGGCAGGCTAATTGGCTGCCCAGAGGAGATACGGCTCGGAACGGATATTCTCTTTGAATTATTAATACAATAATGTTAGAATGTTGAATTATAAGCTCCTTAACGGGATACTGAATAAATATCGCTTAACCGATAGTGACTAAGGGCTAGCTTCGTTGAATAACAAAGGATTTAACATGTTAACAAAGATGGAATAGTTCTTTTTGACCAATTTCGGAAAGAAAGAGGTTCTAAAATTTCATTGTGTTTGTTACGCGATATTTTAATCGACCGTCGATTGACAATTCAGCTCAATTGAAGATGTTTGCGTCTATCTATGAAATCTTATTCAGTAATGTACTAATGTACAATAATATTATTTTCTATACTAAAATTACGTTAAGGACTTTTTGAGGTTTATACTTATGTTGTGTAATTTTAAAGCTAAATGAAGATATGTTTTAAGACTTTTTAAATAAACAAAAATTTGAAGCAAAATGTTAGTTTATTTTTATACGAATTAATACAATATTATACAAACATTGATGATATACTGTTTGAGTGTTTTTTTATTTATTAATGTTATTTATTCTTAATGAATAACATAAATAAACTTAAAAAAGAAGTAAAATTAAAATTAAATGAAATTTTGTTATTATTAAAAATGCACATTTCCATTCAACGTTACTCTTATGTTCTTTTCATTAATTTATGTCCTATACAAAATAAATTATACTATATTAATACTATAATTAATTCAAATTATATATTTTGTTTCATTAACGTTTCCACTGGTGCTTATTTTTCTAAGTTTTTTATCAACAGAACCTGTTATAATTTAGCTCAGGAATAGTACTTTTAATATAAAAATATATTAAGCCCATTGAAATTTTAATAGGTTAGCCTGATTAAAAATTTTCTAGTCTATTCAGTTGAGTGAAGTTTGCTTGGTATAGTAGATTGCGTCGGGGCCAGCTTATAAGTTATTAATACTGTTCGGTTACATAAACCTCAATTCTAATTAGTTTTCGGATACAAAATCAATTAAATGCTAACAACGCCATGGTTCCTCGACCGCAGCCTCAAGAAATGTTCAAGATACAAAGGCTTCTAACGAACACACAAACAATAACAATTGATTATTATTAATATAAGTTGTTTAATCATGCTGAAATCGGATGCGCTTAGTCTGAGGCCTGGAGCAATTTTAAAACAATTTTTTATAATATTACTATTTTTTTAACCGACTTTTGAAGAAGGAGGAGTTTTTCAATTCGTCGGGAAATTTCACCGATCAGCTTTCCCCTATTCGAAAACGCCTTGACCAATTTCATTATTATTATTTTATTATTCTTTTATTGTTTAAAAAGTATATACAATCTTCAAAGGGTTTTCATAAAAATCGGTTCATTGTTTTGGTTTTATAATCAAGATAATTGGAATAAGTATTCTACGTAAATGAAATTTTTGCTGAAATATTTTGCTTTTGTAGTCAGTTTCCTTTTTTAAGCGACTTCAAAAAAAGGAGTTTTTTTTTTATGTTTGTTCGCCGATTACTCCGCCGTTTGTGGATCGATTTTCAAAATTTTTTTTTGGTTGAAAGGGTATACTTCCGAGGTGGTCCCTTTGTCTTCAGGTCAGGATCTGATGATGGGATCCTGGAGAAATTGAGGGAACTCCTCAAATTTTATAGTCACACCTATACCGATTTAGGTATTTTTGATAGTAACTTATGTATTTACCTTCAGAAAATCACTTTTGGTAAAGTGGAACTGATGATGAAGACCACAGATGGCCACCAAAACTACTCAATAACAAGTATTTCATGACCTGCGATTCGATTATTTCGATAAAAATGCTAAACAATTTACGCTCGTCACAATGCATATGGTGAAGTGGAGCTGATGATGATGATGCAACACCAGGAGAACTCCTCAATAATTAACAGCACTGCATCACAGTTGGCATTAGGTTATTGTAACTTAGGTAAATCACTTAATCTTTATATATTCGTAACTCAAAAGTGTAAAATAATTTTTTTTTTTCAAAAAATTATACCGACTCGGTGCCAGTAAATGACACGAAAAAGGTCTTACTTGACGCCGACTTCGAATGTTTTACTAGGCACCGACTTCATAATGTTGTAGGAAACATTTATTTTGTGCCTTTTACTTTATTTGTATCTCTTAGGTTCGTTTTTGACGTCGATTTAATCTTTTGAAAAAAAAAATTATTAAAAAGTCTAATGTTGTTTTAGGCAATCTTCCGGTTAGATCCTGTGAAGTTTGGTAGCGTTTGGATTAACATCATTTTTTTTTGCCTTTTAGGCAAGTGAGTCAATAGTATAATATATTATACTAGCGTTTTAAAAGGAACCCTCGTGCAAAATTTATAACTCCTAGCACTTATAGTTTCTGAGATTTCGTGATAAGTGAGTGAGGGACTTTTCACTTTTATATATATATAGATTATTATATAGATGTCAGTTGAATTTTATGTAAGCATAGAATCATTGCAGTGACATTGACGGCTTTTTGAGTCTTCTCTGTTGTATATTAACGAATTACATTATATACCTATGGATATGTTATAAGCTCATCACCAGAATACTGACAACTTTAAATGATAACTCTTTGGGTTAACCAGTGAATTGTGGTAATATATTTATAAGTAGTTTTAAAATATTATTTGATTAATTTATTATCAATTTATTTTTCATTTTTTTTAATTTAATACTGTCACAATTCTACTAATATCTTATACTTACAAGCATTCTAATAAATATAATTTTATACCCATCTTAAACTTAGTAACGATTTATTGAATGATCAAAAAAGTTATGTTATTCATATATTCTTTAGAAGTATTAATAAAAAATATATAATAGTGATGTAAGTAAACTATTTTATAGGTATTTATGTTGACTTTCTATTTGTAACTTGTAAAATCAAAATCAAAATCAAAATCAAAATATTTTTATTCAAAATAGGAATTTACATTCTCTTTTTGAACGTCAAGAAAATGAATCTACCACGTAGTAGTAGTTCGTATAAACGAATATATGTATGTATAAATGTTATCTTTGAACATAAATTCGTTTAACATCAGTCTTACTGTGTATAGAAACGGAAATATTTATTTAGATGTATGCTATGGTTATTACTATTAACGTATGAACGAAAAGATCCATTGGAAGAAACATTTTGTTTATTTAGGTCGGATCCGTTTATTTACCTTGATTATTACGGGAATATGATAATACTGCAAAATAAAAGGAATCGGTTCTTTCTAGCATTGAAATACTTGAAGTATTAGATAAACCTGTTTATTTTCTAAAAAAAATAATAGCAACTTCATAATTCATATTAGCTTATTTCTCTTCGTCTCTTTGTTTTTTTTTTTATTTCATATGTTCATAGGCTTGCCAGATGGTCGGAAAAAATGGATATGTACCGAAATTTTTCGTCCTGTACCGTCCACTAATTAGGCTTTACAATTTCGGATTCCGAACACTTACCAGTTTTTTCATAAAGAGGGTTTTTCCAAGAATTTCGTTCCCTTAATGTGTCGTAAATAGTAAGTTTTTTTTCAAAAAGTCTTGTAGTTTTAGCAGACAATTTAATTGAATCTATAAAGCTGTCTTATCGTTTTTCGCTTTACAATAGAATGAAGCAATTGACAGAGAAATTATAAATACATACATCTGGCAACAGATACATATGATACTAACCAACATAATTTCCAATTACTAATTTTAAATTAATACAAAATATAAATCCATTATTTGAAAACTTTCTCTATAATTTTAAACGATTTGTGGTATGGCCACAAGGAAAAGATAACAAAACTCAGCAAGAAAGCATTACCAATAGTTACAATAAATGTTGCGTCCGCAGTCTGGTTAGGGGTCCACTGGATTCAGACCACGTACGGAACACACGTAAGCGTCTGCTCCGCATTATTGATACAAATATTGATATCAATTGTTTCGGACAAGGAGATACAGCGTGGCAATGGATAATACTTATGGTTTTGGGGCGTTACGATTCGCTTTTGTGAAGCCATGAAGTTATTGGAGGCGTTTTTTTAGTCATTGATGTCTTAATAAATTTATATTATTTTTGTGTGTAAAAGTATAAATCTTCACGTTTATATTATAGATTTATATCGATTATGATAATACTAAAATGTATGTCTGTATTAATTAAATAATATGTTCTGTGATTATTTATTTAGTCATGGTTAATAATTATGTATGCTGTGATGGAAAACGTTTTATGTTCAAAATCAAAGTATACTTTATTTTAAGGCTCTCATGAGCACTTTTGAATCAATATACAAAAAAAAATTGTTTTTACATTAATAAGAAAGCTACCACAAAAAATAATTAAGAATTGCTACAGTGATAATTTTGATTGAATCTTTGTAATACGTACAAATAGTTGTTGTTTTAACACGTATATAATATATAGGAGTAAATTATATATGCCTACTTAGTTGATTACAATATTTAATCAAATATTTTTTATTATTATCAAAAGATAGAGAGAGATATATAAAGAGTAGTAATTTTTATTGACAATAAGAACAAGACAACTTCTTTTAATTCGGTAGGTATTTTTTAAATAGATGTTTTATTTATAAAGGGAAGCAAACATTAATCATTAAATGAATTAAAATTACATTCCGTAAAAGCCAATTTGTTACCAACGATTTTGCTGATTCATTAATAACTTAAAGTTTGTCCATTGTCATCATTATCAATTCGATTTTTGTTTTTTCTCCGTCCCTAATAAATACGATGTCGAATTCTTAAAAAAAGACATTTTTGATTTATTACTTCTCAGAACATACAATTACAAAACAATGATTTCAGCTCAATACATTGTTGTCATTGTGTAAGAGACAAATAAAAACGTACTTTAAAGTAATGGTTTTTCTTCTTTTATTCAAAATACTTTAGCAGTTAAAATATTGTAACTTATTTTATTCGTATCTAGTAATATTTTGTGATGGGTTTATATACCTGTTACTACCAACGGTTTACTGTTAATTTATTATCATTTGTAGTGTTTTTTTGCACTGACTTATTTCGTAAATATTGTCAATCATACCCAGAGTTATGTTTTCGAGTTATCGAATATATTTCCTAAAGCGGCTAATTTGTGTAGGGGATCCCATGTTTACTAACGTTTTCTGTGTACATTGTGTCTGTCTATTTATATCGTAGGTTGTTCAACCCGTCAGTTGTAGTTTAAAGAAGGATTGAAACTAAAATCATTTTAAAATACATTCTTTTTTTAACTAAAATATGCTTCACATCTATGTGTGATAAAAGGTTATAAATTGTATTCAAATAATAGAGCGATTGTCATATTTCACGGCAATTAACAGAATAGCAGTTTTTACGCGCAAAAAGTTACGAAAATGTATTTTGGATTTCTGGTGCGATTGATAGGTTATTTTGTGCATACAAAAGGTTATTTTGTAAAAAATAACACAATCGCCACGTTAAATGGTATCTATGAATAAAATATAAAGCTTGAAATTGTTTAGGTTTTGAATTGGTTTAAACATTCTAAACTATTCGTAAATTGCTGGAGTTTTAGGTCGATTTGTTACAGTCTCTATTCAAGAATTTCGTGACGACCAACCTTCTCAGTCCGTTGAACCAAACACGTTGCAGTTACACAAAAAAAATAAACATCACTCGGCGTCTTCGAAAACAAGTAGTCACTTTATTTTTCTATTATAAATAATAAAAACACAATATTAAACCGATCATTTATCGAAACATATCATAATACAAGTTTTTGAAATCGTAGAGTTACGGAGAAGTTTGGCGCGAATACGAAACATACGTCCGTCGAGCGTGCCGGCCGGCGCACAACTAGCTCGTTGGTTTCATTCCATACAAAACTTTTAAGTCATGGAGACGGCAAAGCTATGTCGCGCCTCTACAACTTACGCACACAACCGCGCCCGACACCCTATGCACAAACACGAGAGCGAGCTTCCAAGTTCACTAAATAAACGGACACCAACACAAATGCGTGCGTACACTGTCTACCCCCTGTTCATGAAACTAGAAAGGGACGGCAATATCAACAATCCATTCCAGCGTTCGAGCGCGAGGGAGACTTCACTACCGAACAGATGTATATCATTTCACGCAGGTAAGTATTGAAAATGTTGGCGTGTATGAGTGAGACGGCGCATAAATTTAGCTTAGGGAAAGCCGGTTGGGCGAGAAAGGGACAGGGAGTGTTCAAGTCACCCACTATACATTCCTTCCTGATACCGGCGCGCCGTCGTACCTTTCGATCGTTCAAGTGGCAGATGAAGCTCTTAGGGCTGTCACTCGATACTTATGCTAATTACTTCTAAACAGTTTACTGTTAGACACGTTAAATAGAGAATGTCGATTAAATATTTATAAAGTAGTTCTGTATATGGTTTTGTTTTTCTTATTTCCGAAACTTTAGTCTTAATAATAGCCGATAAAATGTTTGAAACCAATATAAACATACATATAATTTTTTTTTCATTTATGTGTAATATTTAAATTATATTTATTTTATTATTAACTATAAAATTACCGGTTTTAAAAAATCATTTTTTTATTCAATTAAAATTGTAATAAATAAAAAAAAAAACATAAAAACGGTTTATTTTTTATTATTTGAAACAGCCGGAGTTTTAAAAGTACAAAATGATTGCATTATTTGTAGTTAAATTGATCGTTCAAGCTTAATCATAATATTAAATGATTAGCTTTTAGCATTTTTTGTTGAATATATATCGAAATAATGATGTCACTCAGATGACGAATGTAGGGCAAGCAGCAGCCCTACATCAAGATGTCACAAAGTAGCAGGTAGCGGTGCAAGGTCTGTGAAACACGCGCTTCAAATTTTGGCCGCTTTACAATTTGCATGTGGATATGCCTTAGCGGCAACTACTTTTTTGAAGTGCTCCTTAACCCATGAAGATGTCTGCTTCTATGTTGGCTTTTTGCTTTTTTCGGTAATTAGTTCAGTTTCGTACTTCTGCGGCGAAATTTGATGATGAGATACTTCTGATGTTATTAACTCCTAGTGCGCGTTACTATACTTAATATCGTTTTAAAATGTACTTTGAGTTAATTCTGAAGCTAAAATGCCAAAACATCACGACTAAAAAAATGTGTAGTGAACATAATACTTCACAGCATGATTCTCCCGTGGAACATAATTTTTTGTCGAAAAAATATCTTGGCGGGTATCAGAGAGCGTTAAGCGAAACACTTCTGCGAAACCGGAGCCCCGGCGGTCGTCTGATGTTAACGCATCACGACACCGTATCACAACATACAATATGTTTCCACGTAACAAACCCACGAATTAGTATTATGTTTACACCTCTCCCTTCGACCTCTTTCATTCTCCACGATAAGTGACAGCTGCAAATAAAGGTTCGCTATTCGAAAGTGTAACCGTGAAGTTTTCTAAGGCTGATCAAGTTGCCGTAGTCTTATCGGAACCGACGTGGCGTTTAAAACACAAAAATACACATGTGAAATATGACGTGTTCTTGACAGTTTGACACGGGTAAAGTGTTCGTGATACACTTCATTGACTTTTCGGATCCCAGCATTACCGAGATTTGTATAAAAATCCCAACGAAACTTGTTAAAGGTATTACCTATGGTATATTGTATTATTACCTTACACGTATTTTAGACTAAGCTACTCGATATATACGTAAAATTTTTAATATATTTTTTGTTTTCCTAATAGTTAAACAAAAATAATCGCTATTTCACTGGGTACATTTTTACTTATACGAGTTTAACATATTAAGCAATTAATTTGATGTAATTTAAATTTTAAATATTTTCGTAAGATTGCGTATTATACTTAATGTATACTTCCTCACTTCAGTCAATTGTTTTGACATAGCCAATCGTCGGCCGTGGAAATGGAGTGAAAAGAGGCATCGTGGCTCTATAAGCGCGAAATAATGACGACGCATTGTTGCGTCTTAGGATCAAGTAAGTCGCTATTATATTTCTTAGAAGGAGCTGCACAATAGCGCACCACGGTTTCGCTGTCAGCGATACAATAAGCAGCTCTTCGTTTATTTTGTAGATGCTTCGGAGTAAGATATATGACAGATGACGTAATGTTACCTGTCTTTGAGACCGACTAGAAAAATATGGTAGCGTTATTTCTAAACTTCCTGTATCCTTTGTATCGGCACTGTGTGCATAGATGCAAGATAATCCTTCACCTTTCTTATGATACGATAGTGTTTTCATAAAAACCTTATAAAATGCATACTTCATATTTACTTACTTTTGGTTTCGTGTTTAGGAAATTAAACATATTTCACTCAGAAATGGAAACGATGAGAGCGTTCAATTTTATAGCTGTACTATAAAACGTCCATGAATTTAGACTGCGAGAAAATCGAGCAAAATGTAAGGCCGCTCGGACGCTGTAGATAGTACTATCGCATAATTCACGTATTTCTATGAATTTTTATGTGGCAGACCCCAATGCACCAGCAATGGAAGTCTGGTTTCCATGTGGTCAAAATAGCGCACCGCGAAGAGAGCCTGTGACATAATGGTGGCAATAACAAAAGTGAGTCGAGCTAACCATTGATTTAGATTTTACGTCGGGCACCAAAAAGAAGAGTACCTTTGTGTTGTATCCGCAAAGTCTGGCTGGATGTCGCACCAAATGCACGTCCGCTATGGAAAGCGCGATGGAATTATTGCGCCGACAGGTGAATACTAAAAGATATTTCTATTGTTGTGAATGCTTGTCTGTTCAGCGACTGTGGAACTTCGTATATATCCCCTTGGACGTATGTAGTTTAACAAGTTTGACTTCATGTAAATGTAGATGGTAAATGCAACGTCACTTTGATCGACTAACCTATTAATATTGGTAACTGGTGAACAACTTCAATTTGTGTTGTGTGGTACGAAATTCGTATTTCCTACTTAATAAACGTCCAAACGCTACCGCCACCGCCGCAGCCTAGCCGAGACTTGACACTAACTTGACGTTTACCTGACGGCGACGCTTAGGACTAAAAATAATCTTCAACTACTGCATATCAAGTATTTTAAAGAAGATGATCAGAATCGTTACTATACATTTAAACATACTGTTATTATTTTCATAATTTTTTGGAATTTCTGTATTTTAAACTAATAACTGTAACTGTACCGGTAAACTGATAAAATGGGTCTGATAAAATTCAATTGATAGATTGATTAGTTGTTAAGACAGTGTGTAATATTAATATCTTAATTAATGTCCAACGCTTTCTTATTTGTGTACTTTCGTATTCTTTTTTTAAGTAATTTTAATATCGTTGATGTATCGTTATTAATATTGCAATTATTACATTTTTGAAATATTCATAATTGTTATTCAATATAAAAAGTCCGAGTAAGTCTTTAAACAGCAGTATAAGTATCAGGTGTAACGGCGTAGGTGAATCTGTAGGTGTAATCAATCAAGTGTCATTGTTATTGTTGTGATTTGTTGCGGCGTCGACTCCGGCCCAATTGAGCGGCCCTCCAGCGACCATTAGTTTGATTAGCTCGTCCGGTCCACGCACGCTGATTGTGCGAACGTTGGGCTTTGATTGATTCCTCAAATGGTATCGTTTTGTGCTTACTTTATTTCCACTGATACATCGATCGCGCGATCTACTTTTCCTTGAAAATAAATGTCTATCCGACTTCCATCTTCATTACAAAAGAAACCTGTTTTATTTCAAAGGTGCCCAGAATATAAACTATTGTATTAATCAGAACCCTAGTGCGTACAATGTCGGTGCAAAGAAAATGTGTTCGGCGGGACCGACATTCCCAACAAATGTAGGCTAGGGTGAATGGAGAAGTGACAAAAACTTGATGGATAAAGGAGAGGTCGAGGCGACAGACCTAAGACCCTCGTGCACGGTGTCCGTTTGAATGACGATGTCATGTTTATTTGGCTTAAAAGGGCGGCTCAGTACTTTAACACTACGACATGTTTCTTCCCTGAGAATAACGCAACGTTCGAATGAGGAACAACATAAATTTTTAAGTACATATATTTTGATCGAACGACCCGGGAAATGGATACTACTAATTAAACTAATTCGTATTACTTTTTCAGTAATAGTACTAAGTAGTTTCAATTTGTGAACAATTTTATTGTTGATTATATATTATAAAATTTTTTTAATTTATTTTTTATGATTAAATATATATATAGTTTCGATCCATTTTAACTAGTTACTCAATCCACGTAGACGTTTTCGGCAAAACTAAAAGGCACAAAATTGAAACTATGTTTAATTTTTGTTAAACGAACTTTGGCGCTAAATTAGTTTTCGTTCAATCCCGGCTACGTGATCGGTTTAAATAATTACATTTTTCCTTTTTATTCGCAGGTCACGGTAGAGATGCGTATCGTTTCGATTGAGGGAGTTTCGTTAAATCGAAGTCGAGCTACAACTCACGAAGTGGACCATCAAACTGTAGGAAAAAGGACAAAACAAAATGTATAAAGGAAATTGCTTCCACAAATCCACTCCTATCTTGGACAATAAACGTGGGACGGTTCGGACGCCCTAATAGCAATGAAATCACGAAACCAAAACTGTCGTACAACGGATTCCGGTCGATATCTGCGGCTAAAGACATTATTGATGATCTATTACGTCTACTGAAAGATTTGTACCATATTTTAACGATGCTTAAAGATATATCGACACGACTGCCCAAAATGAGTTCGTTTCAAAGATTTTTGATTGTTTTATCTGCAAGTATTACAATGTAACTTTATCGATTAAGATGTGTGGAAAAGTAATTTAATCTGTTTATCGCTAGAATCCATTCATTTTTCCAGATGAAAAATTGAATTACAAAAACTAAATGAATTAGCATGCCATGCAAGTAAACGAAAATACGTATTTTGCTTTCGTAATCGGTTCCTCTTTTAATCTTAGTTAGGCATGATAGCGACAATTATCCTCTTAATATTTCTATAAAATACATGAAATCTAGGTGGTTTAGGCAAGTCTAGGCAGTCGTATATTTTAACCGACTTCGAAAAAGGAGGAGGTTCTATGTTCGGCTATATGGATGTATTTTTTTCCATGTTTGTTCACCTATTTTTTTTGCCGTTTGTGGGCCGATTTTTAATTTTTTTTTAGTTTAAAATGGTATACCTACTTCCAGTTTGGTCCCATTGTTACGGGTTGCGATTTGATTGCTTCAATATGATTGCTAAGCAATTTATGCTCGGCACATTACATACTGTGTAGTGGAGCTGATGATACGATACCCGAAGAACTCCTCAATAATTAACAGCTCTGAGTCGGGAAAAGCAACACTTTGTAAATGGTGATAAGCAGTTAACATTAGGCTATTGTAAATTAGGTAAATCACAAACGGTTCCTTACTACATTACACCTTTCTATATTCGTCATTTAAAAGTGTAAAATAAAAACTTTGAAAAAAATAAACCGACTTTTTCAGAACCGTTGAAACTTGTGTTGTTGAAGAAACTTTGAAAAAAATAAACCGACTTTCACCGTTGTTTTAATTCCCTGTTTCAATACTATTACAAACTTAACAATCAGTGGCTTAGAAAAGTTGCTATCATATTGCAATTGTACATCTTTGTAATTTTAATAAGAAGTCAAATTACCAGTTACAAGTCACTGTTAACTCTTAGATATTTCTCATTTTGATAGCGATAGTGTTCTATAATACCATTGGCGCAGTGGGTACCGCAACCGAGACTGCAAATTTTTGTTGTGGTCTAGTTTTATAGGTATATTGACACATAATATCATTGTGGTGTGATACATTACATTGCTTATTGTTTAATATAATGTTTATAATTGTTATTTTATTATTATTAGCATTTTTACGTTTCGTCCTTTTTTCTCATTTTTGTTTTTTTTTTTTTTTTTGGTAAACTGCGTGTTTATATATGTAATTGGATTTGTGATTTTTTTAAAATTATTTCTAGATTCCTTTTTATGAGTCTATTGATATTAATATATACGGAAATAAAATTAACTTTACTATACTTAGTTGTTTCGTCGAGGTGTACTTCTTTTAAATAGTCTATTTAAAAGGGTATATGTATAGTGGGAAATTACGCTGTATACGATGCGATTACGAGTTACTTATGTTTCGAAACATAATTTTCCTTTAAGGTTATAGGCATTATTGATTATACAGCACTAAATTAATACAGATTTACTTCAAGATACACTTAAATTCCAAATTTGATTGATTTTTCCTATAATTCAAAAGGTCATGTTTTATGGACTGCTTTTCAAAACGTTACTTAACAAAAAAAATATGTTTTCCAATCGTAGTTTACGTGATTAACACATTTATATAAACAAACTCTTCCACTTTATATGTATATTATTATAAGTTATAGTGATTTTGATAAGATCAAAATGTAAATTACTTTACAAAACCATTTAATGAGCAAACCTCCTTGCTTTTATGTTGTAAATTATAACTTTCGTAAATGGATTCTCGAAACGACTTCGTTGTGAGTTCATTTAGAATATATATTTTTATAGCCATTAAAACCATATTCATTAAAGAAAGGTATAAAAAAGTTTTCATATTTAATGTTATGGGCCTTAAAGAAAATTACTCGGTTTTCGAATCGAAGTTCACCTTTTTCGTTGTTACGGTCAAAACGTTAACTTATCTTTAATCTTTATCGCGCAGGTTAACTTCTGTTATTAAGAAATAGACCCGATAAATGTCAATAGTTGAGCAAGGACATTTTTTAGTCTTTATAATGAGACATTTTTCTATGTTTTTAACCTTCTACTAAATATCAGTTCGTCGAAGAGTTTCTTCTTACATATTTTTTTTTAAAGAATGTCCAGTAGTCACTAATAATTAGGCATTTATTTGATTCACAGTCGACGTCTTTATTTTTCAACTCTTGTGATACTATATCGTTAAATCTTGTCTCTTCACACCAACAACCCGTTGCTAGGCAACTCTCAAAATAAAATCAAATATAAATATTTATCATTGCTTAATTTTCAAAGTTTTTGGGTGTAATATTCAAAAGGTAAGGTGAATATTTTAATCGTTTCATATATTTATTAGATGAAATTATACACCACCTTATACAGCAAATTGCCTGTCAGATACACTAGAGCCTGGTCAAAGGGTAGAAAGAGTATAAAAGTATAAACAGTTCTCTTTGCGTGCTCAGTTAATTTCAGTTTTTTATCTTGAGCGTCTGATATTAAGTATTCAGTACTACCGGCGTCTTTTAAATAAAAGCTAAATTAATATATTTTTATTATTCACAAAATATTGTTTCAGTACGTTTGTGTATCAAAACGAATAACTTTATGAAGTATAATTCAAAGTTTATGATTATAGGTGATTGTAAAACAAATATTACAGTTTTATTCCTAAGTTTTAGTGGTTCGTACTTTCGGAAAAATTATAACAAAAAATCGTTTTTATAAGGCTCTTGGTTTTTCTTTAGATAAAATAATTTAACAACATATAAAACTTGAAGTCACAAGTTGATAATAAATAATAAAAATAGATAACATTGATATTTTAACTGATAATAGGTGACATTTTATTCCTTATTATTATAAAACTTATAAATATATGTTAAAGTAATAAAAAAATAAACTACATTGATGGACAATAAATACAAAACCGCCTTCACTAAGTCGGTAAAAGAATAATAAATACTTAAACAATATTCTTAGAAGTTCATCGTGCTTAGAAATCGATTACAATAAGCTTTCCCATTCAAAGGCAGTCTAAAGACTTGTTATACTTTAGGAATTGCTAGTTAAGAGTTAGTATTAGATGTCTGCATAAGTTTATGGTAATTCTTAAGGAGTTAGAGACGTGGAGTGGAAATATATTGAACTTCTATATTGTTAACGTTTTATTTATTTTTGCGATAAGAATGCTTAAACGTTACGGTGTGTTCATTTTATAATATAGTATATATTACAAAATGAACACACCGTAACGTTTTTAATATTAAAGAAATAAATAAATAGAAAATTAAGAGTGTTTAGACCCTAACGCAAAAAGTGGGGTATTACAGGATTAACTCGTGTTTTTGTGTGTCTGTCTGTCGCATCGTAGCTCCTAAACGGATGAATCAAAAGTTGAAATAAAATATCATTTACTTTTTAGTGTTTTTTTTATTTTAGTTTATAACATGTTATTAAAAGTTAGGAAATGAAAAAACTTTGAGTAAGTCGTTGTAATACCTCCAAAAAATATGACTAATTTAAAAAAAAATATCTTTAGTAAGGCTGGAAAAATTAACTATTTTATATTTTAATTTTTCTCGCTTAGTAGGCTTTAATAAAGTATCTATGCCAAAGAAATGTTCAACATTTCGACAGATTATTATTCTTGAGTGACACGATTAACACTAGGCCGTGATCCGAACAGAAAAGTTCGGATATTTTACGAAAATCTGTCACTCATAATTCCTAATGCAAAAGGCTGGCTCGGGTTTTGTTGGATGAGCGAAGTGTCAAAGTTAAATTGAATATTAGAGCGAAATGATATCGTCGGCGGAGTTTCGTTGGTTCGCACCGAGTAGTTAATCCGATGCCACAATTGACTTCAAGTTGAATGTACTAGAACAATTGTCTGCTAGTCACATCGCTTATTCATCATAAGTCTCAGTCTGTTCTTGTTTTAAGGACGGCAACTCCTTTGTGTTTGTGCTATAAAATATGTTAAGGTGTCGATTGAAACTTGTGAAGGTGAATATGTCTTTATGTACATATATATCCGAGGCGAAGACTAATGACTGACTATAATTGTACCTCTGAGACTTTATCGTGAGTTATTGAGTTAAGCATAAGTTTTAATGTAGGAACATAGTATTAAAACAGATTTTAAAAGGAATAAATGTTGGTTATGTGTTCATTAAAAATTAAATACACGTCTGTATCTAAAGTATCATAATATCTGGATGCTGATATGCAATACTGTGTCAAGCCACACGAACTTCATTTTGAGAAAATGGCGTCTAAAGATTTCGAACCTATTCTTAACACATCTGTTTGAAGAAACATATATCCATCTTTTCTTTTCTATTTTGATAAAAAGTATAATTAATTTATAGCAGATAGGCTAATAAAGATTTTAATCTAATAAAATGTTTTTCAAATATATTAAATTATTGCATAATCCAAAATATGGAACTTACTTCAATATTCTAAGCATATGATTAAGAAACTTTTTTCCGTACTTATTTAGTTCAAATAACTTGAATTTTTTTTGTATAATGTTAAATACGAAATGCACTATCAGAATACATCAATATCTCTAAATTTCACTTTTTGTGGGTTGACACATTATTGCTTATCAGCATCCATCTCATATCGATCCAATTAATTATATTCATTTTAGAAAACTAAGTTTAAGTAATTTTCGTTGTGTAGTTCATTTAATATTTATAATATACAAGGCCATTTCTTACAATGGGTGATCATGTGATAAAAACAAAAAAGATGTAATATATGCCGTAACCAAGTGTTTATTTAACTGTTTTAAAATTTAACATATTTTTATTTAGAACTGAATCGGCTAACCCAGATCCACTACCTGGTACTGGTGTGGTCTATTCCTAGAGTTTTTTTATCATTCCGGAGGGAGCAGCCTTCGTTTTGATACGTTAAGTTGCAAAGACTGATTAAATTTTGGTTAATCTAACAAGGAACAAAAGTTAGACGAAAAGATTAGGCAAGTAATTAAACGATGAATAGCGTAATAGAATAAATAGAAGCGATCTCTAGACGAAGGGTGCTGTATAATAAAGATGCTAGGATGTTTATTGAATGTCTGAATAAGCTACTTAGCTGCGACATATACAAGCTATTTTGTTATAGAAATATTTTTATGCTATTCAAATGTTTCTCATGCTGATTACAACATCCAGGCTGATTTGCAAATGTTTTATCAACTGTCGAATCCGTGAATGAAAACAAAAGTCAATTAATTCGAAACAAAAACATCCTACTATTTAATCTTCAATAGTAAACTATACTAAAAATAGCAATTTCATTTCTCTCTGTTTCAAATAATAACTAAGTCATTATTTTTTTTATCACAAATGTTATTGCGATAGTATCTAAAGTTGGTCGGGGATGATAATAAAAAAATCCAAGCTTTAACGAGTAAAACTAATAGTTCCATCTATTTGACGAGTATTAAACTCACTTTTTAATTGGAAATTATATAGCTGTTTTATACCTTAATCAAAGTAAATTTTGATTTTGTTATAAGAAAGGAATTAACGATAAATTAATTAGAAAGTTTAGCAGTTGCCTTCAATATAAAGGCATTATGTCCGTCAGAGCCAAGAGGGGCTAGTGGTTAGAACACGTTGATCTCAACCGGTGATTACTGGTTCAAACCCCGGCTAGCACCGCTAGGTTTTTAAGTGCTAAATTTGTGTTTAAGTTCATCTCGTGCTCGGTGGTGAAAGATAACATCATGAAAAAACCTGCATATGCCGACAGAAATTTTGATATATCCGCCAACCCGCAGTGGAACAGCGTGTTGGATTAAGCTCTAAACATTCCCTTTAATAGGAGAGGAAGCCTTTGCCCAGCAGTGGAACATTTATCTTTCATTTTATCAATCACATGAAAAATGTATTAAAACTTATTATTTTTAACGTATTATATTGTATGTAACATATGTTATTTAAAAATACCATCCGCAAATGTATTTAGCTCTGTTATTAGAATGGCTAACATCTTGACAACAGTTAATAATACAGACCTTCTCCTAATACAGTTACTAACGTTAGTAGCATAGATATGAAAACTCGTTTGTCGTCCACAATTGACTAGGACAGACGGTTGACGGGAGGCTAATAGTCATGATGCAAGATTAACTCCCCGCAAACAAATCGTCCCCTGCTTATTGCCTGTATTCCGTACGACGACAACTCAAAGTATGATTACTCAATAAGATATACCGTTAAGGCGTTCGCACACAGGACGCGTCTTTGACGGTTTTAAGCTTGTTTTTACCACACTACCGAAGTAGAGTTATGTTTTTTGAGCGTATGTGAGTATGTATTTTTCTTTGGCACGTTCGACAGCTGTTACGCGAGAAATACCGATTTTTAATACCACTTATCCGATTTCCATCAATGAAAAGTTACATAATGTGTATAATATTTGGAACACTTCTTATGGCGATTAGTTTTTTTTTTAATTTTTTTATGTGACTAAAGTCATGTTTCACGTTTGTTCATATAGCTTGACGTCAATGTTACATGTTTGATACGAGCATACAATTATGTATATGCGCATAAAATACTAGGTTATACTCGCCGAAAATACGATTGATGTGAAGTCACTTTTAACAAATTAGCTATGCAACTAATAATAAAGAATTGATTTATATTTTTTTAAATAAATTATTAATTTGTGTTACATATTTATTATACCTGTCTTGTAAATTGTTTATACCGTGGTTGTATCGGCTATTTAAAAATGATTTATAATAATTCGAATTGAAACGTCAATAATTATAGTTATAGAAGTAAAATAGAATTTGTATTATAAAATATAAAGTGTCTCACAATCAACTGCCCTCATTACCATACCCAGTCCGGAAACACACAAAACAAACCACGACAAACCCGTATGGCCTATACAAATATTTGTCGCTGGCGGGGATCGAACTCACGACCGTCAGCAGCGATAATCAGGTAGTTCGATAATTAACAACAATTATAGAAAATAATAAATAATGAATTAAATGTCTAAAGCAAATTCCTCAAGAGTAGTTTCTAGTTATGACGCATTTAATTATAACATATAGGCATTAAAGTTGCGCTGAAAATTTGATTTAAGAAAGAAATGTGTCTGGAGAAAGAAATAAGTAGTCATGTTTATTTTATTACTCATTATATATTATTCGATTTGTATGTTTTAAATGTATTCTTACCACTTTTATAACTTTAAGACTTAAAATACCGAAAAAACATACTTTGCTTTTGACTTAAATAAATGTTGTGTTTAAAAAAAACTAAACAGTAGAACTGAATATGGGTCATCTGTATGGACACGAAATTGTGTACAAAGAACACTTTACATTATTTTACTTACCCTAGTTTCCACTGTCGTATAAAGACGAAAGCAGGCCAGAATATCTTAAAAATAACGCATGGAATGTTTTCTAAGCACTGTTTCAAAAGGCAGAGATGAGCGCTTACCGACACCTAGCCTGTTTACATTTCTTTTGAAATAATGTCGTACTTATGACGTCTTACTTTATAGCACATATTAAACTTGGAAACGAAATGGTCTTTATGCAGGTTTCTTCAGTTATAATAGCGGTTCATATTTAGAACTGAAATCACACTAAAAGTTTGGAGGCGTATTTAAGAAGACAAATAAGTCATATTCATGCTAAAATTGTACTTTAGTTGTCTAGTAACAGTCTGTAAATAACCCACTGCTGGGCAAAGGCCTCCTCTCCTATTAAGGAGAAGGTTTAGAGCTTAATCCACCACGCTGCTCCACTGCGGGTTGCGGATATACATGTGTCAGGATTTCTTCCGGCACATGCAGGTTTCCTCACGATGTTTTCCTTCACCGCCGAGCTCGAGATGAATTTAAAAACTAATTTAGCACTTGAAAAATCAGTGGTGCTAGCTGGGGTTTGAACCCGCGATCATCGGTTGTGATCGACGTGTTCTAACCACTAGGCCATCTTTAGTTGTCTATATACATAATAATACTAAAATGTTTTTGGATTAGATGCGTCATTATAAAGATCATTTTCTGTCTAATGACGAAAAATAAGTAAATATATCAAAATTAATGTTCTCATTAAAATTCCCGATTAACAGTGTTACGTTACTAATTATATACAAAGCTGAAGAGTTTATTTGTTATTTAAACGTATAAATTTTATGAACTACTATTTAAATACGAAAATATTTCTTAGGTTTATCGTAAAAACTGGAAGGCTATATTATATCCCCCTATAACATATAAAAGCAGGGCAGTGAGTTAATGTAAGCACTGAAAACTTTAACGTAAGTATAACCTTGGGGCATAGCTTGTAGTTAATACAAAACAGTCACTGATGCAACGAAACTGATAACTGTACTAAGAAATTGTAAAATATTAATTAGATTCGGTCATTTCTATTGTTTAGGTGGAATTAGTGACTTTTCCCTGTGGTATTAATTAGTGGTTTTATTTTAGTGAACACACCAACCTTGACATGAAATTGCTTTTTATTTTTGGTTAGACATTTAACCTACGGGAAGGTGAAGCGAAAATGTGTAATTGTGTAATAAACATTTTGAAGTGAGCCAATTAATTTTACATTTAAGAATATTTTAATTAATTTAAATACAAAGGGTTTTTATAGAATGATTTATAAAGAGTTTATATCAAGAACATTAAATAAGATAACATTTTAATAGGCAAACAAACAACAAATACTACCTTCAATCACATTTTGTATTCATGTATAAGATAATTTAATACAATAGCAATAAAAATATTAAGAAGTAAGTATTACAATTTC
Source organism: Hypolimnas misippus (assembly GCA_037950945.1). NCBI lineage: Eukaryota > Metazoa > Arthropoda > Insecta > Lepidoptera > Nymphalidae > Hypolimnas > Hypolimnas misippus. Next base: position 7,881,345 of record JBBEEQ010000019.1, read on the forward strand.
TTATGGAAATTAAAAGGCTAAAACCTATAACGAACGGCTAGACTATATCTATACATTTTATTGATACAAAATGTAAGATACCAGTATTAAAGATTAAATAATCGGCGAGCGATTCTGAGGCAGCCCACGTCCAATTAGGGTCCGGATCCCTTGAGACCAGGGATCATATCGTATACCTCGACCACTGAAACGTGTTCCTACGTAATACGTTCCTCTCCGTATTTTTCACGATCTTAGAGATGTACTCTTTAAAGAATTCCGTATGTGTATCGTGTACGGTTATAGGTGTGATTACTATATTTCGATTTATTAATTTATTATTTTTAGCAAGTCTTGATACAAAATAAATATACAAATATTTTAATTGGACTGTGCCAAGTGATGTTTCCGTATGAGGTCAAATGTTGCTTACATAACAATCTATTAATATCGGATGTATTACCTCTTAAATTAAATATTTTCACAGTTCACCTTATGAGTTCATAATCTATGAAATGGTAAATAGTATTTGTTTACATTAGAAATCATTTGTTGTCCTTTCTTTTCTTTATGTTAAAACATATAAAAGGGGAATCATGTTTGTTTACGGCTTCGTCTGCGTTAATGAAGAATTTATTAACCGACTTAAAAGCAAGGAAGACTCAATCCGTCAGGGACTTTTTATGTATGCTCACCGATTACTCGCAAAGTGCTTGTCTGATTTAGTTAATTATTTTTGTATGAAAGGTCATTTTTCCATATTGGTACAATTAAATTTTCATCAAAATCGATTCAGTAGTTTGCTTTTAAAATCAAAGTAATTTGTAATAAGTATGTCACTCAAATAAACGTAATTACGTATTTTGCTCTCGATTTCGGACTCCTTTTTTTTAATTTTGTTAAATTAATTAAAATTACTATTAGTTATATCTTAATATTTGATACCTGTATATAAACAAATTGACTCAGGTACGAATTAGAGTCTATTAAAAACTACTATTAGGACTAAAAAATAACATGTACTATCTGATTATAATATTATAATTATGATATTTTACTAAATAAGGTTTACAAATAAAAAATACAATATAGATCGTAAGCGCCCAATGGTAGCAAGAATGCTAGCAGAATTTTTCTTGTTTTTATTTTATTAGAAGAGAATTAAGGATAATAATTTATATGGATAAAAAATATTTTCGCAGAACGTTTCGTCGTAATGAAAATACCGGTGAAGGCTGTAAAATATTCACATACATAAAATTACATTCTTTATTCCATGGTCATACAAAATAAAAACATTTGAAGAGCGGAAAGGTTGCTTCGGTTTTAGCGCAACTCGTAAAGTAGACGAAACATCGCCGACGTAAAAGGATGTAACAAGGATCACCTTTGGCGAAATTCAAAGTGACAGGATTACAGAAATAAGGTTAAGAACAGCATTATTTAGTTGGTTTTTTGTACCTCAGTGTTTGTTACCTTTTCAACACAATATCCGCCTATTTTAGTGTAGGAACATGATTTTAAAAGATATTTAAACACAGTAGAGATTGTACCTAGTAAAATGATACGATTGTTTATTAGTGCTAAAAATGGCAAAGCGATGTAGTTGTAATTTGCAAAATATTGTTTTGATTTTAAGTTTGTTATTTTTGTCGTAGTTAATTTTATTCTTGCGTGTAAATTATACAAAACCGTCATAATAAATTTTATTCAATAGATTTTGTTTGAAATATCTAAAATATCTTAAAAAAATATTTTGTTTAAAAAATTTTTGTTTAATCAATGATTTCAAAATAAGTTAGTTATTCATCCATCAAAACTGAACATTCTGCAGTATTATTTATTTTCAGGAACATGTTTGATGTTGTCTCGATTATCAATTTTTGATTCGATTGAAAAATCGACGAGGGAATTCATATTCCAGCGATTACCTTCAACGCCGAAACAAATAAGATTTCCAGCGTTATAAACATCGCGAATCGCGCGTTAACATCAAAGCGACGTTGCAAGACCCTTCTCGTTACAAAACTCATTACAAGACGCCAAATAAGAAGTCGTAAAGCAACCTTTCTTCAGAGCCCATTACGCTATGCCAAATGATATTTTTTTTATTCGTATTTAGCATCGTTTACATGGGGCGGTCCCATTGCAAACACGACCCGAGTTTAATCTCTGTCTTGCTTTATCTCGGAGCCAATGAGAAGAAAACTTTATTTTGTGCGTAAACAAGGGTAATCGACTCCTTTTTCCACGCAGACGGTTTCGTTTAGAATGATATTGAAAGGTCAGGATGGGCTGACCAGAATTCGTTACTAGTATGGCCTATTGATTGTATAAATAACGACCTGATTTATTACTAGCTTATAAAGTCTATTTTCTTTTAATATAAAATTGAAATATAATATATTCATACATATTAAATTGTTTTACATTACGATGGTAACAATGAGAATAATTTATCAATGTACAAAAGATTTGGTTCGATTGACATATTACCAAATTTTCTCTGGAAAAATTGTTTAGGCTTTGTTCAAATCGCTGTTTTGTACTGATTATATTTTTATGATAAAAGACAAGAAGAAATCATTTCACATCTTTATGATAACGCTTAGGTATATATTTTTACTACACAATTTAGCGCGTTAGTAAAAATGATGGATACTCAAATAAATATTTTTAAGACAACAATGTATATTTTAATTATAATTTTCAAGAATTGGTATTATCAGATTTAAATGCTATTAAGATTCTCCAAGAAAAAAAAAATAGCTCTTCCAGCTAATTTGAACTTATGACTTTGAGATTTTTTTTTCATAAAATGTTTTTTTCCATTATCCTTAATGCTAAGAAATCGTAAGAAGCTTATTCGCTAATATAATATCCAATTTCAATACATACTCGAACACTTAAATAAATTCTTCCGAAGTAGGCCGTTTCATAAGTCTTCTCTACAACTGATAATATTTCAATGTACGCGGGAAAATATTGAATTTCCGAAAACGGCCATGTTTCAATAGATGGTACATATGTAAAGCTTCCTTCGTGTAAACAAACGTCAGATACGTTTGTATTTTAAAGAAACATAATAAAGTATGTAACAGTTAAGTTACTGTGTTACTTGGTTGAAAATTGAATATGTAGTCACGTTTAAATTTTCCCGTATAAAATGTCTATGAGCTGGCTTGTAGGCTTAACTACCAATCTAGTAAATAACATTGAAAGAAATCTCTGAATTTTCACGCGAAGAACGTAAAAAAATACTTTTTAACTCTTGTATAGATCAGGGCTAATCAAGTAGCGGACCGCACTTATGATCCGGACCGCCGGCATATTTTATGTAGACCTAAAGTAAGCTGTGAAAAATATACCAGAAGCTAAATTGTGTAAGATTTAGATTCTATTAAAAATTAATTTGTGTTACTTAAAGAATTAAAGTTAGTAATTACAATAGCCTGCATCAATTTTATTCTAAACTTCAGACAGTATTACAGTATTTAGATATACAAGTTTATTATTTGATGATGCAAAAAGCGGGTAGAGAGGGTGATGGCTTAAACATTATCTAATTTGAAGTAGCAAAGGACCTCGCCGGTTATGAGATTTTAAAAAACGGACTCTAAATGATACGAATTGATGATCCCTGCAATACATGTCTATTTACCATACAATATCTTATATGGCCGTAAGTACACAACTACGTTGCCCAGATAAACAAGAAATAGTATAGATCTTTTCTATATCTTTTCCTAAAATGTTATTACAACCGCCATAGTATTTTATCATCAAAGAAAAGCGTCGCGAGAACGCTTCCTATGACCTGTTTGCATATGGTTACTTTAAGGTCGTTATTCTTTATACCTATTGTATATTACGGTCTATCGATACGACTTTCATGTGATCCTATTTGAAGCGTATATTGAATATCGGAAACGTATTTGGGGTTGAAATGAGATCTCTTCCTATTGTTTTCGAGGCTCCACTTGATCTCTTACGTTAGAAGTTTGACGGCTAATTTCCTTTGTTTTTTTGTGATGCGAAATCGCGGTATTATTGATAATTTTTTGTTTTCGCTATACTTATTATTTATTTTATTAAAAAAAAAATAATAGTTGCACTTTTGTTTGACTTACATTTGGATGCTGATTAGCAATAATGTGTCAACCCACAAAAAGTCAAATTTGGAGATATTGATGTATTTTGATAATGCATCACCTATTTTACATTATAAAAAAATATTTTAAGTCATCTAAACTAAATAAGTACGGAAAAAAGTTTCTTAATTTAATGTCTCAAATTTCGAGTGCGTTCCATATTTTGCAATTTATACAATAATGTCAAATATTTGAAAAACTTATTATTAGATCACACATTAAATATATCATGTGCTTTTAATTTATTTATACCTTTTATTAAAATAGAAAAGAAAAGATGGCGATGTACGTCTTGAAACAAATTGATTACGGAAAGGTTTGACATCTCGTGGCTTGACACACTATTGCTTATAAGCGTCCATTTATTTGATAGTTAATAATAGAAATGACAGTTATGTTTTTGCACAGCAAAGGATATTTTTTTTTAAATTGACATGTCATTACGTTAAAGATCATAATCAGCAAATTATTTTTTCTTAATCTAAAATGTAATACAACATAGTCTTGGATTTAGTTGTAAATATATAATTACTCATCAATCATTGCACATGCTTTACAAATTACAAATACCTATTCAAGACATTAAATAGAATTAAAATTCTAATTTAGGAAATAGATTTTGTAATACCAGACAAAGAAAACTACTCTGAAAATTGCGTCAGTCGATATCCCAATAAAAACGTCTATTTCGACTAAAATATATTACTGAAACTTATCTAATTTCATCTAAGTAGTTTTCTTTTAAAGGAAAAACTTTCATGACTACAGCCTATTAGCTAAATGTCCAATAAAGAATGGACGTATGTTATAATTTTCGTGTATTGTTTGCGACAGAGAATAACAGTTATTCGTGTAAAGGACGTTAATCATCGCTGCTTGCGTCCCGCGAGACACGGGACTTTCTGCCGCAAAGTGGATTTTTCCCTCATTTCCTCGAGGACATTTTTGTTTCCGACTCTTGAATAAAACTGAAATGTTATCAAGCAACACCATTCCACCAGAAATAGCTCGGTTACAATGCGGTAGCGCTTTTTTTGTGTCTTAACATTACCGTTATCTACTTTATTTGTGTTTAGCATGATGTATATATAATGCACAAATATACCAGTTCTTTTAAACACAAATTATTTTGAAAACCATAAATCTATATTGATTTAAAATTAAAATTTCATTTTGTAAAATATCTTGGTTTAGTTCTATGTATAGATGCAATGGATATCAATCATTAAAATTGACAAGTCATGTAATTTTTTTATTTATAAGCTGCGTGTATGAAGTCTACCCACTTGACAGCCCAGAATACACATTTCCTCATCAGTCAATCAGGCGTAGAGCGCGCGTCATTTGTTTCAGCGTCAAACTTTCCCCACGGCGACCTCACAAACAACAAAGTGCTTGCAAACAAACGAACATTTTAAAAGTCACCCTAATGGTTAGGGTTGTTTTTAACTACAAAGTACATAAGCCGTAATAAAAACAAATTCGCAACATTTTAGAGCTTGAATTATACCGAAAATAATTTTCTACGCGTTTTATGTAGTTTTATTCTAATGAAACTTAGGCGAGGTTTAGTACGACCCTTGTTATATTTAATATTCAATTAAGAATTATCTTACGATTACTATATAAATTTAATTAAAAAAAAACTTGTATCATATTATTAGTACCTACCTACAAACCATATAAATAAAGCAGCTCCTTTGCAAGTTGTTTAAATGAATTTGCAATATTGTTGCGCGAGTTAAATTCGAGATGAGAACTTTGTAATTTCTGTCTTAGCGGGCAAATTAGTTTGGGCCAAAGTCAAGTGGCTGTATCTTTTATGTGAAGACTAAAATAAATTTGAAACAATGTAGCCAAAATGTGAACGCGAAGCTCACAGAATGTCGGGCGCAATTAAACTGTTAAAATCAATCCCCATCGTAAAACTTAAGCAGAACCTTTTTGTTATTTCAAATTAAATTTTAAATATTAAGTTAGTTCGTAAGATTCGTCAAGTCATTACGTTAAGTCGTTCGTCATTACTTTAACTTTTAATTACGATCTGTAACTATTAATTTGTAAGACAAATGACGCAGTATGTATTGCTGTGAAATAAATGTACACATTATATAACAATACGATTGTTGAGGCTATTTAAGAAATACACTGTTTTTGGATAAAGGCATTTAATACGTTTTGTATTCCTACAATAAGTACTTACTTCCCTTACACTTTGAACTGAAATTTCTCGAAATTAGAATTTTGCGACATATCTATCACCTTCATCCATTCATGTTAAAAACTCTCGTTATCAAAACATGGTAAATCTAATTGTGGCAAACTTAATGAGCGGTAGTTTTCGATAATATCCCTTATAGCTTCTTAATTAATTGAAGTGAAGTTATTAAAATCATTGCACAAAGAAATATAAGGCGTATAAAAAGTACAATCTGATTCTATTGAAGATAAGTGACATCCGCATCGTTTCTCGCTTGCATGCCAACTTATTGCAAAATAACAGGCAATTTCATCTCACGGTAAGACACAAAGCCCTCTTGTAATAAGAGCGTTCAGCTTATCACGTGCCTCCACTGCGTGTTGGTGAAAGAATTTAAAATTTCCCACACACATTTTACGTTCAGCATGTTAGCGTTTTTTTTGTTTGGGTATTTCGCTTTTAATTTTTTCGAAACAGCGCCTTTTTATAATAATTAAAAAGTAACAGAAAGCCTACTTCGAAATAGTATACTTTGTGAATGCGTTAAAATTTGAAGAGTTAATATCAAGATAATTATGATAATAAAACCAGATGTATTTAAAAATATTTTAAGGTTGTTTTATATTTGTTAAAAAATTAGCTGAATCGCTTATTAAAAATATATACACGGTTGAATTACACTTGTAACTTATACTCTTGTAACTGATATAAGAATCTCTGTAACTTGGTAACAGTTACCTAAGTACAAAGGTAGGTGTAGAAAATACGTTCATAATTTATGTAAATTTGATGACCGTCTATAAGTAAAAATTAAGTGTAATTGTTGCTTAAGAATAATTCGTAATAATAAAGAGAGCTTCTACATGGTATAAAGTCGATAGATATATTTTAGCGCCCAATTATTTTATTATAATCAATAATTAGAAAAATTCCCAAAAGGTACTTACTGAGACTACGACCATTACTACGCATAAATATCAATACACCCAAAACATTCTATTTCTATAGTTGTAATATCTACAGATATCATTTTATTAATTTCACAATAACTTATATTAAACATTAAACAGCATACATATGTAGTTTTTAAATGAAATTCGAGCAGCACTATCGGTTCCGGATGCGGCGGGCAAATAACGACCGCCAGCGTCCAACGTATGAGTGCACACCATTTGTCCCCAACATGTTACCATCTATACTTTTAATTGGCACCCGTAGATCTACTGCCCTATTCGCCGGGCATGTTGATGTGTGGAACAAGTTCATGAGGCAATTCCTACCATTCGTTTTAGTGATATATCTGCTTTGAATGCCGTTGCGAAGAGTGATCCTATTTGTTACTAAACTGGAGCAGCCTTTTTTAAAATGTGGGTTGGGAATTTAGTAGTATCCTTTATTTTGACTAAATAAATAGTTAAATAACTTCATCTTTACTAATATTATAAATGCAGGTAATATCAAAAATGTTTCGAACGATAGTTTATTTATTGAGAAAGGCTATAGGCTATATTATATCATGCTACAACTCATAGGAGCGAAGTAGTAACTATGAACGCGAGTGAAATCGCACGGGACAGCTAGTGGGTGTATATATTTCATTGCTGAGCGTGTCCCTATTCTTCTATTAAGAATAAGTATATCACAACCAACCTATATCTAACACAGAATTTTTTCTCCAACGTGTTGTTTTTATGATGTCTTTTATCATATTGAATCTATACTTAATATTATAAATGTAAAGGTATGCGAAAGTTACTCAGTCTGCCTATTCGTTACGTCTTCATGGCACAACCGCTGAACAAATTTTAATAAATTTTCGTATAGAAATAAATTTTACTTTGGAAAAAAATAAGAGATAACTTGTGTCGCCAAAATAAAATGAGAAGGGGGGTTATATGAGGGATAAAAGTTTTACGCAGGCATAGCTTATTAAATAAATTGCAAAAAAATCACTGTTGAAAAATTTAGTGTATATAAATTCGATATAACTACCATGGTTAACTTTAAGCATTTAAGGGCCATTCTGTTTTTCATATAAAAATTGAATCATATGAATTGGGATACAAAAATATCTACATATAAAGTATATAAGAGTAGGAAGTATAAATAAAAATAACATACAATAGATTACCAAAGTAAACATGTAAAAAGACGACAGAGGCAGGAAAAAATATTCGATGATACGAGTACTTAAAGAGGTTCTTGATAATAATATTTATTAGAACTGTATGGTTTAATTTGCCTGTATTGGCCGTAAGGATATTTGTTGTGGTCTGGGTGTTTTCCGAACACCGACACAGGATCTTGAGATTCTAATGAGGGTTTTATAATGCTTTTTTTATTATTGATTCACTATTTTATCTAGAGTTATTTGATATTTTAATAATTAAATGATAAAAATCATTAACAGTGAACCACTTATTACTACTATTACTAATATTTACTTTATTTAAAATACAAATGTTTTTTTTTTTTGTATTTTTATTACATAAGTATATAAATTAACTTAATATATGTTTTGTTTTTATAACTTATACACTTACAAGTTAATAACGAGATAATAAAGAACCCTTTACTGTATTATAATTTCGTAAATATTTAAATCCGTAGTACTGTGCTTAGTAGCTGTAAGCCCGTGTAAGTCATTTGTTAACCTAAAATGTGTAATATTTAATTACCTATGTACGAATAAGCGGTAATACGATTACATCGCTCATTGAGAATAAAAAATAATAATAGAAGTGGCATATGTTTATAAACTTTCTTAGGCGATAATTACATTTGTAAGTTTTACTGTTGTAATTGATATAAAACAATCATGTAACCTAGAAACAGATACTTCGTAAGTACTTACGAAAGCTGTGAATGGCAAAAATAGGCTGTTATAGGCATTGACAAATAACTTATGTACAGAATGAAAGTCTGTAAGCTAAAGTTATAAGTGTAATACTCGTCTTACAGTACGGTAATTGTAACTCTTTAAAAATTTCATTAATTGTGATATTTAAATATGTTCCATTATTTTATTAATAAAATAATAATGACCATTGAAGAATATATTTTACTAATCAACATATATTAACACAGATTTATAAGAAATAATATCACGATTTTATCCAGTTGATACCATTTTTATTTTGTTTATTCTCAAATCGTGATACCACCACCACGTGATCTGAAGCCATAAATCAAGCATTAACTCAAAGGTCATGTCACCAGTACGTGTGGATTTTTTTGGACTTGTCCCGCCCATTACGAATTTAACGAGTTTGTAATAACATTACAATACATAGGTTTTCTTGATTATTTATTAAACTATACTTTAAAGCTTCTTGTATTAAAATGAGGACTCTTGATAACTCTCAAACTTAAAATTGTCACGATTTTGTTAGCCTATAGTTTATTTATACCCCGAACGAAAATCACAAATTTTCGAACAATTTTTTTCAGTATAATTTTACATTATAAAAAATGATTTAGTTCAATCATTCAATCGATAATTTCTTATTTAACTCTTGTGTGTGGCTAGGATGTCACGACTAACGTGATAATTTTTTAAATATATCTTTATTTATTTTATATTTTATTATGGTAAGCTCTCTCTGCAATTGAGTATGTTGTGCTATGAAACCTTTTTGTTTTATTATATTATTTAAGTGTTTAGTGTGTTGGTTTTTTTTTTTAAAAAAGGAAGGGGGTTGACGTCTGGATGTCTAAAGGGAGACGTTGATTTTTATCTTTAATTTATCGGATTTAAAATAATATAAGTTGCTGTATGTTGTATGTAAATGGCTGCATGGTCATGTTGTGCAGCAACTGACAACCGTTTCGCTGCATGATCTGCCGTCGAATTACTAACAAAAACGACACAGGAGCCTTACTGCGTAGACTTGGTGAGAGGACTCATTGACAAGATTCTACGGACCCGGCCCTGAAATCTGTTTTCTGGATAAGCTACAGAAATTTGACTTTTGTGAATAAATATTTTGTTACGTATTCTCGTGTAGTTTGGAATTCTCATGCTCAACGTAACAAGGAATACGTCATATTTGTCTGCTAAATAAGATAAGTAAAGAAAAATAGACTATACAGCTCATATACGGACTGGTTCGACTCCACTCTCACAGAAGATCGGCGTGAAGTAATGAGTAGTGATTGAGACATCCGGAAGTCTATCCTCTTTACAACTTTCTTTCCTTACTTCCTATTCGTTTGCATTCCTTATTTAATTTTAGGCTGGCAACGCATTTGTAGCTCTTCTGGTGCTGCAAATGGCCACGGGTGACCTTGATCACTTAATATTAAGTATCCCGCCTGCTCGTTTACCAGTTATTATTTACAAAGCAGAAAAAATAATAAGAAAAATAATTTTATTTAATAATGTTCACGACTACTTTGAAGTAATAAAATAATACGTTCATTAGTATGCCGTCGGCGAGCTCTTAATTGCATCTGTTTTAAGTTCGTGACTTACATTGCAAGTTTTATAAATGTTACTCATTTAGATATGAGTGGTCTTTGCGTCGATGTATAATATCCGAAAGCGGAGAGGCTTTCGGATATTATACATCATTAGGCTTATATCAATAAAAATCCAGACGAAAGTTGACAAAACTGTTTTAAACAGATATTAAATAATGGACCCGAACCCATTTCCCTCTCAAGTTTTAATTATTGCCGCGACTCATTCCCAGAGAAACCCGACAACGAGAACAATTCCGAATCCATTCAATTATTCAAACTTTTAATTAATATTAATAGGAGCTCTCACTTTCAAAAGAAAGAACATTGGCGGCAGATAAAAACTCCTTAGAAATCTGCGTTACTTGCAGCTGCGAACTGCGAAATTAATGCGAATACAATAAGCGTCCGAAAATAGATGAGGAGACGCGAATAAAAATTATTTCGGTATGGTTATTAGTGGTCGTGGTGCCGGAACAAAAGCGCGTCGGTGTGGGTGCGCGTCCGTAATAAACGTCACGACAGCAGAGATAGGAAATTAAACGAAACTAAAACGAAGTCTTGCATCGGAGGGAGGAAGTTCGGGGGACCGTGCTTCAAGTTGAAAAAAGTAAATTAGGAACGGACGCCCGATTTGTTTACCTTGCTGTGAGCGACAGGTCAAACGTTACTTTTTTTTCTGTCAAGTTAGTTAGGACTAACTTTTATGCTATCTACGTATTCGTTGTCTCCAAGTGATTATTTTTCTAAAATACGTCTATCGGTAACTATACTTGAGAGTCAAATATTAATAGCCCTTTCGTAAAAACTCATAAACATTTATTGAATTTTTATACTTATATCATGGTGTCCTACCTTTTGGTAAAGGCTCTATGACTACTTTGATTGCGTCGACTGCCACGAGTCCGGAGAGGATCCACAGCAGAACTATACTTCGTATGGGTTTCGTTACTTCGTCCATCTTCGATTATCTAGGTTTTATACATCGCAAACCTGAAACAAAATTTTAACTTATTAACAAAATGTTTTTTAAGTAATCGACGTCAAAACATAATACGTTTCGTTTACTTTGATCAAATACTTATTCCAGTTATATTAATTTTGAAACCAAACTAATAAACCAATTTTGATGAAAATTTAAAAAAAAACACTTAAAAAAAAATTGGTTTAGCTGTCTTCGAGTGAGAAAAATGCACAAAAAGTTCCCGAAGAACTGGAAACCATTTCTTCCTTAAATAAATAAAAAAGTAATTTTCAGTATGTTTTTAAAATAGATTCCTATCAAAAAAATTAAAACAAAAATAAATGTTTTAAACAGAAGAAATTATTTCTGTAAGTAGATATTAAAAAGACGAAAGGCTGTCCCATTACATTTTTAACTTAATCCTTTACTTCAAAATAACTGTTTCTATAATTTTCGGATTTGCATTTATGAATAATAACTGAAAAAGTTCAACTTCGCAAATCCGTTCGTTTCTTTTCAATATTATAAAATTTGGCACATAAAACGTCCAAAAAATTCTTCGAACTTGATTTCTCTTTTCAAAAGTTTTTAAGGTGAAATGAGTTTATTCCGGCAAAAAGAATTTGCATAAATTCGATTAAATTTCTTAAATATTCTACCCAATATTCATTGGTTATTTATATTTAAAAAAAATTATAGGTAACGAAATTTTGTTATATATATTCCACATTGTTAAAATTTTTGTATTACACATTACATTGATTCAAATAGAAATCAATCATAACAATAAAGTCATTTGATGTTTCCTATATCTTTTAATGTTGCCAATACTTTGGGAACGTGTAGCTTGCAGCGACGCAATCATCAGCATTTTCGTCGACGAATAATCACATAGACATTTAGGCGCTAATAATTACGTCCAACCCTTTGAACCAGCCTTTCTCACAACCAGAGTGATGGAGAAATCTGCATTTTTAGTCTTTGAAAGCAAAAAGTAGCCCCTATTGGATCACTCGTTTGTCCGACGGTCCGATTTTACGTAGTCATTTTACCCTTATTGTCTTGTCCCCTCTTCACTCTTTGAGAACCTTTTAAAAATTCAAGCTTAAGTATGAATATTACCATATGAAATAGATGTTCCAAATACGAAGTTAAAATTAAATATGTTGAAATTTTATTTAAAGTAAAAAGTGAGTTAAATAACCTAGCGGCAGATTATATACCTACATAACTATTATATTTAGAAATCGATCAAGTATGTCTATTGACATGACCTTCAAATCATCTATTCTCAAAAATATAAGCACATTCTCAAATAAACGTATGTTAATGTTACAAAATGATTTATTTAAAACCGAAACTCTAATCGTTTACGTAATATAGGTTTCTTGGAAATGTTGTTTCAGGTTCCCTAAAATTACACCTCCCTTCATCTCAAACGTAAGAGTAGGCGTTTCAATTACTGCAGAAAACGTGGTTCCTGCCTGATTAAAATATCAAAGAGGCATTAAGATAGATCTTAGATTTTAGTATGAAATATTAGAGTAACTTTTCAACATGAAATATTAGAGTTTATATTTTCGTTATCAAGATTGTTAATTATGTATTATTTTTGCAACTATTTTAAACATTCGTATATTTTGATTAATTAAATTGAGAGATAATTATAATAAAAATTAAGTGGTTTTTGACTCGGAGAAAAAAATTAGTCGTAAAATGGTGGTTCTAATACATACAATAAAAGTTAAACCACTACAAACTTGGTCATTCATATAATTTAAATACTTTCGAAATTAATTTCAAGTTATTAATTCATTGTAAATTCGCCTCAGGTAGACCGCACCTGAATTTCGTCGTTCGTCGCAGTTTCTCAAATCCTATGCAATAATGAGACAGGCTCCCGTCCCTTTGAAGAAAATTTTTAATGAAAAGCTCTAAAAATATTATAAAAGGGCTGCCGTCTTTTAAAAACGTAATTGATCCTAGCGCTGCTTCTTTATTTAAATTTCACTATTTGTTGGCTCGGCTTAATAAACTGCTTGCAAATGGCTTCAGGCCTACCTATATTTTTATACTTTTTTGCGATATTCTATAAACTTTAATGTCGCTCACAAAATTAATGCTCCTTTGCCTTTACCTAGGTTTTTGATATATTTTTTCTTTCAGAGGTTGGTTGTACTGGCGTAAATATAGTTTTATTTCTGCAACATTAAAAGCACGGTGTTGCCGTTAAGACCATATTAAAGTCGCAAAAGCCACCAAATAGAAATATTTATACAAACTACTAGATTTAATAAGGTGAAGAGGAGTTTCTGAATAATCTCCGTAGGAGAAATTCTTTTTAAATCTTTATTGCTTATTTATTAAAATTGAAAAATAGTGTTCTATTGATCAAATATGCTGTAGTAAATTTCTATCGTAAGTTTAGATGAAAATAAATTTAATCTAATAGAACGTATTTTCTTTCTATTGTAGATATATATAATTAACATTAATACCTAATAATATATTGAGAACTTATATATTTTGAGTAATTGAATAAGAATTGTATGTATGAAGTACATCGTAAAAGAGTCTCGTAAAAAAGCCTCAAAGTTTCCCGTGTAGTTTACTTACAATGCCTGCGACCCATATTTCCTCTGAAGTTATTTGCCTAGTAGCCTCTTCTAAAAGTTGGTCAAGATTAGTTTGAACTTCAAAAGTTGCCTTTTGCTGTTAGGACTCACGCAATAGACAAACACTTTTTGTTCGTTATGGTTATCGAAAAAGTTAGTAGCTCGGGAGGGAACATAATATAAGTTTATAGAACACAGATGGATACCGCAATCGTAACTTTCAAAACTTAAAGCTGGATTTCTTTATAAAGAATCGGTAAAGTATATTCCATTCACTAGCGCATTGCACGATCTGACTTTTAGTATGATTTATCCATTTCAGAAAAGAGTTTTACTATTTAAAAGTAATTCAATTATAGGTGATTACTATCCTATTTTTTAGTGTTATAAAAAAAATGGATTAATTTTGTTACAATTTTTTCATGCAGATTATAAACTTGTATATGTCGTTATATATATGTCGGTATAAGTTCTCAAGTAAGTGAAGTGTAAGTAGTTTTTTTTTTTGAAAAAATAAACTCTTTAATCATAACTTCAACATTTAGTATATTACTTTTTTGTCGAAGGCTTAAAAAAATAACTTTAAAACTCGAAAAAAAAAATGTTCTTCGCTAATAAAGTAACCAATTACATAGACAATTTGATGAAAATAGGTGACAAAAAAGTGCAAAAAGCATTCAGCCCTTGGTAGTGAAATGATAAAAAGTATTAGTCATTTGAAATAATTAAAGAGTCCCATGCCAAGCCGGGGTAGATACCAGCCATTCATAACTCACTTTGCCACCAAACGAGAAGGCTTCGCGTTGTTGTGTTCCGGTGTGAATCGTTAGTGAGCTGGTGTAATTTCAGGGACATAACTTTAAGTACCAACATTTATTTTTTATGAATATGATATCCAAACGACACGATATCCACGCAGGAGGTTTATAACGATGAGCTTCTGCTATTGCACAGCCTATTTTGGTGGTTGATGTTTCGTTTTAGTGCAAAAATTAGAAATCACTTGTCAAAATGCATTGCGTTGCGATAGCGAGCACTTAATGTTAAGTAATCATTGCCATTAAGAATTTAAAGTCTCAGAGCACATAGAGAATTTTAAAAAAGATTAAGGTAAAAATGAGAGTAGGAAGTAAGGGATGACATGGGAAAGGGAGTTAGGCTTCCAGCTCATCACTCATTGTACGAAACGCAGTTATATTAGCTATTTTACACCGATCTTATGTGAGTGTGTTGTACTGCCCCGGTTGAGTCAGCCCATTCATGAGATGTTGTCAGTAGGCTACAGCTAGTCTCTTCTATGATTATACAGAATACTATCTAAGTTGTATTTCTTCAGAAATTAATGCAATATTTATTATTTTCGCATTATTTTCGCACCAGAGCTGTTTAGCAGGAACATTGTCCTTATTTTTTTAGAGTTCAAAAGATTTTATTTTCTACATATGTATATTATATAAAAATCAATATTTGTTTCTTTTTCGTACTATGTGCTGTTATATCGTTAATCCGATTGTAATAATTTTTTTTTTTTAATTTCTGGGAAGGATTTATCGTATTCGTATCGTCATATTCACGCGAGCGAAGTCGCAACGTACGTAGGCGGCCACTTATTTTATAATTATTATATAAATTATTTGCAGCAACGATAAACCGACGAGCAAGTAAAATAGATTGACATTGAAATATTTAGAATTGGACTAAAAGTTAATTTAGTTCATTCGTAAATACATTTTTTTTTTATTTTAAAATAAACAATCATTCTTTTTGACCTATTAGTATTATTAGCTTGTCAAGTTAACAAGTAACAAGTATAATAAAACAATGTTTTTTACTTACGCTTTTAAGAATTTCGTTTAATTAAATATTATATTTTATTTCTGATTTAATCTATCAAACTTGTGTGTCCACAAATATTTCATAGTCAAAAGGTTTAACCATCGGATTGTAATGTTTTGAGTAAGAGACGACCTTTCCACGTCTTTCAGTTGACTTCGATTATTGAGTAAAAGGTAAATTAGTTTAATTAATAAATGAGATATTTAGAAGCGCCGTTTATTAATATTTCGTTACATTTAATACCGAGTTAAATGCTTCTATTTTATTTTAAATAATCTTAACGTAACATTCTACTACTACTTTATTAACATCTTTGTTACAACCGTAATTTTTATAAAGTTACTACTCAGTATAATTTTCCTAAATAATGTAAATAGCGTAAGCAGCATAATTCACATGTTGTAAGTGAAAAATTACTACCACTAAATCTACGCGAGAATAATTTTATTTTTAAATTAAAACTTTCCACCAGTAACCTGCGAAATTAGTGGAATGGCTGCTAGTGGGGTGTGAAAAAAACGCAATTATGCCCTCGTCGGGTCATTAACAATAGTTTAAGAGAGCCGGGCTCTGCAATGCGTTACATTGTAATCGTCCGCGAATTATCGCCACAAATCCAATGCAATTTCTTTAAGTAACCATGTAATTGAAGCCAATTATGAAATCTAAAGCAACAATTGGAGGACGAATTTAAAGTATTCATTGAACTAACAGGCTGCCATCATATTCAGGGTATTCTGCTTATTGACGCAATAACAGTAAACGATACTCGATGGAAGTGAAAAGCAGACTTTATGGAAAATGATCGAACGGAGGCGTACAACTGATAGTCTGTTTGAGACAAAGGAATATTTTCTAGCCTATTATCAAAATTATAGACGGCCGGGAATAAGGTAGAGGACAATACTCTCTTGGTTATGTCTTATTTTAATGGCGTCGTCCCGAGAGCCTATACAACATTTTATGAACAGGACATTGTCTTAGATGCCGTATTGTTAAGACTAAGGAGATAATCAAGACGGTAGTTAAATTCTGCTGTTGTGTACAGATTTTGTTCTTGAGTAATGACATCATTTTACATCACATCAACTTTGTATATTAAAATTTAATATTTTGAATTGATAATATAATTTATATATTTTTTTTCGTATAGCAAGAACTTAAACAAATATGCAGTTGTATCTAGAACTTAAACAAGTATGCAGTAGTACGTTTATCCAGTTAAAATTTTAATGTTATTTTTTCACTTTTATTTCATTACTAGCTGTGCCCGCGACTTCGTTCGCGTGGATAACAGAATGCTTGGCATGTCTTCTGCAAAGCATAGTTATAATAGCCTGCGGTCAAGAAAAGAGCCTGTTACTTTTGATTTGGAAACTTTCTGGTTGTAGTATTTATAAGCAGACGCTCTCAGAACTCATATACGGTATTCCTCCACGGTGTTCACAATAAATGTTGAAGAAAAGTGTTTTGTGCTAGTCTTTTTAAAATTTCGATTGTAAAACAGTATGTTCCCGCCGATGTTCTCCTTACATTACATATCGGGTGAATTTTTTAACTGAGCTTGATAGGCCAAATCCGGAACTATAAGGAATCGCGAAAAATACTTAAAGGAGTCTCGTGTCCGATTTTGAGAAATTTAAAACTGCATCATAAGTTTTTTTGATTTCATAATTTTCTTGGTCAGGAATAGAACCCACTAATTTAAAAAAAAAAAAAACATTATTGCACCACCTAATAGTGTCACCTGTAAGAATCAACTTTAGGAAAGAAATAGTAAGCGAAAAAAAAAAGGAAAAGATTTATTTTTATACAAAATAACATTAAATCTATACATGAATTAGAAGTTAAGTAATCGATTCTACACAGACATAATCAAATATGTGGGTTAAGTCATAGGTCCCGGTAAGTTTAGAAAAAAGTAAGCATTACTTCGAACGATTTGTTTATAGGTTGCATCAAAATGCTAGTCACCTACTAAAGTAAGGAAGGAGAGTGTGACAATCGAAAATGTATAAAATGAATAACTCACAGTAACTTCTTTTATGTTGTCTATTTATTCTATGTGAGCTATACAATTTGAATGTGACGTTTGTTTTGGTTCCCGTCACCTAGGTAGGTTTAGATAATTCTTAAAAAGGTTAATCAATTTATTGAAAATCTACATTTCACTTCACTCGGCTATTGTACTCACCCACTATTAGCGTAACAACATCCCGTTATATTTTAAAATTTAACTTTTGGGTATGATCGTTTTTTTTTTTTTGAAGAATTACTTAAGATTTAATTAATGTATGAATTTGATAGAATTTTGTAAAAAAATAGTCTTTTCTTTTTATTGCATTTAACTGTATACTATAACCTCACTAAAGTTGATCCTCATAATATGTCACAGTATCAGGTGATGCAATAATACAGAATGCTATTTTTTTGCAAAATCATCGTGTTCGTTTCTGGCTAGGAAAACTTATTTTTCAAAAAATTATGATATGATTTTAGTTTTTATCTAAATCGGCTCTGTGACTCCTTTATTTATTAGTTTTTGCTATTGCTTATAGTTTCGGATTTGTGTATCATATCCAGTAAAAAATACCCAGTAAATATATTGGATGTTTGTCGTGGTCTGGGTGTTTGTGTTAGTGTTGTGAGTGTTTCCGGACCCCCGACACAAGGTCATGAGATCTTAATGGGGGCCGTTGAGTGTGATGCGTTATTTATTATTTATTATATTTTAAAATTATTATATTTATATAATATATATCTTCCCTATTTAAATTAGATGTTGTTCACTACTTCATTGGTTTCAATTTTGTTCCTTAGTACATTGGCTTTCTGCTAGTGAATATTAGTCAGTTTCGTCATAATCGGTCCAGCTGTTTCAGATATTAGCCGAAACAAACTGAGTGACAAATAGACAAAAATTTTAAAATTGGTAATTTTGTTATCAGTATACTTTCAGTATAGTATACTTTCATATGCATTAATTTAAAATTTCAAACAGACATATCAATTTCGGAATCGGAAATTGTTCGATATTTTATTGGTTTCTACAATATTTTGTTATGCGTAATTCTCTGTTTTACTTATTCATTAATTAAAATAAATACATATTTTTAATAAAAGTAGCCCAAGTTAATCTTTATAATATTAGCTGTCCATTAAATACGTAATGTTTTAAAGAACTTTTTAGATTAGACTTTTTTTGTGATATTTCGTGATTTTTTTCTTTCATCTGCTCTTCCTCCTTTGGGCCTCATTAATATGGGTTTAAAATATGGGATTAATGGACATCCCCTAACTGCGATCGAAAGTCCCATCAAATTTGATTCAGCTGTTTCAGAGATTAGTCGTAAGAAACAGACTGATAGACAAAAACTTTAAAAATGGATTTTTTTATGTAAGTACTTTATATACTTTCATGCATTTCGTGAAAAGTCCAAAATAATGTTCGAGGTGAACCCTTAAATTGACAACTTTTTTATTTATGAACCGATTTAAATGAAACAAACACTAAATGTTAAGTGAAGCTTACTGCATTATATTAATGACCACACATCTAAATCGGATAAGCCGTTTTTGAGATAACGCACAGATAAACAAACTGACAAAAATTCTAACAGTTATTGTTTTGGGTTCTATTGCGTAGGTAAAAGGCTCCCAATATTTTTTTTTTCATTTATCTTTCATGTACAGACAGCGACCCGTTAGAATTTTTTTTATATGTATAGATTAAAAAATATCTATACTAATAATAATCTTAAATAAAAGTAAGCCTAAGTCACTCCTTATAACATTTGCTAAGTGCTAGTAAAAGTACCATCAAAATCGGCTCAGCCGTTTCAGAGATTAGTCGGAAATAACAGATAGACAGACAGACTGACAGACAAAAAATTAAAAAATGTATTTTTTGATGTAAGTACTGTATATACTTTCATGCCTTTAGTGATAAGTACTGAAAAATGTTCCACGGGATTCCTTAAATTGACATAACTTTTTTATTTATGAACCGATTGACATGAAACAAAGCCTAAATGTTAAGTGATGCTTATTAAAATATATTAGTGAAAACCGCATCTAAATCGGATGAGCCGTTTCTGAGATTAGCGTGCACAAACGCACAGATAAACAGACAAACAGACAAACAGACAAACAGATAAGAATTCTAAAAATCATTCTTTTGGGTTCTACTGCGTTGATAAAGCCCCCCTATAATATTTTTTTTCATATATCTTCCATGTACAGACAGCGACCCGCTAGAATTTTATTATTAGTAATAGATTAGTGGCCACGGTGTCACTCGCGTTTAATATAGGAATGACGAGAGCCGCAACGAACCATCAAGTAAAATTTGAAACTCTTAGCACTTGTAGTTTCTGAGATTTCGTAATGAGTGAGTGGGTGAGTGTCCTTTCGCTTTTACATATACATATATATGTATATATATAGATATATCGTAGTCTAATGTATAAAATTTACTAGTATAATTTTTTATTATTTAAAACAAAAATACGTTGAAAATGATATGAATTATTATATTTTTAACTTAAATATGTTAAGAACTTTTTTAAATAAAATCAAGTAATTGAAAACCAACAGCTTAAGTGAGCGACCGAAGCGTTTCTTTCGTAACTAGCTTTTTTCATTTTTCATTCCTTTTCTATAAAAGTTCACTTTCCGCTCTAAGAAAGAATTCTTTTATCCTTCAAATTAAACTAAACTTAAGAAATTTCAAAGCAATTAAATAATTGAAAAGGTATACCACATTTTAACTTGCTAATAATAAACAACAAGATACTTGAGTCTTCGCGGTAATTTTTCCTTATATTTATTATGAATGAACCTTTCGTGGTACAGTTTTTTATTAATTACTAGCTGCCCCTAATCGTTTCACGTATTTACGGTTACTGTTTCGCTCCTATAGTTATAGCGGGATGTAATATGGCCTATAAGTTTTCTCAAATCTCCGGAAATTCAACGCAAAAATATTTTTTCTAATTGGAGCAGTAGTTTCAGAGACCTCTTTATAATATTAGAAGGCATAGATTAAAAATGTTGTGTAATATGTAAGTAATTAAGTTACTTATTCTGAACTATAAATATGAAATCGTGGTGGTAATTAAATTAAATTATTTGTATGATGATGATGATGACTGAATGTTAAGGTAAGGTAAATACTAATTATTTAGTATCAAGAAAATATTTTTAAAACATGTTGAAAAATAAAGGAAAACGTTATTAAAAAAGATGCATTACTAAAGGTGCAGCGCAGAAACACAAGTGTTCTGGACGTGGCCCTTTGTACAAAGAAATCGTTTGAGCCTGGCGCTGCCATCAAAGTGACTTCATCTACACACATGGTAAAATATGAACTACAATCATTGAAATGTTTAATTATTATTTTAAAGGTGAAACTTATGACGGTTTTAGCGCTTAATATTATGTAATGAAAATTAGGCTTAGTAGATTATTGTATTATTATAATAAATATAAAAAACGCTCCAATTTTTGATAAGGATATTTCTTATTTTGTATTGAAATTTAAAAAAATAATTGATTTAACTCCAAAATAGTATAAATAAACGTTTACTATATTCTTAACGTTACCTATTGAAAACTAAACTCAACAATTTGCCGCTAAAATGCAGTAAATCTTCTCGCATTGCGTAGCGCTTTTTTTACGCGGGAAATTACTATTCTACTTCTACTATTCGTTGACTGTTTTGTTGTGTTATATGTTAGAAAGTTTTATTGGAATACAGACATAATTTTTACCGTTTTATTTCATAACCATAAAAATAATTCGAGTACAATATTATTCTGGTAAATACCTATATTTCATTTAAATTACAAAAAATAAGAGATGAAAAAAAAATGTCATTCTAGAATATTGTGACATAAAGAGTTTATTGTCACACTTGTACATGTGAAACTAGCAACTTTTGTAGTTCGCAATGGATGCGAGCTCACAGAACGCCTACAACTGTACAACTTACGTGAAAATAAGCAGCAAATATGCTCTCTACCTTTTAATGAGCTGGCTATCAAGTACAGATGACAAAACACGTTTTTCTTAGTTTATTTGTTTCAGTTGATTTTAGTGCATATTTTATTACTTTCATCAGTTCACTTTCGTATTTACGATTAGTAATGATTTTTTTTAATAATATATATTCGGTTTCCGTCATTACATTGAGAACTCATTCTTCACTTAGCTTTAAAATGTAATCATATTTTTTTGAATATAAATAGTTTAACGAAAATTCTTTAGTATTTGTTGTGTAATTCTCGAACAGACAATTTCAGCTTTAGGTATAATTTCAACATTCAAATTAAATATTAATTTCTGCTCTCGGTCTAGAGTCTCATTCGAAGAACAATCTCAGACGTCGCTTCAATCCACAAAGTAAGGAAAGTGGCGCGAACCGCTCACCGCGGAGACAATCCCTATCGTTGTTGCTTTTGACTCAGCCACCATGAAATGTGTTTTGTATTTTCAGTCGCATTAATAATCGACTTTTACCAGTTCAGTTCCTAAAATTTTATTTGAGAAAATAACTCCAATTGATAGTAAGTGCATAACATCGTTCGGAAGAAAATATCTGAACATCCACGAAAAATATTTCAAAGATTAGAAAAATAAAAGGCAGCGTTGAAAATAGGACATGAATTGGAAAACCTTAAAGAATTATGCCCAATATTAAGAACGAAAAACTGTAGGTGATTTCAATTTTATCACGTCGTTCATATTAACTTAGAGAGGTAAATATGCACGCAATTTTCATCCATTCCATTCCTAATGACTTTCACTGACACGGCGCAAAACCCCTCATTTTACACTTTGACGCGTTCACTTACGCCTATTTCTGTTGCGATGACATTTTCCAATGGAAGTGAAAATGTAATGAACATTAAACATCGATCTTCGTGCTTTATAATAAAGTCTATTATTAAACGAAACCCCGACCACAGCAGGGTGACTTTTGTCTATTCTGGGTCTTCAAGGATAAAGTTTATTTGTTGAACGTAATACGACCAATCTCTCTCGTGTCTCTTTGGAAACTGAATCTTACGTTGCTGACATAAAATTCAAAATGATTTGCAGGTGTAGTTTAACATATGAGTCGCGGTCCGCGGTTGTTTTTGCTGTTGGACCGTTTTGTCTATTGGTAATATGAGACTCGGTTCGCACCTTTGAACAACAGAGCCTTCCTTTTTCACACTTCTGTAAAAAAACTCGACAATAGAACCTAGCATGTGTGAATATTAATTGTAGTGTCGCGTCACAATTAAATTTAACGTAGCTCACGTTTCATGGCGCTACGGCTGTATTTTTTTATAGTAGACGAGTCTCCTAAGGAAGTTTTATTTATATTGTGTATAGAATCGCTAAATTAGTAACACGTATACTTTCGTTCGATTGGTTATACGTTGCTCGGACTCATCAATTCCTACAGGTTTGCATGGTGAAATAATAATGAAGCTAGTCAGAAATGCCTGACGCTGACCACCACTTAACGTGCAGCCGTCGCATGCCAGACATTCCCCGCTCAAGTATGAAATATGGAGACACCGGTTATGTGACCTGAACGACAGACTACCGCTATATTATGAGAAAATTCTAAAACTATAAGCCATACTTATACGAAGAATTTAAATTGTGAATAATGTTCGTGAATTTTATGAACAATTTAAATTTTTAATAGTCAAGGTGGCGGGATGCTAAAAGGGAAATTAGTTGGAAAACGAACTTTGGCTTTCCGATGGTCTTACTGATAAGATGTAAATGGATATCGGATAAATTAATTGAAAATTTAATTGGAATCATTTTACATGATGTCAAATTAAGTAAATGTTGCCTTTAAAAATTTTATATGTACTTTATTATTACAATAAAATATAAGTAATAGTGTTAAACACTTGCGACATTATTTTGTCTTCGTTAATTTTAGTTTTTCAAAAATGTGAATATTATTTTCGCGCTAAATTTAATAAAACTATTACTTTTTATAAATCATATCAACCATAAATTGATTTAACCTAAATATACACTAATTAAAAGGGGCTTGTTGTAAAACACATGCAAATCAATAAATGAATTAAAAAAAAAAAAAACTAGTTCGAAAATCGATAATGATTGTAAATTATTAACTTTAGCTCGTAATCTTTCAACACTATTATAAAAAAAAAATCATTCACTTTATATTCAGTTCATGTGCTCGGGAGTCTAGAAGGTGTGCATCGATTTTTCAGACTGATGGCCTAATTCCGACCCCTGCAAGGGTAACAGGTAAAGCCTGCGGCAGAGTCTGTCATGCGAGATTCCCCTTTCATAAACCACACTTTTTACATGCTTTCACACTTTCGGGATCACTACGGTCTTTGATAAGAAAACTTTATTTTATGTAAAGGTGGGTAAAGCGATTTACTTTAACGCAGTTTGCAGGTAAAGAAATGTTATATAAGAAATGATATAAAATTTTCTATTAAGGAATTTAAATTATTTCATCGGAACGACATTGAAAAACCTGTATATAAGGCATTAAGATTTTTACTCTTTTATTTAAAAAGTTTGCTATAATATCTCATTAAATAAATATAGTTTAATTGATACTTTTATTTATTAAATTTCATACATCTGAAAGCTATTATTTTCGCTTCCAAAATTGATAAGCTAGCTTTAGAACATATTTGAGTAAGCGCAGTGTTTCAATTTTATCATTATTTTTAAAAATACAATTTTTTTTAATAAAAACACGACTATGTATAAATTATAGAAATTTATTACAACCAATTAAAACATTTATATGAGTAGTAGTAGGCTTATATCTAAACCAATGCCAAGAATAATAACTGGTCAAGTGCGAGTAGGACTCGCGCACCGAGGGTTCCGTACAAACTTATAGAAATCTATATAAGACTAACCCATCTACGCCATTTGTGGTCTTCATCATCAGTTACTTATGTTAAGTTACTATCAAAAATACCTAAATCGGTATACGCTTGCCTATAATATTTGAGGAGTTCCCTCAATTTCTCCAGGATCCCATCATCTGATCCTGACCTGAAGACAATGGGACCACCTTGGAAGTATAGCTTTTCAAATAAAAAAAATTTTGAAAATCGGTACCCAAATGGCGGCATAATCGGTGAACAAACATAAAAAAAATTAAATACAAGGTCGAATTGAAAACACTCCTTTTTAGAAGTCGCTTAAATATAATCAAATATTATGTAAATATGGATCGCGTCCAAAAAACTATTTTGAAACTACTTAGGAGCACTTTAATTAAAAACACGATCATGGATGCAATCCATGGAAACACAAAATTTTGTTTTAAGTACTAATACACCTTATACTTTCAAAAAAAAAAGTTATAGCGCGATTCAGGATACACCTAGCGCCATCTCTTGACAATTTCAATGAACTAACTTGTTGACTCAAAGTCATTAACAACATAATTATATTATATTTTATTCTCGTTTTATTTTTATTTATATTCTACTACACTCCACTACCCCTGCACTACGTTCGTAAAATATTTAGATTTACATTATCAATCAAAATATCGAAATATATATTAGTGTTGCCAAGACGAAAATAATTAGTCCTTAATTCGAACAAAACTAATTGTTTATTTATAAATAACTAATTATATTACTAATAACCAGAAGACTTATATGTGTAGATAAATAAGTAAATTAAATAACTCGATCTGTTTGAATTTAATTTTAAAATTTTCGTACTAAGTCAATACGAGTACTTAAATCAAATCGCGTGAAGCTCTTATATTGAATGTTAATTACGTAATGACGTTATAAATCGACGATAAAACTTTTAAATGAAAAGTTTATTTTATAATTTTTAGCGCGTTTAAATAATAATTAAAATAAAAATTTTTATTAATCGAGCAGAATTCTATCACAGTTAATGTCATAATGTTGTAATAGATGGCATTAGCTGTACGCTGCATCGCGCTATCATTTTGTTAGCTGCGATATATAGATTGTATTGCGTTGTTTATAAAGGTTTACTGCTTTTTAATGTTTTTGTATTGATACAAATTTCTTCTCAGTGTTTGTAAAATTATTTTTTTGACCATGGTCAACTTCTATGTTAATTTGTTACAAGTACATATAATTTTAATTCTAAGATTAATATATTTTCCGCTTGATCAATTTACAACTTGATACATTTACGCGTTCCTGAGAAAAAGGTTGAAAGACAGACGTACAGACTGACAGACATACGAACAGAAATTTACAGTTTTCGGATTTTTTCCTTTATGTATACTAAAGGACCTTGCTCCTGGCCAAATTTCATAATGCTTGGTCAATGGGAAGTACCCTATAGGTTTTGATTCCCTTGCGAAAACGTTAAAAACGCTATCATACTTAAAATATGTGATATAAATGACCGTATCTTTTGATTGCGTTAACTTAGAAGTTTGATTTTTTCACAGCTCTTAGTAATTACAACTATGAGTACTTGACGTTGATAAAAATTTGTTACCTTCACGCGTTTCTGAGAAAAAGGTTGAAAGACAAACTTACAAACAGACAAACATACATACAAAAATTTACAGTTTTCAGATTTTTTCCTTTACTTGTACCATAATATCTTACTTCTTGCCAAATTTCATCGTGCTAGGTCAATGGGAAGTACCCTATAGGTTTTGATTCCCTTGCGAAAACGCTAAAATGGTCAAAATATACGACATATTTTCCATTATCTTTTGATTGCGTTGACTTAGAACTTTAATATTTTCACGGCCGCATGTCATCGTAGACTTGAGTATATGATATTAATTTCAACATGATACGTCTATGCATTTCTGAGAAAAAAGGGTTGACATCCCGACAGACAGACAGACAGACAGACAGACAGACAGACAGACAGACAGACAGACAGACAGACAGACAGACGGACAACAAAGTGATCCTATAAGGGTTCCGTTTTTCCTTTTAAGGTACGGAACCCTAAAAAATGAAACAAAGCAAATAAATAACAATATAGTTGATATCGAATAAATACAATAATTTTATATCTCACAATTTAATATACAAATGTATTGTATAAATATGATAATACAGTCTTAAACAAGATTACTCTAACACAAAGGAGTTCAGTAAATACGTCTATACACGTACGGAATATTCGATATTTATAATAAAAGCAAATATATTTTTGTAATGAAAATGATATTCGGTTAAAGCCTATTGTTTGAGGGAATATCTTTCGCCACGCTCTTGTGAAATCTGATGAGGTACACCGTCTTGTGCGAACAGTGTGAAATAAGGTTCGTAGAAAAATGCTGAGAAGAAACACATTCAAATATCATCAATCTATGTCTTTACGACTTTTATGAATGTAACAATATGTTTTATTTGTCGTTGAACATAATATCATTTTGGATTTAACATGCTATCTATTACTCTAAATATAATAAAAAATATATTTGATATTACATTTCGAATATCTAACTTGCCAAAGGATTGATTCGTCTACGATTCACTTTATCGTCTAAAGATAGTATAAAAGTACTCTGAATAAATTGTGTTTAGGATTAAGTTTAGAATTGTCCTTATTAAGCTCTCTTCAAGCTAAATTTTATTAAAATCGGTTTAGTGGTCACAACACAAAAATAATTATATTTAAAAAGAGTAAGACTCTCGAGTTACTTTGTCATATATACAGATATTATAAAGCTGATGAGTTTGTTCGTTTGTTTGAACGATTAGCTCGTTACTTCAGGAGCTACTGGTTCGTATTGAAAAATTATTTTTGTGTTAGATAGTTTATTTATAGAGGAAGGCTACGGGTCATATTATATCACGCTACAACTCATGGGAGCGAAGCAGTAACTATAAATGCGAGTGAAACAGCAAAGGACAGCTAGTTTATAATATTGATGTTCAGTACCTGCTATTATTATTTTCTATTTGTGTCCGTTCCAACTTGTGCCGCGTGAAAGTTACAAGTCTCGACTAAACTATAGAAACGTCTTTCATTTGCCAGAAATAGAGAACATATCATGTCTAGCTATAACCATATTTTATCGATATACGTACACCAATAGGAATGTTCTCGTCTTGTATTTCAAAAGTATTTCATGTGTAGATTCTCTGTAACTATTAAAAGGAATTGTTTACTAAAAATATGCAGATTAAAATAATTGCTCGAAAAGAACAAGGTTAGTAATTTTGGTATCGCTATGATTCTACGTTGTGCTCTACAACTAGTAGTTTATTTTAATTTCTAGGAAAAATAATTGTAGTGTCGACGCTATAATTTGTTAAGTAATATAAAATAATAAAAGTTTTATAAAGTAGAAGGTGGTTAGGAGACGCCGACTTCAACGAATGATTGTAGGTTCAGAGATCAGAAGATGAATATCTTATTCTAACATGTTTTATTTTTAAATCGGATCGCTATTTAATCCTATTAAGTTATTTTCTACATTTTCGCAACAAAGATTACGTTATATCTAATCTAGTCTATACAAAAATTCATTAATGTCTGAGATCAGAGACACAAACAGAGCTACTTTCGAATTTATAATATCAATATGGTATGACTAGCATTATTGAAAACAATTGAAGCCGTAATCACTGACGCTTATCCAAATCAAATAACCGAAACCATAATCTCTTCGTGAATAAACGAAGCTGAACAAGCAATCAATAGAATCGCATACCGACGGTCGTCTGCATATCCGAATGCCTAAGCGTTGTTATTCCAATAATTCCCGCCCATGTCTATAGAAATTGAAACATCATAAAATCCACGGAATTCCGTAATGGCCGCCCGCGTGTCAATGTATTGAATTTCAAAGATGATTAATGAGATTACTCGCATTTTCGGGCATGGTTTCGTATTTATGTAATAGATACTGGGACAGTGTTACTTCTGTGCTTTATTTAATTATACAATATGTTTTTTAAGTAAATATCTAGGTCGTTTGATAGCTTGGTGTATTTTTTAAAATTCTCTGTCAGAAGTAAAGAAAATATTTTTCAATCGCGTAAAATTCGATTTTTAGAATTGAACGAAGGTAATAAGTTTTATTTATATATTTTTGAGTAATTTTAGTGTTACATGTGTATGTATTTTGCAATATTTATAATGAATCTTATATTTGGAATTTTTTTTAAAGGGTCCATTTACATTTTGATACAAAAATGTAATTCACATGTTGTTTATATTTTAATGGTTTATGTTGCAAAATTGCTTTTAATATTATGGATTATAAAGAAAGATTTGTATCAATTAGAATTATTGCTATGTCGTTATCTCTACTAATATTATAAGCTGAAGAGTTTATTTGTTCGTTTGTTTGAACGCTAATCTCAGAAAGTATTGGTTTAAATAGTTTTTTTTGTGTTAGATTGTTTATTTATTGAGTAAGGCTAAAGGCTATATTACATCACGCCTTGACTCATAGGAGAAAATCAGTAACCATAAACGCGAGGAAAACCGCGAGGGGCAGTTAGTGGCAAATAGGCAGATGAGTTGCTCAATGGTTATTCTAAATACATTCTGAATCACTGATTTTATGTTACTGTTCAAAAGAACTTGTTAAAAGTCCAATGAATAAAACATTTTGAATTGATTTGCTTTCTATGAACATCTTAGTAATGCTTTACGTAACGATTGTATTTCATTTGTTGCTAATTTGTTTGGAGTTTTATTTCCGTTTCCTCTTAACAAATTATGAAAACAAACAAGAAAACGCACGAAATATTTTTATGGTCATAAAATATTTTTACGGAACAGATTTCTATACTAATACAATCTATACTAATATTATAAAGCTGAAGAGTTCGTTTGTTTGAACGCGCTAATTTCAGGAAGTACTGGTTCGTATTGATAAATTCTTTTTTTGTTAGATAGTTTATTTATTGAGGAAGGCTATAGGCTATATTACATCACGCTACAACTCATAGGAGTGAAGCAGTAGCCATAAACGCGAGTGAAATCGCAAAGGTCAGCTAGTTATACAATACATACTGGCTTCGTAGACATTAATGTTGATTTTGTTTTAAATTAATGTGATAGAATAGTATACATTAAATATAGAGTGTGACCTTCTTGTCTAACGTATTTATCAATCATAGTTTTTTAAATCGGTTCTGTGGTTCCGTAGTTCGAACATACAAAATTCGCTCTATCTTTATTATAACTATAGACTTATTCAAAGAGAAAAAAAGTTAGTTGATTATAATGTTAAAAGATTTTCGTACAGAGACATCCCCACAGACCAGGTTATTGAAACATAGCCATCAGACCGCATTAATAAGTTTCACGGACGTAGTGTTATCACACTAATGGGTTCGGATCCACACATTCAGGATGCATCTTTTCGTCTCTCGGGCATACGATTCCGATTTTCAAACCAATGTCTAATGAATTAGTGACGATAATGAAGGGAATGCAACAATAAGATAATGCGTTGTACACGTCGTTACTTGACTAGTTTTTAACGGTAATAGTAACGGATGTGATTAATATAAGTAATAATAAAATTGCATAAGAGTTCTTGTACACGAGTGTTTTAAAGATTAATAATGGGAGTTTTTCTCATCAAATTCATAATATACTTGTTCTTTTTAAAGCACTTTCGAATCGTCAAGTTACATAACATTTTTTTTAGATTTTTATAAAGTTACCACCGGTTCGGAATTTAGTCTCTACCGAGAAGAACATACCGATTCAGTCATGATAACACAGAACATTTTTCTATGTTCAAGTAAAATATTTTTTTTATGATTTCCAATCGTAACTTCTCTTAAATATAAGTAGAGGACTTTGCTCAGTAATGTGATCTTCAGATACTGTTAATTTAAATTTTCAAAAGAAAATCAAGAAATCTCATATTATAGATACAATGTCAACTCAGACACAACATCTCGTGTAAGTTTCATAAAAATAATTAATATGATATTTATGACTAACGTTATTGATGAAATACAAACATTCATTAATAATTTAAAATTATTTTTTTGATACATCTAAATTATGATATCGCGTGTTTCAACTACCTATCATGAATCACTTTAACGCTTTAAAGTTTAAAAAAGGAAGTGTACAATTTTACTTTTTCTTATTTTTTAAAACTACTTAAGTAGTATTCCTACTATATTAAATAATTATATTATAAATATGACTGTGATCCGTCAACATTTTTTTGCAAAGCTTTCAAAGTTTAAACGCGCTTCAAAATTCTTTGTTAAAATAAGGCTAAATGAAATGGCTTAGTGAGTTGTTTATAGAAGAGGACATTTTAAATAATTGCACAATTTTATATTATACCGTTTATGACTTTATACTATGAAATTATGGGCCAAGTATTTGTTCCTCTAGAGTCCAGTCTTCGGTAAGCTAATAGGTACTATTAATACCTCATACATAGTCCTTAGTTATTTTCTCTGTCGTTTCTCTGGCATTCAAAAGTTTAAAATTTTAATATGTACGAAAAATATTATAACTTTACAATTTATTTTGATAAGAATTCGTTTGACTTTATTTGCTTTATATTAGAATTTAAATTTGTTTTTTCTTAACCATTGATGTTATATTATTTTTAATTAAAAATGTTTTGTAAACGAAAAAGAGAAATCCTTATAATTATCTCATAATTTCTATGGAAATAACGTAACTATACTATATATATACTATAATTTATATTATTTTGTGGTAAATTCTTTAAAAAAATACTAGTTAAATATATGGCTTATTAATAATATATCATATGATTTA
Source organism: Hypolimnas misippus (assembly GCA_037950945.1). Classification (NCBI taxonomy): domain Eukaryota; kingdom Metazoa; phylum Arthropoda; class Insecta; order Lepidoptera; family Nymphalidae; genus Hypolimnas; species Hypolimnas misippus. The sequence goes on from JBBEEQ010000019.1 coordinate 7,913,308, forward strand.
TAATAAAAATATTACTAGTAATTTCTAGAGTATCACTAACTCTATTCAACAATATTATAATATTGAGGAAATGTATAAGCCAAAAATTCCATTTTTAAGTAAGAAATTTAATAAGAAATACAGTAATACATTTTCCGATAGATCTAATTTTGCGGCGACAAGAAATAATCAGCGAGCTTGTGGATATCTCGAAGAAAAAAAAATTAATATTATAATATTGTGTTCAAAGGAACTGCTTAAAAGGAATAGTAATACTCGGGAGTACTTTATGGATTTAAGCGTCGTATTTTTAAGGCGACAAAACGTGACCGGCATTGTCGAAGATCCATTGTTCGGTTTCAACCAATTTCAGAGTTTCCTAAGTTTTTCCTACATAAAAGCGAATTCACTTATTTGAGTTACGACTTCGTAATAAATTCACTTGCAGCTTATAAAAATAAAAGTTTCTACAGGTTTATATTGATTGATTTAAAATAATAAAAAAAAAAGAAATAGGGAACTGTCGCGTTAATCCAATTCATATTTATTAATATCGAAAATTGTTTTACAAATTTGTGTAAAATGTGAGCATAAATTTCGCTCGTATTTAATCGGCAGAAATAATAAAATAACATTTCTCGGAACTCGCTTTTAACTTATGGAGAAAGTGAATTTATTTTGTTTTAATTCCGCTTAATGACTCGAGTGCACGTACTGATATTAAATTTTGGCTTGTAGCGAATGTAAATGATCGTAAAGGGACGAAAATCGTTGGAAGTGTTCTAAGGGTATACTGTAATTGGTTATGCGTAGGTCGTTTTGTGTTGTAACGTTATTTTAACGTAAATTCATGCGTAATTGTATTTTGTTTTGTTGAACCTTTATTAAGTACTAGTAGTGTAGCTCAGTTTAACTTGGCCTAAATTACAGTTCAAACAGGTTTGCCAGATTAACTGTTATCCAGGGTAAGGTTAGGGATTGTAAGAAATGTCTAACGGCAAATTTTACGCAGACCTATGACTAATAAATGTAAAACAATACGGCATTTTGTTACATATAAAGGCTTTTAAAAAGTATACGAACAGAGCTTAATCCATTTAAATTATATATGTATATATGTATAAAAGAAATTCTTTATAGCGTACGCTTAGGCCTAACATTTTATTTTTCAGCCCCCAGAGACATAGCCTGATGGTTAACAAGCTATACCATATACGCTTTCTCGATAAATTTTTTATCTTACGCAACAATAAATTTTAAATCATACTTGTAGTTCCGGAGATTAGCACGTTAAAATAAAAAATAATCGTTTTAGTATTACAAAATAATAATAACTTAAAAGAAGATATAGACTCCCATAGCAAATACACAATACCGTTCACTTGGATGACATACTCGTAATATACTATTTATTTTAATCCTAAATTCAAACTACCTTATCGATTGTAAATGAAAATATTTTGAGATCTATCTGATAAAGTGACAAATATTTGAAAAAACACTACGAATTCAAAAACGTTTTATTTTTTGGAGTAAATTGATAAGTAACATCTTTATATTATTACAACAAAATTACAAATTGAGAGACTTGAAAGTAATAATAAATGTAATAAATAATTTTCAAATATTAATCTTTCATTTATATTTTTGTGCTTGATGCCCTTTAGATGTCTTTAAAGGGTCACACTTTCAGTTAGTAAGTAAAGGTATAACTCGTGATGGTTCACTGGTCCTTAATATAAGATATTAGAAATTGACTTCAAAGTTTCTTCAAAACTTTCGTAATTTCATGTTATGAATTATGATTTAGTTTGTTACATTTTAATTTAAATCGTCTACATATTATTCTATATATATCATCGTATATTAATATAATTCAAATCACTATCTTGAGGCAAATAATACTTTCATTAGCCTCATGTACATATGTATATTTGTAAATATTTTACAAAGCACAAGTGAGGCAACGAATATTCGACAACTATTCGGCCATTCGGCTACTTTTTTGGCTATTCAGTGTTCGGCCAATTACCGAATAGCAAATTATGATAAAAAAGAACTTAAATTATTACTCACAAAGATCATTTGCTTTCACGAACAAATGGTGATATTACTTAAGGTAATTAATAACATTATAATTAATATTTAGCATATAGAATGATGCATCAGCAATCAACAAATAAAGCGTGTTGTGACACACCACGACATAATCACAAATGAAAAAAAAAACTTCCCTCGTCTAATATGAATATTCGGCGCTTCGGCCAAGAACCTCGCCGAATATTTTGTATTCGGTATTCGGCTACATGACTATTCGTGACATCTGTATTACGTACATTGCTATAAATTCTTAAAGAAAAATAAACAGATTTCGAAAACGAAATAAGTAGCTTCGTAGCTAGTATTAAAAAGTAAAAATAAATATTTTCTACAACATTTAGGCGCAAAAAAAGACCTACAGCCCAGTAAAAATTCTTCTCTGTTTTCGAAGTCGGTTAAAAATAATCAATACCTAAGTACAAAAACCGAATGAAAATAGCCGCCTTATCAAATTAACCGAACTAGTCACCACTAAGCTGGATTGTATTGATCACGGGCGGCAACATTTTTAAACCACTGACTAAAAAAGAGGGGTGTAATAAGTTTGACGCGTTTGTCTGTCTGTGGCATCGTAGCTCCCTAATGAATGGACCGATTTTGTTGTTTTTTTTGTAAAACAAAAAAAAGCTAATTTGTTTATTTACTAATTAGGTTTATCAACTGTTGTTACAATATATTACATTACTATGAAACTAAACAAAAACTGCGAATTCCATAATTGCACAAAATTCTAAGAGAAAGACAGCTTGCTCGTTTAGCTTACAGACTAAGTGTTTAATTTAGTCAAAGTAAAAGTGTTTAAAATAAAAAAGATATTAGCTATAAGTTATGAAGATATATTCGAACATTTGAAAGTTATCAACTATTTTCCAGTTGTTGAAATGATCTGAGCAAATTTTAGAGGTCAAATCGAAATTTACTGTACTATAAAAGTTATTAAAATAAAATACATTTTGTATTAAACGTTTAACAAGTTAGCACATGGTGGTACGAAGTTCGCCACTACAGCTAATATATACAAATAAATAAAATTGAAGTGTCTGTTTGTAATTTCAAATTAACAGCTTTTAACTATACTATACATACACGGTACTTATATAAAAAACACTATTAAAAAAATGTTGTTTGTTTGTCTATCTGTTTGTCTGTTTGTTCCGGCTAATCTCTTAAACGGCTGGACTGATTTAATGCTACTTTCACGCACAGATAGCTCAGTGAATTATAAGGAGTGATTATTTATTTAAAAATTGTATTTATTTAAATTCATAAATAAACAAGATGGTTACGCGAAAACCAAATGATGTATTAACAATATCAAATCCAAGTGGGGAAGGTAAACATTATATAAATATGATTTTTCTTCAAATTAACGAGGCAGATACCGCCGCGCACAGCCCAAAATAAAGTATGAAAAAATAAGTATGAAAGATTAAAAAAAAAATTATAGGTATAGAATAAAGTTTCAGAAGAAAGTAAGTTTTCCATGCAATGTGATCTGGATGAACTCTGTTTGATTTCAATTAACACTCGCTCCGTTGAGATATCTATAATTCATACTCGGGATTTATCACACTAGTCATTACAACGAGGATTTGTGTGAATCAAAATCAAAATATACTTTATTCTAGTAGGCTTTTACAAGTACTTCTGAATCGTCAATATAGTAACAAAAAAGATTGATGAATTCCACCGATTCGGAATGTAAATTCTATCGAGAAAAACCGGCAAGAAACTCGATAGTTACTCTTTTAAAAAGTATCAAAATACCATATTCACACAAACTTTCGTTTACATTTTAATATTATTATCAGCTAGGATATATAAGAATTAATAATAATAATTTAAAAGTTTTACAATCATAAAAATAGAGTGATTCATTGTTTAAAAAAAGAAAAATATTTTTCGAATGTCTTGAAAAAAAATCTCATTTAGTTTTAAACGTATAAAGCCTAAAATTATTAGAATTCAGTATTTTTAATAAGTTAAAAAACTATAACCCACTACGTAAACCCTTCCTTTTGGAGTAGTCGGGAAAAAAGGAACGCAATTTCGTTCACTTGTCATACTTATCCAGTTTTTTTTATTTTAAAACTAAATTACCGATTTTTATAAATTCTTTAGGACCAATTTAATCGTATACGCTTTCAAATAAAGAAAATAAATTAAGAATCGGTTAAAAAATGACGAAATTCTGAAGTAAAAAAATGTTCACTATGAATTGAGAAACTTCGTCTTATTATATAGAAATACTTTCTTCCAGCAAATATAGCGTAAGTTTCCTAGATAACGTATTATTTTTCCTGTTATATTTTTATATAAATAATGAGCTTCTCGGAAACGAAGGCTATATAAAAAACCATCGACAACACAGTGAGATGAGTTCGATGCACTGTGATCCGACCGCAATCGCGTCTAATCTTTGTTTGATTTCAATTAACGCTTGCCACTCGCCTGCGAGCTGTCGACCTTGCCTCTACTACGGGCTCGATAATCACTTGCGGTTATGTAAAATAATTGAATGAATTTAAATATCTATATATTTAAAAAGCAACGTTATTAACAGACTGGTCTACCAAAGCATTGCTCAAACTGAACAAATTAAGCTTAAGTTTATTCAGGTAGTTATTATGATATTGGCGTTTATTTCCTAAATAATGATAAGGGTCGACCCCACCGATCAATCTCCATCGTGTTTTCTGCATTCCACGTGACATTGGCGAAATAGCATGTGTCTAATTGGCACAACTGAAAGCCATAACCCAAAGAATTGAAATAAGGGACAAAATGTGTATGGATAAATAAAAGTTGATACGAGTGAAGGCGTGATCAAAAGCGAGTACATTATATGATATTTTTAAATTATACATATTGTAATAAATAGTTACTGTATCGACCATGTTATATCTAGTCGGTTAGGATTATATTTATAAAAATATTGTCATAAGTGTTATTATGAAATAATTTTAAAGAAACTTATGGTAGTGGTGTTAATCTCGACTGTCCTTTTATAGAGTAGATAAGAAAATATTCATATAAATTCCGTTTGAAATAAATGAATTTTCTTTATTCCATGTCTTTTCTATGTACTTGTTTTAAACGTTCTAATAAAATACAGCAATAATGATATATTTTTTTAAATGCTGATAAAGTCAAACTTCTTAGTAATTAGCGAATGTAATTTAAGCGGATAAAATGTTAATAACACTGAAATACAAATAATATCTGTGACGTAGTAAACAATTGAAACAAAATCTCATTTATCAAAATAATTTTAATTAAGAGCATTAACTATATTTTACATACGCATAACTTAATCAATAAATGAAAATCATACGTATGTAAATAAGCGTAAGGTCACATCAATTAAAACCGCACAATTAAATATCACTGTATTGTAAATTAATAATTATGCCACAAATATAAAATTAATTAAAATCGGAAATTCATCAGTTGAATTTATCGCGTTGATTTAATACAATGGTTAACGTGTTTGGATTTGTTGTTCATTATGGCACAAACAAAATTTTCAAAGTGCTGTTTTCGGAAGCGGTAATGCAAACAAAACGTAGACTTAATTGAGATAATGCAAACAAGAATTTCCATCAGTGGGCGGAGCTGATAACTGAGTTGCAATGCTATGGGTCGTGTTACTTATTTACATAAACGGGTTTATTTTGTTGGCTGTGCCATTAAAGATTTGCAAATACGGTAGCCAGTAATGTAAATCGCCATTAAAATATATATAATTTTGTTGTAATTTTTTGCCTCTTGAAAGGCTCTAAAGTTACATACGCTATCACCAAACATTGCTTGTTTGCTGCTTAGTCTGGTATAGAGCGTTATAGACCCAGCCAGCCCATAGTTAACACATAAACTGTCGGCTTTAGTTGTTATCACATTTTTTTAATGTAATAATCGTTAATTTTGGTTAAAAGTGTTACTAATTTACCCAAAGGTGTTCAAGAGAATATCGATGTTTTTAAATTCAGGTACCAGTCAGTTCAGGTTTACAATAATAAATGTTTTTTGCAAAAAGCTTCATAAATGATAGGGAAAAGAAAATAATAAAGACAATAATAAGACGTAGTAGAGAATTAATTAAATGTGTTGTATATCCAATGGCCATAGACAAAGGTAAACAAACTGTGATGGAGTACACATAAGACATTATGTGACTAATAAAATATATTTAAAAAATATTTTTTATTGGTAAAAACTATATTGCAAGCTGGAAACAGCTTTATTAAGAACTAAATTCTTAATTTCTAGAATGACGTTGAAAGCTTCTACCAAAGTTTAACATATATTTTTAATTGACATTTGTTTTTTACTTAACTGTTGCAAAATTCATTGTTGTATCTTCAACGGATTCAATAAAAAAAAGATTTAAAATAATGTCTTAAATTTGTATTTATTTATTACTTTAAAAATACGTTATACGATTATTACTTTATGCTAATCATTGTCGCTAGACAGATTATTCTAACGACATTCGCTCGTTAAAGCCTTAGATATCTGAAGTTATCATCCAGCATTACATTAAAGCCTGGCTATAACTGGAAACTATGCAGTGTACCTACCTTAACAACGATTTAATATTGTGTAATATTATACATTTTAATATTGTATAGCATTTGCTCGCGGCTTTACTGATTGATATCAATCAATGAGCACAGATTTTGTTACGCGCCGGACAATCGCCTATAACTTATTTTCTGTCTAGTTTCTGCGGCACATGCGCCATCTACTGGATGTATCTTCTCGTAACTGCAAACAATAAGTTGACACAGTTTTTCGAATAAACGGTCTAGCAGCGCTTTCATTACGAACATACAAAGATTAATTATATATTATGAAAATACTAATACTATAAAGAATTTTCTGGCTATTTTTTGTACAAATTTACACGTTAAATAAAATGTAATAGTAAACTAAAAATTCTGAAACGAGTATGAAATGTAAAAGCTACATAAATAAAACCAATAGAGTTATTAACTTAATCATTTATAATGGATTAAAAAAAATTAACCACAGCAATGAATCGAAAAATCTTCAATTTAATTATTTAACTCATGGTAAGTTTAACTGAGTGTTATTATTACGGGGCCGCATTGAGTACATTAGTCGGATATCATTCCCGGGATCCGACTTCAAACGGTCTATTACAAGTTTTCTTATTAGAAGTTACGCCATTACAACGTGGGTGTGTGCTCTATCTTCATGAAAAAATCAAACCTGACGTTGGAATTATATGTTTTCTGGGATAATGTTTATCTAAAACTTATACATAGTAAGATGGAGTATTGTCAGTGAAGTCCTTACAGTGTAAATCAAAATTTGCAGCTAGTTTTACACAGACATTATGAATCAATAATAAATCTAATTTAAAGTGCACCAATTAAAAAGATATATATTATTGAAAATTATATATAATCAATTATAATTGGTGTCAAATTTATGTGGTCTTTTTGCTCTCCTTTTTCGTATGTTTGCTGAGTTCATATTTATATGAATCAAGATGGTTCCAGCAGCTTGTCCGTGTAAAAAATCTTTCAACTATTATTTCACCTCTTGATGTTTCATTTTCACGATAGTATCCTTTCCAAGTTCTAATGTATCTTTATATCAAATTTATTTCAGTTGTTGAGGCATGAAAACATAACGAACAGACAGACAGACTGAGTGAGTTTCGTATTTATAATATTAGGATAAATACTAGTTTGTCCTTGCCTTCAAAAGCATCTGGCGTTCAATATGAGTCAATCGAACAAAATCTTCATTATAAGTTAGTATAGCTACAAGTACAGCATCCAAACATATTGTTTAAAAAAAAGTAAATCTATTCGTCACTTATCCTTTGAAAATCAGCAATTGTTAAACTGTAATAAACATTTTTAACATTAGTTAGGATAAAAATATAAAATACATATAAAATATATAATCTTATAAACTAAAATATCCCCAGGGAAAATTAAAAAAGTCAATTCATGTAAAAAATCTTTTAAAAACAAAATTTATAACTTGCTTTATAAAATAAAAAAAAATGTAGTACGAAATAAATAAATTTAACATCTAACAATGATATCCACGACATTTTATTTACAATATAGAAACTAAAAGCATTTCGAACTAAAAATATCTCGTGCTACGAAACGTTACAATTTCATATCGTCAACCACATTTATTATTGATTTAAAATGTTCGAGTACTCCTGAGAATCACACAACGAATCTGATATTTGGAAAATAAAATAAATATAAAAAGGAGTCACATTTAAATTTAGTCTGCAGACGGCAGTGCAATATTTTCACATTATAGCGGAATAGAACGCTATTCATCTCCCGGTGTCTGGACCGTTAATTAAAATCAAACATGATTTAGGTGTGCCAACTAAAAATTTATTCATTTCTGATTGTTTGGTTTCGTATAAAAGGATCCTTCGATTTAGTTGATAGTATAAAAATTTAGCCAATACATTTTTTATGTTTTTTAAAGGTACTCTTCTAGAGTAATAATGCAAACAGCTGCCTTAAAATTTATTATTGGTTTAATTTCCTGATAGTTCCTGATAGTTTTTTTATTTTTCAATATAATTTTGAAGTATATTTTAACTTAATATATCAGTTTGTTTATTTCACGATTTAAATAGGACAGAGAGTTGTCCCATGTGAAAAATAATTGCGTGTGTATTATAAAATACTAATATTATAAAATTCTGTCTAATATTATAAAGTCTGCTTACCTGTTTGCTTGTTACTTTTTCACTTCTAAGCCACTGAACTAATTTTAATGACATAAAACAGACCCAGATTCGATCTTGGAGAACTAAGGATACTTTTTGTTGCGAAAATAACTTTTGAAGGCGGTGAAGTACAGGATCAATGTTTGTGTGAAGTATACAATGTTTTTCAACAATAAACACTAATAAAAATATTAAACACTAATAAACGAAGTCACAGGGGCTAAAATTCATTTTTTAAGGAAAGTTATAGGCTATATTACATCACGTTATGACTCAAAGCAGGAAAATTATAACCACAAAGCACGAGAGGCAACTAGTAAGGTATAAAACATCACTACGTGACACAGGAACGGACCGGTAACAACATCAACTAAATTGATTTCACATATTAGATAGTTAATTATAAATTTATACCGTATCATATTCAACTATATTCAAAATATTCAGTGACCAAACTGCGTACATTGGCCCATCTAACCCTCCATGTGTAATCAAAACACTTACTGATTTAATATTACGCTCATTCGACTCTCCCCATCCATTTCTGATGTAAGCTTATAATTATTAAACTTGATATTGCTTTTATTATTTACTAATTATCTTTTGCATGCATAAAGTATCTAGGTACATATGTTCAGAAACTTAAAAAACTCGCAAGGTCTTGTCACGTCTTGTCAAATAAATATCTTAAAAAACTAGCAAGATTAATAAAACAAATTTGACAAGCTACGATTTACCAAATAAATATTTTCTGGTAGGAATACTTTAAACAATCATAAAATACATAATCTTTAATAAAAATACACAAAAATAACAATGTATATTTTTACGTTAGATTACTGTTTGATCTCGTAAATAAATAACACAGTGGTCTGGATAAAATAATTGTTTTTTCAATTATTTAGATTGAAACGTTTAACATTTTCATATTGTTTGGGTTTTCGTTATCATTAAAATCGAATACCCAATCGAAAAATATCTCGTCATTTTATAAAAAAAAATATTGCCACTAAAAATGTCACAGTAGAAATAGTATATGCCATTGGTTCCGTAGGATATTTAGTGATTTAAATACAATTTAATAGTAACTTTTTATATATTTTTTTCTTTACAAATTAACAGACAAACGAGTAGACGGATTATCTGGTATAAAGTGATCATCGTCGCCTATGGACATTTGCAGCACTGGAGGAATATGTTGTCAGCTTAAAAAGAAATGAGGTATGAAGTGGGAAATGAAGTAATAAAAGTAATGAGGAAGGCTTCAGCTTCTCTCATTCACCGTACCAAACGAAGTTATATTAGCTACTTTATCCCAAAATAAATCCAATTAATTTTCAACACACACAAACGAACATATAACTGTACTAAGTATAAAATCGTTAGCAAAAGTAATGACTGAGAAATAAGGGTACACAATTAAATGGATTTATTTATTTCATTAAAAAAACTGCATGGATTTTTTTTGCTTTGTAATTGGGACAAGCAAAGTGCCATCCATTATGATGTATTTCGAACATTTTGCGGCTTAAAATTAAACACGAACGTTTGTGATGCAGTCTAGATAATGTTATCAATCATTCAATTTTTCGAAAAGATTTTGGTTGAATAAAAAAATTCATTTATCATCATAATGGGCTAATAATATAAAGATATATTTGTTTTACTAATTGTCATTATAAAACTTTTTTCATTCTAAAAATAAACATACCCACATACTATAATTTCCTATTGGTATTAAATATTTAAATTGAAAGATCCGACTAAAATCATACCGCTACGCACACACCACCAGAGACGATTTAATTAAACATATGAGAGTCGAGAATAGATAACTAAACAAGGGTACGAGATAACGTACCTTCCTATAAACAACCCGATATTCTAATGACAAATTAAAAGTGTCCATTGAGCGGTCCGAACCTATCCACGATCTGGAATTAGCTATCATCGCAGACGGCGACAAAGAGCCGGGCTCTTATCGGTACGGCTTAGATGAACTCAACCCCCGATACAAAATAATAGCCGGCTCGATAGCGTCATTGTTTGAGCATGAAATTAAAATTGAACGGGATTCACACGTGCGCACCGCCGAGATAAGGGGTTGCCGCGTCCGCGCAATCGATTCGTAGCTCGCGATTTTAGCGATACGTCGGTTCACTTGAGGGGCTGCGCTTTTCTTTATTTGAATTAACAATGTACACACTTGTTAACGTATTGTTTAAATAAGACTCGGATTTAGATTGGGATTTGGCTGGTGTTGTTATGAGTGGGTATTATGCCCATATGTATATGTATATATCTCGTTACCGAATATGTATTAACATTTTACATTTATGCGGGTCAGTATAAATACGGTATTAATAACGATAATTGTAGAAAAAATTTTACTTTATTTTTTAATGTCGTAATTTTATATGATTTTTCTTAAAAACAGTATTTAACATAGCAAAGTAGACTGTAACTATTCATACACATATATTTAAAGTATAATAAATAATTAATAAAAGAACATAACGCTAGAATCTATTTCAAGTTAGCCCAAACGTGTCCCCTAAAATTAGGCCTATTAACGTCCCGCCTATCCCCGAGGCCGCTAAGCTGTTAGGCTCGTTGTCGATTATTTAGCGATTATCAAAATAGGAGTTTGCGGTGGGTGCAATTTAATTTATCGACGTCGGTATGTTGTGTACTTCACTATTGGCTGCCGGATGCTCCGCAAACTGATAGGTACTCCCTGTATTGCCTATATTTGCCGTACCCTCTGGATATTAGATCCTGGTAACGTTTTAATTAAGTGATTGCGTCCGATCATAAACAAATTCGTCAATGTTTACCACGAGCTAAATTATATTTGGGTGTTTGTGGGCATCATTACATTAATCAATACTTAATGCGAATGCGGTGAAATTGAAAATGGGAAGTAATTAAAATATATTTACTGAATGATTTATAACTGATCTCATTGAAATACGGTATTATATTTCGTTTAAAACTATGATTAAGTTCTGATATAAAACAGTTTAAATAATTTGAAACAGAACTTTAAAAACAACTTCAGAAACAAAATAGGTAATTTCGTTTTGGTGATATAGAAAATAATAAGGAATAAGTGTTCTGTTCATATTTTGATTTAAAAATCTAACAACTGTATCGATTTTGATGTGAATATACGGGACTAATCAGAAAATATTCTTACAAATAATAAATTAACCAAATCAGTCAAGCCGTCTTCAAGAAAAAAAATCAAATCAAAATATGCTTTATTCAAGTAGGTTTAAAAAAAATTAAAGATCGGGGAACATACATTAAAACTCTTTCATTTTTTAAAGTCGGATAATATGACAAGTAAAAAATTCAGAAGCTTTAAAAGAATAGTATTTACCAGCGTGACATCAAGCAATAAAAATGATAATAAAACACGATACGCCTAGTAACTGAATATTTGTTACTATAACCGCAACATTTTGTTAAACGTATTAAACTTCAAAAGAATCGGTAATAAAGAAATATAAGGCTGAATATTCAACAAACAGTGCAACTAAGCGCTAGCTTTAATAAATGTTTTCTTAGAAAAATATCGCCGACTTCAAGCGGAAGTTTTCTTGAAACTATAAATGGACAAGCGATCGCAGCAACCACGGGTCAATTGCTGTTAGTTTTTGAATATGTTATTTATCTCCGAAGATATTCATCAGATATTATATACTAACTTTTAAATTACATATTAAATGCCAAAATCTTCATACTTCTAATCACACACACCCACACACACATATACATAATACATACATACATGCAGGTTGAATACAGAAACCACCTTTATTAAAGTATTTAAGTATCGAAATACCTTTCTATAACAATAATATATATAGTAGAGCCTAGCTAGTCCATTGACTACAGCTCAGACAAGCTGGCTCGATCGGAGCAGTGTACTCTTACCGAAAATCAGCGTAAAGTAGTTAACTTATCTGCGTTTCGTATAGTTAGGAAAAGAGCTGGAAGCCTAATCTAACCGCCTCCCACATCTCTTTTTTTACTTCCATTCTCTTTCATCTCTAATTGCTTTGTAACTTGGAAGCAAATTTATGGCTCCGCTGATGTTGCAAATGTCAAAGGGTGGTGATGATCAATTATCATGGTGAACCACCCTCTCTCTGCCTGCTTAAAAATAGGTTAACAAAAAATATATATTCGTGCTATACTATATAGTATATACCCTCTCAATGGACAGCCAGACTGAAATGCATCAACATAATGAAAGAGAGTTCCGTGTATGATACGCGACTGAAATGTTCACGCAACCTACCCCTGCGATTGCGGGCGATGATATGAAAAACAGTTATTGGTTTCGATTCGTGAAGCACGAACCTATTTGGAATATATGTATTTTGCATACAATTAATTTCCAGATCTATACTAATATTATTAAGCTTAAGTTTGTTTGTTTGTTTGAGCGCGCTAATCTAAGGAACTCAAACTCAAACTCAAACTCAAAATATACTTTATTCAAATGGGCTTTTTAAGCACTTTCGAATTGTCAAGTTACATGTCATATTTTAATTTTAAATTTTTTTTTAAAGCTACCACCGGTTCGGAATGTAGTCTCTACCGAGAACAACCGGCAAGAAACTCGATAGTAACTCTTTTAAAATCGTTTATACATAATGTATTATTATTACATTTTTATTATGTTATCCGGATAGAAAATCAATGCTTGTCAAATCCACGCCTCTTTGTCGTCAAAATATTCTTGTATGGTATAATATGCTTTATTTATTAAAGATTTTTTTAACGTAGGCTTTAAACTTATTAAGTGGCAAATGTTAAACTATTAGTTCGAATTAAAAAATATTTTTGTGTTAGATAGTTTATTTGTTGAGGAAGGCTATAGGCTATATTACAGCACGTTTTGACTCATACGAGCGAAGCAGTAACCATAGACGCGAGTGACACCGCAAGGGACAGCTTGTCTGTACTAATATTATAAGGCTGAAGGGTTTGTCAGTTTGTTTGAACGTGCTAACCTCAGAAATTATTGGTTGGTATTAAAAAATATTTTTGTGTTAGATAGTTTATTTGTTGAGGAAGGTTATAGGCTATATTACATCACGCTACGAGCTAAAGCGAACGAAGCAGTAACCATAAAAGCAAGTGAAACCGAAAGGGACAGTTAGTAGATGCCAAAAACCTGAAGTCTGATTGTATTAATCTATTGCTATCAATGTGAAAGTGAATTCCTTATTTTTGTACTAAATTGCGTTCTTAAAATTTCGATATTTTGTATTTTCAATAGCGAAAGTTTTACACAAATAACTCTCAGGTGCTAACAAGCTTATTAAATACAAAACATATTAATAGGTTTTGCTAGTTCATATTATTTTATTTATTAACTGTTTCCAATAAAGATCCGGTCAAGTGCAAGTCGCACTCACACAGGAAGGGTTTTGACTATCATACATAAATCTCTATCTATTACGGTTCATGAGATAGATACCGTTGATAGACAGACGGATAGCGAGTCAATTAAAGGGTCCCCGCGCACCATTGGGTACGGAACCCTAAAAGGAGCATTTTTCTGCAATCATGACGAAAAACTCTTCAATATTTACTTTACAGTAACGAAAACAAAACTAGTGGACACTATCAAATATTTTTTCAGCCCTGATCAAAACGTGTATTGAAAACATGGGACGCCGTTCTGTTAACTCTAAACAAAAACCCATTATACCGCGCGGGGCAATATTGTTGTAGTTTATTAAACGATTTCATATCTAAAGTGGTCTTTTATATATGGATGCTGATTAGCAATAATGTGTCAACCCACAAAAAGTCTAATTCGGAGATATTGTTGTTTTTTGATACTGCATCACCTATTTGACATTATTAAAAATTTGAAGTCGTATAAAATAAATAAGTACGGAAAATAAATTCTTAATTAATTGGTTCGAATTTCAAGTGCGTTTCATATTTTGCAATTTATAAAATAACCTCAGATATTTGAAAATTTTTTATTAGATATTATATTAAATACATATATTAGTCTGAATTTAATTAATTATAGCTTTTATCAAAAAATAAAAGAAAAGATGGATATATACTTCTTTAAACAAATTTGTTAAAAATTGGTTTGACATCTTTAGATGCCATTTTCTCAAAATGAAGTCCGTGTGGCTTGACAGAGTATTGCTTATCAGCGTCCATATATTTTTGCTGGCTTTTGACTACTCTGCGATAGGTGTAGCATATACTGACAAACAAAAAATTCTCTTTTTTTTGTATTTTCTGAAACAAACATTTTTAGAAATTAATCTTATCGGAACAAGATCGTCATATGATGTTACTAGTTATTCCCTGTGATATTATTTGCTTAGACATTTCCTATATCTATCTTCATAAAAAGTAAAATTTCTTAAATAAAACTAGCCTAGCCTACCCTAAGTAACTTCTTATAACATTTGCTATCTGCGAGTGAAAGTCACGTCAAAAGCAGTCCAGCCGTTTAAGTGATTTGCCAGAACAAACAGACAGACAGATACAAATTTTATAAACTGATTTTTCGATGAAATTACTGCACGAAGTGCATATGAAAGTATATTCGAATGCATTTTGTGAAAAGCCGTTTATTTAAAATTACAAACAGACACTTCAATTTTTTTATGTGGATTTTTTATTTTTTCGATTATAACCTATTTCAATAAACGGTACAAAACGGACTATTAAACGCGATAATAAATTTCAAATCGCTTCGATGTGCAAATAAAAAATAACATGCACGACGACTTGTTCGCTGTATCTCAAACTGTTCTCTTGTGTGTAAATGCTTTACCATTAAACCACAACATGATAGTCGACAGTCGCATGCAAACGGCCCATAAACAGCAGCGCTAATACGAAAACTTGTCCATTACGAACAATATATTAACCGAAATGTAGTTTTGTTATACTTCCGAACTTCTTTCATTTACCACTTTTGATCGTGATTGTTATTCGGTTTGTAATTAAGTATGAAGACAATTTTAATGGTAAAATTATTCGTCTTTATTCTTTACGTTTAATTATAGGATAACTCACATTTGATATATGTAAAGAATATTTTTTGTCGCTTTATTTTATTTGATCGTGTGGTTCAAAGTTCAATTAAATCTAAATTAAATGAAAAAAAAATCTATACTAATATTATAAAGAAGAAGGATTTGTTTGTTTTTTGTTAGTATTAAATAAGCTTCGAAATTACTGGACTAATTTCAAAAATTGTTTCACCATTAGAATCCTTCATTATTTCTGATGAACATAGGCTATTGAAATACCTATATCTACCCAATGCCGGGGCGGGTCGTAGTTTTGAGTAAATATCTATACTTAATGTTTAGTATATAAAATATGGTCAGTACAAGAACTCAGTATTATTCTTATTAAGTAGAACATGCTTATTTTAATGTTATAAATTGCCGAAGAACCTCTCATATTCTAGTAGAATTTATTTAGTTACAAAATATGTATTTTATTCCAATAACTTTTACATTAACTATAACCTATGACTATCTAAATTAATGTGCCTTTCAAATAGTATCATAATTTTAAAAATAGGTTCAAAGGTTCCAGAGTGCTCTTGGCATATACAAAATTCTCCCACTCTTTCTTTCTTTCGTCTTTATAATATGAATATAGATTTGTATATCCTTAAGCTTGAAACATATCATCCGTTGTATCTTACAGTCGCGGCTGTTGCACATCACATCGGATGTTGTGTTCCGACATGTTGGCCTCTGGAGGGTAGATTCTTGTCGGAAGTCCGCGGCCCGCGCGCTTAAGCTCAGGTAGGGTTAGCTACTCACAGCTAGCTAAGTAATTATTAAAGTTTTTAATTAAAATAGTCTTGTTTTTTAATTTTTATGCCATGTAATGAAAGAGATGTAATTTTTTAAAATATGTTTATTAAAGTTTTCAGATCGATGTAAGTACTCAATTATTTTAACCTAGTTAAAGAAAAAATTTTTGTCGCTAAAAACGAAAGCTACATATTTTTTATAATCGCTCCTAAATTAGAAAACGATTCATAAAAATTAAATTATATCCATTATATCAGTTATAATAACAAAATTTTCTTTGTAATTTAAATCGCACAAATATTTTGAAACAAAAAGAAGACACAATTCGTCAAACTTTTCACAAAACATTACAAACCTAATGACATGATTGATACGAAGCTAATAATTAAGGGCACATATACAAAGACTATTAAGTTTGTTGTCATCGAAACAACATTATTAGACATGCAGCGGTAAGTGCAGCAACTATACGGGCTAGGTACAACAATACATTGTTGGCGGTCGGGTCGTCATTAGTCACACGCTATTTAGCAGTTAGCGCGGTGGGCCGATTTATCAATACGACATTTATTTTCTGTTAATCACGTTTGGATATTGAGTCGATGCTACGATAGGGATGGAAAAATAATTCAATAATTGCTATTGATACTGTATAATGGAAAAAACTGTAGAGTGCGTTATCGTTGGACATTTTTATTCTTTTGTAATTGAAAAGTTCATTTATTGTGTTTTGTATTTGATTTCGTATGACTGTGAATTATACGATGTTATTTCAATCACAGATAATTTTATTGATTTGTTTACCTATACGACGCGTTACTATATAAAAACAATAGCGGTTTCTGTAATACGATGTGGACGCCATGAAATGAATCTACATTTTCCCAGCATCAGGACTCAGTATATTAAGTCCAGTGCGAACGTTCGCCATATTTAACCGTTATCAGCGGTTCTCGTCCTCTCAGCGCATTCATCGCTCGATGATTTACTTACGGCTTATCCCACCTAGCTGACTTATGGAGCATGGAACGGACGCTGCGGAATGTTCTCTGTTCGTAAATTTAAATGCTACATCTCTTAATACGTACGGTAAAATGAATCGACGTATGTATCTGTAGCTGAATGATAATGAAAATATATATAGGTTATCTTTAAATTCCGTGCGTGATGTTATAAATCCGTTTATATAATTATTACAGGGAAGTGATGTTTAAAAATTACAATTGTTGCTAAGAATACTGTAACAATTGTTTTTATACAATATATAATTAAGACTGTTGTTACAATAATTGTACTGTAAATACAGGATCAGTCACACACTGGAAGTAAATGTCCCTCTGCTGGCCTCAAAGAAATCGGCAAGGACGAATGAGACAAGTCTTCTAATAAGGAAAAAGTAAGGAGTTTAAGTCGTCACGCTGCTCCAATGCGGATTTCTGGATTTACACGTGTTTGAATTTTTCACGACACACGTCGGTTTCCTTAGGATGTTTTCTTTCAGCTTCGAGCTTGAGCTGAATTTAAACAATTAGCAGTGCTTGTCGGGATTTAAATCCGTGATTATCGGTTAAGATCGACGTGCTTTAACCACTATTCGGGTACAAGCGCTTAATTCTTACTATAATATTTGACACTAAAATAATAACACAGTAAGTTACCAATATTATTATAATATATCTAAATCTTAAAGTCGTACTTGTAGATAAGCATTTGTTATTTTGGTTAGACAAGAATCTTAAAGTTGATTAAGTTTATTGGTTAAGAATGTTTAATAATGGGTTACTTAACTATTTTCAATGGATATATGTAACAAAGTAAATCTTTCTATATTTTAAGACATATTTTGTAAAAGTATACACGTTTTTAAATGTTGATAATTTTGAACATCAGTTCACTTCGATACATTGAACAAAAGTTTTTATTTTAAATGCATACACTATACGCAGATAATTGCGTTGTTGAACAAAAGAATACGTGGAATGGTTTCTGTTTTTATTTTGGCGCGTGCGTTCAGACGTATTTGCGATAATAGAAGGTATGCGTACGTAAGTGAACACGATAAACAGAACGTAGTCGCGGGTGTTTGCCTTGTTTTTCATGTTTTATTGAATATAGGAGTCTGCTCTAGAGGGTTTTGTAGCGTTTGTAAGCGTATTAAAATCTATAGAAATGACTTATTAGGATTGAGCAACTATTCCAATACCTGACTTCTTACAGACTTGGATATTGTAATTTGTATTTTGGTCCATTCTATGCTTTGCCTAATGCGTTGTCAATAATACAATTTTGTATTTTGTAATACGCTGTTAAATATATTAAAAAGAATTTTAAATTGTGACATAAAAGTGGACTCTAATACGCTATGGGCATATAAATATGATAGATAATATTTTTTTTTGACTTTTATAATTGAGAAATAACCATAACATTTTTTTATAAAAATCATGTAATTGAACATCTGTAAGTTTTACTTTCGAGAGCAACACAAAACATCTCTGTAAGGTTAAGTCTGTAACTAGGTAGTTACAGATACATCGTAAGTAGTTACAAAAGCTGTAAATTTTAAAAATTGTCATTGACAGTAAATTCTTTTAAAGAAATGACAAATATACTTATTGGTGTAATTCACGCTTTATGTTTCTTGTTACCAATACTAAAACTGTTAGATTGACTAAGGTATAACAAACTAAACAAATCGAACACCCCTCATTACCGCATTCGGATCGTGGAGTGGACTTTAGATTGCTCAGCATTGATTCCGATGATTCAGTCGCGGGCGGTCATTATCATTACCGTGCGCTCGGAATCCATTAATCACGTTGCTATTCCTGAATCGTGCGGAGGCTTCATCGCCCTCCCTAGCTAGTGATGAGATAAATCGATTTTCGAAATCGACTTTGGATCGATATCGAGAAGAAACTTTGTGAGTTTACGTCTTTTAATTTTATGTACATATCTCGATTCAACTTGCTGATGTGCAATTGTTACCATTTTTCTTAGTTCAGTTTAATTTTTTTTCAAGGATTTTTGTGGCCCTATTTTAATACTTATTTAAAATTATTAACGCTTATTATTAATGTTGTACGCTATTGATTGCAAATAAATAAATCATCATACACTAGATACATGTACTCATTTTAATATTTTATAGATACCTAATATTTTTCCAACGAAAGACGTTAAAACATGACTCATGGAATATGTTTAATTGATTATTGTTCATCCAAAGCATATAAAGCAAAAACAATTTTATAAAAGAGTATAATATTAATTGACAAAAAATGGAAATGTATTAAAAAATATTTATCTGATAAATGAGAGCTCATCACTACTCAAGTACCTGGACGCACTCGTGCATTCCACCCTTCCCTTATCAGTTTTGATGTAGCGAGTCGCGAAAACAGGGCGGAACTAGATAGGAAAGGAAATGACACGTATATTTTGAAGTTTATGCTTTCCTCAATAATATGAAACTTATTTTTTACGGCCTATTGTCACTTGGAGTTTTCTTACAAACCGAGCAGTTTGGCACACACAAACAAACACCTACACGCTCATGAAATGTATCTGTATAGTCTTATTATTAGATATTTTAGCGACAATTTTTGATTGTTATTAATATGGCATGAAGGCCTTAACCAGTATTGAACATGCAATCAACTACATATAACTGTATCAATATAAATCATAATATATTTTGTTTATTTATATTATATTTGAAAACATCCAATTGATATTCTATTCGACTGTATTAAATTTTGATAAAAATACTTAATTCTTCTCTCTATATTTTCTGTACCCTTTCATTTTAATTTGTACGCAATATCTTTGAAACTTTAAAGATATTATAATACATTATACAATAGCTACGTTGAGTGAGAAGCGTTTATTATTATTACAAAAGTAATTAAACGATAAGCCACAATTCGTCCTCTTGAATGCGACCCCCAACTGTTTGCTTTCTGTCTATTCCACTAATGCGTTGCAGAGCATTGATATTCTGCATACAATCCTGATTCGATTCACGATGAGCTCAGTTATTAAATCAGTTGGATAAACACCAGACACCTGTGTTTCGAGATTTGCATAGCCACACATGAAAATCATCGTTAATTTGCATAATATAATACGATAAGTTCATGTCAAGCCGTGTCATAGTTCGAATTGAGTTCTGTTTATTGAAGGTGATAAGGTTTACATTGATTTTTTATTTACATTAATTATATAATTGTTTGAGTAATTTATGTATGGATTGAATAAAAAAATATTTATTTAACATTATCTATTTTAATGGCGGTATTGTCGCTTCTGGGAGTGATGGAAACGGTAAAATATTTTAAATGGTACTTTAACGTACATTTTTTATAACATATATTTTTCTTTAAACAAAAATTGATTGGCTAATTAAACATATAATAAAATTCTAACGGGTCCTTATCTGTACATGGAAGATATATGAAAGAAAATTAATGAGGGCCTTTACCAACACAATAGAACCCAAAACAATGATTGTTAGAATTTTTGTTTTTTTGTCTGTTTGTCTTTTCATCTGTGCATTTGTGCACGCTAATCTTAGAAACGCCTTATCCGATTTCACTAATACATTGTGATTTGCTTCACTTTACATGAAGTGTTTGTTTCATGTCAATTTGTTCATAAATAAAAAAAGTTATGTAAATTTAAGGAATCACGTCGAACACGTTTTTTGTGTTTTTCATTAAAAGCATGAAAGTATATACGGCACCGCATACTACAGCCTTGCTTTACAGGAGACATGCCGAGCATTCTATAATCCACGCGAAAGAAGTCGCGGGCACAGCTAGTCATCCAGATAATTATAAATTCAAACTGTTGACACAAAAATATATTATATTATTATTTAATATAACACAGGTAAGTAGGTCAAAAATCAACCGAAATAGACACCCCATGAAAATAAAAGACCAAAGTTTTATACAGGACGAAATAGGTAATTCCATAAATTTTAAACTTAACTTTTGCATGGTCCCTTAACGAACCGGAAGGGAAACGAACAAAATAAAATACTACTTGTAATTATCTAGCACTTCGCTCGGTCTTATTTTTAAGGGCTTCAATCGATAACATAAAACTCATATGAAATTACACGTTGTTTCTATGGGAGGTAGTCTATTGCCGTTTAAGAGTGTGTGTGGCCCTGATCGAGCCAAGCTATGTTAGATTCTACCACAATGCATACTCCTACGATAATACGATGCGATACTCCTGATAACGCGAGCATAATACATACGTTTGCAATCAGCGAGTTATCTTAATTAGATTCAGATAAAGACAATCAAGTAATCGGAGTATAAATGGCATCAGTCTTTGTGCACGTCAAACAGTTTGATTCCATATAATTGAGTTCAGGAAATCGGACATGGGCATTCCATTAATTGAGATATGCGATAGTGTAATGATTAACTCGATATATTGTCTATTAATCGATTCATCGATCAATTATCAATTATTCGTATATTAATATGATAATTCATTGGAGAATTAGTTATAAATTTAAATAATATTAAGTAATATTGTTAAAAAATTATATTTGTTATTCTTAAATTTCTTGTACAGTTACTTAATCCAATTAAAAATAAATATTACAGAAAAAAACTATTAACATTATGATTAGATAAAAAAAGTAGATTTTTTGACTAACTAATTATATTATTAACCCAAGTAAAGATTAAAGCTTAATTAAATAAATTTTAACACTTCATAGTTTATATTTAGCACTTTTAAATGAAAGATCAAAGAAAATAGTAGAAAATGAGACTTAATCCAATCTAAGTTTATATTTTTTAGCTGAGACGATATCTCGTGGTACTTCAGAGCACGTCTAATTACACCGAGTAATAAAAGAATGAAGCTACCACCTACTTTCATTTCAACGTAATAACTCACCTTTAGGACTCGTGTTTTTATTTTTTTGCGAGGTAAGTTATTAAAACTTGTTAATTATTTAGCAGCTTAATATCTGGAAACGAGGATATAAAATGTTGTTAGTGTTATTTTCATAAGAACGGGATTTGTCGGTTGGATAAGTTAGTTGTTTTCTCAAACAATATATTGTTTTATATCTAGTTAAATGGTGTAAAATATAAATTGTTTAAGTAAAATACTTACCATATTATATTGAATTAATTATATAAAGTTAAAGTAAGAGTAATTTAAGGAAGAAACAAATAATAATTTTTAAATAATAACTATTGGATCTAGAATGAATAGTCAATACTACGACAAAGTCGTAATTATTATTACTTTATCATAGATATAAAAATAACTCGTTGAAAGATCAACATAATAATAGTGTTTGCTCTCAGGACACGGATACACTGTATCATTGCCTGTAATAATATGGGTGCGGTGACCGATAACATCTTTCAGGGGGGTGTAGGCATTGCCGTATTTAGGGTTGTCAAAAACAAAATCTACTCGCAAGTATTTCATGTCGTAAACAACTGAAAGGCGATGATTTTAGGGGTTATTCAAATGACGCCATTTCTTATTCGTCCATCTTTTCTCTCGTCAGTCTCTTAAGGGGTTAATTTTGAAATTAGCCCTTAAAGGCAGGTTCATTATTTATTAAATATGTATATTATGACTTACATTAAATTAAATTTTAAAAAAGTTAAGTGAGAAGCTCGTTTGAGTTTAATCTCAATACGTTGATGAAACTCTCATGATGTTACTGTTGTAAAGCCATGTAACCCTAGTCATAGTGGAATCAATACCGCAGGCTATGAATATTTAAACACTCTTTGTTATGTACTTCGACGCGTACACTCGGCTAATTGAAATAGTTATATTTATCCATCCCCTCTAATAACGGATAATGATTGCGAACGAAGTTGCTCGCCTACTTCGATTCTATTGATTAGCAATTTATTGAATAATACTTACATACTGTTGAAGTTATGAAAAACTCGCGTACGGATAATACACATATACAATGTATGTGTTAACTAAGTACAAAACAAATATACGTAAGTTTTTGATGTCACGTTAAAGAAGACATTTTTTTTTTTATTTGAAGATCGGTAGAGTCCTAAAGACATCGTTTTATTTTTTTTAATTATTTTGTTAATCTATGATCAATTACCCAAATTTCAAGAGGAGGGAAACGAAATTGAAACCAATGAAATAGTGAACATTATCCGATTCAAGTGGGGAAGGTAAACATTATATAAGTTTAATTTTTTCTCAAATGAACGCGAGTGACACCGCGGGGCAAAGCTAGTAATGTATATAATAATGTTTAATAAATATATATATATATATATATATATATATATATATATATATATATATATATATATATATATATATATATTAGAATGCAGAATTTATTACAATTCTTAAATGATATTTTACTTTATTGTAATGTTAGTTGGCGCCCGCGACTTCGTCTGCGAAATATTAAAAAAAAATAAAATATCTAACAAAAGTTCCTCCTTATAACATCAGCTTTCTGCAAGCGATAGTCTCGTCAAAATCGGTCCAGCTATTTCAAAGATTAGCCGGAACAAACAGACGAACAGACATACGAAAATTTTTAAAATGGATTTGTTGATGTAAGTTTCTTATATACATTTATTAAAAAACTGTTAATATAATATTACAAACACACATTTCAATTTTATTTATTATATTGTATAGATGTGTTTCATTTTCAAATATTCACTCAAGTATGATTTTTTGATTATTTATTTGGAATATAAGTATGAAATATTCAGCGTTCTGAAGCTTAGTAAACAAAAACGAGCTCGCGTCGTTTACGCGCGCACGCAGTTCTAAATTACGTAACAATTCGAATGGAAAATGAAATGCTTGCTTGCGAACCATTAAGCAATTTGAATTTAACACTCGTCCCTTCATTTTCCTGTTGCCTCGAAATTGTGCGATTTACTCACGAGGCTTACCAAAATGGCGTATCAAAACTGGTGCTAACTTGCTGAGGAAGCTTAAGAGGTCTAAGGATAATATTAACCTAAATGAAACAGAATTTACAGATTCTTTCATATATATTTAATTATTTTAGGTTCTGTGAGCAATGCGATACATTGAAAATTATAAACATATAATTAATAAAAACTTAAAAAAAAATAAGAAACGGACTTCGAAAACGTAATAAGTAGATTAAAAAAAAGGTAAAGTCGGTCTTACTGTAAAAATAAATTAAAATTTAATTAATTTATTATTTAAAATTTTGTTGTTGTTATTTATGTAGTTTTCTATGTAAAATTATTTACACGTCATTAAATTTGCTCGAAGGCCATAGAGTACATAACTTATTAAAAAAATATGTACTTTAATATGTCAGCATCCAGTAGCGTTTTCAATTTTTTTAATTACTTAAGGCTTCTTACCCTTGCTCTGCTGATTGCAGTAATGTTGCGTCGAAGTAACAATAATACTTAAGTAGATTTTGTTGTCACACTATTTTTTATTATATTTGTTTAGAGTCATAATTAATATTTACCGTAGACTTTTGCACTATCGTTGATCTCCACAAGTAATGCATAAATAATTTTAGTAATCAATAAAGATTTGAACTATTATATATTTAGAGACATCCTAACGATTTAATAAAATGGAGTTATAATCGTTAAACAAAATTTTTTTATCGATTTGTCAAAATTTTTATAGAATTTTGGCAAATACTTCAAAAACTAATCTTTTCATAAATTGAATTGTGTTATTTTATAGAGATCTAGACACGCGGTAGCGTGTCAAGCCAAGTTTAAGGAACAGAACTGGCGAGCCTCACCGTGTGTAATATTACACGAACCATTTGGAGCCACTTTTGAATCAAAAAAATCAAAAATTATTTCACACATATTTGATACATTTATGTATCAAATTTGGTTTATATATTGAGATTTGCGAGATACATATGTGTTCTAAATTTCATAAGCTTGTCTAAAACGGCTATTTAGATATTAATGTCCAAAAATCCTCATTGTTATCATTAACTGACTGACTGACTGTCTGACCTATAGACTAAAACTCTAACCCAGTTTCAGATGACCTAGAGAGTTAAAATTTGGTATGCAGATAGGTGATTAGATCAATACAAAGAAAAAATTAGAAACTGGCAATTTTTAAATAATTAGATTATATTATGAACGCTTAACATAAATACCTACTTAGTGCCTATATCTAACTACTGAAAAACTATATGAAAACTAGCCAAGACAGGCCTTAGGCTACAATACATTATCTTATGTTAAAAGAAGATATGATATATTATACTGTTAATTATAAATAAATTTCAGGACTCACCATTGAACTTGGCACTCATTTAGATCTCTTTTTGTTTCGTTTAAGTCAACAACCAAGGCATTTATCATAATATTGAACTTGGCTCTCATTTCACATTTATATTTTTGATTGGATTATAAATAAAGGCGTTTGATAATGGATTCTCACGCGTGACTTTTCAGAATGTCGTGCACGATCTCGCACGAATTCACGTGGCAAAATTTAGTTACTAGAATACCTAAATGATAATTTATGATCTTTACAAAATGTGAAGTTGAAGTGTCTGTTTTTAATTTCAAATTAAAAGCTTTTAATTAAATGCATGTGAAAGTATGTGTATACAATACTATTTTTTTTCTGTGTGTCTGTTTGTTCCGGTTAATTTCTGAAACTGCTGCACCGAGTTTGACGGGACTTCTACTCGCAGATAGCTATTATATTATAAGAAGTAACTTAGGCTTAACTGCTTACTTTTACTTGACATTTTTTTTTATTTCTTCATAAATAAAAAAGAGTGATTGATACGCGAAATCAAAATTGAAAAAGCTAATGAAATAGTGGAAAATAGAAATCAGATTTAAGTAAGGAAGATTATTAGGAATTATATAAACATAATTTTTCCTCAAAATAATGCGAGTGAAACACAGCTAGTTCAAAAATAAACGAACAACATTGTTCTAAAATAAATTTACAAAAGCTTACAGGCATTAGTCTGTTAACAGTTTACCTGTGTAACAGATTAATGATTGAAAGAGTCTAAGCTTTTTTTAATCAAATACATCGCTATCCGTCAATTGGATGCGCCACTGACTAAAACAAAGCGATAAATTAAAGCAGGAAACGGGAGGCGAACGCCTGCGCTCGTATTGAAAGATTTACTTCCTCTGTTTAATTGCAATAACGGCTAGGCACGTTGGTATCGTATTTTTCTTTTTACACTCCACCTCTTATTGCCTTCAGGCCGTTAAATAAATTTATGACGCCCGACAAAGTTCAGCCCACCTCAACAGCCTTTGCGGCGGGCTAAAATTAGGTGGAAATGTGAAAGAGAAATAAAAACCCGGTCTCAGGTGCGCGGTAGTAGTAGCCGACTAGTGGGATTAGCTCTTGACTCGCGGTTAAACGGCTAGGCCGCTCATAAAAGTCTCTTAACGCTCATAGTTTAGGACTACCTTCCCGTTGACTCGAATTTCCCTCTGGAAACTTTCGCCGGCCACTAGTTTTGTTTCGCATTACGCAAGCGTATCTCGCAGTCGCACTTATATAGGGATTTTGTCATTACGCTAGTTGATGGACTGGACCCAAAACTTTATCGTGGAACATCGCATGTATGTACTCGAAAGTTTTCGTATAAATTCTGCACTGGCGGCAAAGGGAAATTTCAATTACATTTTCTTTATGTAAACAAGAGAAAATTCAGAAACTCACATTAGCGCCCGGCTGCTTTTAAAACGCCGATCTAATCTGAAACAAGGAACAAACACGCCTAAATAACAATAAAATTCTAATAAAAACTTTGAGCACGCAACCGAAATTGTATAGGGAAAATTGACCAAATTATTATTTACGGTTCGAAATTAAAACAAGGTATTATAAGATATTACTTCTCCCCTCATTTTGAAGAGAATAACTTGTAATAAAAGACCATAACTGAAATATTTTTATTAAAGAAGTATTTTTAAATATTGTATTTTAAATTCATAAAATGTAATAAAGCTAGTAGTGAAGACATTTAATCCACTATCTCACCAATTCACTAACTACAGCTATTGTATTGTAGATTTAGATCTGATTTTATTTTCAGAGATGTGATCTCTATAATAATTTATTTAAAAAATAGATAAGAAAAATACATCACAGTAAAAGTTATCAGACTTTCGATCACGTAGAGCTTAGTTAACACATATTCAATTCAGCGCCACAGTAAGCTTTTTATACAGAATAACAAGTATAAATATTATAATAAGCTGCGTCTACGTTTTCGTTCACGAAGACGTGGGTATTGAGATAGCTTTGTAACCGATTTCCGAAAAGAAAAAAATTCTTAACCCACCAGGGATTTTTTATGTATGTTTCTCATTTATTCGAAAATAGCTTGACCGATTTAGTTAATCCTTTTTTGTTTGAAAGGGTGGGAGGTACCCACCCATTGGTCCCATAGAATAATTCTTAATTTGATATTACAAAGTCACTGGAATAAGTATGTCATTCAAGTATACGAAATTCCGAATTGAATCAGTTCCTTTAAAAAAAATATGTTTTATATTTTAAGGAAATAACATATCTTAATCTAAGATTAGTTTATGTAAAAAATTGTCTAACTATACTTTTTCACATTAAAATAGCTTTAGAAAATTATATTTTATTTATAATTAAAATTGATTTATACGTACAGACACGATTCCGTTATTGTTTATTATATTCTCGATAAAGATACCAATTTGATTAAGTCATTTATTAAGACGGCAAAAATTGAATTAGAGGCAGAAATTAAGGATCTTCAACGTTAAGAATTAGTAAAGTGTTTCGTGGAAATATAAATAAAGTAAAAAGATGGACGCATATTAAGAATATTAGTTTCGAAAAACAGATTATTACATTTTTATATTATATCAAAGTTTAATAAATATGTTTGATATATCTAAGATTAACTAAGAGTATAAAAAAATAAACTGACTTTAAAAGCAAAATACGAAAATTTCGTTTGCTTGGATGACATAGTAATCCTAGTTATTTTGATTTAAAAACTAAACTACGAAACCTATTTTGATAAAAGATCCATAGGACGAACTATAAGCATACCTTTTTAAATAAAAAAAGAATTTCCAAAATCGTTGAAGAAATGGAGCATTGAAATACTCACTTGACAACCTCCATCGTCTTTCAAGTCAATAAATAAGGAATTTAGTTCATACTACGTAATACCATTACAATCCTTCTCAAACTTCTGTTAAACAAAACAACCGAAAATGTTTTATTCAATATCGGCTAGACCGCAAAACAATAACCGAGTTACCGATTTAAAAGATTTCTCAACTCTCTTATCTCTCGCGGAGAGATATGAAAGAATTACCGAGAATCCTGAACACTCGTTAACTGAGTTGTCCCATGTCTCCGTGAACGTGGCCAAACAAAATGTAATTTTCCCCCGAAGCGCCCTCTTACGTGACCCGGCAAAGATATAACGCTTTTATGAAATTATTTTAGCTTTCATAAGAAACCGCTGTGGACATCTAAAATTAACGATACAATGTAATAAATAAGTTATTAACTTTTCATTGAAATTTTCAATTTTTTAATAGAAAAATATATTCACTTATTATATTTGTAGATTGCGGATTCAAAGTCTTTGTGAGTGTGAGTTTTCAAGTGTTTTTGTTTTTAAGTTCATCTTGTGTTCGGTGGGAAGGAGGTGGATGCATATACTATAAGGATAAATTCTGGGTCATGTATGATATATATCCGCATGGCAGGTTAAGCTCCAAACCTGTTAAGGAATAGGAAAGGCCTTTGTCCAGCAGTGAGACAAAATTAAAGATACTTTTAAATATAAAATATTCGAAGGGCTAATGCTATTTGTTCTGTTTTCGGATGAATAATATTACATAATATTTCAATTGCTATCGATTAATTCGTTTAATTCAATTTGTAGTTTCTATATATTCTTTCTTTTGTATAAATAAAATATTATTATTCGTACTTTAATAAAACTAAATGAAAATAAAAGAATTTACGTTTAACAACGAAACATAAAATAAATTTTCCTAAAAAAAATTCTATTATTATAGTATCCTTATATATACATATACACAGAAAGAGAATTTCGTCTAGTCTTATCAAACTTCCGTACCGAAGTAAACGTCAAGCGATTATTTATGGGCGGAAGAGGGAGCGCATCCCGACTGGAGCCCCAATTGAAACAGATATTTTACGGAATTATCATTTGACAACGATTTGTTTAGTACACCCGATTGCTCTCACCTCCTAGATTCTATCAAAATGTTTTCAATTAAATATTTTTTGTATAAATTTATAAATTATTGTTTACAAGACACCGTTTATCGATACGTCACTGATTTCAAAATCAAAATATTTTTATTCAAAATAGGAATTTACATTCTCTTTTTGAACGTCAAGAAAATGAATCTACCACGGTTTCGGAAAAGTATAACCTCAGGCCTGAGAAGAAACCGCGAAAGAAACTCAGCGGGACTTTTTTTTTGTTAGTTTTTTTTTTAACAACGTCAAGATTGGTTACAGTATGTAAAATATATTGAGACAGCCTGGAAGCGATCGCATTATTCCCAAGGTGTATCATCATCTAAGAAATCTTTAATATTATAATAACCTCTAACACACAAACGTTTCTTTACAATTTTTTTGAACTTTGCTATAGAAGCATTTTGAACGTTTTCTGGGATCCTGTTGTAAAATCGTATACATCTCCCAACAAAAGAATTACTTACTCGACGTAGTCGAGTAGCAGGCACAATGAGTTTGTCCTTGTTCCTCGTATTGATATGATGGATATCACAATTTTTTTTAAATGAGTCAATGTTTCTATGTACATACATTACATTTTCAAGAATGAATTGAGAAGTAACAGTCAATATGTTAATTTCTTTAAATTTTTCTTTTTTGATACTTTTGATACTAGTGATAATAAACACGTCTATTATTAATAGGTTAGTTTTTTAATATTTTTATTTGATAATATTTATAAATATTTTTTCTTGCTTATCTGAAAGTTGAAGTCAAAAAGATTTACAAAAAAACAATTTTAATAAATAATACACCGTCGCACTGTTTCCATATTATACAAAAGGCTCCCTGTTAATTTAACTGCAAATCGATTGTAGCTGCTTTATAGATTTTTGGGGGTAATAAAAATAGGGTAATTAAATACAGAGGTTAAATATTTTAATTACGCCCAAAAATATTTCGAGTATACCTACCAGTGGGATTATTTGACAACAACACACTAAGTCTTTTTTTGTCTTACTACGAAAAATTTAAGCACACGTTATACGCGTGTTTGTGAAATTTCGTATAACATTATAATTATAAAGAGAATACGTATATGTATAAACACAATTGCATATTTACATGCTTAAGTGCATTTAACACACGTCTAAAACTTATTTTAGCTGTCAAATGTCATGTGTAACATACAGTGATATTAATAAGAACTTAAGACATGCCTAATTAGCACAACTAAAAGCCATAAACCAAAGAATTGAATTGAATTGAACTTAAGACATAAGCAACAATATCCATCGTGTTTTTTCGATCTAATCGGTAAAACTAAAAGCCATAAACCAAAGAATTGAATTGAATAGACTTGGCACAACTAAAATCCATTATCGTTGTCTTAGATTTTCGCGATTATTATTCATTGATCGTTCGTGGTCGTCGGGATGATAAAAATAATTAATATACGCGATTTAAATCCGTTCAAAATAATTTTATTTCAATAAAATCCATTAACTAAACAATTGAATTGAATTGAATAGACATAAAATAAAGTAAAAAAAATATAAACAATGTGATGAATAGACACAGGCAACGTCAAATTTTTAATTAATACTGTTTAGCTAAAACACGAGTTGAACATGGTTTTATTTCATCTTTTGTAGTAAGGCACATTTTTTGACATATGAATGTGATAACAGGTTGTCAAAACCAAATTCGTATTAAATTGTACAAAATTAATAATTCTTGTTAAAAGTTTACTAAATCCTAGTCTTAAGACGCCAGTTGTTAAGGATCAGAACGCTAAGGACGTGAAATATTCAGTCTTACTACTTTGTTTAATTTCATTAGTGTAAGAAGGCTTAAGAGGATATAGAAAATGGAGGTTTACGGTTAAAATAATTTAAAAGAACTTCTTATCTACACAAATACCTAAGTAAAATTGTAGTGTCTATTTGTAATATCAAAATAATAGCTTTTTACCAAAGAAATGTTTACAGCACCTATATAAAAAACTAATTAAAATCGATACATTGAGACATTCATTTGAAAAATATTACTTTGCTGGCCAAAGCAGGGTAAAAATATTTGATTATACTGTATATTTGTCATTTCAGGTAATGTAAGGATTTTACACTTTTTTTAACACCCAACAAATTTGGGTTTTTATTGCTAGTTAGGCCGTTTAAAAATTATGGTGGAAACAAAATTTAATATTAGGTTAGATAATGTTGATTTCTGTCTATATTTAAAAAAGATATCAACATCAGGAGCGTTATTATGCGGAACTGTGGCTATTGCAACGCATTACATTTTGACTGTTGATGTCGTTGTAGTACAAAAATCAGAAATAAACTGTCAAAATGTACCGAATTGTGATTGCGGAACCTCACCGTTATTTGCCTACTTGTATATTGAGTGCTTGACTTTCTCTACCCTGGTCAATATGTAAAGTAATTTTATTCTGGGAAGAAAGAGTCTCGTGGGATAGTTGACACGAAAACACTGAGCTGTGAGATGACTACAATATACGCGTATGTATTTTCTTTTATATTATTTCGTCATATTAAAAAATTAACACAGAAAAAAAAATTAAATATTATTTATTAAATACGGTTATACAAAATCGGGAAATATACGTAATAACATGATCTCAAAAAAACACGACTATTTAAAAAAACTTATGAAAAATGAATAGATCTATACTAATATTGGTTCGAATTGAAAAAATATTTTGAGTTAGATAATGTTTTTATTAAGGAAGGCTATAGGCTATATTATATCACGCTACGACTCATAAGAGCGAAACAGTAACCATAAACGCGCGCGAAACCGCAAGGGATATAATAATAAAATAATCGCACTTTACCGTACTTAACTTTTTAGGATATACAAAGGCGACGTATTGTAAAAGTGGCATAAAATTTAATTATACACGAGACTTATTAACTAAGGCGTCGTGCAAAATTCTTAGCCGTAGAAATTTTTATTAAGGCGTGCTAATATAAAATTAAGTTATTTCCATCCTCAACCTAATCTCGTATAATTTACAAAGGCATCTCGTAGCTCTCCTGTAGCCAGCACCTCACAATGCTACAATCAGAGCTTATGCATAAATTTGAATTTTCAATTAAGAATACTTTGAAGAAAATTTTATTAGACATAAAGAGAAACCTTTGGTCTCCGAGACGAAATACGTAGGTATTAAAGAACAAAGAAATCTGTTGGGTTTGATTGTTAGATTGATTTACCAGCGTTAAAACATTCAGCTATATACAATTTGTTATGTATTACAGTTCGAAACTTAATATACCTATATATTCAGAAAGTACATTATTGTATTGACTTATATTAAAATCTTACACAGAAAAACACACTGCTATACGTTTCAAGTTGAGGGCTTTTTGATATAATCATATCCACAACAATTTATGTAACATAGAACCGAGAAGGCCCAGTGGTTTCAAAGCGGGAATTTGAAAGCCTAATTATTAAATGTTAAAGCCTAAACCAACACCATTGAGCTTATCAAGTTCTTTTGTGCTTAATATTCATATTGTACTCGGCGGTAAAGGAAAACATTATTTAAAAACCTGGAGGTGTCGGGATCTTCTATTGTTCTCCTTAATAGAGATAGATGACTTTGCCCAGCGTTGCTCTACACGTCGCTAATGAATTCCTGGACCGTAGTTAATGCATGCAGTATTGGTAATATATAATATAAACCTTGACTCGTGTTTTTATTACTTATTACTAACCTTAATAGTTTATAATTTAAACTAGCTGTGTCCCGCGGTTCACTCGCGTTAATTTGATGAAAAATTATATTTGTATAAGGTAAACAACCTTCCCCATTTTAATCGAATATGGTTCAGTCTTTTAGTGTTGTTTTAAACATAAAAATTTTAAAAATAAAAGTAGCCTAAGTTACACCTGAGTGAAAGTAACCTCAAAATCGTTTTGCCGTTTCAGAGATAAGCCAGAACAAACACACAGGGATAAAAACAAAAAACAAAATGTGTTCTTGTGTAAAAAGCTGTTAATTTGAAATTACAAACAGGCACTTCAATTTTATTTATTATAGATATATAGATTTTTTAGTATAGATGTAATTATTCAATAATAATACTGTAAGATTATGATATATTTTAGAGTAGAAACCTATTAACAATGTAATTAGTAATAATCAAAATTTCATTTAATTTCACTGAAAAAATAATTTTGTATGATTGTTATAAAAATAATTAAGTTAATACACGACGCGACTCCATTGCCGGCGTTGCTCGCTCGACGGCTGCACCCCAAAACGGCTGAAAGGCGTTCGCGAGATATCTTAAATGAGTTTCGTTATCTCTAGCAAAAGAAAATGGGATTAATAGTTAACAGAGGTCCCTGCAGGCGCTAAGAATTTTCGGCGTTTAAAATAACACTTCTAACATGTCTATCCATAAGCTTACATTTCACACTCCGTTATTTAGTCCATATTTAATATACTAATATTATTAAGAGTTTGAGCACTTTGTTTGTAGGTTTGTCAGTTTATATAGAGGGTAATCTCTGAAACTTCTGAAACTTCTAATCTAATTTGAAATATTCTTTGCGTTAGCTAGCCTGTTTGCTGAGAAAAGTTACAGGCTAAATTACATTACACTACGACTCATACATATGAGCAAAGTAGTAACCATAAACGTGAGTAAAACCGCGAGGGTAAGTTAGTTTGGAAGTTACGACAATCCTAGATAAATAAGTAACTTTATGTAAAGCGTTACTAACAAATTCAGTAATCTATCGAGAGTTCATGTAGTACTTAATAATGAAGACCACTGGAACGATAGTGTGAAAAATAATCCAGTTCTCGTGAGCGTCGATCTTAATACATTGGGACCAGCGTTGGGGCTTTATGCAAAGGACCTGAGTCCATAAAGCGACCGTAAAGGGCCGTTGTACAAAGAATGCAAAGTGAGCCATGCCGTAAACTCGGCTGGCCTCTCCTTGGTGTCTTTACGATAGATTTATATTCATGACACTATCTCTAGCGCGTAAAATTTCGGGCGATGGCGATTCAGAAGCTGGCATATGTAATTTTGTTTGAATAAGTAAAAAGGGGAGGACAAAGGCTATTTGATCTTCCTCTGTCTCCTAGAGAAATAAATAAAGTCGCCGGAGGACTATTTATGGATATTTCATAAATGGATTTCGGAGGATGGGTTATAGGGTTATTGATTTTTTATATTTCAATACATTTTAAGTAGTATTTTTATGTGTTTGAAGAGTAATGTTAATTTTAATGGGTACAAAGAAAAATATTGTATTTTTAGGTTTTTCAAATTGTTAAGGAATATTGCTCATATAACAGTGCGCCTGCTCTCTGCACAAAAAATTGACGTTTCAATTTTTCTTTTATAACTCTTTATATTTACTAAACTGAAGTTTTCTTTATATTGCTTACTAATATTCTTTAACAATTTACGTAAATTAAATTACGTAAGCTAAGTAATTCTATTTATTTATAACTTTTTTATAATATATTCGCTTATAATAAGTCGTCGAAAATACACGCATAACATAAGCATAAAATATACGTAACAAAAATATTTTTTAAAAGCATGGATGGTAACGATGGTGTTTGAACGACGGCGAAGATACGAACTCTTTAATTTTTTTTAAGAACAAATAGAACCCAAAAAATCTTAAAAAGCTTATAAATACGTATAAATTAGATTCGGAGAAAGCCTAAATACCCTAGTGGGTAGAACACGTCGATCTCAACCAATAATCGCGGGTTCAAGCCCCGGCTAGCACCTCAGAATGGTGAATTAATGTCTAAACTTTATCTTTAATAGGAAAGGAGGCCTTTACTTTACTTTAAATATAAATTAATTACGATGCATCTTACGTAAACAACAAAGTAAAATGAATACTAAAACCAACTGCGTATGCGTTTTTTTAGGTTATAAAATCTTTTAGACGTTTCTTTTATGAGAAATAGAATATTTGCACAGACTCAAATGTCTGCAAAAAATTTCATATCATATATCAAATAATGAGACATCTAATACTTTTTTAATAACCGAATAAATCCTTACATTTGTACACGTTCGCTTTAAAAGCAATTTAGGAGATTTTACGAGTGGTCAGTTTGAGAGACCGTTCTTTATTGTTTGAAGCGCAATCGAGTAACGAGTTATGTCTTAGAGCAATAAAAAAACGGGCATTCGAAACGAAGGCTCGCTCTAAAAGAGCAGAAATTAATGTTGGAACATTAACACCTGCGTTGAGTTTTATAGTCGGGCCGTGAAATCCCGCTTAACAGTCAAGTATTTTACATCACATTTTATTTTATTGAACATAGATAAAAAATATTATTACTACGAACTTCCATATTATTGCTTCAGTATATTTTTAAAGCAATTATCATATTATATTGTAGCTAAAACTGATTTTTTTTGGTTCGTGACGAGACGTATAATGCGTACTAAGACGCGCATTGTTTGTAATTTTTATAGTTTTTTGATTGTGACTAAATATTTTATTTATTTCATCAGACGCAAATGAATGTAATAATTGCGAGAGCATTCTATTCTGCGAATGCGTTAGAGATAAAGTAGATTTTTTCTTATATTGTTGTTATTTTGTAGACGAATATTATGTAGTGTCTAATTTAGATTTTTTGTAAAAAGATAAGAAAATAGGCCGTTCTCAGTTTTATAATTCACATTACAGAAGACCATTCTATTGAATCTTACCTACCTATAATAACATTGGCTTAATCATATTTGAAACTACGTTCAACAGCTATACAAATCGTATGTATCCGTTTAACGGTACCATTAACGAACGATTAATTTGTAGCTACGACAACATACGCGGTTATTAACTGTTTTTTTTTTACCCAGACTATTTAGATCTTACTGAAATATTTTTTAATAAAACACTAGTCATTGTGTGACTAATGAGCCACACAATTTTTTTCTCTTAAATTAATATATGATATATATAAATTTTTGAATATACACTCTTTCCGTAATATACGATCGGAGCTATAATATGATATTTACTTCAATCCATATCATATGAATGAAATAAAGAATGCTGAATGAAAAACTAGTGATTTAAAGTATTTAGCTAAAGTCATTAAACTTTTATTAAAACGCAATGAACTTATAACCTTGGACAAAAATAAATATCTTGATACTACAAAAGATATATAGGTACTGACAGCAACCCGTGATTTTGTCTGCATATGACCAGAATTTTTTCAAATTACTTGACGCGTAATAATTTTTCGATATATTGCTAAATTATAGCCTATGTATCATACTGATTTAGGAGATACTTATTGCTTCTCGCGACGTCGTCTGCGTAGGAAATCGCACCGAATAATGTTTTATTTTCGGTACAAAAACTAGCTAATGTACTAGCGAGTAGCTTAAATCCTCTGAGGTTTATATTTATAATAGTATGCATAAAAAATATCGAAATCCGTTTCATAGTTTTTGAGTGAATGAGTAACAAACACCCTTTTGTCCTCAAAACATGCACATCTATAATATTAGTAGGATTTACGCGCATTTGTGAACTGAAAACGTGTTTAAGAATATTATTCTCTCTCGCGGCAGAAACGTACGAGCTCAGTAAAAATACGCGACACTCAAATAAAGCCGCATTATGCTTAGAGACAGTGCTAAGTTTGTTTGATATTTTTTTTTATATTTCACGTCACAAACGTAATCCCGTTATATTAAAATAGAATTTTCGAGAGAGAAAAGCACAGAATTATATTCAACAAGAGTATCATATTAGACACTTTGTGTATACTCTGTGCATAACACGTGTTTTTTTTTAATAAATAAAAAAATATATATATTTTAATAGAAAGTTTTTAATTTAAATTATTGTTAATGTCACTTATTCGCAATATTACGTATATTATTTCGAAGTCTACATATTTCGAATTAATTTTTATAGTATTTTAAATGAGATACTATATATTCCTTGAAATGCAAATTAATGTAGATAATCTAAAGATCAATATTGTGAAACTCGCTGCAATTACTTACATTAATTACGTGAAAGGTGTCTTAAATTATATTGCTCCCAACCCCAATTAATTGCAGGGGGCTTGCAATAAAATGAATTTAATTAAAGATGCAGAACTAATCTATTGCCATTGGAGACGGTGAACAAATGGGCAACAGATGAATATTCCAACTTCAGTTACTACCGCTATGACGGCTTTCTTGGCCTAGTTTACTTTGTCGCTTTGTTACGAGTGTTTTTTGTTCAGAAACTAATTGGTAGGCATATTTATGTGTTTATGTGTGCGTCTGGATTCGGAGATGCGAGGTAGAGTCTAGTTGTAGCACAACGTTTATGTTAGCAACATTTATTTCATCTTTTTATTCCTTAATTATTACATTACACGCCCGCTTGTTTTCCCGCGGTTTTTGTAAAAAAGAACAAACGTTAGACATGGTTGTTACACATAAATACATGATTATAATCGTTCTATTACTGGATCGTAGTCGAGGGTTGCTAAGTAAGATCAATACAGTCAGATATAGACTAGAAAAATAAGTCCCCGGCCTAAAAAAAGTATGAGAAAAATGTTTGAAAGAAGAAGTTACTGTTGTTCGAACACATTGTCCTACACCACCATATTATAAACACCGTCTATCAGTATTCGTAAATTTTCGTTAAACGTTCATATTTACATAAAGATATTTGATTAGGTTATGTTTTATTCCAGCATATTTTCTGATTGCTATCTTGTAATCTTTATAGGAAAATTATTCTTATTCGATGTAATAAAAGGTTGTATTGTTTCGATAAAGATTTAGGTGGTTAGACTGGAGACAGGAAGGAATATAAGAAATTGTTACCGAATCGAAAAATCAGTTTACTTGTTCTATTCCTAAACAAAATTGAATATTCTGAGACAGAAAAAGTAGAGCTACAACAATAGACAAAAATTACAAATATTAATACATGAAATTCTATATGTTCCTATATAGAATTTCATGTACTAATATTTCTCTGTTTTTAGTAAGGTCTGGATATACCAGATTCTGTTTATTATTCTAGTCCGGGTTTTGGAAGGTTTCTGCGTTTTATACATCAATTGGCATCTGATCTCCGCAACCTGTGATGGCAAGACAGTAACCATTTAGACTAGGATAAATTCTCTACTAGGAGGAACGCTTATTATCAGGCGATTTTAATAAGAACCAGGATCAACAGGTTCTGTTCCTAACTAGGGAGACCCACAAGGATAAACATCCATCTAGGAACAAATATTTGTACAAATATAAATATCTGCCCCGAGCGAAAATCGAACCTGCAACCGTCGGTGTTAAAGGTACTTTCACAGTACACCACTGTTTTAGTGAAATGATCTCCATTAATAAACTTTGCTAGGGAACAATTATAAATTCTAATTTATTTAATACAATAATATTAGCTTGAAAAAATTTAGATCATGATTCTGTGTTTGAAATAATTAAAGTTTTGCAAACCGCGTTGCCAATTATCCTCTTAACTAATGTATTAAAATTGCTATTTATAACGTGATGAAAATGAGCCTCGACCGCAAATCTACACTGCAAATGAAATCTTCGCTAAATTGGTTAACCATTAATTTTGAATACTGTTTTTGGATCTTTGATATTTTATAGCAGGGTTCAATTCATAATTATCAAATCGCATAGCATAATATTAAAATCAAATATAAATTCAAAATGTATGCTCACTTAAGGATTAATTATCTTTTATTTACGTTGTATATTAAAAGAAAATCATAAAATTCATGTCTGTTAATATCCATATATTAACTTTATTTTTTATTGCTGGCAAATGAGTAGGCAGAAAAACTGATGTCAAGTAGCCACCGTCGCTCATAGCCTTTAGTATCAATAGAGGAATCACAAATGTGTTGTCAGCTTAAAAAGGAATCAAAAATAATTAAAAGAAGGAAAATGAAGGAAGTCATAACGGAAGGGGGTTAGGCGTCCGTCTCACTCACTCACCCTGCGAAACGCAGCTTTATTCGCTAATTCACACCAATTTTCTATGAGAGTGAGATACTGCTTCGAATCAGACCCTTTACGACTTGTAGTCTGTGGGCTACAGCTAGGCACTACCTCAGTTAAACTATTATAAAACTCTGTTCAAAATAAATAATTTAAATGGCTTCGATAACGCAATAAAAAAGTATATGTAAATTTTAACGCAAGTGTTCAGAGTTTTCAAATTAAAATATATGTTTGAAATTCATCTAGTGTTCTGCGATAAAGTGTAACATCGTGAGGAAGTTCGAGGAAGTTTTAATATATGCAGATAAATACGCGCATCCGCGAAGGTTACTGGATTAGGGATAGTGCACATATCTTTATCCTTAACGTTCCACACGTTTTTTACATTTTATTTTTATGTTCTATTTTTTCACCAATTTCCATTTCAAGAATCA
Organism: Hypolimnas misippus; assembly: GCA_037950945.1. Classification (NCBI taxonomy): domain Eukaryota; kingdom Metazoa; phylum Arthropoda; class Insecta; order Lepidoptera; family Nymphalidae; genus Hypolimnas; species Hypolimnas misippus. Next base: position 7,953,683 of record JBBEEQ010000019.1, read on the forward strand.
TGTTATCATTTCACGTATCCCACACGTTTTATTATGATACTAGGAGTAAAACTTCAAGAAATATACAGCACAAGCCTCGTATTCCTCTAATATATAAGACGCGATGTAAAAGGAAAGGCTCATAATTAGAGTAAAAGCGTCAGATCTGCGACAGAGTAGGCACCTCAAAGAACACTTACAATAGGTAATGTACTTAACGTAGCCTAGTACGCGTCATTACTTTGAGGCGCATAGAGAACAGGGGATCCTTGGAGCGCCTTTATAATTAGATAAGTAACATTTCTGACTTAAATATATTGTTGCTATCCTATTATTATATATAAATAACACTTTAAAAATGAGAACCGATCTCAAAAGCAAAATATGCGACTTTGTTTACTTGGACGGCAAACTTATACTGGTTCTTTCCAAAATCGGTTAACAGATGACGTAATCAGACAACATACATCACAAAAAAATATACGCTATGATAATTGAGAACCCCTTTTCCTTTTTTGAAGCCGATTGAGAAAAATAGTCCAATACGTTTTAGAATGTAGTGTGCGAGAAGTGTACTACAGAGATACCCAATCATCAGAGTTTTGACAGACACGTTGGCGCAGTGGTCACTGCAACTAACTCAAGCGCTAATGTTTGTCGTGGTCTGGGTGTTTGTGTTAATGTTGTGAGGGTTTCCGGACCCCCGACACAAGGTCACGCGATCCTAATGGGGGCCGTTGAGTGTGATGCGTTTATTTATTTATTTCTGGTTATTAAAATCATTGAATATATTCACCAAGAAAATTCTTTTATTGTAGTGAAATAAGCATTTCACTTTTATAATACAGAGATGTGCGTAAACAGAATAGCATCAATTTAAAGACACCTTTAAGAGGTGAGGAAGCGATCTTATCAAAGTAACGCATTTCGAACCCTACAAAGGGTAACAAACATATAATATACACGACTCCATAGTTCGATAGCGCCCCCGGCGAGATAAAATACATTTAGATAAATGGATGGCGCAACCTTTAGTCGGGCACTCTGCGTTAAACGACAGTCTTAATTTTCCCAAAGTAATAATTAAGAGTGAAGTCTCGTAGGGCGAAGCGAGGCTCGGGTGCTAAATTTTTAAACACCCGCTAAGTACTAAGTCCGATACGTTGAAAGTTAATTGTATTAATAAACAAATTTGCATCGTCCTCACTGGAGTGGAATGGAGTTTTAATATTCATAAAATTCTTGTCTATTTATAATAAAACGCTTTCAGGTTAAAGTGTTTAGAGACACATTATCGTTAAGCGAAAAATACTTCGACGAGTGCAGAAATATAAACCGTTATATCAAAGTGAATGTCTGATAATTTATAATGAGAATATATCCTCTTCTGTTTGGTTTATGTGTAAAGTTCAGAATATTCTTAATGAGACAGATATTTTTATGTATTTTTAATATTTCGTATTGTATATTGTTTTGTATAAATGAAATTATCAAATTACATGGCCTATTTTCATTTGATTAATTTTATTTCTACTCCATTTTAAACTTTGTTCAGATTTTATGGTGTCAAGACACTATCGAATTTATTTTTATTAAGCAAATTTATGTCTTTTTAGTAATTATATCAATACAAAAGTGCATAATTGCTATACTAGACACTCTTTGTTTATCTATATATTAACACGAGAACCAAAATCTTAGTATGTCTTTTTATGAAAATACATTAAATTAATAAAAAAAGAACATTACGCACATTACCGTGTATGTGATATATACGCATATATATATTTTGTTTATTGTTAGTCTGTGGGCAAATTGAGAATAAAGTTTAATTATGTTTGTCTTCACTGAATGTCAAACATACCAATAATAAATTCAACAATGTCTTCCACAATAGAACCTAAATAATGTTCAAACTTATAATTAAAATTAATTATGGTCGAATTTCGACCACTGGGCGATTACTAATTTCAATTATTCCACAACAGTATTCATAGGATCAAAACAAACGAATTACAAAACCCCTCTATTCGAAATAGACACAAAGTTTTGTGAAATTTTAATAAAAAGACCAAAGTTCGAAGTGGAAAGCTGATGTAAAACTACGCTGTTTCGAGGCTGACGGACATTTTATGTGAAATTGTCTGTCGGTTCCTACGAACGTAATTATTAATTCAAAGGCGTCGTAAACTTTCCCAAACAACTGTCAAGGCTTTTAAATATTTATTACTAGGCGTTATTCTTTATGAAATAATTTTAAAGATGTGATACTTAAAGAATTATTGTGGAAATTTTACTTTTGTAACAAAAACCCGTTAGCCTACGTGGTACGAAAATTAGTTATAAAATATATTGAGGTTTTTTTCAAAATTTTACTTTAACTGCTATCTATCGATTACATTTTGGTTGTTTTCTTTTATTGACAATTAGATGCTGATAAGCAATAATGCGTCATCCCACAAAATGTCAAATTCGGAGATATTGATGTATTTTGATACTGCATCACTTATTTAACATTATTCAAAAAAATTTAAGACACCTAAACTAAATAAGTTCGGAAAAAGTTTCTTATTTTAATGTTTTGAATTTAAAGTAAGCTCCATATTTTGCAATTTATGCAATAATCTCAAATATTTGAAAAAAATATTATTAGATAACACATTAAATACATACATCAATCTCCTTTTAATTTATTATACCTTTTATTAAAATAGAAAAAAGATGGTTCGTTAAGAGTAGGATTTAAATGTTTCGACGCCATTCATTTCTCAAAATGAAATTCGTGTAGCTTGACACAGTATTGCTTATCAGCGTCCAATTATTCTTTAAAATATATGGATGCTGATAAGCAATAGTGTGTTAACCCACAAAAAATCTATATCAGAGATATTGATGCATTTTGATACTAAATAACCTATAGAACATTATTAAATAAAATTTCAAGTCATGTAAAGTAAATAAGTACGGAAAAAAGTTACTTAATTAATTGTTTCGAATTTCAAGTGTGTTCCATATTTTGCAATTTATACAATAATCTCAAATATTTGAAGAACTTTTTATTAGATAATATATTAAATATATCAATCTACTTTGATTTCATCATACCTTTTATCAAAATAGAAAAGAAAAGATGGATATATGCTTCTTTAAACAGACGCTTTAAGAATAGGTTTGACATGTTTAGACGCCATTTTCTCAAAATGAAGTCCGTGTGGCTTAACACAGTATTGCTTATCAGCATCCATATACAGTTGTTACATGTGGTTAATATAAATATGTATATTGGTTAAATATTTTTATATAAAGGCTAACGATAATTTATTCATTGAGCCGCGAGCCCCAATACGATATTTCTATTGTAAGATGGTAATGAGTTGAATATCCTGTTATTTCCATATGATGCTCCATCATGTCAAGGTTTCGCGTCTATGTTATTTTAATATCATTTACAGTATAGTAAATTTCAATTCGAATAGATTAGTAGAAATCCGATCCTTTTAACAAATAGAAAAGACCCCGCAAAGTTGAAGAAATATTATGGGATTTCATTTGGTAGGGAGTTACGATGCCACAGACATACACACAGACACGTCAAACCTAAACCACCTCTCTTATTTGGTCGGGGGTTAAAAAATTACAAAAAATAAGATCTGTTCGCGAAATATTAGAAAACAAAGTTACCATAAAAAGGCGAAAGTTTACACTCATGCCGATCCTTCCACTTTGATATTAATTTTGACTACTCGGAGACCTTTTGTACCGGCGACAGTTATTAATTAAATTTTCCCCGTAACTGAGACCGTTCCTCGAATTAGCCGGCCAATTTCTTTGAATGCTTTTTCCGCTTGCTTTACCCTAATTAACTTAGAGATTGTGAGATAGAAAGGTCACTCTTTTAGCAAAAATCTCCTGCTCTGTGATCGTTATCATTCTACTTAATATTTTAGAATTCACCCACTGAGTGCTCGTAAAATTTTAAATGTTACATTTAATTTTGTAATTACATTTACTAATTAGAGCTTCTATGCCTCTATTATAAAAGAGGCTTAATAATAGAGCTGTTTACTACGCAGACTTTTTTTTACAAAATAAATATTTTTTAAAACGTATTATAGTTTATTAAATTTTAAATTTTAAAAATTACTTTAAGTTAATTAATATAATTGGTAAATTTTAGTGAAAATTGTAAATTTATTATACAGTAGGTACCTTTAGCTCACGCTTTCGAGATTTTGTTTTAAGATATACTAATAACTAAATATACTTATGTACTTATGAAATATAGGCTAAGACAACTATATATATGGACGCTGATAAGCAATAATGTGTCAACCCACACGGACTTCATTTTGGGAAAATGGCGTCTAAAGATGTCAAACCTATTCTTACTTAATTTGTTTAAAGAAGTTTATATCTATCTTTTGTATTCTTTTTTTTAAAGGTGTAATGAATTTAAAGTAGATTGATATATTTAATATAGTATCTAATAAAAAGTTTTTCAAATGTTTCAGATTATTCTATAAATTGCAAAATATGGAACGCACTTGAAATACGAAACAATTATCAAGACACTTTTTTCCTTACTTATTTAGTTTATATTACTTGTTTTTTTTTAATAATGTTCAATAGGTGATGCAGTATCAAAATACATCAATATCTCCGAATTTGACTTTTTGTGGGTTGACACATTATTGCTTATCAGCATCCATATATAATGTACCTTTAAATTGATAGCATATTTTTAAAATAGGTTCAGTAGTTCCGGAGATTACTTCGCACATACATAATTCGCTCCTCGCACTTCTTATAATATATTAGTATAGATTACGAAAAATTAAAACTTTTATTTTTTTATATTTATAACGTCTCCCAGCTGAAACATTTACGAAATGGGCTGATACAGTCATAAAGTTCACAAAAAGCACCGTATTTATAAAACGAACCTTAATATTTCTCAAGAAGTTAGGATCGGATGAAATTAAACATTTTAATTAAAAATTTACTCCCACAGGGGGTAGGTACTCGGACGAACTAAATATTGCTTATGTAATATGCTAAGAAGTAATTTGTAGATTGTTAAACGCGATAGAAAGAAAGGTCTGCAGTAAATTGTCTAGTCGTAATACGTGTTGTTCGTTCCCGGGACATTTGTAAAGAGAACTACTTACCCCCTATTGATGGGGAGCTATTTGTCGCTACCTCTTAACTCGTATACATACGTAAGTAGATAGACCTGAGTCTATAAATGTTTTCATGAGATTAGGGTCTCGGTTTCTGTATTAATAAACAGGACGATTGGTGGAAACGTTATTCGACATATGTATAATTTTATACAGTATAATTTTATACATACGCTCCATATTTACTCTATATGGGTTGGAGAGTCTGTATAAAATAAAACTCTTTTTAGTTTACACTAGTTTGTTAATTTTTATTTCTTTTAGTTTTTAACTAACTTCGTTTACTTCGCTTGAAAGTTGCTGTCTTCTTGATAAAAAAAAAAAAACATTTTTCCTCGATAAAAAAGTCACATTGATTATTGATTAAATTAATACGAAATCGTAGTCAATATTTATAATAATAGTCTTCTAAACTTTTATCTAAACAGTAATATACTTTAAATTAATCTTTTAAATATTTTTAATTTAAAATCAAACCTGCTGCACATTACAACGAAAATTGTCGCTATGAACAAAAAGAAATAACTAAAATAACGATATGACCAAAAGTGAATTAAACAATACTCTATATGGACGCTGATAAATAATACCGAGTCAAGCAACACGGACTTACATTTTGAGAAAATGGCGTCTAAACATGTCAAACCTATTCTTAATTAACTTGTTTGAAAATACCATGTGTCTCATTTGCGCAACTAAAAGCCATTAACCAAAGAATTGAATTAAATTGTTTGAAGAAGCAAACATCCATCTTTTCTTTTCTATTTTGATAAAAGGTGTAATAAATTAAAAGCAGATTGGTGGATTGGTTTTATCATATAGTAAGAATAACTTTAACTATATATATTTTAAACTTTCGCGATTTATACTATTCATATTTAATATAACTGACTATTTAATATAACTGACTGACGAGAGTCAGCTCGTGACCGCGGCGAATGTGACTTCGTCGAAACGTCGGGCAATAAAAAGGTATTACTACTATTAGTTATCGCGATAAGACCCGTTATATTAAATATGAACTTTAACTATAATTTGAAATTCGAAACTTTTTTCCGTACTTATATAGATAACTTGATTTTTTAATAATGTTTAATATGCGACGCATTATCAGAATACATCAATATTCCTAAATTTGACTTCTTGTGGGTTGACATATTATTACTTATCTGCATCGATATGTTGTATGTTTTTTGTAAATATTGTCGTTACCTCTTAAAACTTACACAGTTATTATGCATTGTATTATTTTCAACAATAATTTCAGCTCTTTGCAATGTTTTTATTATTACTCACCTAAAATACTAACTGTTACTGCAATCATATCCATCTATAAATAACACGTTAAAATTCATAATATTCGAGGGGCATATGTAACCAACATATCATGGAGCTTGTATTATCTGTAGAGGAAAATAATTAAAACGACAAATCATTGAAATAAATACCATATACAATATTAATATGCGGTGACACCTAAAATTGTTTTCGCTAAATAATACCACAAATGCGGTGAGTTTAATCGACCGTATAGTTTAACAGATTAGCGTAACACTAATACAAATCCTCAGACTAATGAGGTAACATCAAATTAAATAGTTGTTATCTCACGAACTATGCTGCGTAATATAATAGGATATTATATTTAATCTTAATATTAATTAATCTAAATACAGAAATACTAGCTGTCTTTTGCGGTTTACTACAAGTCGTAGTGTCGTGTAACATATCCTTTAGCCTTCCTCAATAAATAAACTATCTAACATAAAAATAATTTTACCATTTGAACCAGTAGTTCCTAAGATTAGCGCGTTCAAACAACCAAACTCTTCAGCTTTATATATTTATTATAGATTTAGTCTAATTTTATTTCAAAGTCAAAAAGTAAACTTGTGAAAAGATTTATAGCAGTTTAATGTTTATAATTATATTTTTGATTTAAAATCGATACATATAGGCAGAGTTTCTCTTTACTAAATATCAACACTTTATTCACTACTTACGAGATTTTCTTATTATATATTAATGCTTCTACTATAATACTTCTACTAAACTAACCCAAAATAATAGAAAGCTCAGTGAAAAATTGTTCTTGCAAATCTATTTTAAACATTAATTAAATTTGATTATACAAAAGAATAATTTTCCTTTAAACTTTTTCGAGGTCCATCTGGCCCTTTCATCAGAAAGGATTTAGCTGCATCTTGTAAAAATGTTTTAAAATTAATTTTAATAGCCCAAATTTATAAAATATACAATTATTATCAAGTTTATAATTGATATGTAAGAGCTACGAGACGACTATCTATTAACTAAATACTTGGAACTATGAGTAATTACGAGATTACGACTAAAGTTAATTCCTTAGAAATATTTTCAAATGAAATATAATATTATAGAAGATTTATACCAGTTTTAGCATAGAATTTCTTCGGGTATTGGTATTAATTAAAATGTAATTAAGTTATTCTTCCATTTATTTAAATTTTTACGTAAAATAATAACGATAATATTACAAATCCGATATAATCATAACAAATCATTACGATTGTGTTTACACGAAACACTTCCAATATTTTTCCTAACTATACCAGAATCTGCTTATTTTGAAGTAAATTTAGCAAGCATTTTTTTACACGTAAAAGTTCTCACCGATTACTCGAAAACAGTGACCCGAGTCGATAAATGAAATAAATCCCATGATCTCATTGATTTTAATTCCTTAAATTTTAAATCTTTGAAATTTTTAAATCTTTATTTTTAAATCTTTATCTAATTAAATCTTTATACTAAATCTTTGAAAGAAAAGTTTACATAATCCTGTTTAGCGCATTCAAATGAAAGATTATTTAATTTTTTTTACTTTTAATTTTTATAATGATATTTATACATCATAATAATATTTATATATTATTTTCTCACGTGTGAATTTATACAAAATAAACAATCATTCCCTAAACAGCGACACGGCGGAATTTTAACCCGCACCCTCTGCAATCCGTACAGGTGCTTTGCCAAATAAGCTATGGGTCGCACATAGACCCAATTAACCCAAATAAATTTAAATATTATTTCCCCCACGGTTGGTTTAACAGGAAATAATAAGTATACAATTTTAACAATGAAAAATTCAATTAAAATGCTAAAACAAACATCGTCGCACGAAAATTAATTATCTCACATTTCTTTATCAAAGTATGAACTCCGAATCAAATGCATGCTACAATACAATATATCCAAAGACCGTGAACGACGAGCCAGTACACTAGGCGACACAATTTAATAATAATCTTTATTCCTATTACATTAAAGGTTATGCAAAAGTTTATTTAGGGTCGCTGTACGTGAATTAGTTCCGCACACATGCTCTACTTTAATGGGCGCTGTTGGTATAGTAACGCTGGCCAAGTGCATCGAGACCTTAATTTGAATTTTGGATACTTCGTTTTGTTTTGAATTGCAAACTATGTATGTATAGCTATCGGGGATGTTATTACACCTTCTCCAATGTATATATAAAGTGCATGGAAATTGTACAAGTATTAGAGTTTTAGAAGTCTGATGAAGCTATATCTTTATTTGTTGGCATGGAATGATATAATCATTTGACTTTTATAGGCACTTTTGTTTAAGTATTATACTTTTTTTTTCATCCTACTGAGATCACTCCAGGGTTTAAATGACGTTAATAGAACTTTTAAAAATTACAAAACTATATACATACATGTAATAAATAAATACAAAATCTTATCATTCCTACTAGTAGTACAAAAATTAGTATTAGTGTATATGTAGTGTGTATAAACAGTAAAGAAACTTTTATTGCTATCTTCAGTAAACAATATCCAAAATATAAATAGACTCTCATTAAATAACGCATTAGACACAATAAAACAGTTTATCGCCCCATTTTAATCGCTAGAATATCCCCAAATTGAATTCCAGAGAACCCTTTCGTTTAAAAAGGTTACGTTAGCAACGTGTTCAAAGTACTATTGATGTAATAGCCAGTCGACATAGACAGAGTGCAGTCATCAATACGTGTTTCAGTCCAAATGCGGGCAACACATTAGTAGTAGATTAATACTTGTATCGAACAGTTCCTTTAACGTCGACTATCCACTGGGATCATAGCGCTACCTTTTTTCTTATAAAATACCTTAACGAGCAGGCAAGGCACTTGGTGTTAAGTGATCACCATTGCTTATAGACATTTGTAGCATCAGAGGAGCGACTAATGCATTGCAAATTGAAGTAAGGAAAGGAATAAGGGTTATGCTACCGGATCTTTTAGTCGCCGTGCGTAACGCAGGTACTAGATACATTACACCGATCTTTTGTAAGTGTGAGGTACTGCCTCAGTGGAGTCAAAAGTCAAAGTCTTGAATACGAGTTACAGTAGGCTTTAGCTACGCCCTCCCTCAGTAACAATCGTAACACGGGTCAGTCATAACCCCATAGATATGTGAGTGCAGTGGAATGCTAGGGTCGGTTCCATGGGGTATGTTTACTATATGACGCGATTTATGTGAGACACAAGCTTCGAAGTCTTTCGATGCACGCACACTATTTTGCTTGACTCGCTCTGTTAGGTACAGCGGTCTGATTTTGGCAGATTAATGTCTTGTGTGAAGTGTTATTTTATCGGTTAATGTTGCTTGAATAAAATTGCTACGAATACCGCATAAGTAGGAAATTTTAAGATACATTAGGCACTTGTATGGTTTGGTACACATTTAATATTGGATGAAACTTTTTCGCATTCCATATCTTAGAACAAAATTTGGCGTTTTTTATGACACAATGATATAATGATCGTTCTTTTGTAAATGACCTTTAGGCTGAAATCTAAGTGTATACTAATATCAAAAAATTAATATTTTCATTTAAGTCAAGATTGCCTAGTGTTAAGAAGAGAAAAAAAAATTCAATTTTCAATTTCGGCTAAAGTGCTAAATTTATATTTAATTTCATCTTGTGCTCGGCGGTGAAAGAAAACATCGTGTTGCAGAAGAAGTTCTGACTGTTCTGAGTTCTGTTTGTACCGCCTTTTTTTTCGTTCGATTCTACATCTGGGTCAGATTTATATTCGTTCAAATATATCTAGGTCTGGATACATGTTCTAGTGGGTTCTTGTTCCTGTACTTCTGAGAGCTGGCGAAGCTATCAGATTATTATATAAAAAGTATACACTTATTGGTATTCTCGAGAGGAGTATTATTATAGTCTAATACATTAATTACTGGTTTACCCTCAAGGCACGCTGCTCTTAGAGGCAAACCAAGACATTAGGTGACAATCACACAAAAAATTAATGTCAAACGACAAAGCTATTCAATAGTGAAACTTGTAACGCATTCTCGTGTTTTCATTTAAATCGAGCCAAAAACACCGAAACGTTCATTACAAGCGCGATAGTTCAAACTGTTCCGTCATGCGTGGTTTAACCCTAAAGCGGCATACGTTTTCATAGCTTAAGCCTTTTTATCTTCTAGCAAAGCCGTCGATAATGATGCTCACTACAGCTACACTTTCATTAAGTTTTCTACTCCGCAAGCGATGTATTATATCCGCAACCCTAAACAGAGGGACAAAGAAGGGTAATAAAGTTTCGTGGGAGTGAAAAAGAGACAAAAGACGCTCGTACGAGCTAGCACTTGATCCGATTTATCATGCGCGGCACTTATTAAAGCGACCAACACGCGTGTTACTTTTGAAAACTTTAAAGTAGGTGTGTGTTTAAAAACAGGGAAGCTGTGGAGTTGCTGTATATTATTCTTTAATTTTGTAAATACTGTATTAGAAAAAGTTTTATAAGATTACACATTATATTAGAATATGTGTAATTAATATTAAATAAGTCATACTAGATTAATTAAAAACTTAGTAATAATTGGTAATAATATAAATGATGACAGTGAAAAATAATACGTATTAGAATTAGAATCACATTCACTATGAAACTGGTGCAGCAAAATATTTTAATATATTTTTTTAAATATTTAATACTAGCGGTTTTCCTTGCGTTCATGGTTACTGCTTCGCTCCTATGAGTCATAGTATGAAATAATATAGCCTATAATCTTCCTCAATAAACGAGCTATCCAATGCAAAAAGATTTTTTCTATTGATCAAGTGGTTTCATAGCTTTCCTCTTTATAATATTAGTTTATATTTGCATGCCGCCTGCATGCATGCTATGTCAACAATATCAGCTCGATACTTTCCAACGTCCAACAGATTGTAGTTTCTATTCATATGTAGATGCAACAAAAAATCCAATAAACAAGACACAGAGCTCACATTCCCCCTTCTCATTATTGAAAAGAATGTTAACATTGCAGGCTTATCCAGGGGTCGTTTTACCAAAAGAGTTAGACTAACGAATGGCCACCCCATCCCCATGCGAGTTGGTACCGATAGGCACATTCAGAATACACCGTGTCAGATTTTTATAGAATTCCTGTTTAATTACTTCATACTTTGAATATATGAAATAGAAAGTTTAAAAGAAAATAAGTTGTCAATCATATATGTGATACCAATATTGTAAATTTGAAAATAATTCTGTTTCTCTGTTTGTTTATTCCGTTTCATGTCTAAACCGTTGAACCAATTTTGATGAATTTTGGTATAAAGATAGATCGTAGAATTATTTAGGTTACTTTGTGCCATGAAAATAAAACGTGTAAGAGCATGAAGAGAAAGATAAAAGTCTTCAATTTGTGAAAGAAAAATATTTGTTTTAAGTTAAACTTTGATTAAAGAAACAAATAATAATAAATTTGGATGTTAAAACTGAGCTGTTTCGTTGTCACTAGTAAGTAAGCAAAATTTTTCATAATTATATGTATTTGTAAAACGTAACGTACATATAATGCTGCTATATTTGTACAGTACAAGATGCTAAATAAATGGTTTATCACAATATTCTACGCGCGCAATGCTCGCTTTTAAAACTACTGCATTTTATACGCAAATCCTTACACCCGACCCGTGTGAGAGAGCTCTAATTCAGGCGACCCCGTCTCTAGTTACGCTTGACACTTCAATTCGGCTCGAATTAAGTCAGTTCAAATTGTACGGAGTTTGTGATTTCCAATTTTGGTGTGTCTTGAACGTTTTCATATTGCAGTTAATTAACATGTCCGTCGAACGGACGTTGATATGAAACTTTTGAAATCCAATCCACCGATTTCGCAGTTACTGCATGCGATTTTTGGGGCATTGGTGTTAGTGTGATTGACGTTTTTTATCATTAAATTGCTTATAATGTATTTTATCCGACTGCGTGACACAAGGAAGGGTTATGTGTTTATCAGTCTATGTATGTGTGAACGTATGTATGTGGGTTTGTAACTTTGTAGTTACTATTTTACACTATTTAGACCAAACGCGTAAGCCAATTTTTAATAAGTGATACGTCGTTTCATTCGTCATAATTACACAAATGTCATAGATACTACAATAATTTGGAAAAAAATGGCCAATTTTGTACCCTATAATGTGAATAAGAAAAAAATGAAAACCGACAAACTGTGTTAAACGGGGTATTATTGAATGGGTATTTAGAAAACATTTTTAGATTTCTTATATCATTTTTCAATCCGTACTACCGTTTAGAATCTATAACGATTTAAAGTTGGTAAGTATGGACTCTTTATGGTCTTATTATGCAGTCGGGTTTTGAATTTTTTCAATTAATTACTTGTTATGTATTTATTAAATGTATTTTATACAAAATGTTTTAATTTTTTTTTATTTCACATTCCAAATCGCTATTTATATCTTCATTGCACAATGAGACCATGGCATGGCGTATGAACACTCGAACATAGAGTAATTAACTCTACGACAATAAGGAACACAATTAAAAAGAAGCAACAGCAGCTCTGAGAGTCGATTAAAAACGTAAGAATTTTCGCCGGTTAAAAATGTAATAAAACCGATAAAGGAATGCGGGTAAGCGATAGGCGACAACCTCATCAGCAGGTATGCAGAACATTCTCATATTAGCTCGTGCCCGGCTCCCATTTTTCCACTTCCATGCCGCTTAGCACAACTTCAGAGAGGATTCATATTGCCGCAACGAATGCGTTTGTTTTGTTCAAATTTATTTTATCAAGTAAACGTTGGCCTTCCGCTCAGTGAACTGAATGTAATACGCAGTAATGCGGGCGGACCGCGTTCTATCTACACCTATTATTATAGATTCGTTGCTGACTAATGAGTGAAGTTATTTGCTTAATTATTTTTGCGATTTCAACGCTTAGTAAACGATGTTTGGTTCGATTGAATATTGCATTGAAATGAGATAAATTATAACTAAATAATGCGAGTCGAAATGATGGATAAATACATCGTTAACGCCCTTTCATCGACGTGCTTTTTGCGGGAGATAATTGAGTAAACAAAAAATATTGGCTTCCGAGCGACATTTTCACTACAGTCTTTGTAATTATATTTCGTATGAATTTTATTCGAAATTACTCTCGAATTGTGTGATAATGTTCGCGGGTCACACGAATGACTAACTTTAAAAAATATTTTTAACAATGAAATTTACATACAGCAATATTCGACAGCAAACAAGGAAAAGTGTAAAAAATGGACGATTTACCATATCCTTAGTTATTATATTCATATATTTAAATCATTTAAATTTAATTATTCCAGTCAGAACTTATAAATCTACTAGCATTCCACCCGCGACTTCGTCCGTGTAAAATTCGGTTAATTCGCGCTCCCGCTTATGTGACATTCCTATAAAGATGTCTTTCCTATGTCTTTTCAAAGACTGTATTCCTGTGAAATTTCATCGCAATCAATCTAGTAGTTCTTAAGAGAAATATGTCCTCGTTATAATATTAAGTACAGATCTATAATATTAAGTACAGTCTATCTGCCTATGTTCTTTTAAATTATGTAAACTACATTCCTGTTAAATTGTATCGAAATTGGTCAATTAGTTTTTGAGTTTATTCGTTACCAACATACAAGCTAATAAGTATTTTCTCCTCATAATAATAGTAGAGAAACTTCGCAAGGTTTAAAAAGTAGTATTAGATAAGATACAAGTACATACAGCCGTATCTCGTAACGCGAAAACAAAATAGTGTCCCCCGAGTGAATAAACTGCAGAATCACGCGTCGGGTACCATTTACTAAAAGCGTTGATGAGATATGGGCGGTGATTAATCGCGTTTTCATTAACGTCGCATCCAAAATGACATAGTTATGAAATGCCAGTTCAATCAACTCGGTTTCAATAACAATTTTTCATTCTCGACACACTAATTAAGTGCTTTTCATAAATACTCAGGGAAATTATATCATATGTCGGATGGATTTTCAACTTTAAAGCGGAGTAGTTGAGTCGGAATTAGTCTAACGATTAGGATCGCGTTAAAGCAGACTTGAAAGCGACATCCTTAGTAACAAGTGTAAAATATTTTCCCCAATCGTTGTACCTGGCGCCCCCAGGGATATTTCAAGGGTGAATAAGCTCGCATAATGGCAAAGGGTACAATATTTTAAATTTCAATCGCTGCGAGCGGTCCGGCAACTCCCCGGGGTGGCAAAGAACAAAGATTTCATTCGGTGACTTTCGCTAAGTGTTATAATAACTTATTACGTCTGGAAATGATTTCGCGTTCCAATTTTATGGACTAATATGTTTTTCCAATAATTGGTGCATAGATTTTGTTTCATTTGCATCTGTTCTGTTTTATACGATACAATCTTTTATCGCGGCTTCGCTCTTGTTAATGTAGAATATATTTACTGATACTAACCAGCAAGCAAACAATAGGTTGACAAAAGTTTTATCGCAGCTGGATGAACAGAGTGGAAGCCCATAAAATACGAAAAAATAGATATTGTTTTTTTATATATTAGAAGTTATGTTGGACTATAAAAATGTTGACCGTTTCTTTTTTTATTATTTTTCACAGCATTAAATAGGTTTAAACATTCAAAGTGTATATTTATAGGAAAGATTAAATAATTTCAAATTTAAAATTATGATTTTTTAATCCCAAAATGTAAAAATGATATTAAAAAAAATTGTATTATATTTTCAACTTGGCATAAAAAAATAATTTCCTTTTACGTGCTTGTTTAAGGTGCGCTTTATTAGTGAAGCAGCTTTAATCATATTGATTTCGTTTAAACTTTAAATCGCTTCTCATTTTATAAACGTTAATATTCGATTTGAAGTGCACGAGTAATTTCGCCATTAATTTTTACATTTATTACTGAATATCCGAATAGACTCCCCTTCAAAACGTTTTTTACTCCGAGATTAATTTTCCGAATCGTTATCGCCACCTTACGATTGCCGACAAATTTGTAACGGTAGAGTACACCTTTTCAGCCAAATCGCAAATTTTATGCGACGCTCGGATAACGTACCTATAATCATTATAATAAGTCATAAATTTGATTGAAATTCGGTCACATTTTCGTAGGCTCTTATCGCGCGGCTGCAGTTGGTTTGAAAAATATCGTTCTTCGGATTCACAATTTTGTCGGCGTCAAATCGACACTTCCAAACGATTTGCCTTTAATTCTTTAATACGTTTCTTATTCTGAACATTTCTTTTATTTAACATTTGATAAAAAGAATATATGTACATAAATTTTATATGCGAATGATTAGTTACCGCGCACAGAGTAATAAATATTTTTAGAAATTGTCAAAGTTATATCAGTTTTTTTTTTTTGGTAAAGAATCTATTTTCGAATACAAGACATATAAATTGAGGACTAAATAGACAAGTGTCGTTTTGGCGTAAGAAACGACATTGAAATATTGTTATAAATAATATAAATCGCATTTAGCGAAACAAAGCATTCGTAATTCTCTTTGGAAGATCTCGTTAGAGTCCTAATGAATCTATTGAGAGTTCACGGAGCGAAGTCGGATGGTAAAGAAAGGGAGGTTAGAGTTGCTATAATAATTTGCCTTTGAGTTTGTTTCCACTGTGAAAGTGGTCACAAATATATTCACTAAGGCGAGAATTACGCTTATATTAAATTTCGCTATCAAAATTTCATAAAAAATGACATAAGTTGTTTGTCATTGCTTTATACTTGAAAGAATTTACAATCAGTGCCTTTATTTTGACAGTCACAGCTTTCGTTAGATTACCTAAGTAAGTATAGGGTCATTGAATTGTTCTTTTCCAATTACGGGAGTAAAACTTATGAATCTTATTCTCGCCTAATGTCACATCTTTTATGAGACTGAGTGTCTAAACTTCACTTAATAATATAATTGAAATGTCAATTACACAAATAAGCACTGATGTTTATTTATTCATAAGTATTTTGAATATTATACAATTATACAAGTGTATAAAACACTTATATATAAATAAAAAAAGTTATCAAAATATTCCAACAAAAAAAAAATTAAATATTTATCCCTGTCAAATTAACGAAAAATTAAAAAAATATATGTTTTCTTTGAATCATTAACGTTAATTTAAAATCATTAAATAATACTTAGCAAACTATAAAAAGATCTGTTGAAATAGACGATTCGAAATAATGAATACAAACTTCACAACTAAGGTCCTGGTGATATCAGACCGTCGCGAATCATTGAGCCGACGCAAAGCCTAATACCATTTTGCTCGCTTGAACTTAAGAGAACGACGGCAAAGTTACTTTTAAGGGCTCTTGTCGAATCAATGTTACGAAAGTATTTCATTCAATTTACCTGTAAAAGGCTTAAATACGATAAAGACAGTTAAAACAAAAGAAAAAATGTATTTCGAATTGCGGTAACTTCTTAATATAAAAGTCATTGTTTTTGATTTATGTAAAAATATTACACAACCAAAAACAATATTACATTACATTACATTACCGATATGTCTAAAATTCATGGATATTTGCACCCCAAATGCCGTCCACTTTATATTTTGTTGCCTAGTACCCAGTTAGCGACTCAGGTTTTTTATAGTCAATTACACAATTGACCAGCTTGTCTAAGTTGGAAATGTGTACATTTTCAATGTTTAATACTCTGAATAGAGCCGAGGTGGCTTAGTGGTTAGAATACGTCAAACTTTACCGATGATTGCCGTGAGGAAACCTGCACGTGCTGTGAGAAATTCTGACACATGTATATCCGCCAACCCGCAGTGGAGCAGCGTGGTGGATTAAGCTCTAAACCTTCTCCTTAGTAGGAGAGGAGGCCTTAGCCCAGCAGTGGGACAAATACAGGCTGTTACTTTACTTTTATTTTAATACTCTGAATATACCTAATAAATCTATAGTCATAAGAATCATTAACAACCAATGGACTATTTTCTCTCATTTTCATAAAACGCTTTACGGAATATTGTATTACAGTACGATTTGCGTTTAGGTTGAGCACCGGTGTCGCGGTGTCGCAGTCTCAATGTCGCAACTAATTGCGTTTGCGATAGAGCGCTCAGCAAGCGATGCTAATGGACGGTATTAATTAACGCGGACGTCTCATCAAACTTGCGAAATATCTATTTCCTTGAACGTTCTACCAGGTAATATAACATTTACAAAAAACCTACAAATCAATACACAAATAACTTTATTTAATAAAATAAAATGTGATTTAATGTATAAAACACATGTTTTAAATAAATGATTTTGTATGTTAAGAACATTTCAGGATTAAAAGTGATTATAATTACTGTATCGATATTTATTATTTACTAACTGTGCCATGCGTTGGGATTCCATTCAAAGTATTATAGATTTTTTAAGCCAGGACGCTCCTGGGCGTCCTTAAAAAACTATACTAAAGTTTCATCACAATTTGTTCAACTATTTCTGAATGCTTAGAGGACAAACATATAAACAGTGAGTTTTATATTTATATTAGTTATTTTGCAACAGATAAAATATTTCAATAAAATTGCTTTATACAGCCATTATCGTAGTGTCTGAATATCTTTGTCGATAGCGTGGCAATGTTAATAGTATTCATTAACGCGTTATTAATTTTATTATGTCATTTTAATTGACGTCAAAAAACGAGAAAGTTCTCAATTCGTCGGGGGACTTTTGTTATGTATGTCTACCGGTTACGCGAAAACGGCTTGACCGATTTAGTTAATTTTTTTGTTAAAAAATGTATATTCTTAGTCACATCGATACCGTAAAAACGGTTCATTAGTTTGGTTTTACAATTAAAATAACTGGAATATATCATTCAAGTAAACGAAATTAAGTATGTAGGTTTGAAATCAGTTAACCTTTTTTTAAACGTCGTGTCTTGAACGCAATGTCTGATATATTTTATGTTTATAAATGTATTATTGTAGTTTTTTTTGCCTGTTAACATAGGTTTATTAAAAGATAGGTCCTACAGTTCGTAATGACACTATGCACGCCAGATGATCACGGAACGACATATTGCTACGAGCGCTACGAACGCATCTACGCTACGTAGAACTAGCATCTTGCCTAGGTGAGTATTTAGCTTGTTAGAACTCTATCACATATTCATTATGGCATCAGCTTAGTAATATGATTAATGACAGAATTATGTCAGAGTCATTACTTATGGCGTTTAAAATAGGTTTCTTATATATCTTACCAAACTGAGAGGCATTAATTTTATCGTAGTCAAGGTCATGGACCGGTGTCAGCATATAACCTCCCTCTTACACGTCCGATCAAAATAATCTTGAAGAGTAAATGGTGGGAAATTAAAGAACATATTATAAAAAAAGAAAAATATATTGGTTTATTAAATATAAAAATAAATAAAGATTTATTTTTGTACAAAAAAAAAAATGCTATAAAATTACAATGGAAATTGCCGAAAACATTTCTATTGAAATTGAAAATTCTACAACACACGTCGTTTAGGTAGGAATAATAATAAAGAAGTCGTAACGCGGCGTCTGAGTACTGCTGTAATGGCGTCAGATGGTCCATAAACGTCGGGATGTTAAAAGTTGTCCAATGTTGATTACGACGGGTCTTTTCAGTTCTCATGTAAATAATATATCTCAAAGAGGTATAAAAGTTTGCTTCATTCAATATGATTTGGATACATACTGAGCAATATAATTTATAAATTAGTTGGCTCGTGACCATGACGGATGCAACTTCGTCGAAACATCTGGCAATAAAAAATATATTACTACAATAAGCTATCGCGATTATCGCGTTATTTAAAATACGAATAATGAATACAAAAAAATAGTCAGTTGACTTTTTCGTGCCATTGTGATCTCCTGTAGCGTAAACAGCTTGACCGATTTTAAAGTGTAAGATGACAGATTGGTATTCTTCCTCAGAGTATCATAGGGTATATGACGTCAGCAAAAAAATCAACATGGCAGACCAAAACTGTCAAAACCGGTAAACCGTCGTGGCCTTTTATCGCCTAAAAAGTTGATTGACTGATTTTGATGTGCGAGATGTTGTGGTTATTGATTTTTTAAATCACCTTTCTAAATTTATTGGTTATTTTATCGTGTAGGTTTCCGGCACTCTTATCTACCGTATAAAATGAAGCCATACTGACTATTAACACCGATTTCTCCGAGAGTGTTGCATTTATATTATATATAAAATAATAATAATAGAATATATATAACGTTATCCGAATACAAAAAAACCATCCGTCTTCTAATAAACAAAACGTTAATTAGTAATTTATTTCTCCCTGTAATTGCTTGAAACGTTTAACGTAATACTAGAGCATTGATATTTCTGTATATCATTGAAGTAATTATATCTATAATGTCTTCTTTCTGTTTTATCGTAATATTTTAAAGCAACATTGCAATTACAGTTGCGCGGTCGCCATTGCAACTAAAACGTTTTAGGTAAAAATGACTAATTATAAAATTCACACTATTTTAGGGTGTTTTCCAAATTTAATTAAGGTTGTATTCTCGACCCTACCATACAATCTCCATCGTGTTTTCGCCACTCCACCCAACATTGGTGAAATAATGTACATAATTAGCACAACGAAAAGCCAATAATCAAAGAATTGAATTGAGTTGAAACAAATCAACTGTCAAAATGGTTCGAAGTGTGATAGCGGTACGAGTTGCTTACCGTATATAACCATCATCAATCTTGGTTTTGTTACAAGAAGACAATGTTCATTTTTGCTACTAAAATTATCATTTATATATTTGAAATACAGATCAAATATATTAATTGTTTTTTAACGTTATATAATACTATCTAGTACTCGTATATAGATCGGTTTCCTAATATTTATTCTTCATTATAATTTTAGTTTTTCATGAAACCTCAAACTAAATATCTCGTAGGAAATATTTCTTGTTAGACATAAGTCAGATAAAAGATATAATAAAAAACCCAATGTAATCAGTGGTTTTTTACTTTTTTGACTTGCTTTTTTTGCGTAAATTCAACACATCTTTGAACGAGTTTAATAAGCTTAATACCAAAAACTAAAATTTAATTAAACAATGGTATTATTCGATTGTTGATTCAATGGATGTCTGATTAAATTCTCCTAATTACGAGTTAATTAGGACTTAATTATTTAATGCTTGCAAAGTGATTTATAGCTGTGTTTGTGTTTATTAGAGCCGAATAGTTATTTTACTCATTTATAAACAGTCATTGTTCTTCATATCTAAATGTTAGTTTTGTGTTAGTGACGTCACGAAAAATCTATTTGTCACGTTTGTTTTTAAACAGTGAGATTAAGTTAATATTTCACGACAATTAACCGACTATAAAAAGGAGACGGCTTTCAATTCATAGTGTATATTTACAATGTAAAAGTCATACTTTCACATTGGTCCCATAGTTTTTATCAAATTAGCTTTAAGATTGAAGTGTGTCGTATAAGTTTGTCGTCGTAAACGAAATTTCGTATTTTAATTTTGAAGTCATTATTTTTCCTGAAGTTCTGAATATTTTAATTAATTACATGTAAATCTATGTTTTATTATTATGTAGGCCTAATTTTAAAGATATTAAAAAAATATGCTCGAAAGTGAAAATAAATTTCATGAATTTAAAGTTTTTCTATTAGTACGTCATTAGTTTAGTGAGTTTGAGAGAATCTTGGTTGATCTAGTTCTAAAGATTTATTCATTCAGAACTTAATTATGCTTGTTTAAGGAGGTCAGTATTTCCTCCTGAATTCATGTAGTAATATTTATGTACATATTAAAGCAAATCAGTACTCTGATAAACTAGAACTCCACGAGTACCTTCCAATAAGCGAACGAAGATTTGCTTTGACCTTATACCTAAAGGATTTTTATTCTAAAATCGCAAAAGAATCTTTGCGATGGCTTTGAAAGGACCTTCTTGGATCTGCACTTAGTGAAAATATTTGAATTTAGTGCAAGTTTGAGAGCATTCGACGAGATCAATGCACTTTAAGCCGTCTCAATGGAATTCGGGATCATGATAATTTGAATAAGGAAATGTTGCGTTTCGTTATAAATTTATGTTTTTTTTTTTTAATTAGATGTTTGTCATGTTTTTTAATCTTCTAAATATTTCTTATTAATCATTTGCAAAACAATATATATTGAAAACGCAGTATTTTCTCTTTCATTTAATTTCTAAACTAATTATTTAAAATTGATCATAATCAAAATCGCTTTCGAAACGAAAATCTCTATATAGAATTGAATTGTTTATTAACCGTTGGTAATAGTTCTAACGACACACGCCCCAGTTTCACCTCCAAGAATTTAATAACGTTTCAAATTGGCGAAATAATAAACTGGCACGTCACCTACAGGAAATGCAATCACGTCAGTTATGTGGGCGTAATTAAACATAAAACTGCCTCCGAAGGCTTACCTGTATCGCATTGTGATTTATTTTGACAATTTTATGAGTTCTTTTGACGTTTAATAGCCGAACAGATTAATAATGTTATTGAATTATTGTATTAAACTCTGTAAATATTTATGGATTTTATTTTAAAGTAAATATAGCATCGAATAAAAATTCATTCGTGCATTTTATTTCGATTGCTTTTTTTGTTGAAAAGTAAATATATACGAAAGGCTTTTTTGTTGTCATATAATATAACTTTTTTAAATAACATTGAATTTGAAAAACATAAAATATCTATTTTAATTTGTGTATTGTTAAATTACTGTTATTCATGTATTCATATGTGTGTGTTAAAATTAAATCAAGTCCTTAAAAGTGCAGTCTGTAGCCACAAATCTGCTGCCGCGCTAAATGCAGTACTAGAGATAAAAGGGAATAGGAATTAATGGAAATAGATGAAATGAAAATGTAGAGAATTTCGGCTACAAAACGCAGTTATACTAGCTTCTTCTCGTCAACTTCTATGAGAGTGTGGTACTCGCTCGAGCCAACTCATATAAGTGCTGTAGTTAGTGGGCTATAGTTTCTAGTTGTGGGCTGTATTATGATAAAATTTTGAGTTCACTACTATTTATATTTTTTTTTATCTGTTAACGTAACGTAATTAATAGGTACTAGTTTCTCAGAATGATATATTTTTACGTTTGAATTATAATAAAAAACAGTTACTAATATATGAATTCAATTAAAAATTATCGAGTAAATAACTTTGAAATGAAGTCGTATCATTGACTCTCATACGTTCGTGTCAAATTCTTGTTAACAATTTTCCTTTGAAGGTTCATAACGACTATTACAAACACTGTCAAGTACAAATGGTAGAAAATTAGTCTCATAATATACTTTGTAATTAAAGGCAATAATTGCGAAACAGCGAGGAATCGTGCAGGTGTATCGCTTATAACTGAACGTATTTTTCGTTTTATACAACGATATACTGGTTTTAATTTAGCAGTTATCTTCCTTACTTGATTGAAAACTAACGTTCAATAATTCATTTTGAACCCTTTTTTATCACTAAAACCAATATCCCAGTGCAGAGAATGATTGACAAAATGTCTAGTTATGTACTAGTTCTAGCGAATATCGAATTTTACGAAATTCCCTCTTAGTGAGCAGCTATGCTCTAAAATAAATCCCAAGCAAAATATGAAACTACTAGCACTTGTTGTTTCTGAGATTACGTGATGAGTGAGTGAGTGACCTTTCGCTTTTATATATGTTGATTGTGAGACCGTTTAGGTTATTCTAACACTTTTTCTACTAATGGAGATCACGTAATGAAAACTCAGCGGAGTTGATTATAGACGTTATTTAGAATATCGTGATAAAAAAAAAATTAAAGTAATTCTCATAAATCATATTCCATTCAATGCACGGCTTAAAAAACAGCATAAATATACTTTTAAAAAGTGAATAAGTTAATGTTAAAACACTTTTTAGTTCGTATACATAAAATAGTATGCCTCAATGGAATTTATGCTGTTGAAGTTTTTACCGGCGATATTTCCATTACAATTAGAGTTTCATGTAAAAGTTTCAATACAATTGTACATAGAATTGTGGGGTAGAACACGAACGCGTTGAATTATAAACAGAGTCGACGTAATGGTTGCCTAAGGATATTTTGTACGGGCAAAGCATATTCGTGTAGGTATTGTAATTATCACTTACCTATCTTGACACTTTAAATGCTTCGCATTTCATCTGGAACAAAGAACATCGCATTATTTATTTGTTTCATACGTTTTAAGGCGCAAACAAGAAACAATTTTCAGGGGGGTAAAAGTATTCTGAATAACAGTTTTATTTTATAAATGAAAGTCCCTGCATGTCAGTCTTTTATTGATAATGCAATTACCGGTATGTTTATAGGTTCTTAATTTTATATAGCTTTTTTAGACAGAGACGTAAGTGGTCACTGCAGTTGACCGAGGCGCGGGTTCGCTACGCTCACGGCAAACGTCGTTTGGGTGTTTGTGTATGTGTTGTGAGTTTTTTCGGAACCCTGACACAGGATCATGAGATCCTAATGTGATGCGTTTATTATTATTATTACATATACATATTTCTAATAGGTGTAATTATAATAAAGAACGAATTCTCAAAACTTCTGAAAAACTTTCCAGGTTTCCTACTGCTTGAGTACCAAATAAATTGAAGGTTAGTACCTACAACGCAAAAAATATTCAGTCTAATTTAGTACTTTCTAATTTTCGAGGGCAGAAATATACATGATAAAATTACTTTAAGTTTTAAAAACCCCGAACAGAAGAACGACCACTCAATGCCTAAACAGATCTTCATTGATTATAGCTACGAACCATCTCGATGACATTAGATTTCGAAGAAAAAAAAATCATCATAATTCGTTTGCGAGCTATTATGCCATAGGCAGACACATACATACAGATATGCACAGATATATAGGTTATTCTTATAGCATCCTTTTTTGCATTATAAAAATTGTTATAAAGATCGATCGTTGTTTCTACTCGTGCCACTATTGAATTAAAAATAATAGAATACATTTAAATAAGTAATGCACTCGGGATATTAGTTTCGATGTACGTAACAAATGGAAATATAACTGGCGTGTCAACGGTAATCATTTCAGGGTTGATGACAATCAGAAAATTGTTCACTTTTGTGGCGTCGACCAGCCGTCGCCCGGCGTACGTGACGGTAATGAAGCAGCCGGTATAGTGTTTATTTCTCTACCAGAACATGCTGTAAAACTATTTGCATAACTTTAAGATTAAGTTTATTGAATAGTAATTGAATTGTTGATTCATTTAAACAAGATTTTATTTTTATGGCATTCGTTCCCGTGGAGATTAGCACTCGCTACGTAATGCCTAGACGACAAATGGCTAAGTTTAGGGCAAGTTAATGTACGACGACAGCGTAATAGGTTTCAAAATCATATAATTTTTCTATTATATCAGATTATTGCGTATTGCAGAATATTAAGCACACTTATATTTTAAACATTAAATTAATAATCTTTTTCCGTATTTATTTAGCTCATATAACGTAAAACATTTTGATTAATGCTAACAGCATGATGCGTTATCCGAATACACCAAAATCTCCGAATCCGACTTTTTGTGGGTTGACACATTATTGCTTATCAACATTAAAATTAAAAATCAAAATTAAAAGTAAAATTTGTTGGTAAGTTTGTATGTAGAAGGTAATACATGAAACTAATGGTCCGATTTAAAAATTATTTTTGCGTTGCATAGTCCTTTTATTAAAGAAGGTTACATCACGCTATGGCTCATAGGAGCGACGCAGTAGCCGTAAGTAGCTAGTAAGTTAGTAATTAATAATTTTGTATATAATTTGTAATAATTATTGCAAATGACATTAAACTATACATTTTTAGGGTTCCGTAGTAAAAAACGGAACCCTTATAGTTTCGCCATGTCCGTCTGTCTGTCTGTCTGTCTGTCTGTCTATCTGTCTGTCCGCGGTTTTGCTCCGAAACCCTTAATACCAGAAAGCTGTAATTCAGTATGAGTATACATATGAATTACGCCGAGAAAGTCGTACAATAAAATCTTAAAAATATTTTTTTTTCAGGGTGTCTTCCCTATGTGTTAAGAGAGACCAAAAAATTTTTTCTCATTTATCCCATGTTGTGGGGTATCGTTAGATAGGTCTTTTAAAAATGTTATAGGTGTGGGAAAACCATTTCTCCGAACGACGAACTGTTTCCGAAATATTAAGCTTTGAAGTGAAGTCTGAAGCAATTTTTCTTAGAGTCAAGTGTCCCCCCCCCCCCCTCTGGCCTCTACCCACTAAACTGCTGCGTCTAAAAATATGAAAAAATTCACGATAGTGGTACATATAATGAATTTAAAAGGAAAATTATCACGGCTATGTGGATTCTTATGGTTATCTAGATATAGATGATCTAAGTAAAAATAAATATTTCACTTTTTAAAGCATCACATTATGTAAATATTAATAATTTTAAATTAATATATTAATTTAAATGAATAAATAAATAAATATTTAATAAGTTTAAATTAAAATAAAATATAAAATAAGGTATAAAACATTGTCTCAATAAAACATGTCACACAACCAAATCTCCATAGATTTCATAGGCGCTAATCAGGAAGGAAAATTATCGGCGCTAAGTATATTTTACAAGTGTTAGAATAATAAATAATCGACTAACATATAAAGTTCAAAATCGTTAGTATAATTCACATTCAAACATTCATTTTACATTAAAAATAGTTTAGTCTCGAAATATAAAGAGAAATTAAAAATAATTTAATAATAATAAAAGGTTTAAAATTGTAAGTACGTATATTGTATAAACTGACTTAAAAAAGGAAATTTCCAGTTCGTCGTAAACTTTTTTACGAAAATAGGTACTCGAAGATTGCTTGACCGATCTTGACAATTCTGACAACTACGGAACCCTACATTGTGCGTGGCCCGACACGCACTTGGCTGATTTATTTATAGTGGAACAATTGTTATTAATGTCAGAGTTTCTTTAAGTAAACAAGTTGGAATGCAAAACATACATAGACGTTCTACTTAAAATATTTACTTGATTAAGGAAAAATAATCACAGAACATAATTAAACAGACGTAAACGTTTTTCTTAGTTACATTTTGTATGTAGACTAAGGATTTTATTTCTATTTGTAAACCATTACAAGGAAACATTTTGCAATATAATTGTTAAAAGATAACTGTAAACATACATTTTTTATATGTACATATGTGTGTAAATGCCACTCAGTTGGACAAAGGCCGCATCTTCTATGAGAATATTTCTTCTATTACGGAGATTATATACATAATACTAATACATTATAATCTATGCTATACGCAAAACATTTCAAATACCAGTTATTATTAATGTGTTATGCAACAAAGGGTTTCGTCGGCGACCATACGATACCAACAGTTTTAGTATGCTTTAATGCTAACCGTTTGCACCGAATTAACACAAAATAACCGTTAAACAAAAACACTTCAACTGAATTAATTCCACTTAAATCATAACAGTAGCGAGTCCTGCAATTAATTGCTTGAAATAACGTTATCACTGAAATGGCACATTATGCCGTGAAATGTTTGTAAGCATGTAGCATAATAAATAACGGACACTAAGCTGATTAGCATAAATCGAGTCGACGTTTCCTGAATTACCTAAAATCTGTTAACAAATGGTGGCTTTGCATAATTGAGCTCAGAATTTAAGTGAAAAGAAGTGGCATATGCGGAACCAGGCAAACTTGTAAAATTTGAACTTGCGAGTGTGTTGAGTTGGAATATAATTGGGTATAGATATAAGCCTAATATGTTTTTAACTACCCATTATTTTTCGCGATAAATATATATTTATAGTCTAAATTGAGTGTCGTGGATGCTAAGCTTTTTAACACCAAATCGCAATAGATCGTCATGGTGGATTTATGATATATTTAGGATGTAAATTATTCAACGACTTCTTCTTTGCATAATTTACAAGTCGGTAATGTACTATACATAATTTTCATTAAATTGTGTTAGATTCTGAAATGTTTTCGATACTACTTCTATAGCGTTCTGTTCTATGTTATCGAATAAAACTAAAGTAAACTCAGACATATGGAAAACGTTGTTAGAATAGCGTTTTTATCATTTTACACTTAAAATCTAAAACGGCACGTGTGATATACTTGTGTAATATTCGTGTTTGCTCGCAGCGGCAAATCTAAAATGTTTTATTTGTATTCTAACGAAATTGTTTGTTATCGTGTTGAGTTTTCACCTTTATCTGTTTTAATATTTGTTGAAATAAAATGTTGGAACGCATTTTATACTTTATTACTATATTGTTACGTCATACTATTGTATACCATGCGTACTTCAATAATAATTACAAACTACAATATACTAATGACTCACTCCGGCTTCGCCCGAATTAATTATATATTAAAATGCCTTATTCGCCTGCTTAGAGGAGAAATATTTTATAAACGCCGTACATACGTAGGTATACACATGTGCTTTTATTTATTACCACAAATAACCATATTCAATTTCGCGTATTCTTTAGAAATTATGGATTTTCACACAAGCTTTTATTCATTTTTTTATCATTTTAAGGGTGAAATATCCAAAAATCCTTTCTTAACCTCAACTACCAAAATATCAAGTTTTTAGCCTCAACAATTTAGGCTCTGCGTTAATGACTCAGTCAGTCAGTCAGGGCAAGTAATATATGGATAGATATATATGTGAAGTCTTTTTCTACAGCCGTTCACATCGTATTATTTGTTTAATTCTAGCAATTTTTGTGTTTTAATATGAAGACGGTTCGTTGAAATTGATCCAGATTGGTTATTAGAAATACCTTTCTTTCACGAACAATGAACATAGATCGTAAATACACAGAGATATCTCGTAGTAAAAGCCGAAAAGGATCTAATTTCAGCAACAAAAGCCCCGTACAACGCAAGGAATCGAAACAATATCTAGCAGAAAGCTTGTAGCAATCATAGTGAGGTCTAATTGCCGAGTTTCAGGCGGAATGTAAACTGGATCGAACAACAATAACGGGGGTCTGGCCTGATGGTCGGCTTCCAGACGCCGAATGTAAAGACCGCTCAAGGCATTCATGGTAACCGATGATTGAATCAAATCCGAGTCTAGTGGAAGCCGATATTGCAATTTGTTAGTCTAAGCTTGAATGATCTCGATAAAAATGCTTTTTAGATGGATAATTTCATCAATGCTTCTTTAGCGTTTCCGTTTGTTATGTATTTGAACTTGTTTTAAACGACGGATTTGCTCGTATCTATAATACTTCTTCGTAAACAATTTCCCTTTGAGAATTAACTATATGGTGCCTGCGACTTCGTTTGCGCAGGATTATTTACCTCTATTTATTATTTTCATTTTACACTTATTTCATAACTTAAATAGTCTTTTTTCGCTTTAAAAAGTAGCCTATTTCTTTCTTCAGGGTCTAGACTGTCTCTGTACCAATTTTCCTTTCAAGCGTGATTGCGTAACAAATAGACAGAGTTACTTTCGCATTTATAATATACTATATAGCAGTTGCTCGCGGCTTCTCCCGTGCATATTTTGAAATTTGATAAAAGCAATTAAAAAAATCTGGTAAAATACCATCCTTCAACTACTAAGTGTAGAATAAATATTTAATTTATATTGACGTTCGCGTTTGATCTTAAAATATTATGTTTTTTTTTTCGTATAGGTAAACTAAATTACCCCATTGCACCTCTGTGGGTTAGAGTTGATATTTATACGACGATTTTGTGTTTTATATTTCATTATTACATAAAGAAGGATTAGTAATAAGTTTTAAGTAAATATGACCACAGGATAACATTTTGCACACAAACATCGGATAATCGTCAAAAAAAAAAATACATTTTCTCCATACAAACTTTACAACCCATTGCACTCCAATATGGAATAATATTACCACTTTTTCTATTTTACATTTCATTCCTAGCCAGAAGTATGTGTATTAGGTTTTAATACGACCATGGGATAAGATTTTGCAAACAAATGTTTATACCCCTTTTCGCCCTTTTAGGGGTGCATTATCAAAAAACCCTTTCTTAGTGGATGCCTACAACATAAAAGCCACCTACTGCCAAAATTTAAAGTTTGTAGCCCCAGCGGTTTAGGCTCTGCGTTGATGAATCAGTCAGGACAAGTGATTTTATATGTATAGAAATAAGGATTAATTATGAAAAGTCAACTTAGAACTAAGACGTCTTCACTTATTTTCTTTTGCATTAATATTTAGAGTCAAAGACTTCTTGGGAAAAATGAAAACATCTTAACTTATAACTGAGGGTTCGACACCGGGTTAAGCTACTAAATTATTAAGTACTTTTGTATTTATTATAATTCGTGATTAGCTGAGAGGAAAATCAATGTGATAAAACTTGTATGTGATATGTTAAATTTTGAGACATGTCTGTATATCCGCAATAGAACTAGAAGGATTATAATATAATTAGCTTTGTATCCTACAAGAAGTAAGTTGCGAACAGAAGAGATATTTGTCCAACAATGAGATGTTTCATGTACTTATTTACTTTATACCTATGTTCTGCTAATACTATTGTATTATATAACTGTGGATATATTATAAGGTCATAGAATTTGGCATCCAGAAAGCCATCACTTTGGACGACGTTGCCTAGCAACGAGCTAATGATTGATGTGACTGAGCATGTCTAGTGAGAGTATCTTTGGGCCAATAAGTCAATTGACAAGTTTTTCAAAGTTAAAAATATATACAGGTTAAATAGGTCGGTCAAATTGTATATATGAATGTATGGTATACATATAAAATATAATTGTTTATACGAATTATAATAAATATAACTATTTTACTAGTACCGAACTGAAGCTAACAACTAATGCTTTATAATATAAACTCAGTTTACTGCTTTTCAACTAGTTAACGCGAACATAGTTTTTGAGCACGAAGTATTTCTCAGTGTTAATCAACTAACGAGCAGTCTCGACTTCCTACGAGTAGAATTAAGGCTTTTGATAAAACAATCTCTCGTCAACAATAAATAATTGTTTTAATTAATGTTTTTACCGCACACACGTGCTGGTTATGATAAACACAATTTTGGAATTTAGTAAGTAAAAGCAGAACTGCTTTGCTTTGGTGTAGTGATACTAGACGAAACCCTAACGCCGACGGTTTGCGGGTTAGAACCCCGCTTGGGACAAATATTTATTTTTCTATAAATACGTGTTAATAGGTCTGGGTGTTTGTCCTTGTGGGTCTCCCCACTGTGCCGCGGAAAGCACGTAAAGCTGAAGCTGTGTGTTTTCACAATCACCCGATAATTATCGTTACTATTAATAGGAGATTATTCTAGTCTAAATATTGGGGGTTGCGGAGGTCAGATGGTAATTGCTCTGTTTAAAAATCGGTAATTTGTCGATATCAGGACTAAAATAATATGCAGACTCTGATGTTACCGGGAAAAATGCTAGGTGGTATGAGTATCTGTATGTCAAAGAAATTTTAGGTTTCTTTAAACATTTTTATAAATTATTTAATTCAATTTTGACAAATCACATTGTTTTATATGTGCGTATATTGTTTCGCAATTAATAGACCATCCAAAAACTGTAAACCAAGAAAGACTCAATGCGTTCCCTACAATATAACAGGTACGATTCATAATAACTTATAATAAAACTTTTTGTATAATTTCAAATCCATTATAGTTAAGAAGCTAATTTAAAATCTCATTCCGACTCGTCTTAAATATAATAAACGAAGGATAAAACTGTCCCAAAGTAATTTTAAACTTCAAGACTCGTTGAATTGCAAATACAATGAAGTAAGACGATGTTTGGCGTTTACTGTTTTCCTGCTAAGTTTTCAGAAGTTGCATGTGATTGCTTAACACGTAGGGGATACGTTTCCTCGCATGCAGGATTCGTTTAACAAAGAACTGTGTGATGAGCACTTTAATTAGTTTAATCTTATATTCTCGTTACGGATAAGCTATAGAAATCGTTAAAATTCGGACTCGCACACTAAGGGTTCCGTAACATTCTACAAAATATAGAAATGTGTATTCTAAAATGTATATGTATATTTAAAAACTTTGTTAAAAGAAACAATATAGACGCCAGACTATGTAAAATTTGTGGCTCGCACTTGAATGGTTTTTATTTTATCTTTTGTATAGCGGCAATAGAAATATACGATCTGTTAAAATTTTAGCATATTTTATATCAGCTGGTTCATGAGATACAAAAAAAAAATCAAAAATCAAAATATGCTTTATTCAAGTAGGCTTTTACAAGCACTTTTGAATCGTCAATACAAATACAAAAGAAAACTAAACACTAATTAATTAATTAATTTACCACCGGTTCGGAATGTAGATTCTACCGAGAAGAACCGGCAAGAAACTCGATAGTTACTCTTTTTAAAAGTTTTACGATGGGTACATACATTTATTAGTTACAAATATATTAAATACCCTGTGTGAGTGAATCCAGCTTATACTAAATCCAAGCATGTTTGTCATCTATATAATCTTGAACAGAATAATATGCTTTAGCTACTAAGGATTTTTTAATATGTACTTTAAAACGGCCTGCAAACAGACAGATTGATAGATGGATAGCGAACCGGTTTATTATTAGGATCCCTTAGAATCTTTTCAGGTATGGAAACCTAAAAAGCCTGTAATTGCATCTTAGTGTGGCCTGTCGTATTGGCATAGACATCTTATTAAGAATTAAATTGTTTGATTAGTAGAGTTAGGTAAAAGAGGTTATTCATATAATACTTTTTTAAGATACAAAAGTTCAATTTTAATCTATGTAAATAATGTAATAATAAATACATACCAATTTAAATTAATAAAATGCATGAATTATCTTGATAAATAATATATGTGTCTTTATTTTTATTGTTATTTTTAATCCTTAAAAACATATAATAATTTCGGTTTGGCAGCTACAATGGTAAAAACACACTAACAGTAAATAAATGCTTGAAACTTACAACACCACTCAATCAAAAATCTCCAGTCTTATTTTTATGTTTAAATCAAAATAATTACTTAAAATTGAACAACCTGGATTAACCTATAGCGAATCACTGAACTCATTTGATTTATCGCAACCGTTGCTCGGCCTACAAATTGCACGCAAAGCATTCAAAAAGCAGTTTTTCGAAACAAACTCAGTGAACCGAACTTATCAACGTAATTGCTGTTTCGCAAAAATCGCTTCGTTGTTTGAGGCTTATTTAATTTTAAAAGTTTACTTAAACGATTTCATGCTGGCCTATAATTAATCCTTTTATAAAGTTAAAGAAAATGTAGTTACTACTTAAGCATTGCGACTATTACTAATTTTGTTATAATGAAAACGATTGTAACTATTTTGTACAGAAATTTATAAAACTTTTCTAACACATCTCAATCTGAATGAAACATCTACAAAGTTTAATGTTGTTCAATAATTAAAATACAAATAAAAATAAAAATAAAAAAGAGATACTTTTCAATGGACATTTAAGATTGTTTCGTTAACTGCCACCTAGCGGAGGGTTGTAGAAACTAACAGCCATTTCACTTATGAAAACATTACTAGCGACATCTAGCTTAAAGCTATCACACCGTGTAGTCAAGAAAATAAACTAAATATAGATGGCGCTGTTCCAAAATTTTTTTGAAAGGTACTTTTATAAAGTTATTGATTATTTCGTCGTTGTTTGCTTTTGCATTTGAAAGAACGAAGAGAAATTAAATAGCCTAACTAAGAAGCTTAGAAGATAACATAAGAAAATGTTATTTAAATTCACATTTTTTTCAGTCATCATAATTTATTAGTTAATAATTATTATCGATAGAAAAAAATATATGTTATTTTTGTAAAAATATTATTTTAAAACTAAATCGTTTTACGTCAAGAGACTAAGTTTTAAATTCACATTAAAACTTTAAACGAGAGATTTATAAAAGTATAATGCAAAAAAGTTTATAAGGATATTATATTATATTTTTCAGTTGAAGTTTTTGATGAAGAGAATTAAAAAGAAGGATTAGCTCTAATAACATCCATAATAAAAAGTCAAGTTGCGAGCGACGTGCAACATAAGCTACTGATAACGAGTACTGGATTATTATATAGTTTGTATCCTCTCAAAGCTTCATCATTATGGTAAACAGAAAGTTTATAATGAATATAGCTGTATTAACAGAAATATTTCATATTTTATTTTTAAACCTCCTTGCTGTTTATTGAGGTATAGCCTGGATGTAGCCATCTCACTACAGCTGGTACTCGTGTTTGCTTGTTCAGGGCGTTTGTCCAGGGCGGTTCCTCAATCTCGCAAAACATCGGCGTAAAGTGGCTTACATAGCTGCTTTTTGTACGGTGAGTTGGAGAGTCAGAAGCCCATTTTCTTACGTCCTATTCTCTTTATTTATTTTTAAGCTAACAATGCGTTTGTGGCAGCGGTTATCACTTAACAAGCAAAATTAAGAGCAAGTAGAATACCTCATGATGGTCAGCTGTTATATATATGTATATGACTTTAAAAATCACATACAAAATCTATATTAGATATTTTTGTATTAATTAATACTATACTACTTTAGCACGTTTATTTTAGATACTTACATTCCTATTTGAAAAATACATTTTATATTATATATCACCTTTACTGAGGAAGATCATAACTTAAATAACATTACACGCTAGGAGTGGAGCCATAAACATCAATCAGCCGGACAAACTATAATGGCCTGCGCTGACGAGGAACAATATTTGTCCGTTGAAATATAACGTATATAACTGTATCGCATAACGCACCAAGGCCGCACTAAATCGAGTACAAAGTTATCCCGAACAGCGGTTTAATTTATAAAGTTCCCGCAGAGAAGTCCATCGCATACACCGGTCTTAATGGTAAGTACAGGAACAAGAACCTATAGCATAAAAACCCGCGACATACCCTTGTTAGGGTACTGTACCTGTCGATATCTGTCTGTTTGTTTGTCAGCGTGTAAGGCCGCTAATAGGTAGAGTTGAAGTTTTAAAATTGTGTCTATTATGTATTGCCGCTATAATGACAATAATATTGTAATAAAAATCAGTCAAGTACGAGTAGGATTTTACAGTTTTTTTTTTATATTTTTATAGCGCCTCTTTTTACAGAGTATTAAATAAATAGTTACAGTTTGTACGATAGCATGGATTTGATTAAAGAGCAAATCCGACTTAACTGATTTTTCATATTTGGTGTTGCACTAAATTAAATAAAAATCAATCTTTCTTTTTAACAAGGGATGTAAGAGAAATCGGAGAAAGTGTTACCAGATTTAGGTGAATGTAAATGCTATCGAGATTCATATTTACATTTCGTGAAAGCTGCCCACTTAGTTGTTTGCTTAGGACGACCTCCACTATACCATGTAAAATAACAAACACAATATTTATAAAGCACCCCTAACACTGGCTTAGATAGGGATGAATTATTATGTTAATATCTAGTTATATTTTATAGTTGATAGAAGTCAACGAAATACAATACAATTTTGTAACGATGCGGTTATATTAAAGACAGCATATAAATATACTTGAATTTATATTATCAAAGATACTTTTATATTTATTTGTATAATCCTTAAAAAACAATAAAATAAAATGAAAAAGAAAAAAAACATTAAATACCTTTAAACGTTTTTCTTATATACCAATGAAACGTAAATATCAATTAACTCTATTTTATATTTAAAAAAAAAACATGCAGTAAATAGCTGCGTTTACTAATACACATATCATACCCACGAATGCATGGGATGAGTCTCTTAAAAATACATGGCCCTTTCACCGCGTTTACGGCATACAATTTTCATTTAACTACACTCATGTTGCGAGCATAACATAAGCCAACCATTAGCTATTTAGTGTAAAAGGTCTGCTAACATACGAAATTTACGAGCAATTGACTATGTACATGAATAAAGACGGACGCAGATTGAACTAGCGTTATATTTAATGCGCGACATGGTTTGTATTTTAACTTTAAAAAATCATATGTAACTCCATTAACGTGGGTATATATCGTCATTTATCGTTTGAAATTGTATAAATAAATAAACACATCACACTCAACGGCTTCCATTAAGATGTCAAAATCTTTTGTCGCGGGTCTGGAAAAACACAGCACAAACAAACACCCACAACATAAACACGACAAACATTCGTATGGCCAATACAGACGTTTGCCGAGTGCGGGGATCGAATCCGCGACCGTTAGCGCCTTAGTCAGTTGCAGCGTTCAACCTCTCTGTATATTTTACGTGTACATAATTAAAATTTGATTAATTATTCATTCAATTGATTCATTATGATTATTATGTAAAATTATGCAGTTTTTTCGCTCTCCTTGAACATTGTTAATTTTAGCTTAAGGTGTGTTAGAACTTCAGCGACGAAAACTCTCATGCAGTTTACATATCTCGAATGTATTTAACATATCTTAAATATTCTTTTTTGCTTTGGGCTTTCTAATGACAGTTAATTAATTTGGAAAATTAACGAGTTTAAAATCTCGTACAATGTCTATAAAAAGTAGTCAACGATTAGTAATAATTAGTCCCAATAAACCCGTTATAATTAATACCACCCGGATTCAGTTAAAGATTAACTATCATACTAAAAAAATGTTAAACACGTGTTTAGCTAAACAGTGTGTAAAAAATAATTATACGTACATAAAGATACAGTTGACAACTCAAATAGGTTTTTGACATGTTAGGCTCAATAACGCGTATGTTAAGCTATTTTTAAACCATGTTTAATTCAAAATTGTCTTTAGACACGGACTTGTAGAACGGATTTTGAAGAAATACGCGTTTAACGTATGTTTATATTTTTTGTAGTAAGGCAGAAAGTGTTTAAAAATTAATAAAAAATAGTTATATACATTATGTCCAAAATCAAATGTCTGCGTTCTTTATTCGGATTTAAATAATGTATGTAGTTTGTTTCTACGCTAAAGACTGACATTACACTACGCAGTAATTACCGCGTAGTGTGTACTCACTGGTATACTGAACGATGATTATATTTTACGTTTCAGATGTTTTTTACACTTATTTCGAACAATAGTTTTACCACTTTCATTTTACCATGCTCATAATGTTCTTAATAATAAATAAAATATTTCATACAGACTTTTGAATCTTTATAGATGAAATCTATATAATAAACTGATTTCTTTTTAATTACATAACTAAGACTTTAAAAAAACAAACTTCAAAAGCAAAAAGCGCAATTTCGTTTACTTGGACGACACATTTATGAACTATTTCGATTTTATAACCAAATTACTTAACTGATATCGAAGACATTTTTTCGGGAGCAATCTATCATTTGAAACAGAACATATCGTTTAATAAATAACCTTAAATTCTTGCAATTAATTGTCTTAAAGTATAGAAGACAAATCTCAAAATGTTGTAAATATTTAGGGTAGTCAAAATTGATATATTTTTTTTAATTTCAATAACATAAAATAACTCAATAAGACATTTACTAACGTAACTATAGGGTGGCAGGGCTGGCAAAAAGCCACGGGCCCCTGACTCAAGAGGGCCCCGGCCTAAAAAAAATTATTAATAAAAAAGTAAATTCTTATTTCATTATAAACATGTATTAACTTATGCTCTTGAAAATAAAACTTATCGGATATTTAATTAAAATGCATACAATATTATTCTTAGTTTTACTACATAAGTAGTTCAATAAATTAAGTTATAACGTGACGATTTTTACTAGGAGAGCCCCATTCAAAGAAATTGCCACGGGCCTCAGATATGCCACTGAGTGCTATTACGGTTTTGTGAGGAGGTAACTCTCATTGATCGTATATTTTAATCATATACATCAATGCTTCGGTGAAGGGTGAGAAAAACCGTTTTTCGCTAGCGTTGAGAACACAACAATCTAGACCCCGTTGACAGTTCTTAAAGAACTTGCTTGGATTGGCTGCTTATGTTAAGACTATTTGTGTCAATATTTAAAAGCAGAGACGTTGGGATTCCTCAAAATCAACCAGTTTAGATCTACAGAACAAAATATAAAATATAAGTGTTTTATAACAAAAATGTTAATACTAGATAAAATTTCAATTTTAGACGAGACACAAATATGTAAAAAAAAACAATAATTATTGTTGAAGTAAGTTCATATTTAAAAAATATTTCTATATAAATAAAATACCTACAACATATAGATGCTGGTAGGATTTTTCAAATTTTGACTCAGAATGCAGAATAATGTGAAAAATGTCATATTTGCGTGCACGAGTTGTAAAGCCCTCGATATGCATACATGAAAAATGTATGAAAGTTAAGTTTGTTTCTTTCTTTATCTGACAGCTCTTATAAACATGGAGCTCCCGTATAATCTGGTCTAAATATCCTCGTAGTCTGTAATCCCGGTCTCCCGAATAGGTGAGCTTAAATTTGTCTTCGTTACGCATGATGAAGGTAAAACGTCGTACACTCATTTAGGATTATGTAGTTTATCAGAACTGTCTTTCTTGTTAATGGAAGAAGAGATTTTCTAACTCAACTCATTGGGTAGAGTGCTTTTGCATTCGTAGGACAAGTTCTATCTTTATTAGAAAAATATTTTTTTTATATTTTAAAAGTAATTTGTAGAGTTAAACGAAGTTAAGTAAATTTTGTAGACTAGTTAAATTTAATTTAAGTGCGATCGATTAGTCAATATCTAAAAATGCTGCGACCTTATGACCTAAATTTAGCTAGCTTGTAATGTCACGACAGGTTGCTGGTCAAGCATATTCAAATCGAAGTGCTGTAAATAAATCAAAGATTTTCAGTGGAACTATTTTCATAAAGTAACTTCATATTTAAACCGGTAAAACAACAGAGCATAAAAGTGCATAATATATTTCGACATCGAAGTTGTAAATGTTCTTAGTTGAAAAGTTTTCTTTGTGAAACTAACAGATTCTAGCTTCTATATTGCACCTAAGCTGTAGTCAAAGTTTACTTTGAAAATAATGTTGTGCAATATTTTGTTCCTTTCACGGAACGAGTTTTATTACCCAATTTTTCGTAACATTGAATGGAAATTTTCAATTTTTACTTATTTTTTAAAAGTTTTAGATGTTATAATATGGCAAACTAAGTTCGGAGTTTTATGCAAATGAATGAACGTTGTGTATGTGGCGGATGTGTTCGACTTTAGTTAATAGTAGTTTCTGTTGTAGTCAGAGTTTGTAATAAAAAGTAATTTTTTTTTTTTTAAACAATACCTAATAATAATCAATTGTATACCGATTACATATTGAAATAAAGGAAAACGTTTTATAATATTTTCTCACTTTGTGCTTTAATTATATAACGAAGCATATCTGGCGATTTTTTTCGCGTTTTTGGGTTCACTTTTGCCGTGACGTCTATGGTTACTGCAATGGCGTATATATAATGTTATAAGCTTTCTCAATACACGAAGTAGTAAACGCAAAAACATTTTTTAAACCAGGCGGAGAGATTCTTCGTTAAAACATTTTAGGTTTTCATATAATTTCATATCGACGAAGTTACATTCATAGAGCATAGATGTAATAGCAACGAAAGAAAATGTTGTTTCTAATTTTCTTTCAATTCGTTTTAGGTTTCTGTCGTAACAGAATGAGAACGGTGCATCTAGGCCATGTCGCTATTACCTAACATTCTAACATGCTTAATGACGCTCTTGTGAGTTCTGACGCACGCCCTGCTTTATGTTACATGACTTATGCACGCGACTTTGTTTGAAAAACAGTTCTCTTAAGAAAACCAATCTATAAAGATCTTACCGAAATAATAATTTGTTTTAAGACTATTATTTAATATTAATCATAACTAAAGGGCTATGAATAGTTTATACTAAATATTATATTTAAATAATACAAACTGAGAAGAATATAATAATGGTTCACCTATTTATAAAAATCATATTATTTTTGTAATAGGCAAGTAAGGCGAGTAGGCGAATTTTACTTATATAATATATAATATTTTAAAAATCAATTTATTGTCTTGGGTCAATAAATCGCAGCGTTATTTATTCGTCAAAAATAACTATAGTAGAACTATGCTTTCATCATATATTCAGGCCGCATAAAGGCGGGGTCATAAATATTTCAAAAGTGATCGGTATTTCGCTAAAGCACACGCCGTCACCGAAATACCTATCACGGCCAGATAGTCATTTGTCTATCGGAAACGTAAGAGCTCTCGATATCAGTGACCAGCCATGCGTGGTGGGTCACATCTAAAGTCATGACGTCGTAATTTAAGTCAGATTCGTATGCCGTGAGTTATGACCTCCAATATTTGCATCAGTTATTGCTGGAATACCGGGGAAGTCTTCGCATTTGGAATCGTATGACTTATGTGTGGCGAGGAGACAATTACACAGCCTATGTGTCAATGATATAATGATTTGTGTTAACTGTTATTGCATTCTTGCTATTGTTGTATGGCAGAGTTAATAATGCATTCAATCGACATTTCTATGAAGGGAATATGACCGAGCATATAAATTGCTTATAAGAGATGATTATCTAAAACATTACAATCATTAGTAATTACTATAATTATGTACATTTTTTTTATATGACGTTTAGAATTTTAATATGACTTGTCCACGTATGGATTAACACTAAATGATAAATAAAAAAATTAATAGTATGGATGTCGTCTACCGTCAAAAAATCCTTATTGATTCTTACTATAAATAAATGCACAGTAATTTTAAAAGGACCATGAGGATAATATCAAGAATTCCGACATTGCGAGTATGTAACCCGTAGCTCAATCGGTATATCAGCTGGGATGTGCAGGAAGGTGCGTGTTTAATCCCCGCAATGCCGCAATTTTTGGTACGATGTTTTACATTTATATATTAATTCTCTATATGTGGATTAACACGAAATAATAAATAAACACTTTTAAATGATACCATTTTAACACCCATCATTATCATCATGGAATCGATCTATAAATTAAATAGTTTTTCGTTGATGTGGTAGTATGAATAAAATAATTTTATTATTTTCATAAAAGTAAAACGAAGTATCTTTTTGAAAGAAAGAACGATGTGTCTGTAAATCTGAATGTTACGATAGCTCGTATCTTAGATAGGTATAGAATACATTTTCTCTCGGAAAATGAAAGGGTTTTAACAAGGGATCCTCAAAAAATCCATATTCGTAGACGTTGGCTACGCAAACGAAGTTGAAGGTACTTCAGCCCGAATTTAATTTTATGTTACAACCAACCCCTACTTCACACGGTAAAAATTAAGGGTATATACAAAATTATATTTTAGTAATAACAGTTTACTCTCTGATACAAGATGATTGACTATAATTGTAATGCAGAGAATAAATCAAAATGAATAATTATCTTATGTACACAAGCGATGTGAAAATTTCATATATAATTATTGTATTTCCGTGTAATTAATTACTCCCATACTATTTTTGTTTAAAAAGTAATTACTGGGGTAAAGTCTACCAGTAGCCTACTGACTACAGCTTGTATATTTCGTACAGTACCACACTCTCACAGGAGATCGGCGTGAAGTAGCTAAAACAGCTGCGGTTCATACGATGCGTGAGAGAGCCGATGGCCTAACAGCCGTCTCCATACCTTTCCTTAATTAGTTTTTCCTTTTCTCTTCCTTACTAGCAGCCCCTTACGGTTTCACTCGCGTTTACATCTATTGCATTCCTCCTATGAATATTTTTTTCCAATTGGTTTAATAATTTCAGAGATTACCCCATACAAACTCACAAACAACATCTTTATAATATTAGCAAAGATTCCTTTTTAAGCTGGCAATGCATTTATGGCTCCTCTGGCTAATGTCCATGGTCGGTGGTGATCACTTAAAATCAAGTATCAGTTCGTTGCTGGTAATATAAAAAATAATAATATCGAAAAAATTTAATTGCGATTTGAGCGCGTGTACATTTTGTTAGGCCCTACAACCTTTTCGCCGCCAAAAACTTTTCGCTGCCGGGACGGTATGAACCTGGACGCTAATTGGACGCTGGTAAGCAATACTATATCAAGCCACATGGACTTTATTTTAAGAATATGGCTCAAAAATGACAAATTTATTCTTAATAAATTTGTATGAAGAAATATATATTCATCTATTATTTTCTATTTTGATAAAAAGTATATAAATTAAAAGCAGATTGGTATAGTAAAAAGTTTTAAGTAATAATAATAAATAATT
The DNA here is from genome assembly GCA_037950945.1 of Hypolimnas misippus. Classification (NCBI taxonomy): domain Eukaryota; kingdom Metazoa; phylum Arthropoda; class Insecta; order Lepidoptera; family Nymphalidae; genus Hypolimnas; species Hypolimnas misippus. The sequence goes on from JBBEEQ010000019.1 coordinate 7,995,526, forward strand.
AGTTGTTTAGATACATAAGATTACGCATTATCAGAATACGTCAATATCTCAGAAATTGATTTTTTGTGTGATAACAAATTATTGCTCACCAGCATTCAATTGCAGCATGCCCATAACCTTCTCGCAAGTGCAAACCATAACTTGACAAGGTTTTGTCGCAATCGGATAAACGGGCACAAACATAAACCTTTCCCAGATTGAATATATGTATATTGTACAGTCATACATTTTATGTAAAAGTCAAACCCCTTTTAAGAATAGATTAATCTGTCTCTAAAAAGAAAACATTTAATTGTTTGTTGCGGTCGCAGACGTTGTGGTTTTAACCGCAAAGTGTAGCCATTGTGCGAGTATATTTTCATAGAATAAATATTCTTTTAGACGTTAAGAGAATGTAAATTTATTTTAGTGGATGTAAGCTCCTCTTCATTTGGTTTGTGAGATATGTTGTTATGGTAATGTTTTATTTGTGCACATTTTTCGGTAAGCCGTTTTTATACACTAAATTTATGTGTATTTTACATTCTACTTTATAAGATTTTTTTAAACATATTTCTTTACCTTTATTTTACGGTTAATCAATTTATATTAATATTCAAAGTGTGAATCTAGCTGTGTGTGTCTGTCTGTTTGTTTGTTACCTTTTCAAACCTAAACCGCTAAACTTTTTTATTAAAATTGGTTTAGATGTAGATAAAACTTGAGGAAGGACATTTTCAAATATTTATTGTGAAAATAAAAATTAAAGGAAGGAGGATTAAGGGACCAATTATTACCGATACGAAATATGTTTAGCTCTAAACTCAGAGACAAATTTCAAAAAATTAATGAGACTATAAAACATCACGCTACCGCTTATTGAAGTAGAAATTATTAACGTCAATAAATCAGACATATATCGTAGCCGATAAAACTACAAGAGAAAGAATTTATATTATAAAAAACTACAGAACCGAATTCGATCAAAATTTCTTGGAACCAATCTGGAGTAAAAAACGAATTTTAAAAATATGTAACAAAAATGCGGAGTACTGAGGTAACAAAAAAGAACTTATACTATGCATCTTTCAAGTGCAAGTCTCACTCGGACACGAAGGATTATTATCGCCGTATAAGAGATATATAATTATAGTATCGTCATATAATATGCTAGCTTTTTCTCGCCGATTCACTCGCATTAATGTAGATTTTATTTTTAAATAATACGCATGTATACATAAAATAGCCTATGAAATGCATTAAAATTGGTTCCGTAACAATCCCAACAAACAGATAGATGAAAAGAGCATTTATAATATTAGTAGATTAGCTGTCTCTTACAGTTTCATTCACGTTTGTGGTTACTGCTATTCTCATATGAATCGTAACGTGATGCCTATACCCTTCCTCAATAAACGAGCTATTCAACGCAAAAAGATTTTTTTCAAATCGGATCAGTAGCTTCAGAGATTATCCCTTACATATAAAATTACAAACAACCTGTTTATAATATTAGTAAAGATTCATTTTTAAGCTAGCAACGCATTTGTGGTTTATCTGGTACCAACTCATTGCTGGAAAAAAATTTTATTAAAAAAATACAAACGTACAAATAAATTTTACCTCTTTATCATATTAGTTATATATATCACTGCGTTCCTTTTAAAGTATTTTGTAAGATATTTAAAAGTTTTAATAATGACTAATAAATAACTCACTGTGTGCGATTTCAACTCGTGCTTAGCGACAATAAAAATACACACTACACATTTAAAAATTTCAAATTTACTAATTACGCCTACGAGATATAGACGCACAGCGGAAACAATAATTCTTGGCACCTTTTAGGTACACAAGCTCTCTCTTTTATGAATACCTTGAATTTTTTAAGGTTTAACTAATTTACACAACTATTTTTCCTTAGTTTGATTTAGACTCTGTTATTGATGTCCCTTGCCCGGGTAAAGTTATACCCCTTGGCTGACAATATCCATACTTTATGCGGGGGTAATTTGGACAAAGGTAAAAGTATAAGAAATAAAGAAAGAATGACATAAAAAATCGGCACTTGTATTCGTAAAAATATTGTTTATTAATGTACTAAATACTAGTGCATTTTGAATAATCTAGAGTCTCTCAAAATATTAAATTTACACGAAATACTGTAAAATAAATAGCGTTTAGCATTTATTTAAGAATCGCAGTTGTTAGCGGCTTCGCTCGCGTTAATTTTGGAAATTGACGCATTGTTTTATCCCCTGTACGATAAAATTCTTACAAATTCTGAATGTCGAAAAAATTATATCTAAGCCCCTAGAAATAAGTTTGAAGTTTCTATCATCCCTTCCATACAAACATTCATCCCCAATTTCTGCTCCTTAGAGCTTATTTTGCGCATTCGAAAATAGTTTCAGAGATTATACCCTACATACAAATTTATAAACATACAAACAAACTGTAACTCTTTTTAATATTAGCGTAGTTGTTATCGTAAGGAAACCTACATGTGACATGAAATATTCTGAGGTACATCCACCAGTCAACATCAAATCAGCGTGTGATGTGTCCCATGTTTCTCAGGCTCTAGACAATTTCTGTACCAAATTTCATTTAAATCCGTTCATTAGTTGAAGCGTGATTGCGTAACCCACAGCCCTTATAATATTAGTAATTTTTAAATTTTTAATGACATAAATTTGAAAGCTGCGATAAAATTTTTAAATTACCTTGAATTACATTTAAAATGTTGTTGAAAGTATTTTAAAATATATTATTGAAGTAATCTACATCTATGAAGAATAACATATTTTTTAAAGCACTAACTATTAATTTTGACTAAGTCCAAGTTAAATTAGGTAGTCTTTCAAATATTTTCTTAGCTAATCCATATTTCATAAAAGTAATAAATCCACTGAATTTCTCAATTTGGTTTTAGAGTATTAGAAATTATGTCATGAGTGAGTGAGTGAGCTGACGAGTTGTATTTCTCCCTTTTATAAATAATCTGTGAGTAAAAGTCCCGTCAAATTGGTCCACCCATTTCAGAAATTAGCCGCAACAGATAGACAGACGCAAAAAATTTAAAAATTGTTTTTGTGATGTAAGTACCGCGTATGCTTTTATATGCATTTAATTAAAAGCTGTTAATTTGAAATTACAAACAGACACTCTATTTTATTTATTTGTATAGATAATTTAATAAGTTTATCAGGTATTTCTACCACCCTGTTCTGTAGTTCGTGGAATTAAGTAGAACTTATAAATTCGGTTACGTGAAAGTTCTGAAGTATTCGGTTGGAGCAGCGTGTAATTTCATAATATTAAAATTCCTATGTCGGAATTAATCAGAATAGGTCGTGGATAAAATATGCTGATCTCAATGATGGCCGCGGGTTTTTAAGTGATTTTTTTTTAAAACATCAAAATCGAAATATTCTTTATTCGAGTAGGCCTTTAAAAGCACTTGTGAAAAGCTATCACTGGTTCGGAATGTCTTTTCCACCCAGAAGAATTGGCAAAAACTCGATAGGTACTCTTTTAAAATTTTGTTAATACATAAAATATATTAAGTAGTTACAATTATGTATATTATATTTGTATAAAATCCAGCTATACTAAATCCACGCGAGTCACAGCGTGATATAATATAGCCTATAGGCTTCCTCAGTATTTGACACAAAAATAATTTTCATAAATCGTATCAGTAGTTTTTACATACAAATTTACAAACATACAAACAGACTTTACCTCTTTTTAATATTAATATAGTCACTATCGCGAGGAAACTTACATGTGTATATCCACCAGTCAACAGCAAAGTCTCTTATCTCCTTAATTGGAGAAAGATCGGTTACAGCAATGGGACACTGGTAGGTCTGTACAATAAATTCTCTTAATAAAAATCACGTTGAAAAATTAACAAATGACGGAAGTTGGTATTTTATAAATGTGTTTAATTAAATAGAACATAATAAAGATCGATGACACAAGCGACAGGATAAAATTGATAGCTAATTTGTCGACAATTTCGACCCGAGCAATACGCATGTAATCCGTATTCACGTCATCAATCACAACTTTCAGTCGAATCCGTGTGCCACTACAGACAGTTAGGGCTGCTAACTACCTACAGCTTTCATAAAACATCATTTTTTAACCACCGCCCAAAAAAAAGAGGTTATAAATTTGACGTGTGTCTGTGAATCCTATATTGAGCCGAGATGGCCTAATGGTTAGAACACGTCGATCGCAACCGATGACCGCGGGTTCAAACCCCGGCTAGCACCACTGAATTTTCAAGTGCTAAATTTGTGTTTAAATTCGTCTCGAGCTCGGCGGTAAAAGAAAACATCGTGAGGAAACCGGCATGTTCCGGTAGACACATGTATATCCGCCAACCCGCAGTGGAGCAGCGTAGTGCATTAAGCTCTAAGTCTTCTCTTTAATAGGAGAGGAGGCCTTTGCCCAGCTGTGGGATATTAACAGGCTGTTACTTTACTACTTTACTATCTGTGTATCTGTGTCAATGTCAATAGCATCGTAGCTCTTTAATGGATGGACTTACTTTAATGCACCTTTTTGTTTGAAAAATTAAAAAGTAAGTTGATATTAAAGTATCATAAGGTAAGTTAAGATATCGAGAAAGTAAGTTGAGACGTTTGAGGTTATCAGCTTTTTTAGTAAGTAATATTAAAATAACATTTTTATTATTGTGACCTGATGCTGCAGCGTCATTTGGGATCAGCAGGATATTCTTAACTTCTCATCAATTTACAACAGAAGAATCGTTGCAATGTTTTCAATTGATAGCTTTTCAGTTTTTTTATTATTTCTGATTTTATATTATTTTAACCTGACTGTGCAATACATTTTACAAGTAGTTTGATGATGTTAAATATTTGTTACAAGTTAAGTTACAGGTTAAAAATTTGTTTTGTTGTGACTGTGAATTATTTATAACATAATAATTAAAATATCAATTCGCAGCTGACAACCCTAGCTACATTTACCTCCTTAATTAAACCTTCGAACAGATGGCGCGGCGCTCGCTTCGCGTCATAGATTTCAATTAATTTCTGTCACCACACAATATAGCCTATTTTATTATTCATTCAATGGAAATAACAGTAAATTAATATTTTTGTTCATAAAAATTCTAAAATTTTTACACGTTATTTATTCTTTGGAATCGGTCGGTATTTTAATACTTTATATTTTTATTGATGGCAGAAGTCGGTGCAGTATTTTTGTTTCTTGTTTAATGTGTTGTGAAAAATTTCGTTATAATTGTAATAAAAAACGGCGTGGTTATTGTCGAGCGATATCAAAATATGAAATATTCTGACAGTTAAAGTTTTTTTGTAATAAAATACACAGATAGTTTGACCATTAGCCATATTTGGATGCTGATAAGCAATACCGTGTCAAGCCACACGGATTTAATATTGAGAAAATGGCGTCTAAAGATGTCAAACCTATTCATAAAAAAATTGTTTGAAGAAGTTTAATATCTATCTTTTCTTTTCTATTTTGATAAACGGTATAATAAATTAAAAGCAGATTGGTATAATAATAAGTTTTTCTATAATAATATATGATATTATTGTATATTTCAAAATATGGAACAAACTTCAATATTCGAAACATTATATTGAGGAACGATTTTCTTTTAGTTTATATGACTTTAAAATTTTTTGTATAATGTTAAACACGCAAAGAATTATCAGAATACATCAATATCTCCTAATTTTACTTTTTGTGGCTTGACGCAGTATTGCTTATCACTGTCCAATTAATGTTACCTTGTCAATATTTATGGGCGGGGATCATCGCTCGTACTTACCAACGATCATATCAAAGAGGTCATATACCTTTAGTGCATAATATATCGTGACGTTCCATGACTTTAATGATATTAAAATAATAGCTGCCTTGACCGGATACTACGGTGTGGAATATAATGAAATAAAATGATACTGGAATCAGGAGGATACCGAGTCCTAACGAGCTCCCAGCTGAAGTATCGAGCTGGAACTCGTTGAGATGGCCTCAATGAATAAGTTGTCGGGAGTTTTTCAAAATTTTCGATTTTATCATGATTATCCTTTGGTAGGTAATATTTCACTATTAAGCTAATTATCTTTTCCTCATAGAAAATAAATCATAATTTTCGTATGTATTAAAAATAATTTATATTGTCATCTTTAATATTAATATTATATTATGTATGTAATATTATTCTTATAAATATGTATATATTTTTTTGTAATTTTACAATATGTTCTAAGAATTTATTTTATAAAATCTTGCAAACCATGCAAGAATAATGGAGTTTAAAAAATAATCCCGTATAAGCCACTAGCCAGCTTGTCATCCACAGTTACACATTGACTTTCAGATCACGTAGTCACAATCTGCATATCACATAAACCTAAAAAATCGTTTTGACGAAAAATGTCATCTAATTCTCTTTTGCATTTTTAAAATAAATATTCGCAAAGTTTTAGTTTATAGGATAGTGGTGATCGCAATTTTACAGTTATGTAACCAAATTGTTTCCTACAGAGCAGTTTTTGATAGTGTAAAGTTAAATAGCCCAAGCCCGTCATATCGCGTCGCTGTGAAACAGCAATCATCCAGAGAAACTGAAGTTTTACTTATTTAGACATTAAAAATATAAACGTATCATGAACTCTATATGATTTTTTTTTTTGAAATTTAAAATACGGTCAATATTGTGATCGGTTTCGCTAATTAAAGATCAAACTTTTTTATTTACCTTCATTCACGTATGGTGTGTAAAATTACGTTTTAATATAACAAGACGAAATTAAAGCCTGCGTAAATTTGACGCGACTCAAAATTAATCTGTTTGAGACGTGACAACGACCCGCGCGATACAGGCGCCGTAAATTTAATAAAGAGCAACTCCAAGAATGAACTCGCACAACCAAGATTGATGTGGCAAAAATTCAAGAAATAAAAGACGTCAGTTCTCCTCGTATATTAAAAGTTTCACATTTTACAACTCGTCGAAATAAAAAGTAACGAGTTTAATATGAAAGATGGATCCGCGTTCTGCGAAATCGTCGTTTACGCGTTTTTCAATTTGCGAAATTTATTTATATTATAAGTATATTCAAGTGCGTACTTGACTTTTTTTCAATGATTGTGTTGTGATGGTTTGTACTATATAAGCGAATTTATGATATGCGTAACGACAGTCACATTAAATAAAATTGATTTACTTAATTATGTTGTCTCTTGGTATGAATTTTTATAATTTAGCTAATAACATTTATACATATTAATTATGATGCATGATCGAACATTGGTCGTTATTTGTTTAGTTTTTTGGAAATTATATTTTGCTTTAGTTGTAAATAAAAAAAATTGTAGCAGTTTTTTATTGCCTGAATTTAATAAAACAATGCTTTTTAGAAATGAAACCAAGGTACTAAATTTCATGAAAATCGTTGGAGCCGTTTCCGAGGTTCAGATTATATATACATATAGAAGAATTGCTGTTTTATACACAAAGGTAAAATTAAAAAACGTCTTGCACGAAGACATAAAGGAAAATGAAAACTACAAGATTTTTTTTCAAAAGATCATTAATTCATACCATTAATAAGACCATCACCAAAGACCTATAATTTTAAAACGGACCGATACGAGACGGGTTAAATTCGTATAAATTATAGGTGATGGAACAACAGAAGGACCTTAAAATTATTTATTTATTTCGTTCCATATTTGCTGACGAAACACTAAAAAAAATGTATCTTACATATTTTAATCTTATATTATAAAGGAATCTATGTTATAAGCTTCCGGCCGATTTGCACCGGGCTTGAACGACAGTGATAAATGACGTCAATGTGTTTTGCATCTGACTTGTTTCACAAAGACATACTTATATAACTTGAAATCATATAAGCATATCGTCGCTCCATATGTGATACCTCGTAATTAAGAATATTGGTAAAAGTTAATTTACTTAATAAAAACGTATTCAAATAATTTACTTTTAATAATAATATTATATGCAATATCGTAAGTCTCTTTATATATACATATTCATTACAGTTACCTTTGAAAGAAGTTTTTTGTCTCTCCTGTAAAGTTCGGCAGTTTGCATTTACGAGCTATTACATCTAGACCGATGTAATACGAGTTAATTAATAAGACCGATAAATTATATATATATATATATATATTACAAGTAAAGCCAGGAATTAATCATGTCTGGTAACGGCATAGACGAAAAACTGATATAAAATAATTTAACAGTTAAATAATTTCATTTCAAATTGAGTCGAAATGGCCTAGTGATTAGAACACGTCGATCTCAATCGATGGTTACGAGTTCAAACAACGGACAGCACCACTGATTTTTCAAATGCTAAATTTGTGTTTAAATTCATCTCGAGCTCGGCGGTGAAGGACAACATCGTGAGGAAATCTGCATGTGTCGGAAGAATTTCCGACACATGTATATCCGGCACCCCGCAGTGGAGCAGCGTGGTAGATTAAGCTCTAAACCTTCTCGTTAATAGGAGAGGAGGGCTTTGCCTAGCAGTAGGACATTTGTAGGCTGTTACTTTACTTTTTAATTTTATTTCAATATCATCGAAATAAGACCACCACACCACAGAATTTTTCCTCCGTGCCTTTTTTTGCTTCCGTTTATACACAAGACTTTTTAAAAAAGGGAAATGAATTCAAACTCAAAATTCCTAATTTAATTTCCTTGGATATTTATACCGGTTATTTCAATTTTAAAACTGAACCACTGAATCAATTTTGATGAAAATTTTATAGGACTAATGAGAAAGTATACGCTTTTTAAACAAAAGTATTAACGAAATCGGTACAGCCGTTTTCGAGTAATTTGAGAACATTCATACATGAAAAAAATATCCTCCTCCTTTTTGGAAGTCGGTTAATAATTGTGTTTAGATCCCAGCTATATTTTTATAGCTCATCAAATCGGAGATACTTGTACATTATAATTAGAACATATTTATTATTACCAAACTTTAAGGGACTATTTATTATTACTAAACTATTTACTATTATAATTATAATATAACTTATTTACTTTATTTATTGTAAATGCTGAAACTTCATTTATTATTAAAATTTTATTGTTTGGATTTTGCTATGTAACAAGACGTTCGAGTGTGTAAGTAAATACGTCAACTGATTTTGATAATTTTTTTATGAGACCAATCTAAAATACCAAATAAATAAAAATATAATTATAAAATTAATTTACAAACGGAGACGGAGTTCTCAGGTAATAAATATTAAAAAACTACAAATTAAGAACCTTCTTCTTTTTGAAGTCGGGTACATGATGATATAGATATTAAGTGCAATACCGACTGCGACTAATTATTCAATCATTTTAATTCTACCTATTATTATAATTCAGCTTAAATTATTGAACTTAACCAATATGCAATCACTTTGAAAGATTTTAGGACTCTTAACTATTCGTGTCTTAAAAACATAATTTAATAATTAACTAATGAAACTATTTTCTTTGTATTGAATATTTTCCTTGTAAAGCATTTAATTTCAAAAGGTGCCAAAAATTTTAACGTCGCCGTATATAAGACGTTGTTCAAATGTTATAGAAATTGATGTTTTCTCCGGGTTATTTATTTCATATTAAAATCAAAATCAATATATACTTTATCATGTAGGCTATCACAAGCACTTTTGAATCGTCAATACGTAAAAATATACATCGATATTGAAGCTACCATATATGACTTATAAAAAATATTTCTTATTTAAAATTATATCCATAAACGAAGACAAAAAAACTCTTATAATATATGTAGGTATACTTATTTGTATTAATTATATTTTTATGAATATACCAACGCGTAATCGTTAATCCACATTAAATATATCGATCAAATATGAAAGCAATTATAAAAATTATACACTTCATCAACGGATTTAATTATTTGGACTTGCACCATTAATTATTTATTATATGCAGCAAATTAAAACCTTGTACTATATAAGTAATTAATATGTAGTTATTAACTTTTTATATAAACAACACTTTTAATAAAAAAAGGGGGAAACCGACTTCAAAAGCAAAATGCGTAATATCGTTTACTTAAATGACTTATTTCAGTTATTTTGATTTTAAAACCAAGCTACTGAACTGTTTTGATAAAAAATTCTATGGAACCCATGAATTCTATTGAACAATTGGTAGAATATATTTATATTTTCAAACTAACATACAGTTATGTTAAATAGTTAAGCTGTTTTTAAGTAATCAAAGAACCCGCATAAAGAATTAATAAAAAAGTCTCCAGCGAATTGAGAATCTCCATTTTTTCCAGAAATCGTTTAAAAACAATTCATTGTTACTATCATCAAAAATACCTCATATTCCTTAAGTATATAAGGCCGGCATTAACCCTTAAAGCCGATTAGGTGCTAATAAATAAATAATTAATCAATATATGATAACAATGAATGAATTATTAAACAAATAAATATAAAATTTTATACTACTATAACTGAGTTAAATAGCTATATACCTGAACACTTAACTGCCAAAGCGCCTGCAAGATTGAGTCAATTGTAAGCTCATGTGCAAAAGCGTGCGTTTCACGTGCAATTTAGGACAATTTTGAATACGTTTTTTATATGTAATTGTCAAAACATTTGCTTGCGAACAAATCGCGTGCACGCTGTGTACTTGTGCCGACATTTGAGGTGCGTTGCGTGCAATGCGAACCGCACACTTCGTGCACGAGCGCGGGTGTGGACGGGCCTTTAGATCTGTTATGTCACAATTTATTTGATATATAACAATATTTATCATATAATAACGATTCGTACAATTTAGATTAATACTAAAAGATAAACAATATTTTTTGTGTTTTATTCGTATAATAAATATAAAAAATAATTAAATTTAAGCCATTATTTTGATCTAAAGTGTCAAGAGATTGTGTACCGTATATTTTCGGTTCCACGGCGTCACGCTACGCGCTCGCCCTATTATATTCATGTGTGTGAATTATGAGGCTTTGTTTAGTATGACATCGCGAAAGATTTACGGATAGAGAACAGGGATATTTAATATGTGGTGAAAATATTATGGCAATCTACGTAAAAAATGAAATAAATAACACATACATCATCTGATCTTTTTTTTGTTAAATATTTATCGTGATTTTTTTTTAATATTAAGACAGATAAAATTTTGTACGATACTAAACTTTATATAAAATCTGTGTCTAAGATGTCTCAAAAATTGTATGTTTAAACGCGGTAGGCGATTAGAATAATATTTCTATGTTAATTATCCCATTTACTGAGAAAAGCTTTAGGCTAGAAAACATCTCGCTAGGATTTATAGAAATGAAGTAATACGTATAAACCCAATCTGATGTAGTAAGCGCCGAAACATTATGCGAAAGAAACCACAAAGTACCTCCAGTAAAAAAAAACCTGAATATACGATAACTGTACTTAATATGTTATTGTCTATTTTATTTTTCGTCGCATCTTACAATTTCAATAATCTTGCATACCTCCTTTGCAATTTAAAATTAATTAAGAAATAAGAAGCCTAATCTAATCTAAAGAAAACTTCTTATTAAACTTTACTATACCTTATTGCCTTAAGTAATATTAAACTACGTCACGAGGCAAAAGGAATATTAAGAGTAATTATTACAAGCATCAATCATAACTTAGTTGAAGTCAAACAATTTATAAATAATTTAATTATTTATTATAAAATATGTCATAGCGAAGAGTAAGGTTTTGTTAGAACACATGACGCCCTCGAGAGTCTTTCATTAACGTGTCAAAGTTATAATGATGATGAATCGTTTGTTTAAATACGTATTAAGAATCTCAGAGCTCGTTTGCTACCGTTCCATTACAAACAAATTGTGTATTACCATATTTTATTGTAAATTGTTATTAATATCCTTCTAGTAGTGCTATATATTAATACCTAATTGTTATTAACTATTATAATTTACTGTTATAAGATATAACTTGAAATCATTACTGAATTTCTACAAAAATTAATATATAAATATTTCAAACGTGACATCTTAATATTTTTAGCTCTGGTTGTTATTTTAAGTAAAAATGTGTATTTTAGATGAATATTATATAACATAAATAACTTTAGGTACATATATAAGCATTAGCACAGGTCCGCGGAGAGCAGACATACTGCTCAATAGAAGCGCCACGAATCGGGTTCAATCGTGCACTTAAACTATCGAAGGACTCACTCACACACACAAAATAAATCATAAAAATCAGTCCTGCCGGATAAGAGTTCAGTGACATAAAAACACACAGAGCGTTTGTTTTCTTATAAACGAGTATGTAAAAAGTTGATTTTATCCGCGTAAATATACATAGGTATGCATGAGGTTTATATACACTTTTTTTTCAATTTTATAATAAATTATTAAATTTCTCGATTTTCATGTTTTCTGTATCTGCTAGCTGGAACAAGTGGAAAGTCTCGTTTTGACTTCGTTACTTTGTTATGAAGTTTCGCGTTTTCACTCGTTAGAATTCTCAAAATATGAAGGTTCTCAAATTCATAGTGTATTTTTTCTTAACCGATTTTGAAAATTCTTTTTTTCATTGTAAATGTTTACTTTTATTTTGGTTCCGTACGGTAGTTTGGTTTTAAAATCAAAATAACTAGAATACGTATGTACACGAAATAACGTATTTTACTTTTGCCGTCGGTTCTTTTTTTTAGTCTTAGTTTTTACCATAGAGAATCAAAGAAATATAATAAAAATCCAAATAAGAAAGAGAAATAAATATAATGAACGTATATGAGCGGTTTATTCTTGGAGATAATTACACAAACCATTAATAACGGTTGTCGACGAATGAGACATGGCATTAATACAATGTCAGATGCTCTGGTTCTAATAACCTATGCCAATAAATTAACCATCAGGAATGTAAACATAAGCTTAAATCATCGTGGATTATAATTTTTTTTTTTATTTTGTGAAATAATTGTAGACTTACGCATAAAACGTTGTTAAACTTAGTGGCGGTTTTTTTTTATAAATTGCTTTGTTATTTATATATAATAAAACTTTTTTTTAAAGTGAACCGACTTCTATAGTAAAATACTTTTTTGTTTTTAAAATATATTCCATATTTTTTTCAATATGTATTCAACAATTTATAATGCATTTGAGTGTATACAAATGTTCTATTTCTATATAAATTAATCATCACCACAGATCTGCATTTATTTGAGTAATTTTTTTTTTGTGTTTATAATTATCAGGTCAAGGTTTATAATAAATACTACCTTAATAATCGTACGAAAGAATGATTAGGTCTTAATTAGTGCCCGTGCCTTAGCAAGTCGGGATGGGCAGCGGTGAGTAATATTAAAATGTTCTTGATGTCTGTTTTGACGAAAATAAAGTAAAGTAACAGTCTATACATGTCCCATTTCAGGGCAAAGGTCTCATAATTAAGTAGAAAGTACAGAGCCTTATCCACCACGCTGCTTCATTGCAGATCGGCGGATATACATGTTTCTCCCTATACACGTAGGGTTTCTCACGATGTTTTTCTTCGCCGCCGAGCTCGAGATAAATTTAAACACAAATTTAGCACTTGAAAATTCAGCGGTGCTACCTGGGGTCTGAATCCGCGATCGTGGGTTGAAATCGACGTGTTCTAACCACTAGGCCATCTCGGTTCTTTTTACGATAATATTAAAACAAATAATACTCATTTTAATAATACTAATAATGTTTTCAGAAAAATAATTTCTAATAGCCTATTAAGCGTCTAAATTTCTCAGATACCCGTTTTTTTCGCATATTTATAACAATTTTGTGGATATTCCCTTCTATAACGCAATCAGTAATTATTCTTCCGCTATGTGGATACATAGTAAGATATGTATTATCGTCAAATGTTTTTCTCAGTTAGTGGTAGTGCTGAGTAGTTAGGGTAGCAATAGGTAAAATGCAATAAATTTTTATTGCAATAATTATAACATATTTTGTCGACATTTTTTCTGTGCATGAATCTTAAAAGTAAATTTAAAAAAAACTTTGAAAAACTGTTTTTAAATTTTATTCTAACGACATAAAATTGTTAAGAAAATACATAAATGAGTTCTGAACAAAAACATTTTTTTTTATTTCTCTTTAATAAAAATGTTTCATTTGTTTTATTCCTCGGTCCATATTTTTTTCTTGCGCCACAGATAATTACTGTCGGTGTTATTATCTCTAACAATACCCTAATTGTGGCTATTATGTCAATTGGGGTTCATTGTATAAAGTCTAGATGAGTGAAGTTAGAATAGGGGAGCGTTTCAAATAAATATATTGACGTTGTACTTCCTTTAGTACGAGTAATGTGGCTTAATATAGAATACAACAGAATTGAAATTGAATGTCTTTATTGAATATTTAATAGAATTTTACGAATTATTTTAGATTATTAGGAACTATTTTATTGTCACAAAAAACAATAATATTAACTTAAATACAATTTACTAAATAATAAAATATTTTTTTAACAACGATATGATAATATTTAAACATCGGTAAAAGAAAAAGCTAAAAAGATGTACTATTAAAATTAAAATATTATAGTTTAATACGCACGCAAGAACTTAATCATGATCTTAATAAAAATGTAGCAAAAGACGCCAGTGTAAACGTTTTAATATAATTAAGATTATACAAATAATTTACTTAACGTAGAGAGCTTACATACGAGAATAGAAAAGTTTTATACTACTTAAGGGTATTTTAAAATGTAAGGAGAATTGATATATGTATATGAAAAAACTTTGATGATACTATATCATACGAAAATGATTAATGCATGTATTTGATTTATAAACTAATGAAAACTACTAAAAAATTCACGCTAAAAATTTCTTTTAAAAACATGTTCATCAGAATATCTCTATACATAAAATGCCTTGTACTGACTGACTGACGGATTTATGCACAGCGTTAATTACTGATCTTAGAGATTCTAGAAAATTCTAGCTCTATAGGAGTAAAAAGGATTAACGTTTTTATATAAAATTTAGTAGATCATACTTAAAACTTAGTACAATACATATGTATTTCTTAATACTAATAATGATATGTAACCAATACCATACCCATTACGTTGCATGGGGTGGCGAAGAATGTATAGAGGAAAATATTTCTTAAACCGGTTAACTTTAAATTTACATATTTTTACAGAATAATTAATAACTTGCATTACATAATTATAAACTATTCTTATATACTTATTTATCTATTTATTTCATTCAATACCATTAGGGAGATACAGTATGGTTGTTATATTATCACGCGTGCGAAAGCGCGGGTAACAACTGCTTACAGAGCTGAAAGGCGGACATTGTATCTTATTATATTATATTAAATAAAAATAACTTAAATTAACCGACTTCAATAAATAATAAAAAGCTGTTAAAGGTTAAAATAATTAAATCTGGTTTAAAAATTAGTACATTTTCTACAAAACCGTTTTTGTAGGTAATGTACAGTATTTAACTCCTCTAGGTAAATATTTCAATTTTACATATTAGGTTCCTCTGCTGTGTCAACTTATAAATTGCTAAGTTGAAGTGATATAATTATATCATTGAATTGTAATTGTAATTGAATTATATAAAACTTTACCTTCTATGCAAATGATTTTGTAGGGTTCCGTTCCGTTATGAATCGTTTTACTTTCACTATACCTGTCTGTATGTGTTTTTGCGACTTAGTTCAGAGATATTTAGCACCAGAAAGTCGTAAAATAAAATAAATTAATAGATAAATATATACTGAGATAGTCAGAGTTACACATACAAATTATTATAATGTAATAAATGATTTTCCTCATAATTTAGCGCTTAGGGTAGATATTTTTGTCCGTTAATATTAAGGCTCATAGATACTATCGCAGATGGATATGAACATTTTAGCCTGTAGAATTACCTTTTGAGTTTAAATGTGCCGTATTCAATTCGCAACATTCGTTTCAGACCCAATTCCATCGAATTAGTCCACAGGAACCGAGCGTTTTTACGTATTTCGTAGCCAACAGATGCGTAGTCCGTTCCCTAACCAAATTACCAGCCTTTTAGAGACTAATTTATTCATGACACACTAAGGATTTCTGACATAAATTTCTATAATTTTTCATTAGAAAATATTCGAACTCCATAATCACTTTACTACTGATAGACATTGAAATAAAAAATAAATCCATTTTTGTAATTACACATCAAAGGTCTAAGGAAGTTTTTAATATAAGCTACAAGCAATGTCGTTGTAACACTGCACTGAAGAAATAACAGGGTAGATTTTGTAAATCTGAGTGTAAAATGTTATTAATAAGCGCAGGCATTCATGCTCGCCTCCGCAACGTCGGTTTGCTTTACGCTTGCTACCACGCAGCAAAAATACAATTGTAGGTAATTTCCTAATTATACATTTTATTGTAATGTAATATATAGATGCTGATAAGCAATAATGTGTCAACCCATAAAAAGTTAAATTCCGAGTTATTGATGTATTTTGATACTGCGTTACGTATTTAACATTATTCAAAAAAATTTTAAGCCATTTAAACTGAATCAGTATAGAAAAAAAATTCTTAATTCAATGTTTGGAAATTCAAGTGCATTCCATATTTTGCAATTTATAAAATAATCTAAAATATTTGGAAAACTTTTTATTAAATAATACATTAAACATATTAATCTGCTTTTAAATCATTATACCTTTTATCAAAATTGAAAAGTAAAGATGGATATATACTATAAAAGAGTTACTAAAATGAAATATGCTTAGATTTTCTATAGTGGCAATGACCACCATTCACGATCGCCGTTACATATAAAAATGTAAAGTTTTCTATTAAAGACCATTTTTGACCATTGTAAAATCAAAAAGATTGTTTTGTCCATCACATCGCATCCGCTATGTCAGGGCTCCGCTATAAAAGAAAACCAACCTTTAATGATAATTTTTGTCTTCAATTACTATACGTAATAATGCCTCGTTATCAAAAAAATCATCTATTCAATTGTTTTGGTGGTGAGATGTTCTCAGAGTACGATTTTTATTATTTAAATTCATCAAGTCAGAGGAATGTAAACAGTGTTTTAAGCCTTGCTTTTCTCTATTTTCTCATAAAGCGAAGCAGTCCGTAGTTATTGTATACTCTTTGCTGCAGGCAGGTAAAACCTTTCAAGTTACAGTACAAGCGACAATATAGTAGTTTGTTTTTACGTTTCACACGTAGTCGAATGCGACTTGTCACTTTTTTTCTTTTTTAAAAGTAGTTTTGGAAGAGTTTATTTAATGTAGCTTGTAATTTTCTGCAATACTAGAGTATTTCCTTGGTGTATTTATTAATAATATTATATATAGATCAACGTTTAAGACGGTTTTTTTTTATTCCTAAAATACATGATTTTTAATATAAAACAAATTTCACGCGTATGTTGGTTAAATCAATCAATTCAGATCGTATCCGTAGGTAAAATTGTTATGCCGTACGGTTGTCTAAAACCTATTTTTACTCTCCAGTATTTTTAGTGAACGCATAAAAAAAGCATCCTATGCCAATTTTCAACCCTTACAACGTGTATACAAGATTTTGTGATTATCATAACCATTTATAATATTAGTTTTGATTTAATCAGATTTAATTTGATATAATTGATGAAATTTCATAAATATGATTTTTCATTACAATATTAGTACCTAGATATTATTACATAGTAAAATAATAAAATTAATCGGTGCATATTAACATTGCTGTTAATGAATTTACTTTATATTTAAAATATTAAAGCCGTTCACAAATATGGCAATCAAAGTATTGTATTCAAGATCACGGTAACCACAAATTAAATGAGCAATGAAGCCTGTCAGGGCCAGGCGGCGCTGCGGTCGCTCTCGAAACTATTTTGAATTTAATCAGAAGAAAGCACGACTGCTTTTGCCGGTTTTATTTGGATTAAAGTTTAATTTTGTACTCGTTTTATTTTTTGAACGAGACATTCTTGTAAATAAATTGTGACATGACTTACTACGAATAAATAATGTAATACTAAATATTATTCAACTGAAAACTAAAATTGTAATGTTTTGTTTTAAGTCATATAAGAGTGGGGAATAGATGATATTTCAGACAGGATAGATAACGTAACCATTGCAATTTTCAGAAAATATTCGGAGAAGATTGTCTTTATATTGGAATTGGAAAATTTAAATAGATATTCTTTTTTTCGTGTTTCTTATAAGTAAGTTTGTGTGATTGCAACATTTTCTTTTACGGTATATAAATATTTGCAAGAAAACACTAACTTGGTACGGATTTTTATAAAAACATCGCTTAAAACGACATTTATATATTTCTAATATTTGAATCTTCAAAATATTTCAGGTCAGTCAGGGCTAGTAATTACTTCTTATACACGAAATAATTATTCAATTAAAATTTGTCGAGTGAATGTCAAACGAACTGACCGGAAAACTTGCCGAACATCAATTTCATAAGCGCAGCGATTTCCCCGTGAGCGTATACCGGGTCAAATGCACTGCTACTGAACACGCTCCAAAACATTCGATAAATCATTTTAACTGAACTAAAAATTCCCTAAATTGAAAATCCTTTTACTGCACTAAAACAGCGCTATACGAGTTGTGAAGTGTTCATCAAAATTGTTATTTCGCATGCAGTTACAGATTTCAATTAAAAAGCTCTCCGTGAATTTGAATTTGGTATGTTGACATTCAATCGTTCCTGGATGATAAATGTTTGACTCTAATACACTAACTTATTTGAGGTTTAGGTTTATTTGAATTTGATTTCGCTTGATTAGAAACGTTCATTACTGTTGGTGCTGCAACCGATTTAATATTTGGTAAAATAGTTAAAACGTTTTCACATTAAAATTTAAGCAATAAAATTGATATTATATTTCGGAATGAAATAAAATTTTAAAATTTGTATTATTTACTGTTGATATCTATATAACAAAATATTTATTTAAAATAATGTATTTTTAATAAAAAATAAATATAGACTTTTTATTATCAATATAATAATGAGAATTCTGATATAATTTTAATAATGGTAATGTATGTATTCAAAACCTTCCATTGAAATTTTATATTCAACATTTTATATAATATTGAACGATATTTTTTATTTATATTATGTAAAACAACTCAAATTATTTCTATTTAAAACGCTACATGGATCTTTTATAAGCAGTAAGGTAATTATGTGCAAATTTGTAAGATATTATATACATATACGTATACGAGTATGAATATATATTTTCTCTCTACTGTATGGAATTGTGTGTTTCACATATACATAAGTAACTTTTAATCCTGCGAGTGAAATTTCGGGACGCGGCGAGGGTTATTTATATATGCACGAATTTAAAAAGTTTATCTCGTAACGAATTTTTAGGAAGATATTCTGGGATATTTAATTAGTTTATTATAAATATATATAATTTATTTTTTATTAAAAATATAAGCAAAGTTGGTGAGAATGGTTGGGTGTATGGATGGTTGGTTAGACGTATGGATGTTTGTTTCTCTGTCGTACAAAAACTACTCCACATTATCTCTTCTACTCCACTTCTACGTCAGATTACATATAAGGCACTTTTATCAGCATGCTACCCTGTGAAGCCGCGAACGGAAGATAGTACGTATATAACAGTTTGTAAATACCTTCATTTTTTTTTCAACCACGTAGCACACCATGAAAGACACAAATATTAACATTATATTATCTATTAAAGTAATTGTTTTTACAGCAAAATAAAACCATCGATCACAATTTGGGGCTTATGATGAACAATCGCTATCAAAACGTTTCACATTTTGAGTGTTAAACGACGTTTTAATACAAAAATCAGAAATCAGCTGTCTGATTGTAGCATCTTATGATAACGATAGTTTCAAGTAATTACCCTGTTGAAACATACACATGATTGCAACAATCGCGAGTATTTGCTGTTAGTTATTGGGTTACATTTCATTGTCTATCTCGGAAGGTCTTTATCAGATCCTTATATATTATATCTTCGAAATATCGAAAATCCTATCCAAATCGAATGAATATTTTATGAGAAATTGTGAACTTACAAGTTATAAATATATAAATATTTTCTCTCGTAACTGATATAAAACAACTCTGTAAGTCAGTCAGTAGTATTTGCGAAAGCTGTGAAAATCAAAAATAAGGCACTGACAGTAAATTCTTTCACATGTAAATCATTATGAAAGTCAGAGAGTAAAACTTATAAGTGTAATACTCGCCTCAGTACTATAACTCTGCCCTCTAGTATTACATAATACGTAATATTTTCTTCCACGTCATAATATACACACTTTTAAGTCAGCACGCCAAAGCGTCTCTGGTTCACTAATTACTGCGTACCGCCACCCGCTTCGCATTTTTCATACAGATCACGGACTCACTCCACGATCGATTGGAAACTTCTGCTGAGAATTACTTCGGCTCCGTGAAGAAATTGGTGGAATGCAAGGGGCTTTTTTGGAGAAAAGGGTTTATAATTACGCGTGATTTACTTTTGGTTGAACGATTTTTACTGTTATAGCGTGATGTAATAGATAGTTTTTTTTTATAAACTTTTAATAAGGCTATAGCAAAGATGTTACAGCCCTTGTGCTTATTATAATATTCTCTATATATTTTATAAAGAACTTCATAATATTTATAATAAAAAATGATCACAGTGATCGCAGTTATTGATATTTATTTCATATAAATAATATAAGCCAGCCTGTTTTAACTCTTCAACTCAACGGCCCTCATTAGGATCCATGATATTCTGCCGGGGACCCGGAAACACAACACAAACCCAAACAGTCAGATCATGTTATGTATTCGTGTATTCTACAGAGCGGGCAGCGAACCCCCGAACACTAGTGTTTCAGTCAGTTCCAAAGACGATTGCACCAACCCAGAGGACCTATAAATACATTGCCAACTTAAAAAAAGAAGAAATAGATTTATTTGTGTGTTATATGCGTTATTTAGTAAGTGCCTCCATTAATAATTGTTTAATTTAAATTAATAAAACACACGTCTTATAAACACAACTCTTAGTCTTAAATCTTTATAGAAAGGGGCTTTGAAGTATATTAAGATTAGTTTCAAATCCAGCTTTATCCTACTTTAAGTATATTGACTTTTTGAAATTCTGTTTTCTATTATACGGACTGAAACTTATTATATTAGAAGCAGATTTTAATATGATAACGTTGAACTATTTCAAATAATTGTATATTAAAATGAATAAAAATTTTATCCTCTAGGTAAAATATATAAAAACAAAGAAATAGACACGTTAAAAGTAAAATAGAAAAAAAATCACTTTTTTGATAATTTACTCGAAGCATCCTTAAAAATCTTTAAAAGCTTTGCTACAAAGAAGACTTAATGAATTAGAACAGTTCTTTCAGCAAAAGTTATAAAGAAATGCTAATTGCCTGAACGTCGGCTCTTTACTGTTTCATTTAAATAGTTCATTTACCTATCAAAATTATGAAAGCATAATTAAACATTTCATGTAGGTAAAATTGAATACATCTGTATTTTTTTAATGTATGCATTTACAATATAAATTAATGACTGGAAAACGTAAAGCGAGGTTAATTTATCTTTACAAATAACTTAATTTGTACTCGGAAATGTAAAGTGGGGTAAAGCGGGTTATACGGAGTTAACATTGCCCGGGCAAAATAAGATGAATTACTATAATGAGCTGTATTGTTTTCGAATATCGAATTCGAGTATGTCGAATTATTTGATTTCTTTGCTAACTTTCAGGTAGAAGATATTGTGATTTAGCATCATTCAATTTAAGCAACTTCATTTAATTAATTAACGAAACGTGAAACTAATAAGGCCCAAATAATAAATTCTAATTCCATAAAAAAAGACATTGTCACCTTATAAGTTTAATACAAATAGTCAGAAGTAAGATCGTTAAGTAGATTTACCAACAGTAATGCAACTTTAGTAATTATTTTAACTTAGAAAATCCAAATCGTTATTACATTTTAGCAAAGTCATCAATATCTAATACAATTTGCCACAAATAACTAATTAAACCACAAATATGAACATATCACAAACTCTGTGTACAAAGTTCCAATGGTTCTGTGTTAATGTTCCTGTGCACATTTGTCAATGTTTATGTTCCTACAATGCCTGTAACACAAGTATGTGCCATCTAAATATATATAACTCAAAGGTGACTGACTGACTGACTGACATAGTGATCTATCAACTCGCAGCCCAAACCACTGGACAGATCGGGCTGAAATTTGGCATGCAGTTAGACATTATGACGTAGGCTAAGAAAGGATTTTGATTAATTCTACCCCCAAGAGGTATTGTATTTTTCTTTAAAATATAAACAATTGCATCTTGAATAAAAGTAAAATATAACGTGAAAAATCTTGTTAAATATATTATTACGTTAAGAACGAACAAGATATTAAATTTAAAGAATACGGAAAAGTTTTCAAGAAAGCCTGGACGCGAGCATTCGTTGAAATGAAATTAAACCCTCGTAAGTAGTTTTCATCGCGTTGGTACGGTGAAAGACGGCTCCCCTGAGGTGGCCGCAATTGGCTTTGCCACCTTTCAATACGCTTTCATGCATTGTGCTGATATGGCCTCGATAAAAACAAACTAACGGCTGTGATTTTCACGAAATAATATATAAAATAAATCACTGTTACAAAATCTTGATACCAAATCAAAAACCGACTTTAAAGCAAAATATGCAATTTTGTTCATTTCATGACACTAGTTATTTCGATTTTTAAATTCGGTGATTTGGATTTAATTCGGATGTCTGAATTTCTATAGGACTAATCTGAAAACATATTCTCCCAAACAAAAAAAAAATCAATTTTCAAAATCGATCAAGGACCGATTTTTTAAAGTTTGTATACGGACTGAGTTATGAGATAACCAACATTAAAAAAAAGGTACGAATTAAGAGCCTCCTTCTTTTTTCACGACTGTTGAAAAAATATTTTTCAATAAGTAGTTTTATAAATGCAATGTTTTATCTGAAATAAAAAATAATTATTATCTAAGCCGGGATTCAGTCCCGTTATTCTATGTATAGTTTCCGTTGGCGGGCAATTAAATAATTTTTCATGTTTACAATTAATAAAATATTTTTGTATTTTATGCAAAGACTTTTTTTTGCTTTTCATCCAGCCCAGATTGTCGAATAACATTCCAAATATACATATATGTAACGTAAACGAACTACGTGCTAATTCGACCGTCTCTTGTCCCTATTTGTGTGCCTCTCTTTGTTTTCTTTTTGCACTTCAACGGCTCTCGGGTGCGTATGAACGGGCGCGGAGTGGCGTCGGGTGTAAATTGAAACACTTGCAAATTTACCCTATACATTATTCATGTGCCAAACACCCTCACTGAGCCTGACAGTTTCAGTTGACGCACATATTCGCGAAGCTGAAGGCGAATTGAGCCTCCAGCTAGTAGTTTATCACCTTGTAATGAGTCCTCGAATAGAGGTCAATGTTGTATGGAGTCTACGAATGAACACGAGGCTTATTGTCTTCTTGCTTTACAAATCACACCCAATTTCTAGCGGCACAGCACATACGTAAAGTGGGTCAGCCATTATACATCTAACAAATGGTTACCCCCCAAGACGTAGCAATAAGGAGCCAGTTCAGAAACCCACAAGCTGAATTATTCTGACCCTAATAAATTTGCCGAGTCAAACAGGCATTGTTAGACAAATGAGTTCTAAGACGTGCGGTGTTAAACATATTATTTAGAGGTGCTTGTTGCGACAGCTTATTTGTACTGTTCTAAATACAATAATTTAATAGGGTTGAACACATTTGCCTTACGAATATTGAAGAACAACAATTTAAAAAATCAATATACCAAATGTCATCAATATACCATATTTATCTAAAATTATAAGATGATTTATTTTCGTATAATAAAATTGCTGCGATATAATTGCGATGAAAAGATTTTATTGACATAAAAAATTAAAATGTAATGATATAAAAATATATATAAGAACGTTTTATTTTTAGTAAGCATTTTCCTTATTGGCGTACAAATTCAGTAGAGTGATTAAATGGTGTAAAAAATTTTATTTGACATGCAAATAAATTCGGAATAATAAAAGAAAATTCAACCATAAAACCTACATAGGCAAGATGTTAATTTACAAAACACATTTGCCTTGGAGAGTTTAATGTAATTTCTTTCTCACCGAGGCGTTTCCTCAAATAAATTACAAGTGTAAAATTCAGAACAACAAAAGCTTAACAACAAAAGGCTCGCGGCTCGCAACATCCGGGCGACCCTTCCAAACTCAGCAGCCTGATTACGGATTTCCGAACAAGAAAAGAAAAACCCAACATGCTTTCTACCAAGTGTTCCAAAACAGACCATTGTGATATCAATGCAAAAAATTAACGAGCACTTCGTGGATTCAAAAAAAAAACTTATGATTCTTTGTCTATATTTTGAATTGAACATTTTCTAGCTAACAATACATTTATATGGTAGTCGACGTAATCAAAAATATCCGGTTGTGGGGTGTAATGTTTAACATATAAATGAAACCGCGGATCCCTCGAAGGTTTTTCATTGCCATTAGGAGTTGGAGTTGGTGGTGGCGGCGACAATGGTGGTGGAGATCTCGGAATGATATGTGGTCCCCTACCTTCTCCTAAATATTGCGGCCTTACTTTCTTCCAAAGAAAGGCCTTCTTATGCATCGATCCACGATGAGTTGCAAGATGCCTTCCATCTGTAATTTTTGGTGGAGGAGCTGTCAGTTCATACATTTCAGGTAATGAAAGATACCAATAATCAGCGCCATCACCGATGATTGGGAATAATCTTTTATTTGCAAATCTCGGACGAAATTTTCTAACGAATTCATTGTATTTTCGTTTCAATCTCTTCATATACTCCGTATAATGAATAGATTTGAGAAGTTTCTCAAATTCGGACAATTCTGTAGATTCAGGTTGCGAATAAACACCAGCACAGACATACGTTCTCAGTAAGTGATGTAATTTGAATACGACGAATGCGAGCCATTGCCTTGCTTCATCTTCTAAGATCCTTAAATCATCAGCTCTGCTTCTAATACCAAATTCAATAGCTTCTGCTGCACGTCTTTCACCACGTTCCTTCACTATGGACAACCATTTTCTATATGAACGGTAACAAAACTTGGTTTTTCTGGTATAGTGCCCTCGCCAAAGAGCCTGTAAAAATGTATCAAATCAGTAAAGAATATTTAAATTATTATTAACATTAGCCGTATTAACAGTGCATATTTTTATTTCATGAACAGTTAAAATTAACGACTACTCTTAAATTCTAATGTACTTAAAGTTTGTTAGAAGTAAAATTTAATAAAAACACATACCTGTATATTCGTTGCTGCATGAGCGTAATGCCTCGCATGTTTGTTTCCGACAGCTCTTCTCAAGGCCGCACGATATGCTTTACGTGCTCTATGTATCCTAAAAGCACATTGTATTATAGTTGCATTTTTAGACAAATAAGCAATATATTTCCTTATTAAATATCCCCTCGTCATCCGCTGCAATAACAACACCGCAAGAAATCTTCTATGGCGTCTATTTTCAGCAATATCAGCGCGTTCTTGTAATTCAGCATAAAACTCATTTGAAGTAGGTAATAAACGGTGAACACTTGCCATACTATTTTGACCAATCAATTTATTTTTCTCTGTGCGTGGAGTGGTATTAACCTATTAACCAAATCGTGTCAAATTTACAAATCGCTCAAATTTCATTTAAAAAATTAAAACACTTTACCTGCCAGTGTGATTAAACTGATGAAATTCAAGTAGGTTTTATTGCCGCAACAATTGGTTTGAGTTGGTAGTGTAATAAGATCCGTTATTTTTTTATTTGGCCTCTAAATCGAGGCGGTGGCTTACGCATTTCGTTCTGCTCCCCCAAGTAACGATACTAGTTGTGTTTGAAGAGTTCTCGCTCTTACCCTCGCACAGGTGGGCTCGCGTGAGACATCATGAATAATTCAACGACCAAAATGGCAAGGTGTGTATGGCTGTTTATTTATTTTTCGCCAAAATTTACTCGTAATTTCCATATATATGTATGCTCCAAATATATTGTAATGTTAAATTGAGATGTACGCATCCCTTTTACATTTATAGGGTTACAAATTAATTTAGGAAACATCCACCTTTTCAATGTTTATTCTCAAATGTAATTACTTAGACCAAGAAAATTTTCGAAAGAGAATCACATTTTTTGTCTTTAAAATTGATTAAATTGAAATTGAATAAATATTCTCTTCCGAGGTGAATTTTTCAAACAAAGGAAAAGCTATGTAAATAAACAATTAATTATTAATGGCATCGGAGCGTTTGAGGAAAGAGAAATAATGGCAAGGTAGAGTTTTTAAACGATACAATGTTCAGTGGTGTATTGCAATTAAGAAGGTAAATTCGGATAAGGAAAGGTACTTGAGAGGGCTTAACAAAGAGGATAAGAAATGACAGTAAGCCGGCAGCATTGAATATTTTTTTCGTACAATTTCTCGTTGCGACTAAAAGACAGGGATTAAAACGTGAAAATAGCTTGTTCGGATCTACTTTTACGTCTTTATTGACTGAAAGTTTTTTATAGAAATATTTATTTGTTATGTAGATTACTACATTTTTTGTTTTATATAAATATATAAAATTAATTTTCTAATGTTTTAAATGTCTTACTAAAACCATAACAAAATGGACTATATACGAAATTGTTTTTATATAAAAGTGGTAATATAACGTTAGGTGTAAAATAATGTACATTTAATAATATATTTTCATTAAACGTTAACATAGAGTAATAGTTTAGTGGTAGTTGATTTTAGAGCGCTAATTAATATTTTGCTTTTAAGACTAATAAATAATTGACCATATTACAAACTTTTACACAGGCAATAAACTATATGATCCTAATTTCATTTTGTATTGGAAATTATTATGTTAAAAACATAATAATTTAATTATAATAATTTAAATTTAACGAGATGAGTTATTCTGGTGAACAGAATACGTGAATTTTAACCGACGATTATTAGTTAAAATCTTTGCTAGGACAGCTGATTTTTCAATTATTAAATTGCAAGAAAGAGTATTAAGAATATTAAGTTTTGTTAAGTGAAATTTTTAATACACTAATTTATATTAAAAAAAAGTAATGATTTTTTTCAGCAAAAGTTAATGTAAGTTAATGTATCTTTTGAGTTTCATATCGTAATATTACGAAGTTCATAGTACTCAAGAGAAGCGTTAAACTCATTTTAAGTAGCTAGCAAATAATTATGTAAACATTTAATTTAATTTCGCTAATTTTAAATCTACGATATTAAGAACATTTTATTTTATTTGTAATGTAATCTGTTCTAAAGAGTATTCAATATTTGTGAATTTTATATTACATTGTTGATAGAATAGATTTATAATAGAGCACAATAGTCTTTGTAGTCTTTACTTTAGTAGTAATTAAAATACATTTTAAAATGACTCATTTCAAACAACCAAACACAGCTTTCAGTTCATAGATAAAATAAAAAATTTCATATTTAAAGTAACGTAAAATTATAAATAAAAAAAAATACAAAATATTCGTGTTACCCAGCGAAGTTACGCACAGAACGCCATTGACAATCACCGTGCACAATCGCTCCGAACAATCATTGATTCCCTTTGATTAAATACCTGATTCGAACGCTGATTACAACATATTACCATCGCTTTGTAATTTGTTCCCAAATTGGAACGTACCACTGGTAAATAACAATGTGACACGTCCGAATAAAGTCATATTGTGTTATTTCCAGATATTTATCGTTCGGTAATTTATTGTAATCGCCTTTTAATTTTTGCTATGTAAAATATTTATTGGCGGTTTTTGTGATTCAATGGCTTTTAATGACGATTTTGTTTGTTTTGTGAATATAATGTCTGAAATTGTTTATTTATATAATAATTTTCCGTAACAAGAATTACATTTATAAGTATTACTCCTGTGATTGATGTAAAAGAATTCTGTAACCTTGTAACAATTAACTAGATAATCTTACGAAAGCTCTGAGTGTCAAAAATGAGATACAGAGAGTAATTTTTTTTTGGTTTAAAGCAATGACAAGCGAAATTTTAATGAAAGTCTGAGAGCAAAACAAGTAAGAATTATTCTCGCTTAAAAACATTGATAGGAATGCTAGGAAAATTGTCTATAGATTTCCATATTAAAAGCGAAAGTAACTGTCTGCCTGTATATCTGTCTGTTACCTTTTCACGGCTAAATCGCTGAGCCAATTGAGATGACTTTTAACGATAAAGGCAACTTTGTGCCGCAAAAATAAAATATAATGGGTAAAATATGAAGCAATTTTACTCAAATGAAGTTGCGGGAACCATCCTATTAATAAATATTATCGAAATGTAATTTTTACGCAATTTGGTTTAATTATCGTCGATATAAAAATACCAAACATATTTTTAATACTAAATATTAAAATGTGATAATTTAGTAAATATTTCAATTAATTAAACATTTTGAATAAAAAATCGACATAAAATATTATTCCCACTAAACTAATTTATTAACTCTGTCCCGATTTTATTAATAACAATACACTGTGTTTCCAATAATATAATCAGAGCTTAATAACTTGAATCAATATTTAAGTTGCCTTCCATTACGGCACAGCCGACTTTGAATAATAAATTATAACCAAATAGAATATGTTTATAGGGAAGTTATAGCTTGATAGAGTAAGTTGTACTAAAGTACTATTATCGATACAAAAGTAAAAAACACTAATATTAATATAAGTGCATTAAATATTTTGTTCTTTGCGAGTTCGTCTGCATAATAATTTTCATCCCTGTGGTGTCTTATTGTCGTGATACAAAAGTAGCCCATATCCTTCACCAGGTCCAATCTATCTATACCAAAATTCATCAAAATTTGTTAAGGGGTTGAAGCGAGAAATAGTAACAAACAAAGAGGATTTTCGTATTTATAATATTAGTAGGGGGATTTATAATGATAGTATAGTTAGGAACATTATTATTATTTTAATAACATCACAGACACAAGAATCACTACAACATAGTCCCAGATGATCCTGTTAAAAATTGTGAAACTCACAATACAAACTTAACCTAGATCACGACACACATACATACTTATGGCACTACAGACACGATTTACAATTAATTACAATTTTGGTAAATCTATATGTCTATATAAATATGTTGGTATGTGACAAACAAAAACATTAGGATTTGGTTGAACTTCGTCACAGTGATCATACATACATAGACTATATGCTCTTGCAATATAGAATAGGAAAAAAATTAAGAAAATAGATATCAAACCTTTTTTGTACTTGAAATCCTCGAATGTATGCAATTACGAGCGTAGCAACTAGTTAATAACATATTAAAAAGAAATATAAATCAATCTTTATAATAATAAAATAAATAATAGGTAAATAAAAAATCTCTATACGCTTTAAACGTATTTACTATAAATATTTTAATATTATCTCACGTTAGAATGAAAATGATATCGAAAACTAGTTCAAGTGTCTAACAAACATTGCTCGTGCTTGAAGCACGCTCCAACTAATTGTTTAGCAAACACTAACGTTAAATTTTATTCACAGGTTTCGGTATATCCACTAAGCTCGATAGCTACACTGCTCCTTAATAGGGTAAGGTGCGCAATTTGCTCGTAATAAAATAAAACTTAGATATTGTGCAGAATTTCCAACGGTATGAAGCACTAAAACGCTTTTCTAATTACAGTACACGCCTCTCTAAGAGCTGCATTGCAGAGTTTGAAGTAATTTTCACTAATATCCTTAAGTATAAGCTAAGTCTCGGAATCTAGAACTGGGAATACAGTTCCATAGTTTCAATAATATGGTAAACCTACTTAGAAGTTCTCGTTCATAAACATAGAAGGGATATGCGAGTTTCCGAAATTTCTCTGCGGTTGGACGATAATCTCCACAAGTGTTCATAGCTGTACGAGATAATGATAATGTTGAAGACGTATGGCAGTATTATACTATAGATACTGATTTAATCTTTAATATGTATATTAATTTCATAAGCGTTTGATTAACTCTTAGAATACATTAAAATCTACGCTTCAATAATACTGGAAACCGTCGCATTGTTTGAGGGTCAAATAAAAATTGCTGGATATAAAATTGAACACGTTTAAAAGATCATAATAAGATTCAAAATTGTTATTTTATTGTGGTTATTTTATGAAACTATAACGATAACGACAAACAAACCAAATTACATAGATGATTCTGTAAGTAAAATTAATTAAGTCAATTTATATGTTTATTTGTTCAAGTAACTAATATAATAAGCATTTTTTATATTACAAATAAGTAAAACCAAAAGCGAATACCGAATATAAAATGTTTTGTACGGGACAATTTTAAGCAATTTTTTTGCGTAGCACTTGTTCTTAAAAACGGTATCAGTTGGTCGCTTAATTCAACGCTAGCACCTGACCTACTTTCTAGATATTTTGTGCTAAAAATCTAGAAGCGTAGGCAAATTTGCAACGTTCTTAACGTAGATAAAAAAATGTACATAAACGTAAATTTTGTAGTGAGATAACGGACTTATTGCAACAACCTTAACGTTGGTAAAAAAATAACAGCCTATAAAAATAGTTCGATCGAAAAAATATATTTATTTATTTATTATTATGTTTCACCATCTAAATAAAAACTAGGGCTAGTCTTCTAGTATTACTACGAGTCCTCGTCGTAGTAGGTACCGCACCATCATAACACTTCTTAAAAAATAAAAACAGTCAACAACAATTAGCAAATTTAACACAAACCACCATATATGGGTTTGTTAGTGTGTGTGTGTGTGATGATTGGGTGAAATAATTTAAAGTTATTGTAACGCCTCGGTCTCGAGAGAAGTCAAGCTGAATAAACACTCAGTTCCAACTCTATTAAACTAGACAAAATGGCGGTATCATCAGTATGTAAACATGTTACCAACATCAATTTTAGGTCACATAAGTCATTGATATATATGAGAAGAAATTTTGTACCTAATACCGTAGCTTCTGATATACCAAAAGATAATATTATATGATGTATGGCTTATACATTTCCCAAGTTTTATACGCTGCTTTCTATAATATAAATTATATTAAAAAAGAGACAATTCATAGCCACTTATGCCAATGTTATATAACTTATGTACAAAAATAGGGACAGAAACCGCATCGAAAGTCGAACGCCTTTCTCAGTTCCAAGAAAACGGTTACGCATTTACACCATTGGTCGAGCTTCTTTGTAATTAACGAAGTTAGCAAAATTACAGCATCTTCAAAATAAAGAACACTAAAATTAAATAAATTCATAGAAAATACCTACAAATACAATATTCTGAGGAATTTTGTAGGTATTTTGTCCCACCCAGGAGCACTCTAAGGCGTAAGGTTCTTGATTCTATTATTAACTTCCTGAAGCCAGTTTTTAAGACAACGAAGCATTTAGATATATCTACTACCACATAGCAGTATATAGTAGACTAGTAGTATGTGCAAATACTTGACTGAGCTAACATTATGGAGAAAGTTTAGAAGCTTCATTTCTTACGCCACTCAATTACAGGTGAACGAACTTTTGTTAACATTTTAAGATCTCATTATAAATTTGCAGATTTCTTCGCGATTTTGAAAGATATAAAACTACCCTGAATTGAATATGTGAACATTGTTCAGTTCATTTCGAATTTACATAATTTAAAGAATATATTTTTGAAAATTATTTTGGAATAATTTAACGGACATACCTACAACTCATGCTGAATCGTGCCGTATGTATTTGATAAATTTATACACTTATTTTTATGTTATGTAATATATGTATGTATATATATGTAAAGTACAATACGAAACAAAGTCAATCATAATAACGCTCAGCTTGTATTTTACTTGTATTCGTTTTTACAACGGATAAATTACGTTCTATGAAAAATATTCAATATAAGAAAACGTCACAGCTCGTCACCCGTTTCTTTTAAAACAATTTCACTTTCCGTAACGTAACTCATGCGATATATCTTGAAAGTGATGAGGGGCAAAGAAAACTCCTTTATTCTTTCACCTCCTTTGACCGGGTCACCTCTGAAGTTTGCGAATGAGAACCATATTGCAAAATGTCTCCGTGAAAAAAGATTAAAACTTTTCCTTTTCGCCAAAATTTGTGTAACGTTCAAAAGAATTTTATAACCTCATTTCCTACATTGGATGATTATGATTACATAATGTCTCATATTCTTTTAACAAGACTAAACTTTGACAATTTTAGCTAATAAAATTTCTAAACAAGACTAAACATTTTAAATCTATTTCATAAAACAATCTTACTTGATGCATGGATACCAAATATTCTCCTTAGTCCAGTAAAATATATCTTTATACAACAAATATATATTATGTATATAAAAATAAAACATTGATTTCAAAATATTAAATGATTACCTTAGATATTATACAGAGTACTGAAATAAAGATATAAGCCATATATGTGACAGCAATGAAAAGGTTCGGAGCCAATTCTACCCAACGCTCTGATAATTTTGCCCGTCCCAATTATTAACATTGTGATTACAGGACTGTGAGACTGTCAAGCTTGGCGAGATGAATAAAAAACGTAATTTGGCGCAATAACAATATATTATGTTTTATTGGGGTTTAACAAGAGTGTTTAGCGCCAGAATGTTTTGTGATTACTGGAGTTTATAAAACAACGAGCTTGTAAAATTCTAACATATTTTTATACTGATATAGTCAGATTTTTTTTTTATTTTTTCATTATTTCATTTTCACTGATTATTGATAAATGAATATATTAGCTGCCCTCGCGTTTTTACTCGCGTTTTTATTTATTGCGCAGCTCCTATGAGTCTTAGCGTGATGTAATATAGCCTCCACATCCCCAATATATAGAGTGTCAAACCAGGAAATAATTTTTCAAATCGAATTAGTAGTTTTAGAGATTCATACAAATTATTTAATATAACGGTATATCGCGATAACTAATGATGAGAAAAAACGAAGTTACATTCGTCGTGGTCACGAGCTGCCTGGTGTACCGCGCGCCGTCCGGCGGCGAGTCCGGCGGAGAGTTTTTGTTGAATATAAAGTACACCGAAAATCGACTCACATGGATAGGTATCTTCACGCCACCTCACATCACCACCCTCGCCATCTTAATTCGGTAAGAAATTCACTTACAAATCGGGCTTTAGATCTGCGACTAACTTCGTCGAAACGTCGGGCAATAAAAAGGTATTACTACCATTAGTTATCGCGATAAGACCCGTTATATTAAATATGAATAGTATAAATCGCGAAAGTTTAAAATATATATTTACAAACAAACTTTACCTCGTTATAATATTAGTATAATTACTATTAACAAATTTACAAAACCCATAAATATGATGTTATCGTAACTTGAAGCTGTTGATTTATTTAATAAATAAGTATACAAATTAATTTCATTTTATAAATAATTATTTATTGTTAAAAAACACCGTCAAAAGCTTTTATTATATTACATTATCATGATACTTAAAAACATAAATTTAATTTGAAATCGATGTTACTAAGATTCACTAATAATAAATTAAGATTTAAAACTGTCAAATTTAAAATCTTGAATAGCTCTAAAATCTTTAAAATACTCGTCGTTCAGCAAGGAGACGACAATCGAATAAAAAGATAAAATGGACTATTTAAAGTAGTAATGAGACTAATTCTACATGATCAGAGCAGCAATCGCCATTAATGAAATAAAACTACTCAGTACGTCTCTTCATTTCGTTTGCACTGATTTCCCACTACCGTGTATTGCTAATAAGCGCGGCGGTGTGGAAGAGAACACAATTAGTGCCTACTTCATTGTACTTCTCATCAATGTTACTTGTTACTTTATCAATTTAAATTACTATTTATTTCAGTTTTAATTTTTGAATAGAAAACCGTTTTTAACGAGATTAGACCTTTCTTAAGTGAGGTAGATAAAAATGGAAATGTTATATTTTTAGATAAGTTGAATTTATTCCTATATTCAAACTAATCGAAAAAATATAACATTTGTGTGAATATTTTATTCTAGTCTCATTTTGTTATTAGTTTAATTGACTAGACGTAAATTTTACTAAATTTACTATAAAATATTTTATACAGGTAAATTAAAATATATTACTAATTTACATTATTGAAATAATAACGCAGTCTTTGTTTAAAAAAAAATACGGTAAAAAATAAAGAACGAATTCCCAAAAATATGAAAAATAATTTCCTAAAATTGTATCAAAATATACGAGACAATATTTTGGAATATTCATTACTTACGAGAGTCTAGAAACGTGGAAAGACGATAAGCCAGTTAACCTCAATAATTCAATACAGCTACGGTGAGCTGCACGATGCACCTACACTTATGCAGAGTGATGTCATAAAAGCCATATTGAATTGAATTTGCTAGAGAACATCAAGTGAACACACTTTACGAGGTGCCAGTCCTAGCTCAGAGGTGGAAAAGCATAAAAATGCCATAATTTCGTATGCAACAGATATGAGGTTTACGGCTTGGCCGGTACCGTATGATGTTTACTTTAGATATAAATGACAGCGAATATAAGGTAATGGTGTTCTCGTGAGTGGTAATAAATGCAGACCGTAATATATGATACGGCGCGTGTCGGTGATATGGTTTGTTTATGTACGGTGACAAAGAAAATTATTATTAGTCAACTTTCTGTCTTCGAGCTCCGATCGCATAAAAATTATGCTCTGTTATGTGTATTAAAATAACACATGTAAGTTTTGTTCACACAGTGTTTACGTAAATTGTTTTGTATTGATTTTACTGTCAGTGACTCATTTATAAAAAAATACACCTTACGTAAGGTAACCAAGATAACTGTTACCAAGTTACAGTGTAGTTTTATATCAATTACGATAGAGAAGAGAGAGAAACTTACAAATATAATTTTTGTTTAACGCAATGCGGAACATCTTGTACCTTTTACAGAAGATAACTTGAATAAAATATGTTTATCAATTGCTAAAATAATTAGTAACGTAACAAATCAACGCTGTTATAAACGATTTAACGAAATAATAAAACATCGATTTCTCTATTAATACCACTATAATGAAACAAATTTTAATTTTAAGATAAAATTCATTTCTATGTTATAAGTTTTTAATTATTTAATAACTTTATCGGAAAGCAATTATTCGTAATAAATTAATCTTAAACGACAAGGTCTATTGGAAAATGGTTTAATTACGCAATATTGGTCGAATATAATCATTCTACATCTCTCATTTCTCCTCAATATCTTCGTACGGCCTACATTTTTGGATAGATTTTTCAAGGTGTCTAATACATTAAAGATTATTATCAGATTCGCGATGGTAACCGAGACCGATTGCTCGGCGTGTTAGGGCTCGGTCACCCTTTTAGGTCAATGAAATTGAGACAATACAAAGGAAACCTTTGTATGAAATATCTTTTTTACATTTATTTTAGATTCTCATCAATACTATATTCATTGTTTAGAATCTTAATATAGGATGTTTACAAAATTAATTCATTTAATTTTAGATCTTAATGTCTAAAGTTATACGTAAAATAAGTTTTTAATATTTCCTAAGTAGCTCTATAAAGTTGTTTGTTATTTTTAATTAGTAATAATAAAATGATTATATTTAAAAATATATATATATTTAACAAACGGGAAACTGACTTCAAAAGCAAACAACTTAATTTCTTTTACTTATCCTTATTAGTTACTTATAAACGTTTGGTTTACTGAACCGATTTTGATGAGAATCTATAGGATCTAATCAAGGACAGATTATGTATGTGTTTAAAAAACCAAAAGAAATAACTAAGCAATTTTAGAGTAATTAGGGAACATACGTAAAAACAAAAAAATAATACATATATATATTTCCTCGATGAATTGAGAGCGTCTTCCTTATTTAGGAGTCGGTTAAAAAAAGAATTAGATAATCAAAATAAAACAAAAGATGATAGTCACTGTCGTGTGTGGTAATTTACAATATTTACTTCAAATCTTTTCACTTTAATAAATTACCTTAAAAATAACGAAACGAAAGCTAATGTCCCAATTGGTAAATCAGACAAAGTTAAATAATCGTATTTTATAACAGAAAAAAAAATATAAATTCGTATTATTTAAATTTTCATTTTTCGAGTACAATTTTAGTTTTCTTCTTTACGATTTTCATAGACCAATTTGAAATTCTTTTGCATTTAAAAGTTGTCGTCGACCCGTACCTTCTAACATCGTAACTAGGTTAAAGAAAAATGTTAAGTTTCGCAATATGCTACTCGACAAAGTTTGCGATGCAGGAGTATTCAGTTATAGCGAATATGCTGTTAAAATCGTTTAACTTGACTACCAACAACTATATATGTAATAAAACGAGAATGAAATAGCGTCTGTACATTACATGCGAGTTTCTACCTGAGATTTTATTGCTATTTTTGACAGGCTTTTATAAGGTTTAATTTTTGTTATTGAAAATTTAACCTTTGAAACGACGTCTCACAATGTGAGATAGATAAGAAAAAAAATTCGTCCTGAGATAGCTAAGAAAAAAATACCCTGAAAATTAACCATGGTTTGGTAGAGGAGGAAGGAGGGAAACTTAAGTCTAACGTAAAGTCTAGATATCTAAGATTTAAAAAGGAACCGATTTTTAAATCAAAATACCAAATTTCGTTTGCTTAGGTGACATTCTAGTTTTTCGGTTAAAAATTACTAATAAACATAATTTTACTTAGATACGTACTGAAATGTCGGATCATCAGTGCTCCATAAACACATTATCAGCGTATCGCTAGCAAAAGTCAATACTCGCTTTTGTGAAACGGTCGCGTTGCTAACGCAATTTAACTGGGATTGAATGTAAACCGCTGGTAGTTGGTACAGAACTGTGGTGCAGCTAACTAGTTCCAATCTACAGTAACAATACACTAGCAGGGAATAGTTGGTAAAAGGTACCTAGATTTTCAGAGGGATTTAACGCAATTAACATATCTAGTGGATGAAAGAGTTAGATTTCGTAAACTTTTAAAAATCAGTAGTCGGCCTCCGCATTACATTGTGTTTCTTGTTGCTTTTTGACCTCCGACAAAAAAGGTTTTATAAGTTTTACGTGTATATCTATGTGTCTGTCTGTGGCATCGTAGTTCCTTAAAGATTGAAACGATTTTGATGCGGTTTTTTTGTTTGATATCTGACGTAATAGCGATGGTTCTTAGCTTTAATTTATGATGATATGCTCAGATTAAAAGTTATCAGCTCTTTTGTGGTTGTTGAAAGGATCTGAGCAACTTTAACTGGTCTGATCGAATCGAAATTTACTATACTATCACTTCAACGATACTGAAATAACATAGTTACATAACATTAACCTAATGATCAGCAGCATACACAACTCTTCACCAAGTTACAGTAGAAGTAGCTGATTACCGCTTGTTTCTAATTTTAGTTTATACAAAAATATTTTTAAAAGTACATAGTTTTATTTCTAGTAAGATGGTTCATAACCCTACATGTAAGAGTCCGAATCACGTTTGCCCGGTTTTTTATGTAAAAACACGGAACAAAGTTGTTTAGAAATAATTATATGCCCACTAGTAGACTACCCGTTTTGTATATTTGTTGAAGTATGTATATTTATGAAGTGTACAGGCCAAGAGCAGGAATTGTGACAACATTTACAGTTTATTTCTTATTTTATTAACAGTTTTTTTTTGTTTTTTACACTAGCTCGTCTATGTATGTGGTAATTTCACCCACAACTACTAATTTTTACACAAACAATATCAGATGTCGCTAAAAAATTTTCGTTTACGATCTCAGTAGAAATATTAATTGAGGTACATATTGACTTCTGCTCGTAAACGTCTATCTTACTCTCATAGAGTGAAGTAGCATTTCATACGGTGAGTGAGAGAGTTGAAAACCTAACCCCATCAGCTATTCCACAACATTAGATGTTCCTCTTGTTTGTTTGCTAACTTTTTTCTATTAATGTTAAAAAAATGTAATTTCTAATTTATAATGCGTTTTTCTTATAATCGATTAATGAAGACATTCTCTGTTTATTGCCTGTATCCCTTTATGTTGGATATACAATATACATTTAATATTTACAATTGGACGCTGATAAGCAATACTCTGTCATGCCACACGGACTTCATTTTGAGATACGGCGTCTAAAGATGTCAAACCTATTCTTAATAAATTTGTTTGAAGAGGTATATATCACACTTTTCTTTTATTTTTTCATAAACGGTGTAATGAATTAAAAGCATATAGATATATTTAATATATTATCTTATAAAAAGTTTTTTTCAAATATTTGAGATTATTATATAAATAGCAAAATAAAATTTCAAACAATTAATTAAGAAATTTTTATCCATACTTATTTAGTTTATATGACTTAATATTTTTAATAGTGTTAAATAGGTGATGCATTATTAAAATATATTTGACTTTTTGTGGGTTGACACATTATAGCTTATCAGCATCCATTTATACTCGTACACATGAGGTATATTAACGAAGTAAGAAATAAAAAGTGACTTCATTTACTTGGGTTAGTATACTAACTCAAGTCGAGTTTATTCAATGAAACCAAACTTACTTTCCATAATTCATGAGAAAATAAGGAAACTTGTTTATGAAAACTTGTAATCAAAGGAATTTTCGTGGCTCATTTATTTGATGGGTTTCTTTGAAGATGTTTTCGAAGGCACTTGACTGTAATACATATAAATACTTAACTTTTTCGTGTTTTCTTATTCAATAACCATTGATTTGACCATCGTAAAACATAACATTATTTCTATTGATTTTGTAAAAATAATAATTTATTAAAATTAAATGAAAAAAAATAAATTAAGCGGCCTATATAAAAGGCAATTTTGTATTATGGAAATATAATGTAATGCTTTTTATCAAAACTGTACCACTAAACATCGGAATTATATTTTAAGCCATAATACAGCATACTACATTAATCATAATAATCGTCATAAATAGAATTATTTTATTATCATTGTTAATTATTTCAGAAATAAGTACTTATATATAAACCTATCCTGGTTTTAAACTAGGAAGGTTATTTTTCAAAAAACTATTGCTACAGTTTTGGTTTCCATCATAATCTACCCCAAAAATCTTTCCTTATAGTTTCAGTTTTAGCCATTCACTTAAAAATTTATTCTATATTTCGCTTCCAAAAAACAAAACAATAACAATAAAATCACAATCACTTATCAAACCCTTAGTGAGCGTGTAGGAGGGATTAGTTAAACGCATATTATTTACTAGCTTTTACCTGCGACTTCGTCCGCGTTTTCGTCGTTTTTCGAAAAAAAGTAGCGTATTTCCATCTTCAGGGTTCAGTGGTTTTGATGTGAAAGACAGATGAACTATCGTAATTTAATAGGGAAATATAATATGTCAATCCACAATACTTGATTTCTATGATTTTTTTATGAAATAGGTAATAATATTAACTTTTTAAAATTAGGGATGAGTGAGAGTATTATAAACGTAAAAGTAAACAAATATAATCAGAATTCTCCGAACTGCGAACCTATCAAGAGTTACACGTGTTATTGTGAGTCAACCATAAAAGATAGACATATGCTGTTGCGGGATATTTTTTAGGAAATTTTATGTAGAATATTTCTGTCATACATGATTTCTATGTAACTTTAACCATTAAGACTGCATACGCGACGGAAGCTTAAAAATTGGAGTAACGTCTCCCGTTTTCCCTTTATTACTCTGCTCCTATTGATTGTAACGTGAGGAAAAGTATACTATAACCTGCCCAGGAGTATAAAGAATAATTGTACTAAGTTTCGTTAAAATCCGTCGAGTAGTTTTTGTTTCTATAAGGAACATACATACAGACAGACAGACAGACAGACAGACAGACAGACAGACAAAAATTGTACTGATTGCATTTTTGGCATCAGTATCGATCACTAATCACCCCCTGATAGGTATTTTGAAATTATATTTCGTGTACAGAATTGACCTCTCTACAGATTTATTATAAGTATAGATAACTTCTTAAATCTTAAACCTTAAAAAAAGAAAAAAAAACTATTTAAAAAGCTTTATATAATAATCAAGGAACCAATTTTAACGATACCTTTCTACGTTCGCATCAAACTCGAAGATCAAAAACATCAAACGTATAGACTGAATAAACCTTAACATAATATCGACTGTTACTTTCCTTTAAAACTTAACGCTGTTTAGTTAGACGAGGGAGCATGAATAGCCGGCTTTATGATGCAAATTTAATGAGCAAGGCTAGGGAAGGCCTTTAAAAATCTACTGACCATTACAAGACAAGGGCCGTCTGAATGCACTGTCCACACTTTTGCATTCTAAACGGTGCCTCGCTACCAGCTGAGTGCTTGTTCGAGAGGGACGGTGATTTGAGTTTGTTTTGTATTTTTACAGGTCGAGTTTTTTAATAAAAATTCATAGAGTTCTTTTTTAATTAATTTACTGCGGAGTTGTTACACTTTTCATTATAATATTGAAATTACTTTACGTAATATGGTAATGATATTTTCATAATTTATGAAAGTGGTTATAAAAGAACCGCACATTATAATTTCATGTGTATACTGAATCAATTTGAATGAAATTTTCACAAGATTGTCCTAAATGCCCGAAGAATATTCATAGCTTACTAAGCCCTTAGTTAAGACATCCGTACTTCAACCGTAGTACATTTCCAGACAATTTATTTTCCAGCACTGTTTTATTTGAAGTCGCAATAGTATTGAGTTCGTAACGATGTAGTTCTGAAATAGATCCTCATAGCTGAATAAATAAACACGACTTATTGATAAATCCCTGTTTTATAGAACTCTTAGGGTAGGAGTAGACTGCAATTTTAATGAGATCAACCTCGGATGAGAGGCGAAAGCATTCTTTTTAAAACCAGACGGTGGTTCAAAGGACTTACCGTGGATTTCTTTGACTTTTACAATGTTT
Source organism: Hypolimnas misippus (assembly GCA_037950945.1). Taxonomy (NCBI): domain Eukaryota; kingdom Metazoa; phylum Arthropoda; class Insecta; order Lepidoptera; family Nymphalidae; genus Hypolimnas; species Hypolimnas misippus. The sequence continues at coordinate 8,036,822 of JBBEEQ010000019.1, forward strand.
TGCTGTGTTGAGTACTACTTAATAGCTCTACTTCGTTTATTAATAATGTATTGTTGTCTCGACCTTGTTTTATCGAATTAACTTACTTATATGTTTGATGAAATTCATAAATACATGTTATGTCGTAATGGCTGATAAAATCTGGAGCTTGATTATTCGTAGAAACTAATCAAATCTGTACCAGGCTTAATAGAATTATGTTATCAAAATGTACAATTTCATAACATAATTAAATAACATACGTTATTGTGTTAATAATAAAATTGTAAAGAAAGGCAAAAAATTGAATACATACGTTAAAAACTTTTAACGAAAAATTAATCACAATCATTGTATCAACCTTGAACATAAAATGGCAATTGTTTTTAGTTTAGCGAATTTAGTGTACATTAGAATTTTTTTTTCATTATAAATAATAAACTATACAAAAACTATTAAAACAAAAATTCGTTATCAAAAGTTTAGGTGAAATACTACTAAATCATTTGTAACCATTACTCTGAAATTATCTAAGTCACTATGTCAAGCGTGAGTCCATTAATTAAAATACGGAAATTATATGCATTCAAGGCATAAGGTATTTAAGAGATGTGGAGCGATTCTAACAAGGTTCTCGAGTATTCAGAGATGAATGTAAAGGTTTTCCTTTAACTTGTTAATTAAACGCATTTCTTTACTTGTTAGTACAAACCTGAAGGGCCATTTATGGTTTGAGCCACCTTTAATTACTAATTCTGTTGGTTCTGGTTTAATACCTGTTTATAAGTAAAATCGTGGGGAAGAGTTTTTTTTTTAATTTAATTGTTTAAAACTGCTTATTCTAATGTTATGCTGTTTGATAAAACATTGACATTATGATCATAATTTTTTTTTTACAGTACGTTTAGTTCCTCGAGTGATTTAACCGGAAAACGGAAAAACAATATATTAATTTACCATATAAAGTCCTTTAAAAATTCTTTATTGACAGGAACTAAACAGTGTGATTTTATTTTTTAATTGATTACTAGATACAGATTATAATAAAATTCGAATTATTTTTCGAGATACAGTTATCTATGTTAACGAAAAATAAAAGTTAGTCTTACAAAACTTCATTAATCAAAATTAAAAGCAACTTATGGTTAGATACATCTTAGATACACAATCTATTTACATATTACTAGCTGTGCTCCGCGGTTTTACCCGCGTTAATTTGAGGAAAAACTATATTTATATAATCTTTACCTTCCCTACTTGAATCGGATATAGTTCACTATTTCATTGGTTTCAATTTTGTTTTCGCGTAACCCTCTTTTTTATTTATAAATTAATATAAATAAAATACTTAAAATAAAAGTAATCTGTGAGTGAAATTCCCGTTCAAATCAATCAAGCCGTTTAAGATATTAGCTGTAACAAAAAGACAGACTAACAAAAATTTAAAAACATGTGTTTTGTGTATAATTACTTTCATATGCATATAGTTAAAAGCTGTAATTTGAAGTCACAAACAGACACTAAAATTTGATTTATTAAAACATTTATTAAATCACTTTAGGTTATAAAATAGAAAAAAACGCGGTTAGATTAAGTCAATAATTATATTTATTTATTTGAAATGCACTATTTAACCTAATAAAAATCCATTATATGAAGTACTTTCAAATATTTTTAGTTAGCAAAAACTCTTATTTTAAGTTAAAATTTATACCAAACTTTCGTATTAAAAACGTAAAAGATAAAATAACACGTATTTATCAGCAAATAATGTGTAAAGGTGAAAGATTAATGGGCTGGTCGCTTACTGTAAGATACCAATGGTATGAATATTTCTTCTATATTTGTTCAATCCCATTCCTAAAAAATTTAACCGACTTTTTCTTCGAAAAAAGAGAAATATTTTTAAAGTAAAAGTAACAGCCTGTAAATATCCCACTGCTGGGCAAAAGCCTCTTCTCCTATTAAGGAGAAGGATTAGAGCTTAATCCAACACGCTGCGCCACTGTGGGTAGGCGGATATATGTACAAGTGTCAGAATTTTTCCCCGCACATGCAGGTTTCCTCACGATGTTTTCCTTTACCGCTAAACTCGAGATGAAATTAAACATAAATTTAGCACTTGAAAAATCAGTGGTGCCGGAGTTTGAACCCACGATCATCGGTTGAGATAGACGTGTTCTAACCACTAGAGCATCTCAGCTGTGCCAATTCTCTGGTTGAAAAATGCTCCAGCTCTTCTGTTACCAGTGGAGGCAATAAGACAAGAAGAAATATCGAGATCTAGAAAATTTTACACCGATTTTAATATAAACAAAAAAAAAACTGTATTTTATTAAAAAAACTATTTCTTCTATAAATTTATTTAAAATTTCTTACATAAACGCAAATGAAACAGCGAGAGATTATCATATTACATTAGATTTTCATTTCATAAGCGTGTTAAAGTGTATACACGTGAAGTTAAACGAAGTCATATGTATCCATTGTAATGAGTAAAGAATGACACCGTATAATATTTTGCAGGGACAAAATGACTAATGAATCGTGTCCAGTGGTCTAACCAACTCCTGCGTTGGCTCGTAATAAAATTTGTGCCGCTTCAAACTCGAAACCTCTGTCTTGCAGCTTAACAGAATCCCTATCTGCAGCTATTACACGTTTTATTTTTGCTTTAATCGAAACTTTTCATCGTTGTTTAATTTTTCAATATGCAAGTTTAAATGACTACCTACTACATTAAATAGTAGAATGAATTATTAATTTATCATTTACGTTATTTATAACGTATTTGCAAAGTTTAAATTTTTTTATGTCTTTACCTCTCGTAATGCTAAATTCGATAACTAATTTGTTGTATTTCATGAAATATATATGAAAAATTTGTGTCATTCCTTTCATAATTATTTTCGATTATACACAATCATTTTAATTCGCAATTGATTGATTGTACGATGAACGATTATTTTATTTAATTATAACAATTATCTGTATCTTTGCACTTAATTAAAAGCATTATCACAAATAAACAATTGAAGGACTGTCTGAAGTGCGAAAGTACTACAATCAAAAGAGCACCAAATTTTAACTGACGTTTTCTATGTCCGAGGCTGTGCAATTAAAAGCAGATTTCGCTCCCATAATTTTCCAGAGCGGCCTATCGGTAAAGTCGTAAGCAGAATACGTATAGCCGTAAGCATGAAAAGGGAAGGAGGAGAAACCGTCTGCGACACTTATTTTTCGTAAGCTACGGCTCGCTGACATATGGTTAAGTAGCGATTGCATGTGTGCGTATATTTTTGGGGGTCTGATTACGAGAGTTTTGGCGAACAAAAACTAAGTGTCTCTTTGTATTTACGATATTTTACACATTTAAACGTATATGTACGATACGTGGGTGAATGTAAAGGATTTGAAATCGTTTGTAGATAAAGACAATGAGAAGTCGGCTACTTAACGATAGACGATCTTCAAATAGAAAGTAGCCCGTTTCCATTCATGCCAATTTTGCAGCTACAACGAAAAGCAAAGAGGGATTCAGTAAAATCCGCTTTGTGCTACAAGTGTGGGATCTTGTACTTCTATTGCGCCATGTATATGTGTAATATTCCGTAGCCTTTAAGGATAAGGGAATACAGTTTGAAATGGAACAAAACCATTCACGTGGTCCACTGTTCGCAGCGTCCGAGCCGTCTCGTCGCAACCTCTCAAGCCTTTATGCAACATAGACTGTAAAACCTTGGACGTAGCTACAACTTGGGTATATGTTATGTCATCCAAAAGTTACATTAGTAACTGATACGGTTCGCTTTTAAGAAGTTATTATGGTTTTAAAGTATTGAGTACGTAATAATAACGCTTATAAGTTCAACGTTTAGGCTTTGAAAACAATGCTCAATATGGATGATAAAACGTTTGAATTTTTGGCTGTATTGGAAACTTATGTATTGATTAAATTGTTAGGATATTTATGCGATAAACATGCAAATTGACTTTCAGATTCGGATTTCGAAAGAGTGTTTCGTATAACTAACACCTACCTCCAGTACCTGTAGGACCTCTATAACCTCTTGGTCAGTTTTTACGCGACTGCGACGCGAGCGAAGTAATGTGTTTATCAGTCTTTGCATGTAGGTTTCATTATGGCACTATTTAAAACAAACGCGTGGGCCGATTTTAATAAAGAACACGTCGTTTGATCTATCACAACAACGCAAATATCCTAAAAAGTATAATAATTTGGAAAAATTAAAATTGATGATTTTGGACGCCACAATGTGAAAATGAAAAAAAAAAATAGACGAACTGTGTTAAATGTGGTACCGTTGAATAAGTACTTAGTTTTCTTATATCATTTTTCAATCAGAAGTACCGTTTAGAATCTATAACGATTTAAAGCTGGTTAGGAACGATTATCTATGGTCTTGTTACGCAGTCGGGTTTTTGATTATTTCAATTGATTACCTACTTGTTATTACTTATTTTTTGCATTAGAGTTTGAACTACACCCACACGAAGTTTGACCCTTTTAACAATAACACCCATTGATCCCATTTTATGTTTTTAAGCCCTAAAGAAGCGCATAATTCCAAATGGGGTAACAAACGAAATAACCATATAATTTAGAAATTATTTCCAACGATTGCGATCAAGGTTCGAAACAAATATTTCCGATTAAATCCGCTACTAAACCGATTATTATTGATTTGAACGGATTATTTGTGGAGTAATTTTATAAAACCTTCGTACGAGCGCTAAATTGAAATCCAATATTAGGTTCATGTGGTGAAATTAAATATAAACTGTGGCAATCAAATAATACTGGCAGTGTAGATAATGTTTCGTGATTATCGCGATAGACATAAATGTTTGCTTTAATGTATATTTGTTCTTTGATAGTAATTATAGTGAACATCTAACTGTTGTTAGCATTCGTGTTGAAACTTTACACTATTAGGCGATATATGTACCTACATAAATAAAAGTGATTATTAAATATAATATTCACTTTTATTTATTTCTTTTCAGACATATTTCAGACTATTTTTACATATCATCACGAAGATATTTTTACCTACAATAACTTAATTATAGTACAATATTACAATACTCATTGAAATTAATATTAATCTCAAATTGAAATTAAATCTCAAAAGAAAAATTGGCTGTTTTGTTGATAATACATTGTCATTCAATTCAATTAAAAAAAAAAAAAAACTAAGTGAATCTAATAACCGATTTTGACGTTGAAAATTTTGTATCACAATATTGTTATAATCACGATGTAAAGGCGTTAACTAGAAAAAAACTGTAGTAAGACAAATACCGGTGGTTTAAAAAAAATATTTGAATAAGTTTTCATTAATCAAAGTATTTAAGTCAAACCCATTTAAATTGGTAAAACTGGCTAGGCAACCTATTTTATTTAAACTAGCGGCCACAATATTGCCGGACCGAATGCTACCAGGCTTCGTCAGATAGTTCCATCAATCTTCTGCAGTGCACGTATTGCTCTTCGTATAAAAACTACGGGTAACTGTTGTTTATTTTAGAAGCATGTTTGGACTTTTTTCGCTTTCGTTTAAATATTGTACGATTTTCTTAAAAATCGCTTAGCTATGTTATTAGTATTTTTTAATCTAATGTGAGTATGTTATGTATCATCTCTATTATATTGATTTTAATGTTCTTCCGATATTCTGATAGTCTTTTTTTAATATAAATACATTATTTATAATAAAAGGTATTACGTTACTTATTCATATTTTCTTTTTTTGTTTGAATTACGTCAAATCGTTGATATGCACTTATTAGAATGATATTATGTTAACTATAAATATGATATAAAGTAAAGGATTTTGAGACCTAGAATCCTGAATATGACTGGCGAGAGTTTCTTTGAACCCATTAGTTAATTGACGAGCTGGTCAAAGTTGGAAGTGGTACAATTTATAACGTCAAATATAAAGTATAAACGTAAGACACGAAAAGTCATGAGACACTATTGACTCATTAACTTAGACACAGTAATTTCATTTTGAATATTCAATATTCACAATAAAGAAAAAACAATATCACTTATTTTGTCAACGTTTCGAGATTGGAAAGTCCTAATTTCTATCCCATTAAAATGTATATGTATTATACCGCGTATCATCATATCATATAAAACAGATATTTCTATTCTCGCTCTGATAATTTTAGTACCGATATTGGCAATACGCCACTACGTATCAAAAACAAACCTCTATTCTTATTATGTCAAATACATTTGTATTCAATAGCTGGTTTTATTATTATTTTTGGCAATTATGATCTATTGAAACTGGGTTAAAAATTATTAAAACAGCTTTAACCCATTTAAGGGTCCCTACTATCAACCAGTGTGTGGTAAGGCATTTAAGGCTTTGAAATAAGCGTTTCATTTTTGATACACCAGGCATATAAGGGTTAAAATCATCATATCTTGTAACAATTTTTTAGGGTTCCGTACTCGAAAAGCGTTAATGGGATCCTATTATTAAGCTTCCGCTGCTCAGCTGTAGATCAGCGGGCTGCATGTCATTAAGCATCAAAATCAAAATATTTTTATTAAAAATAGAAATTTATATTCTTTTTGCAAACGTAAAGTTAATTTATCTACCACGGTTTTGGATAATTTTAATCTCAGACCCGAGAAGAAATCACAAAAGAAACCTAGTGGAATTTTTCTTATCACACAGTGTAGGTATTTCTAGTACCGCTATAATAACAATAATATAATAAAAAAAGCAAAGTAACAGCCTGTAAATATTTCACTGCTGGGCAAAGTCCTCCTCTCCTATTAAGGAGAAGGTTTTAGAGCTTAATCCACCACGCTGCTCCACTGCGGGTTGGCGGATATACATGTGTCAGAATTTATCCCGGCACATGCAGGTTTATTTAAGCAGGTTTAATAATATAATAAGAACCAAAAAAATAAGAACCGGTAAAGTGCGAGTTCGATTTTACAAATCTTCGCATATTATTATAGGGTCTAGCTTATATGAACATTTTAATAAAGTTTACTACAAATCTTAAAAGTAAATTACATTTATAAGTTATGCTCTGAATATCATAAAGATTTTCAAAAGTCGCTTTACATCTGAAAGAATTTACTGTTAGTGCCTTATTTTTGACTCTCGGGTTTCATATTTTTACCTAGGTAGCTGTTACTAGGTCACAAAGTTATTTTTTATTAATTACAAGTATAAAGATAATGTAACACAGTGTTCAACGTAATACTATTATTATAACGCGCAAGACTCTGCGTGTCTGTTTGATCAATCTCATCTCGATATAATTTAAAATTATTTATACGTTAGGTATATCGCTTATAGAGTAAGGATGTAGTCTGAATAATATATAAGATTTGCGTTTAATAAGCACTCGGCTATACCTTAATTTAACCAAAATGAATTTGGAGCAGGTAGCATATAATTTAACTGTGCGGTAATATTCGTCTCAAAGGTCCGTTAAATATTTGTTAACACATTATACGTACCTATTTATAAAACTCTTTAAAGAAATGTTATTTACAAAGAATGACCGTCGCTAATCACAAGAAACATAACTATTCAATCTATTTTAAAACATTAATTCATCACTTCAACAGTGCAATTTGGAGATGTTAAAAATAAAAAAAACTCTCAAGTTAAATCCGTTAAAATAGTTTCGTATTTAGCTCCAACAGTTCCATTAAGAGTCGTAAAAGAGAACGTTTAGTCAAATACTTTTTACTAAAAACGAAGCTAAAATACATTTGTCATATCAAACAACCACAAGCCTCGAATTGAATTTCTCAATCTGAAAAATATACTCGAGTGAATTGAATTGTTGGTTATTTAAAGGCGAATACGTTGTAACGAACGTATTGTTCTCTTAGTGCTAAAACAAAAACGTACATCAGCAATATAGCCCCTCCGTTGAACCGCAGGAATTGCTCTGATGAACGAGCAATGCGCTTCTAATAGCAATACTTTTTTTCTCTCGTTTGCGAAGCCCCGGACGTGAACGCTTTTATAAGAAAAATTGGAGCGAAGCGAACCCCATACGTTATGATGTCGTTTTAATTTATGTTACGATATTTTTGTTAAATTTTCATTAGACAATACTGTGTAACTTTTTAAGTATGCTCCAATCAAGACAAAGTTATAGGCAAACGGCTCGCTAATTTCGTTATGCTAACACTAAAATAAAATGGCACATTCTAACAGTTGATTTTTGATCTTACACCAAAACCCCATCCTGTAGTTGTCAAAATGAAGTCTTTTGATGGCGATAATTTATTATAATTATGTATGGACACTTTTCATGATGACTGTGACACGTCAAATTCTTAGTCCAAATAGGTATATGAAAATGCTTTATATATATTTATGAAGATGACAAAATGAAATGCTAACAAACGAATATTTTAATCTTTATAAACCTTTGTCTATAGGTCTATTTTTTATGCTAATTAAAAACTGTTTTATTATATTTGAAACTTATTAACAAATTACTGGTTATTGGTTATAGCTTTATAATTATTTTATAAGATTAAAACACTGTGTATTATTCGATTCTAGGAATATTATCAGTTTCGCTCGCGTTTTAATCCGATTGTTGTCGGGGCCGCGTATCCAATCACGATTTTTATTAACCCTCATTATTATTGATTGCCTGGATCTGCATTACAATAGACCGCATATTAAGAGGAAGTAATATATTTTATTCTTCGAATTATAATTTAGTTTAAAACTATTTTTTTACATCTATTTAATTAATATTATAAACGTATCAACTCCGTATATCCCTCTGCTTGCTCCTGTTGCACGCTTAGACCGCTAAACTAATTTTGATAAACTTTGATATAGAGAATAAGTCGACTTCTGAGACGGATATAGGCTATCTTTTGTTGCGAAAATAAACCTTGATGAGAATCCAATGGGGATGAACGTTTGTATGAATATCTATAATTTGTTAAATAATAGAGACAGGCTATTCAATATAGTTACTTTACAGAGAAGAAGTCGTGAAAACTAATAGGCTATGAAACATTACTTAACAATCAGAAATTAATTAATGAAATATACTTCATTGTAAACCGAGGAAATAAAAAAAGATAATATGAAACAAAATACACAGTATCCAATCGGCGGCCTTATCGCTTAAAGAGCGATCACTTCGAGACTACTTGTTTGTCATAGGACAATATCAATTCTGTGTATAAGAACAGATAACAATAATATGGAAAAAAAACATAATAAAAAAATACGAGTATATACATACGATAAATTGTACAATACATACATACCCATAAGAGCAGACAGACATTAACAGAGCATTAACTATAAATGTCAAGTAATTGATCAAATACTGAAATATAATGCTACGGAAATTGCAAGAAACGATAATAATAATTTATATATAAAAAAAACACTTAATAATAAGAAACAATACTACATAAAATGGTGTAACAAATAATGTAATTACGATTTTCCTCCCTGGATTTGCTACAAAAGTGATATTTCCTATTAATAAATATAAAACAACACCAGTACGGAGGCGAGAGAAAACAATCTGTGTAATTCGGGAACGTAAACATGTCTCATCGGAGTCGATAACCACATTAGTGCGTGTGGCGAATCAAACATTGTGATCGATGTACCAAACAGGATCAGAACGTGGACAGCCGCATCTATACAAAGAAATAAAATTGAAGTGTCTGTTTTTAATTTCAAATTGATAGCTTATAACTAAATGATGAATTGTACCATTATAATTGAATGATAAATTATTTTAATTGTTTTCGTTATCAATGCATGCCATAATATAATTTAATTTTAAGATATTATAAATTTTAATTGTTGTATTTTATGGTTAGACTTAGTATTGACTAGATTGATTGTTGAATACTGTTAAACCATTATTAAATTGATGATAATGTAATCTAATATATAAAATAACCAATTTATTTTAAGTTTTAAATTGTAAGAAATCATTTTATTTTAATTGTTATGATTGTACGTTGCAAATTAGAACCACTTAAACAGGAGGTATATATTAATCGTACATGTCGTGTTTGCTTTAATATAGTTGTACATTTAGAAAGTAATTAGTATGTAAATGATTAAATTGTGTAATCAAAATGTAACAACTGCTAGCAAACCTAATAAATAAAATAAAAAAATAAAAATAAAATGCATATAATATACGGCAGTGACGTGAAAAACCATTTTTTTTTTTATTTTTGTTACTGTCTTTTTGTTCGTTTCGGTTAATCTCTAAAACAGCTGGAGCAAATTTTGATTGGACTTTCACAAATAGCTATTATTATAAGAAGTAACTACTACTATTATTAGTTTAATTTTTTAGTTTATAAATAAAAAAAAGGTTTCCGTGAAAATAAAATTGAAATCAATGAAGTGGTGGACAATATCCGATTCAAGTAGGGAATATAAACATTATATAAATTTTTTTTTTTTCAAATAGTCGCGGGTGAAACCCCGGGACAGCTAAAGTATCAATAAAACGTTTGCTAGTAAACGACATGTACTAAAACTCTACAAAAACAGAGTTCGATCCATAATTCGATTAAATAACTTAGACACGAGCTAATTGCGAAAACAACTACTAACAAATTACGCTAGCAAATATTGAAATTTAACTATTATTAGTATTGTAAATATTATATTTTCAATTAAAATATACATCTAAAAATACATATATTCAATATGTAAACAGTTTGAATACCCGAAGGGTGCCAGCGGGATCCTATTACTAAGCATCCGTTGTCCGTTTAACTGTCCGTCTGTCCGTCCATTCATACGTCAGCGGGCTGTATTTCATGAACCATAAGAGACAAAGAGTTAAAAATTTCATAGTGTGTGTTTTTTTGACGCTATAAAAATAATAATAACCGAACTATTGTTGGTTTACAAATTCTTATAGCGCCTCTCTTGTTTATTAAGAATACATAGTGTTGTATCTCGTACGATGGTACAGCACAGTTCAGATGCGGGCCCAACGTATCTAACTGATTTTTGTAGATATATGATAGTAATAGTGTTTATTTACCAAATAGGGTACAGCTTAGCTTAGTTTTAGCTGGTATTATTGTATATTACAAAATATAGAACACACTTCAATGTTTGAAACATTAAATTATGGTACTTATTTATTTTATATTTCTTTAAAAGTATTATCAGAATACATCAATATCTCCGAATTTGACTTTTTGTGGGTTGGCACATTATTGCTTATCAGCATCCATATATACAAGGCTTGATTTAAAAACGGATGTATGTAGATTGTTTGAATATCCTTCGAATATATTTAATTGGTCTTAAAATATAAATAACCATACATTTATTTTATTTACACCTGCGCAAACAAGATACTTTTGTCCGCAGAGAACTTAAATCCCTGAACCGTCATTAAATAAAACCGTTTTTCGGAAGACTTTTTGTACGCGGTTCTTTTAGTCCGCCGTGAATGTTATGCGGTTCAGTTATAAATAATTTATTAAGACAGACAAAAAGTAACTCAACATACATTTCTCGTCTGCGCAAGCATTTAAAGTGGTATTAAGTTCGATATCGGTAACAATGATCCAATTAAATTAATAGGTTAATCCGTATGGATTAATAAATGATAAATAATCTCCCATCTTCCACTTCCGCAATCATTTATCATCAAGTTAATTATCTCTAACGGCTCAGTCCATTGGGCTAATTAGTTGTCTCCAGAAAAAAAAATGGAGGATAATTGTAGAGAGCGATCGCCAGGATTTATCCTCCTAAAAAGCCTCATACTGATAAATGGAGCACCGTGGGTTTAATGTTTTCGTCTGTGTTTTTCTCGCAGATGACAATACAATTCTTGACTTTAATTTCCTTTGAGAATAAGTTTCCTTTGTTGAGAGTGATGTGTAGCTTGAGAAAGATAAGGGTTTTATGTAACTTAATAAATAATCCTTTGTTGTTCGTATTTAAACATATGAAAATAGAATGCTTGACATGGTATATATATGCAATTTTTACATTTTTATGATATAAAAGAATAAATAAAAAAACGTTTCAACACTCAACACACAAAGAAGGCGTTTAAGTACAAAAAAATAAAAATCAAACGTCAGCATATATAATAATATAGCATTTTGTGATAACGATAGCTTAACCTAATTACCCTGCTTTTACTTGTTTGTTTTAACCAGCGACGCACACAGCTTAATTATTGATAATTAACTATATTAATGAATCAACACGATCCTGTATATATAAAGATATGATAATTGATTTTAATAATTGCAAGTAATATTTTTTAACTTTTAAGCTTTAAGCATAGTTTTTTTTAACAAAAAAAAATATCAATATCGGACGACATTACGTCTATAAATATCTATCGTGTATATATAGTAGGTATATCTCACCTGAATCATGTCAAAGTCTTTCATAATGCATTCATTGCGAAAAAGTGAATGAAGGAATGAATTTATGAGGTCTTACGTCGAAATTGAAACAGGTTATTTAGGTATATAATTATCGAGCTTATTTGATATTAGCTCAATATGCAATAATGCAACAGAGATATACGATGTTTACATAAAATGCAAAGCTTCTTATCAACGCGGAAAAGGATAAGAGCTTATTCCACCGCGATTGGCGAATACGCTAGTCTCAGATTTTTTTCCACCTCAAGCAGGTTTCCTTACGATATCTTTTTCGAAAGAATACATATTAACACCATTTTTAACCAATTTAAAAAGTAGGTTCTGTATTTGGTCCGGACGTATGTGTGTGTGCGCGCGATTTTCTTAAAAACTACTGATCCTATTTGGGTGGTGTTTTTACTATTTAAATGCATATTTTTCAAGAAAGGTTTTAGTATATAGTATGTTAGAATCAGATTAATTTCTACGGATATAAACAAAGGAACTTTTCAGTAACTAATAAAGTAACCCGGGATTGTTGCGATCGTATAATATCTCTGTGTTAGTAGTTCTGTTTGAAGATGGTTTTATTTTTTTACGAAACCAATTATAATGTGTCAACCCACAAAAAGTCTAATTCGAAGATGTTGATGTATTACAATAATGCGTCACGTATTTAACATTATTCAATAATGTTTAAAGTAATCTAAATTAAATAAATATGGAGAAAAACTTACTTAATTTAATGTTTTCAATTTTAAAGCGTGTTCAATATTTTGGAATATGTAATAATTTTCTTTTTTTGAAAAACTTATTATTAGATAAAACTTTTTACTATACCAATTCGACTTTAATAAATAACATTTATCAAGTTAGATAAGAACAGATGGATATATATTTCTTCAAACTAATTTACTAAGAATATATTTTACATCTTTAGACGCCATTTTCTCAAACTGGAGTCCGTGTGGCTTGACATAGTCAGTATTGCTTATCAGCATCCAAATAACATTGTAGAATCACCATGTTCGAATCACTTAAAAACGTCTTAGAGACCCAGAGATTTATTTTAAGTATTTTTTTATCAGGAAAACTTTAATTACTCTGGAACCTTGAAGGAGATTCTAAATAAATGGTCCCACGTAAAATTCTAAGACCTGTTTAATAAATTATGAGTTGTCGATGTCTATAAAAGTTTCATGCAAATCAAATGATCCCTCGAGATCGTGTGTAGGTACCTAACAATTTATCTTTAAATTCATACAAAGATAAAAGCCTCGTATATACGAGTACTTACTTTTATACATTAGACTATTTATGTATAATATAAATATGATTACACACACGTCTGTATGTATTTGTTCGTCCGTACGCAGCCGTACCATTTATGCGATCGATTTATTATGTGCACTTAAGAGCTAGGATATATGTATAGTATAATTAACTTCTAGTAGGTGGTACGCGTTTCGTATCGACTAGACAGAAAAATAAATTTTAGCTGGTCTTCTGACATAACTAAATGCTACTAAGTAATAAAATCTAAAACTAAGATAACAAATGCGTTGATTTCGGTTTATTTTTATTATTTTTTTTATATTGAGCTGGTAAACGAACAGGCAGGACATCTGAAGTTAAGTGGTCAGCGCCGCTGGACATTTGCAGCACCATATGAACCACAAACGCGTTCCCAGTTTAAAAAATATTAAGGATTGAATGAAATAAGAAGTAAAGAAAGAAATGAGAGACAGGATTAGGCTTCTAGTTTTCTCCCTCTAATCGTACGAAACGCTACGTTAACAACTTCACGCCGATCTTGTGTGAGTGTGAGGTACCTACCCCGGTAGAACCAGCTCGTATACAACCTGTAGTCACTAGGTTGCAGCTTGGCTCTACCTAAATAAAATTTACGGTTTATTTTAATTATTTACATACGTTGTTATTTAAAAAATAAACAAGGAATACATTACAACGACTATTACGTCATGTTTATTCAATAGCTAACACAGAGATATTATAGGCAAGTTTGTATCAATATGCATGAATAATTTATATGAAGTGCTCAGTCATCTTGTGACATATTCCTAGTGATATATGGCATAAACATATGACTATAGCATAGCATTCCGTCTCTGGGGCTATTGTGCAAATACAATCTGGGTTTGCACTTCAAACAACGCCTAATTATTCAATTGTGGCCCACGCATAATATTATTGTAGGATTATTAGTATAGATTTGCCGTGACATTAAGCTCCTATCGATGTAATTGTAACCATATACTGTATCACTTTATTAAGCCTATTAAATATTTACTATCCAAACGTTGTCGTTTTTTAAGAATATTTAATTATAAAAAAAATTCACGAAAAAATTAACTGATTATAATCTGTTTTCAATGTCAAAATATTCAAATGCGTTTGCTGTGTAAGCCCGGTTGTTTACACTTTAAGAAATTTCTGTTGGTTCTGTTACAATATTTTACAATATGTTAATGTTTTGTAATAGAATCCCCACGCGTCTGAAATGTCGTCTGACAGACGTAACGTTTTTCTAAGAAATTTATAATATACGCCCGGGATAAAGCGTAGAATTACCTTGATTTATCCTTTAAGGTACATAAATATCACGTCAGGTTACGAAATACGTCATATTTTTTGTGATTAATATCAATTTTATTATATTTATCATAACAATGATCTTCTAATACGCTCTAATTTATTTGCTTAATATTACAAAATAATTTATATTACGTAAATTCAGACTTGATTTAGTTATAATGAAATTCCAGTAAATATTCGTCTTTGATTATAACTTCGCAGCCAATTTTCGGAGGACAATATATAACTAAATAAGAAAACTTATTATGCATAACAGAAAATTCCTCTTTAAGTTTCGTCTCAAATATATACGGTACGTTTCCTCGAAAATAGAGACCGAACTATTTATACAGTAGCTCTTATAAAATGACTATCGCTCTTTCCTGATACCCGGTTGCTTTACTCAAGACAGCAATCCTTGGACATTGTAGGAAATGAAAATTAATGGTAGTCGTGAGTATTTTTTCATGTCGGTTTGAGTACACACCATTACTTCCGTTTTTGGCACGGAACCCTCATTTATTATGTAAGTTGCTAGGTAAAACATTACTCGGAAATGCAGATGGCATAGTGAAAATCAGAGCACGGGGTGAGAAATCAAATACAATTTAATATATAACTTTTTACTTTCGACATAATCCCAACACTACTATTATAAACGCGAAAGGTTTTTACTTTTTTCCGATAAGTCATGGCAAAATATTGTCTGAAATAATAATCCTATCTTATACGAGAGCAAAATGTCAGTGGAGATCACTATTACGCGGAAAATAGTTCCCCTTGGTGGACAAAAGTTCATTTTGCCAGCTCGTTCATTATCTACAACTGACAGATTTGTGAGGGCCGCTCCATCAATCAAATTAGTCAGAATCAAGAATTATCGTAAAAATATACTAGTCATGTAATAAAACAATACTTAAAATTGTATAATTTTGTTTATAGGTAATTCATACTTAACTTATTTATTTAATGATAAAATATATATAGAAAAATAATATGACTCGCGCGCGGCTTCGCTTGCGTTAATGGAAATTTTGTTTTAAAATAATACACATATAAAATGAAATATAACTTATAGATTAATATAACTTTTAATGGTACCATAACTTTTAAAATAAGTTAGATGGTTTTGGAGTTTACTTCACACATACAAAAATCGATATTTTTTATTATGTTTGTATACGAGTATAACTAATTTAAACGCAGGCAATCTATATACAGACTCTACAAGTATATACTATTCTAGGTGGTACAAATATAACTATTGACAAAGTATGTATGAATAAATTCGACTTTTTCCCCTAGTTTGTAATTATCAAGTAATTTTTCTACTTTTCTTTCTTAATTAACAAGAGTAATATCAATTACCCATACAAAGATAACCAGTCTAAATAAAAAAAAAAACAATAAATTAACGTTAAATATATTAATAATAATATATTAATAACAATAATTAAAGCAGCTATTTTTCCAGCTGTTATTATTTTTTCCAATGTTGATTACCATTGTAGACGTTTCAACTGTATTCTCAATAATAAACAACCGTACCTGTTTTCCTAAGTTACACTCAAAGTCATACTCACTTAACTTACACTTAAAGCCATTGACTGCAACTGTTCACATTCAGGATTCAAGTATTAAGCACTTGTGGTTTTCTCCATTAATATTCAAATGATTCTATTCATTCTCCCCTGCATCTTGATTCTCTTCATCCAGGACTTACCACGCATCGAATATTTGCAAAACTTGAAGTAAAAAATATGTGAAGTCCATAGTAAATTTCGCGTCCTAGGCGATGTTTGTGTATCCAGCCTCTTGAATGGACTCGTCCGAGCCGCTTTTAGTGCTTGATGAAACACAAACTATGTCACTAGGTACAGATGGTGTAGTCGAAATTTCGAACCTTGTTTGTAGTACCAAACGAACAGCCTTGTGCGCGGTTAATGTAGTTTTAGACTAGGCTTAGCCTAGCGGGACTGTATAGAGTCAAAGTAAGATTGATTTCATTCATTGGCTCGATGTAATAAATCGGTGGTATATTGCTGCTTGCTTTTGCTGTCATGCAATTTTGGAAATCCTCGATTTTAACCCAGAGAATGCTAAACAAATACATTGACTACAAAAAGAAAAATTGCACATACTGAGGTCGATTTTGTTAATCTGAACAAAAAAGGTATTGTATTAAAAAAAATTGTATTATCACCACTAAGGGAAAAGGTATTTATTAAACGTTGAATCACTGGTAGATATTTAAAATTATGATTTTTTACATACTACTTTGAATTGTATTAGCACGAGAGGATAAAGACTTAATCTGCTAGTTCTAAGTTGGAAGTGCTAACCTGAATTTTGAATACACATAGTTGTTTCATTTATCATAATTTGCCTCTCAAGCAATGGGAACTAGGTAACGTCGCGGCACTTCCGCGGTGCCTGTTTTACATAATAACCAAACTACGTGCTCTACATCAATTCTAAAGGTAAATTTGAACTCTAATGTTAATATTTTAAGGCGACATTTCCTCTAATATGCATATTTTAGATTACTGTACATTCGATCAATTCTCACGTGCAGATTCGAGATATTTGATCGTATTTATTAATAATTTGTATATTGTACATTTAAAATGTACAAATATATCTATTCAATTATATATTGATTTAATTTAAGTATACATATACATACATTTAAATACCTACATTCATATAATATATAGTTTGTGCCATTGAGACATTTTAGTAATCTTTTAAAGGAATGTTAGATGAAAAATGTACAATTTTTTGTGTAAGATTTCCAGTCATGTGGCCGCTGAAATGTTACTCTGTATTTTTATCATAAGTATATATACATGACTGCGTTTTGTAACGCTTAAGCGGAGAGGCTTCTCGTCCTGAATTTTAGGAGACGATTTAATTCTAGTTGGTTTTAACCGACTTCAATAAAGGAGGAGGTACTTAATTTGTAGTGTAAGTTTATTCGCTCTGAAAGTAAGAAAAAAGTTTTTCATTACTTCAAAATCGTGTTACCATATTCTAATACTGAACCAAACTATTACACAATTATGTACTTTTTAAGTGTCAAAGTTATGAGTTATTTATCGTGTAGCTATATTTTACATAATATACCAAAGTAATAATACAATAATCATGTTTGAAGTAGGTATATACAATATTTCATACCTACACGAAAGAAAAAAGTTTTTTCAGGTAAACATAAGTTTATTTAGGATTCAGCGAAGAACGTTACAAAAACTGTAAGACAGATAGTGTCGAAAGGAGCCGATAGGCAAATGCCCGCCCCGAATCATGACCTAATATTGAGCAATTTATCACCGACAAACATTTGTGCCTTACCCATCAATCTTCAGCTTCCTCCGCACTCAACACTCCAACTAATTATTGTCGATCGTGTCTTGACAGTTTGCTTGCGGATTTCAACACTTTTTTACCTTCTCCCTGGAGAATGAGGAAGTAAGGCTATGGTTCAATTTATAAGAGTACTACGTGCGGTCTATAATATAAATAAATAATGATAAAAATAGTTTTTTTTTTAAGCCAAAAACCAATCTGTCTATGCACGCGTATTTTAAATAAAGCGTAAACAGTTTCATATATTTTCAGCCAGTAGTCTTCTCAGTTTAGTAGACCGAAGTAAATATGAATTATTATTTATAATTTTTTTACCGAAGGTATATTAAAAAAAAAAAACAATAATGTAAATGATTAAAAATTAAAACCATTTTTTTTAAACAGACTGTACGCGGATTGGTTTAAAATCCCACGACTAAAGGGCGTATGATTGAAGCACATAGACAAAGTTTAATTTTAGTAAATTAATAATAATAAAAATAGTCGTAGTAGTAGTTGTAATAATAGATAAAAATAGTATAATTCAGCCATTTCACAATAATAAATTGAACATTTAATACTTAAAAAATATACACTAGTAAAAAAATTACAAACACAGATTTCTTTATTAATAATAAGTATTTAAGTGTTAATCGTGAAAGTGAAAAATTTGGGTTAAAATCTACATATGAAAAGAATGATGAATCAATTTTAATTAGTACATCTGGAGCGGTAGGTAGTAGCTGGTATATTATTATTAGTAGTATTAGTAATATAATTTATACGTTAGTATTATAGGGAAGCTGATTAGAAATAACATGTCAATTCAATTCTTTGTTTTGATGGCTTTTAGTAGTGCCATATGAGCACAGATTGAAATAATATGTCAAGCCACACGAACTTCATTTTGAGAAAATGGCGTCTAAAGATGTCAAACCTATTCTTAAGAAATTTGTTCGAAGATGTATATACATATATAGATGTATATATATATAGGTTCTTTTTTCATAAACGTATAATTAATTAAAAGCAGATCAATATGATAAAAAGTATTATCTAATAATAAGTTTTTTTTTAATATATTCAATTATACATATTGCAAAATATTTTCCAAACTTCAATATTCGAAACATAAATTAAGTTTTTTTTTCCGTACTTAATTACTTTGGACGACTTGAAATTTTTTGAATAATGTTACATAAGCAACGTATAATCATCAATATCTCCGAATTCGACTTTTTGCGGGTTGACACGTTATTACTTATTAGCATCCATATACAAATTTCGTACATCATATAATATACCTAAATAATTCAGTTTAGTCGACAAAAACCTTTTAATTCCAATCCAGATTCAATCAATGATAAATGGTGTATTTCAGACCCATATCTGAATTTGATCAGATTGAACGTTATTAATCATCGGTCAGTGTAACAAAATTACTGTAAAAACAGTGTACTGATAATGTTATGAGCTAACCTGGACTTGTATTAGACAGATTTTAAAATAAAAATGACCTACGAATTTACTTTTCATCTCTACTTCTATACTAATTTTAGAAAGAAGTAAAGTTTGCTTATAAGTTTTTATATTATTCTTAGAAAGTAGTCCGATTAAATTTTTTTTTACTAAAGATTCGGGAAGGTTACAGGTTGACGTAGCTATCACGCTATGCCTCTTAGGAGCGTAGTAGTAACTACAAACGCGAGTTAAACCGCAAAAGAAATCTAGTAGACAATATTTTACGTATGTGTGCGTCTTATTTTAAAACAAAATATACATCAACGCGAGCGTTGCTGCAAACAGAAGCTAGAAAATGAAAAAGACATAAATTTTTTTTTTTGTCTTCAAATTGTAATGAAAATTGTATGGTATATTTATGAAGCTTTATTTTGTAAAAACAGCACCGCTTAAAATGGCTGATAAAACTCGTTATTACTACAACAGAAAAAAAATTGTGATCAAAATCGCTAACAGTAGAATGCATTGAAGTTATGCAATGACACTTTATTACATTTCTCTTTTACCAAGTAGATAAGAGAACAAATTGTAGCATGGAATTTCACATCGCACGAATCGCATCACTCACATAATTTCAATGCTCAATTTCATTTGCAGAAAGGTTTATTCGTTATTGAGATGAAATTATTTAACAACGGGAAACTTAATTAATCGTTTGCTTGTTTAATTACTTTATACTAAAATATATTTAATATATTAAGACTGAATTAAATTTTTAAGGTTGATCGCTTTTGTGTATCAAAAAATGACTATGAAATTTACATTTCAAATACATTGCTTGTATCTATACAAATATATAAACAATGCTAAAGCATGTATTATTGTATGCGTTGGTCTTGGAGCTAATTTTAGAAACGAACTACTCGTCTAAGTTCTTTTTGGGTTATATAACTCTTTTACGGATAAGAGTTGTCGGTGTACAACATAAGAGTGAGTACCAATACAAAAGAAGAACACGTAAAAAAGGCAATTCTAATCGATTTTCCTGTTACACATTATACCTATAATTATTTTTCACCCACTCATTGGTCAAAATTCGGTTGTGTATTTCCTATTTATAAAAAAAACTATTTCCACATGTTTTTATTCAGAGCACTAAAGTTCGTTAATACCTTACTACACCTACAAAAAAATTACGTAAAGGAGAATAAGGTACTGAACTATTTAGTTTTTGATTATTTACATTATATAATGCATATAGTATGATATTTATTATTATATTCTATGATCACCCACGATGAAATATAAATTAAGCTTACACAGTATATAAAGTAAACCTTCAATTAATTATAAGCAAATTTAAATTGTTAATTAAGTAACGATAGACAATTTTTAGTGGACGTAAATATAAATTGACCGAAGTAATTAGCCAATTTGAACAGTGATTCAATTTATTGGCAATTAATTTAAATTGATTGAAAATTTAGACAGTTTATGATTAATGTACAGGTTCGCATTAATTATAAACTCGCTAATAAAATCGTAATTTTGGTAAATTAATAGAAATTTTTAATACAAAATTTAATTTTTTTGTTAGACTTACAAGTTTATCTAAAAAATTTAATTACATACATTTTATTATATTACGAATTTTCTTAATCTTTTTTTTCTTACTTTATCAATACATCTATTAAAAAATTTGATAACGTATTGTTATTAAAAATGTTAAAGTATTATTTACTCTAAGGAAAAATATTCTATAAAAATAATAACAAACAAAGAAAATGTTCAAAAGTGACAAAATTCACATTCGCGCAGATAATAAAATACGCGATAAGACAGTTTAAGCTTTAAGTGCTCGCCCATAACACCGCCCGTTAGTTGAAATGAACCGTTTGTGTTAAGCGAGTGCATAGGCAATTTACATAATTGTTTCAATCCTAATTTAAGCTTCAGAAACTATAACGAAGTCAGAAACCACAATCGATCCCTACTACTTGAAAATAATTATTTGATTCCGACAATGCCTAAAACTAATTTAGTATTTATAGTGCAAAATATTTGTTTTGATAATATAGTTCTATTACATATCATTTCTTATTAATTTATAACTTATACATTAATAAAACTATTTGAGTCATTTATTAGTGTCTTATTTTTCTGCTAATTTTGCCTTTTAATAAACACCATTTCTAAAACGCGATTTACAAGATTATTTCTATCTTTTGTTAAAGCAATATTACATTTTTTGATCTGGCTTACTTTTTAATATCGTAACGAATTCAGTCGGTACTGACCAAAAAGCGCTTTAAACGTTGCATGAATTTGCTCCTTTTGATTTTTCGTTCCTATTGAACGGAATACGATTCGATGCGAATTTCATGATTTCGATGTTCGACAGTTCATTTCAATTGTTCTAACCAAAGGGCAAACAGACAGGTGTCACTGGCTTCGCATGTACTGGGAATAAAAATAGTGGATTCGCCCGCTATTCCCACAGAACGCTGTGTCGGCATCGGCACTTACAGGCGCAAATAAAAATTGAAAAATCTGAGCGTCACAAATCCCCTGAGGGTCGGTCCTCGCACGTTTCACGCTCCGCCCTGTCTCCCTTCAAATCTCGAAACAATGAACATTATTTACTTTACACGTTAAAGAAAATGCGATTCATGCAGTACGTTTACACGTATAGAAAAAGATATCATTAAATACCTTTTCATCCCACGAATTTTATTTTACTTCAATACTGACTGATATTGGCTAAAAGGCGAAAATCTTCTAAAGTAACGTGGACAGCTTTTACGGAGTACGGACTCATACTGCAAACATTACTAACATTCAACAAGAAGTCTAGTTTATTCTAATAAACATAGCAAGTATATACGTGTAAACAAAGTTATAGCGTCGTCTATTTCAATATTCTTGGGCACGTAGTATGTACTCCTCATTTGCGTCCACCATACATTTTGCTTTACGTTGCACACAAATTAGTTTAGTGTACGCAAAATCAAGACTAATGGAAGAGAAAACAGGAACTATATTAGAGTGGCTAATGTTATACTGACCTGTTTATTTTGCACCCTATGTCGTTTCTGGTAGTACATTCTGTTTACTATTATTCCTCTCGGAAAATTGTTTGTTTTTTTATTACCAACGAAGTAAGACACTTTTTGCAGGGAGTAAATTAACTTTTGTCTTAATTTGGGAAAACGTAAAAACTAAATAAGTGAACAATGCGAAAATGAAACAAACTTTTACTCTTGAAATACTGGCAAGTTTTAAACCACATAATTATGTACTTATGTTAGAGTTCGAAAACACATATATTTGACTTATTTTTCAATCAGAACTAGAACTTACAAATTACACAATTTGTACTGTATATAACAATTTGTATTAAGCAATATTTCGGCAAGTATGTAAATATGGGTTTGACATTTCATTTCATTCCTGAAGTAACAAAACAAACAAATAATAAATGTATACACACATAAAGTTAATATCAAGCGACATAGTTGTAAATAAGTAACTTTGTCAATAGTAAATTTCAAATTTACTTACATCGTAAACAGACCCCGCGATACTGCGCCCGCGATCACGATAAAGAATCGGGTCAGTGACCTCATCACTTTCCGCCATTTTGCGAAGTGGATAGCTGCTATCGCGATCTTGGAGCAATTGTGCCACTTCTGTCTTACCGAACCCGGCAGTAAATCCTCTGGTTCTTCTAAGATTAAGGAGTCACACGAGTGCTAGTACTCGACCCACTAATATGTCTAATACAGGGAGTATGGCTCTCGAAATAATGTACGCGTATCGAGTCACGCTGTTGTGTGCTTATTTTTTACTTTAAATTCCATAATAGCAAAATTTTTATTAAAAATGTATATCCTAAGAGGTTTCGCACATGTGGCTTATTTTATTTTTTTATTTTGAAGCTGAAATTTCAGAAATGGTTACCGGTACGCGTGGTGCAAATTGATGCATCCATTTACAGCTTTCACTACATTTTGTGAAGAGATTTACACTCACTATTACATTACTGTTGCAGATGAAAATTTCTGATTTTATATTATTACTGGTACTTTTTAACCTCCAACCGAAAAGTCAAGTGTTGTAAATTTGACATATACTTATATCTGTCTGTAAAATGAACAATGAATAGATTATTGGGTCTTTTAAAATTTTCCAATGTATATTATTTACATTAAAAGTATAATACATTTAATTATTGAATCACTTAAGTATAGTACTCGTAACAAGCATCGCTCAGTATATTTTTTTCCGCAAAATTGAATTTTCTCAACTACCTAAATATACTTGTATAGTCAAACATTATCTATATAAATATAAGTAAAATTAAAATAAAGTAAAAGTATAGTCTAAATTTATAAACAATAAATACATAATAATGTATTTATCATTATAGTTTTTCAATAATCCAAGTGCTAAGTTCTACTGTTGCTAAGAGTACGTTCCGACAATGCTCGAGGACAAAAAAATTTTGAAACTACATTTAAATATTATAAAATTTAAAAGTCATTATAAATGCAAAATTCGGTTAATCCATTCATCGTGAGTTGCCTCTCGTATTGAGAGCAAACTACGTAATGTCGGTTACGAGGCTTTCCATTTACATGAATGATTATTCAAGCCTAGTTTGCAAGCTATTTTAGTCATTTATATTTGGTCACAAAGCTCATTATTGTATGATGGAATTGAATTGGTCAAAGTTTATCACTGGAGACCGCATGGAAGGCATTGTTCGGCCCGTTGGCCTATGTTAACTCGCCTCGTCCGCGTCAAGCAGATGCAGTAGTATTTTGAGTACAAACATTTGAAATTTCTATCATATAAAATGTATGTTTGTTTTATGCAGAACATTTTGATTTCATTTATATAAATGTACTAGGTTCAGACGTGTTTGAATTCACTATTTTTTGATTGTTTGAAGTTATAATTTCTGGTCGAGTCCAATGTAGTAGAAGTAGTAGCGTGGCGTTTTGTTTTGCCTTCCTGAATACGCTGTTTGGATATCTATAATAGCAATAATTAAAAAAAAAAAAGAAAAACAAAAAACAGAAAAAGAGACCTAGTTATATAAAAGTGCCGCAAATAAAACATGTTACATTCTGACAGTTAACTTCTGGTTGCTAATTGTGTTAATCTACTGCTATCAAAACATGCCGCATTATGACATTATGACAATTAATTGCTAATTAGTACAATGATCAAAAATCAAATGTCAGAATGTAGTGTTTTATAATAAAAATAATTGAACACAATTGCAATTCTGATTTTTTCATTAAAACGCCTATTTGAACTGTCAAAATGTGACATATGTGTTTTAAATAATATTTTAACACAATTAGCCCTCTGCTCTAGATATTAAAAACGAAATTTTTAGTTTTATTTTTAAATAAGATAAATAGTTAGTCTAATTAATATGTTCTTTTGATATTTAATGATGCTTGTTGTTCCTCGAAATAATATCAATAAGGCAAACGTAACTAGTAGTAAAAATCCTCCAAGAAACAAATAACATTAAACAAAAATATCCTTCCTTGAAAAATTCAGCAAGACCAACGAATTAAGAAATATAAAGTTCTAAATGCACATTCTATGTTATCGTCGTACTAATTTAAAAAGAATAAATGTATTGCCCCACAAAACGCTGCGGGCAGCCCACCCACTGCGCTGAGCTCCTACTCGCATCTCAGCTTTTATAACTTTGAATCATTACATAAATCTTAACAATGTACAGGGTTGCTTGTCTAAAAATACAAGATAGCGTTTATTAACCCATCGATGTTTTCCTTAATGTTGTAACATCAAGTCTTTTTTAGAAATTATTATGCTATTTCATAAAAAGAAATGTAGAATGATTTCCCTAAAAGATAAATTAATATATCTGCATTGCATAGTTACTAGTTTTTAACCGAGTTCCAAAAAGATCTAGGTTCTTTATTGGTTGGTGACTTTTTCGGTTTTTTAATATGTGCCTATGATTAAATAATTAGTAAAACGGCTGGACCTATTTCGTTAATTCTAATTAACTAATAACACAATTATTAATATATTTTTACTTCTTCGCGCGATGTTCTTTTGTTTTACATGTTTATAAATACCATTGTATACTATTGTCGTATTAATTTAAAAATAATAAATGTATCGCCCCACAAAACGCTGCAAAATTACTTGTTTGTTCCCTACGAAGGTTTAAAAGAAAAGCGTTACGTAAACCGAAAATTGGGAGTAATCTAAATTAATATTGTCACAAATACACACACAGCACATGATTATATATAAATACTTATTATAATATTTTAATCTAGATATGCACCTAGATAGGAGGGTTTTTTCGCGGAGCTATCGTAACGTGATACGTTTAAAATAATATATTAAGAAGCATTTTAAGTTAATATTGGGTTTTGTAATTCTGCTACCTCTGTCTATCACGTTCCACTTCCGATCTTTGCAACTTAAAAACTATTAAAAAAAATAGTAGTGTTTAAGAAGCATAACTATTTGGTATATTAACTCGAACTAGCATATTCTATGAAACTATGTCCCTCTATTAAATCTTATATCGATCGTAGTACAAAACCGTTCTATTGAATGATCTGTTTTTGACACAACATTGTTGTTCAACTAGGCTTACAAAGGTGCTTTAATGCTCGAATAGCAAATAAATTATAATTACCGAAACAATGTATTTATTAAGTAAAAATAAAAACCTTTTTTAATGTATCAAAACCTGTAAAGTTAAAATCTATCTTTTCGTATAAAATTACAGAATTTTATTATGTATTTAATAAACATAAGTTGTAAAGGCTTAAAACAATACTAATAAAAATCTTGCAATATTATCATTTTTATACTCATGTATATACTCATGTATAAAAAGGTATGTAAAATAATATTTTACTAATAATAATATTGTAATAAATAACGATATAAAGCAAAATGTCTAGACTTGAACATAAATACAAGATTAATTTTTAAGTATTTGCCTATTGAGCTAATAATATATATACATATATAATAGTATCTACAATTTATTACATTACTCATTTCTTATTTAATCATCTTTCATTGCTAACAGACTATTTTATCATTTGTTTAGTTATTGACTCGCTGACATATCTCAAGCAATTCCCTTTTTGTAGGGGCCTATCAAAATCGCAGACCCTATTAGTGAAATTGCTGTGTCCGTCCTTCCAAAGAATTTCTTCTTCACTATCAGACATATTGAGCTCAAAGATACTTATGTCTATAAAACAGACGGATAAAATTGAGCGAAATGGAATTCTGTTTCTTATTTCATATATTCTTTTATATAAACTTTGTTCCTTGATATAAAGGAAATATATATAAAAATATTAATACATTACATTAATACATATATTTAATTGATTAGGAAATCAATTCTTACAGTATTCGTATTTTTTTAATGATACTCTACAATAAAAAAAATCAATAATATTAAATTTTATTATGAAAAAAAAAACAATTATTAAAAAGAAAAATACTTCAATAAATCAAAGATAACATATTCAATAGCGTGAAAATTTTAACGGTTTGGCGGATAAAATAAAATAAACGTAATAAAGTGGCACATAAAAAGTCGTTTTTGGCACGAGCCGGTATGAAATCAATCTACAGTCCGATGCCATCCCCGCTACGGATGTAGTCGATGTTAAGCATTTAATTCTCATTACATCGCAGCAGGGCCCGAAATGAATGTGCCAAAAATACCCCAACTATATCTTGGCGCCGGCATTTCCGAGGGTAAAATTTCTAGATTTAGGAGTTTCCGCTCAACGCCGCGTGCAACTGAAATCGACGGAACTACCAATCTTACCGGAAATCAGCGCGCGCTGGTAACACCGAGGAAATTTTGTTTATTCTGAATGGGAAGCTGAATGTGAGACAATATTGAGACATTTTTACGTTTATAGAAATTCTTTCTCTTTTATTGGTACAGTATTTTATATGAAGTGAAATTTAAAATAAAAATTGTGAAATATAATGAGATTTAAAAATTCCCAGTAACAGAGTTATTTCAATGCAAAAGCATGGGGAACCCAGTGTAATTTTTTTAATAGCAGAGGTTTCTCAAATATCTAAGTCACACTTACCAGATTTCACTGTAATCATTTTCATAGAAAAATACGAGTATAACCAATTTTAACAAAACTATTGTTATACCTATAAATAGACAAACGATTTTAGCAATCGCGAGTCATTTGCTGTTATTAATTGTAGCTTTCCTTTGTTCATTGAAGATATTCATCAGATATTATACACTAAAACTTCCTTTGAAAAATATTCATTTAAATAGAGAAAACTTCGTCGAAATCGGTACACATAAATGTGGGTTAAAAATACTAACAAACATACTTGAATTAATTCTAAACACCAATAGATATAACGTATAAACATCGCTTATTACATTTTAAACTTACATCAAGAAAGTATTTCTCTCAGTTATAATATTACGTAATAAAATTTTT
Organism: Hypolimnas misippus; assembly: GCA_037950945.1. Taxonomy (NCBI): domain Eukaryota; kingdom Metazoa; phylum Arthropoda; class Insecta; order Lepidoptera; family Nymphalidae; genus Hypolimnas; species Hypolimnas misippus. The sequence continues at coordinate 8,065,154 of JBBEEQ010000019.1, forward strand.
TATTTCAATAAAAATACCAAAATTTCCTACGTATTCACAAATAAAGTACTTTTGTTTAATAAGTAAAGCAAGGCGCCTGACATGCCATCCATCAGGCTCTCAAGGCCTATGACAAGAAAGCTTGCCTCGCTCATGAATATTTATCGCGCTGTTTATTCCCGAAACCGATTCTACAAAAAAGCCCTGGTACAGACGTTCAACTCTTTCGAATTTTTGCTAACCGACTTATTAAAAATTCAAAGCGTTTTTCTGCCTATCCTATTACGAACCCTATTTATTTTGAAGACCTTGACCTATATATTTGTCAAACATTGGAACAAATGTAATCGTCGAACAATATCTAAGAGTCTTATTGAAACATTCACAAAACCACTCGAACAAATAAAAAAAAGTAAAAAGTATAAATTTTAACAAAAACGATAACGGTGTTATTGTTTAGACGACCGACGTCTTTGTTTTGTCCAAGTTCTTTGATCAATCATGACAAATTGTGTTTTGTTTTAAGAGCACCCCTAGCGTAGTTTGACAGTTGTTTACTGAAACTTTTCTTCTGTCGAAACAGAGGACAAACTTTGAATTAGTTCCTCCTGATGTTGAATCCATATTTTTATTGTGAGAGAAAATTGTTCTCGAATCGAGTTGGATGCTTTTAATGTTTAAAACAGTACGCCAATTATGTTGGAAATTTACTTTGACAGACTACGAAAGTTAGTCAGTCGTAAATAACGAAGTTATGTATTAATGCGGTCATATATTTATTAAAGTGTATTATATTTTCTACGAGAACTCGATTCACTTTACGTTTTAAACTTAGTGATAGAAGTTTATTAATATAACTTTGGTTTAGATTTTATAATTACGAATAAATTTTGATATTCATTTAGATGATTTAAAAATTTATGGTTTAAATTCAAAAGGGGAAGAGAGTATTTCAGAAATAAATGTTTTAAAAAACATCCAGCTTAGGATAGCAGTTTTTACGCGTCATATTTACCGATTATGAATCAATTTTATGATTATTTTTCTATTTAAATAGTCAGGGTAATCCCATTTACATTTGATTAAGATCTGATGGAATGCATTCGAGCTGGGAAATTGAAATACAGTAAATCGTTTAATAATATTGTAGCAGAGTTCACATTTCACCTGGGTTCAATTAAAATTAAATAATTATTTACATAATTTTCAATTGAAAATAAAAGTTTTTTTTCTTCTTATTAAACATTGTACATATACCGTTTTAAAAAAATATGCAGACAGACGAATATAGTACGTATAAATACAACTTATGTTTATATTTCAAAACGATACGACTACCCACAAAGGGTCTTTACTTAGGATTATAAATTATATACTAATGAGAAATACGGGTTATAGACTTCTTTTTCACTTTAATTTGCTTAACAAAAAAATATACCAACCACGAGTAGGTAAACAATATATTAATAATTCTTTTTCACTAAAACGTAATTGTATTAGGAGAATCGTTTTACGTAAATGTAATTTTGGAACTTATACCTACATATAATATTTTTTTTATAAATTATTTATTTTATAATAATATACCATTTAACGTCAAACAAATACCACAATAGTTGTAAAATATCTGCAAACACACACCAATATAACCATTTTATTATAATACGTATCCTTCGCTTTCAAAGATATTTCACGGCGGCTTCCAAGAGCGGGGAATGCCTTAGAGGCCGCAGAAAATATGGCAAGCAATAAAAATGTCAAGTCAGGTCATCAGAATGGAAAGCCCGAGGCGTTTTGTCGCCAGATGTGCCACTGAATCAATGAAAAACCGCTTCTTCGTGCCCCACATCGATACGTCAAGATGGCGATACTCGAAAACTAACGCGAACTACGCAACTATAATAATGGCCCGTGTATTGTTTGCTGACGGGACTATTTCTGATTCGCGCACCTGCTAACTCTAAAATATGGCTCTTTGAATATTATTGCTGGCACGAACATCGCGTTGGATTAAAGGAAAAAATATGAACGCACAATTCGTGCATTATTTGTTATTGCGCATGAATAACAAGCCTTTGTTTCCATATATGTATGTGGCTAAAATATTACTCTATCCCTTTATAGAGTTCAAATAACATAGGTTATTAATAATGAAGTCAAATTAAAAGACTGAATGAAGTTGTTAATCTTTTTTGTTAAGAAAAACACCCACTTTTTTAATTATATCAGTTTTCTTTGTTTTTTTTTCTAACTTAATTTTATACCCTACTAAAACAAATACATGTTAAAATAATAATATATCAAATAACTACATTTTAGATATATTCATATTATTTACCTCACATTTTAATCGGTGTTATAATAATCGTTTCCCTACCTTTGAAATTCATATAACCGTCAATTTAATTTTTGTATGTACATACATTAAGATAGATCATATGAATTAAATTTATAATGTGATATGTTTTCATACACAAGGATATGTTCCTTTATATTATTCAAACAGTCCTTCAAGAATAATAAGTTTAGAGCAGTTTCCATGTCGGAAGCGGTATTACGCTGAACATTAGCTTCTGTGATAAGGCACCAACACAAATTGGTGCAAGCACGCAAGCCGATTGCGAACATTAAAACTCTATAAACTTATTTTGACTTTGATCCTGTGTGTTCTGGCCTTTATAATTAACGGCCTTTGTTCCTGTTTTCCGCTCAATCAGTGTGCGATTCATTAGCGACAAATATTTGAATACCCGCGCTTTTCACAGCCCGACTGTTTTTTTTCCTCAAATGAACATGAAAAATTTTACCCTCCGGATAATATGTAGTGCTCTGATGCTTTTGGAAGCTTTGATACGTTAATATAGGAATTGTATATATCTATATTTACTTAACACTATAAATATTTTTTTTGAAATAAAACCCGACTTTATACATCGTTTAAATTTTTGTAAGTATTTTACGTACCCAATGTCACTCATGTCTAAATCAAATAACATTTATCAAAATCGATTAATCTATTGAAAAGTAACGAACTGGAATAGGAACATACATACTATGTTAAAAACATAACTCTCCTTTTGGGGTTCGCTAAACGAGTTAAAATGTTAAAAATATTATATATTACTTGAAAATAGCTTCATTGAAAATACGTAACTTAGGTAACACAAAGTTTGAAAATAGGACCAATAATACTCTAACGTAATAAAAACTTCGGTATTGGAACATAAAAAGCAAAGTTGAGAGATCGATCAAACATCCCTAACATGTAAATTGACGCAAGCGTGCCAAAGGAAGCTGTAAGTCACCGCCCTTCAACGCTTCGGTAATAAATTAAAGAGGGTATCTATTGAACATTGATCTACAATCGAGATTGCAACGAAAGATTGCATACTTTTGTTAGTTCCCGACGTACATAAATTGCTATCTCATTCCGTTTGTACGAGTGGAAAATTGACTTTAATGATGTATGATTTTCAACAGAAGTTTCTCATACTTAAATACTTTTAGATTGGTTTTGTACCTATATTTTTATCAAATTCATTTCAGTAAATGTTGTCACATGTTAGAATCATTTGTGTATTAACTAGTTTGCTCTAAATATATTTGGTAGCTGATAAACATTACTGTGTAAAACCACACGGACTTTATTTTGATAAAATGGCGTCTAAAGATGTCACACTTATTCTTAACAATTTTGTTTGAAAATGTATATATCCATATACTCTTTAATAAAAACTTATAATTAAAAGCAGATTAGTATAATATAAAGTTTTATCTAATAATAAGCCTTTTTGTGGGTTGAAACCTTATTGCTTATCAGCATCAAATTATAATCTGTCCTTAAATAGGAGGAGGTTCTCAATTCATTGTGTATGTTTTAAGATTTTTTTCATGTTTATAATATTAGCTCTCCGCCATTTTTTAACCGATTTTAAACATTATTTATTATTATTTTTTTTTATTTAAAAGGATATATTTTCAAATTGTTCACATTCTATTTTCATGGAATTTGTATATTGGGTTTTTAACTCAAAATAGTCATCCAAGTACGCATTTACTACCTATAAATTGGCCATTATTACTTGGATGCTGATAAGCAATAATGTGTCAACCCACAAAAAGTCAAATTTGTAGATATTGATGTATTTTGATACTACGTTACCTATTTAACATTATTAAAAAAAAAAATCAAGTCATCTAAACTAAATAAGTATGGAAAAAGTTTCTTAACTCAATGTTTCAAATTTCAGATGCGTTCCATATTTTGCAATTTATAAAATAATATCAAATATTTATAAACTTATTATTAGATAACATATTAAATAAACCTATCTACTTTTGATTAATTATACATTTTATCAAAATAGAAAAGAAAAAATGAATATATACGACTTCAAACAAATTTATTAAGAATGGGTTCTCATCTTTAGTCAAGTCCGTGTGGCTTGACACATTATTGCTAATCAGCGTCCACTTATTGTTAGTCATGATAAAGTCAGATAAATCTAATACCTGCATACGTTTATCATCATGAAATTTGTTAAAGTATTGCCTACGTTTTCTGTGGAAATACAGTGCGAAACTGATAATTAACATTTATTTTAGTTATCGTTAATCTAGTATAATCATTACAATTTTTACTTAAAACTCATCTAGTAGACGTTAACAGTTTGTATGTCACCCTGGTTTTATATTATTTTATTTATTATATTTGACAGACGCGTTGGCGCAATGGTCACTGCAACTGACTAAAGCGCTAACGGTCGCGGGTTCGATCCCTCACACGGCAAACGTGTGTATTGGCCATACAGATGTTTGTCGTGGTCTGGGTGTTTGTGTTAGTGTTGTGAGTGTTTCCGGACCCCCGACACAAGGTCATGAGGTCTTAATGGGGGCCGTTGAGTGTGATGCGTAATTTATTTATTTATATAAAAAAAAAATAACTTGTTAAGAATAAAAACAGTTTAACTATTTTAAAAATCAATACCTAGTTACCGTACATACATTACAATTACAGTATATATTTTGATAATTTAATATAAAAATAAACTTGTAATTTTCAATAAATAATTTTTGATAGCTTCGCATTAGATAAAATAATTCGTAGCTATATTAAAAATGTATTGCTAATAACTCTTTTAGAGACTCATATTTTCCGAAGTCTGTTAAGACGTAGTGTTACCTCAGCATTAAGTAGGTGTTCTCGTTGCTGAAATGAGAGTTAATGTAGAAGCATAATATTCTTAAGCGCTCAGGCTAGCGCTTCAGCTGCCTAACTTCATTTGAGATTATCTTTATTACGCTTCTTAAAATATCGTAATGAAAAGATTTTGACTAATCTTAGTTAGTTACATATTAAACTATTATTTCTTGTTTACCTATTTTCTCAGTTTTCATGCACATATCTACATGCAATAGAATGTAGATATTGTTATATACAATTTAGGTACTTATGTACGTGAAGAAAGTAGGTACTACTTATTGACTAATATACTCAGTCTTCACGAAAAATTCGGAAGGATAAAACAAACAGGCTTAGGTAGATGTACCTTTGATATGTAGGGATCAGCTAAGAATAGTTCTCGAAAACCAACACCAGAGAAAGGTCACGAAGGTCCAATATTTAATCCGTACGATATCGCACGTGTAGCGTGTCGAGTTTTATAACACATTTGTAACAACAGTACTATAAGAATACAATCTAATGTTAAAAAAATATATATATATATTTTAAACTTTCGCGATTTATACTATTCATATTTAATACAAGGGAGTTATCACGATAACTAATGGTAGTAATACCTTTTTTGTCGTCGAATGCAACTTCGTCGAAACGTCGGGCAATTGAAAAAGTCTCATTTCTATTAGTCATCGCGATAAGACCAGTTATGTTAAATATGAAAAACATTTTTTGTGTATTCGTTTGTTTGTATCTTATGTGTTGCATTATTGTTTTTATATTATTTTATGCTGCATTATATTATTTAAGCTTTTTTTTCAATATTTTTCAACTTATTTTTACACTTTGCGAGAAGGTTATAGATATAATATAATAAAGCATTTTTAGTAGGTAGCGGGCGTGTCGTAAGGGCACTATAAAAATAAGATTTAGACGGTTGTCCGACCTCACAAAAATTAGTTAATTTTTTAAAGACCTTTACAAAACATTATGCTTCCCCGAAGTAGGGCTATTAATTATTGAGGACTTCTCGTTTGCAATCATATCGAAATAGTCGAATCGCAACCCGTGAAATACTTGTTATTGAGCAGTTCCGGTGGTCACTTGTTGTCTTTATGATCAGTTCCAGTTCACCAAATGTTGTTTTTCGAGGGCAAATGCATGAGTTAATTTACAAAATACCAAAATAAGTGAGCCTAGAGGGATATAGCCTTTTTGAAGTCCCTCGATATCTTCACATCAGAATAATGACCATGGAACCAACTATCACATTAAACAAAAAAAAAAATTCAAAATCGGTCCAAAATCGGCAGTGTCCGGTGAACATACACACAAAATATAAAACGTTTGTAAATATTAAAAACTTACTATAAGACCCGTCCATAATTAAGAAACGGTTGATTCATAAAACCTTGTTTTATAACAGCTGTTTGTAGTAACTTAGTTTTGTAATTACAATTAATATAGGCACAAAGAACGAAACGTCAATATCATAAAGTTACAAACAATAAAACGTTTATTGTTCCCTAAAAAAAAAACTTAAGCTATTCCTCAATTTACGGCTATAAAACAGTAAAAAAGTTTGCGAAATATTGGCCACCTAGCGGGCGTCGACAATGTCAATTGCCTACCATTTATTTCTTACGATGTAATAAAGTTGCTGCGTAAGATTATCTTACTATTTTTTTGTTTTCTTTCCCTTTATTCACCTAGTTCAATCGGGGCGGTAAAAGGATTTACATTGCTAGAATGTATTTCATTACATATCATAGGTATATACTATATACTTAAAATGAAGACATAAAATGCTATATGAGGATAAGTATATTAGAAGTCGTTTTGATATCATTTACAATTTACATACAACTGGTATATAGCTAGCTTATTATATTTTTAATTCTATCACATTTTAAATATTTAAATAACTCATATTAATTTTTGTGAATTTTAATATGTATCTATAATTTCAAACCATTTTCACACAAAAAACATTATAACTAGCCTCTAAATGTCCAACTACTGACCAAAGGTCTCCTGTCTTCTTAAAGTGAACTTAATGCACCACGCTGTCTAACTGCGAGGTTGACAGATATAGATGCGTATACAGAATTTCTTCCGACACGAGCAGGTAACCTCATGATTTTTTCCATCACCGCCGTGAAAACACAGTGACGCTAACCGGGATTTAAATTTGCGATCATCGGTTGAGATTTATGTTTTCTAACAGCTTCCCCGACTCAACACGTACGTACAAATTACTAGAGAATTTTTCTCAATATATTTTTTCCATCCTCTTAATAATCGTCGATACCAAAAGAGGAGTGTGTTAGACGTGTGTATCCATCTGTGTATCTTTGTGTCTGTCTGTAGCATCGTAGAAACAATTTTGATGCGGTATTTCTTGCTTAAAATTTAATGTAATTGAGATAGCTATAATTTATGAAGATCTATCGGTGTTTAAAAAACCACATAGCACTTTTCTAGATGTTGAAAGAATCAATTTATTTCAGTGTAAATGACTCGCTTACTATGCCGTGAATGATATTAAAATATCATAGTTATAAAAAAACTAAAATACTATGATGATGATAGACATTATCTCAGTCAGTGGGATACACAACTCCTCGCCAATTTATAGCACAAGTATCGTATTGGGTTGAAAAAAAATTGTTGTTTTTTTTAAAGCAATTTTATACTGTTATTTAGTTTCTTAGATATAACCGTATATAACTAACAAACTCCTTCGATTTATACGAGTATATAAGTACAGAAACGGTGTTATAAGTGAATGTTAGTTCATGCATAGTTCAAATATTCAGATCTACATTACTCCGGTTGTTTCGAGTTTCTAACAACGGATATTGAAGATTGATGAAATTCAGTTTTGAATTTATTCTACTACGATTTCAAATATTTATCTACTTGCAATAAATTATTACTTTTGCTATTTACCACCGATTTGTAAATGATATATCAATCATTTAGAAATATAAAATAAATGAATTAAAAATGTTTTCGGCACCTTGCCTCACTGTGATATCGAAAGTTACTTAGGCTTAATATAGTTAATTTTAATTTCATCTTTTTATAGAATGAATTGTTTATATTATCTTGGTGTATTGTTTCACACAAATAGAATTATGAAATAACAGTGAAATACTGAGCAGAATACCTTTCAGGTTCATTGCGAGACTTTACGCGAATGGGTTTCGGTTTACAAAATGATGAAGTACGTGTACTAGAATAGAATTTTTTTTACTAGTACCTGACAGATAAACTAGAGGGTCGCTTCAAATTAAGGGATCACCGCTGCCCATAAAAATTTGCAGTACCAGAGGATCTATAAACGCGTAGCCGGGTAAAAAAGAATAAAAGAAGTTAGAGTTGGACTTCCGGCTCTCTTACCGGCCATAACAAAACACAACTACACTAGGTAATACTCATAAATTTGCTTTGAAAGTACGTATTTTTCAGTTCAAATCAGCCAATTATCGAGTTACAGACAGTGAGCTACACTCTGTCACAATAAAAAAACATTATATTATTTTGAGTTTTTAAATCATTAAGGCTTTACCTATTCGCAGTATTTGGAAAAGATACCTAAGATATGCATATCAGCCAATGAGCAGTAGAGCATTATGGCTTATTAAGCACTATAGCATGGTCTTTGCCCAGCCGTGGGAATCGTGGGTTTACTTTGGTTTACATATAATTATAATTTCCGTTTTTAATATCTCAAGGGTGGTGACCTTTTTATTCGAATACAAAGCAATTGTTACTCGTATTTTATTCCCAAGCTTATTCCATTTCTTCTTAAAATATATATTATCAAAAAGTTTCAATTGTGAATAAGTCGACGTCGGAGACAGCAATGTCTCATGTCTAAAGTTTAATCTTAAGATATTTTTCTAACAGTGACGGACCGCTGACGTAGACTTCAATATTTATAGACAGTTCCCGGGAGAAATCCGAACGATAGGGCTTGAGGCGTGTCCTCGTTTATCTCAGCAATCAAACAAGACACGATAATGATGTTACTTATTTGATGTTACAACAAATTCGACTTCAAATTCTAAAGATATCTTATTTGAAAAGTAATTATATGTGTCTTTTTGTATGTGTGAGTGTGTATGTGTATGTTTGTGTGTATGTAAATGTTTGAAAAAAATAATAATAATGAGTTTTATTTTAAATTCACAGAACTCCGTCACCGTAACCGATTTTGAAAATCACATATTGTTTTTTTTTGTTTGAAAGGATATGTTTTCAATCCCATTCATTTTTCATCAAAAAACTTGTTTGCTTTTTAAACACAAATAACTAAGTATTTTGCTGTTGAAGTCGATTCATTTTTTAATGTCTTGGTTATTCAGTTTCACGAACGACTTTCATTGTGAATAAAATAATATAGGCGACGTAACGGGTGAGCGCTAGTTTTAAATTTTAAACAACCTAGCTCTCAGGTCACTGGATATTAGTGTCAAGCTTCCCATTATGAAGGCACGCTAACCTTAAATGTTACTTTTGTATAATCTTTCAGCTTTTTATTTCTTTAAAAAATATTTTTTTATGAATTAGCTTTCCGCTGGGATAATTAATATTTGTTATATAAGCATTTTCCATGTATTTCACTTTTACGCTATTTTCTAAATAAATAAACTTCTTTTTATAGTCGAGGTTACGGTTTCTATTTAATAGTAAATAGTTTGGAATGAAAATATTTTTTCTTACTTAATATATATATTTAATTCTACTTAAATCATTATTTACTATTATATAAAGCGAGCCAATAATTTAGTATTATAGATTTGGATGTGGGTTTGTTTGTCCTAACCTTAACACTGCGAACGATGGTTGATTAAATCACATAAGGCTAACTATAACTACGAGTATGAGCACAATCAGACTAACTACGAGCTAATGAGCTAAATGTACCTACACATACATAAATGTGTTCTTGTTATATAACCGAAATTTGTAAATATATTTATTTATGAATCTGGTAGAGCTTAACTGTAGCCCACTACAGCACGAATACGAACTGGCTCGATCGGGGCAGTACCTCACTTTCACAAAAAAAAACGACGTGAAGTAGCGGAGTTGCGTGTGGTGAATGTGTCAAAGCCTAACCCCCTCCCCAAGTCTTTACTTCCTATTCCTCTTCATCCCTCATTATTTTTTAACTGGTGACGTATTTGTAGTTCCTCCTGTGCTGCAAAATCCATTCACAATGGGGATCATTTAACATCAGATGACCCGATTTACTCGATTTCTGTATAGTACCTAATTGTATTAATTAGTTCTGATTACTATTCTCATTATTTCGTATAAAAACAACTCGTCCATAACATACATCAATGACTAAACTTGAACAATGTAATTACCGTGTTTTGGTTTTAAATCATCCGAATAATACGATTCCATTTGTATAATCATATAACAAATATGAATTATTATTATATAACGCTCAAAGGGATTGTATAATTTGATTGTCAGTATTATAAATGCATTAATTCACTGCATCGCTGCAATACCGACTCGTTGAAACACTTCATCAAAACTAATTTTTAATTTCCATTTGAAAACTTTTATAATGGATGTATTTTAACGAGTCTACAACTGCCCGAGTGTGAAATGAATTTATGAGCAAAACATTTTATACTGTTGAAATGTTAATTATTTTTTTGGCTCATTCACTAAATTGACCAGTAATTAAGGATATGTGATATCTAAAATCTATCAATGATATAACTACATATATGGATGCCGATAAGCAATATTGTGTCAACGCACAAAACGTCAAATTCGGCGATATTGACCTGTTTGGATCTATTTCATCTATTCAACATTATTCAAATAAATTTCCAGCCATTTAAACTAAAAAAGTACGAAAAAAAGATTCTTAATTAATTGCTTAAAATTACAAGTCGTTCCATATTTTGCAATTTATAAAATAATCTAAAATATTTGAAAAACTTTTTATTAGATAATATATTAAATATACCAATTTGATTTTAATTTATTATACTCTTTATCGAAAAAGAAATATACGTCTTCAAATAAATTTATTAAGAATAGGTTTGACATCTTTAGACGCCATTTTCTCAAAATGAAGTCCGTGTGGCTTGACACAGTATTGCTTATCAGCGTCTTTATAATCACTACATTGCACCTAAATCATAAACTTTAAAGAAGACTGCCAAATATAAACAAATGAATTATTAGTGACATTTGATAGTACCCGTTGGCAAAATGTATTAATGTAAGAAAATATGTATAATATGCTCAATACTGAAAATCCATTAAACTTGTATCCCTCATAACAAATGCTTTTTTTTTAATAAAAAAATAGCGACAAACGAGCAAGCGGGGTCAAAAGATGTTAAGTGATCACCGCCGCCTACGGACAATTGCACCACCAGATAAACTAGCCAGCTTAAAAAGGGGGATGAAAGGGTGTAAGAAGTAAGGAAAGTAATAGGGAAAGGGGGTAGGTTATTCTGTTATAGCTAGTCGGTTATGTAATAATCTTTAAAAACTTTTTATTTTTATAATAATAGCACATATTGCAGTATTTCTATATTAATACCACCTGCATACAGTTATCTACCGTCAAACGGCAATGATTTATAATCTGTATTCCGGTGTGAAGGGTGAGGTTAGCTAGTGTAATTACTGGCATAAGTGACGTAATAGCTAAGGGTTGACTAAGCTATGCGATTGGCTATTGTAATTTTTTACAATGATTATATATTTTAATAAATAATATACACGCCATAAACATTTTAAATATTTCAATCATTTAAAATATAATTCATTTGAATACAAATGTTTAAGGTCAAGCCAATTTGTCTGTAAGTTGGATCCTTAGGCCCGAACTAAATATCTATAAGCTGTAGAACAAAATGAAACTACACAATTTATTTTATACTGTTAAAAGAAATAATTGAACTGTACATATAAAGAACTACTTTAACTTCAATACAAACTTATAAAAACTGTCGAAATAGAAAATGACTTACGTTTTAGTATTTGGGTAAGAAAAATAAAAACACAAAAAGAAATTACGATGAGATAAGTGCTGTTAATATCCATGTACTCAGGCGCGAACATGGAAAATGTTTCCCACTAAGCGTCCTTTAAAAAAGAATACTATTTAAAGCAGCATCAAAGATAAAAGAACCCCTATTTACTTCGCTAAATGTGACAAATGTCGGCTCTTTCGGTTAAAAAGGCAAATAAACATTGATACAAAGTTTATTCTCTTCCGCATCTAGTTATGCCGGACCGCTGTCCGTCAAGCAATATATCATCTTTTCAGCGTTTTATCACGCCACGGGCGAGGGACTTCGGACAATTGCGTAAAATTGTAAATGTACGGAAAGGTATATTATTTTAAAGGGGACTAAATATACCTACACGATTTATTTCGTGTGACATTTTTTACGATAATAATAAACGATACAGTCGTACGTACGTAGTCGATTTTTATTTGAGGAAAATAGGTTAATTGTTTTCATTTTACGCCCTGTCATGAACAATTGTTTATCGATATATCGCGAATTAATTTCGATTGAAAGTTAAAAATTTGTTTTTATTATTTGTTTGTATATAACTTAAGTGGCAGTGCAACAATTGAAATAATATTTATTCATATTTTGTTTTGTTTTTAAATTACTTTTTTATAAATTCAACGCCAAGTTATTTTAACGCAATACCTAATATAATATCGCAAGCCTGAAAAGATCCAATGAAAAAATAAATGACGATATTTTCTCTACCAAAAGAATTCACTATAGATAGAAATCAAAATCATCCGCAGTGCACAAATCTCTACTTCCTATACGCATAGACGTATATGCCATTGGATACATATTCACGAATTCTTGAATGTCAACTTTAAGTCCCGGTATTAAGGACTAACTCCATTGAATCAGAGCTCATTGTGTCGTCGTATTTTCTCCGGTTTTCTACACGGTTACCTCTCAGGCACTCAATGATATACATGAATAGAGTGTCCGGTGTAGGTCTTTTCATCGTTTATCGTATAGCACGGACGAGAACACAATCGCTACAAGGATTGAATACTTAGACTTAGATACGACGTGCATATGTGTCTGTTTTATTTAAAAAAAACAAATAGAACTATTATATAAAATACTACCTTTTGCTCACGGCTTCGCTAGTCTTATGATAGATTTTGTTACTTAACGACCGTTTAATTTTTTTTTCTGTCTGGTCGGTATGATAAATATCCTGCATACACTTAGTTAATTGTACTCTGCCTAACGCCTCTTACCACTGTAAATTATAGGTTGGTAAAGTTTTATCACAATCGGATAAAACAAACATTACTTTTTATATATAACATTTAAATGTTCTTATTTCGAATATTTAATGCAATTATCTAATGGCATATAGATTTAAATATCTTGATTTCAATAAATGTGTGAATTTTGGACTATGTTTTATAATTATCAATGTTGAAAAATGAAACACCAAGCATACATAACTTACATAAGCAGGTATTTTTAGCGTAAAATTTTCCTCTCCAATTTTTTATTCAAAATCCAAAAATCGAAGGGCTAACTTCACGGACTTATTACGGATATGTAACTTAATAATTTTACACGTAGGACAATAACGTGCCTTTAAACATATTAAAAAACGATTACAATGCTTGTTCATTTTGTTACACGTATTCAGATAATTTCAATTATTTATAAAAGCAAGTTAAGAAAAGAAAATTTATAACTTGGCCGTCGTACGTCGCATGAAACAACTAGTAGAGGACATATGAAATTATAATAAAATAAACTAGAACGCACGTGCTGAAAGCTACTTATTGTCATTCATGCGATAATAAACACAATTTAAACGTCTGTCTTGTGAGCAATGTTGGTACCATATAATTGTTTCAATGCTATACATTGAAATATACTATATACTAAAAAATTGGCATATATCATCCTTATGCGAAAATTACACGAATTAGTTTTGCTCTCAGACTTTCATAAAGGTTTACCTAAGTTGATTGTCATCGGTTAACCGAGAAGAAATTACTATCAATGCTACAGGTAAGGCTGTCTAGGTAACTGTTACTAGATCAAAGAGTTGTCTTTACTTTTGAACAAGTAATTCTTGTATATACTTGTATGTATATATTTATAATCTGAATCTCGGAAAAGTCTTCAACGATTTTTATGAAATTTAGTATGCGGGGGGTTTCGGGGCGATAAATCGATGTAGCTAGGTCTCATTTTTTGGAAATACTTTATTTGGAGACACGTACTTTGCGATAGAGAAAATTTTGATCTTTCAGGTACTATCAATAACAAGAGAAAGAGTTACGAATGTAATTCTCGCCATATAATATCTATATGGTGTAATATAAGGCTATGATATCTATTACTTTTAGTTTTCATGACCCAAATAACAGAATGGTTTTATGTTATTAGCGACAATAAAGTCATTAGGCTATATGGGTCATAGTTTAATATAAAACGAGTTAAGTGAATATGTGCGGTATAAAGTTAATTACTAAATATTTTATGACTCGCGATATTGAATTAAAAGTATATGCTTGTGTTGTGAGTATATTTTGATATTTCAAAATATTTATGTTTCTAATTTTTTACAATGCATATCATAAATTAAATATCATTGAAAATTTCCTTAACAATTTACTTTCGAACAATGCTACTATTCATTTCCCGGAGACAAAAAAAGATGATTATAATCCTCGTTACGATAGGATTGTTTAATAAAAAATGTCAATAAATTTATCTTACCTTCACACGAAACGCTCATAAATGATACCTGAAAAGAATAAAATAAGTTAGTAAATATCATAAAATACGCTGTTACCTACATTTAACAAAGAGAGCATCGTTCATATTAATTATTCACAACTTGTATAACGTTTCTTTGATGGTATGGGCAAGAAAAAATCTTACACTTTTTCATTTCGTAAATACAGCCTTCGCACACACCCGTTTCGTTTATACAACGAGTCGGAGAGTAGTAAATCATTTTAATAATTGATCCGGCTGAAATATTCAAAAAGTTTCAGCAGAAGGTGTTCCGGGGAAAATGGATAAAAACGTTCAGGCCTCTTTGAATATTGCTTGCACGACTGACCGTCTCGCCTTTCGTTCTACATATACTCGTACATTTAAAACGGCTTTCAAATATTTACTTTGTCTTTGGATACAAATAAAATTAAAAAAAAAACTATAACTCTTCTCAAAAATAATAATGAACATATTTAATGAATATTAATATAATTAACGACATGAAAAAATAGTTTATATATCAAAATTGCCATTTTCTTGGATCACGTTTCGACTATATTATCGTACCGATTAAAAAAATCACAAAAACAAACTATTATTAATGTTTTTCAATACAATAATTGAAATTTTTTTTCCAATTCGTAGCTAAAACATTTAAATTCATAACTGCGGGCTCAAAATGTTTACACGTGATGAATTTGGTAAGCTAATGGTATAAATTAATTTTATCGGTATGCAAAATAACACGTCGAAATATGGGAACATATATCATTTGTAAAATATCCAAAATAACTACACTCCAAAGCTATAATACCGTTAAAGATATAATATAACAGCGTCGAGTCTCCGAGGAAATTTTGTAAGGAAATGCACTCGGTAGTAAAGTACGTGTCTCCGAATAAGGTAGTGAAGTAAAATAGTCTTGTCGGCTTGGAAAATATGCGTTGTCATTTCTTTAAATGTAGTAGAATTTTTAGATTATACATTTTAACCTTGTGATTAATATGTTAATTATAAAATAATTTTCTACACAGATTTCTGAAAATTTTGTAGATTCAGAGGTTACTTAGTAGTCTAGTAAAAAGAGACTTTATCTTTCAAAAAGTGTATTATAGAGGAAGCCCTACCAGAGTTATTATGTTTGAATATATAAAAAGCGATTTTTTGCAATTATCTCAAATCGAATATAAGATAGGTCATTTAAGGATATTTCGAAAATTGTAAAACATAATATCGTCTAATACATTTTTCGCTATATTACAATACAATTTCTGTCCACCTGTTAGTACCGCAACCTGCGTTAAGTAACTTCGTTCCAAAGGTTTTTGAAAAGGAAAACTTTTTCAAAACGAATATTTTATTCGTCCTGTACGTTCTTTCTTTTTAAAAACACTTTTCATTACATTGCATATTCAATATTATATTCACCATCAACGAAACGATATAAGAATATTGGAAGTGACTTGAATGGTCTGTTAATTCATAATTTGAATAACAATGGAAGTAAATTTAAAGAATGAGGACGATTCGCGTTCTCAGTCTCTTGTTATCAAATTGATTTTCGGATATTTTAATTTATTTCCCCGCGTTTTATTTGTATGAATGAAATTAATTAAATTTTAATTTGGTTTGTTGAATTCCATAAATAAGTTATGAAGTAGACGGACAATATTAATGAAGAATTATAATTATAAACACGTTACTCCAACGATTGTCTGATTTATTTACAAGTTTATAGATTAATTTTGATTACGATTATTACTCTATTATGTCAGACGAATAATGATAGAGACATCTTTATTCGTCTGATATAATGAAGTAACAATGCCGATGCACTTTGGCTTTCGCACAAATATCTTTAAAAGAAAATTCTTACAAAGATATTTATGTGAAAACCAAGGGCATGTTTCACTTTAGCGGCAACAGCGCTAGAATATTCTAATTAAACTCTTAAATAAATAGATATTCTTAATCGTAATTTAACAATAAGGATATGATCCTAATTTCATAATAAATAAGGAAAAAAGTAATCATGAAAAGAGAAAACAAAATATCTTTCGATTTAATAAAAACAAACTTCAATTTTCAAGTTTGGAAACTTATGAAATCTCATATTTTAATCTTGGGTAAGATAATATTAGTAAAATTTCTTGATATATAAGCAGTCGGCGCTTGAGGGCCCGAAAGTTTGGGAACTCAATAAACTTGAATTATGACTCCGACGAAGATTTACGTCTAAGAGATTGACTGTATTCGTTAGGCCGTTTGCGAGGAAAGACGGCTATTAAAAACGTTGTGTACTTTGAAAATTATGTCCTAAAAATAAATGAATAAATGTCAGATCATTACTGTTTTTTGTTCAATTTACAGTGTTTTAACTTTTACAAATTTTGTTAATAGAAGGCTATAATTACGGCCTTTCAATATTCTTTCAAGGATGACTGTTTCATGTCATTTTTTAAATTTTGGTAATACATCCGTATTCATTTTAAAAATGTGAAAGTAACTTTATCTGTTTGTATGATTATTACCTTTTCACGTTTAAATAGCTGGGCCAAGTGTGGATTTTTATAGGTTTACAGTTACAGTAGACTACTTTATCACGAAAATAAAACTTAAGGAAAGTAATATACGGAATAAAAATTTGTAAAGAAAATCTGTAATATTTCAATTTAGGGATTTGAAATTGTACAAATTTCGATGAAAATTTGCATAATATAAAGATATAGAATCTCGAAGGAAGAAGTAGGATCGTGAAAATTCTATAATTATATATTATTAACAAGCACTCCTTCGGGTGAAAAGTGGAACTAATTCACATATTCAAAACAGTAGCCTAGTGACCACAACCTGCCATACTATAAAAGATGCAATAAAATCATCTTCAACACGTGTGTAGCTAAACAGTATTTAAAAATTACACATTGCTTGTCTAAATTGCTTAACAAGTAATAAAATTATGAAAAACTTATTAACATAATGTCACATGTTCCTTTTCCCAGCTAAAAGATATCTTAGACATCCGTTAAGCACATATTAACCTACGTGTAAAGCGCGTTAAACTCAAAACTGTCCTCAGACGCAAATTCGTAGTACGGATTTTTATAAACACGCGTTTTAACTATGTTTATATCTTTTGTAGTAAGGCAGTATAATTTTATACATAACTTATTACACGATTCTACGCGTACTAATAATATCCATTTAACAAAAACAAAAGCAAATTCGGTGCCTTCGAGACTAGAAGCACCACAAAGCCGATTCACACTAAATCATGCAATAAATTATCGAACGTAAAATATTCAAACGATTCACGCTTGCGGCGGCGTGTGAAAAACTGGATCCGCGTTGTCGGTTCAATCGGAACGATATTATAAGCTCTATTTCATATTACTAACTTATTTCGACACTAGCTCTTGCTCACGGCTTCGCTTGTGTTAACATAGATTTTGCTAATTAATTCAGATTGACATTAAAGTGGACAGAGTTGTTATGCCGGATGGCCGTTTAATAGTTATTTTAAAACGAATTAAATAAAGTTCTTAATTTAGTTTTTTTTAAACCTTCATTACCTCCGAACTACTCCGAACGAAAAAAAATTTTAAGTCTTAATTATTTTATTGTTTGGGAGCAATAGGTACTTTTTTCTACTTACTTACTTAGTATTTACTTACTACTACTGGTACTTTTTTGACAGGCACGTTGGCGCAGTGGTCACTGCAACTGACTGTAGCGTTAACGGTCGCGGGTTCGATCCCCGCTCACGGCAAATGTCTATATTGGCCATACGGAGGTTTGTCGTGGTCTGGGTGTTTGTGTTAGTGTTGTGTATGTTTCCGGACCCCGACACGAGGTCACAAGATCTTAATGAGGGCCGTTGAGTGTGATACGTTTATTTATTCATTTATTTATTTATTTCTGGATCAAAGCGTATACTTTTTCTTATCAAATAAAAGACAAAACCACAG
This sequence comes from Hypolimnas misippus, assembly GCA_037950945.1. Taxonomy (NCBI): domain Eukaryota; kingdom Metazoa; phylum Arthropoda; class Insecta; order Lepidoptera; family Nymphalidae; genus Hypolimnas; species Hypolimnas misippus. Next base: position 8,084,074 of record JBBEEQ010000019.1, read on the forward strand.
TCAAGTATATAATATCTATTAACTGGGATGACTTTACAATTAAAGAGTGTGACGTTTTATTACTTCAAATACATCTGTAGATGAGTTTATTGAATCCACCAGTTTTATTTTTTTAATACGTCAATCGATAAGGATTTTGTATTATAAGAATTCATGTTCCTGATAACAGAGACTATGTAAAAACAAGCATAAATGAAGAACATAATTGTTATTTAAGCAGATTATTGTAACCTTAAAGTATTAAGTTTCATACATTAATTGTTATATTTAATAGAGGTACGAAGTATGAGGATTCATTTGAATAGAGTTGCCTTATCTACTCTAATAGACAAGATACATTACGACTTTTAGTAACGTACGATTGTTATCTAAACTCCGCAGCTATTTTCAAATTCAAATTACAAATATATTTTATGCAAATTGACTTTCGATTTGTTATTACACCAATTTTTCATGACATTTACAAGTGTACCGTGGTTCGATATGTAGATTGTAACAAGAAAAATTGACTTATTTTAATTTTATTTGATAAATTGTTATTGCACACACGAAAAAAAAAACATCAGAATTATAAAAAGAAAATAACAATGGAGTGCTAAGGCGATCTTATCACTGATAGTGATTTCTTCGAGACAATTGTGAATTAAAAGAAGTAATCAGAAACAACAGACAAAATTGCGAATAAACTAAAAAAAATATAAACAGAAATACTTTGGGAAATACAGTCAAACATAACTAAGACTTTAAAAAAAAGAAACGCACCTCAAAAGAAATTTTCTTTTATTCGCAATTTTGATTATTCGAAAGGGACACTTTCAACAGTTCTTTTGATTTTAATAGCTAACCACTGAACTGATTTTATTGAAAATTCTATAGGACCAAAAGGTGAGTATACCTTTTCAAACAAAAAAGAATTTTTAAAATCGGTTATAAAATATAAACAACTGAATTATGAAGTAAAAAAATTCAAATTAAATACACCACGAATTCAAGCCTCTTCATTTTTTTTAAGTTGGTTAAAAATGTTCTTTATATTGATTCAGACTATACAGACCCGTAGTGATCATAATAGAGAAAAATGGCTAACGGCGGAAATAGTCAGACATTTTTCTGTCATTAATATTTATCTTATTTTAGTGTCCAAACCGAATTGCAAGTATCAGGATTATACATTATACTATTACTTAGTAGCTACCACCCGCAACCTCGTCTGCCAATCAGCAGGAGTTGCCACTTGACACTAATTATCGTTATAATTGAGCCAATTAACTCAATTTCTACTTAAATTGTAGCCTATGTGCTATTCTGATATATAACTAACATTAATATAAAGTTTTATCAAAATCCCAATCTTTGTCTGAATAAGGTTCATTAGAAATGAACTCTATGTATTACGCTTTTTAAATAACAGCTTTTATCCACTTTAATCTAGGTCACAGTTTATATAATAAATAAAGTGTAACTGCAAAGTCTACTCGAAAACCTCCAAGGGCAGATATGAAGGTCAAGAAAATAGTAGAGCAATCGTAGACAATATCAGTGTAAAATTTGATTCGTATTTCTTCAGACGTGACCTATCCCTTAATTCTTATCTTCTTAATAACAAATATGAAAGTTAAGACAAAAAAAACAAAAGAACTGTCATAGATACTGTCAGAGTAAAGCCTCATATAACGCGACTTACCACAAATGATGAACGCCACTTATATCTTTATCTTGCTAATAATAAACATAAAGGTTAAGAAAACAATAGAGATGTCCTAGAGACTACAATGGTAAATGACTCATATTATCAAACACGACTTAATGTCAGTTGCGTCTGATGACGCCATATTGTTAATATCATAAATGGAAACTGTCGGCTATAAGTCGCGGTCGTAAGCTTTAGAGCGGACGCTAAATAAGAACTCGGGGGCTATTATGTAAAACTATTCCTGTGAAAACATGCAACATTCTGAAACTTGATTTTGAATTTTTATTTCCTTTTTATTTTATATATTGATTTCTAATAATTCAGATAGACACGTTGGCGCAGTGGTCACTGCAACTGACTCAAGCGCTAGCGGTCGCGGGTTCGATCCCCGCTCACGTAAAATGTCTGTATTGGCCATACGAATGTTTGTAGTGGTCTGGGTGTTTGTGTTTGTTTTGTGAGTGTTTCCGGACCCCCACCACAAAGTCACACGATCTTAATGGGTGTCATAATCTTGAGTGTGATGCGTTTATTTTATTTATTTATTTAATTTTGCTGTCTGCGTCTGCTTCAATCGTCAAAATGAGGCATATTTATGTGGTATATGTCATAGTTGTATTCATTAATATTATTGCAGATTTATCAATAATTTTAAAAATGTGAAGAGTTATTCTATAAGAAGAAATCCGAAACTCGTTAATGAATGCTGAATCGAAATGTCACTATATGAGATCTTGTAGTTTTAATTAATATAATTACTGTATTCTCAGTCGTGTATTAATAATGTTTTCTTTGTTCGTCAAGATTCGAACACGTTTCTAATAGAATAAATCTTATTGTTTCGAGACAACCTTTCCGTGAATGTATTTTTCGCATTGTAATGAATGAAAAATATAACTTTATTTTCTTTTTTTCATGTTTCATTCAACTAATTTAGTAGAAGCAGATAACATTCATTAATTATAATTTCAGATCGATTTACTTATTTTGTAATATTTGAGTAATATAAAATATGTATTATATTAAAATCAATAAATAATATTAAATACAATTTTGACTGTAACTTTGATTATGATGTTTAAATACGATATTGATTAATAATACATAGTACTACGTAATATTTATTTCTTTAAACAAAGCATTATAGTTAACATAAAATGATTCGCTATTACTAACGAATATTTAAGTAACCATTTTCCGCAAAATTCTAATTAAGGACTATCAATCGATAGCTTTGTAGTTTCCGGAACGTTCAAATTGACTTTTAATTTTCCATTTGAATGAACTTCAAATAGAACCTTATATAAACTTTCATATTTAAGTTTCGACATAATTTTTCGATTAATAAAATACTAGTGGCGTGGTCCGCTTCTATAAACATCGTCGATTGTAATTTGTGTCTAATAATTTCGCATTAAATTGCATAATACATTAGAATAACTGCTATCCATAATACAATAATAATGAATAAAATCACATTTAGATAATAGCATAACCGGCCTTTAACAAAAATAAAAAAATATTCATTCGTTTTTAAATTAGATAAATAATCAGATAAGAATAACGCGATAATGGCTAGCTAATCGGCAGATTCGTACTAGCACTCGCCCCCTACACTCATCTTAAATTGCAAACTACAACAGCGTTACGTACGGTGAGTACTAGAGTCGGAAGCTTAACAATGCTTTCCTTTTTCATCTCCTACTCACTTTCTTATAAATGTAGCTCATTTTCAAACCGGCAACTCATTCATTATCTGGTGCTGCTGATATGTATAGTCGATACGAGTAGCTAGATCAAAACTTGACGATCCCAACACCACGACCAGCTCCAACTCATGCTCTGGGATTACGTTGAGTTCATTCCCACCAACCGCACAGCTTAGGACTACGCTGCTACTGCGCATGATCGAAGTGTGGTAGATCGTCCGACTTGGTCACAGCTATTGGTGATCACGTTATCGGTACCAACCAGCTCAATTGCATGTTATATTCATACAATATACAGTAGCTGTAATAGGAACTATTTACTCATAATAATTATTTCATCTACGATACGTGACTAGCAAATTTACCAGACAGAATTGGTGCCGATAATTTTATATGTACATATCTTCGAGTGAAGTTCTCAGCGGTAGTAAAAAAGCAATCTAAGTTGTTTTACAGAGGTCATTTACCAAGAATGTACGGAGCCCTCGATGGAGATAAACTGAGCCTACAATAAAACTAAACGTACGTGATGTGATTTCTATGAAGTGTCTTTTCAAGTAGCTCGTACGAACGTTTATGTTACTCACGCTGAGAATTATTATAGAGGATAAAATTTTAAGACCAACAAAATCTGCTCGATGTTATTTTTATATGTATGAAGCTAAATTGTTTCTGCTCTAGAGATGAAATATCTTTTCTAAGGTTGCATAATTAACTATGAGTGAAAACGTAAATTCTAAAAAGTTCGTGCAACTTCTGTCTTTATAAAAATGGAATATTTAAAACTATACTAAAGAATATTTAGCCTAAATTGTGAAGACTACGATAGACCACAATGAAGCGGATATATGTACATACATACATATATGCAGAGTATTCAAAGAGATATATTTTTTTATCAACTAGTGGGCAAATGAGCCAACGGTTAACTTGATGCAAAACGATCACCATCGCCAATGAACATTTCCACAAATGAGCATCACATCAGCCACAAATGCGTTGTTGGCTTAAAATGATTAATTTTCCCGTTCACTCTTTCACCGTAAGAAAATCAACTATACAAGCTATTTTAGTATTTCTGCCAATTTTCCGTGAGAGTGTCATATTTTTCAGCCGATTCCGTATGCTGTAATTTGTTTTAGTGTCAGTAAGGCGAGAATTACATTTATAAGTTTTGCTCTCAGACTTTCATCTTCATTTATACAAGTTGTTTGTCATTGCCCTACACCTGACAGAGTTAACTGTTTTGCCTTATTTTTGACACATACAGCTTTCGTACGGTAAGTATTACTAGGTTAAAAGTGGTTTTCTATTAATTACAAGGGTTTGAATTTTATTTCCTTTTTATTTTATATATTGATTTCTAATAATTCAGATAGACACGTTGGCGCAGTGGTCACTGCAACTGACTCAAGTGCTAACGGTCGCGGGTTCGATCCCCGCTCACGTAAAATTACAATAATGAACAATAATGTCTCTAATATTTAATTATGTAAAATATATAAATATTCTATTAACAAAAACGATATTTTTAAGATTTTTTTTACATATATTTATATGTCTCGACCGACACGCACATATTTACTTTTGTTTACCTTTTAATTTCTCCTGAACTTTTGATATAAATAATTCGGTATTAAAGGTATTTTCCATCTGGGAAAAGTGCTCAAGGTATCCTATATTTTATTTACAAGTCGGTTTTATTGTTTCACTACGAAATCAAGATAAAACGTTTTTCTTAACTCACAAACGTAAACAGATACAATTGAAATAATAAAACCTAAAGCAAGTAACTCCTATACAAGATACAAATTTTAATGGATTGAAAGTACATTACACGATTATATTTCTTGACTGCCGAAGGAGGAGGAAGTAATTATATTTTTTGAGCATATGTACATATGTAGCCACATATGTATCTCTGTAAGTATGTCTTATTTTTGGCATCTTCTAGAATCTAAACCGATTGAGGGATTTGAATAAATAAGAAGTCATTAAATTCGTCATGTCACCAACAACGTAACATGCTACAGCGCGACGTCGCAACGTTAGTCTTGTTTAGAAGACATCTTATTCGGGAATTACACCTGTAAGTTTCATTCTCGTAACTGATATAAAACAATTATATTACTTAACAATAGTTACGTAGGATAGTACATTATTTCAGGTATAAAAGCAATTATAAACAATTTCAACAAGAAAAACTTACAAGTCTAATTCTCACCTTATAATAAGAGAAAATAATAACTTAAACAAGCCGACAAAGTGATGTAATATCAGGAAGTAAACATACGGTACAAAGTATTTTTATACTCTTCTTAACAAAACTTGACCTACATATTGATCAACAACAATGTATGAAAACTCACTCTAACGTCATCTACATAAATAATTCTGTAGTATTATCTACATACCGTTGGACATGTACAATTCCTACAAATATTTTAAATTATTTCTTTTAAAAAAGTAAAATGATGTATTATTTTAATTAATACACGTACTTTGTAGATTTTTGGAATTTCAAAATAGAATATGCGAAATATATTTATACAATTTATTAATCTCATCACTATTGACATAGTAATTAATTATACGGATTACCAATTACTCATTGAATACTTTAACACAATATTTATTAACTATTAAATACAACCTACTAAAATATTTTCAAATTATTTTCAGAGTATTTTAAATATTTACGTATACCTAAAGTATTCAAGATCATTTATTACATTTACAATATACATATATTTCCCTGTCTAATAAAGCAGAGCAATTAATTTTTTTGCTACCGCATTCCTTTTAAGGAATGTTAACCCTTTAGGAAAAATTCCTAAGCGCGTCGGTAACGTTTCGTCGATCCTGGTATATTTTTTAATTTGTCACCCCTGGTGCCAGGGAGGGATCGAGGGGTTTCTGGCAATAAGTGCCCCCTCTATTTCACCGGCACTTAAACTGGGTGCACTGATTTGATAACGCCGTTTGTTTCAAGAGCCACTCGCGAGAGCCATCATTTTCAGGCCAGTTTTTTAGTAATTGAATCCATTCCTTACAGTCTACATTTGAAATATTTAATTAAAAAATTATTGAAACATTTTTAGACGACCCTAAACGTTATTCAGTGTTTCATAACATATATATATATAGCAGTCCCTCGCAGTTCTTTCGTGGTTATAGATACACTCCTGTGAGTCGTAACGTGATAAAATATAGCCTATAAACTTCCCAAATCTAACGCAGACACTTTTTCAAATCAGGTCAGTAATTTTAGAAATTACTGACCTGATTTGAAATGTATGGGACATGCAAATTTACAGATAAATTTTATCTCTTCATAATATTAGTATAGATAACTATCAAAACCATAAACTATTTTTTTAAGGAAATTGTTATATTTATTTAATTAACTTTGATAAAATACTTCCTTACATTAATAAAAGTGATCGCTGTTGTAAGAGAAAATGTTCTCTATAAATATTTCATATTTCTGAAACGTTTTTTATGTACAACGCAAAAAGTTCCGTATAAGGTTCCGGTTTCATATGTTTTATGTCAAAGTTTAATTGAATTTATTAATACAGTGAGGAGTAGAAATATTTATGACAGATAATTTAATGTCAAATTTATATAATATGTATGTTTTTATCACCATCGTACATTTTGTTTCTTTGACGTTGTTACACAAAGTATATCATTTTAAATAATGTTACTTTTCTAGGCAAGCGTGTACTAACTTAGACATCATGATAGCCTACCATCAAGCTTGATTGGTATCAAGTGGCTGCCTATTTATATTAATATTTTAAAGCTGAAGAGTTTGTTTGTTTGTCTGAACGCGATAATCTTAGGAACTACTTACTACTGGTTCGAATGACAGACGCGTTGGCACAGTGGTCACTGCAACTGACTGTAGCGCTAATGGTCGGTGCGATCCCCGCTCAACGAAGGTGTATTGGCCATACGGATGTTTGTCGTGGTCTGGGTGTTTGTGTTGGTGTCGTGTATGTTTCCAGGCCCCGACACAAGGTCACAAGATCTGAAAGTGGGCCGTTGAGTGTGATGCGTTAAAAAAAATGAAAAATTCTTTTTGTGTTAGATAGTTTATTTATTGATGAAGACTAAAGGCTATATTACATAGCGCTACGACTCATAGGAGCGAAGTAATAACCATAATCGCGAGTGAAACCGCAAGGGACAGCTAGTCAACCCTAAAAAGAAATAGTTTTGATAATTTAATAAATTCAACTACAACTTACGAGATATTTTCTTAAAACCAAGAAAAAAATAGTAATATAGATTTAATTGCCCAAAATCTTTTGGTCGCAGTTTCTTTCGCTTTATGTAGAAACATTGATTTTATTATGCCGGAAGATCTTCTAGAAATTAGTTTTCTGACTACCCTACCAATTAATTGCACCATGTATTTAACCTCTTTACAAGTGCAAACAATACGTTGATAAATTTTTTATCGCAATTGGAAAACCGTTATGACAGCGCATAAGATACGTACGAACAAACAAACATTTTTTTAAATAAAACTAAAGTACTTTATGAATAGAGATAATGCATGTTATCTTCTCGAATTCTCTAATTCTAAACTTAATTCATATCCATCAATACAAAATATAAGTACATAATATATTGTTTGAGGTAAAAAGTTATTATAATCACATGACATAGTATCATGACATTGTCATCTTGTCCCAAATAAAAGTGTTCTTTCTTTCTTTCTTTCTTTCTATCATGAAATTATAAAAGAAAAACATAAAATTGGATATATCACTTTTGTTTGAGCATTGCTAACCTACATATACATATAATATGTTTAAACGAGCATTTTTTGTGTATATAACATTTCCATGAAATTTTTCCAAAAACATCGTTTTATCCGTGTCTACAGGCAAGGAAAAACTTCTACTAATTATTTTATTTTATGTATTACTAAATCTGAATATAATTTCCAGCAAACATATATTACCAAAAATATATATGTATGCATTCTATTAAAATTATTTTAGAAACAGCTATTGAATATGAATCGCATCGCTAACTGTACGACATAAACTTTGTTATAGGATTCACTTCTGTACATGAAGCGGACTGTGTGTAATATGAATGGGGCAAGTAAACTTCGCCTGCAAGCCGTGGCCGAATAATAAATCCGAAGAAAGAAATTCATTTGCTGAGAAAAAATTATAGCATCATTCGTATGGACTGATAACTTCTTTTCTTGGTATTATGAATGATATATTACATCAGGAGTTGGTTTATTACTCACAGAGGTAAGTACTTTAGCCATTTCGTTGTTGTTCATTTTTATTAGACTTTTGGATAAGATGATCCATTAATGCTGGAGATGTTCTTAAATATAATGATATCGTTGTTTTTACACTAGATAAATATAATAAATATTAGATACTATATTTAAATAAAACCGGTCAAGTGCGAGTTGAACTCGCCCACGTGAGGTTCCGAACCATTGAATAAGATAATAACAACATAAAAGTACTTTTGTTTAAGAAACAAAAGTTGTATTATAGCAATATGTAATTAAACATTTTAAATTTGCTATCAAAAATATCTAAGTCGGTATAAGCATATAATATTTGAAGATTTCGCTATCGGATCCCAGCATCAGATCCTGATCTGATCACAATGGAACCAATTTGGAAGATATACTCTTATTTTATATAATATTATAATATAAAATATACCCTTTCGAAAAAAAATAATATCGCTTCACAGTAGACGACAAAATCGGTTAACAAATATAAAAAAAAATAGATACAGCCGAACCTCCTCCTTTTCGAAGTCAGTTAAAATTGTTAATTTATAGCGTTAACAGAAATAAAATAATATCAACTTTTTACCTAGTACGGTTCATGAGATACAGACTGACAGACAGGTAAACGGTCAGACGGACAGAGATCGGAGACTAATCTTGGAACTTTTCGGGTACAGATCACTAAAAATGTATTATCAAACCAGTACGACTATTTGCTATAGTTTGCGTTATTTAATGTTGTAGATTTGCTGATTGTTGATAATGTAACGACTCAACGGATTTGAGTAAAATTTTATATCAGGATAATTTATATTCCAGATCAACACATGGACTATATAGACTATTTTTTTTTACTTGTCCTATTTGGTAACATTATCCGGAACGAAAATCACAAATTTCTTAATATTATTTTTCATTATAAAAATGGTTCAGTTCAATCATTCGATCGACAATTTTTCATCTCTAACTCTTGTGTGGTTAGAAAAAACGTCACATTTGTCTGCTAAATAGGACAAGTAAAAAAAATAGACTTCAGTTTTATTCCGCGACTGAAACCGCGGAATGCGGCTAGTATTAAACATTCATTAATGTGTCTATCAAGCTATCCAGCCGTTGTATTGCTTATATTAAATTTCAACACTATTTTAAATTTAAAAAGTTCAGAGGTAAAGTGCTCGTTTTGGTTTTATATTTATAGTTTGCAATTTTGAATAATAATCGGTAATTTCAACCCCCGATTAAAAATAGAGGTGTTATAAAATTGACACGTGTATCTGTGTATCTCTTTTCTATTAGTTGAAAGGATCTGAGAAATCTACATTTTAAATTAATAAATAAATAAACGCATCACACGCAACGGCCCCCATTAAGATCTTGGGACCTTATGTCGGGTGTCCGAAAACATACACAACACTAACACAAACACTCAGACTACTACAAACATCCGTATGGCCAATACAGACATTTGCCGTGATCGGGGATCGATCCCGCGACGTTAGCGGTACAGTTGCAGTCATATTAAAATAACATAGATAGTGCAACTATGTTATTTTGAACTAATGTTGTAGCGTTAGTAAAAGTATCAAGATCATTGTTAAGGTATTAATAAATATATATTCGGTTTGTTTTTTAATTTACAATTTTATATAACTTTACAATCAAATCACGTACATATACCTACTTTTTGTTGAAAATAAATTATTATTTACCCTCTTTTCCCGTTCACTTACTAGTATATCTAATCGAGGTCAGTGCGTTCACAATGATTGCTTTATCGATTTGAATTTGGCACAGTCGAAACTTATCCGACGGCGTTTTAGATGAAACATTTTCAGTTTCAATTCTGAACTTTTTAATATAAAATTACTATTTATTGTTAACTAGATGTTTCTCGCAGATTTGCTCGCCTTAATGTAGATTTAAATTAAAAATAATAATCATGTTTACCTTTATAAAATATCGATGGTATGTCTGTAATAATAAAACTTATATTTCAAATGGTACTTTTGAAATTTAGTGCTTCCGAAGTTCACTTGGCACATACAAAATTCGCTCAGTCTTTATTATTCTGGTATAGATAATGTAACTAATGTTAAAAACACACCTCAAACATTGAAAATATATTTATCTTTATTGTATTTCGAACGGAATTAAAAAAAAAGTCGAAAATAGAAAACATACACATACAAGCTACTTACATGGTTTTTCAATGTCATGATGAACTTATTACTACGAAACTGCTATGTTTCTTAATTTAATGTGTTTGTAAGAATTGATGTATGTATGATGGCTTCTATTGCTGAATTATAACAATACAAAAATGTAAATTTCTGTTTATACGCAGACAAGTCGCGAATAGCTGTTAGTTGTATAAGATTTTTAGAACAGTTATAGGTATCATTACCATTGGGTGTTGCATTATCATTATCATTTTGGTAATCATAGAAACTCACTCCTTTTTTGCTTTAAATGATACAGTATATTTATATAGAATCGTTTCACTAATCCTTATCCAACGTTGTTACTATTGCCCATACATTTTATAAACACGAGTAGCTGTTTCTCAGATACTACAAAAAATGTAAAGAAATGAAAAAGAACAAAATGCAAGGGCCGATCAAAATAAACAGGCAATGAAAATCACTTTGTGCATTATTAACTGTAAAACTACAATATTAACTGCCTGTCTGTCTGTATAGCTATTATTGGACTGCGTTATCCCGGATACGTGTATTTTAAAACGCACTCTTCGTATTCTGTATTCGTTTTGTTTTATCTACTTAATTGACGAAAATACCTAAATAAAGGAACTCTTCAATTCTACTAATACCATATGGTTCGTGATTACTGCGATGATATGTCAATTTATAGGAAAAACAACTGTTCTGTTTGAAGTTGGTTATATTTTTCTACGAAAACAATTATTAGACCACGTGTGTCATGTACATTTCGCGATCCATCGACTATCTTTGTTTTTTACGCGAATTACAATTTTGGCAAATTATTGCGGATGCGAATATGATTCTTCGCAGTCCGTACAAGATTGGCACAAATTTTATACGCGTATCCTCATGTACGCGTGTTCAACATAGTGTCGACACTAACGTCGGAACGCACAGTCCATATAAAGCCTAATAACATTTGCATGTAAAAAAATATCGGGCAAAACTTTAATTTAATCCGTGAGAAATGGAAGGTGGCTAGTATAAAAAATAAGGTATACCAAACATGCAATCTTACACTCACGAACTACCTAATGACATAAACTTTTACACTGCCGTGAATAGCAGTTTTCAATGTTCTCGGTAATTTGGGTAAAACATTTTGATAGAAGATACAAAGACGAAAATCCGATCTTAAGTAATTACATCTCAATTAAGTTTCAAACACATCTTACTAATTATTACCAATGTGTCATGTCGAACAAAGTTGACCCAGTTAATAGAACAAGTGGTGGCCTAGTGGTCGGAATTCGACCGTAGTTCATTAAATTTTACCGATTTCAAGATATTCTCAATTTGGCCACAGACTTCAACAATAAACAAAAAAGTGTCTCTTCTTCTTTAAGTGTGCGAAATTTCATACTCCACCGTCAATCCTTCGCAATTTTCGTAAAAAGAGTTACAGAGTTGCTACATGGTCGCTAGTTTCAATCCGGGTTAGTATCTTTGACTTTTCAAGCGCTTGTATTTAAATTCATATCATCTTTAGCGTAGTAGAAAATTTTTGAAGAAACCTAGACATATCATGGGGACTTATTTTAGAGAAATCAGACTTTTGCCCAGACCGAGACGCAGTTACCGGCTGTTACTGGAAAACTGAAAAACTGCGCCACGTCGAAATCCAATAAAAATGAACAATCGATGTTTTCTATTACTGTTTTTTTACTAACATAGCTCAATATTTGCCAACTCTATTCCATTTTCGCTTGAAGAGCAAACAGTGTCCATTGTCTAACTAGTCGTGAATGTCAGTTTGCTTGCGTGTCGCTAATTGTTGCCTTGTTGTACTCGACTCATTGAAAATGTATCGGTTTGTTTAAAACAGTGCACGTGCCATTGTATTTTTTTTAAATATTGCGTTCGACTAGTAGTTATTAATTACTACCGCAGGACAGTTATTTGTATATTGAAATTTTTTTTTCTTTAGTTATATAATTATATATTTTAAACTTTCGCGATTTATACGACACATATTTAATATAACGGGTTTTATCGCGATAACTAATGGTAGTAATACCTTTTTATTGCCCGACGTTTCGACGAAGTTACATTCGACGTGGACACGAGCTGACTTGTCAGTCAGTTGTCTTAACAAGTCAGCTCGTTTCCACGTCGAGCAATAAAAAGGTATTACTACCATTAGTTATCGCGATAAGACCCGTTATATTAAATACTAGCTTCCACCCGCGACTTCGTCCGCGTGGAATAGTTACTTTGGGCTAATAATGCATTATTTTAGAACAAATTTGGTTAGCATAAAAATGGTTATAGTGAGCTAATCTTAAAAGATAGACATATCCTGCCGTAGGCATTTTTTTAGAACTTTTAAAGGGAAACAAATCTGTCATACATGATTTTTGCGAAACTTTAACCGTTTACGCAGCGCACGCAGTGTAAGCTCTCGCAATAAGAAATTATCCCTCGATTTTGAAACATTTTTCATTGGTGCTCCGCTCCTTTTGGTCTTAACGTGATAATATATAGCCTATAGCCTTTCTCGATAAATGGACTATCTAACACTAAAGAATTTTTCAAATCGGACGAGTAGTTCCTGAGATTAGCGCGTTCAAGCAAACAATCAAACAAACAAACAAACTCTTCAGCTTTATATATTAGTATAGATGAATAGTCATATAATGTTAAGTGATGGAATAAAATAAAAATATATACATTACTTACGTTGAATATTTTATCATCTTGAACATAACATTGTCTTGATTTATTTTATTTAAAGCTGTAGATTATACATATATTATTCTTTGAAAGGCCAATAATAATTCGAATGTATAAATTAAAACAGTTATATATCAATTGTGTTAATATTTCGTTATACCATTTTATCATATTGTATCTCATTAAAATGGTGGTTTATTCTGTTAACATTTTAAAAACATGGTCATTATTTTAATCGCCTGAAGGTACAATCAATTTTATTAAAATTATAATAATTATTGTAGTTAACGCTGAATGGTTAACATATGTTCATGTATTTATTGTATATATTATATTTCTCTTTATATAATTATTTTCACGCGACTGTAACAGAAAAACATAGCTCTTCCTGGGTTATGTTTCTTGAGGGTTTGTATGTATGTTAAATTTACGCAATTGTCTCGTAAATTGCTGATCTGATTTGAGTGGGGATTTTATTATTTGAATGGTCCGATACATAACCTTTTTTTTGGAGTCAGTTAAAAACCAGTTTTATTACTGTAACAATATAATTAACATTAAAGAAATTGAATTATAATGTATAATTACTTACGTTGAAGATTATTGTAGTTTTTATATCGCTAACTTTCTAATAAGTTCAAAAATGTATATGTATTCATATTTAGTAATTATATTCTCCCAATATTATTTTTACGGAATATAATCAAAATCTTTACAGCAGTTTCAGCGTGGTACTCAATAAAAAAAACAATTAGAGTTTTCTAATTATAATATAATAAATAACCATTATATGATGCATAAATACAACACAATTTTTAACATGTTATTTATTTTACATTATACGCATATTGTTTTTCCAACACAGGACGGATCATGTCATAAATGTGTGCAAAGTAAAGGGATAAACCTTGTTCACTGGGAAGTTTTAAAGCTTTCCGCTTCCAAATGAAGTTTTAATCCTTATTGAGTTGGTAATATGTGTGGAGGGAATCCTTTTTGAATTTATCTTGTTGGAGACACGGTGGCCTACATCCCAACGCAGGGCGTGTTTTCATTTCGGATTTATCACGAAGTTCGCGCCAAATCCGCCCAGCTGCGCTATTTCTACACGATATTTTCTTTTCCTCTTCGACATGAGATCTTGACGACTGGCTTTTGTGATTTAAAAAGATTTGCAGAGGCAAATACGCTTAACTTTACGCGGTACGCGATGTTTTGTCGATAAACGAAGCGCTCCAGTTTGATTCCGTCTGACTATGCTTAGATAAAATATTTTAAAATAACGACCTCTAAAAATCCTTGGCGGCAATATTATCTTGTTTCAAGAAGATGAAGCATGTATTTCTTGTTAGAACGTTTTCGTGTATGTAAATACAATAGTCCTAAACAGAAATCATGTAAAATGCTTTCTACACAGTTTGTCCAGTTTTTTAGGATTATTGTTATATATACGCATAATTGATATATATTATATTCAATAATAACTATGGACTGCATGCTACCAGCTGTCGAATTAATTTTTAAGTTATTTGTATTAGTTTCTAAGTTACTAAAATTTAAATTTAAGTCATACTAACAAAATTCTGGGATTTAATTTCTTGAAATAAATTTATTATTATTATTATATTATAACCTATAAGACAACTACTTTCTTGGTTTTTTATCTTATTTTTATAACTAATATGCTAACGATATTACATAAGAATTGTGGAGGTACAGTTTTTTTTTTAATTTCTTCTAGTAACCATTCTATTTTCTAATATAAAAAGTATATAGGGACTGATGATAAACAAATGCCGTGTTCCATAACAATTATTTCACGTTTTTTTTTTCGTATACAGATAAAACAATATATTTAAAAATTGCTTTCATTTTTAATACCATCAATATGGGCCTTCGATCTTAAAATGTGTTCTTATTAATTCCCGATCTTAAAAGAGCGATGTTATAAGTTTGACGTGTGTGCCTGTGTCATCTACCAAAATAAATGGACATTTTAATAAGTTTTTTCTCAAATGAAATGTAATCAAAATAATTCTTACCAACAATTTATTCAGATTTGTTTCAGATTCAGACGTTTGAAGGTTATCAGCTCTTTTCTAATTGTTAAAAGGATTTGTACTGATGTAATCGAGTCGAAATTTACTAAATTGTAAATTATATAAAAATTACATAGTTATATAACATTGACGTAATGCTCCAGCATCATCTGTATATCAACAGGATACACAATTCTCCGCCAACTCACAGCAGAAGTATCGACTTGGGGCTCATTGAAATGGTCATAATTACTAGACTATCGTTTTTTTTTAATTTTTCTGTTTTTAATTTCCTACTTTGTAACCTCATAATTCCAACAGTTCTTAACCGATTTTAAACGTTACGTAGAATTTTCATTAAAATCGATTTAGTAGTTTGGTTTTGAAATCAAATAACTGGTATGTCATCCAAGTTAACAGAATTTCGTATTTTGTTTTTGAAATCGGTTCATTTTTAAGTAGGTAATACATTTATTTATTAACGAGAAGCTAGTAAATTATAAAGTGCAAGTAGCAAACTTCGTAGCCCTTACGTTACCCGTTACCCTACTTGTGTAAGTTTGGAGTTACCCTTGTAACGGCAGGTGCCTAGAACATGCAGATAATATCAAGTGAACGTGCCAACATGCTTGGTTTTATGAGTGTACTTGAGACACGTTTGGAACTTTGGTTTGGACTACGCTCGTAAGAAACCTAGGCATATCGCAAATAATAATAGTTTAAATCCTTTATAAATTGAATGAATATTAGGATGACTAATTTATTACAACGCACACTGTGTAATAATGTAAGTATATATTTAGAGTTAATTAAAATAGCTAAAATAAGTAATTTCGTTTACTTGATTGACATACTTATTAACGTTATTTTCACTGTAAAACGAAAATAATGAATCGATTTTTATGAAAATTGTATGGGACTAATGGGAGAGTACAATCTTTAAGATACAATTTCAAATAAAAAAGAATGAACTAAATCGGACAAGCCATTTTCGAATAAACGCAGAACATAGATAAAAATTAGTTTTGGAAGTCGGTTAAAAAGATAAGTTTATTAATAAATTACTAGTTGGTCCCGGCGACGTTGTCTGCGTTGAAAATTTTATCACCTACTTCACCCCTTTACATAAACTCTGCTTACCCTATAATGAACATTAATGTAATTGTTATGGCTTCTGATTACTCTAGTTAAAAAGCTTATGAACTCACCGAGTTGTAGAAATAAAAGATATACAATTTCAATCACAATCTGTAGGTACTTTAATATAAAAATGGTAAGATATGAAAATTTTAGACAACATAAGCGCTAAGAGAAAGCAATAAAAAATCCTAGACGTTTCCTTTTATCCGTATTTTAATACCGAAATCTACATTAAACACGTTAAATTATTATTTATTTGTTGACTCCCGCGACTTTATTTGCGTAGAATAATTATTTTGAATACTTTATTTCTTTCATTAATGACAGATTATTCATACAAACTTCTTTTCCCTGTTTCTACTAATTTCTTATCTTTAAAATTTTATTTGTGTGACTAAAATTGCCTATGCCTATCCACAGTCTAATCTTTATCCATAGCATACATCAAAATTGATTAAACAGCTTAAGGAAAATAACGTAACCAATAGACAGATGGACAGACAGATTTACTTATTTCATATTTGTTATGGATTATTAGTAGTTGCGCTTGTATAGTATAAGAGAAAATAAGTCCATTTAAAATTAAATTTTTAAACATTATGGACAATGTGCATGCATCTAATAAGATTTTTTTTTAAGTTCAATCGTTGTTTCATCCCTAATCCATGTGATTCAAGTTTTCTACAGAATTTTATGTTAAATGTAGGTAATATTGTAAATTTTAATTTCCATATAATTAAGATTTGTTTGTGTAAAATAAATAAAACTGCTAAAATATTATATTAGATTCTGTTATATTTTTTACAATCTGCCACCAATTAATACACATATGGGTATAGTACAAGAATAACTTCAGAAGCAGTACCACGTGACTTGATATTCCTCCTAAAAATCATAATTTTATAAAACCTGTTCATAATATATAACCTATGAAGTTATTAAGCTTCTATGTCAGTCACGTGACTTAACCTTTCAAATAACATGAGAGAACATAGTAGATACTTCATTTTATATTTAGATATAAAACAACTTTGAAACCTGGTAACAGTTACCTAGGTTACGAAAGCTATAGTTGTCAAAAATATATAAATTTAAGTATTAAGAGCAAAAGTTATAAGTGTTATTCATCAATTTATCACTTTAGAAATAACATAATCAAAAGTCTAAAGTCAAAATGTAGGTTGTTACGTCCCGTTGTAATTGAAAATACTACCTGAGGTGACTTTAACACAAGGAAAATCTCATGGAGTGCTCAGTAAACAATAAACTATTAACAAAATAATAAAGAAAACTGAATCTTATAAGGAATAAAACAATATAAAGCACGTCCACATTGTTTAACAAATGATGGAAAATGGAGTAAATAAATATGCAGGCAGAAATTAAACACATGCATAAACGAGCTGTACAAAATAATAACGCTGCGTGTAAAACATTTAAAAAAAAATTAAAAAACAATAATATGAGTTAAAGTATTGCGTAAAATGCCGCATGATAAATGACAAGTTAAACCCTCGACTAGGTAATAACAAACTTACCTTTCATAATATTTCGCGTAGTCAGAGACGTCTGCAAACTCCACGTTTACAAAACAATCCACATTTCGACTTCAAAGCAACCGAAATTATAATCACTGAGACTAATCACATCCTCAAATTCTCACCGTTTATATTGTGAATTATTTATTTACATTCAATTAAGTAAACGTATTCGAACAGCGGGCGCGTGGAACGGCCGCACGTTACGTCGTCTCGAACGTGTGTGTCGGGATGGTTTTGACGGGACGTGATTTTTAATGAAGGAAGGTTTTTGATATGTGAGAATGAGGGTGCGGAACGTAGTGACGCGGCGGCGGCGCGACTGCGACTGCTTGGGGCGGGGGCCACCCCGTACTGCGCGCCGCCCGCCCTAACGCCGGGACGCCGATACAAAATTAATACTTGTTTTGCTAAGAGCGATTTCGATTTGTCGGGCCCCAAATTTAGAAAGTTTGATCTTGTTAGCAATTAAAGTTGTCTTGATGTACACTCGTAGTTAGATCTCGTCCGGACACTCGAAGCGGTTGTGACTACAGTGTTTAAACATTAGTGTTATCCATTCCGATTAACTGTTGCAGTGGACGTAGCACGCAAAAGGGTCGCAATATTTTTGTTTGAAACAAATTTTAACTTCTGATATATACTCCAATACTTACCTGTAGCACTGGCCTCGTTACGTATAAGTCACAACTCAATTTTTATTAAACTGGAACGGTCCCAATATTTCTCGAACTTCGCGGCAGAAGCGAAAAGTTCTATTTCCCTCGTTTAGAAACTCGAGCAGGAATTGATGCACTGTCGGCTCGTTTGCATGACATTAAAGTATCTCTCGATATTTAAGAACGCGTCCTAATGTTGCGTCTTTATTACCAATTTACATATATAAACTGTTAGCGTACTCACATTATGAAAAGGAAAATGCGGTCGTTTCGAATGTATGAATTATCGAAACTTTTCTGAAGTAGGTATGGTATAAGACTAGGTGAGCCCTGCAAATACTTCACACCATTAGTAATTTATCACGGAAGAAATAAAAGCTGTACCTATATTTTTAATAAAAACACAAATTCTGAGTTATTTACTTAATTTTCGTTATTAGGGCGACGAAACAATCTTCAAACAAGATATTCTGTAACGACACAAAACATCTCCGAGAATGTATATAAATAAATCACAAACTATATTTCCTTTTAACGTCACTATTTCTAAAGGAGATTAAGTTGGTCAAACACTTTTAACAAGGTGTAAAATACGATGTTTTTTAAGCGTCTAAAATTCCTGAGTAAATCGGATTAAAGTGAGGGTCGCGCTACTGTCAGTTTATACTATATCAAAGCTGTGTACAAGAAAGACAAACAAAACGCTTTGCATGACTCTAATTAAACACACACGGATGTAAACTAATTATATAATGTTTATAATTTTATCATATTAAGTATGTACTCTTTAATTAATTAAAAAATGTATTCATAAAACATATAAAATAACATTTTTTATTCAGCAACTATTACGTACATATTTTATAAAAATCTATTATTTTAGGATTCGTTAATATATATAAAAACTATACTCGTTAATTCCAGCACATTCCTGTTTTTATCTTTATTTTGAAATAAATTCATTTCATTACGTAAATCTCAAGACATTGTATCTCAAATAAAACACAATTACAATTTATATTCATTGTAAAGAGACCGTCTGCAAACATTGCTAAATCAGCGGATAAACGTATTTCATAATACATACCTGAAACAAAGATAACTCGTCGAAACGAACCCAGACCGCTTAAGAATCACGATATTAAAACCGGGTTTGAGTAGTCCTTTATATTTTGAAAGCATTGAAAATGAAGAGAGGCACAGTGGTCAGAACATTTCAAACGGACAACGATTTAACCCATTGCGAGCCGCCCGTCCAATACGGCCATGCCAATATAATGCGGTCGCAACAACCCCAGCGCAACCCGCATACAATTGGATTCTTAACAAATTCTAAATTAAAGCGAACGGGTTGATGTCGCTCCCGTTCTGTAAATTAGCTAATTTCGTAGGGAAACTCCATTAGTAAAAGGTTTAATAAGGTTGGAGGGTATGTCTTGAGCAGTTTCAGGGATAACGATGAAAATAAATTGTGTTTATTTCGTATAGTTTAGTTTTAGTAAGAACATGACTTAAAACGATAAGTCTTATATAGTATCTATCTTGTATATATCTTTTGTAAGAGTATATATAACGATATAATAAAATAAATATAAATTTCGGGAATCTTAACCTCGATAAAACCTTTTATTATAGGTATCATATTAATTAGTAGTAAATATTTTTAACGATGATTTCTTATTTCAGAGGTCTTATTATAAATTATATTCATTATATTTCAGTTTTTTATAGAACTAATTTTTTGATAGGAGGAAATTACTTGTATTGTAGTATTTTGTAACGTACAGTAATTATTCCTTATCTGTGATTGATATATATTTAATTATCAAAATTACATTGTAATATTACATTACTTAATTAATCATGAATTTTCATTTAATTATTATTAATACAAACTAACAACACATAAAATAAATCAATCTTTAGGTGCAATAAACAAAAATTAAAATAAATAATCAATTCACCATCACTTCAAACAATGTGTTGAGTTGGATATTGAGAAATTGAGGATAATGTTTTCTATTTGTTTAACAAACGGAACATGAAAAGCAATTTTATTGTGACGTAACACAAGCGTAATAAAGTCCTTCAGCCCAACTGACCGATCGCTCCCGTCAGTTCAATATGACGCTGCCAATAATGCGGTCGGCTCCATACACGATTAAATTTTTTACATTTTCTCACGCGGTGGACCCTAGTGACCCACTTCATTCAATCTCGTGTTACCTTATGATTTTCATATCAATCATTTTTTCATTTTTCTTTTCTTTATAGGTACATGCTACATCAAACTATGTTACCCTCAACACTATACCTAACCAACTAAATTATAATTTTGTAATACAATCTTTTACAGCGGCTTCGGTCGCGTTAATCTAGATTTTGACCGACCGCTTAAATTTTTTTTATTATCTGTCGAGCTGATACAAAACGCTTTGTACAATGCCTATAATATTCTGGCAAGTACAAACAATAATTTGGCAAAGTTTTATAACGATCGAATGAACGGCATATAAGATACGAACACAAAAAAACCTTAAGTTTTATATGTTAGATCATTATTGCAAATTTGCTGTGTGCTATTTTAAACGTCTTTTATCTTCGAAGTTGCTGACTGAACGCAGCCATTACCGTAAATATTTTGAAATTTTATGATTATCATGAAAGTATAAAACTATATCTATATATAATATCATCGTAATTTTTTTATGTAAATTTATATGTAAAAACAGGTACCCTGTTAGTTGTTTGGTTTAAAAATAACGTTCTATTTTATTTTTGTGGAATTGTATATAAATAATAAATAATTCTAGAAAATAAATTGAAAGTAATGAATGAAGGGCTTTCTATATAAATCATTCAACGACAACTCTCTCAAGTTTATTTATTATTCAATTGTACTAAGTGTTATTTATAAAGCATTATATACCAACTGTACATGCACAATTTTATTACACCTAAAATAACCTACTTATTTTTGTCATCATTTCGTTGACAACGGATCTGTTCATTTAATAAATGTTTTCTCAATCGAGATATTTCACCGTAATTCATATTCCCAATGTCAAAACATTTATTAAGCGAAAAAGATCTCTTTGAACCCGTCCTAATTTACATTATCGCTACCTCTGTAATTAGATTTTCATATTTCGTTATAAGTAAAACCACTTCACCTTTCAAGTTTTAAAACATGCAATGCCGGCTTACGTTTCATGTCATAAAGACTTTAATATGAAAATTTTTGATTCGTTTGTGGCATGTAGAGCTTTTCGCAAATTTCAAATGTTTATACCTTTGTAACAGACCACATTTTCAGCATATTGTCGACGTGGAGCACTGTATTTGTTAGCAAAGCGGTCTTATTTAAAACAAACAATTCAACCATGTTTAAAATTAGACAACGACGTAAAGGCTACATTTGAAATGTCGAGTTGTTAAGTAAACAATTAGATGTTTAAAGTAAGTTTTCATCTATTTTATGGAAATAAAGTAATATTTATGAAACGTTTATTAAAACAAATTGCGGCCAAAAACATATACGTTATGTAGGGTCGTGGTACTTTACGATGTCTTATCGTGACACTTTGTTTTATTTTAACTTAATAATTATATCATCGTAGCACATACGGACCCGCGTCGTGATTTTTATACGACTCCTAAAAAGAAGGAGATTCTGAATTCGTGGCGTTTTTTTTAAAATGTATGTTACCTCATAACTGTCATTTCTTAACCGATTTTAAAATTCTTTTTTATTCGAAAGTGTATGCTTTCAGATTGGTCCACTGATTGATTTTATAAGGATATAGTAAATATGAAACAAATGTACGTAATGTAAATATATTTGGTATGATATTGTTGTTTGTTAAATATTTTGATTGAAGTAATAAACAAATAATATAATCGTAAACAAAAATAAATTTAAAACTTTACTGAGGTTGAGCCTGTTAAAAAAATTTAGTAAAGTCTTATGTAAGTATTTTAATTTCATTTTAATTTGGTGGCTATATTACGGTGCTGACTTCTCTTTTCGAGTAAATAAAATAATATTGCGATTTATATATTATCTGGTTTTTTCTTTATTATATTACATTAATTCTAAATTTATATTTTACACTTAAACAAAGCTTATGCAGCCTACTGGCTATAACTTGTATACGGGCTAGCTCAAGCGGGTAAGTAGTCTGTCACTCATTGGCACAGAAAATCTGCATAAGTAGCTAATATAGCAGCGTTTCGTAAGGTTAATGAGATACCCGGAAGCCTACCTTTCCTCTCATACTTTCCCTCACTTTCTATGCCTCATTTCTTTTTAAGCTGACAACGCATTTGTTCTAGCTGCCTCCACTGGTGCTGCAAACGTTCATGGCCGGCAATGATCACGTTTCCCGCCATTTCCCAAGAGGGTTATTTATAATTGTGTTAGCAGACAGAAGAAATTTTTGTGATCTTAGCTTGCTATCGCTAAAGATGTCAGCCATTCGATAATCACTTAGACGTTGAACATCAGACTGCATGGAAGCTCTGCCCAGCTTTCAATTATTCAAAATTAGTTTAGAACGTATTTTGTCTTATAATATTTATTTAAGTCTGCCTACATCTTATTTCTAACAATTGTTATTTTACTTTAGAGCCGAACTATAATCACACCACCTGTGACATTTGTCTCTTATATCGCTTATACATATCTAAAACAAAAATCAAAGAAGATTGTAAAAACACAAACGATTCCTGTATGGGAATCCCGGCTCAATTTGTTCATTTTTATTGTTTTCATTTTTTTGGGTACGCCCGTCATGTTATATAAAAATTTTACCTGCCTACCAATGACAGATAAAAAATACAGACTATTGAATATAGGACGTAAAGACATTCTAACGCTGTCACTCTTTGGGAACGGAACTCGTTATATCGACGGCGAAGTGCCAATAACTCCTAAGTGTCAAAGTCATAAATTTACACAAAGTGAAAAAAACTTTTAATTTCTTGATAAGTTAAAAAATTGTTTATACATTAATTTTTTTAGAATAATAATAATGTATGCTTTTTATATTATAGTATAATAATGTATTGTATAATAGTGTAGTAGGTATTTGGTTAGATAGAAAGTATTGGCTTTCTACTTATTCTTTTTATGTGATATTTTACGACATTTAGGAGGTAATGGAATTAATGAAATACCACTACTATTAAAAAAAAATTATATAAAAATGATTCAGAATCTTTAATTCGTGAATAATCAAATACAATCGGTTTGGTTACATAAAAAAAATTGAATGGATGTATGTAGCTGCTTAGTTTAGGACCTAATTAAAAAAGAAAAAATAAGTCACAAAAATCAATTAAATCAAACAGATGAACAGATTATTCATGAGATAAATTATCATAAAAGGAGTGACAATCTCTGGGCAATACTTCTTTCAATAGTTGAAGATGATTAAATTTGGTTGTAGCTATTGGAATTGGCGCAGCATGCAAAGCGGAGTAATTTACTGACTTCAGTTTTTTTGGTCTAATAGGTAACTGTGCCCAATCATCATCAAATTTAATTTTATAATAAATAGTACCGTCTGGTCTATATTGGATCACTCGCAGATCAGTAACTACAGGATCACCTACTTTTCGACCGGGTCTTATGGTGCTGTATCTCCAATTTGATTTATTATTGTAATCCTTTACAAAATCATAGTTAATATGAACAGCCTCATAAGGAAAGGGATTTGTCCGTGCCTCCCTCGTTAGAGTTATATAGTCGCTGGGAAGATGTATCTCCCTATTTTTCAGCTTCCTTTCGATCGCAGCATGGACTGCGTCGCATTCCATTTGTGTATGCCCTGTTCTATAATCGTTGATTAGATAGTTTCTTTATCATATATTTGCGCTCAATCGGCGTAAGGTTTATGGGCTGTCAAGTGACTGTATAGTCTGTGACATTTGTAACAGTGATACTCTGTGACATTATTACTATTGGGATCCGGTTTCCAGCGCTCGCTCTCTGCTACGTGACTCCGATGCGCGCACACTATAAACAACAACAGTTCCTGAAAATCATCGTGTTTACCAACAACAAAACATGCCCAGGCTCTAAATACTTCTGTGTGATAATCACTTTATGTTCGATGCTAATATTCAACAAGGCATTTGCCATTATATTATTTCTATTTTGATAGGTGCATCCATCTGAATAAATGACTATAGGCAATCCTTTAGGCAAACAATATCTCACGATGTAATCGGATAGAAAAGACGTGAAAGTGCTAGCTGTAAGATCTGCACATGTTTCATCAAACCAATAACAGGAGGCTTGGTGGGTAACCAGGTCATATAGTGTAAAATTATGACACGTAAGTTTTGTCTTAAAGTATAGTGAGCTAGCTGTTAGATAAGGGCATACTTTGACAGACTCTAAATCCATAGACAACAAAATGAATTCACCGGATATAGCCTTCTTTTTGTCTGTTTCCTTCTCTTGCCTTGCTCTATTTTTGCGTATTATATGTTCTTCATAATCGGATGTACTAATATTCCCTACTGCATGACTACAGCAGGTATCGCACATGTCCTTTTTTAAGATGTATAGAGATAGATTTTTCTCGTGAAACAATTTTTCGAAAGAAAAGCGAGAAAACACAGGCTCTTCGTTTTCAGTGCAATGTTCTTTGTATTGTTTATATAAATCGCTCAGAGAATGGTAAACTGGTTCTAAGTACAATTTTGATGTTTCCTTCCTGGCATAATGAGAAGGTAACTTGGGAATATTATCTAAAAAGTAACGTGTGATTAGAAGCTTTCTTTGTGTTCCCGATCGTGGCGTTCTGACCCTGGTTGTGTTTTGAATTTCTTGACAAGGAATTACTCTATCGCGCGATTTTTTGACCCAAGATTGAATTGTATATGACTCTAGACACAATGTATTTAAAGATGTTGTTCTGCAAACTTGTAAATTTTGGCCTTCGTTTATTGGCAAAAAATAATCGAACGTACCTTCTCGTCTCGATACCTGATCGTTTGTTTTGCGTGTCGTACCCTTACGGTTTACAAGTCCAACTACGTACACTTTGCGCTGATCCCAGTTCATATTTTTCCAAAAATTGTTGTATATCTCGTGACGTCTTTCATCGTCAAATTTTTCACAATGTCGCACATTACTCTTCCTACAAAATATTGAATTACACCTATGACCTAATTTTCTAGCAGGTCTTACTTTGTCTTGTCTTAGTTTTCTATTTTTTGGCTTTGTGTATCCTAAATATTCCTCTCCCAACATACGAAGTTTCTTATTTTTTAATTTCTTCCAGTTATCCGGGTCACGTTTAGCTTGGCGTTTTCTTCCTTCATTTGGATTACCGTGGTAAATATCCGATGACGTGCACGGTTCATCTAGAAGTAATTCTGCACTAGAATCGGTCAAATCTTGATCAGGACAGTAAGTTATGTCACTATCATTACCAGAATAGTCACCATCATAGGAACACGTTTCGCCTATAAAGTTATTAGGTACAGATTCTAATATCTGAGTATACTCGTAATTATAGAAAAATGAAGGTGGAGCTGACGAGCATCTTTTTTTACCATAGTCTTTGGTGTCGTCGTAAGTAAGAGCGGACGTTGATAAACTACGCCCTCTTTCAACAAAACAGACGTCATTGAAAATATCAATATTGTTTTGTTTTCCATAATGTTCTGTAAATTTAGATGGCAGCGAAGAGCAACGTCGTTGTCGAGAAATGAAACGGTTAAGCTTTGAAATTTTTGAAAGTGAATATGAGCGAGTAATTTTACACCTCTGCTTTGTTATTTCGTATTCATTATTGCAACTTAATCTTCTGATTTTAGGTGTCACTTGATTAACCGTATCTGAAAAGATATTAGAACCTACAATCAATTTTAAAATTTGCTAACATATAAATTACTAATCACTAAGTAGATACGTAATACAACAACTTACCTGGTATAGAAGAAGTAGTAGTTTGAAACTGTGTATTCTTCTTGCAACCTTTCAATATGTTAAACATCTGTCGAGCTCGTACTCCCTGATAGTGCCTTGCCATTTGCTAAAACAATAAAAATACTAATTGCTCCTAAATACATTAAACAAGTAAAGATATAGGAAACAAGAAGAAATATCTCCTATGTACAACAAATACTCGAAATGTTTTAGTGTCACATAAAAATGAACAGATTATTATCGTAATCATGAAATATAACATGTATTTCTTACCTTAGATCCTTTAAAACTCGACAACCCGTAAATAACACCAAACACAATTATTCTATGATTAATTAACTATAAACGAACACAGCAAACGCGTTCAAACACGAACAGCCTCTAACTGACTCTGTCTACTTAATTGCATACACCCCGCCTCTTCTCCCGCCGCACCGTCACCCGCTGTCACTGGCTAATCGTCAGTCTAAAACAACTAACAAACACGTATACACGTGTCCCTTGGTAGTTAGGAGGTAATGCCATAAAAAAGTCACGTTGATTTAGTTGGGAGGTATTTCCACATTTTAATTTAGTGCCATTGCAACAAAAAATATAATTAGGAGATTTCATTAAAACACGCGAATAACGCCTTTAAATTCAAAAAGATAAAAAAGTTAATTTCTCCAAAAATGTCAGTTAGGAGGTATTGGCACTTCACCGTCGATATGTCTCTATTTTTATCATTAACCCTATAGTGCTATTTACGATACAACTTCACTACCAATATCGATTATATGTAAATAATGTCACAACGCGTAATGACACAATGAAGTTAAACTTAGAATATCAATGAAAATTGAGTTATTCGTCTGAACGTATAACAATATATTTGTTAATTCGTTAACATTAACAATATAATGTATGCTTATTATATTTTATTTATCAATAATTAATAAATCAAATTACAGACTACGACAAAAT
Organism: Hypolimnas misippus; assembly: GCA_037950945.1. Taxonomy (NCBI): domain Eukaryota; kingdom Metazoa; phylum Arthropoda; class Insecta; order Lepidoptera; family Nymphalidae; genus Hypolimnas; species Hypolimnas misippus. Next base: position 8,111,939 of record JBBEEQ010000019.1, read on the forward strand.
ATTTGGATATTTATAATAGCAGAATATTTTAATTATACCTCAATTTACCCATTCAAATTAAATTATCACAATAAATAAAAAAAATCCATTATAAATATGATGTAACCACTTTTTATTTCAATCACTTTTTTGTGTGGAGATTATTCATTTATATTATATGGATGCTGATAAGCAATAATGTGTCAACCCACAAAAAGTCAAATTTGGAAAAAAAATAATTGATTTAAATTAAATAAGTGCCGAAAATGTGTCTTTATTTAATATTAGGAATATTGAAGTGTGTTTTCATTGCAATGTGCAATAAGTTCATATATCTGCAATCTTATTATTATATAAAACTTTTTATGATACCAATCTGCTTTTAATTTATCATACCTTTTATCAAAATACAAAAGAGAAGATAGTAAATACGTCTTCAAACTAATGTATTAAGAACAGGTTCGACATGTTTAGACGCCATTTTTGACACAGAATTGCTTATCAGCGTCCATATATTTGTCTTTACCTAATACCAAAAATTACGCATTGTATTTAAATATAATAACATCCAATAATAAACCAAATTATGAGAGCTATTTAAGAATTTTCTTAACATATACAACTAACAAACTAACAATCTTTATGAATTTCAATATCAGTCAGACATGGCCACCTTGTATCAAATACTTTGTTTAAAGCGAACTTCACTCGTTCCGTTGTTAACCACTTCCTGCCTCATTAGTGGGACTTTATTGCTTTTCTGAAGTTACAAAGTGAAGCTTTAAAATAGTGTGATTAAAACACGGTACCGTCTTTCCCGTTTGTTTATGGTAATCGAGTTGACAACTTGCTTTGATTGTGCTAGAGGCTGCCACGCCTCAGTTTACTTTAGCAGCTTTTACGAAATTTGATAGCTACTCAAATATGGACGAAGTCCGTCGAGCTATTGATTGATTGAAATTTTTAAAGGCGAATTAATTTAAAAGAAAAATGTTGTATATTTAATAAAACATCTGCTATGAAAAAAATATATTACTCTTAAAACTCAGATGCAACTTTTTGGAAATGTCGAGTGAATGTAAAAAGAAAACAAAAATATAATCGTTAATGTAAAAACAAAAACTGTTCTGATTTTATAAACAAAAAAGGAGCCCATAGAATAAGAAATTAAATGTGTTACAGGTACTTACATATTATATAGTGTTGTATAACTCATTGCCTAAACTCTACAAATTATAAGTTCTTGTTTATAAAATTCAATAACCTAGTACTTCTTGCTCTCAGCTGGCCCGTAATAACGCTAACAATGATTGAGATTGCACTGGCAGCGCCCTGTTGAGCGATTTGAATCTCCTCCAAGTCTTAAACGAATTTCATTGTAGTAAATAATACGAGCATACGTTAGTGATGCGGGCAAGAATATTTATTACACTCGATTCAATTTTAATCTTAATGACATTTTCCTTTATCGAAAGGTTTAATTTATTGAATTCAATTGACTTTTTTTATATAAATCGAATGTACCCAACTTAAGCCCTTCACTACATTTATTGTAGTCGAGATGGCTAAGTTGCAGATTTATCTATGAAGTTTCTATCGGTAGTTCAAGTGTAAAACTTCGAGGTCCATCCCAGTAGGTCTGCGAGTCCTGGGTAATATACATCTTATCAGGGGTGGCTCGCCCGCAACGCCGGTGAGCGTAAATCTTGCCTTTACGACCTCACCTGTCGAAGGAATAATTTACTGCCGGCTTAAAACTTCCAAAAGGAAATCCCAAACACTTCTCAAGAAATAACTGAATAAGAAATTCACGATTGTACGCACAACGCGACAAGCGGCCCGCCCGCCTTGACAGGAGGAAATTTGAACTTAAACCTTCCCTAATAGAATGGATAAAATTTCAAATATTTTTGCTACGATGGGGAATTTTCGAAATATTCGAATAAAGAATGAAATGGGATAGTAATATTATGTAAATATAAATGTCAATGTTGAAGGAATATTAAAATAAGTTTATTTATACTTATTCGTATTACGAGTAGAGTTATTGTTCACTAGATTTGATAGCATTCGCCGCAGGGGACGAATCCATAATCAATATGTCGGTTATTGTAATGATAATATACGTGTATATAACTATATTATACTATTATGCATATGAGGCCGGTTTCCCGATGCCGATGGATAAGCAATTTGCAAGTAAAATACGGGTGCTGGATGCATGGCGTCGACAACGCTTCTAGGTATTTTTTATTTAACAATAGAATGTCATACACTTTATTGCGCGACTTCGTTTGCGTAGATTTTGGTTGCGAGGATTTTTTGACTATTTCTCAAATCCTTTCATTTTCACGAATACAAAATTGAACCTGGATAAAAGCTATTGTCATGCTAAAAATATTAATAAAACGTTGTTTTTCATTTATTCATAGATACATATTTAAACGACGTGAATTTATGTATAAAATACCAGTACGATTGTCTTATAAGAAACAAATATAAAGGTAAAAACATCAACAACTGTATTTATTTAAATAACAGAAACACAATACGTTAGAATTGTTAACTAAGATGTCGAAATTTATTTACAAAAGTTTTAACTTCGAGAATAATTGAATTGGTTTTAATAATATTGTATTACATTTTAGAAATTTAAATACTTCTTAACCTAATATAATTAATATTAAAAAAATCCCTCGTGGTAACCCACTAATTATAACGCATATTATACAGGCTAGCTCGAACCCCCGCTCGACTACCTAAATCACTCACAAAAATCAGCGTGAACTAGCCAATTTAGTTGCATTTTGTACGGTAAGTAAAAAAGCTGAAAGCCTTACCCCCTCTATTCCTATCCTTACTTTCTATTCCTTTTACTGACAAAGCACTTGTGGCTCCTCTGGTGCTGCAAATGTCCATGGGCGGCGGTGATCATTTAACATCAGATGTCTTGTCTGCTCGTTTGCCACCCATTTAAAAAAAAAGAAACATTCTGGCAAAATTCTACACTTCTCTACGTCTCTACTTTTAAAATAAAATTAATCATATTACGGTAGAAAACAAGCAGAAATAAAATATAATATTAAAATTCAGTAAAGTACGTACTTAAAAATTCTGCGTAAGTAAGCACATTAAAACTTTAAAACTCGTGGTAATCGAATTGAAATTAACAATTTAACACGCTTATACAAATGCAACCATCAAGATACAAGTTACCCGTGGCTTAAAGAATAGTGATGTTCCCAACATTATTTTGTCATTCGACTAAAATAAAGGGAAACGACATCAAAAAACCTGATAGAATTTTATTTTACTTTTTCTTTATAATTTAAGTGTTTCTGATCCAAGTCGATGACTTTGAACAAAAACGAGATTTTTGACATTTTTTGTAAATAAAGTACGTCAAACAAAGTAAGTCGTAGTCTAAAAATAATAAACATGCTAACGGATCACCTGATGTTAGGTGATCACCACCGCTGAACATTTGCAGCACCAGAGGAGCCACAAGTACGTTCCCGTGTTAAAAACGAATAAGGTATGAAGCGGAATAAGAAGTGATTCAAAGGATAGATGTGGGAAATGTGGACTTCCAGTTCTCTCACTCACCGTGCAAAACGCAGCCATAATTACTATTTTACACCGATCTTGTGTGAAAATGTGCTACTTTTCCGGTCGAGCCAGACAATATATAAGCTGTAATCGGTAGACAGCAAGGCTCTACCACAATAAAATTTATTATAGCTGCTATAAATTATACTTCATATCGACTATAAAACAGCACATCTCTACATTGATATTGCATGCAACGATGAACGAGTAAATTCGAACACACCATTTTCATTCACGAGTGTTTACGGTCTAGGATTTTCAATGGAAGTGTTTGTTACCTTTCTAACGGTGCGATACAACGTGATTCAATGTAAGCCGCGCTAAACGGCCGATCAACTTCTATAGTGCTTATTACGGCGAAGCTAAAATACTCGTGTTTTCTTGAAAGACATGTACATACGTTAGGAATGATAGGTTTATTTATCTGAGTTTCCTTGGAAAATACAACTTGATATAATACCTTTTTTGAATAAATGTATTTCAGATAATATTATGGATATTGTTTTTGTACACGACAAATATTTAGATGACAAACAATAAGGCTATACGAATAATTTTAACGTTAAAATTTAAATCGACTATATAAAATATCCGTCGATTGTTTGTTTAATTTTATAAAAAAAACATAAACTTTGACACATACCGATATTTAATACTTTTATACATTTTCATTAAGTAGTATGGATTGAATGTCTATTTTTGAATAAAAATTCAGCAAAGAGACGATAAAAGCGGAAAAATTATTCCTGCCTCACCGTTTAATATTTCCATTTTCAATGGAGTGCAATCTAAAAAAGTGATAGAAAATTAAAAATGGAGATATCTATTTTTAACGTTAATCTTTTCATCCATACATAAAAGAACTATCATTTTATTTTCTTTAAAATTAATAAATATTACATTTTCAAGGTCACATTGGTAGATTCAATTATCTTCAATATGAAGATCTATTGTGGTTATATATTTATAGAGGACGATTTGGGTCGGTAGCCACTGCAATTGACTATTGTATGAACTTTTCGTAATTTCAATCCACGCAAGTGACGAACATTTCTTTAGACCAGGGATCAACAAATAGCGAATCGCAGTCCGAATTCAGACCACCAGACTATTTCGTATGTACCTTAAGGAAGCATTAGAGCATATAACAGAAACTTAGTCATCATAATCATTCTATTAAAAATTTACTTGTGTTAATTGAACCGGTAAACTCCCCCGAAAGTGGTATATCAAAAGACATCGACTTTATTCCAAACTAAATTTCAGACAGGATTTACAGTAAAGTAGTCCTCTCCTATTACGGAGAAGGCTTTAGAGCCTAATCCACCACGCTGCTCCACTGCGGGTTGGCGGATATATATGTCAGAATTTCTCCCGGCACATGCAGGTTTCCTCACGATGTTTTCCTTCACTGCCGAGCATAAGATGAATTTAAACAAAAATTTAGCACTTGAAAAACCCCGGCTAGCCGGAGCTCGAACCCGCGATCATCAGTTGAGATCGACGTGTTCTAACCATTGTGTATTTAAAGATTTAAGTTTATTATTTGATTTTGGGAACATTAAAGATCGAAGAGGGGAGAGAGGTGACTACGAAGATAGAAATGAGAGAAGAAACGCGAAGATCACAAAATTTTGAAAAGCGGACCCCATATGAAACTTATTGGCGACCCCTGCGCTACACTATATGCATGTTTGTCGTTATATGCTTATGGTTATACAAAAGTATCCTAGTGGGGTTCGTTGAGGGTAAGGTGTTTATTATTATAACACGAGCACGTAAAGCCGTTGGTCACGGTTGTTATCATAAACACCTGATAATGATTATTACTCTTAGTAGGGAAATTATTCTAGTCTTAAGGTTAACTATAGTAGGTTGTTTTAAAGGTTACAAAGTATTAGCAATTAGATTTCAATCATTTTTTGTAATAATTTGTAACTTCTCAAAACCAAACTGAACTAATAAGTTAAAAATAGACCGATTGATAAGCAATCCTAGAAAGAATAAAATATTACCCATTAGATTGTGGTCGTGCCTTCACTCACGTTAATCTAGATTTCCGTCCGTGTATCCGGCCGTTACGACACATGTGCCACCTACTAGAATTTAATTATACGGTGCCTATGACCTTCTTGAAAGTGTAAATATTTCATATGATAGGAAGAAACAAATATTTTTCTTTATGTATTAAACTAGCTGCCCCTTGCAGTTTTACTCGCGTTTTGAGCTACTCATTTGCTGCTGTTATTCATTCCTTACTTAACGGGCTATCAAACGCAAAAAGAATTTTTGAAAACGGATCAGTAGCTTCAGTTTCCCTTTACACACAAACTTACAAACAAATTTCACCTCTTTATACTATTAGTATAAACAAAGCTACAACGCGAATTCCTATAGAAATAATAATAAAATTTAGCATAGCTCGTTTAAGCTTGAAAAAGCTAATTAAGCAACGCACCGCACATGTTAAATTCGCTCCTCTTATCGTGTAGAGGTCCTTATACGGGAAGAATTTGTCGAGATTCAGTTCAGTAGATTATCTTGGCTTGAAACTGGCCTCATATTATAGGCACCATTCCAACTGGCACACGATGTCCTGAGTCGGCAAACAATTCATTAGTACGTCGGATTTCTACCGAGAAATTTATGTTCGTTGATTCTGTTTCGTTTAACTTTTGGTTAGTTGTTTTAAATTGCTTTTTTACACATGTAAGCTTCATAATGTTTCGTTTTGTTTATGTATAAAGAATGCTAGTTATTGTGTTAGGCGAGAATAACATTTTTAAGTTTTACTTTTTTAACCCTTAATAGCCTAGTATCAATTTTGATACCAATTTTTTAAACCAAATGTTCACATTACTATTAGTTTTAGCCTAGATATAACTGATTTCTTTATGACCTTATTGCCTGAAGTATCAAAATTAATACCTGTTTTTTATTTAAATAAATATGTAAAATTAATATTGTGATTTTTTAACTATTTTTCCCTTCTTCTAGACCTTCAAGCAAATACAGTAATGTTTAAAAATAAAACACTTTCGTAAATCAGACTATTAAGGATTAAATGATATATAATAGATACGTCGTAAGTAATTACGAAAGCTGTTTATATAAAAAAAATAGTGGCTAACAGTACATTATTTTAGTTGTAAAGCAATGTAAAGTTATGAAAGTCCGAGAGCATAAATTATAAGTGTTATTCTCTTTAGATATATTATAAATGCTTATACAAATTTAACAAAATAATAAAAGGTACAAACTTAAAAAAAAATGGCAACCGACTTAGACAAAATACGTAATTTCATTTACTTGAATGGCTTATTTATTAAAATTATTTTAATGTTCAAACCAAACGACTGACCAATATAAATATATTAGTATAGTATAAATAATAGTGAAAGGTGAATATAATAGAAGTAAAAGCCTATATATATATAGTAAAAATAAGAACCTGCTCCTTTTTTGGAAGTTCGTTAAATTGTATGAACAAGAATTAAGTAAAGTAAAGTAATAGCCTGTACATATCACACTGCTGGGCAAAGGCTCTCCTATTAAGGAAAAGGTTTAGATCTTAATCCACCATGCTGCTCCACTGCGGTTTGGCAGATATACATGTGTCTAAATTTCTCCCGGCACATGCAGGTTTCCTCACGATGTTTTCCTTCACCACCGAGCTCGAGATGAATATAGAAACAAAATTAACTCTTGAAAAAATCAGCCATGGTTTGAACCCGCAATCATCGGTTGTGATCGACGTGTTCTAACCACTAGACCATCTCGGCTCATGAAACAAGACTTTAATGATAGAATAAATAATAACTGCATATAAATAAAATGAATATTTCAAATCTTAACGCAATTAAAATGAATCTAACGACGTTTAAAAATTCAGTCAGTCCGTCTATTATACAAGCACAGTTTTAAAGAGTTCAGAAGTAGATAATAACACTTTTTTGAACATTCACAGACCGTTGCTAGTCAACTCTCCAAGCTACGTGTACATCAGTTAACAATACATACCTACTCGAAAAACATTACCTTTCTTCCGTGTCAGATGAAGAAAGCCAAAGCGTTATTAACTCGCCCGTGAACATAAAAAATAACCTGCCAGGTTAAAGTGATAAGTAGACCTGAAAACTGTCGGGAAAATGTAAACAAAAATAAATGGTTATTTTAATAGCATAACAAACTTTGTGAATGACAATAAAATCATGAAAAGCAATTTGTATTTAAATTTTAAATTCGAAATCAATGTTTAAAGCACGTTGAAATGGGATTTTTAAATCGTATTATATTTTAAGGACCTTAAATGGACGGTGTTCAATATTTATAAAAAGTTAAATAATGTGAAAAAATCTGTTATTTTGTCAATTTTTTTTAATCTAATGTCTTTATTAATCGACATTTTTTAATTATCCATTATATATCAAACGAAAACGTCACAAGTCACATGATGTTTAGTGATGGTCCCCGTCTATGAACGTCAGCAGTATGAAAGAAGCAAATGCATTGCTCGCTTTAAGAGGAGCCAGAAAGAAAGGAATAATGGAAAGTAAGGGAATCTAAGGACAGACTTATCTAACGAAAGTCACAGAATCATCTGTTATCTCACACAGTCTCACACAGTCACAGAATCATCTGTCACTCTGTAAAGGAATAACGAATACGTCATGAGTGGTTACGACAACTGGAAATGTCAAAAATGAGGCACTGGCAGTAAATTCTTTCAGTTATAAAACAATGAGATACAACTTTTGTAAATCTTTATTAAAGTCTGACAGCAAAATTTTTAGTTTAATTATCACTGAAGAGCAAAACTTATAACACTAATTCTCGCCTTAGGGTGTTAGTTCCCATGTCAAGCTGTTCCATTTACGAACTGTAGACAATTAACCATTGCCACAACTACACTCTCTATCATAGTTTAAATATAAGTATGATACGTTTATTTTTAACCAACTTCCGAAAGATTAAGTTAGGAGGTTAATTTTGTTTTTGTTTAAAAGGGTATGGTACCATAAAATTTTATTAAAAATCGGTTCAATGATTTGGTTTTAAAATCAAAATACCTGAAATAATAAGGTGTTTTGCTTTTTAGTCGGTTCCCTTTTTTTAAAAGTCTGGTACGATAACATGCATAGGCTACTTCTAATCCCGATTATACACGTAGTGAAATACCACGCGACTGTGAATAAAACTACTCTTTTTTTATTATTTCCCTCTGTAGCAACAGAAGTTCAGTACCCTACTCAAGCAGTACACGAACCAGGTTTCACAGTTGCATTCTTTCATAAATATTTTATTAAATCAAATCGCTAGAAACTCTTGCGGGCTCACTCGGCTCAAATTAGATTTTGTGATTGAACTGCCTCGCTTTTAGTGTACGCGTGCGTGACTGCTTGCAATAAATATTGTATATTTCGCTTACATATTTATTATATTAGCCGCTGTGGAATACAAACGAGTGACTAACTAGTATCATGTTTTTTTTTTTTAGTTTAAATATGTTCGATTTTGTAACAATTATACAATGTAGAGTGTGTATTCACGAGTGCAATCACGTCAATACGTTTATTAAATTCTATTGTCTTGTTTTAAATAAATATACATACATTATAAACTATATCTAAATATAATACATAATATACTAGCTTTTGCCGACGGCTTTGCTATTGTATAAATTTTATTATTAAATAATACGTATAAATACATAAAATATAGCCTATAACCATCTAGGATAACGCATTTTGAAATGGTAAAATATCTTTTTTAAATACAATCCGGATTATACTTTTCACGTACGAAATTCGCCCTCTCATTATTATTAAATAAACCGTCAATATTCATTCCACGTTTATTTAGCAATTATACTAATAATTATATTATTGTATTTGAGCTCTATTTATAATTATTATCACTAAACTTAGTTATAAATAGAGCTCAAATACAATTATATGCTTTAAAGAGGGTGGTAGTCAAGTTTTTTTTATTTATTTATTAAAAAGTAAAGTTATAAATCAATATTATTTTTACATTCAAATTCCTATTCGAACAGCGGACTAATTACGGTGAGCTAATATTATTACAACGCGATGTATTTTGACAGTTGGTTTCTGATTTTTGTACTACAGCGAAACAAGTCAACTGTCAAAATGTATTAGTAAAGCGGAGACCATTGTAAAAGGTATCGATAATAAGGACAAAACTATATTTTACCACTTTTCGGGTATTAGTTAAATAATAAACCACTGGTCTGGTAGTCTTTAACTTGACCGAGTTTTTTTATTATTAAAAATTTAACATTGTGATTTTTGAAATAAAACTTCGTGGTCACGGGTAGTCAGTAACGCTGCAATGTGCTCGAAACGTCGGGATGATAAAAATAATTATACGCGATTTAAATCCGTTTAAAATAGTTTTATTTCAATGAATAATAATCGCGAAAATCTAAGACAACGAATTGTGATTTTTTTTTAAGTGACGCGTAATGAATAAACATAATATTTTTTTATTTAATAAAGTTTCATCAATAGAACAAGAAAACTTAAGTCGTGCACCCCCATTTTTACCCGAGCCCCTTAAAATACTGATTCTATCAGTAAATTTAGCTACACAAGGACTAAGACAACATAAGATGTCATAATATTCGCCTTTTATCCTTCTTTTCAATTTAATCGCAGACCGATTATTGGTATGGCATGTAATACTTAACCAAAGTCCTACCAGACCAAGATGAAGAGTATAGTTCCCTGCTTACTCTCTACTTGATAGCGGCCAGTTTTCTTTACCATATTAATTTATTGATTTCCTAACATTTTTTTATGTTTTTGTGATGTTGGAATCATACGTTGACGATAAAGATGTGTGGTTTTAGTATACGCTGATCTTCATACAGGATATTAATTGAATTTGTCTATATCTATATATATAAATATGAAATGCTGATCGTTTGTCTCGCTAAAAATCGAGAACGGTTGAATTTGTATAAGTTCAGGGAAGAAAACGGTGAGAAACAAAAATAATAACTAAAGGAAAATACTGAAAACGACAATTTTATTATTCCATATAAACTGTTATGTCACTTGGTTGTCAAATATTTATAGGTGCGTTTAGAAATTTGTCTGTTTCATAGCTGTATAAGAGATTTGTGTAAGAGATTGTAGTAACAAAAGACCCTACTAATACTATTCTCAAAAAGATATCCGCGTTAATAACTAAACATCAAGAAAAGTTAAATCTGGATAAAAGTCACTCGTGTCTCCATGTGCTAAGCCCCCAAAATTGTATGGGTTACCTAAAGTACACAAAAATGGTGCTCCGTTGCGTCCTATTGTAAGCCAAATCGATACACCAACATATAGATTGGCTCAACACATAGCAAGGATACTATCACCACTTCGAGGACACACGGAAGCTTATGTGAAGGATTCTTACCAGTTTGTTGGTGAAATCAAAGATCTCAAATTAGCCAACAATGAGACAATGGTTAGTTTTGATGTCCAGTTATTGTTTACCAACCTACCCATAGAAGACTGCATCGAAATTGTCAAGAGGAAGCTACAAACAAAAAACATGCCTATCGAGTATGCAGAGCTGTTACATCACTGCCTTACATCTGGATATTTATTGTGGAATGATGAATTCAATGTGCAAGTCGACGGAGTTGCAATGGGTTCTCCAGTATCCCCCGTGGTCGCCGATTTATTCATGGAAGACCTGGAGGAGAGGGCTCTTCACTCCGGACCGATCACACCTCGGTTTTACAAGCGGTACGTAGATGACACTTTCACAATATTACCTAGTGATATGACGTCTGCCTTTTTACAACATCTTAATTCTATTAATAATAACATTCAATTTACTATGGAATTAGAGGCAAATAATGTTTTAGCTTTTTTTGACGTTCTTATTATCAAGAATCCTGACAACACATTAAGTCACACAGTTTATAGGAAACCCACACACACTAATAAATACCTCAATGGTGACTCTCACCACCACCCTAGTCAGTTAGCTACCGTTGGCAAATCTTTGTTTCAGAGAACCCACCATCTCTGCGATGCTGAACACCTAGAGGACGAGCTACACCACGTCAAGCTTGCACTCCACCAGAACAAGCTGCCCGTGCCTCGCCAGCATCGTAGAATCCGTATCAAGCCACCCACAGTTAAGCGACAACCTGCATTTCTACCATATGTGAAGGGAGTTACAGACAGAATTGGCAATATCTTGAAGCGAGCTTCGATTAAAACCATCTACAAGCCTCATAAGAAAGTGAGCCAGTTCTTGAGACCTATCAAGAGTAATATTCCTTTACAGACTGCGGGAGTATACAAACTCGAATGTGACTGTGGTTTATCTTACATAGGCCAAACAAAGAGAAGCATCGGTACTAGGGTCAAGGAACACATAGGAGATGTCAAAAATAGGCGTTCTTCAAAGTCTGCAGTTTGTGAACATGCCTTGGATAAACCTAACCATTTTATCCGATTTGATAAACCACAGATCCTCGCTAGAGAACACAGATTCATTCCTAGAATGATACGCGAGGCTATTGAAATTGAAAAACATTCGAACTTCAATAGAGAAGATGGTTGGAGACTTTCGAACACCTGGGATCCACTTATTAAAATTTTAAAATCCCAAGTCCAACAGACTGCAAGACCAAAAATACAGTTAGTGCCTTCTGCTTGCAACCGGAACGTATTCGAGATACCATCTAAGAAACCGTTGGTGGTAGTTGTAAATAATATTTTCTAAAACCTCAAATAGACAAATGTCACCTTAGTCTACCCGTGACCACGAACGCTGCAAAGTGCTCGAAACGTCGGGATGATAAAAATAATTAATATACGCGATTTAAATCCGTTTAAAATAGTTTTATTTCAATGAACCTGATAGAATTTTATTTTACTTTTTCTTTATAATTTAAGTGTTTCTTATCCAAGTCGTATTATTACGTACTGTATAAAAATGACAAATGTCACCTTAGTGGGAAGGAGTTTTTAAGTGAATATCTTAATCAGAGAGACTATAAGTTCGAACAAATAATACTCAAAATAGTCTCGGAGCTGATTTCGATGAAAACTGTGTCACTATTTTTTTGAAAAGGTATTTTTCCTAAACAGGAATCGAACCGGTTGATTTTAAATAATTGATCAACAAATTATGGAATTATAATAATAAAAAACAAATATATGAATAGATACAATATATGCTTTCAGTTTCATTAAAATATCTCAAATAGTTTCACAGAAAATTAATTTAAACGTTAAGGGTTGCTATCCCCGTTCCTCCCTTATGAGCAAATAAGGGCCCGAGATTAAGTATAACTAAAACATATTAAGTTAAACTTGTTTAAACGAAGAGCGATAAATATAGAGTAATTTAGCGATATAAAGGTCGTTAAATACCTTATTTATATATGTAATATATAATGTACATATTCCTTAATAGTAATATTTAGTCACGCAAATCCAATGTCATAAAAGTATCACAGTTTTTAAGAGCTAAATTAAAAAAGCGTCGTTAAGCCTGCATGGTTCTTTTATAAAATTAGCTTAGAAAAGTGCGAATGGGTACGTTATCACCGCCGCCTATAAATATTAGAAGAACTAGAGCAATCACATATTAGTTGCTAGCTTAAAAAGAAATCAAGGGTGAAGAGGAATAAGCTGTAAGGAATTGGATAGGAGAAGACTAGGTTCTCGGTTGTGACTCACCGTACGAAACGCAGTATATTAGATATGCCAAGTTTTTAGGTGTAGGTAGAGTCATGTAGATACAGTTGTACAAGTACGACTATGTCGAGTACCTATTGTCAATAACGTAACGCATTATTTCACATCCTTGTCCTTAACAAAAATGATAAAACAATTTACTTTATGTACAAAAAATTTAGTTATTGTGACTGAAATAAAAACATTATATACAGATCGTCTTCCAAAACTAACCCCCAAGTTTTCAATGTACACTATCTAAATCTTCACATAAGAAAACTTAAGTATTTCTAAATTGACACTTCCGATGCCATTTTAGCTAATGAGCTTTATCCTTTCAATTAAAACTGTTAATTAAACAGCTAATCCTTTATTATTAATAATATATACGGTATCGTAAAAGGAAATACTCGTAATGTAGGTAAAGCAAATTAAGTTACTTACATTCACTATATTGCTAATGAACAGATAATTAATCAATATATTATATAGATAATAAATAAAGAAATGATTGCTTTTGGTTGTATAGACTTAGAACACTAGAACATAACGAATAACCTAGATATGCCTTCAAACCATCCTTCCTTTTCTGGTGTAGTTGAATACATCGCTTTTAGCGTAATAACTCTGCAGATATTATAATTTGTTAGAAATATCATAACTAAACTATATAGATAGTTAATATAATTATTATAATTGAAATTAGTCTAGCTAACTAAACAGAACTAATTACACCCAGGTTAAGTTACAAGAAAGATTTAGTAGGTACATAAATTTGACGACCGGGAGGAAGACAAAGCGTTATGCGCACGTTCTTCCTCCTCCATAAGGGATTCTTCCACACACCACCAGGACGAGAAAGCGCTCTCGGTGCTCGTGAGCACTCTTTAGGCGAAAACGGCCTGTCTAGGCGGGCCAACCGTCGTTACGTTACGCTATACGATATACGGGTCCAACTAAGACGATGAGGGCACCGCTGGGGTTTAGTGAGTAGTCTAGTGCACTCACCTCCAGGAGTCCCACATACCCGCCCGGTTTCCCTCAGGCGGGATGCATAAACGCATTCCCCAGCGACAAAAAAAAATAATAATTTAAGCGGTAAATAATAATAATTAACGGTGGACAGTATTCGTTTGGGTAAACTCTCAAAAACCCACACGGGTTAGTCTGTTTATAATCTCACTACTTTTATATCTTATCTTAATAATTTATAATCTATACTATCTATACTAGTAGAGTCGAAAAAAATGGGGTATTCCTTACATGATGTAGGCCTCCTATAAATTTTGAAAATTCACTCGCTAAGGAAGTGAAATGGGGTAAAAATGTTTGTATGTAACATCTTATTCCGTGATTATATTTACCTAAAATTTTTGTATGTCACACCTGTGTCACAAAATTTCAAAATTATATTTTCTTAAGGCTCTAGAGAGTATTAAAGTTCGGATAGAACAAAATTTCACTGATGATTCTATTTAAAACGTTTTTATAGTGTCGAAAGCTAATAATTACATGTTTATTTCATCAAGTTAAACTGCATCGATCAATCAATAAATAAACTTTCAGGAAGTTGCTGGGATGTTAAGTGCTTATGATGAAAAGATTTTATGACTTAGAGACTGTCTATTTATCAGGCGAGGCTTGAAAGGGTTGGAAAGGGACTGGGGAGTGTAATGAGATATCATGTGCATTCTGTTTGTTGAACGCGCGATTTCTAAGACATTTTTATCACGGCGCATAATTTTAAAAAATTCATGAAGAGTATAGGTACATGTATTTAAAGACGAAAAAATATATTTTCCATGCTAAATCTTGAATAAAATATAACTCTAATTGTCCAGATTGGTTTAGTAGTTCCTGGAAATTTAGAAAAAATATTACATAACAAGAAATATATGCTGCGATACTTGAACTTGCTTATTTCCTTGAAAGTTGAACAATAGCTGAAAATAATTAAGTGTAACTTTCTTAAAAAGTTTATATCAATGCTAAATAGATACTAATTTCACCAGTTTTCCAAAAGGTGGCTATCAAATTTCAAACTTTACGCGGGCGAAGCCGCGAGCAAATTGAAGTCTACAATTGTAATATGTACTTGTAATCTAAAATATTATAAAGTGATAAAATTTGTTTGTATGTTTGTATCTCAACAATCTCTAAAACTACTGATTCGACTACAGACAATGTTTGCGTTAAGTAGCCCGTTTATTGAGGAAGGTTATAGGCTATATAACATCACGTTACGATACACGGGAGCGAATCAGTAAAAATTAACAAAAATGGAACCGCGAGGAGCAGCTAGTTAAGTACAAATAAGAAAATTTGTGCAAAATGTATACTGGATAGATAGTTTGGATGGATGGATGTTCGTTGCTCTTTCAAAAAATACTGCTCAGATTTTAATGAAACCTTAGAGTATATAGATTATACATCAGAGAAGCACATGGACTTGTTTATACTCCTATATTAAGTGATGAAGCCCTAAGTGCAGACTAGTTATTTATATCCCTACATCTGTATCTGTAGGAATATGCCGTTACACGCGAAAATCTTAAAAAATAATACAAATTGACATCACAAACATATCGTAATCCTTATCGGTATCTAGTATCCACTCTATTACATATCTCACGCACAACAAACGACTCGCATGCGTAAAAACATTATTACTTAACGTGTAAATAAGTTTTTACTTATCACACGCGACTATGAGATAATGTAATTATTTCCCGTGTCCGCGCCGCGTTGATACGATGCTTTTTGAGCCCAGTAATTAAAATCTGGTTGGGTATCGCGAAAACCAAGCGTGTTACATTAAAATATAATATTCATTACGTGATACGGTTATTTCATGATTATATTGAATTTTGTGGGGTGTGAAAAACATTGGCGAATTTGAGTTATTGATACCGTCAAATGAAGTTTTTAATTATGAAAAATTTTATACATGACACCGCAATGTTATGGATTAATGAACTTATTTTTACCTGACTTATTTGTATCTAGAGCAAAATATATATTTTTTTGTAGTAATTACGTAAAGTAATTACTAAAGCGATTTTAGTCGTTAATATCATAATGTAATAGGGGCTATATGCTTTTGGCTTAATCAAAACATTTTCTCATTATCAAATAATTTAATATATTTGACACAATTTTACAGAAAGTTGTAAAAAAAGTAGTTAATACAATTGCGTTTCGTACAGTGAGTGAGAGAGTGGAAAGTATAGCCTCCTATCCCATTTCGTGTCTTGCTTCCTATGAGGAATAGGAAGTATTCATCGCAAATTCCTTTTTAAGCTGGCAACGGGGGGTTCCTCTGGTGCTTGTGTCATTATACGATAATAGCTTACTAGTAGGTATCCGGCCAATTCTTTTGCCCACTATTTTTATATAAGAAAGGCTTAACAGTGTTATCAATTACGTCTAGCTTAAACTAAGAAAACTTTTTATATCTACATCTGCATTAATATTATAAAGAGGAATGTTTTGATTGTTTGTTTGTTTGCATTGGATGGGCTCCGAAACGATTAAAAAAATTTTTCAAAAATATTTTTCCGTTAGACCAATTATTTAGGAAAGTTTATAGGCTATATAACATCACGCTTCACCTCATAGAAGCGAAGCAGTAACTATAAACGCAAGTGAAACTGCGAGGGACAACTATTTGTTTATACAAAAATAAAAGCAAAAAAATGATAGAATAACCATTCCAGCTACTGTCAAGCATTATACCTACGGATCTACGGACAGAAATAAAAATAAAATTTAAGGTTTCGGAATACGTTTAAAAATAAATCGGCAAACACAAAAGAAAACAGCAGACATCTGAAGAAGACATCTGGCACACTTTAATTTGTTTGCAACCATTGTTATGCGAAATTAATATTCCATTTCTGTATCGAGGGGTGTAAATCAATATTTGCTATCTCTCTCATTGAGACCCGTCTTTAAGGCGGCCTACGGAAATAGGTGTGTCTAACAACAGTGATATTTTAAGATAAACAGAAATTCTAATAAGTTTAAGTCAACAAATAAATGTTAAATAATATTGTTATCGAAGTAAACAAACAGTTTTTTATAGTTCATTCAATTACCAATTATTTATGGTAATACAACGTGATATTTATCTAATGTTTTTATTTTCTGCAGAGTATAACAAAATATTTTTTAAAATATAAAAACATATCATAATTTGTTAAAATAATTAACAAAATGAAGTAGCTTTTAAACGTAAAATGAAATCTAAACCCGTTCATGTCAAAACGCTTGTAGAATATTTCATTATTTTAAATACAACAAATTGTTTCACGTAAGGTCGTCGCGTGTGATCCGCGATTTGCACGAACTTTACAAAACAAGTTAACTGGAGCCATTATAAAACTGATAAAAAATTTAATCTAAAAACTTGCTATAACATAAAGTAATTTTGTTAGCGATTTCAACTAGAACTTACATTTCTCGCTCACGCACACACAGGCGCGTCCGTGCGTGCACGCGCGTATACACAGAGAAACACACAACAACGCGCTAGCGCACATTTTTAGCGCATACACATGAATAATTTTTAAAATAATTGCATTTGATGTAAGGTATTATTAGGCTTTTGAATGACCATATTGCAAGAATTCAATTTGTTTTTACTACGTGCCAAGGTTCAATGAGTAGTAATCGCCTATAAGCTACGTCTATAAATACGATAGCTCAATGAGATGTAGATCATCCATAACTCAACGTTCACAAATAATTGAAACAAAGATGCTCGACAAACTAGGCACGTAACAGTAGCAATATTAAAAATTATATATATTTTTTAATCTAACCTGTAGGTTCGTTTAGCTAAGCCTTGTTTATAACTTAGATAAAAAAGAAACACTAAACAATATTTCATGGTAATTAACTTATCATTACAGTATATCTTTACATGTAAACTCATCAGACATACGCGTTATTCACAGCTGGCAATGATTAACGTTTGAATAATTTCATATAGAAAAAAAACCCTTTAAAAATCTATTTCTATTTATAATTAACGAAGCAGAAATTAAATGAATATGTAGTTAGGACTTCCTGGAAAATGTTTAGAATTTGCTTTTTATTTTATTAAATACATAAGTAATTAAAAGGCATCTTAAGGCTGTTTACTGTAAGGAAAAGTAATTATAAGAAATGACGATGACGTCTAGCGCCCAACTCGAGGAACACGCGTTTGAATTGACATCTTTTGATAGAAAGCAGGTGTAGTGTTTTCATATTATTTTATTGAAAAGCACATATTATGGCGCATTAAACACCCTTTTATTCTATACTGCGTAAGGAGAACAAGTAATTCTATATATAATAAAACTAAAACAGGACTTGCCTTTCGAATATTTTGTAATAATATAGAGAATAAAAAATAATTATGTAAAAATAATATTTTCATTAAATTTTTCCCGTGAAAAATTTATTATAGCTTAAATTTATAATTTTATCTAGATAAAATGTTCGTATTCACAAAGATATTTTACGAAACATTAGCCTACAAAACGTTAAAATTAACAAGTAAATATATTTTTGGATGTCATTCTTAATATTAGTACAGAATTATGTGCGGATAATTATGGTTTCGAAAAGTTGAAAGAACTTCCATAAATAGACAAAAAACTGTATCTCTCCATAATCAAAGTGTAACTAAACGAAATCATACACACGCTAGGCTAAGATAAATAACACAAATGTTAGTGGAATTCTAACACCGTTGTAAAGGTATTTTTCTATGTTGCAACTTTTTGTGCATTCGTTATTGCTTTTGGAAGGTGAAGACAATAGTTTTAGTAAAAAAATATATCGTCTGTTCTTAGGCGAGAATTACATTTGTAAGTTTTGCTAAAATACTTTCATTTTCATAAGACTTACATAAATTATTTATCACTTTTTAAAACTCACATGTTATTTAAGGTTACCTAGTTTCTGTTACCAGATTACAGAGTTGTATCATATCAGGTACAGGGATAAAACTTACTAATAAAACCAACTTCAAAAACAATATACGCAATTTATTTTAGTTGGACAACACACTTATTATATTACCAGTTATTTCGATTTTAGAACAAAATTACTAAACTGATTTCTATAAAATTCTTAAAAAAAGAATTTTTAAAATCACTTGATAAATGCCAAAATTGAGGTAACAAACATAAAAAAGCTATGACTTGAGATTTTAAAATCGGTTGAAAATTGTGTGTAACGGGTTTGAAAATATTTATACAAATAAAAAAAATGACATTAATTTTGTTAGACAGTGGTTTAGGTACTCGTGTTCATATCGGTACATTGTAAAAAAACAAGTTCAACGCACGTCGCACACCGCTGGTTCGAACATTGTAGACAGATTTTCAAGGTTTTTCAGCCGGAAATTTTACATGTGTAATAAAAGTTTCGACCCAATCGGTAGTCCAATACTTTTTTTTATATTTATACTGAAAACAATTTTGATCAAACTGACATTTTTACATACAAACAGATTCGTTAGTACAGTTCATTTTTGAGTGTCCCCACAGTGGTCCTTTGTATTGTCAACCTATATAGTTAGGTTAGGTTATATATATATATATATATATATATACATATATAAAGTAAGTCTATATATTACATATCAAAAAATTGTATTTGTAAGACGCAATATTTAAGAATATTTTATTTTATGTCACAGGCATCTAGCTTAAAGAACCGTTTAATATTATTATGCGGCGTATTAATCTAGTTGGCTGCAACACATACATCTGTATAAGGAAGCAATGAAAGAATATTTGTACTCTAATAGGTAAATTAGTTAGTACAATCAGAGTATAAGTTCATGGAATGTTTATTATTGCAGCTTATAATAGTTCTCAGAGCATATTCAAATACGTGTATGTACGAAGTTTTAGTGAATACAGGAGCACAGCCCGTAGTTGAAAATGTTTAGTTTCCTCGTTCACATTCACTAAGCATAAATATATCTAAGTTGATAATATAATAATTGATATTTCCTTGTTTTATTTTAAACAATATAAAATTATAGTGACGCGCTTTTGCCAAAAAACCAAATAAATATGTTCAATCGCTATCACATGATCATTCACTGAGCCAATCTGAAGATTCTAATTTAAAGATTCCTTCAAAATTTCATACAATCGTTACATCCGTTTTGGATTCCACAGGGAATACATGTGTAGATTTTTTTAAATAAAAATAGCTGACAAATAAGCACGCAGGACATCTGATGCTAAGTGATCACCACCGCCTATGGACATTTGTAGCAGTATAGCGGCCACGAGTTGTTAGCCAATATATTGCCAGCTAAATAAAATAGGAGACGAAAGGGCATAGCAAGTAAGGAAATGAATAGATGATGGGGGTTAGTCTTCCGACTATTTCACTAACTGCGAAATGAGGCTATACCACCTACTTCACACCGATAATCTGTGAGTGCCTTGGTCGAACCAGTTAGTAAACGAGCACTGGCAAAAGCAGTGGCTAAAGCTATGCTCTAACTCAGGTACGCACTTTGTTAAACCTACATACTACATAAACACACATATAATATATAAGATATTAAACATAAATTATTTAGCGTTTTATTAATATAAACATAGCCTGATTAAATCAATTAGAAAATTAATAACCATTCAAGAGTCATTTGAAAACTAAAATATTGTTTGACATAACAAATTTCCATCAATCAATTTCCATTAAAACACGAAATGAGGTCCACATCTGCGCGCTGCCCGCGGACGTGAAAAGAAATCATAATTAATCGTCCCGTTCCACGCCCGCTCCTCTTAATAGAGAGCTTTCCGCTTTCAATGTTTTCTTTGCAACGTAATAAATTAATCTCCATTCGTACCCCTGAAGTCGGAGAAAAGACACAAACAAGACAATAGAAGGACGACTTAACTTTGCGATATGAACTTTTATGTGCTTTTTTTGACATTAAGCTTATACTTCTTTCGTCAAGTGCAAGTCGTTTTTGTATTATAAGTGTTCCTTACTATTTAAATAATGTTTTGCTTTAAATATTATTAAATAAAGTGAGTTACGTCTTAACTTAAATTAATTTTAACTCGAATAGAAAAAAACCAAATCTTGGTTGACGGTTCTAAAAATTTATATTTTGAGCGCGAATACTTCTCTGAAATACAGATACATTATTTTTATACTTTTTCTACTTAAAACTACTTTATATATGGGAAAGTTTTGATTGTAATTTGGAAGCCTTCCAAGTAGTTCAGCAAGAACAATCCATTAAGAGAACTTTAAAGGACTTTTCCAATTCCAATCGAAGCTTAAGTCTAAATTATAAAGTTAAATTCATAATATATTCTGGAAGTTACAAGTTGTGTGTAAATTCGGCGATAAGTTTACTCTCGAAACATGTTAATATAAAATAAATAAGATAAAATAAAATAAAATAAGAGACACGAGCTTATGTGAACAACGAATGTCAAAAGTCTTTATTCTTTTTTTTAAAACTAATATTGTTATAATTATAGAAAAGGTTACATATATATTTTAGGACAACTTCCCCCTTAAACAAAAATAAAAACAAAACATCTTTTCTAATTAACTTATAAACAAAAGTCTTAATTTTAAAATAATGCAAACGCCTCAAAGGTTAAGGGTCTGTGGTGGCCGCACGAGACGCCCATAAGAAGTGGTAACATAGCCTCGTTGATTTCTATTTATTATATATAAAATATATTATATATTTATAATATATTTTCAATAATATATTATATATTTTTAATATAATATATTATATATATAATATATTATATAATATATAATATATTATATATATAATATATTTTATTAAAAACTTATTTTCGTTTGTCGTAACTTATTGTCGTTTCGTCTCAAACAATACGGTGTTTTTCTAATTGGACCTATAAAACCTATATATGACCACAGTGTGATGTTGAATAGCCTAGAACCTCCCTTCTTTTCCTTTCTGCTTTGTTTAACATTGTTTTATAATATAATGACATATAAAAAGAATGAACCTTTTTAATTACTCTTATTATCCGTATTTATGTTTTGTCATAGTCAATTTAAATTGAAGTGGTAGTTTCTGAGCTTTATAAGAATAGTATTTATTATATTGATTTATATATTCTGATTATGAATCAAAAGTTGAATTTATCGTTTCACACACACTTTTAGTGTCTAAAAGTACACACTTAATTTTTTTTAATTTTTAAAAATATGTTCTATAATTGGGTAATGGTACACTTTTTCACTAAGCACGTCTTCCGACTGTCCTCGGATGTATTTAAAATTTTAAAAATTGACAACATGTACTCCTATCTTAGTTAGTAAAGTTTGATTAGCGATTTACAATTATTATATCAAATAGAATGTATACACACAATAAACTCAAAAACACGAAAACTATAGTCCATCATAATGACATAGATTCAGTCAGGAAGAGTACATTGTTCCAAACGAGTCGCCCGATGTGTATTCCAATTTTCCAACATATCGATCACCCCTCATGTCTTCAGTTTATCAAAATAACGAGGAATTCTCGATATATACGCGCTCCTTTAATTAATCCCACAAAAATAGATACATACATGTATTTTTCGATATCAAAGATTCAGGTTTCTTAATCTAAGAATCGTATAACCGAGAAACCATTAAAATGTTCCAAATACATACATCCGGCTATGTAAACTGTGGCATTTATGGCATCACATTTTTATCAAAGTTTAACCTTTATACTTCTGCACCTGAGTTGTAGTGCCTCACAAATGCACCCTACGTGATCAGGTGTGGCTTCAGCTATTACAACTCCACAATCCCCACAACCGATATAATTTATTTTTCTATATTCTACAAACGTTATTTTTCACTTACGAACGTACTAGTTTGAAGTATTATACCATCTTTCCCTTAAATATAGGTTATCACCAATTATGTTTCAAACATATTTATCACACTAAGGCCAAAGTGATAACAACCGCAATAAATATTCAAAAGGAACATTAACTATAACTTATGCTAAAGTTATTTTGATAAAGCACTTCCCATCTTTTTACGAACAATAGTAGTTAACGATAAATCACCTGAAAAAAATCTTTTAGAAGCGGGTACATCTCAACAAAAGTTAATTTAGGTGGTTACGAAGTAGGTATATTTTTGCCGCTGCCAACGAAAAAGACAAAAAAGTTTCTTAAGTAGCACAAAAGATATAACATCTATTACGCCATTAGATAAGTTTTTATCGTCCTAATATATTAATGGAATACACGGTTTTTCGCTTTATTACCTGAAGATATTAAAATAACTTACGATCTCTTTTTTCATCTTGCCAACACTATATAATATAGTACATTACACCCAACGTCGAGTAACCTAGAAGTGTAATCGGCTTATATTTTTAATAGCTGGCAACAAGCAGGCGGGACATATAATGTTAAATGAACATCGCCATCCATGGACATTTCCAGCACAAGAGGAGCTACAAATGCCAGCTTAAAAGGAATAAGGGATAAAAGCGAATGGATTGAAGTATGGAATGGAATGGGAGGGGATTGGACCTGCGGCTCTCTCACTCATCGTAGCTATATTAGCTTTGTTATGCCGATCTTATGTAAGAGTGAGGTACTGCCCCGGTCGAGCCAGTCCTCTTAGTTATAAAAATAAATAAATAAATAACGCATCACACTCAACGGCCCCCATTAAGATCCCATCACCTTGTGTCGGGGGTCCGGAAACACTCACAACACTAACACAAACACCCAGACCACGACAAACATCCGTATGGCCAATACACACGTTTGCCGTGAGCGGGGATCAAACCTGCGACCGTTAGCGCTTTAGTCAGTTGCAGTGACCATTGCGCCAACGCGTCTGTCAAATATATAAGATATGTTTGCACTTAAATTATCTATTTATGTAGTTGTGTGTGAAACATATTTCTTAAGTTCACAATATATGCCGTGTAATTTTGTTCTTCAAACTCTGCAAGCTTATTACGCGAAGCTATCTTTATCACAATGCAATACATTATAACGATTGTTTTTTTTTCGTTTGTAACTAAAGATTTAGTTATTTATAAAAACATAAATGATACTTAAAATTGAGTTCGCGTTTGATAATTTACGGTCCAATTATTGGCCAAGTACACAAGTGACGTAACATCCTATACACATTCCAAATTAAATATTATGGACCATAATCTTCTTCTATATCAAGAAAAATTATATGATTACTTACTCTTATTACATACGTACATATACAAAAGACCATTATCTAGATACCTACGTAATAAAAAGTAAAATTAGAAAGGTCAATTTGGTCGCTTGAAGTAATTTCCTTTCGAATTACTCATATGTGAAATAGAGCATCGTGACGTCGGTCGCAAAGAACGTGGGCGAGGTCTTTTTATCGATTTTAAAATGTATGAAGATCTATTTGGATATTTAATAATACGACTAATTTTATATAAAATAAAGTAATCATTTTACTCCAAAACGTAGTACTGAAATCGTTTTTTTTATTCCAACACATTATTCATTACATATTATTATTTCAAATACTTGATTAATCATTTAAAAATTGTAATACATATAAATAAAAAATATATAATATATTATAGAGGAATATTCTTTCTAATGCTTAATCTGATGTCACACAAATTCTTCTCTTTAAATTTCTATGAATTATGTTGTACTTCTTTTGATTGGAGTTATGCGGCCATTTTAAATTTTAGGTTGTACGTTATAGATCAGCCACGGGACATGACTTTGAATCAAAGAATTTGCTTAAAATCCATCAAAGTATTTTTTATTATATTTTTAATATTTGATTTTAATTGATATATGTGAAAACCAAAACAAATTTCTCTTCTTTCGATTTCTCTGTTGGACATGGGCCTTTTAGAACACACACTCATTTAGTCGCTAATTTTTTCATAGGCGAGAATAACACTCGTAAGTTTTACTCTAGTAATTGACATTAAAGCTCTGGTTTCTTTTCTTCTGGTTCACTAAGTAACCTTAGGAAAATTGTACACTGCTAGTGGTAGTGAATTCTATCACTACCAGAGTAAAGTAATAAAAACTGGTAGTGAATTCTATCACTACCAGAGTAAAGGAATAAAAAACCACTTACGTAAATCTCCATGAAAGTCAGTAACCTTATGGAGCCTTAAAGAACCGTGACAGTCATAACGATTGAAGGCCACTTCAAAAGTCGTTTACAAAGAGCAATAAGAATACTTTCCTTGGAATCTAGCCTACAGACTAATACCTAATCGATTTAATATAAACTTAATACTACGGAATCCGTCAGCCAGCCTCTCGCATACCAAATCGGCCGCAGCCTTGAGCGCGGGCAATTGCTGACCTTTCGAACATGATCCATTTTATGAAGTCAAAATAAATTTAAAAAAATAAAATACTTTAAATAATATTTTTTTTATTTATTCTTAAAATAATATTATAAGCTTAATAACTGATCTGTAGTAGACATTATAGACCTATTATAAATATTATTATGATTGTTGATATTTACTAAATATGATGAATAAGTAAGTAGAATAAGTAAAGTCTATTTTTCTTTATTGTCTTATTAGATTTGAGAAATTATCGATAGAATGATTGAACTGAATCATTTTTATATTGAAAAATTATAATATCAAATAATGTTCGAGAATTCGTGATTATCGTTTTAAATATTGTTTACCAAATGAAACAAGTAAAGAAAAATAACTATACAAAATACAATTCATTTTTGTTCCTATAATTTATTGCACAATCGAAATATAAAATATATAGTCTTGTATAACAAAAATAATTGCCTAATTTCCTTAAAACTCATTAAATTGTTAATAATGCCTCGCGATTGCGTAAGGAAAGTTATATTAATGTTAAATTATATTATATTCCTAATTAATATATAATTAAAGCTAAAAAGGAATTTTTTGCTTATTCATTATACCGTAAAGATAAATAATTATGTTAAAATAATTCAAATATCACCATAAAAAATTTAATAATTACTATTATTTCATTAGTTATCTCATATACATATGCGATAATCTAATTTTATTGTTTAACTTTTTCTTAAGCATTGTACTAGAATTGTTATAACATAATCCGTCAGGTTACTTTTGTTACTAGATTTTCTCACCGTACTAAAGTACTTAGATGTTCTTTCACTAGATTAAAAAGTCTAATTATACTTATATAAAAGAATACTCGTCTTGATACTTTTGTAACATTTTAATGTAATTATAAAACATATTTCGTTGCGAACTATAAAAAAATCATTCGCTAATCGTCTGATAAAATCTGCTATCGAGTAATTTACCTATTACATGATTATTTAATCGTTCAAGTGCCCCGAGTCTAAGTAATTTGCAAGCAAGGTTAACATCCACGTGCTCAGAGTATGTCATGTTTCAATGTCTAATGAACAAAATGGAAATCGCTTAATTAAATTGTTGGATGGAAATGAGACTCGAATAACGAGGGATCATTCGATTATCATCGCTAGATCGACTAATCGATATGAGAATATTAAAATTAATCCCTTTACAATAGATCACGTTAGGTACTGTATTCATCATTATTTAGATTTGTGGTTATTTTTGTATAAAAAAAAAACTTGAAAGGTAATTTAAAAACTTAATCACTATAAAAATTTGTATACAGAATAAGTTTTTGAAGTTGAACTGGGAATGGTTGGTTAAATCTAAAACTATAAGGAATAGCGAAAAATAAAAAAAATTGCATCATTAGTTTTTCTTTTTAATCATTTGCCTAGCCAGAAATCGAATCCACTGATGTTTAAAAAAAACACTATATTATTGCAGTATCTGATAGTGTTACTCATAAGGGTCAACTTCTGGGAAGTAATGTTACGCCTAGTTAAAAAACTCATCCTGTATAGAGTTTGTCTTTGTCTAATTCTACATTTCAGAATGTAAGAAAACACTCGTAAGTTATGACCTAGTTATCATAATTAATATTTTAGTTTCATCTTAAAACATAATATATCATTTAAATCACTATAATACTCGTAAAAGGCGTTAAGTCTTAGTTTTGTAATATTATATTGTTGATGATATAAAAGACGGAAACGAAGTGCATATTTCGTATATGAACTACATTTCTGTGCCCATTTAACTTAAAAAAATTTCTAAACAATCTGCTTTTGACCTCCTGATACGTTGCAAAAATGTAGTTCTCATAAACTTATTAAGCCATAAAATTTCCATATCTTCATAGTAACATTCACATAATATAATTATATGAGTTAATTATTCGTGTGAAGTAAGATGCAAAAATTAATGTCACACATATGAAAATAACATTATGAATAGTGATGTATTATTACATAAAAGAATCAGTTTATAGATATTCTTAACATAACCCTGCTTGATCCTTGATAATTATTATCATAAAATAGTAGAAAAAAAATCAAGTAATTGTATAATTTTATATTAAATCGTTGTGAAAATCTAGTAGTAGAATATATAATTATTAATTAATAATGATAGAAAACAAAAGAATAATTACCAATCTAGATTTCTCATGTGCGTAATAATGATAACATATAACGTACACTAACTCATGTTTCCAAGGTAAATTCTTAAAATATATTACTTGACATTTAAACGAGTCCAAAGACGTTTTCTAAGGACGACGACAGTAGCGGTCCTCATTAATATCACTTCCTAGATGTGCCCACTTGCATCCGTTGTGCCGCAAAAAGATAAAACACATATCGCCGTAACCTACAATAAACCGTGGTCGAACCCGCAAGCCCTTCCAATAAGCGTCAAGGTCTTTGCTTGTCTTATAAAACGAGTTAAATCGTACGCAAGTACACACTTTGTTACTTTCACGCGAGCAGTGCACATTTTGAGCAAAATGTACAGGCTCTTAGTAATTGCCTTTGTGATCGCGGTAGTCGCGTGTCAGCAACAAGAAGGAGCAAGACGAGTTCCAAAATACGCGGGTGATCCTAAAACGGCCGCCATTGTGCAAGAAGCTCGTTACCTTAGCGGAAATGGTGCTTTTGGAGCCGCTTACCAGCAAGAAGATGGCATCGACTTCAAAGAAGAGACAGATGCCGATGGAAACAGGAGAGGCAGCTACTCCTACATCGATCCTACCGGACAAAGGAAAACTGTGAACTACATTGCCGGCAAAAACGGATTCCAAGCTATCGGTGATCACATTCCAACCGCGCCTCAGGCAGCTGCACCCACTCCTGGATACACACCTGATCCTCGTTACAACTCTCCTGATTACAAAACTCAGCAATACAATGCTCCTCAGCAATACTCAGCCCCTGTAGCACCCCGTAACTATGGTGGAAAACCCAACGTAGACGATGGTCAATATTATCCTGAAATATACGAACGTGAAAACCAAGGTGCTCCCCAACAGCAATACCAGGCACAACCTCAGTATCAGCCTCAGCAACAATACCAACCCCAGCCGCAACGAAGCAACGCTAACAACATCTACCCAGGAGTCCAACAGGCGCAATACAGTGGACTTCAGTCACAGAATTATAATGCTCCACAGCAATACTCTGCTCCACAGCAATACAACGCCCCACAGCCTTCCCACCAAGACTACTACGAGCCCACCACGCCACCACCATCACGTTTCTTCCCTCCTGGCAAGTTCAGCCTGAACCGTGCGCCTGACGGTTACACCTACTCCTTCCACAAAGTATAAATTTTACTTAAAGAAAAGGGACTCGGCGATTTGTAATGCCTGAAACGTAAAAAGCTCCCATCAATTAGTAATTCGCCGAGTCATCAGAGGGTAGCGCTGCGGGTACGTGCTCGCTTGCTTCGAAAGCATTTCTTAATTGTTGTTTGCTGTGATATTGTGTGCTAATGGACAAAGTGTTGTTAGTATCATTACTAGTTATGAGATACATAATAGAAAGCGGCTGAAGCAATAATTGCATACTTGTAAATAAATTTATTATTATTATCATAATTATTAATTATTGTTGTTTTTATAAATTACCCTGCTTTATTTGTCAATAATAGCGACCCAACAAATTTTTGAAGTTACAAATTTCGTAAAAAATTGGATAGAAAAAATAATGCCAGAAAATATTTTATAAAGTAACCAATATTGAAGTACAAACACAGTTGTTAAACTAGGAGAGAGCAAAGTTTACTTCCTTTGTTTCCGAACTAGACTTAAGATTATAATTTCGTAATACGCTCCATTAAGCCGTTTCCCAATAAATCTCCAATAATAGTGTACATTTTCTTTAATATTAAATATTCCTTCGTTTAACCCAATAAAAACGAATTATATCAAGTATCTTAATACTATAAAAAAAAAGAAAATAAGTTTTATGATCCACTACGTATTCGAAAGTAATATATATTTTAATGTCGCATTTTAAATAAATATTTAAAAAAATAAAAAAAATCTACATACTACATCACCCAAAAAATACTTTTGCTGTCATATCGATAAAAAAAACTAAGTTTATAAAAGTTGCTTTCAACTTCCTGCTGCCCAAGGTTCCCGGGGCGCGGGCGTCCGCATTCTACCGCACTTGCAGACCTACAACTAGATCACCTTACTACTAATAATGGATATTATATTGCTGAACGCTCTACCACGCCTTTCCATTTACCTACACTCGATCCAGCGAGAATATTACGATAAAATTTCACGCAAGAACGAACTTTATTAAGGCAATGTACGTTTTAAAATTGCTTGCAGCTGAGCGAACAAAAATTGCTGACATTTAATCAGATACTGTTGGGGTACAAGCTTTATAAATAGTCCAAATATCAACAGTGCTTACTATATTACATACCTACATACTACATGTATATTGACTTTCGAAGCAAAATAGGGAGTAAAAAACATATTTATGCGATTGTTTTGTATCGACTATTCAAGGCCATTGTGCTAATAGCTATACACCGAAATGTGCTAAGTATATGTGCCATTGAGTATGCTATCATTAGCAACCACCCACAAACATATCTGCATATGAACAGGAATGTTTCCGCCCTATTTGACACTTGTCATTATAATTTGGCCAAACCACACAATGTCTTTGTAATTTTAACTTATGTTTTATCCTGATATATGAGCTACATTATTTTATTTCATTACTAAGGTACATCAAATTTCAGTGGTTTTATTTTTGGGAAAACAAATATGCATTTATCCAATGTCACAACATTCCCGTTAATGATAGTAATAGGATTAATTCATAAACCGATGTATTTTATACAATAACTAAATATACTAAAAATATATATTTTTAGCATATTTAGTTATTGTAAAAATATATAGGTAGATATAAATTTTGAAAAGGTATGCACATAGCACACAGCCCATAAAAATAAATTTGGCAAGTTTATACAACAATGCGTTCTGTAGACATTTTTATTAGATTTAGACATATAACTTGGATTAGTTTGCCCCAGTTTTTATAACAAGAATATTGCTCAAATGGACGATAGTGTGCACAAAGTGCGCGGAGTCCGTACAACGTAGCTGTTGTAGACTAACCTTTAACTCTGATTGGTCACACCGACACTCTCAATAGTTTGATTAGTAGTGATTGTTCTCGTATTGTTTTGTACCGCGCAATATGTCTCTCGCAACATTGTTTGAATGAATTTGTTACATCAGTTTTATTGTTTGAGCAATGTATAACACATGAAAATGTTGTTTCAAAAGGCGCTAGTTTTATTACAGTCAAGTTCCCATGATAGTTGCGCATGTTCAATTAGTATAAACGATTTTATAATTTAAAATTCATAAGCAAATATTACATAAAATAAATGAATAGTAAAAAAAATACATCGTAAAAAATTATTTAAACGCTTCTTACTTCCGGCATGACAAATAATAAAATAAAATATCTCTTTTATTTGCATAACAATAAACATCTGAACTTGACATAATTATAACATTTTTGTCGAGGTGAGATTAACGAAATAACGCAATAAATGTGGTATGCAACTTTAATTGCCAATCTAGCAATTAAATAGAAAAAATCAGAGCGAAAAAATAATACCACATCCACATGTCTGTGGCTGGTTTCACAATTAACAAAATTATTAATACTTCAAATAGATTTTATTTTTGTTGGCATTAGGTGAGACTTATACTTATTCATTTTGCTCTCAGACTTTTATAAAGATTTACATAAGTTATCTGTCATTGCTTTATAAGAGAAGAAGTTAATATCAGTGCCATTTTTGACACTTTCATAAGGTGACTTATGTAATTGTTATCGGGTAATGATGAATTATCTCTTCTAATATAACAACCTAAACAACAATCTGGAATCTAAAGAATTCTTAATGGAAGTCACTTGTTACACTCCTATACTAAAATAAGTTACTTTTTTTAATTTAAGTATCTAATCATTTCTTTGTTGTGATTTATTGCATTGCGAAGAGAGAAAGTTTCGCTATTTAAAATAAACAACGAAATCAAAAATTAAAATTTACAATCATTAGTTTCGAAACGATTGAATTGTTATCAAAGTGAAAATACGATGCTTTAAATACGTTTTCCATCTCGCCAATTAAATTTCAAAAGTTTGTTTTGTAGCGAAAATTTAACTGGCAACATTCCACGACGAAAAAGTATTAACTCGCTAAAGTACATTAAGTAAAGAAGAAAATATTCTCGAGCTTCAGGTTCGAGAACGAATCGCTCGAAGCGATTTTAATAAACTTATCTATTAACAATTTTATTACAATAGGAAATGGAAATCTAAATGCATTTAAATGCGCCCGGCTCGGAATGAAATGTAAAAATCAATGAGTGAAAGGTAAAAAGCGGGAAGTGGGCTAGCCTATAAACTAATATTTCACCGCAGACAGCAACAGAGTAGTAAATGGAATCCTATTAAAACAACCTCAGTCTCGGATTGAAGTTTAAAAGGCGGTCAATTTTAATCCCGTGCACGATGTTTTCAATTTGTTGGACGTGCGCACACTGCAGGCGATATTATTTATGTAGATATGTTGTCGTTTCAAATTAATTCTATGTAATGAGCTTATTTAAATGCAACAAGATAATATTGGAAATGTAGAAAAAATATAGAGTTTTCAGTTGTTTAAAATTTTACCATATTAATATCAATGTCTGATGACTCAAAAACTTGAATAAAGAATCACAAAGCTAAAATAAATAAAAATATTATAAAATAAAATAATAGATATGCACAAGCAAATATTTAATAATGTACATAGTCTAGTCATTTGGTCTTCAAACAGCCTGGAAAGTTTTTCGGGAGTTTCGAAATCTGTTGATTTTATAGATTTTGCATACTCTTTCCGAATTTCTACTTTTGCACCTCAAATATTTTCCGAGCTCACCAGCATATTGAAAAATAAATGGCGCCCAAAAACAGTTTTTTCACAATAACCACTTTTCTATTAAGTTTTCAATGGAATTAGTTATGTAATAAATTAAACATTCAAACATTTTTTTTTTATAATTTATGTTTAAACTTTTTTTGTATATACAGTTTTAGCGTACGAGCGCCGCAAAGTCGACGCAACACGCGTTTTTACCAAAATACTCTTTTCCACACTATTCGGTAAAGTGAGTGAAACGTTTTCTTCTTTGTGGTACCGCTAGAGGACTTAATCAGCGACGATGTTCCTAACAATATTTGGCGTATCATCCCTTACTTCATTTTTCTTAATCGAAAAGATACCACTGGCAAAGTTGAAATTCGGAACGAGCATTTGAAAATCTTTAAGATTGGTGCATTTTCAAAACTCCTAGAAAACATTCTAGGTAAAACTAAAAAATAACTGAACGAACATGTAGTGTAAAATAACTAAATTCAGCCCCTAATCCTACATCTACAAATCCGCGCTCGACTAAAATTGATACCTTAATTTTTACTATTTTTCATGGATGTAAACCATAGACAAAGTATTCAGGTCGTGTAGGTCCTCTTCCATTGCTATTTAAAAAACCTTTTACGCATAAATTAAATTAAATATAGTCCAGACCACATTAATTCACAATCGCCACGTACCTCTACCGGCTGTAAGTTTACTTAATAAATTTTAAGCTCAGTATTTCTGCTTTAAAATCTCGTTCGAACTTTGTAATGAGTGTTCAATTATTTATAAAAGTAACCGTATGTAGCCAGCATGTGACCGAGTTTTTTCAGTTAACTGGCAAGTATTACTTTAAAATTATTTTGTGTTACAAAAGTTGACATGGCTTTAATTGAAAGCCTGAATAATGAATAAAGTATATACTCGTAAAATACAACCTGCGCTGGTCACTCAGAGAGTGTCAAATTTGAACCAATACCGTTATATGATTGCTGAGATACGCTGATAAGCAAAAATGTCCACAAAAAGTCAAATTGGGAGATATCGATGTATTCTGATATTGCGTCTCGTATTAAACATTATTCAAATTTTCAAATTGTTTAAACTAAATTGGTACGGAAAAAAGTTTCTTAATTTAATTTTACATATATTGAAGTGTTTCCAATGTTCTGTAATATACAATAACGTCATGTATTTGAAATACTTTCCAATCTAATTTTAATTTATTAAACCTTATATTTATTATACCAATATAATATTAATACATTATGGCTATATGCTTCAAACAATTTTTTTTTAATGTTTATTACTTCAGAACTCTGTCATTTCTAAACCGATGGTAATAATTCTTTTTATATTCGAGAAAGTACACTTTCAGATAAGTCATATAGAATTTTTATCAAAATTAATTCAGCAGTTTAGTCTTAAATTTGAAAAATTTAATTGTACATTTTTTAAAGTCTTAAATATATTTCCATCGTCTGTCAGATCGAAACCAATAAACTAAAACAAATAAATATACACAGGTCATGTTGCAATTTTGTCGTACGTATGGATTTTGTTTTATTCTTCAAATAGAACAATGTTTTTTTTTATTTCGAGACCAATCCAACCACCAACCATTTTGTTATTCAATTTGGCACAACTGTTCAATTATTCGATTTATAGAACGAGTTCGTTATACAATTATTATATATAGTATATATCTATATACCTAAACCAATTCTCAATTCTGTACTTCAGTAATTATACGTTATTGTACAATCATGTTTTTTTTATTGCAATTATTTTGTCATGTTTTTTTCATGTGTGGTGTACAATTATAGAATATCTATCTATGCTGGATTCAGTCGGATGGGTCAGTAGGAAGAAATCTGAAATTATGACTGCTAGAATTTGTTTAAAGGGAGTCGTACCACTGATTTTGAATTAAAGAAAAATTGTTTTGAAAGATTCAGAGAAAAACTACACTGCTCGTGAATCTAATCTAATTATCTATTTTAGTAACGTTTTATTGTAAAAAATATTAGGAATAGTGTTTCATTATAACTTAACTAGAGTAACAAGCAGACCCTGGTATAACTGGGAAAAATGTTAGGTAGATAAATCTTGTATATCAAAGGCTCTTTCAAACGTATACAAAAAATCTTATAAAAAGAAAAAAATAATCATTTAAATAAACGCCACAAGAGGTACATATTAGCAAACAAACATTACTTTCCATTTTTTGTTTCATATTGTATTAACATAGGTATTGTATTGTTAGGCTTTAATTTGCAAATGTTTCTATAGACATATATTTTTTTATTTGAAGCCGGAACATTTCTCTAGAGAAGAGAATGCAAAATATTTTTACCTGAAACTAGCTTAATTCACATTCAGTGAACCGTTGTGTACGTTTCATAGGCGGAGATGTGGGAAATAGTATTACTTGTATTAAATAATTTTATCAGAAATTGTTTTAACGATATTTTTCAGAACAAATGTAAATTATTTACCGACTTCCTAAAAAGGAGGAGGTTGTCAATTTGTCGGGAACTTTTTTAGAATATGTATTTACCGATTATCTCCATGATTTATATTTTTATCAAAATCGCTTCAACAGTGCGGTTTTCAAAATACCTGCAATACGCATGTCATTCAAGTAAACAAACGTGTATTGCTTGTGAAGTCTTTTTATCTTGTTTTTTTTTTATATATATTTTTGTCCACTTTTTTTTTAAATTTCTAAAAATAATAAAATTAAATTTATTCAATAATAAAGTCCCCCCGTCATCGAAGTCTACAACCTCTATATACTTATAATAAATTATATTTTGAGTTTGAGAATTTAAATCTCCTCAATAAATTGGTCCCTGAGAACATAAATGTTTTTTTTTTAATATTAGAGATATATAATCCAAGTTAAAGCGCACTTCAGCTGGTTCACAGGCTGGCTCGACCGGTGCGGTACAACACTCTTACAGAAAATCGGCATAAAGTATCTAGAATAGCCGCTAGTGAATGAAAGCCGAAAGTCTAGCCTCCCATCCGTTCCCCCACCTCCTATTCCCCAACAACCCTTATTCCTCCTCAAGTTGACAACACGAATGTGGCTTCTCTGGCGCTGCAAATGCTCATGGGCGGCGGTCATCACTTAGGGCTACTATACACAAGCAACATTTTGCTATCGACAGAGGTAACGGTAACCGTCACCACCCATCGACGACAGCCGTCTACCTTTCGGCGGCAGTTACAAACCAATAACGACTCTTTCAGTGCAGCGCAACTCACTCATCGTTTTTTCGGCAAATAATACAACCACGCGTGACAAAATCAGAAGACACGCAGTAATAAAATTGATGCTGATTTGCTTATTGTAAAGAAAAATTGTAATAAAAAATAAAATCTTGTTTTTTTATGTTTTTGTCGACATTATCTAATAGGATCAGTAAACCATTACTTATTTTTATAAGGCAAACTTATTTCTTATTCTGAATCTATTTTGCCACTAGCTCCTGAACAGTCGTCGATTGGCCAACGGCGTGCATCGAAAGGTCGACGGTTGCCGCCGGCGTGTGGCGTCGACTACAGGACCATCTGCAGGCAAAGTGCCGCTCGTGTATGTGAGCCCTTAGCATCGCGTGAACCACTTGCTCGTTTGCCTTCTATTTTCATAAAAAAAAATCGGTCAAACAATCAACAACGTCCTTAGCCTTAGTGCTTATATATTAACATCCTCCTATGAAAGTAGTGTACTTTTTTATTTTAGTCATCATAAAATATTCCATGTATAACATTATTTTAAACTAAAACATTTTATAACTTTAATGTTAATTTTATGCTGTACGCGTTGTTTTTTGTTTTTGGTAACGTTTGTATGAGTAGATTTGTATATTACATTTTAAAAAATAACTGTAATGAGATCTTCAGACCAAGTGGAACTCGAGAGCATTAACATTAGAATTTTTCTGACAAAGTTCTATTTTTACCACAAATGTGTTTCGAAAAAACATATTATTTTTTATTTTAGCCGTCTTTTTTACTAAGATTTAGCTAATTAATACAATTTTTAGTCTTAACGAATATATGTGCAAAATAATATCGTGAATAATTATTAGATTATTTTTTAATAAAGTAAAATTTGCATGTGTCAGTTCTATGTAGAAAGATTTATGAATATACATTTAATGAACCTATTTCCGACTTTTATTGGATTTTTTAAATATATTTTGCCAGAAAATAACCAAATAAAACTCGAATACAATTGATAAAAAACCGGTATACCTCTGAGGTATAAAAGTTATAAAATCATAATATATATATATATATATTTTTATAATAAAAATCAGCCAAGTGCGTGTCGGGCCACGCACAATGTAGGGTTCCGTAGTTGTCCGAATTGTCAAGATCGGTCAAGCAATCTTCGAGTACCTATCTTTCTTATACAATATACGTACTTATAATTTTAAACCTTTATTATTATAAAATTATTTTTAATTTCTCTTTAAACGTAAAAATTATTGAAGTGTAACATCTTCTCATCGTGTTTTTTTTAAATGTATTGGTTTATATATATCAATCATTATAATTAATTATAATTTTACTATATCTATTATTTATTAACTTTTTCATGTAGCTACGATATAATCAGGTATGTATTAAATATTTAAAGATCATTTTTATCTCTAATGGTGTAATAATAAACCTCAGACGTCAAGATTATTGTTAATGTAATAACTATTTTGATATGCTATTATGCCTTCATTATTATTTTCAAAATCAAACTAGGTAATTTATTAATAACAAATGGTAATAATTTGAATGATATACCTATTTACTACTTACCTACCTTATATAATTAATTAACAATTTAATCTTTAAAGTGTTTACAATATAAAAATCTATGTAATGATAGAGACTAAATTAGGTAGGTACCTATATTTCGAGACTAAAATATTTTTAATGTAAAATGAATGTTTGAATGTGAATTATACTAACGATTTTGAACTTTATATGTTAGTCGATTATTTATTATTCTAACACTTGTAAAATATACTTAGCGCCGATAATTTTCCTTCCTGATCAGCGGAGTAGAGGGGGAGGACACTTGACTCTAAGAAAAATTGACACTTCAAAGCTTAATATTTCGGAAACAGTTCGTCGTTCGGAAATGGTTTTCCCACACCTAAAACATTTTTAAAAGACCTATACCTACCTAACGATACCCCACAAAATGGGATAAATGAGAAAAAAAATGTTTGGTCTCTCTTAACACATAGGGAAGACACCCTGAAAAAAAATATTTTTAAGATGTTATTGTACGACTTTCTCGGCGTAATTCATATGTATACTCATACCGAAAAACAGCTTTCTGGTATTAAGGATTTCGGAGCAAAGCCGCGGACAGACAGACAGACAGACGGACATGGCGAAACTATAAGGGTTCCGTTTTTTACTACGGAACCCTAAAAAATTAACCTCAAGACAGGCATGAGCGTATTAAGTTCGTGCCTTTTTTCGTTCCTTTTTGTTTCAATGATACATGGTAAACATATTCTGCCTTACTACAAAAGATTTAAATAGACGTTAAACGCGTGTTTAAAAAAATCCGTACTACAAATCCGCGTCTAAGCACAGTTTTGAATTAATCATGCTTAAGATATAGATTAACATACGTTTAAGCGAGTTTAATAGATATCTAAAACCTATTTCAGCTCTTAAATGTAACGTATAACATTTAGCTAGACACTCGTTCAACATGGTTTTAATGCGTCTTTTGTAGTATGACGCATAGTGTTTTATATAAATGATAAAACGAATGGTCTGCAAAATTACTACTTACATTAATTTAAACTTCTTACAATTTACAATCGCGAAAGTTAAAAATATAAAATAACACATTTCATAAATAACTTCGCCGTACGTCATTCGCATCTCCGCTAAATCACTCTGTCACTTCTCGCAGCCATCTGGGGGATATAGGAAAGAGAAATCACGGTTCACTGGATTCGCAGTTCACTTTGTATGCATTGTGCATTCCGCTGCATTCGGCTGCAGATCACGGCTCAGCTCAATGCGACAAACACTTGCCAATTGCCAACTCTCGGCGTTTGATTTCGTTTCAGCGGATTCGGATATTGCAAATACACTAAGCATTAATAATATCATTTTATTTTACGGCTAATTAATTATAATCTTTTGTACTTACATATATTTAACTATCGTTGTTAGTTTCGATACGTAAAGCTGGTTATTTTTTTAATCATTGCAATAAAATTCATTAAATTATTTCCGCTTCAAACAATATGATATATTCATATTTTATCGATAAGAATAGAAACAAAGAGATTTGCGCAGCTGTATTTGAGTTAAGCTAAATGCGTACGTACGAACTAACGACATGTAGAACTATTCAAAATAGATTCTTTACAATGGATATTTCCTTTGAAATATGGAAACTTTTGCTTCGTGTTAAGTTACTGCCTTTGTAGCATTGTTTTCTAGATATCACCTCTAAGCGGAAGTTACTCTCAAATATATTTAAAAAAACATTTAGCTCACGATCCTTAAATACATTGAAATAATAAAAGGTTGAATGGAAGAGATCTGTTTTAGAGACAAGTCCATCTTTGCCTGTGTATTTACTTTGTAATTTTTTATAATAATTATTTCGTGTAATAAAAAATATATTAAAATATTATAGATACGTAATGCGTCATTGTATTCATACATTGATATGGTAGCTTAATCTGATATTAATATTTAGAATTTAATGATTGAATTGAATTCCGGTGGTAGCTTTATAGTTAAAAGACTAATTTGTAGCTTGGTGATGAAGTATATTTTGAATTAAATTTAAAATATTTACGATATTTGAGCGAGGAGTATTTATGTAAGAAAAAAAATGGAATGTCTCAGTCATAGAACTGATTAATAAATACATTAAGCTGTACAACACGCGCGCCACCTGGGTGTGGCTGTGAGCTAATTGTATTTCGAAAAAGTACATACGTTGCCCGCATTCAAAATGTTTTATTACAGTTGGGTGAACGGTATGACAGTATACAAAATACTGACTGCCCCTCGCGATTTCACACGCGTTTATGAGTACTGCTCTGCTCCTATAAGTCGTAGCATTATGTATATAGCCTTTAATCTTTCTCAATAAACGGACTAATCAACGCAAAAAGTTAATTTCCAAATCAGTCTAGCAGTGTCGGAGCATATTCAATGCAAACAAACAAACAATCAAATCTTTCCTCTTTATAATATTAGTGTAGACAAACATAAATTTTATAAATTAGATAAATATGTGGAAAAATTCAGCGAGTTATTTTAATAATGAACCTGTTGATTTTCTACCAAAAATGTCTCCATTGTTTTCAATGAGCGATCATTATCCGACAGGAGGAGGTTATCATTTTATTTTTTATTTTTTAATGTTTATTACCTCAAAAATCTGTCATTTCTTGATTTTTATTTGAAAGATTGATCCCTATAGCGTGTAAATATTGTTTACTTGCTTTTATATTAATAGCATGTACCTAGCTTAAGTTTTGTTGTCTTAGTTACGGAAAATAACAGGAAAAAAATATATTGCTGTCGAATGGCTAACAAGTTTTATTTTAAAGAAATATTTATATAATATTTGTGCAGGACTATAAGTGGACTGTATTATGCACCTATTAGCTGGATTGGTTGTGAAGAAATAAAAGTTGCTTGTTCCGAAGTAAAATGCGAAGTGTTTTATTCATTTTTTTTTTTTTTTTTTTTTTCTGAATGAGTATTGCTGTTGGCCCTACTGGCCTTGACAGCGTCACCGGGGGGGGGGCCGAGTACTGAGACTCAGCCTTGAAATTGGGAGCCCCCGTTGGGGCTCAGAATGGACGCCCGTGTCTAAGGGTGTCTCCTAGTGAGATCGCACCTCGGCTTAGAACGTCGTCGGAGTGGAGGATGGCGCTGTGCGGAGCGCGGATGACGAGGGTGACGGTCTCACGACGCGCCTAAGCGCGCCCGAGCCGTCGCAAACCGGGGACCTCGTCTCCGCCGGCGGAGACGGTGTGTGTGTGTGTTCGTGTTTGTTGTTAGGAATGGCGCGTTCGCCTGGGTGATGGGGTCGTCGGGATCTGCTAGGACGTGCATGGGACGTCTTAGTCTTTTCGGTAGGTTACCTCTCCTACCGGAATAATCACAAGCCTCTCTGATGAGGGGGTTCGGATGGCGGGTAGCTGTCTCGAAGAAGGTAGTGGACAGCGTTTTTAGATGTTTGGCGATCGAATCGAGTCCGAAGTCCTTGTGTAAATCTATATTACGTACGTACCACGGTGAAGCCGTGGCTGTTCGTAAGAATTTATTTTGGATGATTTGAAACCTTTGCAAGAAGGTGGGTCTGCAATGAGCGAAGACAGGGCTCGCGTAGGACATAATGGGACGTACGTAAGTTTTGTATAATGTCGTCTTATTCCTAAGCGACATTTTACTCCGCCCACATATCATCACATATAATCTGCCCAGCACGAACGCTGCCCTATTGCGGGCTTTGTCTATGTGGGACTTGAACGTGAGGCGTTCGTCGAGTGTGACACCGAGGTATTTAACCTCTTTTTGCCACGGGATCGGTTTGTCGTACATGGAGATGGCTCTGGGTTTGACGTGTCGGATACGGAGTTTTCTGGGCCTGCGGCAAAAGTGCACTGCGGCACTCTTTTCGGGATTGACCTCAATACGCCATTTCCTAAACCAGGCGCCTAGTGCGTCGGCTGCGGATTGGAGGCGTTTTGAGATAATTTTCCCTGAAGTCGACGATGTGTAAATTGCGGTGTCGTCAGCGAAGAGGGCTGTTTTTATGATTTTACCGTCTGTCAGTCGTGGTATGTCGTTCGTGAAGAGCGAGTATAGGAGGGGCGATAGTGCGGATCCTTGAGGGACGCCGGCTCTAATGGGACGGGGGGAGGAAAGAGTACCCTCTACGCGAAATCTAAAAGTGCGATTCGACAGGTAGTCTCGTATGATGAGCACGAGCCTGTCTGGCACTCCCAGTTGGTAAAGCTTGTATATCAAGCCGTTGTGCCAGACTTTGTCGAATGCCTTCGCGACATCGAAGAATAGAGCGCCCGTAGTATAATTATACTGACGGGCGAAACCTGCAAGAATGTGCTCCGTTATTCGGTGCACTTGGTTTACGCACGAGTGTCCGGCTCGAAAGCCGAACTGCTCGTCGATTAGGATGTGGTTGGTTTCCACGAATGATTTTAATCTAGCTAGGATGACTTTCTCGTACAATTTTCCGAGAGAGTTTAGAAGGCTAATTGGGCGGTAGCTGGACGGAAGATTACTGGGTTTACCAGGTTTAGGGATACCTATTACGATTGCTTCTTTCCACTCGTCGGGAAAGGAGCAACCGGCCAGAAGGGCGTTGAAAATTATGACAATCAGCGTTAGTAGCTGATGGGGAAGGTTTTTGAGAACTCGGTTGCCGATTTGATCGGGACCTGGAGCCTTTCTCGGGTGCATGGACTTCAGAATCAATTCGATCTCCTCGACTGAGGTCGGGAGAAGGGGTTCATCTGATGGCGGTGAGGCCGCCTTACTTTCGACTTCTAGGTCTACCTTCCGAAGGTGACTGTCGTCGATTGGTTGTGTGCTTGGGGAGCATTGGCTCTCGAGATTGTCCGCTAGGCACTCGGCCTTATCCAGATCGTCTAACGCAGGAGGGAGATTCGGTCTGAGCAAAGGGGGCATTACTGAGATTGTGTCTTTTCGCAGAGCGCTCGCCATCGCATAGTAGGCCGTATGCGATGGCGAGATCTTTGCGAGTTGACTGCCGTATCTGTCGTCCCTGAGTTCGGCAAAGCGAGCTTTTACCTCCCTCTGTAGGGCCCGGAGTTGCCTCCGGTTTTCGTTGGTCGGATATGAGTCATGGGCTCTAGTGGCTGCGTTTTTACGCGTGATGAGGTCTCTGAGCTCTTGCGGGAGCGCAAAGCGTTCTAACGGGCGAATTGGGACCTCTTTGGAACAAGTTTCGAGTTCGCCTTTAAGGTGGGAGGTTAAACTAATCGCGGCCGCTTTCGCAACATCGACTGCATCGATTGTGTCCGGGATCGCTCGTAGCGCCTCTGAATCTAAGGACTGGAGACGTTCTTCGAGCTTTCTCCAGTCCGTGACTATTTTTGTCGGTGGGCCTAGAGTGGGGTCTGGTCCTAGCTGGATTAGGACAGGTCTATGGTCTGAGTCTAACTCTGATAGCACTTCGATGGTTCGCAACTGTAATGTTACGCCTTTC
Organism: Hypolimnas misippus; assembly: GCA_037950945.1. Classification (NCBI taxonomy): domain Eukaryota; kingdom Metazoa; phylum Arthropoda; class Insecta; order Lepidoptera; family Nymphalidae; genus Hypolimnas; species Hypolimnas misippus. The sequence goes on from JBBEEQ010000019.1 coordinate 8,154,861, forward strand.
AAGAGTGCTATGTCGAGTACGTCTGGTATGTCATTTTCGTCTCTAGTTGGGAATCTAGTGGGCGAAATTGGCGCTATTATATCAAAATCTAAGGTCGTTTGTGAGGACAGTCTGTCTAGTGCTCTGCCTCTGGTATTGGTACGGTAAGAGTTCCAGCGGGAGTGCTTACAATTAAAATCGCCGGCCAGAATGACCGCGTTGCTTAATGCAAGTAAAATCCTGATGTCGTTTTCTTTAAGAGATTTTGACGGGGAGAGATATATGGAGGCCAGTGTGACGGGTTGATGACCCGTCAGGCTGACCTGACACAGTGATGCTTCGATGTTTTCCAGCGGGGGAGGGTCGAGCGGCACGCAGTGCAGTGACTTTTTGTAATAAATGAGGGTACCGCCACCGGCTGATACCCTGTCATTACGAATTAATCGGTAATTTGCCACCTTTGGGCTGCGCGAGCTAGGTTTAAGAAGTGTCTCCTGCACTAGCATGACGTCGACTGGGTGATTTATTAAAAATTCACGTATTAGATCGATCTGTTGGATAAGCCCGTTTGCATTGAACGTGACAATGCTAAGAGAGCGGGGTTTTACTCTAGCTAAGTTAGACATTGAAGGACTTAGCTAGAGACTCTAGTCTGGCCATCATGGTGGCCATGTGTAAAAGGGAATTCTGAAGGAATGCCCTCGTGTCCTGTAGCTCCTGGGCTATGGACGAAGAAGTAGGGGTGGGTGCGACAGGGCTGGGGGCTGCTGCTGCGGGCTTTTGGGCCCTTGGCAGTGGTTTTGCCCATGCGCCTTTACCCTGAGGGGGTTTAGGCGGCATTAGCGGGGGTATTTGTGCCTTAGGGGCTGGTGCTGTGGGTGCGGGTGCAGCCTGGATGGCTGTAGAGACCGCCTGCGGAGATGGGTTTGCCTTAGGGGCAGAGGGCGCAGCTGAAGGCCGTGAGGCGGCCCTGCGCTTGTTTCTTTTGCCCCTCGAGCTAGGTCTCCGCGGGGCCCTCGGACAACCGCGATAGTTCGCGGGATGCCCTTGGGTCTCGCAGAGGACACAGCTAGGGGGGACGAGTGGGTCGGGGACCTTGCGGGGGCAATCCGCAGTTGCGTGATCGCCCAGGCACTTGACGCACCTGGGGCGCGCGAAACAGTTACGGGCAGAGTGCCCGTATAGCTGGCAACGGTGGCATTGCCCTGGAGCGCCACGGTTGCGGGGAGCTTCGACTGTCAGCCCGGAAAGCCGACAGACGTCTTTAATGTTGAAAATGGCCTTTCCTTCAGGGGAAAGGTCGAGAATGACCAGCACCATATTATAAGATGTTTTGGTTCGGGGGTTGTACATGCGGTGGACCGCGTGTACGGGGAAGGATTGATTTTTTAGGTCCTCCTCTATGGAATCCGTGCTCAACTCACGGGGGAGGCCTCGGATGACGACGCGCAATTGGCGTTCGTCTTCTAGGGCGTGGGTGTGGAAGCTGATCTTCTCAGCTCTCAAGAATGATGCCAGGCGGCGATGGGTGTTGGAGTCCTGAACTAGGACTCTTATACCCTGAAGGGTAGAGCGGGCGTGAGTGAAGTGGATCCGCTTCTCGGCGAGCATGCGCGAGACGCGGTCCCAGGACGTTTTGTCCTGAATAAATATTGGTGGAGGGGTCTTGACGCGGGGGGCGTCAGACGGAGCGGGAGTCGCGGGGGTCGCAGCGACTGCGGCGGTTGCAGTCGTAGTGCGGGGGGCGGGGGCTTTGGGCTCGACCGTTGGTCGCTTGGGTGGGGGCGGGGCCTTAGGGGCTTTCGCCTTCCTTTTCGCCGATTTAGACTGGACGGTTTCGAACCCGTCCGAGTCCTCCTCGGATGTTTCCGTCTCTGAGGACGGAGAAGTTGCGCTTCCAGCGCTGTCGTCGCTAGACGGGTCGTCGCTGATCTCCATATCGGAGTCGTTGCCGACGGGGGCGGGGGACTCGGGAGAGTCCGGAACGGGGGGCGCGGGGGCGGGGGGAGCGGGGGCGGGTGCGGCGGGGATCGAACCCGACCTAGCAACAACCGCCAGGTAAGCTTTTGTGAGCTCTTCATAGAGAGCTGGATCGTGCCGCTTTAAAAGCAGCACTAACGCGGACGCCGGAATGTCGTCCATTTTTAAAAGGAGGATAATCCTCCCTGCCGCAAGGCAGGGAGGTGTGTGCCTAAGGTGTTTCCCTAGTTGATATTCTGCCTTTAGGTGGCAGAATATGAATACCTAGTACCAAAGGTGTGTGTGCCTACTTACGTGGCCTATGGACGGGTGTTCTCACAGTTCCGGGAGAAACTGGAGCACGCCTAACACACAAACTCTATCGCGAATCGGTTTAGTCTCTGTTCACTCGTACTGTCCGGAATGCACTACACTACACTTCACTGCACTGCACTACACTTCACTGCACTGTTCTGTCCTGTCCTTAATGTCTTTTCTTCTTGCTGCGCGGCGATGTGCGCGGGTGCGTCACAGGTGACGCGAGCGGGCTGCGTTTTTACGAGGGTCGTAAAAACGCAGGTAGCCGTGTTACGGGCGGATCGGGCGTGCCGAGGTCGTAAAACGACAACACAATGGAGGCCGAGCTAGACATCCGTACAGGACGGAGGCCGGAGTCGGAATGTGTTTTATTCAAATTATGCGGCCATATTTATACAATTCTTACAATGCACACAATAGATAACTGTAGTAACGATCATATTTGCGTATAGCGCTGTTGCTATCTCGCTCCCTTTTAGAGTTATCCTTATTACACAGTACCATCTATAGCTAATTCTTATAGTAAGTTTATATAATACAAACTCTTATTTCTATTTATTTTGATACTTACAAAGTTATTATGTAACTGTATTATGAATAACGTTGACAGAGCTGAGAGCTTTTAAAGTTACAATAAGAAAAAACACTACAAACTATAAATATTTACAATTCAAAACTTATGACTATTTTAGATGATACACAAACTTTACGAATTTTAAACACGGCATTGAATTTATACATATCTATTAAGCTCGTCGTTCTGCACATCTCCCCCGCCGTGCGTTGACCGCAGGCTCGATGCACTATGTTCCGGGTGCAGAATGGCGGATGCTTGTAGGTAATATGACGAGCTTGCGCGTTGGTCTTCGAAGGGTGCCTCCTCCGGTCTTGACGTCGACCGCTCGGATGACGCCGTCTCCGCCGGGGTAGACCGCTGTTACGATGCCTCTGGGCCAGGTGTTACGGGGTAGGTTGCCATCAGCGACGAGCACGACGTCGCCCAGCTGTATCGGAGTGCCCCGGCCGTGGGGTTCCCGTCGGATCTGCAGGTCAGGCAGGTACTCACGTACCCATCTAGTCCAGAACAGGTCTGCTAGGCGCTGCGAAGCTCGCCAGTGGTTGCGCCCGATGGTGTCCTTTTCATCGAAGGTACCTGGCGTAGGAGTGCGCGCGGATCCTAGTAGGAGGAAGTGATTTGGAGTTATTGCTTCCATATCTTCGTGGCTCACCGACACGTGAGTGAGCGGTCGGCTGTTTACGCTGTATTCCACCTCAGTGAGTAGTGTGTGGAGTACCTCTTCGTTAGGGCTTCTTTCGGTCATTACGGTGAGGAGCGCCGTTTTAACGCTCTTGACGAGGCGCTCCCAGGCGCCGCCCATGAAAGGTGCGCCCGGCGGAATGAAACGCCAGGTAATAGCCCTCGTTGCGGCTTCGTTTTCCAGATGTTTGTTCCAGTACCGCTGTATTTCTTTATTTGCTCCGTGTAGGTTTGTTCCGTTGTCTGACCATATTTCTGTAGGGCAGCCGCGTCGAGCGATGAATCGGCGGAGGGCCATGACGGCAGAGTCGGCGCTGAGATCCTTTGCTATTTCGAGGTGTACGGCGCGCGTCGTGAGGCAGGTGAATAGAGCCACATATCTTTTTTCTGTGTTTCTTTTGACAGTTACGGTTAGCGGGCCGAAGTAGTCTAGGCCCGTGTACGTGAAAGGCCTCCTGTGGTGTGCCAGTCTCGAGGGAGGGTGATCGCCGGTCATCGGTAGCGCGGGCGTCGATCTTCGTATCTTACATTGTAAACAGCTGTGTATAGTCATTCTTGCTACTGTTCGTAATCGTAGTATCCAGTAGTGTTGTCTACATTCGTTTATCGTGGATTCGACTCCGGCGTGATGCAATTTTCTATGTATATAATCGATGTATAGTTTCGCTAGCCGACTATCGCCGTCTAGTACAGGTGGTTTCTTTAATTGCTCAGGAACGTTTCGTGCGGCGTCTATTCTTGTTCTTAGTTTGATCGTGCCCTCTTCGTATGTCGTTGCTATGCGATGTAGGCGACTCTGTCTGTCAGTGGGCTTGCCGTTCTGTAGGTTTCGTATATCCGCGTCGAAACATTCTTCTTGACTCGCTCGTACTAGTAAGCTTTCCGCTAGTGTTAGAAGTCGCGCGTTTATTGTCGCAAATCTATCTTCGTTTTGTTTCATCGTTTTTGTTCTGGGTGCGTTTTCTTTCTGTTTTCTCCGTTGTGTGCGCCATGCGGGATCCTTTTCGGGGTTTTTAGCTTTTCTTTTATAGTTTACCTGTTCGGTTCGTTGTTGACATAGTTCGATGAATTGAAGTACTCTAGCTGTGCTGCGTAGTAAACGTTCGTATTTAGAGAAACGCTGACTGTCCGGTACGCAGTGACGTAATTTTGACGACGTCTCTTTTAGTGTGATATTGCACGTTTTCTCTTCGCCCGTCGGCGTGTCGACGCTGGGTTTCTCTGTAGGCCACGTTGACGGGTCATTTTTCAGGAATTCGGGTCCGCGGAACCATCTGTGATCCGTGGTCAGGTCGTGCGGTACGTCTCGGGTGGCGTCGTCGGCGACGTTAAGTTTAGACGGTACCCAGCGCCACACGTTGTACGTACTGTTATCTTCTATGGCGGCGATGCGATGCGCTACGAAAGGCTTATATGATCGTGCGCCCGTTTTTAACCAGGTTAATACGGTCTTGCTGTCGGTCCAGAATATTCTTTGTTCGGGTTTCCGATCGTGTTCCGCGACGACTGCCGCTGCCATCCGGCTGCCCAGCACCGCCGCTTGTAATTCGAGACGAGGAATCGACATTAGTTTCAACGGCGCGACTCTTGCTTTGGCGAGCACGAGGGAAGTGTCTATCTCCCCGTTTGGTTGTTCGATGCGCCAGTATAGTACCGCGGCGTAGGCGTTTTCGCTGGCATCCACGAAAACGTGTAGTTGGAGTGACGTAGTTTCTGTGTACAGGGCGTAACATCTCGGTATACTGATCTTTGATAGATTCTTGAGACTCGTTAGCCAGTTCGTCCATTGCTCAGCCAGGTCGTCGTCGATCGGTTGATCCCATCCTGTACCTCTGCGCCATATTTCTTGTAATATTTGCTTTGCTCGCGATGTTACGACGGACGCGAAGCCCAGTGGATCGAATAGGGACATGACGATTTTCAGAGTTTCTCGCTTCGTCGGTGTTGCGCTGTCTATGACGTCGAGTGGCAGTCTGGCCATGTCGAGGTTGAAGGTAAGTACATCGGCTTTCGGTTTCCATATTAACCCGAGCACGCGCTCGGATTGCGTACCGTCGTTTATGTTGATCGATGATTCTTGACTTGAGTCTTCATTGAGTGCTCTGAGTACGTCGTGCGAGTTAGAGTTCCACTGTCGTAACTCGAAGCGTGCCTGTCTGTGTATATAGCGTACTTCATTTGATGTTTTTATTGCTTCTTTTGTCGTACGAAAGCTCTGTAGGTAGTCGTCCATATAGTGGTTTCGTTCGATGGCGGCGGCGGCTTCGGGATATTTTTCTATGTATTTTCTCGCGTTTATGTTTTTGACGTATATGGCTGTAGCGGGTGATGACGGGGCTCCGAATATGAGTGACGTCATGCGATATTCACTCGGACGATCGGTGCGGTTGTTGCCGCGCCACAGGTAGCGGAGCGCGTCTCTGTCTTCGTGTCTTATCTTGATTCTCATGAACATTTCGGCTATATCGGCCGATACGGCGACGGGATGTTGGCGAAACCTCATTAGTACCCCCGGTAGTGATTGCAGGAGATCCGGTCCTGTCAGAAGCAGGTCGTTGAGTGATATCCCTTTTGTTTTTGCTGCGGCGTCGTGTACGACTCGAACCTTTCCCGGTTTCATAGGGTTTAGTACGGGAAAGTGAGGTAGGTACCACACTCTCTTGCCTGTTTCGGTGTTAGGGATCGGCTCGGCGTATCCTTTCTGTGTGAGTGCTTCCATTTGTTCTATATATTTAGTCTTCAGTGCCGGGTCGCGATCTATTCTTTTTTCTGTCGTGAGTAGCCTTTTCATTGCGTTTTCATAGTTATTTGGTAATGTGTCGCAGTCTCTTTTCCACAGTAGAGCTGTTTCATAATGTCCCCCCGCCGTTTGCTGGGTGTACTTTTCTAGGAGCGTGATGGCGCGTTGCTCAGGGTCGTGCGGAGATCTCTTTGGTGTGATTGTGAGTGACTCTAGGGCGAAGTAGTGTTTCAACATTTCGTCCATGTCCTCTTCTTTTGTTGATACGTTATTTACGTAATGTAATTGTTTTCCTAGAGTTCTTGTTCGTGCGCCGTGTAGTACCCACCCGAGCGGCGTGAGCGACGCGACCGGTTGGTCGTCGTGTCCTTTGCGTACTTCGGTGGCGAGTAGGAGTTGCCAGTTGTCTTGACCGATTAAGATCTTAGGCTTGACTTTTCTGTATTTCAAATGTTCTTCGATGTCTATGAGGTGGTTGCAGCCTGCGATGTCGCTTCGTGAGACTTCTTGCGGTGATAACTGTAAGCCGTCGATTGTCCGAGCTTGTATTTTATGTTTCTGTGTCGCCCCCTGTAGTGTTAGGGTGACTCGTCGAGATTCTGAGGCCGACAGTTCGGAGTTTGCAATGGCTTCTATGCGTAGTGGTTCTAGGGGTCCCTTGGCGCCTGTTTGAAGCGCCAGGTCGGAATCTATGAGTGTCACCGTTGATCCGTCGTCTAGAAGTGCGTAAGTGTCGACTTCGCCTTTCGGTCCGGTGACTCGTACCGGTGCTATTTTCAGATATGATCTTTCGTTTCTGTGAGTCCAGGTTGACGTGACGGCTTCGGTTTTCATTTCGACTTCCTGTTTTTCGTTCTTGAAGTGAAGTAACTTGTGATGTGACTTCGTGCAACCGTCTACGTCGCACCTTTTCGTTCGACAGGTGTGTGTTTTGTTTCTGAAGCGTAGGCACCTGAAGCAGAGTCTGTGTTCCTTCGCTAAATCCCATCTCGCGTTCATGTCGGCTTCTTTGAAGTATATACAGTCCGTCGTGTAGTGATTCGATTTCGAGCATACCGGGCATAACGCCGCTCCCTTGTTTGTCGTTGTTGTGTACGTTTTCTGTACTTTTCTGTGTGCATTGTTCGGTGTGCTTTTTGAAGGTGGCGTTGTGTCTGGCTGGGCGTACGGACCGCACATTTCCGCTTCTATTTCCAGGAATCTTGCTAGCTTTGGTAAGTCCGCTTCGTTTTTCGGTTGACCCGCTGCGAAGTAGTACCATCGGTATCTCATTGCGGGCGTGAGTTTTTCTATTGTCACTTTTGTTACCTCGGGGTTGTTGAGATAGTGCGACATTCCTATAGCTTGCAGGGCCACGACGATGTTCGATACTCTGGTGGCGAAGTCACAGATGTCTCTTGCGGAGTCGGAGGGCTTCGCGAGGGCCCGCAGTCTCTCGAGTTCACTAAGAGCTATAGTGTCAGGCCGTCCGCAACGTGATTCCAGCATCTTCATGATTTTACTGGGTTTCGCACTGTATATCAATAAATTTTCTACTGTTTCTTTGGCTTTACCTGTAAGGCTTTTTCGCAGGCGTGCGAGGTTTTCTGTGTCTGTGAAGTAGGCTTCTGTTTCTGTATACGCCGCTCTAAAGCTTAGCCATTCTTGATGCGAGCCATCGTACGAAGGTAAGTCGGCGATGTGGCGCGGTGGGTTCTGTTGGGTCGCCTTCGTGGCCATGGCGATGGCTGTCGCGAGTTCGGAGACTCTTCTTTCTTTCTTGCTATTTTTCGAGGCCTTTTTTTCTTCCTCTATAGGTGAGTGAGTTCGTATCGGGAACGGTGGCGGTAACGCGGGTTGTTCTCGAGCGATCGCGTCTTCTCGTGGTGAAGAGATAGTTTCTATATTTCGTTCTGTGCTTCTTTTTCGTTCTGTTTGATGCGGTTCGCTCGTTATAGCGAGCATGTGCTGCTCGTTCGTATTCAGCCACGTACTGATGCCGTTGTCCGAGATCACCGTGTGGTGGTCGTCTTCTTCATCTGTATCTTCTGCTTCCAGGGTGGCGAGGCGTGCGGCGGCGAGTTCTACTTGAAGCTGTAGCAATTCCTGCTTTGCTTTCGCTATTCGTTGTTTTCGGCGCGACTTCGATTTCACGCTGCCGCATGTCGATCTTCTTTCTTCCTCTTCAGGGACGACGGTCACGGTCTTCGACGGAGGTTGAGCTTCCTCCGTTGTTTCTGTCTGTGTTGTTGTTGTTGTTTCTGTTGCTGTAGTTTCCGATGAGGTGTGGCCGCTTGTGGCCTCAGTCGATGTCGATTCTTCATTCGATGACTCCGTTTCCATTTTCTTATTTTTTCTTGTAACTGGCATTTCTTCACTACAATTCGGTTCGAAGCTGGACCACAATGTGCAGGACTATAAGTGGACTGTATTATGCACCTATTAGCTGGATTGGTTGTGAAGAAATAAAAGTTGCTTGTTCCGAAGTAAAATGCGAAGTGTTTTATTCAAATTATGCGGCCATATTTATACAATTCTTACAATGCACACAATAGATAACTGTAGTAACGATCATATTTGCGTATAGCGCTGTTGCTATCTCGCTCCCTTTTAGAGTTATCCTTATTACACAGTACCATCTATAGCTAATTCTTATAGTAAGTTTATATAATACAAACTCTTATTTCTATTTATTTTGATACTTACAAAGTTATTATGTAACTGTATTATGAATAACGTTGACAGAGCTGAGAGCTTTTAAAGTTACAATAAGAAAAAACACTACAAACTATAAATATTTACAATTCAAAACTTATGACTATTTTAGATGATACACAAACTTTACGAATTTTAAACACGGCATTGAATTTATACATATCTATTAAGCTCGTCGTTCTGCACAATATTATAGTTTTTACCATTCTGCACTCCCATTAAATTTTTATTGGAAACGGTTCAGTAATATGGTTTCTATATCAAAATATCTGGAATAAGTACATGATCCAAGTAAACGAAATTACGTGATTTGCTTTTGATATCGATTAGTTTTTTAAAGTCTTAATTGGATGCTGATAAGCAATAATGTGTCAACCAACAGACAGTCATATTCGGAGATATTGATGTTTTCTGATAATGCGTCACGTATTTAACATTATTCAAGAATTTTCAAGTCGTCTAAACTATATAAGTACGGAAAAATGATTCTTAAGATTCTTGAAATTTATTAAGAATAGATTGGATATCTTTAGACACCATTTTCTCAAAATTCAGTCCTATGACTTGACATAGTGTTGCTTATCGGCGTTCAATTATTACTCTGGACGATTATTTAAAATATATGTACATTTATTATAATATCCATACATTCCAGCGACAAATTCTTCACATTATAATCTACAAAACTGTAAAATTTTTAATTATAATTTTCATAAAATAACATTTTAAACTAGAAACAAACATGCAATATAATCTTGTAGAACGCGTAAATAAAGGAAGATATAAAACGACTCCGCATTATTTAGCTCTTACCTGAAACAAAGACGTTTAGAAGTTGCTATCGTGTGTCCGACCGTCTGTTCCGACGTCCCTCGGGATGTCTCAGGAAAACGGTTTATGCAGAGATAATATTTAACAGGGCTACGTTATAGTCTAATCGATAGTCGTAAGCTTCCTTGTAGAACAAATACTCAGATATGCAGCTTAAATCAAAAATACTTAGCGATATAAAAAAAATCGACTGCATTAAAAATATTATAGGTCAACCCCTCTCCCAATTTTAATCTTTTAATTAGGAAGATAATGATACCTTACTTGTTAAAATTAAAATTCAAAAAAGAAATTTTAATTATAAAATAAAAGTTGTTTCTGAGGAGACGTTGGATCTTGTCAGCTCGTATAGATAGATAGGCTTGCCATTTATAAAAAAGAATTAAAAAAAAGTTTAGTTCATTTTTTTAATTTTTAAGTATCGATTCTGATAACGATGGTAAAATATCCAACACATGTTGACACCTCGTACACATAGGTTTTTGATGGTCACACTAGTGTGACAAACTGGTGTGACCACGAATCTGTACCCCATTGCATAGTTGTTATACATGCACACTTTTCTACCATTAATTTTGATGAAGCACTAAGCTATATATTTTAAACCAAGAAAAACATTTAAAAAAATAATATACACAGATAATATCTACATTTTATTTCTTACCTATATTTAAATGGTATATATTCTATCTAGCATAAAAGCCGATAACTGTGTGTGTATGTATTTGAAACCCATTGCATGTATCCAACGTTTTCCCCCGGGACTGTCCGGGGAAGAACACTCGGAAGTGGCATATAATACCAACTGTAAATCGATACTTTTGCTAAGGACGTGTTTTTAGTAAATGTAACTTTTAGTGGGCGACAGAAAGAAATATCTACAAGATTGACTATTTTTAACCACCGATCTGAAAAGAGGTTAGACATATACCTGTGTGTCTGACTGTGTCAAAGTAGCTGTCTGTGGCCTTAACGAATGAACCGATTTTAATCATTTTTTGTTTGTTTGAAAGATGATGTAATCAAGACGATTATTAACTATAAATCAGACCTTTGAATTGTCGCTGTTTTATTATTTTTTATTTTACATTGGTTATATTTACTTTTATTTTTAGTTTGTAATGAATTACAACACAAATATCTTATCGCGTGTCCTATGTTTATTTTCCGTAAATTTTCAGCAGAAATTTTTAATATCTCCGAATCAACTCGTCTAAATTAGAATGTTTAATTTTTTTTTATTAAGGATTGCCTTTAATTCTTATCTTTTTAGAGTAAAGTACACTAAGGGTGGCAAAGGATCCTATTACTTCACCTATTCCTTTTTATTTTGTTTTCATGCGGTATCTTAAAAACAACTAAATTTTATTATTTTTTCAATAGGCTTCAAAAAAGGAGGACCTTTTCAAATTGTAACTGATACTTTGTTTTTTTATTTAACCGATGTTGAAAACTTTTCCCATCGGTCCCATAAATTTTTTAACAATCACTGAATATTTCGGTTTTTAAATCAAAATAACTGCAATTAATAAATATGTTATTAAAAGAAATGAAATTGCGTATTTTACCTATAAAATCTAGTATTTACTATTAATAGTTACTATCTAATTTAAAAACTTCAAACCACTACAAAAGTAAGTACATTTTTGAAAATGATCAAAGCAATTACGTATAAACTGAAAACTAATAAACCATCGTTAAGCAATAAATTCACCAGTAACTGTAACATAGTAATTGTTATTGATTAGGCATAAAACCGTGTTACTAATGTACGCGTAGGATAATCACATTACGTCCATAATGCATTGCATTGATTTAACGCTGTACCATGTCCACAAATTAACAGTAAATTAGTTTGAAAGCCGATTTACAGCCATTTTAAAGTGTACATTAAAGTAAAGTTTTATTTTATACACTTATTATTAAGCATACATTAAACTTACAATTGACATATTATGAAATTCGAATATTACGAATATATTGATCGTTATGAGTAACTCTGATAATGCAATGATATAGGTTTTGAGTTTTTTCTTCAAAATCAATGGGTACGATTCCTGGCTAGGAAAAATAATTTCTCAAAAAACTAATGATGCAGTTTTAGTTTTTATCGAAATCGGTTCCCAGACTCCTCTAAGCATTTTTCGCTATTCCTTTTAGTTTCGCATTTGGCATACCACACTCATTTAAAAAAGTCACCCTATAACGGGTACAACAAATTACAATTTAATATATACAAAAAGAGAAGACATTTTTTTGTTCGTACCCTAGTAACATATCTCTTCGGCAGGTCCATTCTACATATATCTATACCAAAATTTTTCAAAATTTGGTACAGCAGTTTGCAAACGTAACAAACAAACAGATAAACAGAATTACTTTCTTATTATTATTATTAGTAGTATATAAAGTGGGAACATTTCCCACTAGTCAAAGCGTCTCTCGTGTATTGATAACAGACTACCTGAAGGTATCATTTTATCTAAAACCTATACGAATACAATTCGATATAGAACATTCATTCCTTTGAACGAAATAATCCAATTATTCTAGTGTCACATGCACAATGAAGCAAATAGAATTCGCAAAGCAAATATGAATTATACTTTACAGAAATACGCTCTTTACAAGCACACGAGCGTCAGTAGTATAACTATGTACTAACGGGCTTAAATGTAGTGTGCGTGGAAACAAAACAATTATGTACATATATACGCATAGATTACTTAAAATCACTTTGCCTAAAAAGGTTAAAAGGTTTTTATAAACATTATGCACAAAATATGTTTTAGGACAGTTTTAATAATGTTGCATTGGAAAATAGTTTGTAATAGAATGAGTAGTATCAGAAATCTAAATAATCCTCGTTCCTGTGAAAAAAAAATATAGTTTTTCTCAAATAAGATTGAATAATCACGAAATCTGACAAACTACTAAAGTTACCATGTTTAGTCAGATAACAGTTTATATAATGTAAATAAAAAAACTTTTCTTAACAAAACGATGTATAATATAGGGGGTATTACATATCCATGTTTTAAGAAAAGATTTTTTTACTTTTTAAATTTTAAGGTAGAACAATGAAGTTTGTGTAAATATTTTTATGAAGGTGATAATAATTTAACATTAAAAATTAGCAGTAATAATTTAACATTAAAAATTAGCAGTGTTAATCCGTTAAACGTTCCTAAACCAAACCTTGAACTGCAGATCAAATGCAATGTAATTGATCTCATTATATTTGTCGAACGACATTAACAAACCACAAAGTATTAGACTTATAAACCTCTTATTATTAAAAGAGAAGGCACTTTTATTTTGTTTATCCTTGATTTATAGGTAAATAAAAACAAAGATACAATCATCTTTCTTCCTTTATTTTGTTTTGTGGCTTTTAGTTGTGCCAATGATGCACATATTATTCCGCCAATGTCACGTGGAGTGGAGAAAACACGATTGTTCCGTGGGGTCGAGTATCCAACCTTATTTAAAGATACAATAATATTAGTAAATAAAATTTAATGACACGATGTTGTAACTGTTAAACATATCGTTGTCTTAGATTTTCGCGATTATTATTCATTAAAATAAAACTATTTTAAACGGATTTAAATCGCGTATATTAATTATTTTTATCATCCCGACGTTTCGAGCACTTTGCAGTGTTCGTGGTCACGGGTAGACTAAGGTGACATTTGTCTATTTGAGGTTTTAGAAAATATTATTTACAAGTACCGCCAACGGTTTCTTAGATGGTATCTTGAATAACGTTCCGGTTGCACGCAGAAGGCACTAACTGTATCTTTTGGTCTTGCAGTCTGTTGGACTTGGGATTTTAAATTTTTAATAAGTGGATCCCAGGTGTTCGAAAGTCTCCAACCATCTTCTCTATTGAAGTTCGGATGTTTTTGAATTTCAATAGCCTCGCGTATCATTCTAGGAATGAATCTGTGTTCTCTAGCGAGGATCTGTGGTTTATCAAATCGGATAAAATGGTTAGGTTTATCCAAAGCATATTCACAAACTGCAGACTTTGAGGAACGCCTATTTTTGACATCTCCTATGTGTTCCTTGACCCTAGTACCGATGCTTCTCTTTGTTTGGCCTATGTAAGATAAACCACACTCACATTCGAGTTTGTATACTCCCGCAGTCTGTAAAGGAATATTACTCTTGATAGGTCTCAAGAACTTCACATATGGTGAAGGGAGTTACAGACAGAATTGGCAACATCTTGAAGCGAGCTTCGATTAAAACCATTTACAAGCCTCATAAGAAAGTGAGCCAGTTTTACATACTGAATTTACAAATAGGATATATTTTACACCCCATTAAAAACGAGTAATAATAGTTTTAATGGATTTAATAACAAAGCCGTATTTCAATTCGTAGTCACGTCAAAATCACGGTTACTAAGTTTGTATTACAACGAAAACGTATCTAACAATAAAATTATTAGAATCATTCGGTCAGGATTCGCGAACTAGGTGACTCAACAACTCAAACTGGCTAACATCGTTACGAGGTCGGCCCGGCGCGACCGAACTTTGAATTAGACAGATTACCGAACAATTTAAATATTTTAATTAATCCGAACCCGATTACTGTATTGACTTAACTTCTCCCAAATAAGGCGACCTCTTCTAAAATCTCGAAGTTCCTAAATTAAATAAAATTGAGGGCACAAGTTCATAAAGTTTTTATTTAACTTGTAAATGTTTAAGTCTTTTAATGACAATCTCAAAGATTTTGCTAATTCAAATAACCATTTAGAAGGTACATAAATAATATGAATGTAGCAAATAATATAAAAACGGTATCAACGCGTGGCTTTATTCGTACTATAATTAAATACGTGGAACGAAATACACTTTCATTTCGAACATAACCCTAACGTAACAAGATTTAACGAATAACAAGCTAACATTTTTTTCCATCCTTTTTGTTTGCGCATTTAATGACGTAACTACCTACCTGAAATTCCTGACAACAGAAACATTCAGCTCAAAGAGAAATTCTCATACAAATATTCGAGAGCAACATGAGAAAAATGTGAAAATGTTTCAACTTATGGATTTAGTTCGAATTTTTTTAAAACGTTCCATTTTACGCACGTTAAGGTTTTATGATAAAACTATTTTATTTTCCTTTGTCATTTCTCGTGCATATGAAGTGAATTAAAAAGGCTGTATCATGAATGGTATTTAAATATATATTCTAAATAACTATATGAATATTTTCATAAGTGGTGAAAAGTCATAAATTTTCTCAAAGATTACATTAATAGCTAGTGTCTCGCTGTTGCCAATTAATGGTTCTTAATGAAAATCATATACAACAGTCACTTTCTTTATTAAAAAAAAAACAAATAAAACAGATTACAAAAACAAATACACGGAAAAAACCTCCTTATTATAAACCGCTTAAAACATCCTAATCATCATCACCAAAAACATTTAGATAGTTAAACAAAGAGTTAAAAAACTTACAATACTTTAATAGGCCTATCATGAATGAATATCGTTTATCGCGAAATCTTTATTGACGCACATTACACTGGCAATATAAACAGGTTACCTTCTCAATATAACCTACATGGATGTTCAGTTTTTATTGCAGGGCCACGTGCAAGCACGATCAGGACATAAATCCAGTTAGCGTGCCTTACCACACGATAAAATTAACTTTGGACAATGTCGCCTTTTTTTCTGAAGCTGTGCAATTTACTTTGTTAGGATTTGTGTGTTGAATTAACAATAAATACATAATAAATAAAAATTGTTAACTGTATGGCTAATCGTTTTACAATAAATCTATACAAATAAATAAAATTTAAGTGTCTGTTTGTAATATTAAATTAATAACTTTTAACTTAAAGCATATGAAAGTATACACGGTAAATACACCTTCATCATAAACACATGTTTTAAAATTTTTGCCTGTCTGTCTGCCTCTGAGACGCGAACGACTGGACCGTTTTTGACAGGACTTAAACTGGGAGTAACTAAAGCTACTTTTATTTTATTTTATTTTTTATTTATTATAATTAATAAATAAAAAAAATATACGAAAACAAAATTTAAACCAATGAAGTTAACAATATCCGATTCAAGTAGGAAAAGTAAACATTATATAAATATAATTTTTCGTCAAATTAACGCGGGTAAAACCGCAGGGCATAGCTAGTTTATAATACAATTATAAATATTTTGTGATGAAAACGAAATCAAACCGTATGCCTCAAGCTACTACATATGCGTGTATACGTGACATGCATATTATTGTATAGCTCTATAATATTATGAGGAACATCAATTAAAACTCGATACAAATTAAACATTCATAATAAAATAATTTAATATAGACACAAATTATTTGGGAAATAACATGTTTGGGAAAATTAACTGGGCAATTTCTAACACTTATTGTGTTTTCAGCCATGATATATTAATATTTTATTACCATTCTATAATTTGTATTTACTTTGTAGTATTTAATGCTAATAAAATGGATTATGCGTATAAAATTGTAAGTCTTATGATCTATACTTAAGATTAAGATTTGAACACGTTTGAGCAATCAAGCGAAGCGAAAGCGTCTGCAATGCGTTTCAATCCTACCTAACCTAACTATATTATAAAAGCGAATCCCATGTTGTTGTTTTTCAACTTCTCGTAATCGTTATGAAATTTTTCAAACACGTTGTCAGTGATCAGAAATTTTAAAAAGTTGGAATCGATTTCAAAAGCAATATATATAATTTCGTTTAGCAAAATTACATACATATTCCAGTCATTTTGACTTTGAAACCAACTAACTACAGAGAGTCCCTTTCGAAGAAAAAAGAATTAATGAAATCGGTCAAGCCGTTTCCTAATAATTTGTGAACTTACATAAAAAAAGTAATAAAAAATATCCCCGACGAATTAGAACCTTCTCCTTTTTTGGAAGTCTATTAAAAATAACTTTTAAAAGGCCGCCCGACATAACAAAATATGCTTTAACGCGAGTGAAACCACAGCCGCATAAGCTAGTTATTTATAACGCTTCAAAGATTATATAGGAGCCCTTGTGAGATCAAGCGATCTCGATATATCCTTGTTTAAATTACTTTGGCTTGACAGAAAAAGTGTAGCCATTATTTTGAAAAATTTTATAGTACGCAATTGCTTTCAATTCGGATAGTATTGGTGTGCCCAATCCTTTAGTCGTCAATTTAAACCCTATTGCATGCCTAGCTCCTAACATTCTGCCCCGAGCCTAATTCAATTGTGAACATGTACTAGTCCATAAATAACGTAGACATTCTACTATTTCCATATGTCTGTACTCTGAATATCACTATTTTAGCTTAAAAATATAAAGAGTAAATTACTTAACGACTTTTATATCAATAGTTTTAAACATTTAAAGTAACAAAATTTATAAATAATTAAATGTAACGTACCTATGTCATGTGTGCAAATGTTTTTTGTAAAACAAATACGCGAAGTCTTTTCAAGTTTTTCGCCGGATATTCAGACGGTATAACATGCAGGTGAACAAATAAAATTTTCATTTTCATTATTTCAACAGTACATTTCCCACTCAGAATTCTTAGTCGGTAAATATTAATAAAGTCTCGGCGTTATCTAAGAACATAGAGACTGCAAATGCAGTCCGTGCACGTATAGTTTCGTTCAAATAAAGTGCAACTCCAGTTTACTTTAAGAGATTATTTCCTTGTACATACAGTGTTACGTTATACTGTATACTCAGTAATCGAAAATCTCTCAGAATTAGCCGGCTAGTTCCGTTTACTTTCTAAGATGTGGGATATACGGTCGCGTTTTATGACGCAGAAGGTTAAGACGGTGTTATATACATTTTTTAATATTTGCTATATCAATTGTAAGTTTTTCCAAATTGAATAGATAGTTAATCGAAAGTGATGTGTGGCAAGATTGGATGTTTATTAGCAAGTTCGAATTTCTGTGTTTTTAAGGGACTTCATAAAATTTCAAAAGAAAAGTACGTAATTTCGTTTATTTGAATGACATCCTTTTTTTAGTTACTTTGATTTTTAAAAAAGGAATCCGGAAGCCTATCTCCAACCCCATATCTTTTACTTACTTCCTATCCCTTTTGCCTTTTTAAGCTGGCAACTAATTTGTGGCTCCTCCGGTGTTGTAAATGTCCATGGGCGGCGGCGATCGCTTAACATCAAGTGTCCCGCCTGCTCGTTTGTCAGCTATTTATATATATTGATATATGGACATTGATAACCAATAATGTCTCAACCAACAAAAAGTCAAATTCGGAAATATTGATGTATTCCGGTAATATTATTTAAGAAAAAATGTCAAGTCATTTTAACTAAATAAGTACTGAAAAAGTGTATTAATTTAACGTTTTAAATATTGAAGTGTGTTTATATTATATTTTGCAATTAGTAATAATCAATCAAATACTTGAAATACTTATTTGATATAACTGTTTATAATACCAATCTGCTTTCAATTATTATATCCTTTTATCCATGAAGGAATGCATAAATACGTCTTCAAACAAATAGATTAAGAATATCTTTGACATCTTTAGACGCCATTTTTCAGAATGAAGTCAGTGCGGCATGACATAGTATTGCTTATCAGCGTCATATATATTGCATATTATATAAAGGTACAACCTTCTAATAGTTGGTCAATCATTACGCACGTGTGTATACAAGTTTATTCTGCAGTGGACTACGTCCCACACTATTTTGTTTGCGAGGTTGCCACTACCGGCTGTGAGTTCGCTGCATCTTGTTTGTTTCTTTAATTGCTTCGGCCATTAATACTTGTCGACTAGTACGTGGACCACGGAAATACGGATAGATTACTTCTATTTTCGTTTTAAAATAATACAAATTTTATAAGAGATAAGAAACATAATAACAAACGGTACTTATTTGTTATAACATTAAGTTGCAGCCGTAACTAAGGTTAGAGTCCCTTAACCTTTATTTTAATTATTATACATATAAATACTCAATTAAAAATACACAAGCTATTAGCATAATTTATTGTAAGTGTAATTTTCTCTTTTTATTTTCTTCCTAATGAACTCTCATATTACAAACTTAAAATTGATTACTATTAAAGAAAATGCAACCACTTTCAAAAGCAAAATAAGTTATTTCCTTTACTTCGATACTTAGATACACACTTATTCCAATTATTTCGAAAAAAAAAACTAAAACGATTTTGATAAAAAAATGTTATGGAACCATTCTGAAAGTATGCGCTTTAAAAAATATATTTTCAAAACAGAATTCTGAGGTAAATAAGATTAAAAAAACATACACTGTGAAGAAACATACCAATGTTTAGTTATCGAAAATAACATTAATGCTTTTATAGCAAATAACACCGATACAATTACAGCAAACGCTTACGATGTTTTGTCCCGAAATCATTATAGCACGGTCAGCTGTCGTTCTCCCAAGTTTTTGCAGTAACACCCCTCACTACCGAAGTTAAATGTTTCTTGTATCAAATTGGTGTGGTCCGCTAACGACCGCCATTTAGCATTTATATAACCAGAATGCAAGGATTCTAGTATTTATTTGCTACTTTTAAATCCTTGGTTACACATGACTTTTAGATAAATTTGTAGTGGGATATATACTTATTGCATAGTTAGACTAAGTATATAATGTATTGAAATATATTTTAATGTTTCCTATTTTACATTTGGACGCTGATGAGCAATAGTATGCCAAGTCACACGGACTTCATTTTGAGAAAATGGCGTCTACAGATGTCAAACCTATTCTTAATAAATGTATTTGAAGACGTACATACATATATATCAATCTTGTCTTTTCTATGTTAATAAAAGGAATAATGAATTAATAGCAGGTTGAGATAATAAAAAGTTTTATATAGTAATTAGTTTTTTCAATATATTAGATTATTGTATAATGCAAAATATGGAACACATTTCATATTCAAAGCATTAAATTAAGAACATTTTTTCAGCATTTATTTAGTTCAGATTACCTTATTTTTTTAGTTACATTAATTACATGACGCATTATCAAAATATATCAATATCTTCGAATTGGACTTTTTGTGGGTTGACACATTATTGCTTATCAGCATCCATATATGTTTTGTAATTGAATAGAATGTTTCTATAAGATCTCAAAAACACAGAAGATTATAATTGTAACTCATGTAATACTCTTATATTCCATAACGCGGAAAAGATGATAAAATGAGAAAAAATTAAAAACATTACAACAACACGTATAATATTTTTCGTGCACCCACAACGGACTCTTTTAATGGGCCATTTAATTTCATGTAACGGCATATATATTTTCATATGCGGCCCGTATTTCGCGCTACGTTGACACAACTTATACGGGGAAATAAAAAAACATATGGATTTATTACAGTTCAGCCACAAGCACACATTAGTGGGAAGGAACAATTAAACTTTTTGTCTCGGTACGCCCGGGTGCATCCAGCACGTCCCGGAATTATGAGACGGTCGTGACTCTGCACTACGGGTAACAATTTCTTTGTTTTCTTACTAACGCACATACAATGTTAATAATATATGTGAATATATGTCATCTGTAGTAGTCGCCAAGTGTTTCAAATAAATATATTATGGAACATCGAATAGAGGAATGAAAAATTTGGATTTCGGGATTACAGTTAATATAAGAAGTTATAGAATCAACAACAGTGCTTTGCCTGTGTAGAATTTATAAATGTAATTAGACTTAAAAATAAAATATATTCAAAACGTTTACATACTTGATCCTAGTTTGTTACGCTTTATAATTTATTTCTACCCGTTTATCTTGTCTAATAGAATTTTACGGTTCTATTCTCACTAATTATTTATTATTTAAACCCAGCTTAGTGACCTAAACGGATTAAATACTTTCGTTTACGAATAAAAGGCTATTATTTTGACACTTTAATTAGTGGTAGTCGAGACCCTTCTAAGTATGCCTCTCATTCATCAGATAGGAATAGCATACACAAAACAGGATCGTGGTGCGATATGGTGCGGCGCGACGCAAAGCGGTGGGGTGCGATACGGTACGGTGCGGCTAAAAGCCATCGCACCAGATTTATGAGACAATGCATTGGTCTTTTTTTGTTTTCGCGGGGAAAATCTTCAAACATTCCAAATCGGGTTATGTGGTGATTTGTATTTAAGAGTCCGCATTGTCACTTAACCATGAGCACCAGTAGCACCTTCCGTTTTTCGCTCGCGGCTGGTAAAGTCGTCTTAGGAGGGCAAAGTGTAATTGTACCGGTCTCAGTGTGTATTGATACCTACTTTAGAGCTCGCAGCGTATTAGTTGTACGTCTCATAAAACAAAAGTCAAAAGACACGGTCATCTCGCCGCACTGCATTGCTACGCACCGCGTTCTGTGTTTATGCTACCATCAAACAACAATGCGTCATATTTATTTTTGCGCATATGTAGGGTGAATGAAAAAGTGTAACTGAAATGGCAAGGGGATTCCCCTTCACAAAAACAACTAATGATTATTAGATCTAGCTAATTACAGCGAATTACAGCTATCGGAACGAAATAAATTAACTATCAAAATGTATCGCATTGCAATAGCGATAGCGACTATTATTTCGGATCAAATGTTTGAAAAGTTTTTTTTATACTTTTTCTAACGATCAAAAAAAAATGTATAATTATTTTGCGTAAATATTCCGCATTAATTAGACATTTTCATCTTTGAGAAAACGTGCCTAGTTCGAATCCTATTATATTAATTGAAAATATAAAAATACAAGGCAATAAAAAATACAAAACGTTTTAAAGTCTTACATTTTTTAATTGATCACTTAAAACGTCTTGGAAGACCAACTTCATTGTTTTACTTTTCATCTCCAAATAAAACTTTCGCTTAACTTATTTGTTCTGCTATATGAATACTGATAAGCAATAATGTGTCAACCCACAAAAAGTCATATTCGGAGATATTAATGTATTCTGATACTGCATCACCTATTTAACGTTATTCAAAAAAAATTCAATTCATACAAACTATAAGTACGGAAAAAAGTTTCCGAATTAATTTTTTCGATTTCCAAGTGCGTTACATATTTTACAATTTATACAATAATATATAAAATATATCGGTCTGCTTCTAATTCATTATACCTTTTATCGAAAAAATAAAAATAAAAGATGGATATATACTTCTTCAAACATATTTCTTAAGAATAGGTTTGACATCTATAGATGCCATTTTTTTCAAAATGGAATCCGTGTGTCTTGTATTGCTTATCAGCGCCCAAATATATGTTCTTGCTACAATATCTAACATTTCTAAGATTTTTTCAAAACAATAAAATCTTAAAACACATATTAAAATACATATCTTAACACTGCTACTATAAAGTTCTGTGGAGATAGATATTATTAAGATAGAACGCTAGGAGCTCAAGATATGAAGATAATTAAAGAACTAGGTACTTTGCGGAATAGCACTAAATTCATGCTTGAAGTTTTAGTAACTACAACTTGCATGATATAAAACTATATACATAATATTCTCAAATTTAATTCTAAATCATAACGTTAAAATTGTAGCCTATTTGAATTTACCACATTGATAACCAAAATTTTGATGAATAAGTAACTTTAAGAAAAAAAGAAACCGACAAACTTATACCAGTTATTTTGACTATAAACCAAACTACTGAACAGAAATTATACCCTATCATTCCTATGAATTAACTTCTCCTTTTTTAAGTCAGTTGATTAATCAAATAAATTTCGTATTTTGCTTCGTGTGTTTAACTTTGATCTCTTATTTTCCGTAAAACATGACTTACTCTTCCAAAATTATATGTTAATCGTATTGGTTTTATATTTTACTTGTAATCATTTTAATTCAAACGAAAATATGTAACATAACACTAATATTAAATAACACAGAATAATTATTTTATTCGCGATTCTTTAATAACTACCAGACTTTTGGAATATTTATATTAGAAATTATTTTTTTATAACTGTGTATATGTTACCTTAAAATCTGTACTCGTTTCCAACTTTGACAAACTCGTCAATCGGTTGGTCTAAAGATAATTCCGCCTTGGCACAACTTAAAGATATTAACCGAAGAATTTAGTGGAATCATTTCGTCTGTCATACTCCGTCGCTAGCTGGTTGCTAGGCAACGTCGTCCAAAGTGGTCGGCAATCTCAGTGCCAAAATTTATGAAGTTATCAATAAAATACATATATAATTATATAATATCATTGGAAACAAATAACAAATCGTTTCGACTCGAACGATCGAAACTTCAATCGTAAACACTTTTCACGAGCGTCTAGCTAATTATAGATAATTAGTATTGGCACAAATCTTCGCTCCAAACTTTTAATGACGTCGAATGAAAGTTTACACGTCTCTTAAGTTCTAGCACTTGGCGTGCACGAATATTCTTGGCCTCATTAAGAAGTTGCCGTGAAATTTTCGAGATGTAGCCATTATTGATAATATGCTTGTAGCACCGTTAAAAGCGATGGCGGCCCATTACGAGATATGAACGTGTACTTGTTATTTTTCGAGAGCCTATTCCTTGGATGATAGGATGTTTCGTAAGATACTGCGGCATTTGTTATGTGCTCGTTAAATTATTATATAATAACGTGGGTATTCGGTTTACTAATATTCTAATCTGTAAGAAAACAGTTGCTAAAAATGTTTCAGTTAAAATCTCATGCTACAGAGAAAAAAATTAAGACTCTTTAAATAAAATTAGACGACCTTAGAGATTTTTAAAGACCCATTTCAAACAATGTATCTATGACAGCGTCCTCCACAACTTATAACCGTAAACCTATTTAAGAACTCACATACCTTTGAAATGTATATGATTTTAGTAATTTTCTGATGACATTTACACGTAAACGAACTTATATACACACGCGTTTACACACGTATGCACGCAAGCATCTAAAGACGCACGCACACAATCTTTCTTTTATTAAAAACTCATACGCTATTTGTGCTTGTTTATCTATGTATGTGCCTTCTTGAATCTATATAAAGATAAGATTAAATTATTTATGTACACGTGATCCTAATTTTTCATATAACAATCTAGAAAGAAAACGAAGTACGGAATGTTATATGAGTAATACGTATGTCGTGCCTAGCACCTCGATATCAAAGCAATGAAATTCCATTAAGCTACACGTGAGCCCCACTCCATCGAAGATTATCAACTTCGAGTCAAGCATTCAACAATATCGTAAGATATTTTTATATGCCTATCTTGAGAAATCTAATATTCTGCGTTCATGTATACTTAATAAATACATATCTTGAATTATTTACATAGTTGCATATTGTGTACGTGTATGTATATATTTACTAGAATTTAGAAGGGGTCCGGACCCCCGGTTAGATAATGACTTATTTGTACTTATTACATAGAAGGATGGGCAATGACAGTGGTTTATATAATTTCTAAATAACTAAGATTAGCAATAAGAATTATACCATCTTACTGCGTAGTGCCTGAATAAAAACTATATAGTGTAACTATATATCTTCGTACATTTTAGACTTACAACTCCCCCTTCTCCCCGCCCCTTTCAGACCCTTCCCTTGGACGGACTCCCATATGAAAGCTACGCCCGTGTTGATGACAAACATAAAGTCACTATTTGTAATATACGCATATGTATATAATACTAATACGATATACAAATATATGTAAATAGACAAAACTTACTGCTTGCGGTTTTAACTCTAAGAAATAAATAACTTTTCAGACGAACTAAATTACCAAGTTACGTTTAATTCAAAATTTGTGGCACCTTACTTAACTTAATTACAACTCGCGCCACAAATACAAAATTATACAAAAAGATACATACCTTAAAGTGTTTGATATTATATTTTAAGGGCATCGGCTTAAGGAAAAATAAGTTTCTCGATATCACATCGACCTACACTCTAAAGCTTATAAAATATTAGCAATAAGAAAGAGAGCACATTCAATCGTAAAAAAATATATAAACTTTTCCTTGTTTCCCGTCACAAGTCATAAAATGACGACAATATGTTTACGATCCATAAATCTTCAAATAAACCGTAAAATTTCATTGTCTTTCAACTCTTATTTCGTTTTGGTTCTGAATCGTTTATATTATAAAACGAACAATCGAATTAAATATTCTATTAACCTAGTATTTATAACTTATTTAAAGTTACAATACATTAGTTGATTTATGGAAATTAACTAAAATAGACATTTACGAATTGAATCCAAATCAGAGGCACGTTTGAATTACAAAAGTAAAAACTGAAAACCAAAAAATACCATATCCAACGCATTAAAAATTAATATTATATTCCCGATATCTCATACAAAGTGTTGTGGCTATCTAAAACAATGAAGCATAGAACAAACGACGCACGCCATAACAAGGTCGTAGATGGAATGCAAATTGAATGGCAAAGTTCTGCGCCGCGGGAATAGAAAACGTCAGCAACTCGTAGAAAGGCTATTAATTATGAGAAAGGAAATTGAAACCCCAGTGGAAATGGAAAAGTAATAAAATGCAACAGTGATTGCAAGATGAGTACGGCCGCCGAGCCCATTTTAAACTAGGCCAATCTCTGCTAACCGCTTACATATTAAATAATAATTTCGCTCAAATAATTATATTATTTCGACTTAAAATATTTCGCCATTGTTCGGAGGGACGTTATTGCTGAGTGCTCGAGGGACTTTGGCTGGATGAATCTAGGAGTATTGAATTTTTTATATTGGAAATAATGGTTATTATTTAGTGTTAGTACGTTCCTACCTGATACCTAATTTTAAACGATGATTTTGAATGAAACCTTATAGCTTAGAATTGTTAAAAAAAATAATTTGGGTCTTAAATATATGAAATATTTAAGAATCTAATTTAAAAAAAAAAAACACTTTTAATAATTACATTTTTTTTATTTTACCAATAAATTATATACATATATTCTATGAATGAGATTTTATGACAATACTTTAAACGTCAAATAACATGAAGGTATATATGTATAGTTGTATCTGGGTATAGACCCAGTTCCAACTTTGACAAGCTCATCGATTGTCTTGTTGACCCAAAGATACTCTCGCCCGTTACGGGTGGTTGCTAAGCAACGTCTTACAAAGTGGTCGTAGTACATAATACTATTCGAGCTTATAACATATTCATGTTTACATTTATGTATATATATGTGTATGTATATATTTATAATTTATATTTAGAATAATCTTTATATACATGTTATTATAGTAAGTAATGTTTTTATATTTATATATTTAATAAGGCACCACCTACCTTTTCTTTGCACATTCTCCCTAAATCAGGTTGTTTTGTAGAAATCACTACTTAGTGATAAGACCACCTTTTTGTGCGTTAAACGTTTAGTGTTAAGTTATACTTGTAAAATTTATTGAATACAATAAAGTATATTCTCTCTCTCTCTCTCTCTCTCTCTCTCTCTCTCTCTCTCTCTCTCTCTATCTCTCTATCTCTCTCTCTCTCTATAGTTTCATATTACGATTGTATTCTATTTAAACAATTAAATTGCTAGATTTGACCCCACACACTAACAAGTATAATGAAATAAAAGTTCGTAACAACGTAGCGGGCGTACAAATTAATGACATTTAAAATTGAAACTCCTATCTAACCGCACCTTAATCAAACTGAAACGGCTCGGCTGTTACCGAATGAGCAAAACATGAACCAACGTAAAACAATCTCGAATATAAAGTATGTTTAAATGACGTCACGTTTCATATTAAATAACGGAATATAGAGGAAGGAATCGCGTAACAAAGCGACAAGGCCTAAAGGCCAAACGATGCAAACAATCCAACGAAATTTATTTTGTTACTCACTTGTATAACACATTATTTATTTATTACTAGATAACCTTCATACCACCCGATAATTACCAATTTCGATTTTTTTTTCGATTTTTCGGCTGTTCCATTCGTTTTCTTTTTTAGCCCCACACTCAAAAAATATTATTTTATTAATTTGACGTGTGTATCTGTTTATGTGTCTCTGTCTGTGACATCGTAACAAATAAACCAATTTTAATACGGCTTTTTGAATGCTGATGTAATTGAAGTGGCCCTAACCTATAATTTATGAATATCTGTTCAGATGTTGGAATGTCATGAGCTCTTTTCTAGTTGTTGAAAGTATCTAAACTACTGCTACTGGTCTAATCGATTCAATTTTTTTTATCCTGTATATGATATTAAAATAACATATTAACTTGGACCTGTTGCTGCAGCATCAACTGAAACAGCTGGATTAACAACTCAATCTCAATGAATAGATGGTCGTTTTTTTTTTTTAAATCAATTAAATGTTATTCCTGAACAAGCTCAGTACCTATTCAAGTGAAAAAAAACTAAGATTTTTTCAAATCAAAATACGCAAATTCGTTTACTTGGACGACAAACTTATGTTAGTTATTTCGATTTATTTTAGATATTTGTCAAATAATAAATTATTAATACGCATCACGAGACAATAATTTTATTGACAACTAGCAGTTGTTCGCGGCTTCGCCCGCGTATGAATTGGAATTTCAGCTAAATAAATTAACCAGCGAAATTGCTACAGTCCCAAGATTTAATACCCCCTAGCCTCACTATGAGGGATGATTTTGAAATTGTAGGATACATATATTTAGTTATTCTCTTTAAGTAATGTTTGTGCTGAATTTAAGGATAATCGGCCAAAAAAACACATTTTCTCCATACAAACTTTACTATCCCCTTGCTCTCCAGTGTGGAATAATAGTACCCTGTATTCTATTTTACATTTCGTTATTATCACCCAGATGTATGTGTATTAAGTTTTAAGTTAATACGACCACGGAATAAGATTTTCAATACAAACGTTTTTACCCCTTCTCACCCTCTTAGGGGTAAATAATTAAAAAACCCTTTCTTAGTGGATGCCCACAACCTAAAAGCCACCTATTGTCAAAATTTCAAGTTCGTAGCCCCTGCGTTTTAGGCTCTGCATTGATGAATCAGTCAGGACAAGTGATTTTATATGTATAGATATCTTCACGCAATAAAAACATAACATTTTTAGTCGTGTTTTTATTTACCATAACAATAAAAGAAGTTAAAGATAACTAGTCATAATCATTCCTTTATCCGCGTACGAGTTTGTTTTCGTCGGAATGAATTTTTAAAAACAGTCTAGTTTATACACACAGTCCTCGTAGGAAGTGCTTTTTAAAATTGTTTCAATAAAGGTTTGCCTCGAACACGAGTGTTTAATCCGGATTTGTTAACGGGCGAAAGTAACGCCACGGACATTTTTTAGGGATTTTCAACTGGTAGGTGTTGGCTTTATAAGCATTAGCAAAAACTCGTTTACGAGTTACAAAAAATGCAGGGAAAATAAATTTCCTTAATCGGTTAAAAAGGAAAAAGTATGTATCACTTAAAAAAAGGTCAAAATTAATGATTTGAGTATGTAACAAAAAAAAATGAGAAGTTTGAGTGGTAAAAATATTAATAGGTCCATTATGACGGTATTTAAAAAATACTTAAAGCTTTGAGATTTCTCATTTCCTGCATAATTTTCGTTTTATAAACAAAACTAGCTGTCCCTTACGGTTTCACGTGCATTTATAGTTACTGATTCGCTTCCATGAGGCGTAACAAGATGTAATATAGCCTATAGCCTTCCTCAATGAATAAACTATCTAACACAAAAGGAATTTTTCAATGCGAACCAGTTGTTCCTGAGATTAACGCGTTCAAACAAACAAACTCTTCAGCTTTTTAATATTAGTATATATAAGTGAATCACCTTTGTTAAAAAACTGTACCCTCAAACGTGAAATAAGAACAAACCCTGCATACAGAACACCTTTTGATTTCAAAGGGGAATCATCTCTAATAGAATTATATCTGCCCAACAAGTACTTAAGACACTTGAGAATTACGCAAGTTGTCTACTTACTTGTAATTGAGTACGAACGTATTACTTTGATTTACAACCCTTTAAAATAACCCTTTAGAAGTGCCCCCTTAAATCTTAACTTTAGTTAAACTTCGCTATATCTTCCACGGCGGGAGATTCGGATAATACAATAATAATAATTGAAGCAGCTCGCTAAGGGTTGTAGAAATACGAACCAATTCTATGTATTATGAGAGCGTAGGTATATTTTATTTTAATCAAAAGTTTTCTGTTTATTTCGTGTACTTCAAATGATTATATATAAGGTAATAAATGTATCAAAAATGTTATTTGATTTGAGTACATAAATATAGAAACATAACACATTATAATTTAAAAAAAAATTAAAACACAAACGTTAATGTTTTATTGAAAAAAGACGATAGGTATCTACTGTTTTCGGATGTTCATCGAGACGTAAAATGTTTTAAAATGTTAAAAACAACAAAGTATACAAGATCAAACAATCTTTATGAAATCGAGTGTTTCAGTGAAGGTTGTAAAACAAACTATTCTCAGAGTGACACTTATCTGAAAGTACACTTTGGTCCTAGAACCTGACCCAAATAAAACACCGCTATCGTCGACGTAGATTTGTTGGCAGAGTAAAGAATTTACTGCTCACCTCTGTCGCAGGTCAAGCTTTCCACATGTACCAGGCGAGCAGGCTCCGCTAACATTATGAATGTCTTCTTCTTCTCTTAATGCATTTGTGCATTTTTGTTTAGCTAACAATAAAAATTGAATGTGATATTTACATAGTATGAAACAAAGTCGCTTCCCTGTCTGTACGCTAAAATCTTATAAAGTACGCAACGGAATTAAATGCTTTTTTCATCAATGAGTAATTCAAGGGGTACAGGGGTACAAGGGTAATACATGTATATGATAGCAGAGAAAAGCCGAAAATATCAAAGGTTTGTAATGTAATGTCGTAAAACGATTTTAATTAAGTCATATTATTTGTTGCAAGGCACTTTAGGTTTGCAGTAAATGTACCTACTAAGATCATCCTACTGAACATGAGGTCACCCTGATGTCTGATTTAGGTAGTTTTCTAATAATTACTCTTAATTTCGAACCTCGAAACAGCTAAAGTAAAAGGTCACAAAACTAAAGTACTTTTATGCGTACTAAAATTGTGTACATTATAATTGAATACAATATAATAAATAAATATTGAAACATTTTATTACTGGTGCAAATGAAATAACGTATAACACTCCATGTGATTCCATTCGTGCCTAATGAAACTATTTCGAAACGTGTAAAAAGCTTGCTAGCATTTTATTGCCAAAAGTGAACTCAATTTAAAATGAAATACTCTCGCAACTTGCGAGCCTAGCAGGTAATTCCGACAGGAGCACTGGAGCGATTTTGAAAAGCACCTCGCATTTTTTAGCAAACAACACATGTGGCACGGGGATTCCCGCACACCCTGTTTCAAACATATCATGGGTGTTAACAACGAGTAGGCACGGCCGACGGCGACTGCGCAACGTGCTGCAACATAACTTTTTACTCAGTTTTGTTGAGGCACACCTGAAAAAAAAGTTACAGTTAGCGACCAGTAATTCACTACAACATGACATGCAAACGGTACCGCCTGAATAATCACATTTCGTGCTATCCCTTTGTTGCAGGACGCCCGGGCAAAAACTTCATGATTTGTTGGCAACGAAATCGCCGCCGCATTACAATACAACGCATCGTACGTATATCTTGCATCTTCAGGTCGAAATTTATATTAAGCTTATTAAATTTTTTTACGTAATATTTTTTTTGGTTTATTTGTTTTTTTCGGTGTTTTGTCTTTCAATTTGAAACAATCTATATTAATTTTAATAGCAAACACTTAGTTTCGATTGAAACGTTTTCCATTATCGAATTACCCAGACACAGAGAAGTCAATCTATGATAGGAAATTGAATGGGATGGAATTAAAATGAAAGTAGCCATTCGGACTTTTTATTCAATGACCCATATGCCGATAAAACCTTATTGTAAGAGTATTTTCATTTAAAACGTTCGATTCGAAATCGTAGTGAATACAGATTGGCACTATGCCGCTAAGGATTTTTCTACTGACATGTCACTGTAATATACACGGTAATTTCTGATACTGTAAATGCCGATGTGTTACCAATATTTTAATGCTGATAATAAACTAATTCCAAAATCCTTTACAATGATTTAATAATCAAATTAAAATTGGAAATTAAAGTGTAAAACTTTTGGTAAGTAAAATACAAAATAAGAATATTTATTTTACTTTATTTTATCTATACTAATATTATAAAGCTGAAAAGATTGATTATTTGTTTAAACGCGCTAATCTCAGGAACTACTGGTTCGAAATGAAACATTATTTTGTGTTAGATAGTTTATTTATTAAGGAAGGCGCTAGGCTATATTACATTACGATACGACTCATAGGAGCGAAGCAATTACCATAAACGCGACAGAAACCGTAAGGGACAGCTAGTTTTTTACAATATTGTAATGAATATTTAAATGAAAGTAATATTGTAAAGTAGTTATACTAAATAAAACTCTATCGTCAGTATAAGATAAAGAGGAAATTTATATCTTTAACGTACCATATGTGGGTGGAGTAATCCGGAAGTCATCTACAGGTTGAAGCAGTTATCTCAATATGCAAGTCGCATTGCATCCCGGAAACAATCTGAAAGGCCACAAACTCTTGGATTATCGCCAGTGGCCTGACGTGGATTTGTTACAAGAGTATAAAATTCAGTGTTCACCCGCCCTAAGTCTTTTATTGGGACAAAAACTTGAATAGAGAATCAACATTGCGATTATTTAAAACTTTGTTTTGTTGTTATTTCATATTTTTTAATATCATAATACTTTGATAACGTTATATATAGTACTCGTTGTAGATAGATGTAGATGTAAGTCAAAACACATAAAAAGTTTCGTTATTTCATTATCTTAAGTCATTGTCATACATATTGCTATGCCTAAAAACGAATTCGACCTATATCATTTTTATAATAATAACGCATCACACTCAACGGCCCCCATTAAGATCTCATGACCTTGTGTCGGGGGTCCGGAAACACTCACAACATTAACACAAACACCCAGACCACGACAAACATCTGTATGGCCAATACACACGTTTGCCGTGAGCGAGGATCGAACCCGCGACCATTAGCGCTTTAGTCAGTTGCAGTGACCATTGCGCCAACGCGTCTGTCAAACCTATATCATTGCATGTACCCAATTTTACATTTATAAGGCGAGAATTATACTTGTAAGATTTACTATCATTACAGATGTATAACAACTCTGTAATCTGGAATAAATCATTAACAGTAAATTCTTAAAGGTTTAAAGGCAATGATTAACGATTTAAGAATATCTCATGTCAGTCCGTAAACAAAACTTACAAGTGTAATTCTCGCCTTAAACTTTAAAATATCAACTCAAATAACGATATATAATTTATTGTACGATATACTTAAAAATGCATTTTTAAAAATATACGAGTTGAAACATATATTTAAGTCACATATTTAGAAAAAAAAATCTAGATCGAAATTTTAAAAACTCAAAACTGTTATAGAATTGTAAACAAGCGGCATTTGAAAGAATACATCTTTAGCGACGATCGTGTATTATGTGTTTTTCTCTATTTACTTGCTAACTTCTAAACGAGTATTCCGTGTATTTCCCAGTCCCCGCTATCCGTCGACACAGAGGGGCGTTCCGACTCACATCGGGAAACTGTCGGATTACGCGCCGCGACCGCAAACGGAAACTTTTATCCTTTACCGTTTTTATAACCCTAACAAATTGTGCCTACATTAAGTACTTCAAAATTAAGCAACATTTACGCTACTTACGAATTCGTACGATTCCAATCGCGCCCCGCATACCGAATGAGCCAGACCTCAATAATTACCATTTTTAAAGGCGCTTAACGAGCTATTTAAACTCGAGTTTCCGAATTATTTGCCAAAATTTTTCCCTTTTGCCTAAGTAGACATATTCTTACGATTATCTTAAAAAGAAAACGTTAAAAAAAATAAACCAAAAGGTACTTTTATGCTCGACGTGTATGCAAAGGGATATAATTTGTACATAAAAGCGGTAAAAAGACTTTATAATACGTGGAAGGGTCATTACACGGTCGTTGAGTTCACAGCACTTGCAAAAACAACCTCGAAATGAGACGCACTGTACTTTGTGCCTATTATATATTAAACGTGCGATACGTATTTGGTGTCTTGTGAAAATATTTTTTCAATTTGAAATGAAAGGACCATTTTATTATTAAAAAAACTTACGGAAAAGCTTAGAATAATGAGCTTAATTAAAGTGAAATAAAATTAGTTTCTTTAATATTACCGTTGTTAAACCAATACTGAAAGTGCAAAAGTTTAAAAGTGATGTTTGTTCCTATAATTGTTTAGTTATTATTTCCTTACTCTGTAGGTCACTTGGAATATATTACAAACTTAAAATCTATTGTTAAGAGAACCAAAACATAATTAGACACTCAGTGTCATTTACTTGCCTAACCTTATTACTGAAACACTAAAAACTGCCATTTATAGAATGATTTTATTAATCATTAACATATTTCGAACTCATAGCTGAAATATTGAAAATAGTACCAATCCGTCTCTGTCGTCATCCCCCGTTCTCCAACTTGAATTAATGGCTAACGTAATTAAAGTAGTAAACACCAGGTGTGCTTTTTAGCCTCACCCAGCGGACTAACAGCGTTTATGCGTATAATATGAGACGTACTAAAAAAATGAGAAAAAAATCTTAATTTACTCGTTTTTAAATGAGCTTCGTTAAGGAAGACTTACAGCTTATTCACAGACAAAATTAAGAATAATATAAGATTCTTTATAATAATTTGTGTAGGCCTTTTCGGGGAGCTTCGTAATGAGCATTATGCTTGGATTATAATTTCAGTTAGTAACACAAGTCAGAAGTGGTTAGACAAGTCGAGCACGCAAACAAACAATTTAACAATTTTCGGTTACAATGTAGTATTCGCTGGGGAATCTTGACCTTCTATTATACGGATAAATAAGATTTTTTAAAGTAATTATGAAAAATGTTCATTTATATTAGTGATGTTTTGTTTTGTTTTAACTTACACTTAATACACACAAATCTATTATTATTATTAAAATCGTCTATGTTAAAATATATGATCTCTTGTGGTAGAGTGTAAAGTCTAACTGCAGTTCACTGACTATTGCTCCATATACTATCGCACCCTTTGCTTTGGGACTCGCTATCATCTACAACGCTTCGATCCATGGCTAGCATCCAATATGCTGGATCTACGATTCTTTTTCCCGCGTACGTGCAGGCTGTGGAATAATTTTCCTCATGAACTTGGCCCTGGGGGCTACAATTTAGGACGCTAATTTCAAGCGTCGAATGTATGCCTTTCCACGATAGGATCGCAACGCACCTTCACATCCAATCTTGCCTGATGCTACAGATATCCATGTGCGATAGTGATCATTTAATATCAGGCGGAATTGTATGCTCGTTTGCCCCCTTTTTACTATAAAAAATACAAGCTGGCTATAAACAAGACAGATATTTGTGTATAATTATTCGTTTCGAGATTTGGGTGGTTGTCTCTGTAGGTCTCCCCTGTGCCTTGGAGAGCCCTAAAGGTCCTGATCGTTATCACAATCACCTGCTAAATAACGATACTATGAGTAAGGAAATTATTTGAATTGTTACAAGCTGGCCCTGAGGGATCGCGGAGGTCTGATGGATTACGATGATTACCATGCACTTTGAGTGTAAATCAAGTAACCTGTCAATATTTGGACTAGAATAAAAAGCAGACTCTTTTTCTCGTTGGGAAATGCTCTATTTTTACCAATATAAGGTTCAATTTAGGCGAGTATATTGGACTCCTGGTGACAAATGCACCTGGGTAGTCACCTACTAAAACCTAAAAATGCCTTCATCGTCCTTATAGGGCGCCACAGCATTACTTACGCATACTATCATGAGGCGTTAGCGGTTGGCATCGAGCATGGCACGAATAACACACGGCAGCGAGAGATCTCCGCCAACTTTTACTACCATGTTATGCCGTTGGAGTCCCAATGTAGTACATTCTTTCGGGTGACGCGCCATCACTCTTTTCCATCTGATGTATGTACTTACCGAAACATCCATGCTCGATAATTATCTGGGTCAGCCTTAAATATATGGTCAGCACCCTGTGCCGCCTCAACAGGCGGGTCGAGACCCAGCGTACGAATTGAGGCTGGATCACCTCAGACCAGACGCTGGAGACCCCAGATCCTCCTTACACCAATCGATCAACTCAATCTTTCCACTCGCCCCGATGCTCGCCCGGAACCGGTACACTTCCGCAAGCACCTCCGCCTAAAGCTCCCAAGGTAGAGCACTCACGAGAAGTGTCGCCGCTGTCCATGATACCGTGCGATAACCCCTCACCGCTACAACTTTCTTAAGCCTTCTCAGAAGGATCTTGTTTTGAGCTGTGAGAGCATCAAAAAAGGCAAACCTTGTATAGCTGGGAAAAATGCTATAAATATTTTTATTATTATAAAAAATTAAATTAGATAT
Organism: Hypolimnas misippus; assembly: GCA_037950945.1. Classification (NCBI taxonomy): domain Eukaryota; kingdom Metazoa; phylum Arthropoda; class Insecta; order Lepidoptera; family Nymphalidae; genus Hypolimnas; species Hypolimnas misippus. The sequence goes on from JBBEEQ010000019.1 coordinate 8,190,281, forward strand.
TATATTATATAAAACATATTTTATGTTTCAAATCTTAAAAATAGTGCACAATTAGCACAACTAACAATCACTAACCAAAGAGTTGAATTGGAAAGATTTTATATAAATATTACTATCATATTTGCTAATGCAATGAAAATCAAGCCACAGATAATATTGCTACTCAAATCATGTTATTCGATCCTATCGGCGTATTAATTGATTTTGCGTTAACGCACCATAGAGCTAAGGGCGGACTCAGGAGCGGACTCAGAGATTCATTTTGATTACGGACAGATTAAGGTCTAAGATCCGTGGGACATTGCACATGAGAGCCTAGTTAAGCGACGATTAAATACGACCTCGCCGGATTAGCTTACCCTCAATATAAAAGAGGGTAAAACAATTTACGAAATCCTTGATAACGAATCGGTGAGCAAATTTGCATTTGCTGGACTTAACTTAAAAAATTTATTGGAAATATTGCGTCGAACATTACGGATAAATACTATACGATAAATTTTCAAGTGTGCTATTTTTCGAAACATTATTGCCATGGTTTAAAACCAAATTTAATAAAGTTAAATTACGAGAAAGAAAATGTTGATTTTGAGATCTCACACACTGCCAATACAGATCTAAGACTATTCTAGAACGAAAGCTAGACGCGATGTATGTAGGTCGATACGTGGACTCAACATAGGGCTATCTTGGGCGAACAGCAAACCCAAGGACCACTCGAATTCAATCGCAATGGAGAACGACGCGACGGCACATAAACATTGAAACAATAACTGCATCTGGTAAGGGTTAGGTAGTCTTTTTTCTGCTATGTTCTATTATTAATGAAAAAGATAAAAACAAATGAACGCCTTAATAAAAAAGATAATTTGAAAAAAAAGATAAAAAATCTCGACATACAGAATAAAAAACACAAATCGAATATGTTTTTTATTCATGTACCATAGCCATGCAATTATTTTTAAGAGCCTATTTCGCCTGGCATGATGTAAAGATGCTAGCGAAATCACACACATTTAAGTCGAAAGCGCTTAGAGGATTTTGAGAAATAATTTTACCAATATAAACCATTGTTATAGCGGAAATAGATAATATACACATTCTATAAAAAAATTAACGCTCTACCTATTATATGGTTCGTAAGATACAAACTTCTGACAGATAAACAGACAGAAAAGCTGGCGAAACGACTTAAAGCGAAGACTTAGAATATAAGAGATTGGTACCCTTCGTGGAATGCTAAAAGGGCTAACGGCCAAATACCTAAAATTTATATAATTTTAAATTGTCATTAAATATCATGCTGTCTCTGTTCATCGCGTTTCATTAAAAGTGGCAACACGATACTTACAGGTTATTTAAAATTAAGTGCTGTTTGAGTACTAGGCTGTTAGTTAGTTTTATAACGCGAGATATAAAATGGACGTACTATAACGTAGCACAGGTCCTGCAAGTTATTTAAAACTCTTCTCCTAGCTTGGCGAAGTTGACTTCGTGACCTATTTTATGTTCCCATTTGCATACTATTCGCTTGTAAAATACTCATGTTAGCTGTCAACACAATCCACCAGACTATTTCCTGTTCCTTTCTCTTCGCGCCTCATCAGAAATTATATCATTTTACTATTGATATGATAAGATGCTTAGTACGTAAAAGTATATTATAAAAAAAAGTCTAAATTTAAATGTTCGGTACACTTGTAATAATAAAACTACGTCTTCAAGAGACATATACGAAATGACAGTATATTTCTTAATAAGTACACGACAATATTGTAACAGAGGTTTTATACGTAATACATATTTTGATGTAAACTAACACCCCCACTATATCAAAACTATACAAATTTCTAAAACAACTCAAACTGTTACAATACCCAGCAACTTCATAAAATATTTTCGTTGACAACTAAACTTTTTGTAAGTACGACTATAATCAACACCACTTGTACCAGTACATCAGATGATATCGAACTTTCTGCAACCGTATCTGAAACAATCAACTGATGTCCCCCCACTAAATCTAGACTATCTGACCTCATGTTATTCTGCTCATCAATTTCTACCATGACTGACTGTTTGACATTTTCCATCATGTTCACATCATGACTTATTGTTACAAGTTTTGTCCCATAATTCTCTTGTAGTATTAACATTTTAATATGTACATACAAAGATGGGTATATTGTTAAAACCAACTTCACTTTTGTTTCACGTCATCAGCAGCTTTTAATTCTTGGATTTCTGGCTCAAACCAGAGTTTTATGCCAGCCAGCATTCCTTCTAGAATTAAAAAATTGTCTGCAAACAACCGTTTAAAGTTTTACCACAATATTGTCTGGTATCCTGTTAACGCCAGCGGTGTTGCTCTTTACGTACGATCCGATTCTTTTATCTGAAAGATTCAAAATAAAAATTAATACTAAAATAATATTTAACCAAAATATTAGTATCATATCTGCTCTGAATTGAAGCAAACAGCACCTTACTAAAATATTACTTTTATATAATATTATTTTTTAATATTTCCATCGACATATATACGGTTATTCATTTGTTTTAGGCGAAATCCAGCCTATCGTTCTCCCCAGTGGCAACAAGCTTTCTAACAACTCCGTAGGTTCGACCGCTCTTGCTTCCGGATACGGTCTCATAAGAGACGTAAGATATTATCCTTGTTTTACTTATAAATATTAAATCATTAGTACCTTTTCATATATTACTTTCCTTACTCATTTCCCCGACCTGTCATAAATAGAATTACATTTATTTTACATGCAACAAATTTTCCCTAAAGTGATGTATGTTAATTGCCTAATAATATAATATCAAGTACTTTTAAGAATATTTGTAACGGTCCGATTTTCCGTTTTATTAATAGAACCCTTTTATTATTATCAACATCGGTAAGTACGGTCTTTTGACAGTTTTACCTGAAATGTTTTCCGGGGGTTTTGAAAATTGATTATTCTGATGTGGTCTATCTAAGCTACTTGTACATTAACTGAGTGAGTTTCTTTATCAAAATGCCTTTTGAGTCCACTTAATGCAGTGCTCGAGACTAAAACGATTCATTTTACAAGAAAGCTTGTATATAAATAATAGGGAATTTTCTCTAGTTTAATTCATTATGTAACTGTTCATCGTAAATGAGTAGGAAAAAAATATTGTAAAAAACAGTTTTCTGATGCTATTTTTCATATATGACGGCGCCATCGGAAACATACGTAATGGCAAAGAAATTTCGTAAGAGCTCTCCGAAATTTGTAATTATTAATTTTGAAACTCCTGGAAAACTCTCCAGGTAATCCGTGCTGTTTGAACACCAAATGACAGTACTCATAGTTAATCATATACCTTTGACAATTTACTTCACTTGACTCCCCCACTAACATATTTGTATAATTCAGATACAAATTGTGCACGAATGGAATAATTACAGCACTTAGCTGTTTAACTAAGACGCTCGTACGTGCGATACATAATATATTGCACTTAAAACATTTACCATATCGCTTGCACTTAGATTAAAACGTTCATGTCGGAACCTTTAAACCATAATTAATATATTAATTTACACTTAAAACGTAGAGAAGTTTTCGTTATTCTATCATTGAGGCTATATTTCTATTTCTGGTTTTTATATAAAACCTTAGTGTTGATTATAAATGATGTACATATAACAATAAATTATTCAAAGGTATGCTCCAGTTATTGTATTCTCTTTGGGTATGCTAGAACTCAAATTAAATACGATTTAATTTTTTTTTTAATTTGATGTAAGATAATTTTTTACACCTTGTTTGATATATGTAGTTCCGATTGCTGTCAAGAGATGGCGCTGTTAAGATGAAGGTATAATCTTGAATCGCGCTGGCTAGATTTTTTCGTAATAATATATATGTTGAAAGTAGAATTAGTACAAATTGTCTTTATTTTAGTGTTCTTTATTTAAAGTGGTGTTTCATTTGTGTGAATAGTCGAATCGGCAGTTATTAGGTAGCCACACCTTTATAATTATGTGAGTGTATTTATTGTTGATTTTATTCATATCATGAAGACAAATATATTTTAAACTAATATTATTTTTAAAAACTTCCTTTTCAGGCGATAGCAGGACACAGATCTGCCAGGCCTGCAAATGCAAACCATCTCAACAGCCGAATAGGAATTTCGTTCGCTCGGATAACATACATAATTCAGGTATTTTGATTTTAAACTAAACCACTGAACCGATTGTGATAAAAATTATTTGGGACCATTCTGTAAGTATACTTTTACAAAAAAAGAATACTTTTTGACACCCATCTAAATATAACGAAGCTATGTCCAAAAAAACATAAAAATATACAAACATCATTGATAACCTCCTCCTTATTGAAATCGGTTAAAAAATTCAAGCACAGCATTTAACTAAAGCACGGCAGATACACAGTTGCCTGTATTTGCTGGAGCAAGACACCAATTAGTGTGTATATTGAAAACACCATTATTCTACATTGTCGATCCAGCCAATTTACCCATCGTCCGGTATGAGTCAGATATTTAAACAGTCGACGCCTCTGGCTGTATTATAACGAGAAATTGAAACAATAGGTACATACACATTATTCACATGAACCATACAGTTCTAGTCTACACGTTGGTTAGATGAATTTCCAGCAAACAGTATATTTAGACAAAAATTAGGTTTCGCATTTAAGTTAATAAACTGATTAAATAGTAACCTTATATTCAAATAAGTAAGCATAGCGTTAAATTAAAATATTATGTTTCTAAGTATTGATTGACGCAAAATAATACAGAGAGCTCCTAATATATAAAAAATATTGTTTGTTTGTCTATTCGTGTCATACTATTCATCCGATAATGATATAACTGAGTGATATTATTTCGTCGAAAAAATTCTAACACCGAGTAAGTCAAAATAAGAAGCTTTAAAAGAGACCGAAAAAATTGTCCAATTTATCATAGGCGTTGTTTTAAATAAGTAATATATCATTGTAAATTAAATATTTTTTACTTATAAACTTTGATTTGGTTGATTCATAATGGTGTCTATCTAAAATTATGCAGTTTCCAGATTCACTCTCCTTTAAAATTGCTGCTGTTAGAACTTCACTGGTGATTTCCACTTGCGAGAAGATTAAGGGCATATTAACTTCCAGTAGGTATCACTCTGGTCGTATTAATTAGACAAAAAAAATTAACGATTATCCGGCATAACAAAATCTAAATTAATTCGAGTAAAGTCGAACTAGTAAGACATAAGAAACTAGACTAGTAGTGTTAAAGTATTCTATTACTTGACAAGGCCACAACTTAAGTCGAGTTTAATATTTATATATCAGAGATATATTCAGGGGCGTAACTATAGCGTGGCAGGGCTGGCAAGAAGCCACGGGTCCCTGACCCAAGTGGGCCCCGGCCTACAAAAATGTTATTAATAAAAATCTTATTAAAAGTAAATTCTTATAAACCTAATTTCATGAAAATAAAACTTATCAGATATTTATTTAAAATGCACAAAATTATTATTCATATCCAGTGGCGTAACTGTACTATCTCAGGCCTGTAGCAAATCTTTGGGTGGGCCTCTCCCAGTCGTCACGTTATAACTTAATTTATTGAACTAAAAATATAACGAACAACTTATATTAGAAGTTAACGACTGTGTTTATTATTGAAGATAATCATTAAATTCTATCATATATTACAAGAACTTTCACAGTTTTAAAGATAATCGCAAACATACAAACGTACATACATACACACACAGGCACTCATATATAGAAATTATTAAGATTTGTAAATATTTCAGTTTTTCCAACCGACTTCAAAAACGGAAGAGATTCTCAATTTGAAAAGTATGTATTTTTAACGTTTTTCACCTCAGAGCTTCGAAATTATTTAACTGATTTTGAAAATCAGTTTTATTCCATAGATTTTTTATCAAATTCGGTTCGCGAGTTTCGTTTTAAATTCAAAATAACTAGAATAAGTGTAATCCAAATAAACGAAATTACGTACTTTGCATTTGAAGTCGGTTCCTTTTTAGGGTTCCGTACCTTAAAAGAAAAAACGGAACCCTTATAGGATCACTTTGTTGTCCGTCTGTCTGTCTGTCGGGCTGTCAACCCTTTTTTCTCAGAAATGCATAGACGTATCATGTTGAAATTAATATCATATACTCAAGTCTACGATGACATGCGGCCGTGAAAAAATTAAAGTTCTAAATCAACGCAATCAAAAGATAATGGAAAATATGTCGTATATTTTGACCATTTTAGCGTTTTCGCAAGGGAATCAAAACCTATAGGGTACTTCCCATTGACTTAGCACGATTAAATTTGGCAAGAAGTAAGATCTTATGGTACAAATAAAGGAAATAATCTGAAAACTGTAAATTTTTGTATGTATGTTTGTCTGTTTGTAAGTTTGGCTTTCAACCTTTTTCTCAGAAACGCGTGAAGGTAACAAATTTTTATCAACGTCAAGTACTCAGAGTTGTAATTACTAAGAGCTGTGAAAAAATCAAACTTCTAAGTTAACGCAATCAAAAGATACGGTCATTTATATCACATATTTTAAGTATTTTAGCGTTTTTAACGTTTTCGCAAGGGAATCAAAACCTATAGGGTAGGAAATTTGGCCAGGAGCAAGGTCCTTTAGTATACATAAAGAAAAAAATCCGAAAAGTGTAAATTTCTGTTCGTGTGCCTGTCAGTCTGTACGTCTGTCTTTCAACCTTTTTCTCAGGAACGCGTAAATGAATCAAGTTGTAAATTGATCAAGCAGAAAATATATTAATCTTAGAATTAAAATTATATGTACTTGTAACAAATTAACATAGAAGTTGACCATGGTCAAAAAAACAATTTTACAAACACTGAGAAGAAATTTGTATCTATACGAAAACATTAAAAAGTAAGCAATCCTTTATAAACAACGCAATGCAATATATATATCGCAGCTAAGAAAATGATAGCTCGATGTAGCGTACAGCTAATGCCATCTATTACAACATTATGACATTAACTGTGATATAATTCTGCTCGATTAATATTTAAACGCGCTAAAAATAATAAAATAAACTTATCATTTAAAAGTTTTATCGTCGATTTATAACGTCATTACGTAATTAACATTCAATATAAGAGTTTCACGCGATTTGATTTAAGTACTCGTATTAACTTAGTACGAAAATTTTAAAATTAAATTCAAGAGTTGTTTACTCACAGAGTTATTTAATTTACTTCTTTATCTACACATATAAGTCTTCTGGTTATTAGTAATATAATTAGTTATTTATAAATAAACAATTAATTTTGTTCGAATTAAGGACTACTTATTTTCGTCTTGGCAACACTAATATATATTTTGATATTTTGATTGATAATGTAAATCTAAATATTTTACGAACGTAGTGCAGGGGTAGCGGAGTGTAGTAGAATATAAATAAAAATAAAACGAGAATAAAATATAATATAATTATGTTAATGTCAAAGTCAACAAGTTAGTTCATTGAAATTGTCAAGACATGGCGCTAGGTGTATCCTGAATCGCGCTATAACTTTGCTTTTTTGAAAGTATAAGGTGTATTAGTACTTAAAATAAAATTTTGTGTTTCCATGGATTACATACATGATTGTGTTTTAAATTATAGTGCTCCTAAGTAGTTTTAAAATAGTTTTTAGGACGTGATCCATATTTACATAATATTTGATTATATTTAAGCGACTTCTAAAAAAGGAGTGTTTTCAATTCGACCTTGTATTTAATTTTTTTTTTATGTTTGTTCGCCGATTACACCGCCATTTGTGTACCGATTTTCAAATTTTTTTTTTTGTTTGAAAAGGTATACTTCCAAGGTGCTCCCATTATCTTCAGATCAGGATCAGATGATGGGATCCTGGAGAAATTGAGCGAACTCCTCAAATATTATAGGCAAGCCTATACAGATTTAGGTATTTTTGATAGTAACTTATGTTGGAACTGATGATGAAGACCCCAAATGGCGTAGATGGGTTACTCTTATATAGATTTCTATAAGTTTGTACGGAACCCTCGATGCGCGAGTCCTACTCGCACTTGACCAGTTATTTTAAAAAACCTTAACAATTAAGTAAGAATTAAATTTGTAAGTCTCAAAATTGACTTGAAACAATGACCTGGCAAGAGTTACTTAAGTAGCCTTACGATACCTATTAGCAATCACATTACCCTCCTAAGAACGCGCAGACGGGTAAAATAAAGACACGAACAGAAAATTCTTTCAGATATAAAGTAATGACAAACAACTTATGTAAATCTTTATGAAAGTCTGAGAGTAAATGTTATAAATAAAAGTAAAGTAAAGTAAAGTAAGAGTAAAGCTTATAAATGTAATTCTAGACTAATATACATGTTAAGTTTTAATTTTATTTTCAATAAATGTCATAAAAATAATATTTTCTATAAATGGAACGTTAACTTTACAAAACGTTTTACTATTATCAAGCGCCTAGACAATTTATTATTAAAGTAGTACTCAGCAAATATTGTACGCGGCGCTATTAGGCGCTTTGGTGCTAATAATAATAATAAATTGATCTACTTTAATAATCCGTAATACAGAAAGAATATACATGACATTTTTTGTGTAATAATTATGAGAGAAAGGGTTTAAATAAAATTACTAAATTTAACATTAAGTATTGGATAAATTGACGTAGCCAGGATTTTCTTAGTTTTCTAGAAATGACAGCTTGACAATGGTTTTACGTTTGTTTAGCAATAAGTCATCTAAATCTATACCAATATTATAAGCGTTAAAGCAATTTTGATTAAGTTTGGTATAGAGATAGACTGGGCCGGCCGGATGTAGGGTACTCTAGGAGTTTGGGAAGTAGAACGTGGAGACGGTGACATAGAGGACAAAAACTCTTACGCAGACCAAGTAGAAGGACCCAACTAGTAGACTTTAAAGAAGTTATGGGATAACTGATGACTTTAATAGAGAAAGAGGCTGCTTTGTTTTGCTATGTACACTATGATCATATAATGTACGTTATTAAAAAAATATTACAACCTACTTCATATTAAGAACTAGATGGTGCCCGTGACTTTGTCTGGGCAGGATTATTTACCCCTTTTTTTATTATTATTTTTCCCTCTATTTCGGGGTTGAAACTTTAAATATAAAAAGTAACCTTTGTCCTTTCTCAGGTCAGCAATCGGTTCAGTTGTTTAAGCTTAATTACGTCACACACCGACAGAGTTACTTTTGCATTTATAACTTACAAATAAGGGTAAAACTAGATAGAAAACTCAAATTTCAAATGTGACTTTTACTTTCTTGAAAAATTCAAACTGTACTGTAATAAGAAGATACTCTCCACCCACAATTCTTAATCACGTGCCCAAACCCCTAATCGGTTTTTCCTGCACTAGTAAAACGATATCTAAATACGACCGTCAGACAACGCTTGAAAAATGAATGAAGTTATCAGACGAAAGGGAATAATTGAGAGGAGGCACAATCGAGATATGATGGATCTCACACCTTCGCCCTATCAAATCGCTCTTCAAAGGGTAAATCTATATTTAAGTGCTCCACGAACTTCCCACTTGTAATTACATTTTTATGTTGTCGAGGGCTCGAGACTTCGAACTAATGCCTCTTACAAATGCGAATATAATAGAGACGGGCCGCGGTCCTTGAGATCTTTTTCAGTACTCAAACAATTTCTTTATACAACAAAAAATAGCACAATTGATGTCTTTTTTTATATTTTATGTCGTAAAAAATGATCAGCGTGGGCTTTTGCGATTGTCACAATAACGAAGAAAAGAGGTTGTTAACATTATTGACATGACAAAGGTGTTGATACCACACATGTAAACAACGGGTAATAAAGCACGGTAATCTTTCTGTAGGGCTTTGTGCCATTTCATAGGGCTGTTAAAGCGTCGTATAAATAATAATTTACCGGAAAAAAATGTAACAGAGTAAAATAAAAAACTATATAGACTATATAATACAATGAGTTAATTAAGACCGTTTTATTTTTGGAATGAAAAAGAAACTAATATAAATAGAAAACACTTCTTATATTTTTGCGCGTACTTTTTTGATATTTGTTCAAAAGATATTTACTATTGTTTTTTTTTTAATTATCAGCATAATTTATTACTCAAAATTGATGTATATATATTTCTTTTATTTCAAATATGTTTTGTAATACGTGCAACCCTATAAAGAAGCCTTACTAGAATAACTCGCGTCGCGTCGTGGCGGCGACAAAACGTAATTTCATCTGTTTACATGTATTTATTTACATTAATACACATCAATCATTACACTTGATGTAACTCAAAAAAAATTAAATAATATGATATAGGTGCTGAATTGCACAAATTTAGTGAATAATTTATTATAATCATTATATTTATTTGTCAAATTCAGCAACAATTAATTAACGATATTTTCATCATTATCATTTTAACCGTAGGAAGTCCACTCCTGGACTCCCCTAAAGATCTCCAAAGGGACCTGTTCGAAGCAATTATATTTTATAACAATGTTACGATCGTACTGCCATATATGGACTTCATCTTGAGAAAATGGCGTCTAAAGATGTCAAACCTATTCTTAATAAATATGTTTGTAGAAGTATATATCCATCTTTTCTTTTATAAACGGTGTAATAATAACTAATTGGAATATAACTAATTGGAATTCGAAACAGTTAATTAAGAAACGTTTTTTTTCCGTATTTATATAGTTTATATGATTTAATTTTTTTTAATAATGTTAAATAGGTGATGCGGTATCAAAATACATCAATATACGAATTTGCCTTTTTGTGGGTTAACATATTATCACTCATCAGCATCATTTATCAGCATACATTTGATGTTAAAAATCTATACCCATTTGTAACTGTAACAAGCTCGTCAATTGACTCGCCTGTCGTATTCAATCGTTAAATTATTGCTAGGCAACATCGTCCAAAGTGGTCGGCAGGCTGGGTACCAAAATTCATGAGTTTATAATTATAACATATCTTTAGTTATATAATATCATTCGACTCAATTTTATGACAACTAGTTCCCTCGTTTTATTTTACGATCCCGATTACGATGAGGTACACTTAATTGGAAACTATTCTAACTTAACATCATTGTTCACTTGGAATTTGTCGTTCTAACTCAGTCTGGTCAACTAAGTGATCGTTAAAAATATTCTAGCCTAATCGTCTTCTACTCTAGAAGTAAAGCTATAACGAGTTGTTATTAGTATATAATCATATAAAAGAAACGTTATAAAATAATTATAAAACCTATAATCGTTCTGATCATCAGGACCGGCAAGCATTTGACGTATATTTTCAACTGACTGAAAAAAAGGAAAAGTTTCTTAATTTGTTTTTTAATTTGTGCTACCTCAGAACTCCGTCATTTCTAAATCAATTTTATTTTTTTTTTATTCGGAAGGGTATAATTTAAGATAGATAATATATATATTTTTTATCAAAATCGGTTCAGTAGCTTGGTTTTAAAATAAAAGTAACTAAGTAGAATAAGTATGACATACAATTAAACGAAATTACGTATTTTGCTTTTGAAGCGTCTTTCCTTAAAAAGTGGTAATGATTTTCTGTATTTGTAATTTTTACTATAGAAAAATATTTTTTAGTGTTAAAGAGTACTTTTTGCGTTAATATTATATTATTTTCGATAAAAATTGACACTAATTCTTGGACGTATGCGTTATTACCTTCGCTTACCGTCACCAAAAAAAATAGGTAAGTCAATTCTACCAAACTAAAGATAAATACATGTTTAGAAAAAAAAGGCGGGAACTTTCGAAACGAAAAGGCGCGTTTTTGAAACCTCGTAAAATATTTATTTTAAAATTTTGAAAAAAAGTAATATTAATAAAGGAAGGCGGGAACTTTCGAAACGAAAAGGCGCGTTTTTGAAACCTCGTAAAATATTTATTTTAAAATTTTGAAAAAAAGTAATATTAATACATTTTATTCTAAGCAATATTGTTATTATGGGGAGAGGGAATAGGAAAAAACGTAAAAAGGAAGATGAAGGAGTACAAGAGTCAGTCGAAACTTCGGATACTGATAGCCAATCTTCGGTGTTCACCGTAGCGACAGAAGACAGTAGCAATAAGTATATTCCATTTAAAATTAACAACTACGAACGGCGTTATCCTGAGAATGGTGCTGATTTTGAATATATAGTTTTTTATGAAAGTATAGATAGTATGAAGCCTATTGGAGATAGGGATATGATGTCTCTATCATCCAATTTAAAAAGATACAATAAAGGAGTGAAACAATTATTAAGAATTAATAGATATAAAATAGGCGTATTGTTCGAGCGACCAGGGCTCGCAAACGCAGCCTTAACAAATAAAAAATTTTTAGATAGTTTAAAAATGAGAGCCAGTATACCTGCTAAAGCCACAGAAGTAACTGGAGTTATAATGCATGTTCCATTAGAGCTGAGCAATCAGCAAATTTATTCGGCCATTGATAGTCCAAAAAATGTAGTCAGTGTAAGAAGATTCATGAGAAAAATTAAATCAGAAAATTCTTTTCAGTTACAGCCTACTAAAACCGTTTCTATAACTTTTTCATGTCCTGTCCTGCCGGAGAGTGTAGACTTGAACAGCTGGCGGTTTGAGGTGAGACCATACATCCCTCCAGTCAAGCAATGTCTTCGTTGCCTCCGGTATGACCACATAGCTCAATTTTGTAAAAATTCGGATAGATGCTCTATTTGTGGGAATAACCATAATTATAAACAATGTTCTGTTGACATTAAAGACGCTAAATGCTGCCATTGCAGTGGCAAGCACATTGCAATATCTTCTCTGTGCCCGATAAAACAAGAAAAAGTAAAAGAAAACAAAAATAAAGTAGAAAGAAAATCGTATGCATTTGTTCTAAATGAGAAATCGTTTCCTCCCATATTAAACTCCACTTCTCCTTCAGATCAATTTGTTTCCCTTCTAAATTCAGATACCGTCCTCAACACGCTACTACATTCAATAGTTAAACTTATCACTTTAAATAAGATTAATGAAAAAGAAATTTCAACACAGAATATAAAAGATGTTGTTCTTGAAACTTTCAATAAATTTAACAAAAAACATTTATCATAATTAATGGATTCTTTAAATATTATGCAATGGAACGCTCAGAGCTTACAAAGTAATCGACATTTATTTACACTTTTTTTAAGAGAGAATAATATCCATGTTGCCATTATTTGTGAAACGTGGCTTAGACCTCATCATAAATTTAATATTAAGAATTATAGTTTAGTTAGATTAGATTCAGGTAATCATCATAATGGAGTTGCTATATTAATACATAAATCTTTAGATTTTAAAATTATTAATACTTTGCATGACAGTTCTATTCAAAATGTAGCTATATCCTTAACTTATTTAGGAAAACAAATGTCAATTATTAGCTTTTATAGTCCCGGTACTTGCTCACCAACATTTTCAAAAGAAAAACTTAATGATTTAATTAAATCTATTCCTCAACCAATATTAATAGCTGGAGATTTTAATGCTTTAAATACAGTTTGGGGTTGCTCCATGACAAATAAAAGAGGTCGTGAAGTGTTAGAATGTTTTTTACAAAATGATTTAATTCTTTTAAATGATGGTCAAAAAACTACTGTAGGTACGCATATTTGGAAACCAAATGCTTTAGATCTTGCAGCTGTTTCTTCATCACTAGCTTTGTCATGCTGTTGGAATGTGGTAGATGATCCACTTGGAAGTTACCATTTACCTATAATAATAAAAATAAATTTTAAAAATAAAAGTTTTAATAGCCAAAATATAGGCAGTAACATACTTCTAAATAAAATTAATTCAAAACTTGTAGATTGGAATGCATATGAAATATTCTCTAATGATTTATTATTAAATAATAAATTTAATTATAATAATCCTTTGGAATCATATCATGATCTTATTTCATTATTAAACTTAGCTCGGGATAAATCATTAATGACTAAAAATAAATCAGTTTCTAAAAAAAATTCTTCAAAAAGATATAAAAAACAAAGAATCCCATTTCCATGGTGGAATTATATATGTTCTAAGGCTGTTGAAGATTCCAAACAAGCTTATAAAGAATTTAAAAATGATCCATGTATAGAAAAGTATCTAAATTTTAAAAAATTACAAGCTTTGAAAAAATTTGTTTTAAACAGAGAAAGACGATTAAGTTGGCAAACTTTATGTGAAACTTTTAATAGAACTTCATCATTGACTTACATTTGGAATATGTCTAGAAAATTTAATAATTCATTTTTACCGCTAAACAATAATAGTATACCCGATTGGACCTACTCATTTCTTAAAAAGTTTACTCCTGATACTGTCGAGTCATCCTTGTGTATAGACAATCATTTGGATAATAGTAAAAATAGAGAATCTCTTATTAAACCCTTTACTCATCAAGAATTAGATTCAGCAATAAATTCTCGAAGAGATACAGCTTTTGGACTCGACGGTGTTCCCATATAAGATGTTAAAACATTTAAAAGAAAGTAGTAAAGATGTTGTTTTAAAGACATTAAATTCCTTGTGGAAATATAATTTAATTCCGAGCGAATGGAAAACTGACTGTTTGATACCTGTTCTAAAACCGAATAAAAATATTAATTGTTACGATTCATATAGACCGATTGCTCTTACTTCTTGTGTGGCTAAAATTTTTGAACAACTTATTAAGCAACGATTAGAATTTTTTATAGAACAACACAATATTTTACCATCAAATCAATTTGGTTTTCGAAAAGGTCGTTCTTCGAGAGAGAGTATAGCAAGCCTTCAATTAGATATTTATAGATCTTCTTTACAAAAAGAATGTTTTATTGCCGTTTTTTTCGATATCGTTGGAGCTTTTAATAACGTCAATTTACAGATTCTGACAAAAGAATTGGTGTTGCTAGGTATACCAAGTAAACTAATTAATTGGATATTTAATTTCTTACATGGTAGAAAAGTTTACGTTAAAAGTTGTGATTCCATAATAGGACCTAGATATTCTTTCAAAGGTGTATCTCAAGGGGGGATTTTAAGCCCTTTACTGTTTATCTTGTATATACATACGTAGATTGAATTTAATTTTAGACTCTAATGATATAAGTAATCTACAATACGCTGATGATTTAATTGTATACAGTAATGGCTTAGACATTATTAATTGTATTAAAGTTTTAAATAAAGCCTTAATTAAGTTACACAATTACTTTGAATATTTAAATTTAGATGTTAACATAGACAAAGGTTGTCGTTTTCAATAACAATAATCATTCAAAATTTAATGTTCGAATATTTTATAACAATATTGAGTTAGTTAAAACAAATGAAATCAAATTTTTAGGGATACTTTTTACTCAAAATTTAACTTGGAGTAAATATGTTGATTACGTTGTAAGTCGAGCTTTAAAAGCTTCAAATGTAATTAAATCTTTAACAAAAACTTATTGGGGTGCTGATCCAAAAGTTTTGTTGAATTTTTATAAATCTCTCGTTCGCAGCAACTTTGAATATGGTTTTTTATGTTTTGCCTCAAATAATAATTTAATTTCTAAATTAGAGGTTATTCAAAACAATAATTTAACAGTCATAACTGGTGCTATGAAAACCACTCCTATAAATGCATTACAGACAGAATGTAACGTTTCTCCGTTATTCATTAGATTTAAGTACTTAAAATCAAAATTTATCATAAAGCTGATGTCACAAAAATCAGATCCCCTCTACAAAAAACTTGATTTTATATATTCTAATTTAACATTTTCTGTATCATCTAAAACTCCCTTTTTACTTCACGATTTCTCTGAATTTTGTTCACTCACAAGAAAAAATATTTTACAAAATGAAAATTGTTTTGCTTGCTTTTCTGGAAATTATGACAGTAGATTCTCGAAAATTAATGTATCCATAGACACTAGGCTCAGAAACAAACAGGAAGTTTATCAAAAGAAATCCGAGTATGAGAATGTCAAGACAATATTTACTGATGGATCTAAAACTGAAGCTGCCACATCATTAGCCTTTTACATACCTCACTTAAAATATGGATATGGGGAACGTCTTCATAACGAAACGAGTATTCATTCTGCCGAATCGTTAGCTATTTTACGAGCTTTACAATATATTGACAAATTTGAAGATAAAAATAATTGGTTAATTATTTCGGACAGTAAGAGTATGTTATCAGCACTTCAAGTAAATGTTTTGAATATTAAAACGAATACATTTGTTTACGAGATTAAGGACATTTGGTATCAGTTACAACAAAAAAATATTAAAGTCGAATTTTTGTGGAAACCAGCACATATAGGAGTTGAAGGAAACGAACGAGCTGATTATCTAGCCAAATCTATTACAAGCTGTAATGTCAATAGTCTGATGACTGAAAATCATAAGGTACCTCACACTGACTTTTTTGTATTAGCAAAAAGCGCGATGATGCAAGAATGGAAAAATGATTGGAAAAATAAAACTAAATTGAAAGGCTCGTGGTATGCGAGTATAAATGAAGATGTAGGCAAAAAACCCTGGTTCGCTAAATCGCCAAATTTTAACGGAAGAAGATATTATACAATACTAATGCGTTTGAGATTTGGACATTGCCGTTTTAACGCTCATCTTAGCAGAATGGGTATTATTTCCTCCCCGTTGTGCTCATTCTGCAATAATAGATATGAACTAAGTTTAGATCATTTATTTTTTGATTGTCCTAAATTTAATATGGAACGCCTATTATTTATAGACAAATTGTTAGAAGTTTATAAACCACCAAAAATTATCCCGCGCACTCTTCAAGACCTTTTAAGGAATACGGAAGCTTACAAAACTATATACGAGTATATCAAATCTACAATTCAAGACATTTAAACTATACCTGGATTTGAAAGAATTTTACTCTACTTGAATGTTAATACTTTAATTTTAAACGGAAGACATGGCTTTATGCCTTACAATTTAATTAAATATGAATAAAAATTACAAAAGACTTGGCTGTACGGTGTAATACCTTTGCCTTTTCCCTCTAAGGAAAGAAAAGAGCGAAAAAAAAAATAAATAAATACATGTTTATTAATACAAATTAAGTGAAACTAGGTGTTAATCTTTTTTTTTTCTTTTAACCTAAAGATTAAACGTTTTATATTTTATAATTTGTATTGTGTTCCTGGCCTTTGAAATATTATAATAGAGACTAGCTATCCCGTTCACAATGGTTTTTATTTCTCTTCCAATTATGTCTCTAATACGGGAGTAACTAAAAGAAATATAATATCTTCTCTGACACATTGATTTAGGTTTCCCTTTTGTTAGAATTCCTATTTCATTTGAAAGAGAGAATTTATAAGTTTCAGCCTCGTAACTGATATCAAGAAACTCTGTAACCTAATAATAGTTATTGGTGAACAATCGTAATCTGTGTGTATCAAAAAATGAGTCCCTGACAGTTAATTTTTTCGAGTGTAAAACGATAACGATAACGAAACAACGATAAACAGTTTGTTTGTATATGTTAATTTTAGGCGAGAATTATATTTGTAAGTTTTAATATCCTAATTAATATAAAACAACTATGGTAACAGTTATGAAAGCTATTGCTGAAATATAACGGCGTGGAGATTCAATTAATTCTGCTGTAAAGCAATGACAATCAACTTATAAAAATCATTATGAAAGTCAGAGAGCAAATAGATGCTGATAAGCAATAATGTAGTAACCGACAAAAACTCAAATTCGGAGATATTAATGAATTTTGATAATACGTCACCTATTTTTAAAAGTATTTGTAAGTTATCTAAATTAAATAAGTACGGAAAAGTTTCTTAATTTAATATCTCGAATTTCAAGTGCTTTCCATGTTTTGTAATTTATATAATAATCTCAAATATTTGAAAAGGCTATTATTAGATAATATATTAAATATATCACTCTGCTTTCAATTCATTACACTTTTTATAAAAATAGAAAAGAACAGATGTATATATACGTCTTCAGGAAATTGATTAAGAATAGATTTGACATCTTTAGACGCTATTTTCTCAAAATGAAGTCCGTGCGGCTTGACACAGTATTGCTTATCAGCGTCCAAATGTTTTAAGTGTAATTCGCGCCTCATAAAAGTCTGTGAGCAAAAGTTACAAATATAATTATTGCTGTGTGTTGTGTCACAAGTAACTATTCTTGTCAATTTGTTTGTTACGTTTTCACATCTAAACCGTCTTGTAAAAAAAAACAGATTTCATTTTATTGTGAATATAAAACTCGCAGGGGATGAAATAAGTGATGAAACTTTTTAAAGCACCTTTGCTTGAGAAATAAATAAGCTATTTAAAATAATTACTCAGACAAAACAAACCAAACAAAATAATTCGCTCAACTTAGTTTTATTTCACTGAAAAACTCTTTCTAAACTAAGCCAAACAATATTTCATGCAATATTTCATGTATGTTCAAAACATTTTCACTTTCATCTTTTCGTAACTAATGTTATAACTTAATTAGAATTGTTTAACAAATTCATATTACGTTTGAATAGGTTGGAGGGACCGAAGTAATGATTAGTATGTGTTGTGTGGTCATTGTTTTAGGGTAAATTAGTGACGGTTGGCCGCTTGGGAATAGTTTCCAGTCTGCAGAATACCGGCTTAGAAGAACGGGATCCTAAACCGAAATGTATTTCAATGTAAACTGTTTAAATACTTAGATATTGTATTATAATTTTGGCAATCGTTGAGTAATGGTATGTTTTGTGCGGTCGAGGAAAAAATTGTAAAAATCAATTCGTTTTTGTGTACAATTAGCAGTAACACACGATCATATCCTATTTATATTGAATAGGAAAATAAACGCAATAATTAATAATCTGTTGATGATATATGATCCCTTTTTGTCACGTCTCTTTTCATATAGAAATAAAAATAGGAAAGGACTCAAAAGAATATTTTAACTGCACAATAAAGGATTTTTAGATATCTATAAAAGGCTACCTTAAAAGATTTTCTCTGCTTCGCAAAATTTTCCAGAATGTATCCATGAAAATATCTATGTAATTTTCTAAGTGAATTTTTCCAAGTTATGGGAAACAAAAAATGAAAATATGTTTATCTGAGTAACATACAACATTAGGCGATGGGGACTGCAAAAGGCCGGGCTCACAGAACCAGAGTGTCTCTCTGAATTCATATTATGGCTTTAAAAAAAGGAAGGATTTTCATACAAATTAAATATTATTGGATTTTGAATGATTTTTTTCTGCTTTTTTCAATGCTAGAAATCCCGATTACGAATTGAGAATATAAATTAACGCAGACATTCATGCTGAGTGAGGCCGGCGTCACAGTCAATTGCATCGCGCTCTGCTCGCTAACATAAATTTCGGGATATACTTACATCGAACTCTGCGGGCTAATTATAATAAACTATTGCTATTTAAAAAAAGAAGACGTTTTTTCAAACCTACCGATTTGATATAAGAATCCAGAAATTAATTGACATTTTACTAGCGTTAGCAAAATCTATATTAAAAAGTAAAAAACTGATTTTTTTTTTTATTTATAAAAATACTTTTTTTTATTGAAACGTTTGATCTCGTATGCATGTACAGTATAATCATCATTTATGAAAGAGAATTAAAAAAAAATTCTGATTTTTACTTTTAAATATCGATTCCGGTAACGCTGGAAAAATCTCCAACACATGCCCCGTTGACACTCTGTATAACATCAACAGTAAATATTTTGAAAATATCTGATTTACAAACATGTTAAGTATACAAACTGGCATAGATATTGTTTACAATTTATTATATAATATCGATTGTCATATTTTACTCATCTAGGTCCATAAGGACCCTAGATACGCTTTGACCCTTTCTTTAAGATAATAAACCAAATAAAGTATGTAGCGTAAATGTATAGATAGTAATACTCGTATGAAGTAATTATCATTAAGTATAGAATTGTAGATACCTAATGTGCATATGCTTCTGACGCGCACGACACTGGAATACATATATTGATGCTGATAAGCAATGATATATAATCAACCCACAAAAAGTCAAAAACAAAGAGATTCATGTATTCTGCAAATGCATAATGTATTAAAAGGATTTAAAAAATTTCAAGTAATCTTAAATTAGTGTTTCGAATTTCAAGTGTTATCCATATTTCGCAATTTATACAATATTAGCATATATTTGAAAGAGTTATTATTAGATAAATCTTTTTATGATACCAATCCGCTTTTATTCATTATACCTTTTTAATTGAAAGGAAAATATGGATATATACTTCTTGAAACAAATTTATTAAGAATAGATTTGACATCTTTAGACGCCATTTTTTCAAAATGAACTATGTGTTGCTTGACACAGTATTGCTCCATATCGTCGGTGATAGTGTAAAACCGCGTAACTAGCTTTCACAATAAGGCCCATTTTTGTGCAATGGAAAATGCCCATAAGCCTTATTTTTATCAACAATGTGATTTTGTATTTGATTCAAATTTTAACTTTATAGGAAAAGTTAGATACGCGGTTTTGAAATATCACCGACGATATATAATGTAGGACGAGTTTGATGATCGAACATAATTGTTTTTAATGTTATTCTAACTTTACGACCATAAGGAATGAAAGAAATCTAATATGTTAAAATTAATCATTGTTTTTTTATTGATATCTTTTGCACTGCCACAACGCTTATTCGATTGAGGTAGGACTTTGTCATCTTACTGTTTGCACTTACGAAAAGGTCATAGGTATAGTACAAGTAAGTTTCGACATGCGGCGCGCGTGTTCCACGACCAGACAAAACAATACGTTTTAGACGAAAAGATATGGGCAAAACTTAATAATAAGAATGTACATCAACATAATTATAACAATACATTATTTGCAAATACATCGCCAGAATAGTGTCTCTAACATAGTAGACCTATCACTTTGTAAGTAAACTTATGTGACCTTTATGAGAAATATGTCTATAAAGTGATTTTAAAACCAAAACTGAAGAAACAAAAGACCACGTCAAATACATATATGTTAGGTTGGATCCAATAAGAAGTCTATATAGTGCTGGAATCTACAAATCTTCTTTTAAAATTGTTGACATAATTGTATCAGATTATGATCTAAAAAGACAGCCGATCAACTTTTTAATTAAGTAACTAACCATTACATATATACTTATGTGTACACATAAGTGTTACCATTATACTTATGTGTGTTAAGACTTTTTTAAAAAGCGACTGACTTCAAAATATAAATACGTAGTTTTGTTTACTTCGATGACGTATTTATTAAAGTTTTTTTTTATTAAAAAACCGAATAAAATTTTCATCAAAATCGGTTCATAAAGTACTATCTATAAATATTGTACTAATAACTAATCTATATATAATCCTTAGAAGAAAAAAATAATTTTCATAATCGGTTAAGAAATCGGAGCGAACAGAGATGTTAGCAGGACGAAATTCTGACGTAAAATACATAAAAATAATTTACACTATGAATTGAGAACCTCCTACTTTTTCAGGTCCGTTGAAACTTGAAAATGTCTAATTAGATGTATGCAAAAAAAAAATATGTAAATGATACTATAAAAGCTTACCTACTACTAAAAATTTTAATTATAAACAAGCAAGTATTAGGTATTATAGCAAATATTCCTATAATATATGTAGTTATTGACCAACAAATAATGCAGTAACGCAAAGTAATTTAAACATTTTTAACACAATTAAAATAAATATTTAGCTCATAACTAAATAAATACTTACATTTTAAATTTCATTCGCCGCGTATTATTACTTTGTAGTCATTTTCAGAATCATTATGTAAAATTTTAAGTATTATAATTATTATATCGTTTAGTAAGTAAATTATTGACAGCGGACTTTGAACTCGTCGAATCAATATCGTATAAGTCAATAAATTATATAGATTAAAACATTGCTCGCAATAAAGAATGCAGCATTTGAAGTCCTCGCTATCACATTTTTGTATTATTAACCACTTAATTTATATTGTTAATTCTTTTAGCTTTTATTCTGTTATTTTGCTAAAATTACATACAGTTAAAATCACAAATACACATCGAATGAGTAAGTAATTAATAAATTGAAATAGTCAACTTAATTAACTTTCGAGTCTTTATTTGCAGTATAATTTGTTCGAATCATGAAATAACATAGTTTAAGTTGTACAATAAATAAATACATTGTTAGTAATAAATGAATGTATACAAACAAACGCTATCAGGTTGCATAACAAATCATTATTCGGTCGCCGGTAGCCATGCACTCCGTGTACAAAGATACTACTAGTCGAGCTCATTTAGTATGGATATCGGGGTCATGTTCAATGACGCCGTGCGCAGTCACCGAATATTTTTGACTCTTACGACATTACTACACCGTCAGCGGAACGATTACCTCATACCATCTACCTATTATTAGGTAGATACGCAAGCTTCCATTAACGCCCTAGTACTCACGGAACCGCGCCGCAAAACGAACGTACGGCAAAAATGAATAAATACATATACGTATTTTACTTCGTCGTCCAAATATTCGCTGTGCAAAGTTACAAAATACTCGGCATATTCCCCTCGCTGGACCGCAACAATTATGTCACATACCGAGGTTTGTTCCGAGAGCTGGCGAATCGAAACCACGATGTGACTCTTATTAGCCACTTTCAACTGCCAGACGCGCCCGCTACTTATCGAGACATATTACTCAGTGACAAACAAGTGTACAAAGGACTGTCGTTCGAATCGGTTATAGTGAATGAAATTTCGCGAGTGCCGTTTGAAACATTAGTGTCTACTAAAGCCGGCAACGATGATTGCAAGACGCTTATGAATAATAATCAGGTGCTGCACATGATAAGAACTCGACCTCGCTTCGATGTGATTATCGCGGAATCTCATAATAGTGATTGTGGACTGGCATTGGCGGCAAATTTGAGTGCGCCGTACATCGCTTTCAACCCTCAAACGCTACATCCATGGCATTACAACAGATTAGGGATCAATTTTAACTCTGCATATGTACCACAGTCGTTGCTTCCATACGGAAAGAAGCCATGGTTCTTTGAACGAGTGAAGAGTTATGTATTATATCACATTACTAATTGGGTATATTACATAGGGTCCCAAGTGACGGATCACGTGTACCTGTATAAATATTTAGAGGATAATGTGCCGACGTTGGAAAACATCGCATCGAATGCCAGTTTGGTGTTTGTAAACACGCACAAATCGGTGTTCGGAGGCGTTGTGCGTCCAGATAATGTTGTAGACATTGGAGGAATACACATTAGGTCTCCGAAGGTTTTACCAACGGTAAGTTAAGAACAATGTAGAAATAAAAAAAAATTATGTTATAATTATAAAACGCACAATAACACATTTTTCTGAATATAGCTTAATAAGTAGCTTTTTCTATATGACTACATATCTATACTAACAGACATACGATACTAATAATTTATTCGTTTGTATGCAATCGCTAATCTCATAAACTACTAGTTACACTTGAAAAAATGTTTTTACATTAGATAGTCTGTTTATTGAGGCATTTTATAGGCTATAATTATAAGAACAGGCTTAAACTGGACGCTTATAATCAATACTGTGTCAAGCCACACGGAATTCAGTTTAAGAAAATGGCGTCTAATGATGTGAAACCTATTCTTAAGAAATTTGTTTGAAAGCATATGTTGTATATAACCATCTTCTCTTATCTTTTTTGATAAAAAGTAGATTGCTATACTGAAAAATTTCATCGAATAAAAAGTTTTTTAAATATATTAGAGTATTGCATAGTGCAAAATATTGAGCACACTTCAATATTCGAAAAATCAAATAAAGAAACTTTCTAGTTTAGTAGACTTAATTTTTTTAATAATGTTAAATACATGACACATTATCAGAATACATCAATATCTCCGAATTAGACTTTTGTGGGTTGACACATTATTGCTTATCAGCATCCAACTCATTCTCATACTCACAAATGGAGTAGTTACGTTAATTGCAAAAAACTCAACGCGTATGAAACTGTGAGGTATGTCATCTAGTACTAATATAATGTTTTTTTTTAATGCCCTAAGGGGTTTCGGGTATAAATGAAACTAATATTATTAGTTCATCAATTATCACTCGTTTTTTTTATTTTTTTTCTATATATATCATTATTAGTATAGAGTCATTAATATTTTTTGAGAAGTAATGTAAAAGAATTAATTGTTAAAGTATGCTTTCAGATTTTACCTTCAAGTCTCACTACTATTCAATTCAATTGAATTCTTTTGTTAATGGCTTTTATTACACATCTACAATACTTTCTAATTTCAGATGACATTGTGTTAATGTGCAAAATTAAAAAAAAATCATGTTAAAATGTTTTATCAAAAAGAATCAATATCTAAAGCACTTATTTTCAAACAATTATATTTAATAACAACCGGTTACCTACTTATCCATTAGTAAATTACATTTTGTATTCTAATAAGAGCTCCCACGCTATAGTAACAAGACCTTTTTTATATTACTGCCTTGATTTGAATTCTATACATTTTATTTACAGAAAAAAAAATACATTTATAGCGTAAATGTTTGTGTTACTTGTATTTTATTCGTATTATTTTTTTGATAAATAATTTTTGATATATGAAATGATATACTCGTACTGCACTAATACTAACAAACAACTATACTAGCAAAAACTGAGAAGTTTTAATTCAGATTGAATTATCGAAAAATTTACCAACTTTACGAAATTTGATATTTTTTGACATATTCTCTGCATTATTTTTTTAAACTCTTGGACTAATTCTTTTTATTGTTTTAAGATAGATAAGTTAAAGTTAAACTTATTTAGTTAAAATTTTTTACTTTCACCTTGCCTCATTGTGACATCGATAGTTGTTTAGGTTTAATACAGTTATTTTTAATTTCTCTTTCTTTTTATTTTTAATAGAATTATTTGTTTTTGATAATGTTAATTATACCAATCATCACTTTATATAATCATCCCTATCTTTTTAACATTACTAAAAAAATTCTCATTTCGAAATTATGTAAATGTCATGTATGGATATGTATAACATATAATTTCTAAGCCTCTTATAAAATACATTATTTCTAATAATAATTAGTATCGAGGTTAAGAACAAAAAATTAATACTTAATTAATTACAAATCAAATTTAAATTGTAAGTACGATAATTAAAATTAAAATTGCATATATGGATGCTGATAAGCAATAATGTGTCAATCCATCAAAAGTCAAACTTAGAGATATATCATTCGTATTTAATATTATTCAAATATTTTTCGAATCATCTGATCTAAATGAATACCGAAAAAAATTCCTTAATCTAATGATTAGAATATTGAAATGTATTTCATATTTTGGATTAAGCAATAATCTTATATATTTCAAAAGCTTATTATTAGATAAAATCTATTTCTAGCATATCTACTTTTAATTCATTAATTTAATATCAAAATATAAACTAAAATATGGATTTATTTGACAGACGCGTTGGCGCAATGGTCACTGCAACTGACTAAAGCGCTAACGGTCGCGGGTTCGATCCCGCTCACGGCAAACGTGTGTATTGGCCATACGGATGTTTGTCGTGGTCTGGGTGTTTGTGTTAGTGTTGTGAGTGTTTCCGGACCCCCGACACAAGGTCATGAGATCTTAATGGGGGCCGTTGAGTGTGATGCGTTATTTATTTATTATTTATATATACTTCATCAAACAGATTTGATATTTTTAGGCGCCATTTTCTCAAAACGAATTCCACGCGGCTTGACACAGTATTGATTATCAGCGTTTATATATTATATAGAAAATCAAATTATAACTTTTCAGGAAATCGAGAGATTTATTAACGAAGCCGAACACGGAGTTATTTACGTAAACTTGGGTTCTACAGTCAAAGACTCCACGCTTCCTATAGAAAAATTGAACGAACTGGTATCAACATTCAGAAAATTGCCACTTCGTGTCCTGTTCAAATGGGACGGAGCGACTCTGGAGAACCTGCCAAGAAACGTTATGAGTATGAGATGGTTCCCGCAATATGATATCTTAAGTGAGTATTGAATTCTAATAGTCTAATCATTTTTTATGCCCGATAAATGAAATACATACCTATGGAAAATAGTTTCTGAATACTTTATATATGAAATATCCTTTTCCTTTGTATGTTTATGATAAGGAAGGAGTGTAACCACCTAATAGATGTTAAGAACATCAAACCTAAACTAGTGAAAAAATATTAGGTATTTAAAACAAATTTTTATGCGTTTAAATTTATTTCTTACTTATTTATTTGGATGTGCATTTTGAAAATTCGTTACCAATATTACCATTTTAATCATCATGACTTAAATATTTTTTTTTATAATTTTCAGAACACGAAAATGTAAAAGTATTTATCTCACATGGGGGAATACTAAGCACTTTAGAAGCCTTAGATGCTGGTATACCAGTGATTGCAGTTCCATTGTTCGGCGACCAGTTCGGCAACGCTGCGGCCCTGGTAGATGCTGGGGTCGCCACTGTTGTTAATTATGAGATGTTGAGAAAAGATTTACTATTAGACGCCATTAATGATGTTTTAGATCCAAGGTTAGTAGAAACATTCTCTGGGAAATTCTATTGCATTTTTATATAAAAAAAAAATATTTTGGGCTGATATTAGTCTTGGTTGGTTACCGCGACTTTTTCTGTGGAGAATAATTATTTTGGATAGCATTTTTATTTGACAAATGATGAGTTCTCCATACAAAATATCACCGCCTGTTTTACAACTTTCAAATTTTATTTCCGTAACAAAAATAACCTATGTTATGTAATATTTATAAAATTTAGTTCAGCGGTAAACCGTAACAAACAAACAAAGAACGGACAAACAGACAAACAAAGCTACTTTCACATTTACCAGGGATTGCAGCACCTACTTTTACGTAATGGATAACTTGTAATACATTCAGTGACAGTCACGAACAGTCCTCTTATTTTTAAGTAACTTAAAACTAATTCAATCTTCACTTAGTCAATTATATTTTTACATTTTATTTAATTTTTTAAATTTTTTGTATAAAAACATGACCTTGGTATAATTTTTAATCTGTGTAAAGATTGTATTTTTGTAACAATGATACAGTAAGAACATAGTCACGAACACGTATACTTCTTGAAATAATACAAAAAGACAATCATTATTTTCATCCAACCGTGTTGTAGTATTAAATTATTTCTTGAATCCAAGATCAAGATAAATTATTACGCCATCGTCGCTTCCGTGTTGATGTTGCTAATAAGAACAACCAACATTTAAGCACTTCGTATGTTAGTTTTTTCAGTAATTAAAAAAAAATATGTCATTCGATTTTATTATCTACATTTTTGATGATTTGAATTTTTAATTATAAATATTTTTAGGAGTCAGTCCTATCTAAAACTGTGACGGAGAAAACACTCGATCATAAATCTACTTGATATTTTTGACGTTTTATTAAAAAAAAATAATAAGAGATATTTTTATTAAAACAGTAATATTGAAAAAAATGTAAGCTTCGACACTCGAATATATTTTGTTGTGAAAAATTTTTTTTCAATCCAACGTTTATAGATCAAGGTCATTTTAAATAGCGCTTCATTTCCTCAGAATAATAAAACTATATTTAGGTACAAAATTATTAGTATTTGATTAAAGAATTTAATATACAAAAAACGTTGCTCCTAGTTTTAAGTGTTGTCCTATATAGGTTAATGTACATAATTAGAGAACTTAGTTATTTTGTTCTTTAATTTATATGGTTTTATACTTAACTTCGGATCCAAATAGTGTTTCAAAAGTATTCAACATTTTAAATACCGTTATGGTGTAAAGGTAGTCAAGATACCCTTAACGCCGAGGGTTGCGAATTTGACTCCTGCTCAGTGTCAGATATTTGTATTCATACAATTATTTGTTTCTAAGCTTAGATGTGTTTTGGATGACCTAGGCTTAATTACTGTCTTGCCCTCTATACACCAATTTTATCTTACTACTATTTGTTATAAAGAGCCGAGTGATTAGAACACGTCGATCTCAACCGACTATCGCCGGCTGAAATCCCGGCTAGCACCGCTGAATCTTCAAGTGCTAAATTTGTAAAATAGTAATAAATTCATCTCGTGCTCTGGGATGAAGGAAAACATCGTATGGAAACCTGCATGTGCCGAAGGAAATTCAGACACATGCAAATCCACCAACTCGTAGTGGACCAGCATGGTAAATTAAGCTCTGAAACCTTCTCCTTAATAGGAGAGGAAGCCTTTGCTCAGCACTAGGACTTTTACAGGCTATTACTAATTATTATAAACGCCAATGTTTGTAATGGATGGATGTTTTTTCCTATTTCACTTAACCATACTTATATACTTAACAATAATATAGCTTATACATACATCAAAATAATAAATAGTCTACATTTTATCAATATACCAATCAAGCAAGTCTGCCATGAGTGGTTAATTACAAATGAATCGTAGACACCATCTAAAACGCAAAGTTATTAAAAAATGTTTGAAAACGATATTTTTTTTGTTAACATTACTGCAGTGATATAAAACGAATACTTTACCATACAAGTGAGTGTGATATAAGCATGAAACTAGCGGGTTACGTGTTAAGAAACGAGTGGGCCCTTGCATAAATCTGTAGAAAGTAGAAAGCTTTGATATAACACTTCACGGGTGCTTGTCACGGTCCGCGACTGTGCCGTGAACGTTGAGATGGAAAATGTAAAATAAAAAGGCATTTTTGTATTCAACAAGAATTTGTTCTTTAAATAAACAAATATTATTTAAATGTAAATTATTATCTTTGATACGGAGACAATATAACATCAATATTTCTCCTAAATATGATCAAATAATCAAATTTTTATTAAAACATGCAAATTATCTCACTGTTTGAGTCATTTATTGCTCTTTAAAAATATTTATTGTCAAAATGTAAAATATTTTCAAACTTGATTCAATTTGCAGCTATTACAACGCAATACAATTTGACAATTGATTTCTGATTTTTGGAAACCAATCAAGTGTCAAAATGTATCTCACTGTGATAGCGGTAGCTCGCCGCTTCTAAATTTTTAATAAGAACATAAAGTTAAGATAGAAATCATAGGAAATCAGTTATCATAAATAATAACAGTATTTAAAATAATAAAACCTTTTCTTTCAGCTGGCAGCAACGTACAAGACATATATCTCGAATGTGGCACGATCGTCCAATGTCACCACTAGAAAGCGCCATCTACTGGGTCGAATACGTAGCACGATACAACGGAACTCCAAACTTAGTAGCGACATCTATTGACATACCTTGGTATCAACAGCTACAGTTAGATGTTTTAGCCTTCGTCGGCCTCGTCGTCTATATTTTAATGTACGTTTTTTACAAAATTCTAAGCGTGTGCTGCTGTTGTTGCTGTCCAAATGAACCTTCAGTAGAAACAATATCCACTGAGGAACGAAGGACAAAAAGAGTAAAATTTGAATAAAAAATATGCTTATTTACTAACAGAAAATGAGAGTAAAGGTCAAAGGGTAAATAAGTGCAGCAAAACAAATACGCCGTGGTTATAATTCACTAATGATTGTGATGTATCTTATACAGCTACTTCAGCAGTGAGCAGGTTTATAAAGGTCTAAAAATGCGCACTGTTACTTAATCTTGTGTGAACATATTAGACTGGTGATGTGATTAATTATACTAAACTATTTATATATCACTGTCTTTTATTTGCAAGTATCAGAACTATCAATATGTTACATATAATCTTAAATCCTTTTTTTACCACGCCACGGTCAAAAGTTCGATTTTGCGTACTATTTTGGCGGGAGCAAAACAGAACAATTCTTCTCATAGAAATAGCGGGCAGATAAGTAGGTACGATACCGGGTACAAAAGTTGTAGGCGGGAGAAAAATGTATTATTGCTACCCTAATTATCATGATACTTAAAACTACCTTCATTTTTCATATATTCCAGAACCAATTAAAAACTATACTAATTTAAAACTCAATCTGAATTGTGCGTCAATTGTGCGATTATTGTTTACGTTAAGTTAATAAATACCGTGTAAAACTATGACTGAAAAGGTGGATTAATGAGTAAGAGAATATTAACAACATATATTTCAAAATACAAACTAACAGCAAATGTATTTTTATATCACATAAATTAATATAATTAATCTGCCCGGGTATATAATTGACAAACCCCTGAGTTGAAATGTCTTGTTTTATTCCCTTGGTTAGTAATATACGATCAAAATACTTTTACAATTATTTTTATACAAATAAACTGGCAACCAACCTCAAAACTAGAAAATTACGTTGTAATAGTAGTGTACCTAATTCAATGTAAGGATCTTATCAAAACACTAACCTAATGACGCTAATTTCGAACTTAGGAGGGACTGTCAAATTATTTCTCTGTCCATTTCTCAACTCCATAATCAGAAACATGCAACAATATAAATTCATGGGACTCGATGAAGCTACTAGTGCCCCTTTAAGAGTTTAATTGTCTGGCTCTTGAACGCATCGTGACCATCGTCAATTATATATGTATGGCACAGAGGGACTCAAAATTTACTAAATAAGTCTAAACTCCCTGTTTACTAGACACAGTTGAAGAGTTCTACTATTCATCTCATAATTTAATTCATAATGATTGTTTTAAGATTAAATGTAACAAATGGTCTGATGACCAATTTAATTATTATGAAGTTGACAAAGTCCTTTATTTTGATTACATATTTAGATTTCAGTATTCATTTACTTATTGACTTTCTAAACTCTATGATTCGCCATTTTATTTCGGATGCAAGCTTGGATTTAGAATTTTTTCATAAGGTTCTTTATTCTTCTAATCAAGCCCTTACATTTAATATTCATATTGATGGATTTGGATTAACTATCTTGGATTTACAATGTAACTTTCATCCAGAACTACACATCTGTATTCAATATCGGATCAGTCGGTCAAATAAAAATAAAATATGGCGTTATTTTCGCCCCATCCCTTATATGAATTCTTGTACATACATTAATTTTAGGTATGTAAATGTAAGATAAGAATTAATTAATGAAACGACAAAATTATAAATTTAATCAACATCATTTAGACAAGTTGGACTTTTTCAACATGTTTACACTTACAATCCTCATCTATACTATACTGGCTATCCAACAATAAAAAGTTTTTTTTTAATTGGATGAGTAGTTTTAAAAGTTACCCCTATACCTAGTCTAGCCATAAGATATGTTACAAATGAGAATGCAAATTTTTAAAATTACTTACATATTTATTAAAGGCTCAAAAAAAAATTATGTTCGAAATTGCCACCTTTGGTTTTTATAGAAGCCTTTAATTTGTTTGGCCTTGAATGCACTGTTTCAGAGAGAAATATTGCCATTGCTTGCTCCAAAAATTTTTTAAGAGACTGAATGTTGCCGTGCCTTTTAGAGCAGGCTACGTCCTCTAAAACTGACTATAATTTGAAGTCTAAAGAGTTGAGGTCTGCCCTATATGAGGGCCAGTCTTCGGCTCTTATAAAGTCGGGAATGTTAGTTTCAAACAGGGTTAGATAGCTCGTGCCTTGTGACTCCTTGATAAGACACGCCTCACCAAATCATCATTGAAGCAGAATGATGATCACGTTGTACCTTTCCGACCACTTAAGCAGCTTTTTTTGGAAATGTGAGCGTAGTGTATGCTTATCATCATTTTGTTTATTGTAGTGTTCTTCAATCGTGAAAATGTTTTCATCGGTGAGGAGGTTATTTCTATGCCTTTCACTTGCGTATCGCGACAGGAGGCGTTTTGAGCGATCCATTATCTTTAATTATAAAAATTGATTTAGAGTATGTCCTGTATATCGATAAATAAACGATAAGCGCCGAGTTTTAGTCCTCGCGGGAACTAACTTTTCTCGTGATAAGATCTTTTGCTTCCTAATGGGGTTAAACGAATTCTGACTTTAAAAGCATTAACAGCTTTGTAGTTGTAACATCGCACGGTCGCCTCGATCTTTTCTGGTCTTTGATAGAAGAAGTGTTTATGTATGTATCTGTAGACAGTACGATATAAGAACATACGGCTGATAACAAGCTTTTAAAGTGACTGGAATATGACCGACAGCGCTATACCCACTTTGTTGAAAAAAAAGAAAAGTTTTTATGTAACATTATTTATTGCAAGACTAATTACACAAATATAAACATATTTTATCTCTTTATAATGTTAGTATAGGAGAATAGATAATATTTTAGTATAGATATTGTGTAGTAGTACTTTGGCATCGCACAGGTTATATTAATTGTATTTTTTTTATCTCATAAATATATTTACTTATCAGGCTCACGGTCTACTCTCAGGATATAATAGCAAAAACATGTAATTGTATGACTTATTGTTTATTATTATTTAGGGGCGAATATGAGAACTTATTAATAAATCCTCTCGATTATATATAACTCCTTCTTTAAATAACATACTTAAGCCACACAAACATGGCAAGCTAAATAAAAACATATTTATAAGTGATGCATTAAATGCACATACAGAAATAACATAAATCATATTTTATATATTATTAAAACATAGTCAACAAATCAAAAACACATTTCATTTTCGTTAATTATTTTCCTGTATTTTTAAAAATATTTTGCCATTAAGAAGAATACTAGGTATTTACTAACTTTTGTTTTAAAATAAGTAATACTTATATGTACAAAAAATATAGCCTATGACCATCTAGATTAACGTGCTTTTCAAATACTTTTACAATAATTTAAAGTAGGTTTTGTTCGAAATTTACTTCTCTTATACAAAATTCGTTCTAAAGCCTAATTCTTTCAGTTGCAGTACAGTAGCAGATAACTTGTTTCGATAAAACAAAATAAGATTCTAGTTCTAATCATATCACTGTTAGGAACATATAATAAAAGTTAATAATACTGTATTTTGTCTATGGTACCTCGTTGATTAGTTACTATTATCTATTGGCAGTATACACCTTCTCCCTGTCTAGGATAGATAAATATTACAAATAAACAAGAAGCTAGAACCCCATGGATCACTTAACAATCACATAGGTGCCATAAATCAGTATAGAAGTTTAGATAAAACATGGTCCTCAACTCCACTTGTAAAACTTATAAAACTATAAGCGAAACATAAGTGACACGTGCTGCCATTTTAAGTGAAATTTAAATTTTGTAACTTACATTGTATTAAGACTGATTCATGTGTAATGCAATGTTTTGTGGTGAAATTGAACTATTTCAGATATTATAAATTTTTTTTTCGTTTTATTTGTTATTTGTCTATTCGATCGATTACAATTATATTTATGTATATGAAAGAGTGCTATTACTGTTACACGATAAGAATTATTAGCCTGTCATTTTATTTTTATTAGATACCGGCTGTGATTCACGGTTTCACCTACGATAATTTGAGGAAAAATTTTATTTATATGTATAATTTTTATACCCTACTTAAATCGGGTATTGTTTACTATTTTATTGATTATAAAATAATTTAAAATTAAAATAAATACATTTTTGAATAAATATAGCCTAAGTTACTCCTTTTAACATTAGCTATCTGTGAGTGAAAATTCCGTCAAAATCGGTCCAGTTATTTCAGAGATTAGCCAGAACAAATAAAACAAACAGACAGACATTACAAACAGACACTTCAATTTTATTTATTTGTTTAGATTTTTTTGCGTTTATAGTGCAAAACTAAATATAAGGTAATATATAAAGCACTTCCTACACATTTAAAAAGATAAGGGTGGGCAATCGTGTAATTTAAATGTGTGGAAATAGCCCCAAAAACTGTTTTTAATTAAAAAAAAGTGACCACAACATATTAAAAAAAAGTGACCACAATTATATCACTAGATATTTTGAAAAATCTAAAGATTTTTTAAAAATCTTTAAGTAAGACGGTTTTGAAGGACTAATTTGTCTAGTAACAGGGGTTTCACAAAGCGCTGTTTATCTTTTTACTAAAGGTAGCTAAATTATATATTATAGCTGAAATAAAAAGTGAAAAAATACACCATACCTGAATAATTCCCCAGTCTATATAGAAGTATAGTTTTACTATGACAATAAACAACTATTTAATGCAAGATATCTGAAATTGTCGTATTTAAAGGGTAAAAGATATCTAGTAAACATGATAGCGTTAATGGTTATCATAGCAATGAGATCATAAATATTTAATATTGTTTTATTGAACCACACATATCAGTCGACGAATAACTCTCAAGTAGTCATTACATTTTAACAAAATGAGAGCCAACTTTGTTTATATAATTCCTTTAGTTTTTTTATATTCACAGTTTTATAATGTGCATTCGTTAAATATATTAGGAGTGTTTCCATATCAAGGCAAGAGTCATTTTTTTGTATTCACAAAATATCTTGAAGAGTTGGCATTGAGAGGGCACAATGTAACAGTCATATCTCCTTTTCCAAGAGAGGACTTAATGAAAAATTATCATGACATAAGCCTAGCCAATAAAGTAAAAGTTTTAGAAGATGCATTCTCGTTAAAACGATCGTACTACACAATTTTTCAAATTAGCCTCTTTCTCGTGTCAACCGGTACGGAAAACTGCAAGACTATATTAGCTGATGAGAAAGTACAAAATCTTGTGAAATCGAAAGCTAAATTCGACATTGTGTTGGTTGAGCAATTTAACACTGACTGTGGACTCGCATTAGCTTATAAATTAGAAGCTCCAGTAGTAGCACTTTCATCGCATGCAATGATACCATGGTATTACAATAGATTCGGTATTCCCTACAACCCCTCCTTTATACCATTTCTGTTTCTGGAGGGAGGAACAAAACCCACGCTATATCAAAGAGTTGAAAGAACGATATTCGATATTTACTTTAAAACTATATATAAATTGGTTACTCAAAGAAATGATCAGAATACGATAGCAGAATACATTGGTGATGTACCCCCACTTGAAGAATTGGGTCGAAATATCAAATTTCTTCTCAGTTACACGAATTTTGTACTGAATGGTCCCAGTTTAGTACCGTCTAATGTGATCGAGGTCGGAGGATACCATGTAGCTAAACCTAAACCTTTACCTGATGTGAGTATATAATAAAAATATAGAATAGGTACATAACTAAAATAACGATTGGTATCATAAGAATTAAAAAATTTTGAAATAAAAAGCAAAATATAAATCATTTCCTAATTGGATGCCGATAAGTAATAATGTTTCAACCCACAAAAAGTCAAATTTGGAGATATCGATGTGTACTGATAATACGTCAAAACGTTTTATTATAACAGCTTTTAATTCATTATACTTTTTATCAAAATAGACAAAAAGATGGATTACATACTTCTTCAAACAATTTTACTAAGAATAGGTTTGACCCCATTTTCTCAAAACAAAATGCGTCTGGCTTGACGTTAGTGTTGCTTTTCAGCGTCCAATTCAAAGCTTAATCTTTTAATATTGCTTTGTGCAGGACACAGGGTCAAGATCATCATAGTAATTAATCATTTTATGAATTTGAGAACCACGGAAATGTGTGTGTGGATTGTCCAATTATTATTTTCAGTTGAATTTAAACAAGGACTCTTTATTTCTGTTTTTTTTTCTTTTTTTTTATCATTGTCATTTATAAACTGATTTAGTAAAATAAGTTTTTTATGTGAAAAAGTATACTACCAGATTGATCACATACAATTTTTATTAAAATTGATCCAGTACTTTGCTTTCTGAAACAAAATAGGTGGAATAAATATGTCATTCATATTAATGAAATTGCATAGATATTTTGTTTATGAAGACGGTTCCTTTTTCCTTAGTTATAATAATGCAGTTTACAAATTCATCTCTTAAAAGTTTAACTTTAAGTGAAATAATTTGATCTTCGTATCAAGGTCGACTGATGCAACGCGGATAAAATAAAATATTCATTGTATATTAAGTTTAGTTTTTTTATTTATTAATCATTTTTATCGATTCATTACTAGTGTTTTCCAGCCACACTACATCTGTTATATTATAGGTACCTTATTTATATAAATAAATAAAATTAAAGTGTCTGTTTGTTTTATCTAAATGCATACGAAAGTGTATACGGCATTCACATCAAAAAATATACATATTATTTTTGTCTGTCTGTCTGTCTGGTTGTTCCGGTTAATCTATTAAAAAAGGCGAGACCTTTTTTGACAGAACTTTCACTCGCAGATAGCTAAAATTATAAGGAGTAACTTGGTCTAATTTTATTTTAGAAATTTTATTTATTTGCACACGAAGTCGCGGATCCCAGCTAGTGAGTAATAAACAGATACCTTATAGAAATTAGTAATCGTTATTTTATAAAATCATTTTTAAATAAAATCTTATATAACATATATTAAAATAAGATATCAGGTATAAGAATGTACTTTTAAGTATTCGTGTTATATTATGGTATATTTTATCGAATATATTTCTTAATTAAAATCAAAATCTTATAATGTTTTTATTTTCAAACATCTATTATTCGCGGTTTCGTTTCGTTTATTGCAATATTTACCTATACTTAGTGAATTTTACAGACAAATATGGCATACATTTAACCAGAGAAGAGTTAGAGATGATAAATTATATCGATCGAATGATGGAACTTAATCATTTTTTATAATGAAAAATAATAATGTTCCGTTACGGGTATTGTTACTAAAGAAGCCAAGTAAAGAGAAATAGACTATACATGTCAATTGATTGTTATAATTTAAGTAAAATATTATTTTTATATTTTGTTTTAAATTTAACAGGAATTGAAGAAATTTATTGAAGAATCCGAGCACGGAGTTATTTACGTCAGCTTCGGATCAATGTTAAAGGCTACGACAACACCGAAAGATAAAGTTGAAGTCATCGTTAAAGCATTATCGGAACTTCCTCAAAGAGTTATATGGAAATGGGAGGAGAAACTTCTTCCTGGCAACCCTAAAAATATATATCTATCTAAATGGCTGCCGCAAAATGATATACTTGGTAACACTATTTTTACTTTTTTTTTATAGGATAGGGGACAAACGAGCCGACAGATCACCTGATGAAAAGTGAATACTGCCGCTCATAGACATTAGCAGCACCAGACGAGCTACGAAATGCGTTGCCGGCCTTTTAAAAAGGAGTACGCTCTTTTCTTGAAGACCTGCAGGTCGTATCTGTCCGGAAATACCGCATGCGGCAACTCATTCCACAATCTGGTTGTGCGGGGCAGAAAGTTTCTGTTAAAACGCTCAGTACTGCTCTGCCAACTGTCAAGGTGGTGGGGGTGGTAGAGTTGTCGCGTAGATCGATGGCGGAAAGAGGCGGCAGGGATCAGCCCGAACAGTTCCTCGGAGCACTCCCCATGATATATGCGATAGAGAATGCATAACGAAGCCACATCTCTACGCTGTGCCAAGGAGTCAAGCCTATCCGAAACTTCATCGCAATCGATAACTCGAGTCGCTCTCCCTTGAATGCGATCCAGAGGGAGAAACTGGTACTGGGGAGCCCCGGCCCAAAGATGAGAACAGTATTCCATGTGAGGCCGAACCTGTGCCTTATAAAGTTGCAGGCGGTGTGCGGTGTGAAATACTGTCTCGATCTATTGAGTACGCCGAGCTTCTTCAAGACTAATTTAGCCTTACCCTCTAGATGGTCACGAAACTGGACTTCGCTCGATATGTCGACACCAAGAATTCCGATTTGGCTGCGGCAGTTAAAGGAGTGCTCTCGAAGCAAAGCGATACGACAAAAGGCAGCCTACGCCGGAGAAGTAGGGTTATTGCCGGTGCCAACTCCGGGGCGCACTTCTTCAGAACAATGGGAGAGATTCCGTCGGGCCCGCTCGATTTGTGGACAACTAGGGAAAGCAGTGCTGACCGCACTGCTTTTTGGTGGAATCGGATGTCCGGCATAACAGTTTTACACCGTAGTATAATCGGCGGGTCTTGGCCTCTGTCATCCAGGAATGAGTTGGACGCAAAGAATTTGCCCTAAAAAACGCTCTAGTCGCTCGCCAATTCTAGAGATGTGCAAGGACTTCGCTCTAGCGATGTCTCTTTTGAAGGACCGCAAGGTCTGGTTAAACTTCTTTTTTAAGGCACTGGTATTCACATCCTGTGTCGCCGCTGCAGCTACCCAAGCTCGGTAAGCTTCCTTCCTCTTGCGAGAAGCAATTTTGCATGTTTGGCTACACCAAGGTTGGCATTTGGCGACAATGGGGACCATAGAGGTTGGAATGAAAAGTTCCATACCCTGCAGCACCACATCAACAATAGCCTCAGCAACGGCATTGGGATCAACCAGTGCGAAGCAAACCTGACTCCATGGGTAGGATGCAATCTGCTGACTTATAGTGCCACACTCGACGTCTTAGTGGACAGCGTGGTCGCGTTGAGTGCGCGTGTGGCACCATACTCCGGATAAGACCATGGTCAGAAGAGCCAAGAGGGGCACCGCCTGACACGGTGTATCCTTCGGGATGGGAAGTCAGCAGAAGGTCCAACAGTGAAGGTTCCTGGTTTTCCACATCTGGGATATGCGTGGGCGTTGTAACCAGCTGTGAAAAACCATAGGCCAGGGTGAAGTCATGAACAGATCTTCCCGCATGATCGGTCTTGCGTGAGCTAAGCCATTCGGCGTGGTGAGTGTTAAAATCGCCGACTATCACGATCTCTGCGGAAGGGATCTGCCGTTGAAATAAATCTGTAGCCATTTGGACGTGCTCAAGGAGTCGCACGGTTTCGACATCACCGCTATGGGACCTATAGAGGCAAGCGTAGACGCGGGGGTGGTCATCGCTATCTACACGCAGCCACAAGATGGAAAGGTTACCTTCAAGATTTCTGAGGCGGCGAGAGCTTATATCGCCTCTAACGTACACGCACACTCCTGCTTTTGGTATAAAGGAGTGTTCCATGCTGTACCCAGAGTAGGGTAGGTAGGAAGTGTCCGCTGGAGACAATATTTGCGTCTCAGTCAAAAAGAGCAAAGCCGGCTTTGCTGTCTCGAGATGGTAGTGGACAGCATTGATGTTCGAACGTAGGCCCCTGATGTTGCAAAATTCCACAACTAGTGTGGCAGGGGACGCCATGTATTCTCTGCTTTTGCCCCGGGCATAATTGAGCGCGATTTTGCTCTCCCCAGAATTTGTGGGGCGGCCTGGGCATCCACTCTCAGGAAAATTGGTTCCTGAGCCTAGATGCCCAGAGAGGGATTCTCCAACGCCAGCGCAGTTGGTACCCTCCTGGGGTAAATATATTTTAAACTGCGCCATCATACGGGGGTGGGGGATTTGGGCGTCCGATTATCTCACTCACGCGGCGAAACACGATGCGAACGTCATTTCACGCCGGTTTTCTGTGAGGCCGTGGTATCACTCCGGTCGAGCCGGCCCATTCGTGCAAATGCATGGCTCTCCCACGGCTACTTTGAAAAACAAAATATTTAATCAACAATCGAGTTTATGTAAACTAGATTGTAAGTGCACAAAAGCATAGTAAATATACACGTGTAATGAATGGCGTTGTGTTAAATAATAAACATTTTCTATACAAGAAGAATCTTAGATAAATTCACGCATTTATACTTTACTGGCAGCTATATTTATATTAATACATAAAATAAAAATTTCGCTCCCCTTTTTACGAAAATTGCGAGGACGGAGGAGTACGAATTTTAGCACAGTTCTAGTTTATATAGAGAAGTAAAGAGGAATGTTATGTTTCTTTTTAATTACGCTATAAAAATTATTAAATCAATAAAAAAACATTACATACTAACATGTATTTGACACAAACGCGCATATATATTCTTTTGTTATTTGTTAAAGTCTGTGGTCAAATTGAGAATAGATTATCTGTGGTCAATCTTGAAATCGGTTAAAAATTTATTGAACTACGTTTGAATTCCGACCGCTAGACGACAATTAAATATTCGTATCTTCCTTATAAGAATTAAAATGTTAATAAGATTTTTGATTTATTAATCAATAGCGACCTGCCTCGGCTTGGCAAAGTAGTTTTTTTTTAAGAGGAAATTTTAAGGTATAACAATAAATTTTCCTCTTGTTTAATTTTTTGAATTTCCACTTTGTTTATTGATTTAAACCGCATTAAAATCTACAGAGAGATATTTTTATTTACAGCACATCCAAAAGTTTTGGCATTTTATTCCCACTGTGGATTATTATCAACAACAGAAGCCATGTATCATGGTGTGCCGATGGTAGCTATGCCTATATTTGGCGATCAACCATCAAACGCTGCTGCCGTTGAGGAGAGTGGTCTAGGAGTTCAAATACAATTAAGTGAAATCACCAAAACGAACCTCGTTGAGAAGTTTAAGACTGTGCTAGATCCAGAGTAAGTGACAGTAATAAAATGATCTTTTTAATCCCCGACACAAAAAGAGAGGAGTAGCTTCCTTCCTTCCTAGATGCAATTTTTTTTAAACTGATGTTATTAAGATGGTTAAGTTTTTTCCTATAATTTATTGAATAAATGTTATAAAGATGTGTTTTTGAAAGAACATCACCAACTTCTACTGGTCCGATCGACCTTGGGCTACAATACATTATCTTATGTTATAAAAAGATATGATATGTTATACTGTTACTTATAAATAAATTTCAGGACTGACCATTGAACTTGACACCCATTTAGATCTCACTTATTTTGTCGTTGAAGCCAACAACCTAGGCATTTATCATAATATTGAACTTGGCTCTTATTTCACATTTATGTTTTTGATTGGATGTACTATAATATACTGTGAATGATATCAAAATAACATAGTTGCTTAACCTTGAGATCAAATCAAGGCTTGATTGTTAAAAGGATCTGAGCAAACACTGGTCTAATCAAATCGAAATTCACTGCACTGTGACTTCAATGATGCTAAAATAACATTTTAACCTTGGAAAAGATAACGTCAATTATGTTCAAGTAAATTAAGGTTATAACAGATAATTATATGTGAAACTATTATGATTCAATCAATATCACAATAGATAACATTTTACTTAGACAGTTACTAAACCCTGCTTAGTCTCATTTTCCTCTACGTTATTTGAATAAACTTTTAATCCATACTAATATTACAAATCGAAATCGAAAATAAGTCGGTCTATCTGTCTCGCTGTCTTTTTGTTTGTTTATTATATTTACGCTCAAAACGCTGAAAGAAATATATAAAAAATTTTGAAAAATTTTAGTATGTATAAGTAACATACAAAATCCTTGGAGAAGGATATAGGTTGAAGCTAAAATTACATTTGTTACATCAGTTTTACTTTTGAAAGTGATATAAAAAACTGTAACCTGGTAACAGATACGTCGTAAGTAGTTACGAAAGCTGTGGCTGCCATAAAAAAGGCACTTACAGTAAATTATTTCAAGTGTTAATCATTGAGAAATAACATTATGGTCTGAGAATAATTCTTATAAGTTTAATAATAGTCTCGCCTTATACTTTTTCAAAATAACTATTGTACGCTGACGAAGTTATTTGGTTTCCACTTATCGGAAACGCCTCTACTGATTCTCATAATTAATTTTACTTGCATACTGACGACTATGGAAATATAATTTATATCTAATAATTAAAACTATAAAATGGAGTTATAGTGGAGTGCTTAAAATTGAAGAAAATACTTAGGGTATTTTCGAAATCCGGTTTTTATTTCACAAAAAAATATTAGTATATTCCTTACCATCGACATAAAAAAAAATATTTTTCAGTAATCAAAAGATAATGGAGCGTGGATATTGGATAAACACAAGACATATAATCCAAATTGAAACCTGCTTATAAGAGAAAAAATATTACAGTACTAGCGGCCCCTTCTTGCTTTTACTCGCACTTATGTGAATCGTAACGTGATGTAATATAGCCCATGACCTTACGAGCTATCTAAAGCAAAAATAATTTTTCAAATTGAATCAGTAATTTCAGAAATTATTCCCTACACACGAGCTAACTAATTTGACTTATTCATAATATTTTATGTAGATTATATTTCAATGTACTTTCAGATTCAGAGAACGAGTGAAGACATTATCAAAAGCATGGAACGATCGCCCGATTTCCGCCATGGACAGCGCGATATATTGGACTGAATACGCTGCTCGTCACCAAAATTTCACTTTCAGAGCTCCTGCTGCAGATGTCCCATTGTACCAATATCTATGCTTAGATATAATATCAGTTTTTATTGTTTCGTTTGTAACTTTTATCACCGTTTTAAAGACTCTAATATCTTTTCTGTTGTCAAGCAAATCTAGTGTAAAAAAGAATAAAAAGTCTAAGAGGCAATGATGTCTGTTAAGTTTAAGTATTTTTAATTGTATGTATTTTTAATTGTTCAAAACGATTGTTTGGAATGTACTGTAAAAATAAATATTTCTTATGATAAATCAACTTTTGCTCGCGACATTGCGAACACCAAGTTTAATTTCACTCGGGGCCAATTTTAATGAAAACTAACACTGGATGATTGGTTTCTTGAAAAAATAATTTTCCTAGTCAGGAATCGAATTGTTATACTATTACTTACTTCCTCCATGACACTATGTAAAAGTGGAAACTTTGTCGACTTGTGTAATCTATACGAATGTTATAAAGCTGAAAATTTGTTTGTTTGAACGTGCTAATCTTAGGGAATACTGGATCGAATAGAAAAATTATTTTGTGTTATATAGTTTATTTATTGAGGAAGGCTATAGACTATATTACATTACGCTACGACTCATAGGAGCGAAACAGTAACCATAAACGCAAGGAAAACCGCAAGGAGCAGCAAGCACCTTATATGTAAGACTCATGCTGTGTTCTTTATGCTGTTTGTTTCTCAACAATAAATAAAAAAAAAAGTGGATCCTTATAAGTAACACTAACAGATAAAACAATAACATAGGCTGTGTTTTTTTTTTTCAAAATAAATATATATACTTAATATTATCTAAGTATATATGTTTCAATTGTTAATTAAATCGTAATTCTGTAGTTGGTTTACGGTTTTACCTTATCGCTTATTACATAATACCTGTTTGTAAGTCGAAACAAATACCGATGATTACCTACTTGTATATAATCTAAAAAAAACAAATCGATAACATGATTCGCTTATTCGCGTAATTGAACAATAACAAGTCAATGATATTAAAATACAGACATACCTACGTGAAACTTCGTGACAATGTAATCAATCAAATCATGTCCCACATACAAC
This sequence comes from Hypolimnas misippus, assembly GCA_037950945.1. Taxonomy (NCBI): domain Eukaryota; kingdom Metazoa; phylum Arthropoda; class Insecta; order Lepidoptera; family Nymphalidae; genus Hypolimnas; species Hypolimnas misippus. The sequence goes on from JBBEEQ010000019.1 coordinate 8,233,704, forward strand.
ATAGATATTAAAATAAATTAAAATAATTTAATTGAAAACTAGTGTTAATGAGCCTGATGTACACGTGACCTGAAGGATGCCTAGCAACGGGTTGTTACTGTCAAGAGAAGAAAACACGGCGATATATAATTACAACAGTTGAAAAATAAATACGTAGACTATGAATCTTTTGGACTCTTTAAAATTAGTTTTATCCCAATAGATAAACCTAAGTTTCTCCCTAATTTTATATGGGGTCCAGAGATACAATACTCACAAAACTCTTTATTTTATATTTCATTAATTTATTTCAAAAGTTAGCCTTTTCGAAGGGCGAATTTTATCTATTGTTAATGTGACGTGTACCCCCCCCCCCTCCACACACACACACGTGACTTGAAGAGTTGCCTTGCAACGGGTTGTTGAATTCAAGATAGAGAACATGGCGATATTGTTACAAAAGTTAGAAAATAACAAAGTAGACTATGAATCTAATCTAATCAAATCAAATCAAAATATGCTTTATTCATGTAGGCTTTTACAAGCAATTTTGAATCGTCAATACAAAAACAAAAGAAAACAAAACACTAATTAATTAATTAATTTACCTCTGGTTCGGAATGTAGATTCTACCGAGAAGAACCGGCAAGAAACTCGATAGTTACTCTTTTTAAAAGTTTTTCGATGGGTACATACACTTATGAGTTACAAATATATTAAATACCCTGTGTGAATCCAGCTTATACTAAATCCAAGCATCTTTATCATCTATATAATCTTGAACAGAATAATATGCTTTAACTACTAAGAATTTTTAATATGTACTTTAAATTTCTTTTTTTTAAACTGTAACACTTTCTGCGGAATTTTATTATAAAAACGAATACCTTGCCCCAAGAAGGTAACATTGACTTTGCGGAGTCGAAACTTCGGCGTTATAAGTTTATCCTTTCTTCTCGTGTTAATACAATGACTGTTACTGTTTTTATCAAAAGAATCAATGTTGTTGTGAATATACATAGTATTGTTGTAAATGTACAGCGATGCAACCGTAAGTATACCAACTTTATTAAAAACATCTCAAAGGGAATCTCGAGCTCCTAGATTATAAATACCACGAACAGCCCTCTTTTGCGAAATGAATACAGTATTAATATCTGTAGCGTTACCCCATAACATCAATCCAGAAGACATGAGGCTATGAAAATAATAAAATAATCGAGCTGTATCAACGTCGGTTAGTTGACGAACTTTCCTAACCGCGTATGTTGCGGTGCTGAGTCTTCCCGTAAGATATGCCAAATGGGAATTCCACTGAAGCTTCATATCCAAAGTAATTCCCAAAAATACTGTGGTATCGCTAACATCAAGGATCTCACCATTTAATATTAAGTTATAAGTTTATTGTTTTACATTAGGTAATGTAAACACTAGACATTTAGTTTTTTTAGTATTTAAAACTAGATTATTAGTGGTAAACCAACCACGTATCTGTGATAATGCATTGCTTATATCGTCATAATCAACTTTATATCTATTAACTTTGAAAATAAGTGAAGTATCATCAGCAAACAATACAATGTCACAAATACTTTTTACATAAAAAGGTAGATCATTGATGTATATTAAAAATAGAAATGGACCCAGAATTGATCCCTGTGGAACACCCATTTTTAGCTCTGATCCAGAAGACTTTATTCCATTTATAAAAACATGTTGAATTGTCCCAGTCAAGTATGAAGCAATAAAATCAAGAGCTTTACCTTCAACTCCGTAATATTGAAGTTTACATAAACAGCACAGTACAGCTTTAAAAGGTTATTTCACTCGTAAATATTTTTTGGACAAAATATATATATATATAAATGATTATCCATATAAAACAAAATATTCAAAACTGTTAGAACATCATTTAACTTGGATGCAGAAATTCCCTATTAGTAATTCCCTAGTAGTAAAAGTTATAAGCTGACAACCCTTTATAACGTTTGTTACGTTACAAAAACCCGTTACACAAACGTAAATGCCGCTAGTGTCAGGTTGCCAATACGAAACATAATTAATATCAACGTTCTATAATACTATGTCAAGCCACACGACTTCATTTAAGAAAATTCCGCCTAAATATGTCAAACTTATTCCTAATAATTTATTGAGGAAGTATACATATATCCATCTTTTCTTGTCTATTGTAATAAAAGCACATGGGTATAACAAAATGTTTGATCTAATAATAAGTTCTTCAAATATATGAGGTTATTGCATATAGCTAAATTTGGAACACGCAATAATATTAAACAAGTGACACATTATCCATATACGTCAATATCTTCAAATTCAACTTTTTGTGGGTTGATACATTATTGCTTATCAGCATCTATATAATCAAAGCCTATTCACTGCTAGACTCAATTATTCTATTCTTATTCTATTTTTGTAAATTTCATGTCTATATAAGATTTATAATATTAAAATAGAGATAACGATATATTTATTTTCATTATACAACCGTATGGCCATTATAATACGAAATCAGAGATTTACGCTATCAATGATATGTACGAAAAATCACTTTTTTATCTTCTAATGACCTACAAAAACTCAATCTGTTTTAAGTTGTAATTATTATTATAGATAATAATTAGTCACAGTTTCTTATACTATGTATTGTCCAAGTACAGTGTCGTGTGACAAAATTTAAAGAGTTTTTACAATGATATTAAAATTTCTTTCACTTAAAGTCATAGTGTTTATAGCAATTTGTAATTTTACTGAAGTGCAGTCATTGAATATTTTGGGTATTTTTCCAGTACCAGCGAAAAGTCATTTCTTCGTATTTGCTCCGTATTTAAGAGAACTAGCTAATCGAGGTCATAATGTGACAGTGATATCATTTTACCCTCAAACTGAACCATTACCAAATTACCATGATATAAACTTGAGCAAAAATTCAAAACCTATTGAGATTAGTCATCCAGTGAGCAAGTCCCTGGTGGTACTTTTTGCAACACTCACATTAGTTCAAGCTGTTGCAGGGCCCTTTATGTGTAGAATATTATTAGAAGATGAAAATGTCCAGAAGCTGTGGGAAACACAAACGAAATTTGATTTGGCAATTGTGGAACAATTCAATAGTGATTGTGGTCTGGCATTAGCAAATGTTTTAGGTGCTCCTGTAGTGGGAATTACTTCTCACACTCCGTTGCCGTGGCATTACAGTAGATTTGGTATTCCATATAACCCATCGTATATTCCTTTCGATTTTTTACAAGGTGGAACACGAACGACGCTTTTTCAAAGGATCGTAAGAACATTTACATACTATCATGTAAATTTTGTGTTCCATTACATAACTCTAGCATTCGAACAAAGTATTGTGAGTGAATATTTTAGCGATATACCTCCGCTAAGCGAATTGTCACGAGATATAAAATTAGTTCTCATATATCAACACTTTATGCTATCTGGTTCCAGTATTTTACCATCTAATGTTATTGAAGTCGGTGGTTATCATGTTGCAAAAGCAAAAACTTTACCTGATGTGAGTATATTTTAAATTAACACAATATTTTATACAAAACCATTTGTATAATAAAATACGTATTTTATTGTATAAATCAATAAAAATGAAATTGTTAATTATAGAGTAAGTGAAGTAAACGATTTTTTAAATTTCTAGGATTTACAAAAATTTATTGATGAATCTGAACATGGCGTCATTTACATCAGTTTTGGGACAGTATTGAAAGCATCCACATTGTCATCAGAATCTTTACAAGAAATCATAAGTGCCTTAGCTGAATTACCACAGCGAGTTATTTGGAAATGGAACAAAAAATCTCTGCCGGGCAACCCTAAAAATATTTATTTGTCTAAGTGGCTGCCTCAAAACGATATTTTAGGTACCAAATTGTTAAATTTTTAATTAAAAATTTTTCAACATTTATGTACAGGATTATTTCAATTGAGATTCCGTTATTAAATCAAGACAAGTCGTATATACCACGTGTATCATTTTTCATTTATCAATACCAAAAGTCAACGTGTATTTTATTTCTTACTTTATCAAGACTTCTTGTTCAGTGGTCATGTTCAAGTGTCTGTTGAGATTTAATAACTAAGGAAATATATTTTTATCTTAAATCAGAAGGAAAATTTCCTTCGCACTCTCCGACGTGTAAATTATCCATGTTCAAGCAATTATTATAATATATATAATTTCTTTGATTACCTTTTGGTGTCTTAACATAAGCAATAAAAAAAAATTATTTACAGCACATCCAAAAGTCTTGGCTTTTTACTCACATTGTGGCCTATTAGGAACCACAGAAGCGTTATATCATGGCGTGCCCATAGTTGGTATGCCAATTTATGGAGACCAACCCACAAACGCCGCAGCTATAGAAGAAAGCGGTCTTGGGGTACAATTACACTTCGAACTTTTAAGTAAAGATTATCTTCTAGAAAAACTAAAAACCGTCCTTGACCCTAAGTAAGTATGGCATATAATTATGTTAATAATTAAAATATTTTTAAAAAGTATTTTTTTTATATATGTATATATTTTAAGATTGTTTCAGAAATAAAATGCGAAGTATCATATCATTAATGAAAGTAATATCATTAATGTATTGTTAAATCTTATTTATCTTTTTTCAGGTTTCGTGAAAAAGTAAAAATTTTGTCTAAAGCGTGGCACGATCGTCCAGTAAAAGCAATGGACACTGCTATTTTTTGGACGGAATTCGCTGCTCGTAATAAGAATCTTACATTTAGATCCCCGGTAGCTGATGTACCTGTGTACCAATATTTGTGCTTGGATGTATTTTTAGTTTTGGGTCTATTTTTCGTTGGATCTGTTATACTTCTTAAATATTCAGTTTCTTTCTTAGTACGAAAAATTGGTAACAAATCTAAGAAAAATGTTCCATCCAATGTTAAAAAAGTGAAGCTTAAGTAATTATATTGTAAATGATGGGCTTCAAACGGGCATGCTTAATTATGTCGTTTTAGGGTATCTACTACAGTGACGGATTTACACAATTTTCCACCAGTAGTCTATTCAAATTTTGCCGACGGTACTAACCCCTACAATTTTATACCTTAGTTCAAAAACTAAAATTGCCGCCCTAGGCTCCAGTCTACTCAGTGTACTGCGTAAATCCAACACTGAGGTATTAACATTTTACCTGTAGACGATAATATGTTGTCTCAAAACGAAATTCAAAAACAAATAAGTATAAAGTAATTACAATATATTTATACAGATAACGTTGTTTTTTTTTTTATTACATAAAAGGAGTGTGAGTACATATCTCCTATATGTAGTACATTACAATAATTATTAGTACATAACAATAAGCAATTAAGTTTGACCTTACTGAGTTAAAACCTTGCTCTAGCGTTCAGATTACAGCTCGTATGCGGAGTGGCTCGACCGAGGCAGTACCTCACTTTCACCGAAGATCGCCGTAAAGTAGCTAGTAGACTCGTAGATGCGTTTCATACGGTGTATGAGAGAGCCAGAAGCCCAACTCCGTCTCCCTTTCCTTACTTCCCATTACCTTAGAACCCTTATCCTTTTTTTAAGCTTGCAACATTATTGCATTTGTGACTTCTCTGCTGCTGTAAGCGACCATGGGCGCCTTCGGAAATTACTTAATACGTGAATTAACACGTGACGTGAATCAAACATAAATAAGTATCCAGAAACTACAGTCGACTGTAATTATCCAATTTGATCTCCAGCTATAAACCTGTTTAGTTGCGGAATTAAATAACAGTTGATTTCTCCATACCAAATTTTATATTTGTTTTAAAATGTTTATTTAAATAAATTTAATTTATACAGATCAATATTAATTTAATATTAATAGATTGTCTAATTTTAAAGCAACAATATTATAACATTTTTTTTATTTTATTTACAAATACTACCACACGAAGTCATATTTTAGGTTTAAAAAGTATGTAGTCTACGCTAACCTACTGATGAGAGAGCGAATTTTATATGTACGAAGTTGTGAAACAATTGCACCTATTTAAAAAAAATGGTTTTGGTAAAAAAATATGTTGACTTTTGGTATTGAAAAAAGAAGAATGACACACGTGGTCGGTAGACTTGTCTTGATTTAATAACGGGATCTAAATTGAAATAATCCTGTACATAAATGTTGAAAATTTTATAAGTACATTACTCTAGATTATTATAGGCTATATTTTATGGATATAAATACTACATCAAACATGGACGCAAGCAAAGCAAAGTAAACGAAGGTATATATATTTAATACTTTTTGTTGTTTAAAAATATGTTGTGGTACCACTATATCAATGCAGGCAACGTAATAAATGAACGAACGAGCGTAGCCAACTAAGGAATTTCTAATGTCTCTGGTGACATTTCTTACGTCTAATTTTTGTCGATTTTCCCTAACAGGTAGTTAACAATTCATTTTACAAAGTATATACATATGTATAACTAATTATCTCTGAACTTTGGCATTATAAAAAAATATTTATATTCTGTGATACAGATTCAACAGTAGCGCAATCAATAGTGTTGACATGTCATTAAAGGTTGTAATTGTTTAAAATTATCGATACACTTGAAAATTAATAATTTTACGCATGATATTATATAACTATAAATGTGTTATATGCTTATAATTTTTTGTGTCCAGATTGCCGACCATTTCGGACGAAGTTAACGAAGAGTATGACTGACGAAAGCTGAGTCATAATGTTATAATTTAATACATACAGATTTTTAACATCAAATAATATGCACGTAACATACCTATAATTATAAAATATCATCTATTTTAAAAAATATCGCTCAATTTTTTAATCAATGATATCGATAGTATCAACATATCGATATCCCATAGATTGTATCTATCAAGCACTATCACAAATTCTATGTGAGTATCATTTACCAATTAGTAACGAAAGGCCGGTCGCGTCGGTTCGTCTATTCAATTATGGACTTCTTTACGTTACGTTTAGCGATATTATTTCTAATACCGTATAATGTTGTCGCATTAAACATTCTGGGCATATTCCCGTACCACGGAAAAAGCCATTTTATTGTATTTAAAGTGTATTTAGAAGAATTAGCTAATCGAGGCCACAATGTAACAGTGATATCACACTTCCCGCAAGCGAATTCACCAAAAAATTATCACGATATAAGTTTGGCGGGCAGTCTCAATCCTTTAGAAGATTTAATACCGTTTCATAGATCATATCTGACTCTTCTAGGAACTGCTATATATTTAACTACTTCCTCAAGGGACAATTGTGATGTAATGTTAGCTAATAAAGACGTACAAAATCTAGTTAAATACAGACAAAAGTTTGATGTAATAGTGGTTGAACAATTTAACAGTGATTGTGCTTTGGGTGTAGCTTATAAGCTGCAAGCGCCGGTCGTTGGTATAATGTCTCATATTTTAATGCCTTGGCATTACAACAGATTCGGTATCCCCAGCAATCCGTCGTTTGTTTCTTATCATTTTTTGGAAGGAGGAACGAAACCGACGTTACTGCAAAAAATTGAAAGAACTATTTTAGATGTTTATTTTAAAACAACCTATTATTTCTTAAGTCAGAGACGCAATCAGCAAACGCTTGCACGATATTATGATGACATACCACCCTTAGAGGATTTGGCAAGAGAAATAAAATTTTTACTATTATATCACAATTTCATCTTGACTGGATCGAGATTGTTTCCAGCTAATGTCATTGAGGTTGGCGGGTATCACGTTAAAGAAGCTAAGCCCTTGACCGGAGTAAGTATAAATATATATAGTACTTTATAAACAAGAGGACAATTGCAGGCTTTTTGTTTTACTATGACACAGTTTGATTTCAAAACAAATGCAATTTTAATGTCATTTTAATTTTCTTAATTATTTTGAATTACAATGTGAAAAAATTTGAAGTAATTTAGTTGGTATCACTATTTAACCTTCGATAATATACCTATTAAATGTAGATATAACGTAATTAGGGTTCTACGTCGTAATATTACTCTGATCAGATATTCAAACGCACATTACGAAAGCCCCAACTGGCCTTGGCCTGTAACGTCACTTTGATTACTCACATGGAGACTTGGACGTGAAAGAAAAGGCCGCAAAACAGTTTCAAATATGTTCCCTGTGAGAACACACTTCCTGCAATTGTCGGCGAAGAATTGTGAAAGTTATTACATTTCTGAATCGTTTAGACCTTATAGGATATGTCAAATGATAATTTCGAGCTACACGTTTTGGTTAAATACTAATTTAGGTAATTAGCGATCTTAGTTAGCTTCTTACATAAGTCGTATATGAGTCGTACACGCATTGATATCATTAGATTAATAAATTGATTCTAATGATATCGATGCGTGTAATGTCGAGTCGTCTCGGTTTGATTTTTAAGCCCTGACCTTGAATATTTAGACATTGATAAGTGTTTTCGCGTTTATTACCTCCACTTTTATCACCAGACACTAAAATAGTTTCGCACTTATCAGTTATTGAGTTCTTTTACCTGGTATTTTTGCAACTGTAAAATGTCTGCTTATTACATATTTTAAACAGAGCTATTGTCACCGGACCTCGACAACTCCAGATGAAAACACACAAGCGGCTATCCAAATTGTAATAAAAATGTCTAAGTACCTAAATAGTGAAACCCATTACATGTTCAATTGTTTATGTGGACATAATGACATTTGGTTATAACAAAAAAAAAACCCAAATTTGTCGTTCCTAAAATCCACCGCTTTAGATTACTTAGCCTACTAGTAAATCCGCCGCTGCTTAAAGACCAGAATAACTTTCCTGCTAACTAAAAATAACAATTATCATCAAGTTATTGTGATAACGATCGAACCGACAGCTTTACGTGCTTCCGAAGCATATTAGAGGAAAACTGAGGGAATTCGATTTAGATCTAAGAACAAATATTTGTACAGTGCAAATATCTGCTGCGAAGTCACAACCGTCCCCATCAAGGTCGGCGCGCACTTTCAAAAACAAGCTTAAAGTCATACCTACTACGTTAACAAGTAGATTTTACAATAATAAAAACAGTTAAAAACAGCGCACGGCAAGCGGTAAAATGAGATAATATTATAAAATGTTACTTTTTTTTTTTTTTTTTTTGTTTTCGCAGGGGAAATCTTCGAAAAGATACCCGATTCCTGGGGGGGAGATCGGGTTATGTGGAGATTTATACCCACTAAAACCCCTGCGATGGCCTTTCTCAGCACGGAAATGGAGAGGCCTCGGGATCGCTTGCGCATGCGCATCCGCTGCCCCTCCCGTGCGACGCTCCGCTCGTGGCTGGCGGAGCTCGTCTCAGGAGGGCAAAGTCTAAAATTGCCCTCCCCGCACCCCTCGCTGGTGCGTACGGCAGTTCGAGGCCATCCCGACTGCCGTCCTCCTCGTGGCCGTATGAAAACGGATGCGTGGGACCCCCATCTTACGCACCCACGGCCCGAGGGCGCGCCCTATTTATTCTGCCCCGGGCACTGGGGCTAGGAGGCCGGAAGGACGACGCCTCGGTCGTCCTCGTCGGGCGGGATCGGCCCTCTCCCGGGCCCGCCCTGCTATCTCCTTCTGGACCATGACGGTCTCACAGAAGGAGACTACGGCCTCCCACGCCGATTCCCTGCGGAGCATCGCCGATACGACTGCTCGCAGGGAGAGATTTCGCCCGATCTCCTGGACCAAGACCTGCCTTTCGGCGGCCCACGCGGGGCACGCCGCCAGCGTATGCTGTGCAGTGTCTTGGTCCGCCCCGCAATGGTGGCAAACTGCCGTCGCCTCGCGTCCGATCCTATGCAGGTATTCTCCAAAGGAGCCGTGACCGGTAAATACCTGCGTAAGTCGGAAGGTGACTCGTCGCTTCCTCCTCATCCAGGCCTCGAAGGCCGGCAGGATCGCTGCCACGACGCGTTTGTGCGCGTACCGCTCCTCTCGGAGACGGGCGCACCACGTCGCGACAGCCCTTCGGTGCTCCTGCCGCTTCAGCGCTCCGAAAGCACTGGAGGGGAGGGACGCACTTCCGCCACTTTGGCGAAGGACGCGAATCCGGTCATAGACCCTCGCGTCCCTCTCCGCCAGAATGTCCAAGGGCGGAAAGCACGCCAGGACAGTTGCCGCCTCAAAGGATATCGTGCGATATCCCCGCACTATGCGGATGGCCACTCTCCGCTGCAGACTCAGGATCTTAGTCTTGCAGCGGCGGACGCCCACAGTCGGTGAGACCATACGGGCGCACCGTAGAGGGCCATCGATCGCACGACACCGGCGTAGAGACGGCGAACCTCTTCCCGCGGCCCCCCGAGATTAGGCAGCAGTCTGTGCATCGCACCCGCTACCTTCTCGATCCGGGGAGCCAGGAGCTTGAAGTGCTCTTCAAAGCTCCAGCGACCGTCCAGAACGAGGCCCAGGTATTTCATGTACCTGACCGTCTGGACGTTTGAGTCACCAACGCGAATGGTCTGCGAAATGCGCGGCTCCGTGCCCCTCGGCCACTTGTGGAACCATAGCGCCTCGGTCTTATGCGGCGCTATCCGCAGGCCCAGTTCGCAGATCTTCGCGACGACGAGTTCGACTCCGAGCTCGGCGAGCCGTTTGGTCATTGTGAAGCTCGACCCGGATGCCAGCACTAACGTGTCGTCCGCGTAGCAGACGACGCTGACACCAGCGGGGAGCTCGACACGCAGAACCGCATCGTACGCGAGGTTCCACAGAAGCGGCCCCAGTACCGACCCCTGTGGAACTCCGCAGAAGACTTCCCTCCGAGTCCTCGCACCGTCTTGGCCCACGTACGCAATGTACTATAAAATGTTACTTACCTAAATAGTACGACTTTAAGCTTGTTTTGATTGCTCATTTTTTGATGTCGAAGAGTGGATTCGTAAAAGTGGGTAACGATCTTTAAAGTTACATTTAGTACGACTACAGCAGATCCGTCGCTATTGATTATCAACTTTTTTACATAATAATAAAATTAAAATGTCAAATTACTTTGTTAACGTATAATGTATACATTTTTTTGAGTTTTCAATAGATATCTATATTTTACTTAACGATTAAAGTAAAATACTAATTATTAGATTGTTCATATTAACGAAATATTTTCCATCGGGATTTATTCAAAATAAAACGGATTTTTAATTTTATGTTTCATTATTCACGACTGTTAATATGAAGGTAACTGACTGACTGAAAATTATTGATTTTTATTATTATTACACACACGTACAACAATTGTTATTATTTTATTTTATTGAAGCAAATATTCTACCTTTTAAAAAAATCGGATTTTATATATAATAGATAAAAAAAATACTAACTCTATAATTAAATGGATTACCAAAGTATTATCTTACCCGGCGGTCTACGTGACGAACGCGATGCGGCGCGGAGCGGTGCGAAACAATAAACAGTTGATGGAATTGTTTTCTGATCGGCGCCGATTGTAGACCCATTTTGAATATTTTTTCCCCACAAAATTGGAATTAATTTTTTTTATCCAGAATCCCAGCATCAGGTCCTGATCTGGAGAAATCTTATTTCACGGGTTTCGATTTCATACTTCAGTTATGTTATGATTGCTAATCAATTTATGGTCTTTATAATTCATATGGTAAGGTGACCATTTTACCATATGAATTGTAACGGTGGAACATCAAAAGAACTTTTCAAGTTAATAGCCTTGTATCGGGAACTTTTGTATTTTCGGGATATTTTGTAAATGGTGATAAGTAGTTGAGATTCGGCTTTTGTAACTTAGGTAAATCACAAACTGCTCCTTATTACTGCCCTTACGCCATTTAGATTTTAGGTACAAGATTATTTTAACTGGGCATGGACGAACAAATCCGGTATTAAAAAAGAAAATAAAAAAATCTAATTTTTAGGATTTGCTGAAATTCATAGAAGAAGCTGAAAATGGTGTGATATACATTAGCTTCGGTTCAGTAGTCAAAAGCGCTACAATTCCAGACGACAAACTCAACGCTGTTTTAGAAGCTATGGCAGAACTGCCGCAAAGATTTATATGGAAATGGGAAAACAATTTTGTACTAATGGGCAAAAACAAACTTTATACAGCCAATTGGTTACCGCAAGTAGATATTTTAGGTAAGTAAGAACGTCTGAGTTCCATCGCTTTAATACATAGTTATCTTAAGAACGAAATTTCAATATTATTAAATTGAAATAAATCCTTTACAACATTTCTAATTGTGTGCAACTTCTAGGGAATTTCCCTAACGTACGAAACGTTCGTTAACAGTTCTTTCGTATTATTTAGTGACTGACATGGAACTAGAGTGCACGGATCAAACGATAAACAGAAAACGCTACAATTTGGTTGACATGTTTAATTAGTAAAATAAACTTCATGTTCATTCTAAAAGGATAAAATCCATAATGTTCCTTAATAACATATTGGTATCCTATATAGAGTCAGGGATTTGTCGGCAACTTACATACCAAATTGATAATTCAGCTAATTTAATTGAATATTTTAAACATGCCTATAATAAAAAAAATTGCAGGACATCCTAAAACATTAGCCTTTTTATCACACGCCGGAATGGGTGGAACGACTGAAGCAATTCACTTTGGAGTGCCCATGATAGGCATGCCAGTGATGGGTGACCAGCCATCCAATGCTGCTGCTATTGAAGAAAGCGGAATGGGAGTACAGCTTCAAATTAGAGACCTCACGAAAGAAAATCTTGTTGCCGCCTTCAAGAAGGTTTTAGATCCAAAGTAAGCCACTAAAAGATAAGAACTTTTTTATAAAGTTATTTAAAGTATTTATGTCTCCCTAAATTATTTATTAAAAATATTTATTATGTATTGATCTAATTACATAAAATATGGGTAATTCACATTTTTTTTTATTTTACAGGTTCAGAGAAAACGTTAAACTTATATCAAAGGCATGGCATGACCGTCCTATGTCTCCTATGGATACCGCAATATACTGGACGGAATATGCTGCTCGATATCCTAACATGACATTTAGAACTGCAGCCGCTGATGTTCCTTGTTATCAATACTATAATTTCGACGTTATTGGCGTTTATGCTATATTATTATTATCAACAATAATCACGATGAAATGGATGGTCATGTTATGTTGTACGAACAGAAAAAAAATTAGCAATCCCGAGCAAGCTAGTAAGAACAAAAATAAGAAAAGAACGAAACGTGAATAAATTTAAGAAAACAATAACACAAATACAAAGAATTAAGTCGATATGATAAATACGATCAAAATGTCGAATTGAATTTTTTTATTAAGTTTTTAATGCAACAGGCTTCACATGTAATGTAATACCCAAACAAAATTCTTTCAATAAATATTATGATCCGGTTCTCTTTTATTATTAGAATTACCAATTTAAAATAAAAAAGAAAAGATTATAAAATAAAAATAAATAATTTCACAATATCTAATATGATTGTAAAAGTAAAATAAATATTCATAAACTTATTTTTATATTTTCCCATTGTTTTTAAATTCATTATGATTGTACCTTATTAAAAAGGATATATTATACATAGTGTATCAATGAGAAGAACAGGCCATTAAAGAACTATTTAACAACTTTGTTCTATATTACTTATTTAGAATAATTTTGTTGTCAAATCTGACAAATTATTTTTGATGCAAACTCTATAATTACAATATATTTTCAATGGCTTTTAGAATATATTATTAACGTTTATTATGTAAGAGGGGCAAATTCTGCTAAAAACAACATGGCAAGAGTTAATATTTTTCAGTTTCCATAACATTATAAAAAGTAAGTTTGTGTCTTTTTAATAAATTAAAAATTTTAAGATTAAAAAAATGTAAAATTGATTAACATTAAATAACAATATAAAAAATTTAATACTACAGATCGCCAATAGTCGAAATGGCGTGCTGCTGTAAACCCGGCCGATGTGAGCACCAATATTCATTAATTTTTATTTTAATTATAAAGATATTGCTAATGGAAAATTTGATAATATATGTATTAATTTTCCTGCAGCAAACAAATCTTCTGTAAGTTGCTTGGGTCGTTGCGATTTACCTAAACATCGATGTTTGAGGAAAGGGGAAGTCAAACCGGGTCCCATACCAAAGCATATGGGATGGCTATACACAGCGAAGGATGCACCTGAACATCAGGTTGTGTATTTTTTTAAACATTATTATTATGCTGGCTGATTATATAAAATAGTCTATTTTTAGTTACGTTGCGGCTGGCGACCGGGACACATATCCTGCCAAGTTCTTAAAAAAATTGAACAACATAACTGCATGAAATCAAGTGACTGCACACCTTGTCCCTCAAGTTGCTCCAGAACGCCATGTTCAAAGCCATGTTGCATGCCGCCAAAATGTGTAGCAGTTTGCCCCTCTTCAACATCATGTTGCAAAACTCCTGCTTGTACTCAACCCTTAATAAAGATCATTCGACATGGTGGACAATACAGCATTTGTACTAAGCCTTCAAATGTTAGCAATGCTCCTTCTGGTCCTTACCCACTTAAATATGTCTTGAATACTGATGAACATGACGATTTGACTACAGACACAAAATACAGTGTTGAAGCAAAATTCAATGATTATCAATTTGACTACACTAGTTCTCAGTCTTCATTTGTCTTAGACTTTTCCCCTCCAGAGCAAAGATGTGTAAAGCCGTGCTCCAAAAAAAGTGCAACATGTATGTCATACCCAAAAGAAAATACAAGCACTTGTAAGAAAAAATAGACTGTATATGAATTAAACAATCAGCTTCATCACTTTTTTTATTTTCTTATTTATATATATATATTTTTCCTAGAATTACTTTATTGGAGAAAAAAATATTTTTTTAGTATCATCATGTATTTTTTTAATTATAGAAACTTTGTAAGTTTTTATACAGTATTTACAAAAGTGATCATAAAAGCACAATTTAATAATATTCATATTAAAATTTAGGTTAAGTAAAGAAAGAGGATATAAACAATATAAATAGCAGATTATGTTCAACAACATTTTATTTGAAAAAACCCAAACAAAATACTAATAATATAAATTAATACTAACATGTAACATACACCATGGAATTTTAACTAGGATTACCAGACTTCTGAGCTAATGCAAGCATATTCTCATTGGCAATCATCTGGAATTCATGGAATCTTTGTGAAACTCGTTGATTCGTCCGCAAATACTTTTCCATACAGTTAACAGTGCACTTATCCTGTAATTTGAATATATACACTTTATTCCTGGTCTGTTTATTAAAGGGAAGGACTAAATTGATTTTACATATTAGAAGTAAAGGATTTTTTTTTAAGATGCTCTTATGAACTTGGTAATAGATCTTATTAAAACTTGCTAATATTTGTTAATGGTAAATAAATACCTCTGAAGGTCGGAGAGTTCTTGATGTGAAGTCATGAATGCAATCATTAAAGCAGAGTTCTGATAGTTTGTTATACTGAACCAAAAAATCTTTGAACTGAAAAGTAACATACAATATAATTAACAAAAACGACAATTACATCGATAGATGTATAATTAAACTTTTATTTTATAATAAAAATAAGCTTACAGTTTTTATTTGATCAGCTTCGCTCATTAGTTGTGGAGTAGCCATTTTAGTGTTTTATTAATAAAAGTTCAGGTAAATTATTCTATTATGTTTTTATTATATTGAATAATTAAAATCTGAGGAATATTACACGGTTTTTGAATTACAGAATTATTAATTTGAGGTTAGAAACAGTGTTGCCAACTGTACAAAATTTTCCAGATTTCCAATTTTCCAGTATTTGACATAGTTAGAACACTTAGAAAGAGAATAAATAAAATGCAGAAAAAAATCTATATGTTAATGTTACTTAAATATTATTTTCTTCTATATTCATATCATGAATGTGTTTTGTATTACACTAAAATTAATAAAATAAATTTAATATTTGCCGATTTGCATGTTACGAGCGGTTAATAAAAAAATTCTATTTTCTCACAAAGTAAAGTGGGCACTATAGTATTTCCACTTCGTTACATTTTTTGGTCTGTTACGAATTTATATGAGGTAACTTTAAAAATATTTCAATGGCAAACCAAGCTATTAAGTGTCAAGTAGCTTTTGACTGCTACACTAATGTCATATCAAAATAGACAATTTATTGTGAAACAACGAAGAGTTAGCGTAATTTTAACAATAAAAATATTCTTCTTTTCGTAATGACTGAAAACGAGGATGAATTAACGACATTTTGTGACTCAGCTGTACGTTTAACGATAAAATATAGTAATTAATCTTTGGGTACAATATTTACTGATGTCATATTTACCATGCACAGGCATCGTTGGTGGAAGGATGTCGTCTACCCGTTCGAATGCAAGGCGGAGATGATTGGCCTCTCGCAGAAATTATAAGTATCAAAGAAGTTCGAGGACAAAGAGGATATTATGTTCACTATGTAGATTGTAAGATTCTTTACTATAGGTTTTGCAATAGATTCCTAGTTTATGTATTAATGCAGTCAGTTTGTTTACATGTAACGAAAAATAAATATTTAGGTATACTATTAAATTCTATAAGCGAACACTATTGGTGTTGGTGTCTGTTCAATTCAAAAACATAAAAATTGAAGATAAATTTACTAGAACTAATCACTTGCCCTATGCCCTATATTACATGCTACTATGAATTACGTTTCTCTTAGATAAAATAGACATTAAAAAAAATATGTAAAAAGCACTAAAAACATATCTGACATAAATATTACTTGCTATTTCAGTCAATAAACGTTTGGATGAGTGGGTCGGTGAATCATGGTTAGACACAAGAAAGGTACAGTTTCCAAGAAGAGATGGAGCACCGACCGGTGGAACAACAACTCCAAAGAAGACTCATATTGGATCTGGAGGTGGCGTCATGCCTACTTTTCTTAGTATGTGTGTTTATGCTATTAGTTACCGCTAATTCGAAACTACCTCTGTAGTCTGCACTAGTTGCATTTATATTTTTATATTTACATTAATATGAATTTTTTATTATAATTGGAGTACAATTGTTATATAGAAATTTACTTTCAATTAAATATTGTTTTTGATATAATATTTTACAAAAATTAGCATAATGGTTAGTTTTTAAAACAAAAGTCCCGACTAATGTAAAAAATTCCCTGTATATATGTTACAGGCAACTTGCCTAATAAGCCGTTCAATAATACGCAGCCATACCGTTTATTACAATATTAAATATACTGGCTGGTTGATGCTTAGGCCAGTCATATAGGCTTATCATTTCCCAAAAGAAAAAAAAAGGAAATATCTGACATCACAAATTGTTTATTTATTTTGAAATATAACATTGTTATTTGGCAATTAAAACTAAAACTGCTAACCCTGACTCCACCTGTTTTTTATAATTCCAGACGTGCATAGAGAAAGGGTAATGCTTGTATTTAGTTTAGTTGTCAAGGCAGAGAGCTTGCTCATCCTGCAGTGCCAGAGACAAAAAAGTCTTAATTTATATTAAAAATACTTTTATAAATTTTAGCCAACCTTAAAAACCTATATTGAAATGAATGAAAAATACAAATAATATTTTTCTAGCCTATTAATTCAATGACTGGAATCAATAACATTTAACTATTTGTCTAATAGTTAAACTATGAATAGAGAAACCAAGTAGTTAAATTTTATTGATTCCAGTCATTCACCTAGCGCAAGTAATTAAATGGATTAATATTAATCAGGCTGGTAATGACCAGTGCCACAAAATAACGAGGCTAGACTGAAATTAAACAATGAAATTGAACAGCTTATTAAGCTAGTTACCTGCGACATATACTTACATCTTGACTAACCTAAATCAAGATTTCTGTCAAGTTTATTACATATAATGTTAAACAGTAAAACAAAATGTGAAATAATGTAAATATTGTATCTATTTACCCATTTCCACTTTGATTGCATGAACTTATGTAAATTGTGTGGTAGTTTGCATGAATTCTTTTTTTTATTAGTCTGTAATGTTAATATTAGACAAACTGTTTTAATTTCAATCATCTGAACATTTATAATTGCTGTGAATGTGTATTAATGATCTTAAATCTTAAAGACATTTTAATATTCCAGTAAATTATGATTAATAATGTCACATTGTTGATAACCAATGAACGGAATAGATTTATGTTACTACAAATATAGATACTTTTAAAATAGATACCTTTCAAACAATTATGTAGTAAGTTAAACATACATTTTGAGTGACCAGTTTCAAACGCTATAAATGTCGTACTAAAAGGATATAAGATATTTGTGTGACATTTATTATATATATAACAGTAAAAAATGTTTTAATACTTAAATTAATTGTAATTGTGATATTTTGTCTGCAGATGATACTGTCTGCAATGAAAATCAGAAAACCATTACCAATATCAATAGAGAAAACAATGTGAACCATCAAACCACACCTAAATTGCCTGAAAAAGTACAAACAGCACTCAATGGTTCTGCACAAAAAATTACACCTGGTATGTTTTAATTTATCTCATTAAAAAATCTCAATTTTATAATCATTTTACTGTTGGTTCTATATATAGTCCTTCAATATTCTTGGTTAAATCTTTTATTAATACCATAATATCATAAATAATAATTTTACCTCCCTGGCAAAGTAATAAGTTTATATAAGAGATAATAAAATAGCTATGGTGTCTGAATTGCATCTGTATCTTCAAAGATCATTCACCATTGAGCTACAGAGGCACATTAATTGCTGTTACTTAGTTTTTCATATCAGAATGATATGATCTTCAGATTATATCACATCTAGTAATAATAACACATAGAGCATGATGTATTACCACATTTTACACGAAAATAGAAAACGATATTTAATTTAAATATAGAAAATGTTGGTAGCACTCTATACTTAATTTAAAATTAAATATATAAGTCTTGAAGTTTATTATGTATTAATTTCATGTCTATAAAATTCACTTTTGAATCACCTCTAGTGGGTTGGTTAAAATTATATAAGTTGCAAAATAACAGTAATTTTCACATACTAGTAGCTATTAGCTATAGGCAATATATTTTAGAATAATATGTCTAAAGCATTTATTTATTATGGTTAATAAATTATTGACAGGCCAATTATCTGCCAATCTGTATTGGAGCACCGTGGCCGATTAAGCTTGTAATCTTCTTCCTAATACTATAGAGGACTTTTGCCTTTCAGTGGGACACTGTTACAGAGCACAGCACATAATTCTAATGTTCAAAATAAACACAAAATACATGTATATTTTTTAAATATATTTTCATATTATTGTTTTATTTTAAGTTACACCAGGAGAACCCCGTCAGCTAGTATCTAGACCAGCAAGTCCCACACTTGTAAATGACTCGTCGTCGCTAGTCAATGGAGGCGCAGTTCTGGCCGCTGCGCTGCAAAAGAAAATGAACAGAAAACGGAAAGCTAATTCTTCGGAGACTGATGTAAGATATCAAATATACCCTTTCTTTTTTATCCTTTTAAAAAATTTACGCTATTTATTATCTATATTCAGAACATAGAAGCTTCAACAAAACAGCGTTTATGTCAAATTTATATTTAAATTAAAATAAAAAAATCTATCCAGAATTCCTTTTAAACGTTTATCCTGATTGGAGTGCTTTGTGAATGTCACTCATGTGGTCTGTTCTGCAGTGCCCGCAGGCGGAGGCGGCAGGCGGGGAGGCAGGGGAGGGCGAGGTGGGCAGCGGCGCGGCCACTCCGGTAGCTCGCCCACGGCAGTCCGGCAGCCTGGTGGCTCACGGGCACGATGACCTGGTCACGCGGATGAAGAACATCGAGATGATCGAGCTCGGCCGACATCGTATTCGACCCTGGTACTTCGCGCCCTACCCCCAGGTATCGTACCTCAGTGTACCTTAACTTGACTTACTTTGTATAGTCTCCCCTTACCACTTACCTTAATTTGCCTTACTTTGTATAATTTCACCTTACTGCATTACCTTACTTTTAATAGAACTTCAGCATTATAAATATTACTTTTTAATTTACATATGTATCTATTTGCACATGACTACGACAACGACGATTGACGTCTCGACGACCGCTCTGATGTAGTGGTACTGAATACTCTAATACTGATTGTTGCGGAATCGGTCCCTGCTCGGAGATGCTTTTATTTGT
Organism: Hypolimnas misippus; assembly: GCA_037950945.1. NCBI lineage: Eukaryota > Metazoa > Arthropoda > Insecta > Lepidoptera > Nymphalidae > Hypolimnas > Hypolimnas misippus. The sequence goes on from JBBEEQ010000019.1 coordinate 8,253,919, forward strand.
ATAAATATTTATTCTTTTGTCTTTGTGGGTTTTCCGACCATCCCTCGGAGAGTATGTAAAGCTGTCGCGTCCTAGTTGTTATCACAATCACCTGATATTGATTGTTACTCTTAGTAGGGAGATTATTCTAGTCTAAATGGTTCATGGCTTGCCCTCAAGGGTTGCAGAGTTCAGATGACTATCGCTTTGAGTAAAAATCTGTTTCTTACCAATAACTGAAAGAGACTAATAAGCCACCCTGATATAACCGGAAAAAAGCACACTAAACTACTATAAATTTCTGATCCTATATTGTCTTATCTTAATCTGCATTTGTTCATGCTTTGTCGAATTTAGCCGAGTTGTGCTACTGTCATCCTATACCTTTCGCGTGAAAGTCCTCTATTGGCTATGTTATACATTACTGCCATCTATTAATGTTATCTATAACTATATATTAACCAACCTTAGGTAAGATGTGTCTAACCTAACCTAACCTTACCCCCTCATTTCACCTTATCCTACATTGTATTACCTTATCTACTAGAATATAATTATGACGTTCATGTTATTCATTTCGAGTGGCTTTTCAAAATAGATTTTATATATTGTATTTTATCTCATTCGTTTTTTTCCACTTAGAAACACCCCACTATTAGATGTTCTAAACACATAAATATTGTGTTACAATGCCTTATTTATGTTATATAAGGCTAATGAGCAATCACATTAGGGTTTTTATGTTCAAATATTTCAGTTTTCATATAAAAAAAGTACAGAGACAATTGCTAATAGACACAATTTATAATAATGTCCCCATTTTAATAACAACTTGCTACAACTCTATATTATACGTAAATAATTATGTATGTATTAATCAATTTATGATTTTTTTAAGTAACTAAATTAAAGCCGAACTAAATATCAGTCTTGTTTTCAATTATAAAAAGAACATAAAAACTTCACATCAGTTAACTTTTTTTATAAATACAGTATTTACATAATAAACAAGCAGACAGCCGTTTAATGTTGAGTGATCACCTTCCAAAGTAAGGGAAGGGATGAGGAAGAGGTTTAGACTTTCGGTTCGCTCGGAAACTATTTTAAATTAAAATTTATGTCTGATTACTATTTTAACACATTATTTACGAATTTTATTTCAGGAAATGGTGAACCTTCCCTGTATATACATATGTGAATTCTGTCTTAAATACAGAAAAAGTAAAAAGTGTCTAGAACGACATTTGGTAAGCATCTCTTATTACAACTATATCATTTATAAAATATAATAAATTGTCTCATTAGCTACGAACTAAAATCAGAAGGAGCAAAATTAACTTTGCCATTACAAGTATGGAAATCGAATAGGGTCATACAGCATCTGTTAACATTAATATTAACATCTCATAAAATTTTAACCGTCATACTACAAAAGACGCATTAAAACCATGTTGAACACGTGTCTAGCTAAACAGTGTTTAAAAATTAAACATTGCTTTAAATATTATCTAAATTGCTTAACAGCGAATAAACTCATAAAAAAACTTATTGATAAAATGTTATACGTTACATTTGACAGCTGAAATAGGTTTTAGACATCAATTAAACTCACTTAAACGCATGTTTAACTCAAAACTGTGCTTAGACGCGGATTTGTACGCGGATATGACGCATTTAACGTCTGTTTAAATCTTTTGTAGTACGGCAGTAAGAGTTTAAAGTGTCTCAAATATATACAAATTATATTTATTTTTTGTAATCACACTAGTTTAAGCATATTAGTGTAATATACATTTTTAAATTTTGCATTACATTTTTACAGATAAAATGTAAGCTCAAACATCCACCGGGTAATGAGATATATCGAAAAGGCAGTATATCATTCTTCGAGATAGATGGCAGGAAGAATAAATGCTACGCGCAGAACTTATGTTTACTGGCAAAGCTGTTCTTGGACCACAAAACATTGTATTATGATACTGATCCATTTTTATTCTATGTTATGACGGAGTTTGATTCAAGAGGTATTTGTACAATTATAATTTATAAATCGAAAAAGTTTTCTCTTTCATAAATAAATTTATATGGTTTAATTTTAAAAGTTATTCTTATAATTTCTTATATAATTAGTTTTTATAAAGAGTTTTATTTTAAGATCTTCTGTTATATTCACAATATTCCTTTATATATTTTTTTTCTTATTTACAGGTTTTCATATAGTTGGGTATTTTTCAAAGGAAAAGGAGAGTACGGAAGACTACAATGTAGCTTGTATATTAACATTACCTCCATACCAAAGAAAGGGATATGGAACATTACTTATAGAATTTAGTAAGTACTAAGCACTAAACACATATAAGCAAGCATTGAACCTTAATAAAGTTAGTTATTGATCACTTTGCTTGTTAATTATTAAAAATGTACATTTATTACATACTCATGTAACTAATCAGAAGATTTTTTAACTTCAATATACTTTGATATGTCTATGAAAGATATTTAACTAGCTTATACTTAATTCTATGCTGCAATATAGTCCACAACAATGGTATTATCGCTATACATATGTCATGGAGTTTGTCATTTACATTGCGGATCTTTTTTTTTCTTATAGTATGGCGTGCATCCGCGCTAATTGTGGACCTTTCTATAATGATTATATTCTATATTATTGTTTGACGACGTTGCATAGTAACCAGTTACTGACTATGGCAGGCGAGGGTTTCTTTTGGCCAACAAGAAAATTGATTAACTTGTCAAAAGATATTTAACCTTAAATATTATGAAAATAACTTATCTGTAGTGATAACATTGAGTTTATGCGGGCATCATAAATTTTCGTACTATATTATATAATTATGTGTAGCTCACAAAAGTAAAAATTTATAAGAAACCAGCATAATTAATATTTTTTTAAATTTCAGGTTATGAATTATCAAAATTCGAAGGCAAGACTGGTTCTCCGGAGAAACCTTTGTCGGATCTCGGTCTGCTCTCGTATAGAAGTTACTGGGCTCAAACTATTTTAGAAATATTAATAAATATCAAACCCGTTGGCGAGAACGAGAAACCGATTATAACAATTAAGTATGGATTTTTTTACTTCTTAACTTTGTACTGCTTTGTAAACTTTGAAAAATATTTTGAAATAAGTATAGGAATTTCATTAGTAAACTATTTACTACCAAAGTATTCTTAAATCTAAATAAATTATTTACATATATACAGTGGCGTGCACACAGTTTTTAGACAGGGTAGGCAGAATATTTTAAAAACATACCAAAAATATTCACTGCATGTTGTTTAGGTAATTGCAAAATTAATAATATTTACAGCAAAAATGGTCGTTAGTTGTGTGTACGGAACTATATAGAATATTTTAGACTTTTTAATTAAATCTACACGCCTATATTTCAGTAAGAATAATATGAATCATAATGTTTTTATTGAATTTACGATTGACTTTACCTTTAGTTTATATTAATTGCAAATCAATCACTTGGCTTCGATCACAATTATCATCACTGAAAGATAGTTTAAAAAACTCAACACTTTTTATTTTCTGTACACACACGACACCTGAAAAACTTTCACAGATCACAAATTCTATTTTTCACACTGTTTTCAAAGTTAAAATGTTAAATTCTTTAGACCGCAAAATGAATACAAACAATAATAATGGCGACTTCAAAGAACTCGCGTCAAAAGGAAAAAAATATGCAACCAAAATTAATAGTCCTTTACTTATGCGGTAATCAAATGAAATATAAAACTTTTCAAAATAGTCGCATTACCTTTTTCGGCATTTTTTCTAATTCATCGTCTAATAACGTGAAAAAGACAGTGCCTTTTTTTCTCTTTGTGTGTGTAATATTATCGTTGTGTGTCGAATATTTATAAGAGCGCACACATAAATATATTCACATGACTAAGAGTCCGTCATGCTGCAAACATTCACGCAATAAGTGATAATTAGTTTGTGCCTATATCGCTAGTAGCGCGAGTGTGCAGCGCGAGAAATACGAACACAGGAATTATCGATGATACATCGTGCTACCACCGTTAATTGATAGATGGCGTTAGTGGTATAATATTAGACATCAATAGAAAATATAAAAATAAAATACTGTTTTACTTGTGTATGATTTAAATAAATAAAATAATGCAATATAAATTTATCTGAGATACTAAGGGTAGGCAGTGTCTTTTTGTCTTTATGCACTGCACGCCACTGCATATACATATAAATATGTTGTGTAATTAATTGATTGACTCTTTTTAGTGAAATCTGTGAGTTGACAAGTATTAAAAAGGAAGACGTCATTAGCACGTTGCAGAATTTGAACCTCATAAATTATTATAAAGGACAGTATATAGTCTCGGTAAATCAGGTGAGGAATTTAACAATGAGATAATTTGCTCCTCCTAATATGTTTAAAATATCTCTATTTGTAATCGTTTATTAAAAGCTATGCGGTATGCGGTTTGAATTTTCATTTATCATTAAATTGTTAATACCTTAATTGCATATTTGAAGAAAAATGTATATACATGTCATTTAAGATTAAACTTTTGGAATAGATCAAATAAGTTTATTCATAATTTACTTAATAAGTAATAATTATAATCGCAATGATCATTAATTTTACTGCTACAAATTATTTTGTGATTTTTTTTTTCGTTGTAATAGGAAACGATACAACAACACGAAAAGGCTATGGAGAAGAAATTATTACGAATCGATCCCAAATGTTTGCATTGGACGCCAAAGGATTGGTCCAAACGTGCCAAATGGTAAGCCAACATATCCCACTGACCACTTATAACTCCATCTATCATTTAATTTATAATGTCATTTCTAAAAAAATAAAGGCTTTATCGCACATTTTAAAAACGATTTTCAACTCGAATTTTTACAGAATAAAAACGTTTATTGACCTGAAAAGTAAATATTTTTCTTTTGTCACCAGCGTTTGAAGTGTTTCGGAGATGCGAGCTATCTAACTCGGGCTTCGACACGTATGACTCATTTTGTATCTAACGAATATATGGACGCTGTTAACTAATACTGTGTCAAGCCACACGGACTTCATTTTGAGAAAATGGCGTCTAAACATGTCAAACACATTGTTAATAAATCTGTTTGAAGAAATATATATCCATCTTTTCATTTCTGTTTTCATAAAAGGTATAATGAATTAAATGCAAAATGGTATAATAAATTTTTTTACCAAATAATGTTTGAGATTATTGCATATTGTAAAATATAGAGCATACTTGTATATTCGAAACGTTAACAATCTTTTTTTCATACTTATTAAATATATAGATGGCTTGAAATTTTTGTTGAGTTGTGTTAAATACGTGACGCATTATTAGAATAAATATCTACGAATTTGACTTTTTGTGGGTTGACACATTATTGGTTATCATCATCGATATAACAGCTTAACCATTATAATGATTGACATCGCTAATAATGGCTTTAAACGTCATTTTTTTGTAATTTATCATTGATTGACTAACACGTATTTTTTATAATTGCACTAATGACATCGCTATTTTCAACCGACTTCAAAAAAGGAGGAGGTCCTTATTTCGTAGTGTATTTTTTATATTTGTTGCCTCATATCCCTATAATTTCCTAAGTGATTTTGAAAATTCTTCTTCGAAATACTTTCAAATTTTTAAAGTAAGTTTGTTTAAACTTTGGATTATAAATCAAAATAAGTAGTATGTCAACCAAGCAAACGAAATTGCGTATATTTTGAAGTCGGTTTTTTAAATCTTAGTAATTTCGTCAAACAACATTGCTTCTGTATTCTTAATGCGGGTTCTTGCACATGGGTTTTTCATGACATAGATAAAAATATTTTTCTTTATCTGTTGTAATTAATTTTTTTTAGAAATTCTTAGTCTATTTAAATTTTTTGACCGTTAATTATTTATTAACTTGATGATTTTAAATTCCATTTATTTGATTTTAAATTATCGTCGATTTTTTTTTAGTTAAATAATAGTTTAATAATGTTCTTTATAACTTTATCTATAATTGCTCTCCATTATTTTATCTATAATTGTATCCAGTACATGTATATAACTTGTATTCAAATGACAATTATTTAATTCATAATTTTATAAAGTTGTGAATCATCTGACGACAATAAATTATAATTCAAAAATTATAAAATGAATCATTGCTATAGGTGATATAATAAATAACTGCGGGATATTATTTACTCATAATTCATTTAAATGTTAATCCGCCACTATTTTTACTTATTCATTCACTTATTTTTGTGCTGCTTTCCTCTTGACGTTGACCTAACGCTAACAACATCTAAGAATATATCAGTTCACTTCAATACAATATGTGTGAAATGTAAACAAAATCTATAAATATTACATACTCGTGAAATTTTAAAAATCAGCTGAAATTGTTCTTGTTTACAAGCTAATACGCTCACCGAACAGACTCAACGAGCCGCCATTTCTAGTTCCATTATTTATTTGTACGTACTATAACTTTCGTAATGGCAATCGTCACAAAAAAAAATTGGATAAAATGACTAATTCGTACGTATAATATATACAAAACTAAAAACAAATATTTAATAATTTTAAAACCAATTAATTGTTAAAATGATATTAATATTCGTTTATATAGAATCAAGTGTAACGTTAATAAAGTTGAATGCAATGATTCATGTGTCTCATGACTGTCTTCATAATTATGCTTTTGTTTACACTTTGTACACATTGTGTTGAAATGTAATATAAAAGTGGTATAATTATTATTTGCAACCAATTAATAATTGTAAATTTTCAGGTAGAAAAATGTGGAAGAAAGTTTTATCAGGAACATTGCTCAGAAGACATAATGTGATTCCACCATTTTATAATGTTAAAATAAATGTTGAAAATAATATTTTGTAACAATTCAAATTACTGAAAAGAGCATATTTATTGTTTTGACATTGAAAGGAAATGTAAATGTTGTAGATACAATTTCTGTAACTATCCGTGTATATTGTGATATTAAATAAATATCTTTATTGCATACGTTTGAATTTTTTTTTATTTTTAATTATAAAAAAGGTCAATACTAAGTCGGACTTGCTCACGAAGTGTTCTGTACCGCCATACAGGATACAACACTATTTTTTTTAACTATTATAATAGAAAAAAGAATGGCATAATATTAACCGTCTTAAGTTAGTTTTTTCTGTGTTAAGTTTTTATTATCTGGTGTTATATCGACAATACAACTTCTATATAGGTTCATGAGATACAGCCCACTCTTAGACAAACGGACAAACAGCGGAGACTTGGTAATATTAGGTCCCCTTGTTACCCTTGGTACCCTTGGCTTACGGAAACCAAAAAAACTAAGAGGTACGAAAAATAAATAAAAGAAAACAAAATATTACAATATATGATTTATTTTTCAGTAGATAAGCACAGTAATTTTGCTTCGATTGACAAAATATTTATATTCAAGAAGCAGGTACAAGTGATGTTTAACATTTAAATATTTTAATAAGTATCAGATAAAATTTCACAATAACAACTTCATAATCTTTACACTTCTTGAAATCATTTATAAAGAGTTATTAAAAGGCATTACATAGACATAAGGCGTATACTCAATTAAAATATCGCAATTTTAAAATTACAGAAGTTGAATAAAATGTCAATTGATTTAAAAATACGTCGTGAATATTATCAAGTAAATATAAATATTAAAATCATTAACATTGCCAAGTGATTGCTTGGTTTAACCTTTTAAAAATATATGTACATTTATAAATGTATTTTTAAACAATTTTTCTGAAAATATACAAAATTAAACGAAAAATTTCAACTTCGATTTTATTTCTACCGACACGAATATTATTTAATATTTATATTTAATACCAAAATATCAAAATACTTAATATCATTAATTTGTAAGTATATCTTAAATATATACAATTTCATTTTCAAATTTATCATTTATTTAATAGGATTAACACGGAAATAGGCACTTCTGGATGGGAAAAATCTACTTTTTTTTTTGTTTTGATGTATAATCGTAAATATATGTATATTATGTGAGTTTAAGGCCGTATATAGTTAGACACTTAAATATGGTATAATTAAATATTTAGAATTATATATAACGGAAAATTAGAGGTAACAAAATCATGTCATATAATAAGACGGTAAAAATTATAAGAATTTATATGTAAAAGGTTTTTCACATAAAACAATGCTAAGTGATCATATCTTATCGTGAACTCGGAAGTACTACAGAATAAAAACTACATTTCGAATCAATTATACCCTACAAAGTTAATCTTAAGCATAAGATTACTACGAGAATATAAATATTCTTAAAAAGTAGCCACATTTTAAATATCCAAACATTTATAAACATACAATAACAGAAAGAACATAATTTTGTTTGTAAACAGCGAATGAATCGTGTGCCTATAAAATATCTTTTTAAGGATCGTACACATCAATATGGTTTTTGCGTCTTTTAAATTTTAAACTGACTACACTATGCAATTGCAGTGTATTATCTTAATTTCACACAATTGTAACGCTTTACTTTATAATGTATCATAGATTCGCAGATGTGGACGATTCTTATTCCAAATACATCACGTTCCATTCACCCTTTGAAAATCTAAAACAAAATAATGTCTTTATTTTTTAAATTCCGTATTTAAATTTTTGAACGAATGATATTTTTATTTATCACAATAACAATAAAAAATAAATGCTTGCGCGACTGGCTGCTGTAATGCCGTTAAACGTTGGCAGCCGAGAGACTAGTTTCACTGGTTAGAAGGCACTGCTTTTGGATAAGTCTGATTTCCTTATAATTTGTGCTGACTCGTTCTTTGAACTTTATTTTTATCTCTATTCGTGTCAAACGTAAATTAAAATTCTCCTCTTTGAACCTGATAAGGGTTTGAATTAATTTTCTTCTAATATTGCACAAAAAATTTGACCTCTTTAAAAAAACATTATGTTAGCAGCCCAAACAACTCTTTATCGAGTTTTAAAAACATATAACAAAAACGATTTCATAAGAACATTTTTAACAGGCACTTTCACAGATGTTTACCGTTCAAATAACACTAAGTGTTTATAGCAATATATTATTATATAATAATTATTAGTAATATAAGCTGAATACGCAATAATTCTAAACTTAAGTAATTTATCGATAACAAGTTATATTATCACGACTTATTCTGAGTTAAAGCGTCTTAAATCTAAATCTTACGCAAACAACGTATAATGGAATATCAGTATCCCGATATAATCTGTGAATATATTTCTATGTAAAATAAAATATACGGAACTTTAACAGGAGGTATCTTTAGTTTCATTGTACTGAAAGATACGATATATTATTATGTGATGCTTGTATTTTTAATTTGGCGTCATTATTGGCGACTAGACACAGGTAGCTATTGCAGGGATATTTACAACCGATCTCCAACAATTGCACCGCCATTAAATTAATCAGATCTAAGAATAAGATAAATATTTTGTACAGATCAAAGCAAAATTATAGAACTTACAGAATAACGAATGCGGTAATGATAGAGTTAATCTAAATTAAAATCAAAATATACCTACCTACCGACTGTCATACAGTCCTATTGAATGTTACTCGGTAATGGTGATTTTTATTATTTCACAACACTTTAAAATATTACAAAAATAAATTAAACATATGATGTGACATCGCGAAGACCGCATTGCGGCAATTATCAGATTTTTCCAGTTGTTTATAGCGTATAACTGTGAGGTTACAGGCTCCACACTATTCTACGTTGTTGTTCTACACAGTAGACATACGATTTCGTTTCGAAATAATACCTTTCCGACGACTGGCGAGACATATCAAGAAAGATGTGCTATTAATACATCAAAAACATAACTACATTTAATAACGAATCAAATATTAAACGAATGCGAAGTAAATTGGGATGAAACGTTCTTTTATTACAAGGTCTAAACTAACGTATACTTGTAAAAGTTATTTTGGACCCCATATTTTTATCGTTCGCCACTAAACGAGACAACCATCGTTGAGACTGTTGCTTAGTTTTGTTTGGGAATCTTGAATATTGCTCGGGTAACTATGGCATTGTTGGGGAGCGGTCACATATGTTAATTCCGACTCGTAATATTCCGCCTCTGGTTCGATCTGGCCTAAGATTGTGGTAGCTTTTGGCAAGTAGCCATCCGTGGTGATGTAACTCGCGTCAGAGGTTGGGGGAAGACTGAGAACACTGTCCGGCCTGTTGTACTCGACGTCTATTGTCTGTGGAGTCAAGTACGTCGGTTCCAGAGATGCTATGGTGTCTATGGAGTCTCCGTTGATGGAGGTGGCACATGTATAGCTCGAAGCGAGAATGTTCGCTGATTCTGGTCGTATGTACGGCGAATGGGTGTCGAAGGAGACGGGGAATGTTGTTGGTGATTCGAATGATCGGATCATGTTGTAGGGTGTTGTAGGCGACGTCCTCGCGTTGGAATTGTTCTTGACACAGGAAGCCGCGTGCAGCGATAACATGTCTATCAGCTGCCGTTTCTGAACTTCAAGGTCCTGGAAGGAACAAAAGTATTTTAGTGAACGGGTCAGGTTAATTTTAACGTAGAGGTCAATGCAGCTCAATGTAGCGCTAAGAGTCGTTGGCCATTTTGATGTTTGTCGAGATCTCGGTGTTAGAGTATGTGCTTTGTGTGTTTCTGAACTGCCGATTTAGAATCATAAGATCCTAATGTGGACTTTTGAGTGTGAAGCATTTATGTATTTATGTATATTAAAATGTGATATAAATTGGATAATCCTCTTATTTATGTACTTAATTAACAAATGACAACCAAATCTTATCTAATTTTGGTCTTTATAACATTTAAATAAATACCAATGAGCATTAGTTTATTATAACATTCGTATTACATTGTTCGATAAATTACCTTCAGTTGTGCCTTGAGGTCAATATTCTGGGTTTCAAGAACTTCACTTTCATTCACCAAATTGACAGTTCTCTCCCTTTTCTTCATCCTACACTTCGTAGCTGCTATTTTGTTTCTTTCTCTTCTGCGCCGTCTACGTTCTTCGTCTTCGGGCGTTAACTATAAGCAAATTTTTAATTAATGTTATATATATTTTTATTAAGTAACGTATTCGTTTAACTTAATATTTATTGTGATTAATGTAATATATGACATCGAAATAGATAAGAAATGTTTTGAGATATTATATTTAATAAATATCTGTAATTCAATCAACGGACTTAATCAATCTACTACATAAATAAATATAAATATAATGATGTCGATTAAACTGATATACATTATCAGTGCTTAACTTAAAAATGTAATTCATATTAGTTGATATGTTCTATCTTTTTGTTCTTAATGTAATAAACTAAACAATCCATTGACAAATTTGGCCGTTAAATTAAATCATTCATAGAACAATGCTCCGAATGCATCGACTCGCTTTCAAACTCATTTCCAATGACAATAATTTCTCATCGTCCCGTCATCAACTTTCAATCAGGAAGTTAAGTCACGAACATAGTCACATTTGCAATGCCAGCCTTCTTTGTAAGCTCATAAAACTTCAATAAAGCCGTTGAATTATAATGCTCTTCAGTTGCTATAAAGCCAGTTTAGTTTTGATTCGCGATCTTCATGAACTATGAGTTCCTGGTATTTACCCTCGTTGGCTGATATTAGAATGCATGTGTGTATGTATTGCATAATAGAGTTTGCGCCCGTATAAATTTACGACTTCATTAAAAAATAATTTACATTTAAATAAGTAGATTTTTCTTCTTTAAAATGTGATCGATATCCATCGGCGGTCTGATTTCAACAAATCCTTGTTAAAATAATATAATATACCGCATTAATAACGAATGATTTCACATCTTCTGTTCAATAGTTCAATTCTCTAGCGTAGTTAAATTCTTTAAAGATATTGATTAAATTTATATAGAACGACCCTCGAACTAAATATTATAATAATGTACATAATTATTATACCTAATAATAAAATTGCACAGAAAAGCTAACTGATATTTTTTTCTAATAATAGTTTGGGCTAATTACCTATTCATCTTGTATTATATTCTTAAAATATAATTTTTACTCAACTTACTTCGTTTTTAGGTGCTTGCGTGTGACTGCTATCGTAATCATCATCGCTTTCTTCTTTCTTGAGCCGTTTAACTCCTCCATCTGTGTCGCTGCCTGACATTTTTCTCTTCGACTCTATGGATAACTTTAAACCAGCCTTTATTAATTCCGAACACGTCTGAAAAGAAAATTTAAATTAATAACTTAAATATAGAAAGGTAATTGAAATTAACAAAGTTGATTTTAGAATACGTTAGGTACTTTAACATTTGCTGGCGGGGAATTTTTCTTTTGTTATGATGGTATAGTTTGACGGATATTAAGTATGAAAATCCACAATTTCCTACTGTTGTGAAGTAAAAATTTCCTTATTATATATTTCTTAATGAAAAAGGGGGCAATCGAAAAGACAATTCCAGATGAAAATAAGTCTTTTAAGTAACTACTGACACCTGTAACATTAGGGAAGTTGCAGGTGCGTTGCCGGTGTTTAATTAATTAATAATGATCGTTATAAAACTTTTTTTTAATCAAATTTTATAAAAAAATATTTAATGACAACATAATTACGGTTATCTTTTCATGTTTATTTATTTAACATAGTCCTAATGAAATAGCGAATCACGATTTCAAAAATTTGATTAAGAAATTCGATTTAAAGTCGTGCTGAATGTTTTAAACATATTAAAAGTCACTTAAATGAAACGTCGTGAGTTTATTTATTTTTAATAATAAATTTACCTCGATCAAATGATGGTACCAAGGTTATATCGTAATAACAACATGTATGTTCACGTGTAGTCTTTATAATATACCTATCTTGATAATGTGGACAAATGCAATCGTATTTTTTATTATTGTAATAGTTAGAAGCGTTCATTTTTCTCACATTAAAAACGTCCGCCCATTGTTTAAGTTCTAAGCAAAAAGAAACATTGAGTATTCCATTGATTACATTTAAAGAAACATTTGCACGATTGATAGTAAAAAAGTGAATGATTTAGTGTGAAAATAATTATGTTATGACGGTTCTTGAGACCGACTTGTCGATATCCTTGGAGAATTTTAATAAATAAATAATTTCTTTAAATTATTCGTATCTTTATTATATTGTTGCTTATGGTACTGTTTGCTATAATATATAACATTTATAATGAGTTACGATTTAAGCTACGTTGATACCGGGGGCGGAGTCGTAACAAAAGTTACTCGTACAAGCCTCGATGTTGTTGGCATAGACAAGGCGGACGTGTGAAATGACGAGACCTTTACCAGTCGACGTCTACTACACATGCATTTTTGTTATTGTGATTGTTTAAGTTAATTAATAATTTATTAGTGAAATTGAATAAGATTTTGGTATAAGCGGCAAGTAAAAGTTTACTTTAATACATAAAAATGTTTAAATAATTTAAAAAAAGAAAATCATTAATATTATTGTATTTTTTTACCTTTTGTATGCTGGGCGGAGTGCCTGAAGCTGGTGAAGTGGCAGAGGAGCTGTTGGACATTGAAGAATTGGAGTCATGGCAGATCCCATTCTGTAATAAATAAATAAACTATTTAATGGATTAATAAGTAATATAAATTAAATATCTAATTACAAATATAAAATAAATTTATGCATATTTTGATACCGGATAACCACCTTAGTTTTTTTTTAATCATCTACATATTCTAGAAGTTGCAAGGACGAATCTATTGATACCTCAATTGTAGAATCTCATCCATACGCTTCTATGACCGGATGGTAATAAATGATATGCGTAAAAACTTTATCCTTCTTCTGCAGGCAGGTAATAAGAATAAGTCGATATAAGACTTTATCAAATTGTAATTTTAAACTATCAATGGTTTAAGATAGGTGTTATATAAAATATGATGATAATAAAAGAATTGCATTTTATCAAATGTTTTACGCCACGGCAATCATTTTTAAAGCATTTAACTTTATTAAGATTTATGAGGACTACCAGCCAAAAATAGTTAAGTATTAAGAGAAGTCAAAATGGATGAATAAGAACTAAGCATTTGAGAGTTAAGAGTACTGTTTAATCTTAAGTAATTTAGTAATTTCCGTAAATTAGGTGCGTTAACGGATGTTTACGAACTGAAGTTCTGTGGTCCGTGTTTTAATAGTTTTGCGTTTTCATTTTTTGTGTGAACATTTGTGAAGTGCTTCTACCAAAAAGCATAAAAAATACTAAGTTATTGTCGACGAGCACATACAAGTAAGAATTAGTGCACTTAACTCACGCTAATATTATTTTAGCTGCAACTTCCTATTGTTTAATTATAAGTTAATCAAATTTATGGTAATTTTGTTCACCGTGTTATACATAATGTGTTGTTAGGGCGTTTAATGTTTCCATGTCACTACCCGCTTGTTAAATGGGCTTTGTATGTTCTTGACAGACGACATGTTTATTAAAGTGGATTTTTATGTGGTTTGACCGAGTTTTTTATAATGTTAAGATTTTTTACAACCTACTTTTATTGAATAATAACAGACATAGTGATTGTTATGCAATTATTTTGACAAAGAAAAATTCGACCCCGTTTTTTGTACTAAAATAAAATTTAAACATTTTGTTTGTACATCTCAAATAAAATTAAATACATTATCAATGTTAACATAATTTATTACCAGTTTAACCATATAAAATAAAATATTACTTCAGACAAGTCCATTTCTGATCACGCATATGCTGGGGTCACGTAACTTAACGATATATTCTAAATGTAAAAAAATATATATAATTGTATAATTGAATACTTTATTTTATTAATATTCTACACTGTAGGTGTAATTAATATCAACACAATAACATAAAAATAATAAGTAAGTGTATATCAAATTTTTAACTTTTCGTACAAATGACAACTTAAAACCTTTTTTCATCTTATATCTTGTAAACTTTTATCGAGGAACTTATAAATTGTCGCATAGTAGCAGGAATAATTTAAACCATCCACCATTAAATAACAAACACACACATTATACAAACAAAATACACACACATTAACTTCCCCTAAATTATGTAACAGAGCGGATATGTTTATGAGAGAGAATATGTAACAATTACAATAAGATGGGTCACTACAGATTAACCCTTTGTTCGTGATCATTTCACGCTCTACATTCCGGACTACGTAATATGGAATGCTAATGACACTCATTTATAAAGTGAAACGTTATATCTAATGATGTATCAGCACAATTACTTTGAATAAACAAAATACGAGACAAATAAGATGCCGGTGGCGTCCCTCAGTCTAGTTGTTCCACGGAGTCATGTACATGACCTCAAATTGCATGGCGCTTAGAATTATCCAATGTTTATAATGACGACTAATGGTCACGTGGCGTTACGTGGCATCTAATGCTTGGCAAGCATTCAATTGCTTACTTTGCATTCGAACGAGCATTTCGCGTGCAACAGACCTAAATACTGTAAGGATCTCTTTTGCATTTTGATCGATTTGTAATTTGAAAGTGCAAGGTTAAAAAATTGCTTTATAATTACTCTCAGAATTCGTTTATGTCTTTAATAAACAGAAAATTTACCAAGTCGTTCCAATCGAGCACTTTATCTTAAGTGCAAATGCTACTCTAATGTTTGACAACGTAGTGTAGGTGAAGAAAGCGATATTTCAAGGTCGCTAAAAGTAATTCATTATGTCAATGATTTGCTTGAGATGTCATTATTACATTATATTACATGTTATGCAATTTACGAGATGATATATATTTCATTTAAAACAGATATTTTATGTAAGTAATTATAACTAGTATAAAATATTAAATAAAATAAAAATTACCTTGAAACTAGAATTTTTGTCGTAATTGTACTGATCTAGAGGATTCGTCATGGTGATGACATCGTTAACAATCTCAGGTGTCCGCAGCGTGGTGGTGCCGGCGCCCTCTGCAGTGAGAAGATTCATCATGGCGGCGCTCAGGTTGACGTTCACGCTCAGGTACGCCCCCGACTCCCCGTCCGTGCCCACCGCAGCCGTCGGCGACGGGGAAGTGTCCTCACATTTAATCGTCGGCACAGCTGAGCTTATGCTCGACGAATTCATTATATCCTTGTAAGGAGCCAGTTTCGCTTCTTTTTGGTTACGTTTCACACTAAAACTATCGGTCAACGAATTAACACTAAGTCTATATCACGATTACGCACTATCACTATGTCCTAACGCTAAATATCACTGATTGTGGTTAACTGGTTCCCGATGGCACTTTAGTCTTCCGATTAGAAGTCTTCACGGGGAGGTAACGTTGGTAACGATGTTACGCGATCTGTAAATAAAGAAAAGTTCTTGTAAGTACGAAGTTTTGCTTAACCATAAATTGGGCGATTGTTTATCCTCAAATAAAACAGTATGTTAATGCGCACTAAAAGTCTTGCAAAGGGCAAGCTTGAGTTTCGCAATTTGCCGGGGCCCCGGTTTCGTAAGAGCTCGCAGCGAGTTTTTAATTAGAGCTATCCGAGAATCGCGACCTCGTATCCAGGATGCGACTTCAATAAAACGCTTTTTTACAGGCACCAATTGAACGCGCGCTATAAAATTAAAACTAGCGCTTTTTACGAGGCATTTTAACGCTCTTCCGTGTAGCGTGTCGTCTTGCCCATTGTTCGAACGGGCGCGGTATCGTGCGGATTACCGCGACAAGGACATGCATGGATTAAGCCATTAGCAGACGCCACGATATCGATGTTAGCATAGACAACATTGTGTGGAAATTTGGGGTGCTCGATGTACAACTAGGACGCGCCGTGACCGAAAACACGATCTGCGATTGTGATTAAAACAGGAGCTAAATGCGCTTGTTCCCTATATAGCTACGCGACTCGAAAGCTGTAGGGCACCTTGACCCAGCGTTTATAGCGACGTATGTAGATATCTATAGTCATATCTGTCACGTAAATACAATAAAACCCTGAGTCTCGGTAACCTAGTTGCGTACGATTTTGCTTATTCCTCTCGTGGTATGTAAGTAAAATTCCACACCGACAGAAATATGGTTGGACGACGCTTAATAGATTGTCGTCTTCAAGGTTCAAACCGCTTATAGATATTTTCGACTGCCACTCCCCGTATCTGTTTTATCTCAAACTGATTTATGGTTGTATAATAAACCTATTGTGTAAAAGAATCGTATAATATTGTACTTATATCATGGTGAATATTGTATAACTTTATGATATTTTATAAAAAAAGAAATAATATTAATCAAGAAGTATCTTCGCAGTTTTTATGTTTCCGGAAAAAAATTTGTATATCCAGATAAAATTTGACCCTGAACACTATACTTTTAACAAAACGAGAAAATTTTACGCAATGTTGAATTTCCCATTGATAGCTGGCAAGTCGCCGCTTAGTGTGTTAAGAAAACATCTGCTCAAATATCATGTGTTGGCGTACATTATATGACATTCAAAATACTTAAATAAATAGAGAAAGCTACATGCGATAATAATCGCAGTTCCTTAAATGATATTTAACCATACGAAAGATTTTTAATCCTACATTATAAACAGTTGTTCGAGACGCGTGGGCCGATACTACCATATAATATGCTAATACCAGGCAGTAGGACGTCCGTACCCCAAAAAAGGGAAATGAAAAATAAATGTATCCGGCCGATATCGCGTGGGCTTATATTAAGTCTTGACAAATATATTTATTCTTATTGTCCTTTTTTACTTCGCAGCGAAATAATACTTTTTTCACCCAAATTTATTTGCTCGTTTGAAAGAAGGGTAAGATAAAATAACTGCGCAGAATTGCTTTTTTCTTATAGCGGTACAATGCGTTTTTCATTTACACACGTAGAGACGTAATGGGAAAGAAGAGGATGGATAATTTCAGTACATCGTAAGCCGAAGCTTTGAAGAAAGGGGTCGCTTAGTTTACTTCTAAAACGTGATAACGAACATTGAAGCTGAAGTTGGGCCGGCTCTTTGTCCTCGTGCTACGAGAAATAGGTAACCTACTTTATGCCGCACCCGCTCACCAGCTACGAACGATTTAATATATGTCAACTTAATTGCATTAATTTTATTACTGTTTAAGCAACTAGTTCATAACGAATGCGGTTTTTAATACGAATTACTCTTTTTAATTTAAAAGAGTAGTCTTAGGAATGCTTTGAATTATTAATTTTTTTACTAAAGTTCCGGTTTACATTTCGTTTAACATAATTTTATAAGGAATTAAAAAAAAATTATTTGTCGCATTATGTAAGAATTACAATTATCGGTTTCTGTCTTTTATAAATATTTACATAACTTGTTTATCATCGCTTTACACCTAAAAGTATTGTCATTGACATATTTATTGGTATTCACAGCTTACATATGGTTACGTAGATAACTGATACCAGGTTACTGAGTTTTTTTTATATATCAGTAACGAGAGTTAAACTTACAAGTGCAATTACACATAGTAAGTAAATTTTGCTGTAAAATATGTTACATGTAAATAAAAAATATCCTTATATGTATTTTACATACTTATAGTACAAAATTAAAATACTCTAAAAGGCTTTTGAAGCATAAAATAATAAGTGGTCGTAAAGTAATGAATGAACGTAGCTTAATAGGAGTATGAAGGCCAACTTTATACATGAATGCGCGTGTGCATATTTTACAATATATTTTTAAGTATATATATATATATATATATATATATATATATATATATATAAATCATGGTTAGTTAGTTCTTTACCCTTTAACTTAAAGCATTAAATTTGGAAAATACCTCTTTTAATAATGTTTTTTCTAGTTTCATTAATATTAATTATTAAAATACCTAGGTAACACTATATACGTATAGTACATTAATATATGTTTCAAAATAAAGGGCAAACAATGATTTTATCCTGTAATGGGATATTCTTGAGGCTACTTTTCTATTATACGAAAGTATAATAATAATAAATATATTTTTATATATGACACATGCAGGGTAATTTCGGTGAGATACCGGTATCACAAGGCGATATTTTGACAATTTAATTCTGATTTTTATATTAAAACGACATAAATTAAATATCAAAATATATACCCTGTTTATATTTAAAATCTTCGCGATTTATACTATACATATTTTAGACGTTTCGACGAAGTTGCATCCGTCGTGGTCAGCTTGTGACCAACTTCATCGAAAAGTCGGGCAATAAAAAGATATTACTACCATTAATTATCGCGATAAGATCCGTTCTATAAAATATGAAAAATATATGTATTACGACTCTCCAGTACATCTTGTTAAACGAGACTTGTAATATATTTTAAATCATAAAACTTTGATTACACATTGTAAATATACATTGTAAGTATCCTTAGATGATTAGTAATTTACAACTAGTATTTCATTACTTCATACATAAAATACTCTTAAATAAATGCATTTTTTTAACGGTATATTAAAATAAAGAATACGTTATAATGTAGTCCATAGTTCGCCTTACGTGAGACTCTTCGTGTTATTTGTCTCTGAAAATGTAGCACATTGCACTAGAGGCACATTTACACATTTACGGCCTATATGCTATATTTGGCTGCTAGTAGGTAATTCAAATTTTGCCGCCCCTACCGACCCCTACAATTGAATACCCTAGTTCACAATCATATTTCGATAATATATATCACACATTCCCGCATCGCAAAGAAACACGACTACGCAAATTGTAAAAAAAGATACACAAGTGTTGAAACACATGCTTAATATTTTATGTGAACCTTATAAAATTTAGTTATTTAGATATGAATCTTTTTAGAGACAGAATTTTTTAAGGACATAAAAAGGCAAAAAGCCAAAGCCCCTCTTATAATCTGCGGCATAGACTCCAGCCTACTTCAGCCTGCTGGTAAATTCGCCACTGACTAAAATTAGACTTGGTTTTTTTAACAGGATATCCAAAAATAAATTGTAATTAAATAAACACGAAATGATTTTATTTTTAAAAATAATATCAATAATCCAGACGGTTCTTCTATCTACGAAAATGCTTGAAAATGCCTATTAGAATAAAGTTTATTTTAAATACGTTTCACAGGGACGTCCAAATGACCTAAAACTTTTCACACGAATTAATAATAACAATTCTAATCCTTTGATAATTCGACTTCATACTTATGTACTTTAAATGGTACATGAGCATTGTATTCATTACACAAGTGACTAACCACGTAAGATTGATTGCTTATTTGAGACCTAACCTTAACCATAACGAGATCATATCATTTATTAATCTGTCAAACCGCACACGACATGATAGAGAAGAATGTCGCTGGTTTTGTGGCCGTAGAGAGAACACACTTGTAAATGACATATCGTATATACAATGTACCTGAACAATAGACAAAGACTATATACGCTACACAAGCCTCTCACATAATAATTATATAGTAATGTATATAATGGGAATACTTCAGGTTACTTATTTGTTTTAGGCTATAGGGAACATTACATATGAACGATTTTTATGAAGTACTTTTTAATCTTTACTTTTTCATAAATATCGGATACAAATTGGGCATAATGGTAGAAGTTGTTTGCCTGTAGTATTTAAAGATGAATATTAAATTGAACAATCTATTATATTAAAAAATTTATAGTTAAATATTTTATTTTATATAAAATAATTTTATAGTCTCGAAACGTACAAACCTTGTTTATGTACTTTTTGTTTCATTACTTTATTTACTAAAAACTTTATAAAAATAGGAATTAATTGTAATATGGGTAGCCTTTAACGTTCGATTAAAACGAATTGTAATTGATTATTACAGATTGAAGTATCTATTTCACGATTTGATATAGAATAATTGCTAATTCCTGACTTGGCATTCGACTACACTAATATCTGACTATAAAGCCTGCACGATGAAAATCTTGGCAATACTTTACGATAAGATTTTAATGAAGATATTGTAATGTAATAAATATCTAAAATTAAGCGTATAATTTTTACGTATATGTAATATTTGTTCGAGCAAAATTACTTTATATAATAGCTTTTTACTTTACGCCACTTCCTTTTTGTAGAGAACTATTAACCTATATTAAAATAAATCAATGAAGTCTGTTTAAAATAATACACGTACCATCTTCAATTAAAATCCGTCCACTTAAAGTGAACACAAATTTGTTTAAATTAATTATAAATGTACCAACACGGTCGAAACATACCAATTATTATTCCAACATGTGCAAAAATTATGGCTCGAGGCACGAGTCGAAGTGGTTTATTTCACATCGAATTAAAAAAAAACCTTTCATCGAATAGCCAAATAAATAAAACTCATTCGTATGCCAGGTGGGCGAGGCAGTCTCACATTCGTAGGTATAATAAAATAGTAACTTTTACATTGATTTTTTTACATAAATTTTGACGGTTCGTTGGCGCAGTAGTCACTGCAATTGGCTAATTGTGGCAAATTAGATGATTTTGTTGTATATAAATAAACGAATACTATTACATAAGAATACAAAGATTTTGGCATAAACATATACTATTGTACAAGAATATGTATAATAATTACCCGATATAATTAAAACATTGTAATATAAAGTGCATACAGTTGAAACTGCGGTACAAAAATAGATGATATAAAATACATAGACATATATAAATTACATTCAGTAAAGAAGAAAAAAACGAAGCATTTTAGCTTAAAATTCATTTATGATTTCTTGAACACAAGCGCGTAATATCAACAGAATTTGTTCCTATAAATATTCGTATTTACTTAATGTTATAATTGAATATTCTTAAAGTCGAATGTTTAGTTGTCTAAGCCTATTTATTATCATAAGTCATTAAGGTCAATGACATCCATATAACTGGATCTACCTTCCGTTTTAAGACTTATACGATTTGGAATAAATACATAAATAATTGATTAATGTTTGATTTCTGCCATAAAAACCAAAACCCAACGAAACAGTAATAATTAAACGCAAACGAAGTAAAAACTAATAAACATAGTTACATAGTTGTTACATTACAAAAATTAAACATCTTTAACATTTGAATGCAAAAACCCAGTTTTAAAATTTGAAGAAGCATTGTTTATAACATTCCTATTCATAATTGTTTTCTCGTGTTAAAGTTAAACCGAATGATATATTTAACTTGTTTCTGAACGTAGCAACAGAATTGTGTCCTTGACACTCGGCAGCGGGCAAAAACTATCGGCCGCAATTTCGGCGTCGGTGGGTGTGTTCGGAGTAAGCCGAAACACACACTACGACACACCATAGAATAAATTACGTAGAGAATACAGATATACAATTTTTAAAACTCTTCCAGACATATTATTTAAACATCAATGAAATATACATTTAATCTGTTGCTTCAGAAATTACAAACAGAATTCTACTTTTTTTTATTTGCCTTTTTAAAGCAATAATTAAATTTTTGAGTTAAAAGCCTATTTGTCAAAAACACGGTTATCTATATTTATAAAAGTAATAATTAATATTAAACAATATAAAAATATACATAAAATAAGGAATAAGTTACAATTCTACATTTTATTGAATTTATTTACTTATATAGTAAATAATTTAGATATTAATAATCTTAATAAAACTATCATACATTATAAAACAAAACGTTTAATGCGTTTAATTTTAAATTATGTATAAAATATACTTATACATAGTTATAAATAGCATTTTATGTATAACATCTGCTGTTTAGCTTTCATGCTTTAATGCCAAATTAAATAAAAAAACTACACGCGTTAGGGAAAGTAGGAGCAATTTATTTTAATGTATCATAAAAAAAAACAATTACTGATCTACTTCATATTTTATTGCCTCACCTTGTCCCATTTTAGACATATTAGGGTGTAATGTATACAGTATAATTTATTACGTTCTCTAAAATATTTTTTTCGGTACTTTTATTTGATGGCTTTCTATGTAGGCAATATAATTAGATATTAATGTGATATTTTTTTATGGCAGTTCTGATTTTTTAATCTAATCGTCTGCCGTATAATTCAGCGCCGGTTTTTATGTATTCGCTTATACATCGCGTAAAAGGAACAAAGGAAGTTTGGCAACGCATTGTTCACTCGTTTTTCGCGTCTGTCAAATTGTAGACGAAAAAAATTTGCATTGAATATTGACACCCACATCGTGAACCGTGTTATAAATATTACGTTGGCACCGATTACTCTATCTTCGTCGGATACAGCTGTTATAATTACATTATTAACGTTATGACTACATAAATATAAGTTTTTTTAAATATCTAAGTATTATATAACTTTTCAAAAGTTATCGCAATATAGAGCCGAAAACGATAGCTTCGAATGTAAACATATTTAAATAAAAATATATTGTATCCGTTTCGGTTAAAGCATATGCGGTCGACAGGACTTATATCCTATATCCAAAATATAAATATGATACTTTATATTTAAGATATTGAAAGGTTTCCAAAACCACGCAAATTAAGCCGCAAATAAAGCTTCTTTTTAAAACTGATCGCAGTAAATATTAATATAAAGCCGAAAACGATAGTTTCGAATGCCAACATATTTTAAAAATTATATTGTATCCGTTTCGATTAAAGCATATGCGGTCGACGGGACTTATATCCTATATCCACAATATAAATATGATACCTTTTATTTAAGATATTCAAAGGTTTCCAAAAGCACGCAAATGAAGCTGCGAATACAGCTCATTGCAGCCATTTAATTATTTGCTCACATTATAACAAAACGAGTGAGTGTACTTAATTTTACTCGTTGTTATTATCATTACTTAAATACATTATTATAATTTATATAAAGTTTACTTAAAAAAAGTAAATAAATCGATTTTTTTTACAAAGAGCGTCTTGCGAGTATCACTAAAAGGCGATTTTATTTTTTATTACTCAATTCCTTTGTTGAAATTAAATGTAATCGTTACAATTATACATTTAATTTCGTTGTTTCAAAAACTTTAACTGAGTTATTTTTTAACGGAAACAACCATTTTAAAAATTATCGTGTTTCAATATATAAACATTAATTAATTATATAATAAATAGAGTTTTTCTTTATTTCCGATTGATGACAAAATAATAAACAATTTATTATTCTTTAATTGTTTTTTAATTATTTTCATTTGTATTTACATAAAACTATAGACAATTCTACCACAATTATTTATAATATACAACCTTCATTAAATGCATGCTATTATCTATAATGCCTAGTCTTAGCGCAGTCACGATTGACGGATCACATCATTCGTATATATTTATTTCACGAATTATTTTGAAAGGCGTACAATTATCATAATCGTTAGGTTCCACTTCAATAACTTTTTATTAAGTTATTTGCGAGGCTTCGCTCGTATTAATGTATATTTGGTCAAACTATTTAGTTTGTCAAAAAAAGACACCTAAATATAGAGTTCCCTTATTTATTTCTGGATAAAGAATGCCATAATTATGTATTTAGCTATTCTCTTCCAACGAGATCATTCAGCGGATTTTGATAACACTTTGGGTAAAATGTTCTGGGGTGCCCGTGAAAGTTCCTGGCTCAGATTCAGTGTACAGCCAGTATCACATATTTTACAAAAGTTGACTCTTTAATTAATACCTTTAGATGTACTTTGTATGTAAACGTTCGTGGTCTTTGGCTAAACTTTTAGAACTTTACGTTTGATTTCCAGACATTTTAAGTGTACAGATAAATATAAAAAAATGTGATATCGACTAACCCTATTAAATACTCTTAATCATATGTTTCTGATTATTTCTCGTATTTTTATATATAATACAGTTAAAAACCTATATTAACACATAGCGAATTTAAAAAATAAGCCTACATTTAAAACCGAAAGAAGCGGTGATCATTTTATTCTTAACCTAAATTTATTTACGCGAATTGCAAAACATAAATAATTTATAATTGCTTTTTCCTCCTGATCATGTTCAAAGTCAAGGACTCCCATAAAGTCTATTGATTGTCAATAAATAATTTTATATTAAACTAGCTTTTGTTCGCGGCTTCGCGTACCGTTTGATTTCTCTATAAAATTTTTAAACACGCTTTCACGCATGTTTTTAAATCCGTTCATAGCAGATGTCTAGGTCAAAATTTGTATCTGTTTGCCTTTCAACCTAATGTATGAGCTAAGTGTTGGTAGTCAGTCGGTCGTTTTACGTAGAAATAGTACTATATAGTATTATTTTAATTTAATTTATATGTAAATAAAATGAGTTTTTCAAGAGTTCGGTATGTATATCTTTTAGAATAAATTGCGATATGAATTAACGATATTTATTAAAATGTATTGTATAATTTTAATTTATATTTTAGTCACTAATTTATACAATATAATTCGGCACCATATTCAGACCTTACGAGCAATGTGATAAGGTTACGTGACCTAAGCAATATATTTCAGCATATAAAACCCACCCACGTCCATACGCGGAAAACTGCAACTATTGATATCGTGAAGTTGCAATTTTGTCGAGACCTCGAACATTTTATGACAGGAAGTTAATAAAATGATAATACCTGGAGACTTACAAAGCGCTGGACTAATTACAGAGCCTATTGTCCCGTACGCTAGTGTGTAGCTCTTATTATGTTGGTTATAGATGTTACAATACAATACAAGTGACTGATTGCTTAGCCCACAGTAACACATGTTTAGTTATTCATGTAAACAACAAAAAGTCATCATGTGGTCGTGAGCCGCGACAAGGTTGTTTAATTTAGTTTTATGCATGTGTAATTTTAGGTGCGCTACATAACATTTTTCATTGTCGATTAGAATCATTGATACTGTCATTCGATTGTCCTCAAACATAGTCTACGTTTAGGTAGCTATGTATATGATTGTATAAGTAAACATACTTAAGTTATAAAGTGGTGAAACGTTTGTGGCATATTAATATGAAATTGAACTTAATGTAATATGTACATTTGAATGAACTATTTGCGTTGATAGGTATCTGAGTATATGTATGTATACACATAAATATTTTAAAAAATCTTTAAAAAATCCTTATTATACGTATATAAATTTACCTATTATACGTGCATGTAACCCCAGACAATAAACCAAGAAAAAATGCCACCTATCCTTAGCGGAGTAGCGTGGTGGATTAAGCTCTTAACCTTCATCTTAATAGGAGAAATAAAACTATTTTAAACGGATTTAAATAGCGTATATTAACTATTTTTATCATCCCGACGTTTCGAGCACTTTGCAGCGTTCGTGGTCACGGGTAGTTCTTGATCACGGGTAGACGGTTAGAGTTAAATCCGTTTAAAATAGTTTTATTTCAATGAGTAATAATCGCGAAAATCTAAGACGACGATACGGGAGATCCTTTGCCCAAAAGTGAAACATTTAAAGGTTGCTACAATTAAGTACAGTATTTGTTATTTTCGAAGTACAGCTATGAAATCCAAAATATATGATTTATTTATATCGTTATAAGTATATTAATATTACTCGTTAAGTCATCTTTTTTTCTAATTCTATTGTTGATTGACAGCCGTAACCACAGATCGACCTTGTAAGTTAAGCTCACGGAGAACAACAATTAAGTGTAAAACAAAATATATTTTTATAAAATTTGAATAAGTATAGCCAGATTTATTATTTTTGTATATAAAATTGTGGTAAAGTTTATAATTATCACTGATTATGGTAGAGTAGTGTTAACTAATATCATCCTAGTGATCTCTGTTAATAAACATATCTAATGCGTTTATACAATTTTGGGATTAAATGTAATGCACAAAAACTTACTGTTTTATATAAAATACACAATAAATTTTCCTTCCTCAACACGTTATTATAACTGCGCCTGAGTTTGAATCTTTCACAATAATCAAAAATAGCTCTAATCTCATTGTTACATAAATCTGCATTCTAAAGAATAAGTAAGTTTATAAAATATATAAAGTCTAAACAGTTACTTTTTGAATACGAATTTATAATCGTAATGTACAAATGCAATATAAAGATACAATCAATTTATAAGTAAATTCTAGATTATTTTTTTTTTTAGTTGACCTTGCAAAATCGTTACGTATTCTATCAGTTTTAGTCATTATACAAGTAATGCGTAATCTTCTTTGTCGAGATCCGGTTCAGATGTAACATATTTTTTTTATTAGGGCGAGGACAGACATTGTACTGAAATACCTTTGAAAAACCATGACTGTTTTATCGTGTTAATATAAACTTCATAAATAATAATTTTTGAATTACGTGTTATTTAAATGATGTATGCATTCAACGTGTCGTTTATTTGTCGTGACTACCGTCTGCGCTGATCCTAAGATGACGTATATATAGGTATTTATATCCTCACGTACACATATTCCTCTTGAATCGTTACTACGGATCCTAATTCAAGGAAAACAAAACAGTCGTTACCGATACATACAATAGAATTCTTTGACCACAAAACGGGTTTAGTAACTTTGATTATTGATCATCCATGACATAAAAAACTAAGGTCAAAAAACAAAAGACAAAAAATCCATTTATTCTTTGTAACATTACTTTAATTATCGATTCTTTTTTTTGAAAAGTTGATAAAAAAAGACTGACTTTCGTAAATTTCATATTGTAATGTGGGCGTGGAACCGGTTTGTCTCAACCGACGAAAAGGATGAAAAAATATAAAAACCGTATAGGTATATGTACATGTGACAGGCTATTTTCGTTGTTTTGTACGAATAATGTAAATATTGATATAAGTTTATGATTTATGATTTTAACTTGTACGTTTAACCCGGAGAACTGTCGAGTTCTTTGTGCAAGCGTCAGAATAGCTATGATTTGTTATTGAAAATAATATAAGAAATTTAATTTTTAAGGTTTTGAATGTTTCTTTCTTTCTTTCAAAGGCGTATTTAATTAAAAAAAATGTTTTGATCGTCTAAAAATAGATAATCTTATTGTGTTTCTTATTACGATTGATTTAGTCATTTTCATAAAAATCGTCTTAGATTTTTCTTATTAATTATGTTATTTTTATATCAATTATTTTGCATCATGTTCAACATACCTAAATCAATATTCATAAAACACTTGATACACGAAAATTACGCATTTCTACGGGTTTTATCGTCTAATTATTAATCTATACTAATAATAAAATTCTAGAGGGTCGCTGTCTGTACATGGAAGATATTTGAAAAAAAACATTATTGGGGGCCTTTACCAACGCAATAGAACCCAAATCTATGATTTTTAGAATTCTTATCTGTTTGTCTGTTTGTCTGTTTGTCTGTTTGTCTGTTTGTCTGTTTATCTGTGCGTTTGTGCACGCTAATCTCAGAAACGGCTTATCCGATTTAGATGCGGTTTTCACTAATATATTGTAGTAAGCTTCACTTAACATTTAGGCATTGTTTTATGTCAATCGGTCCATAAATAAAAAAGTTATGTCAATTTAACGAATCACCTTGAACATTTTTTTCTGCTTATCACTAAATGCATGAAAGTATATACAGTACATACATCAAAAAATACATTTTTAAATTTTTTGTCTGTCAGTCTGTCTGTTTGTTCCGACGAATCTCTGAAACGGCTGAACCGGTTTTGATGGTACTTTTACTCGCAGTTAGCAAATGTTATAAGGAGTGACTTGGGCTTACTTCTATTTAAGTTTTTTTTTCATTCTATAAATATGAAAAAAAATTCTAACGGGTCGCTGTCTGTACATGCAAGATATATGAAAAAAAAATATTGGGGGTCTTTACCTACGCAATAGAACCCAAAACAATAATTGTTAGAATTTTTGTCTGTTTGTCTGTTTATCTGTGCGTTTGTGCCAGCTAAAAAAGATATGTCTATTTATGGGGTCACGTCGAACATTATTTTGTGATTTTCACTAAATGCACGAAAGTACTTACATCAAGTACTGTCAGTCTGTTTTTTACGACTAATCTCTGAAACAGCTGAATCAAATTTGATGAGACTTTCACTCGCAGATAGAGGATGTCCACTAATCACGTGAGGCCCAGAGAAGGGAGTGGGAATGGAAGAAATATATCACAAAATATCACCAAGTCTAAGAAGTTCTTAAAAACATTACAGCAGCTCCTGTAGCTAATATTATAAGGATTAACTTAGGCTACTTTTATTAAAAAATATATGTATTTAAATCAATAATTAAAAAAGAGAATTACGCGATAACAAAATATTGGAGAAACCAATAAAATAGTAAACAATTTCATATTTAAGAAGGGAAGGTATACAAGTAAATAAAATTAATGTGTCTGTTTGTAATTTTATATACTTTATACTTTTATATGCATACGCATTTGCATATGAAAGTATACACGGTACTTACAACAAAAATCCCAATTTTAAAAT
The DNA here is from genome assembly GCA_037950945.1 of Hypolimnas misippus. NCBI lineage: Eukaryota > Metazoa > Arthropoda > Insecta > Lepidoptera > Nymphalidae > Hypolimnas > Hypolimnas misippus. The sequence continues at coordinate 8,283,445 of JBBEEQ010000019.1, forward strand.
TTTTGTCTGTCTATCTGTCAACATCAATGTGGAACAAAATTGAAACTAATGAAATAGTGAATAATATTTGATTCAAATAGGAAAGTTAATAAATAATAATAATTTTGAAAAATAATAAATTTACTGGGTAATTTTTTTACTGGATATGATAGAGCAAATCCGAAACTATAAGCAATAGCGATAAATAATTAAAGGAGTAACAGAGCCGATTTTAATAAAAACTAAAACTATATCATTAGTTTCTTGAAAAATAAGTTCTCCTAGCCAGAAAAGACGTTGAAACACGTTGATTTTGAGAAAAATTAACATTCTGTAGGATTGCATCATCTGATACTGTCACATATTATAAGGATCAACTTCAGGGAGGTAATAGTATACAGTTAACTGCAACAAAAAGAAAAGAATTTTTTTACAAAATTCTATCAAATTCTTACATTAATTAAATCTTTAGCAATTCTTTAAAAAAACAATTATACCTAAAAGTGAAATTTTAAAATTATAACGGGATGTTTTAACGCTAATAGCGGGTGAGTACCATAGCCGAGTCCAGTGAAATGTAGATTTTCAATAAATTCATTCATCTTTTTAAGAATTATCTAAACCTACCTAGGTAACGGAATAGGTAACCAGGACCAAAACAAACGTCACATTATATCAACTTTGTACAACTCACATAGAAAAAATAGACAAACATAAAGAAGTTACTGTGAGTTATTCATTTTATATATTTTCGATTGTATTGTTCACAGTCTTCCTTACTTTAGTAGGTGACCAACATTTTGATGCGATATAAACAAATCGTTCGAAGTAATGCAGATTTTTTTTCTAAACCTACGGGAACCCATGATTTAACCCACATATTTGATTATGTCTATGTAGAATCGAATACTTAATTTCTAATTAATGTATATATTTAATGTTGTTTTGTAAAAAAAATCTTTTCCTTTAATTTGTCACTTTTTAGGGTTAAAAAACGGAACCCTTATAGTTTCGCCATGTCCGTCTGTCTGTCTGTCTGTCTGTCTGTCTGTCTGTCTGTCTGTCTGTCTGTCCGCGGCTTTGCTCCGAAACCCTTAATACCAGAAAGCTGTAATTCGGTATGAGTATACATATGAATTACGCCGAGAAAGTCGTACAATAAAATCTTAAAAATTTTTTTTTTCAGGGTGTCTTCCCTATGTGTTAAGAGAGACCAAAAATTTTTTTTCTCATTTATCCCATGTTGTGGGGTATCGTTAGATAGGTCTTTTAAAAATGTTATAGGTGTGGGAAAACCATTTTTCCGAACGACGAACTGTTTCCGAAATATTAAGCTTTGTAGTGTCAATTTTTCTTAGAGTCAAGTGTCCCCCCCCCCCCTCTACCCACTAAACTGCTGCGTCTAAAAATATGAAAAAAATCACGATAGTGGTACATATAATGAATTTAAAAGGAAAATTATCACGGCTATGTTGGTTCTTATGGTTATCGAGTTATAGATGATCTAAGTAAAAATAAATATTTCACTTTTTAAAGCATCACATTACGTAAATATTAATAATTTTAAATTAATATATGAATTTAAATGAATAAATAAATAAATATTTAATAAGTTTAAATTAAAATAAAATATAAAATAAGGTATAAAACAATGTCTCAATAAAACATGTCGCGAGTGATTCTGAATCGCGCTTATGAAGTTTTCAACCAAATCTCCATAGATTTCATAGGCGCTAATCAGGAAGGAAAATTATCGGCGCTGAGTATATTTTACAGGTGTTAGAATAATAAATAATCGACGAACATATAAAGTTCAAAATCGTTAGTATAATTCACATTCAAACATTCATTTTACATTAAAAATATTTTAGTCTCGAAATATAAAGAGAAATTAAAAATAATTTTATAATAATAAAAGGTTTAAAATTGTAAGTACGTATATTGTTTAAACTGACTTAAAAAAGGAAATTCCCAGTTCGTCGTAAACTTTTTTACGAAAATAGGTACTCGAAGATTGCTTGACCGATCTTGACAATTCTGACAACTACGGAACCCTACATTGTGCGTGGCCCGACACGCACTTGGCTGATTTATTATTACTTTCCAAAAGTTGATCTTTACAAGTTTATTGGTGGTGTAATAATACAGAATGTATTTTTTTTTCAAAATTAGTGGGTTCTATTCCTGGCAAGGAGAATCATGAAATCAAAAAAAATATGATCCAGTTTTAGATTTTTCAAAATTTGACACGAAACTCCTTTAAGTATCTTTCGCGATTCCTTATAGTTCCGGATTTGGCCATATAAATATCAAAGCCCAGTTAAAAAAAGTCACCCGATATATAATACAAGAAGAAACTCAGTGGGAACTTACTGTTTTGCAGTCAAAATCTTAAAGACTAGCACAAAACAACTTTTCTTCAACATTTATAGCGAAAACCGTGGAGGAATACCATATCTGAGTTAGTGACTGCTTATAAAAACAACCAGAAAGTTCCCAGATCCAAAGTAAAAAGCTTCTTTCTTGAGCAACACCGCAGACTATTATAACCTTGATTTGCAGGAGACATACCAAGCATTCTGTAATCCACGCGAACGAAGTCGCGGGCACAGCTAGTCATTAATACGACCGCAGTAGGAATAGTCCAAATTAATGAATTTGTGTTATTGTGTCATTTTACCTTTAATTTTAAAAAACGTGACGAACAAAACCTAATAACACCGGTTTATTTGACTATTAAACGTAATGCTTATGTTTCATTAAGGAATCCCCGGAGGCAGTCACGCGCTGTCTGTACGCACATACCTTCAGTAAAATTACATTTATTGGCATAAAATACGTTTGTGTAAATTAAAGGCTAAACCCTTCTAATGCGACTAAATTCTGTCTACAAACAAAATTAGTAAATGGATCATATTCAGAGTTTTGACAATTCTATATTTATTTTAATTTATTTATTTAGGTTTGCTAGTAATTATAATATTTCATAAGACAATTCAATTTAATTTATATACGTAAAAAAGTTTTTATAGTAGTAAATAGAGAAAGAGTATGAGATAAACTTTAGATATAAATCGTATGTATGTATGTGAAATACATATAAGTAAAAAGATAAATCAAATAAAATAAATCATTCATTGTTTAAGTTCAAAGTGTCTGTACTGTAGTCAAATAATAATCGTAAAGACCTCAATAATATTAAAAATTCAAATTTAATGTATTAAGGTTGGATTTGGACCTCTAGGCGACCATTTGTAAAGCATTAAATCTTATTTGATGAAAATTGTTGCAGACATTTTGATACTCTACTAATATTGCATGGAATAAAGTTATGAAATGGAAATTGTAAATCACGTGGGTGCAAACTAAGTTAAGTGGCTGGGTCGCCGATAAATTTCTTTGGATAATGTGCTTGTCATAACATATGTTGCAGAAAATGCAATGGTCTTAACAAGTTCCCGTCATAACACAATAAAAGATTTTTCTTTGTAATCTTTTGTGCTCTCTCTTATTTAGCGATTTGAATGTTCTGAATATTTGGGTACACGCAATTTAATATTCAATTTATTACAGTTAATCCACGACGTTTCTCATATTTTAAGATATTTCTTCGTTCAAAATAAAAAAGTAGGAATATTTTTTCACTGCAAAGAAAGTTTAAATTCCATGTTTTAATAAAGAAAAACCCACATACTTCTTGTGTTGTATAAACATTGTATTTTGTCATATTGAAATATAATTATTTTGAGTATTACGTAGAATTATATTCAGTTAAATGTTTAGTGTTAACATCGTAATCTCAGTACAGTACACATAATAAAATTATACATTATCTATTATTATTACTTAAGCCAAATTTAAACTTCACAAACGAAAACTTTTGCAATTCTGTCGAAATATTTTTTCAACGTGAATACGCTAATACAGTGGAAAGAAGTACTAGATGAGTAATAATTCCTATTAAAACCATTAATCTGACCATGTTTCATAACTACGAAGGCAAAAATATTCACATATCAACTTGACCTCAAAAACCACTTCATAAAAAACACATGTGAGGAAAGGACGATATGAATTATGAAATACTCAGTATGCAATTAAAATTTTTCAGAATTCTTTTAATTTTATGAAAATATTCGTTTACTAAAAGAAAAATAATTTCAAAATTAAACTTACATTTAATGTAAAGATGTCAATTATAAAACATTTTTTAACAGGAATAAAAAAAAAGTTTAATATAAATTAGTTAATGTTATGGGCTATACACATTATTATTATAATTTGATTTCATTTCTGTACCCTCCGTTCCGAGATCCTGACCCATATTGCGGTCGTCCTAATCTATGCAGCCCACACCCGAACGTGCTTAACGAATACTTCAATGTCATTGCTGTATAATATTAAGTTATATTTTACATGTGATTCTTGCGAAACATTGTATTAATCCTAACTAATATTATAAGTGCGGATGTAGGTTTGTTTTTTAGACTTATACGTTTTAATTACTGAACTGATAATCATGATGCATACATGATATCAGGTGTGCAGAAAAGGACATAAAGTGTCTTTCCTCCAGAAAAATGTACTTTTACGAGAATAAAAAAAATAAGTTTTCGACGGTCGAAGGTCGTCCAGCATAACGAAATTTATATTAACGCAAGCAAAGCTGCTGAAATAAACTAGTGTTCTATATTGTATGTAATGAGTTAGCTTCAATTTCATTTGTCACTTTTATATGCCTGGTTATTTTTTAAGATAGAAAAACATAACAAGATATATATGAGTTACGTACTAATTCTTATATTTTCAGACAAAACTCTTCCGCGAAGATAAGCTCTAAAATGACACTGATAAAATAATATATTTGCATAAAAATGAGTAAGTATTATTTTTTCACCTCTCAACACGTAGATACAATACACGTAGAACATAATAAATTAAAAAAATGTGAAAATCAAAACATTAAAATAATCATAACTTTTTAAAGCTCAGTATTTACTTGTACTCAATACATGTAGATACATAGAAATATTCATCGTTTACGCATGTACATTGCTTCCTTGACAGTCATAAAAATAAATTGTTAGTCGAAATAATATTTGTTTTAATACATAACTACTAATCGACGGAACCTTGAAAAATAGCCTCTCCTACCGGTAGAGTTTTATTTACACGACCAAATTAAAAACATGGAGCTGAAAACAGACGTTTATATTACTTAAATTTTCATATAATATATAGTTATTTTTTTAGGGATCGATGTTAAATTACTCATCTTAACTATTATTGTAATAAATACAAATATGAGTATGTTTATTTACTACGTTTTCACTTCTCCGATATTTCACGGATCGTCATGAAATTTTGCATACACTTTGTCGGGGGTACAGAAAAAGACAGTTATGTTTCATACAGACAATGTTAAACAGAAAAATAACTTTTACGTGGACAACAAACATTAACATGAGCGATAAGACGCGATTAAAAGCTAGTAATTTATAAAATATATACTTATAGATAAGGATCATTTTATTGTTTTAAGCGCACATCTGCATAGCATTTCTTACTGGGTTAAGGTTATTTTCGAGATTTAAGATGGTCAATGTCTACGATTTTCCTTACTATTTTAAAACCAGTGCTTGCATTGCATTTGTTTTATGTTTATACCTACTAGTATTAATAAAAATAAATTCATATAGAGATAAGAATGGTTCTTATCTCATTTTAAAAATAATTTTAATGCAGTATTATTATATATGTAAGGCAAATAAGAAAATAATGTGTTAATATTCATATTTTAAGAGAAAACATTGTTTTAATATTTTCCTTGGAATTCAAGTGCTCTATAATCTCGTTTGTAATCCGCCAGGAGCACATAAAATAGCTAGTCAGAATCACAATTACTTTGTGAAAACGAAAAATGATACGTAACCTAACAATTATATAATAGTATTTTAGATTTTATGTTTTACATGTTTTTACGAAATTCTCTTAGCTACAAATCTTATTAAAATACTTGATAAATGAATCAAAGAAGATAAAAAAACATCTATTATTTCCTTCAGTTATATGGACGCTGATAAGCAATACTGTGTCAAGTCACACGGACTTCATTTTGAGAAAATGGCGTCTAAAGATGTTAAACCTATTCTTTATAAATTTGTTTGAAGACGTATACATCCATCTTTTCTTTTCTATTTTGATAAAAGTTATAATTAATTAAAAGCAGATTGATATATTTAATGTGTTGTCCAATAATAAGTTTATTAAATATTTGAGAATATTTTATAAATTGCAAAATATGGAATGCATTTGAAATTTGAAACATTGTTTTAAGAAACTTTTCCCATACTTATTTACTTTAGATGACTTGAAATTTTTTCAATAGTGTTAAATAGATGCCGTACTATCAAAATACATCAATATCGCCAAATTTGACTTTTTGTGGGTTGACATATTATTGCTTATCACCATCCATATACAAGTACAATAAAAATTTTAATTAAAATAAAATAATATAAATATAAATAATTATTTTAACAGCTTGACTCGTTAAAAATTTATACGAAATTATTATATTTTAACCACACATGAATAATTCCATCAAATCTAAGATGATTACAATAATTAAAGGCATTTTTTCCTTCATCGTATAATCGATTACATGTATATTATGGGTACATTGTGACCTCGACGGAGACATTAATTGTACCTAAGTCTGATAGAGGCTGAGTTTATGACCGTTCCGTTGCGTGGTGTGAGATTTTATAGCCCACTACATGTTAGTACCCAGTATATAGGCCCCTTAGCCGCTATAATCTACTCTGTAATAGAAGATTTTACACGTTTAGAGGTTATTAGACGTCGTTTATTGAAAGAAACGTCTGCCTTATAATTGCAGGTCCAGAAATAGACAAAAACATCGCAATGAATGAAATTTTATGAATGAACTAGTTTTATTAATTAAGGTCTTGGTTGGTACGTCTATTTATAACGTTTTTAACCGACTTCCAAACAGGAGGAGGTTCTAAATTTGTCGGGGACTATTTTTTTACTTATCTATTACTCGAGAACAGCTGAAACGATTTTTTATAAAAGAAAGGATATACCTATTCTCCGATTGGTGCTATAGAATTTTCTTCAAAATCGGCTCAGTACTTGGGTTTTAAAATCAAAATAACTGCAGTAAGCTTGTCGTTAACGAAATAACGTGTTTTGCTTCCCTTTGTTAAAAAGTCGCTTTCTTTTAAAAAAAAGTCTTGTTTTATTCGCTTAAGTTTTAATAAATAACGTAAATGTTCGTTTGTAATTGCAATCTTAAGCTGTTCCTGCGATATGACCTAATCCTTTTTTTAATGATAACGTTTTTAATTGAAGAAATTATTTTTAGTAGCAACATACTATTTTATCAAAGTTTATTCATTGATAAACCAAACCTGAGACGGTACAACAGCCTACGATGTGACGCTAATAAGTGGAATACAGCAAATCTGCTTTTAAATTACGTTGTCCGACAAGTGAATACCTTAAAAGATCTCCACAATCCTACGCAGTAATAAAAGATAGGGTTACATGTGAAACGATGTCTTGAAAATCTTTGTCAAGTCTTTGCACATATGGATGCTGATAAGCAATAATGTGTCAACCCACAAAAAGACGAATTTGGAGATATTGATGTATTTTGATTGAGCGATACCTATTTAATATTATTAAAAATGAATTCAAGTCATTTAAACTAAATAAATACGGAAAAAAGTTTCTTAATGTAATGTTCCAAATTTCAAGTGCGTTCCATATTTTGCAATTTATACAATAATCTCAAATTTTTGAAAAACCTTTTATTGTATAACACATTACAAATGTTAATCTGCTTTTAATTCATTATACATTTTATCAAAATAAAAAACAAAAGATGTATAAATCCGTCTTTAAACAAGTTGATTCAGAATAGGTTTGACATCTTTAGACGCCATTTTCTCAAAATGAACTCCGTGTGGGTTGACACAGTATTGCTTATCAGCGTCCATATGTATGTTACCATGAATTATTATTTTCGGGCCATCAAGCTTTCTCCTTTATGCTGTGAGCATTTTATGCTGAATTAAGACGCTTTATTTGTATTGAATCGATCATGTCGTACGATTGTATATGTTGCTTTCGGTCTCTTTGATACTATGCGTGGTAAAGTGACTTTACCCATTTATTAAGATTTTATAGTCACAGAATCTTGAGGAATAGTATTTTTTTTTCATAATCATAGACTATATGGGTGTTGATAAGCAATACTGTGTCAAGCCACACGGACTTCATTTTGAGAAAATGACGTCTAAAGATGTCCAACCTAGTCTCAACAAATATGTTAGAAGAAGTATATATCCATCTTTTATTTTATTCTTTGATAAAAGCTATAATAAATTGAATTCTGATTGATACATTTAATATATTATCTTATAAAAACTTATTTAAATATTTGAGATCATTGTAAAAATTACAAAAAATGGAACGCACTTGAAATTCGAACCAATTAATTAAGAAACTTTTTTCCGTACTTATTAAATGTATATGACTACAATTTTTTTGTATAATGTTAAATAGGTGATGATATCAAAGTACATTAATATCTCCGAATTTGACTTTTTGTGGGTTGACACATTATTGCTTATCAGCATCCATATAAGAAATGATATGAAACTAAATGTTTTTGCTAACTTAGCTAACTTGTTTCACGTAGATTTTGATTTTGGTCAAATAATATATCAAATATATGTTTCGGGGTTGCTATGTCGTATTGTAAAGTTGGGATAATCTTCCGAATATCTCAAACAGCCTCAAAATAAATAAATAAACGCACCACACTCAATAATGATCTAAACTATTATATACGTATGTATTTTGTCGCGCTACTAAAAATTATGTTAGACAAAATACTCGAAAATTTTATTTTCAAGGTCAAATTTAGAAAAAATAGGATTTATGTTTTTCCTGTTCATTGTAAAAGATATTGATCTTAATGGAAAATATTTCCTAAAACCTGTAGGCTATGTGAAGATAGATATTTTTTGTTTGGTGTATTTTTCAGGGGCAGGAGTCACTGAAACCATCTTGTACGTAATATAAAACAAAACATAACAAGGGTAAAAATAACCATAGTATTCCTGTATTTACGTCAAAATAAAAAAATATACAATTATTTATATAAAACATGCCAAGCACTCAAGAAGAACGATAACGAATCGGAAATATTCTCGTGAACAAATTCACTTAATGGAAATCCATTAGGTACGCTCGCCCACAAATTCTACGACTTTATTAATAGGTCACGCGTTCCATCTAGGTCATAATAAATTGGTAGAACTAATATTTTTAACCAATAAAAACTGATTATATAAACATAAGCTTTGTATATGATGTAAGTTTAAATCTTGCAATCTTCTCTAAGGCGAGAATTACACTTGTAAGTTTTGCTGTACCTAGGACTTTCATAAAGATGATGCCTTACTGATGATGAGTGCCTTATTTTTGACATTCACACCTATTGTAAATATTTACGATGTATCAGTAACTAGATTACAGATTTGTGTTTTCTTAGTCACGAGAGTAAAACTTACAAATGTAGTTCTCGCCTAAACCGGGCTGCAAATTGTAAGAAATTTCTGTTACATCGGGCCAGATGATTTACTAAAGTTAGCGTGATTTTGATTTAAAAACGCAAACAGTACGGTATACAATTTACAACCTCACCCTATACCTTCTGGTTATCGGACAGTATACGGAGTTAATATATATGTATATAAAATATACCTAGGACCACAGTGGTTTTCGATCCGCTTTAAAATGTTTTGTGGGAATAATTTCTTACGGTGTGTAGTCGGGCTTAGACTTTAAGATGACTTGAATGCTTATCTATGATTTTAGGGAAAGCCCAATGATCATTCCTAGAATGTTGTTGAAGTTAATTAATTTAATGTATGGCCAAAGTTGTTTTAGATTCCGAACAAAAAAATAGAAGCGTGACTAGCAATTTGGATAAAGTAAAGAAGAACAATTTAATAAAAATATCTCCGGATATTTTACAATCTCATTCGTATTAATTTTCGTGGGCAGTGTTTGAAAAAATGTTTTCATTGTAATTACATTTATAAACGTTTACCTTCTGACACATAGCATATGTTCATATTTGTCAAACTCTGAAACTGAACTTCTCGTTTTTATATTCTTTATTAAGTATACGATTAATAAAATACATTTTCATTTTAAAAATTAATTTAAATGACTGAAGGTCTACCTGTATTCACCTTGTCTAATATTGATTAATTTGATTAAACAATTCATAAGTAATAAAATACTCTTCACAAAAAGCAGGTAATCTGGTGAATTCGACAGTAATTAATGAGTTTTTAGATAGTGAAACCGTATGTCGTTTCTGTTTCTGTTAGTTAATATTTGTAGGCCTCGTGTGGCCTTGGGTTTGATCAGTTAATTAATAATAAAACAAATTCGTTTTTAGCTTTGAGTGTGCATCATTAATCATATCTTCTATATATAAATCCATCTGTTTCTTATTAGACCACAGAAAAAATTAAAAACCAAAGAAACATTTTCACGCGTACCTATTTTTGTAAAAAAACAATCACATTAAGAAGACAAATGTATTATGTTTGTAATTTAAAAAAAAAAAAAAACAAAAACAAAAACCTGCGTCTCTCTTCGCCGTTAAGGTCACTCATGAAACTATTGGCAATCACAGCCTAGGTCTTGCGTAAGTACTAGGCCAGCTACATAATGTATGTAAGTTAACCGCAGTAGCACATCAAGTGGGCGTGGCCTTGTTTGCGAAGGTGTCTCATTGGCGGGTTGTGAATGGCGGTTGCATTTCACTTAGATCGCTCCTGACTACTAAGCAGTGATTTTCATGATTGACTCATTCGATTTTACGACTTTACCGACCTCCAAATTAAGGCAGAGCCTAGAATGTTTAAATATTAATTAAATCATAATATTAAATTCAATTCGATTCTTTTTTTTAGTTATTTAGAATGAACACTAAATTTATCTCCAATGTCACGCAAGATGGAACAGACAAAGCTGATTGGTCAGTTCAGGTGTGATTACAAAATTATAATATGTATATTTAAAAATATTAAAGATAATTGTTTAGATATTTATTTATACCCTCATCTATTTAACCTTATTATCGACGTTTTTCCAACAAAGAAAAACAAATTTGGTTTAAAAATCATTATTCAATAATATTTCAATCAAACTATAGTCTTCTACTATAGTATCATAATTCTGATAAGTCGCAATTTCTTTGAAGAAATAATTTAAACAATAAAGAGTAAAAAATCCAAATATTAAAAAACTCTAGCGGTTCATTTGAATAATACATATATTAAAACTACAATTAATTACTCAATAAGCAATTAGCATTTTATTGTCGTTTATAGAGATACCTCGAATTAAAAAAAAACTTTTTAATAATATATATACAAGCTGAATTTATAATTTAAACACTGTTTAATCTCACGAACAAGATAAATCGGTGTATAAATTAAATTTATATAATTTATTACTGCAAATAGTTATTTGTAAATTGTATTTAAAAAATTGAAAAAGGTCGTTTCGATTTTCTATATATAAATCTACTTATAACACGGTTGCATGTTATTTTATATGGTTTAACAAAAAGCAACAACAAGAATTATTGCCTATAAAAAATTGTAAGCATTTTTCAAATTTCATAATCGCTGTAAAAATTCTCGAGCGAACATTAAGAAAGAGTTGAATGTTAATAAAACATTAGCAACAAATGTCCCTCCTCGAATATCACACATACATCAAATAAAAAAAAAACCTTCTTTGATCACATCTGTTCCACACAACGGCCTCGAACATCAACACTTTGATTAGAAATCTAAAATAACTAACAAAGAAGTAATTTCTGTATTCAAAATATTTAAGTGACAAAAAACAGGTGTAAAATTAATATATTTAGATTTTAGATCGATATCGAATTATTCCCGTATCGTTTTTACTATTTACATTTTATATATGTGAAAATAAAAAATCCACCTTGCGCTTGTAAAATAATCTACGAATACATTCCTCCCTTTTAAAATGACCTAAATATTTGCATAAAGATACACATCTCTGTAATAAAAAATAACACTGCCTGACGAGTGAAAGCTTACGAAAAACAGTTAAGAGGATTAAAATGAGGGCTTTTATCCTAAAAGTCAGCCATCAATAAGACCTCATCCATTTATTCATAAACATTCAATGCAGGTAAGGTCCGATCTGACCTAGATCTCATGATATATTGACAGGGTACAATGATATATGTATTTTCGTAAATCGTCATTGTAGTTCACATGAAGTGCAATATATCAGTATGTTGTTTACGTTAGAAAATATAATTTGTGATCAATTAAAGTGCGAGATGAACAATCTATAATGAGTACGTAATTATTAATAGTCATTTTAAAGTTTTAATGATATATTGTTACATGCATTTAATATATGTATATGAAATAAGAAAAACTTATAATCAATTTCTAATCATAATCATAGGTTCTTTATATTACAAAAAAAGATGTCTATTATTATAATTGTAAGTCTTATTATGTATATTGTATATATCGTATAACTTAAAGGAAAAATTCAACTTAAAAACTTGCAAAGCTCGACTTTGCTTTAACGTGCATTCAGCCATATTTGATCAATCATATATCAAAACGAACGGTAACCTAACAATATAATAAAATAAGTAAATAAACATAATCCTTTAATAAGATAGAATCGACAACGCAATGTTTTCTGTACACAATGACAACTAGAACAAAGGGTTCTGATGAAGAATAGAACATTCAAAATAAACATACGCGACGAATAATTTAGATAGTTTCAAAACATGCCACAGACGAATTCAAATAGCCCTTCTTTCTATTCATCTTGATTCATCTTTTCGGCATAAAATTACAGCGATTGTATTTTAATAGGCAAGAATTAATTAACTTTAACTCTTAAATTGATATTATAAGTTTATGGTTTTCGTTCTATAAATTAATTAAAGTGTAATTTAGTTACTCGAACGCTTTTAATGTGTTCTACGACGGCGCTGGCAAGATTATTCAATGGCATAGTTACTATCCGACCATTTCTTTATATTCCAGGGGATCGCAAAGTGCATTCATTTATTAAGTCCTTGCAATAAATTTAATACTAAAAGGGCAGTAAGTAGTATAAGTACAAGTTAAATGTAAAATAGACTAGCTTAGTAACACTTAAGGGACATGACTTTCTATGACAAGTAACGAGCGAATACGCGCGACTTCAAAACGCAGCAACGAAGTCAAAAAGACACTTTCCACGTTTTTTAAGCTAACAGACGCAAAAAGACATGAAAGTTGTAAAATGAAATATGAAACTCATTAAAAGTTTAGGCAGATCATTTAAACAAGAACAATATTCACTCGTTGCAAATACCTTCATGTACTTAGTAAGAATTATGTTCACGAAACAAATAGGTACTTAATATTATGAATATGCTACTTAATAAAAACGTCTGCTTATAGAAAATTGATGATACACCTTTTAATTTCATTAACACCTGTCATTTGTTTTTGCGTTTTATTCCGTCTTCGACAAATTACATTGAAATATGAGACGGATTTTTCCAATGCTGACGCTTCAAATTCCATTTATCGTACACATTGTATACACTTTGACTTTGAAACTTGATCAGTGATAGTCTAAACAAACACACAGCTGCATATACATATATGTCATAATAACACAAAAATTAATGATTCGTCAGGGCATTCCCCTCTCACTCCATTTGTCAGACAACACTCTCATTTATTCTAAGTCGCTGTGAAAATACGTATTATGTAAGCATTCTTAGCACAATACAAGGTTTTGTTTATATTTTGACGGTTTAAACTTAAGAACGGTTCGATTGTATTTACAAAGCGGGACAATTTGGTTAGCCAACATGTTACTATGTAAGAATTATATTCTGATATATAGCATTTACCTTAAAATACACTTATTGAAACAAAATGATATACATATATCTACCACACATAATTTGTCTCACTATAATTATATTATTTTCAAACATATGTATATCATCATCATAATAACTGAGGTTTTAGCAGACAAACAAAAATAACAAAAAGAATAGTATTACCAGTTATACATTAAGGTGACTTTTGCTGGCAACTCGAATTTATTCATAGGTTTGTCTACTATATAAGAGAATATAAAGTATTAATAAAAATCAAAATTGTAACATTGGTTGTGTTTAACAATAATTATTAGTATTTTTCGTGCTTGGCACGTCGCCCGTGGGCCTACTGTATTATCAAACATAAACAATTTATTTGCTAATGGATGTCTCGAATGAAATAAATCACGTTAACAGATATGCGACTGGAATAATAGGAAGATTCGATTATTTATCAATACAATTGGGTGCACTGTTACGGTATTACTCTGTTTAATAGTCATCTGTATTGCGAAAGAGTTTACGAAAGTTCCCTTTGAGCACTTATAAATAAAAGTAAGAATCAATGATACATTTAAACTATAGTTATATGTTACGTTAATACTATTTGGCGTTATTGGAATCCATTACCAATTTTGATAAGTTCGTCTATTGACTTGTTGGCCCAAAAATACTCTCGCTTGTCATAACCCGTCGCTACCACTACTCATTGCTAGGCAACGTCGTCCAAAGTGGTCGGATTATCGGGTATCAACATCCACAAGCTTTTAACATATTTATAGATATATCGTTAGTTATAAATATTTATTTAAAACAAAGTAACACCTTTATAGTGTGCAAATGTCTGTATAAACACAAGTGTTCAGTTAATTCGTCTTAATTCTCCGTACATCACTTAAGTACACTTTAATCTGAGGTTATCCGATTAAAACGAAAAAATGCGCAAATTACGAGACCAGCGATTCGACCTAATTTCAACTGGCAGACCGCCCACAGTTTGTTTCTCATACGACATGGGGAAACCATCCGTCATTTTTTGGGTTATTTTACACCTAATCTTTCATTCATAATATGACACATTACAAATAGTATTCAAAGAATTCAAATAACTATGTTTGAACTAGTATTAAAATATTTATTAAGAATGCGATTATTACATAACTATGTTATTCCATGCATCTTTAATAACAAAAAATTACATCTAAATTATTCAAATGTTAAATTATTAGTTATCATTAATAATCGATATGTTTTATTAAATGCTTCCGCTGAATTTAATTGCCATTTTTAAGACTTAAATACTGCTACTTTGCCATTTACCTATATTTTGCATTTTATTTTTTTATATGTTTTACGATTAATTATTTTTTTAAGAACAATATAAAATAGTAAAGACTAAAAAGATAACTTTAATAGTTACATATTTTTATATTATACTTTGTAAGCAATGAATAGAAACTAGGATTCCATTCATATCGTTTTTATATCATGAATTGATTAATTAATTTGCATTGAATCGTTAATGAATAGTGCGAATAATGGCTAGGAAGGGTAGACCAGCCGAGGTTGATAAGCAATTAAAATACGGATACAAAAGAGTCATAGATCTAATGAATGATTCGTTAAAGAATTTCTATAGACGTTATTTATTACTGGTAATTAAATCATATTGAATTTTATATCATTTTTATAATACTGAATTTTTAACTCGTGTTTCTTCAACAAGTGCCGTGTAAAACAATAAATATAGAGAATGTAGAATAATTATTTCGTAAGGTATTTAGAAACACATAAGATTAATTGCCTTTTCTCGTGTGAAATATATAATTAACGAAATTTACTATTTAACACCTTAAAACTATTGGAGTAGTGCCAACGTTTAAATCGTGCGGAACTACCTGTCGAACAGTCTACAGCTTCCTCTGTTGTAACAATATGCTTAGAACAGATTTCGATAACGTTTTATAAATATTTTATAATCAAAACTGCATATTTTTCTTTCAATATGAATAAAATTTATAAATAACTAACTACTCCGCGCAGTTTCACTCGTTTATAGCTTCTGTTTTGCTCCTGAGTCGTAACCTTTCTCAATAAACGGGCTATCCAACCCAAAAATATTTTTTCAAATCGAATTAGTATTTCTAGAGTTTATCTCCTATATGCAAACTTACAAACAATTTTATCTTTTTATAATGTTAGTATATATATCTACTTATAGCACTAACAGTCATATGATTTAACAAAATTGAACTTTATATAAACGTATTAAGGAAATATTTTGTTGTACATACATATATTTACGTACAAACCTTGCGGCGTTACAAAAGAGAATGTTCTATATATTCTATTTCTATAAATATTCTATCTAGTAAGTAATAAAATTAAACTAACCTATTAAAACTATTACAAAAGGAAGTTACATTAAACTAAAGCTATGTTTTCTTGTTTCCCGTCATATCGTAAAACATATTTATTCATATTATTCAATTTTGATAAACGATCAATACAGCATTATATGACAAGCGTGGGCGGGCGTTTTTTCATAAAACATTTTGCTTCGATCAACCTGGATTTGCGCCAAATTCTGTTAGATAATATGTGTGTACATCGTCTTTTCGTTGACTGTTTTTTAACAGAATGTATAAAACATGTTAAATAAACTTTGTTTTGATATGTTAGGAAGGTTATAATTAAAACGAACGAGTTAAACCTTGGATAACAACTATATTCTAACGAGTTATAGCGTTCAAAAAACCATACGTAAACTGTACTTTCTGTAGCGAAGTAAAGACCGGTAGCCGATACTCTGTTACTAATGCTTTTTTCTTAAAAATACTTAATTATGTTTATATAAAATGAATTCGGAAAATATAGCATTTATCAAATTGACTTCAAATGTAAACATTAAAACTTCCGCAATAAAATTACACGTAAGTTTTCTAAAATGAACATAAGATTTACAATTAAATCGACTTTGATCCGTTTTTTTTTTCACTTCAATCATTTGCAAGAGATAATACACTTTCATTGTAAACATTGACGTAATTTCGCGAAGGTAATATTTTTGTACGCTTAGTGCACGCCGTTAGTGCACACATGTGTACCAAATTGTTCACACCCAATACACATTAAAATTAAATAATAGCTCAAGGCCCGTCTATTTCTGTTTTATACCACAGTCTACGCCTCGCAATATTTTTCAGCTGATCAACGCCTTCCTGTCAAGATTTGATTAATTAAAAACCTTCGGTTGAGAGAAATTTGCACATGCATCTTGTCATCATAAAATTGATAAAGATTGCTCTATATTCCCCATTTATATCTTAATCAAATCAAAACGCAGATAAGAAATATTTCTATATAAAAAATTAAAACTAACGAATTACTTTTGATTTATTATTCGAGTTACGTTCAGTAATAGGAACATAATAATTTATTTTCCAAACTTTGTCATTTTATAATATTAAGGCTGTACGCAGATATTGATGTAAATGTTTATACTACGTAAGTACTAAAATATAATTCTATAAATTGTCAGTTCGTTCGAGAATAAAACTAAAATGATTAGACCTATTTTGGAGTATTTTTGAAACCTTAGTCTGTTACGTTTATTTTATCTTTCGCTATAATGACGATACCCAAATATAACAATAAATAGAATGAAACCGAAACAACCAGGATGAAGCCGCGCACAAAAGCTAGTAGGTATGGACATAATGAAATTAATATTTCATGATATTAAACATTTATTTTTTATCGATGTGTATGCATCCTAAAGTTATATGCCTTCGCCTTCTAAACATCGTAAAACGAACATCGCATAAATAGCCTTGAAACGTAATTAATGTTATAAAATTAACATATTTATTTACATTTTATGGTGACCATAACGATAATCCATCTATAATTTTCATATTGAGTAGATAACTTGAATTTCTGTAATTTGAATATTCTTTCTTGATGGAAACTAAAAATTCGTTTTATTGTCGGTACTGCGTATTTTATTCCATAAATAAACGAAATATGTTGTGTTATAACTGTATGTACCTATTGTATTGTTTGTATTAACACATACTAACATACATAATTTTGACATATGTATCTTTCTGTCTGTGGTATCGTAACTATAACGAATTGACTAATTTTTTGGAAAGCTAATGTAATCGAAATGGTTTAACTTTTAACTCCTCACCAATTTACAGCAATCCTGTTGGATTCATCGAAATAATCCCAATAAATAGACTGTCGCATGTTTTTTTTTTTAATTTTATTATATATTAAAAAGAAGATTATTATAACTAATGTTATCACTTCAGTACTAACACAAAAAATATTTCGCAGGCCTATATTATTGATGCATTTTACTTACCGAAATTTATTATTACATATGTACTTAAACATTATCTGTTAATACATATTATTTGATATAATAAATTAACCACGATAGTTATAAACGTGTGTAAATATGTAATATGATCATAGAGAAATAACGTCTTAATTTACCAAGAACCTTGCGCAAAGTAACAAAATGAAATAAACTTATTTTAAAAAATAAGTAAAAAGCTAATGAATTAATAACACAATTTTCGAACGCTAATTGCGGTATTAGAAACATTTAAATGATTTTTAGCGTTCGTGATCGCCACACCTGCAAGATGGAGGTTAGGTCGGCAATAACCACATTTTTACGAGGAATATTCCTAATTTATTAGCTATTTTATTTTTTAAATGGCTCCTTGGATAAACGGTTTCATTACTCTAAAATTTTTAAGCGTTTAATCATTTAGTCACAGATAGCTGTAATTATAATAAATAAGTAATTTTTTTCTAAGGCGGAATTTACATTTGCAAGTTTTGCTCTCGTGAACGATAAAAGACAACTGTGTAAAGTAGTAACAATCGTTTTAATCGTTGTGAAGAATAATCTACATTCGATAAGAAAACATTGCAATCACTAGTATAATTACTGCAATGAAATATCCCACTTTATATGAAATGTTTAAACAGCAATATCATATAGAACGGTGTCTTCAAATAGGCCGCGATTATCGTACTTGCAGCGCGATACCGACAAATTGTTATTGAGTAGCATTCGGATGACCTCCTGCACTCTAGCTCTGTTATCAGGTTAATGTGTCTCCGCCTATGTGCAAGTTTTATACAATATTTACACGTTAATTTGTATAAACATACTTACAAAATTATTATAAGGCGGGAATTATACTTGCAAGTTTTACTCTCAGACTTTCATTAAGATTTACGTAAGTTGTTTGTACCTGAAATTTGACTATCAGTCTTATTTTTGACTCGACAACTATTGTACTAAAGTAAATGTTAGCAGACTACAGAGTTGTTTTATATCAATTACGAGAGTAAAACTTACATAGGCAGTTTTCACCTAATAGCTACTGAAAAATTACAAAAATTTTAAAGAAAATGGCGACCAAATTTCAAAGATATAAGTACGTGAATAAGATAAGTAAGCTTTTGAAACTATGCCATTGCCATTTTTATGCTATTTTATTTACGCCGCGTCTATAAAAGTAGTTCTTATATATGACTTTCTATGAGCATTAATAAATACAACTTACGAAATTTCTAATTAAAAAATTCTTAAATAATTTATATATAACAGGTTTTAGTAACTATGTATTCATAAATAGTCCAAGATTTATTAAAGCAATAAAACACGATAGACATTTTGACATTAAATAGCTATGAGTTCAAGTATAAAACTGTAGGACCATAATTTGTATTTAAGTACTATAAAAATTTAAATTTTACAATAATAACATATACTTGTGTAAAAAAACGTTAAACAATTTGTAAAAAAGATGTCGGCATATAATTCTCTTAATATACTACGGGTAAACATTTATTCAATTTTGTCACCCTTTTAAATTAATTTACAATTCATGAGAAAAGAAGATCGAAGTTAATCTTTAGAATAAAATTAATGTTATTGGTCATTTAAGTAAGATAATCATCATACAAATTACTTATTTGGACAGGTCCGTAGTTGTATTGATCTCATAAAGAAACCCTGCTAGGATTTATTTCAAAATATCTTTATTTAACTTACTCGTTATTGGATACTGTCAAAAAGTCAAATTCGAGGATGTTGATGGATTGTGATAGTACGTCACATATTTAATATTTTAAAAAAATATTCAAGTCATCAGACACAAAGAATCAGAGAAAAAAGTGTCTAAATTGAATGTTTAGAATATTTAAGTGTGATGCATATTTTGGAATAACGAATAATCGCATGTATTTGCAAAACGTATAAATTGTATAAAACTTTTTATTATACAAATCTGCTTTTAATTAATTATACCTTTTATCAAAAAGGATAAGAAAAGATGGACATGTACATCTTTGAACAAATTTATTATAGCTTTGACATCTTTAGACGCAATTTTCTCAAATGGACATATGGCTTAACATAATATTGTCTATCAGCGTTCAATAAAAAACTAACTCTTTATATCTATTTATATCTATATACGCATAGACATTATACATGTTTTAAAATGGGTCTTGAATTATGTGTAGCGTATAATTTGTAGCGTCATTATCTACATTCTCTTGAATCTGTACTTTACCGCCGCGCCGGCTCGTTTGATGTAGGACGGCGAGATAATTAAGGAATTAATGATCTGATACATGGAGGTTGTTTTATCACAATCAAGTATGCGTTATCGGCCTCACTCATGTGCACTAATTCACAGATTCGAGACCTTGAGATTCGTTAGCCGATTTAGCGACTCCCAAATTGTAAGTCGGGGTCACTAAGATTTCAATGAGTAATGCACTTGCAAAATTAAAACCTGTAATATTGAATCGATATCAAAATCGAAACATACTTTATTTAAATAGCTTTTCACGAGCACCTTTTAAACAAATAGAAAATCGATTCGAAATTTGCATTGTCCATTTACTTGAGACGATTGATTTAATTTCGTTTACTTGAATGACAAACTTATTCCAGTTAATTTAATTTTAAAACCAAACTACTAAACTGATTTTGATAAAAATTCCATGGGAATAAGATGTGATCTTTCAAATAAAAAATAAAATAAAATATGTTAAGAAATTGTGGAGATCTGAAGTAAATAACCTTAAAAAAAAGAACTACAAATTGAAAACCTACATCTTTTCCAGTTGGTTGAAAATATTTTAAATAAATATCCAATATATAAGCCAGTACATATGAGAACTCGATAGCATTATTAAACTAATCACAAAAAAATTACAGAAAGTTTATTGTTTTAAATTAAGATTTTTAGTAGTTTTGGCTAGCGTTATACAAAAAATAAAAACACAAAAATTTAAATCTTCTTATTATGTATAAAATTGAAATACCACTCACTGGTAATCATAAAATCTAAGAAACAAGAACACCTACAAACTTAAAATTTGTTGGGTAGGTTCCTTATAGGGTTAAGACATCCGATAAGAATAAATTTAACGAAACTTAACCCTTAAGGGAGTAAAACGGGCTTTGGAACATTGTATGAAAGTCCTGTGTTTTTTAAATAAGGGATTTGAAAGTAAAAATATATACTACTGTACTAATAATGTATCTTTAGAAATCAATCCCCTTTTGTTGTAATGAGATGTCCTAAAAAACTACATTGCACCCGTGCGAAGCCGGGGCGGATCGCTAGCTATACATATACTTATGACGTATAGAGAAAGCCATGTATTAATGCTGGCATTATTGAAGATAAGTTTATCTCAAACACAAACTTAAAATTGACTTATTCCGAAATTGTACATTAATGTTTATTGATTTTCTAAAAATTATTACTTTTAATTGTAAATCATAATTAAATATTAATTGTAAAATATTTGGTTTAGTTTTTGCTACAAAATGTTAAAGTACATGTAAGATAAGCCGTTTATTTCTTAAATTGTGTTTAAGTTTATAAAGTACAGAATAGATGTTTGATAGCTGCAATTCTTAACATAATTAAGATTATTATCTATACGTTTTGTGAATAAAGTTTATGTTTATATTTTCGAGCACAGCGCAGGTCCGTTATAAAAGATTCAATTATAAGAGAAACTCTTATTTATTTAGCTTTAAAATAACTTTTAATGAATATGTAGCTATTACAACTTAACCTGAGTATTAATCTTTTAAGAAACATATCGTCCCTTATAATTACAACAATACCGCTTAATTTTAATTTTACTAATTTTCAGGAGAGACAAAAATATATTTATTTCTCATAAAATACAAATATACAACGTAACATATTAATGAATGTGTACATAATTATAAAGTTCTGCGTATATAACGCACTGGATATTCGACCCGACTTTATTACAAGTTGAATTATGATATGAAAGTTAATTGTATTTTTTTCTATATCTTACAAAATTAATTGTATTTGCTTCAGTCACTATTGTAGTAAGTTTATGCGATCGACCGAGTCAATACATTGAAAAAAGTTAAGTAAACCTCTCGACACCGACGGTATACGTCGGTAACAGTCGGCTGCATTTTACTCTAATTATTCGTTTTTAATACGTAATTTATATGACCTATTAACCTTTCACGTACAATATACTTTTAAATGACGTAAAATGTAACTTAGTTTATAATCAATTACAATAAGTAATTTATAGATTTGTAGTATATTTGTATTAATAATATTTATTTAATACATAGTGTATTTAAGTAGTTACTGCTATGAGTCGTAGCGTGATGTATTATACTAAATGCCACGGTGAACTTTTACCACCCAAAACTATAAACTTCGATTTTTCAGCTGTTCCTTTGGATTTTTCCAATTTTCAAAAATAATAGATAATATCTATAAAAAAAGAAAATTGGGATTAAACCAACGTAAATGTAAATGTGAGCGGCCAAAGTTCACATCTAAGTATTAAAGCAAACAAAACAAAAAAAGATATCAGTCCGAAGTTTCGAATGTTGGCGAAACTAAATGCATGGCAACCTTTCAGAGTAAGCGGGCAGTGTGGGGTTCAGACTGATGTTTCTGAGCTAAACCCTTTAAAATAAAGAAACTTCAGCTTTATATATTGGTATATAAGCGTGAAAGGTGAGTGAGCTGGTAATTATAAGACGTGACATCTTAGGCGTCACATTTGGCAACGGTTTGCCAATGCAAGGAGCTTGCCGAGTGTCCCTAGCGTTGCCAATTTCCGTAGATAGATATATGCTCCTTATTAAATAACCTACCTTAATAGATTATTATGCATTATTAACAAACTAGCTGACCCAACGAACTTCGTACCGCTTTAGAATCAATAACTGCTGTTAACTTAATATTAGTCGTTACATACAAAATTTGTGAAAAAATGATATTTTTCATAGCTTTTTTTTCGCAATATTTTCCGAACTTATAATAAGTATTCTGCTATTCGAAGCGATGATAATTCCAACAAATTAAGAATCATTGAAAATTTTACCATTCCATCATTATTGACTTATATAATTGTGTACCTAACCTGAATTATTTTTTAAATGTAGTGACTAACATACAATATTATTAAGCTCACTAAAATAAACTCAAAATAACATAAAGCCACACGCGATACTATATTAAAACATCTCGATCTAAATACAGTTTATAAAAAGACACAAAAAAGTAAATGAAAAACGTTTTATCACAACATTTTTATAAAAACGATTTAAACAACAATCGAGACGAGACGAAATGAATCTCCTAAATAGCTGGCAAGGCTAATGGCACAATGGAGGCGTCAATAGATCGCATTCCGGGCCCGGCCTGTAACCTGATTACCGTGCTTATTGGGTCAACGGCTACTCGATTATGATATTTGAATAGCTTTTTAAATTTATAAACAATAAATCTATAACTGTAATAATACGTAACGTAAAGCTGAAGTTTATATGGAAGCTGATAACTGATAAGCTATAATGTGTCAACCCACAAAAAGTCAAATTTAGAGATATTGATGTATTCTGATTATGCATTACGTATTTAACATTATTCAAAACAATTTCAAGTCATCTGAAATGAATAAGTACGGAATGATTTTAAGTTTCTTAATCTAATGTTTAGAATATTGAAGCATGTTCCATATTTTGGATTATGCAATAATCTCATATATTTTAAAAACTTATCATTAGATAAAACTCTATACTAGCCAATCTGCTTTTATTTCATTAAACTTTTTATCAAAAAAGATAAAAAAAAATATGAATATATACTTCTTCAAATAAATTTATTAAGAATAGGTTTGACACAGTATTGCTTATCAGAGATAATTTGTGTAAACGCATTAGGATATAAAAATTTCGATAAGTAGTCAAAATTGTTTTGTTACCTTGTATGTAGGTGGTAGTCTCTGAAAATACTAATCCGATTTGAAAAAATCCTTTTTCATCAGATAACCCGTTTATTGAGGAAGGTTAAAGGCATATAGCCTTTAACCTTCCTCAATAAATACATCATGCTACGATTCATAGGAGTGTACCAACAACCATAAACGCGAAACCGCTTGGAGCAGCTAGTAGGCTATATAACATCATACTACAGTTCTTAGAAGCTTAATAATAAATATTAACGTCAACCTATCTTGCAAATGGCGGAATTTTAATAAATTAAACCGATATTACATGATAACCATTATAACACTTTTTATGTAACAATGAAACATTGGATAAGAAACTAAAGTAATTTGTATTGTTTTTGAACTGTGTTTGTCACATTTTTTAACAATTACCGAGCATGGGGTAAAGAGCGGAAGCAATTTTAACGTTAAGTAGTCAAGTGGTACTTAATTTTTTTTGTAAATTATTTACCACAGTTTATGGTTTTATTGTATGCAAATATATGGCGTATTTATCACCTACTAGACTAGACATTATAAAGATTATGTGTTAATAAAATAATTATACGAGATCAATTGAAATTAAATCATTTATATTTTAAAGCTAAATGAAAAAAAAAACAATATTTTTGTTTTTATTATTATTATTTATATTCGAAACTAAACTCATATTTGTTAAATACCAATTATATATGCGAAATTTACTTATCATATTCAACATCACTAAAATCTTCATTTTCTATTTTATTATACCGAGCTGAGATATTCTTTTCTAAATTAATAAAGGGTATAAAAACGAGTGTCCTACATAAAGATAAAACAGCTGGCAAACGGTCCATATAGAGCGAAGTAAACGGACTCGGATAAAGTTGTTTGCTTTAGACGCTGTACCAATATTTGAGATCCCACTCAGGTCAGGCAGAGACGACTCGGCCATTTGCAAGTGCAAATTTTCCGAGATAAAAAATAATCTTTACGGGGCTTATTAAGATTATGATAAACGCAATAAATTATCGTTCCTTCACGAAAACGATACCCACTTAATAATGATAAATGAAGGACAGGGTTATATTCTGTGATGTAATTAAATTTTTTCGTTTAATTCTCTCATTGATATCAACTGATAAAATTCAAAAACTTGTCGATGCGTGTTGAATCTTGCTTTGTTGCGAATCTATTCTTTCACAATAATTACGAAATTTCAATGCATTCGCAAAGTATACGTACCCATAGAATGGTGTTCAGATAGAACAGGACTATTATGAAAGAGACGAACTACATATATATAATTAGAATTTAAGTTATTTGATTGCAATTATAAATTTCAAAGTGCACTTTAAATATAAGTATAATAAATAGATTATTTCATTTCCTACCAGGATGTAGGTTATAATAACTAAATATTCAATTCACGCCGCGCACTCGAGATGAATCACAAGTAAGACTTATCAGTGTTGATTCTTTCTTGAATATTAACCATAAATAATAATATGCACCGTGTGATTATACGATTATAAACCCATTAATATGTTTCGTTGTCTTAGATTTTCGCGATTATTATTCATTGAGATAAAAATAATTAATATACGCGATTTAAATCCGTTTAAAATAGTTTTATTCCATTAATATGTTATTGAGACAAATAGTTTTCAAACATTTTGATAAAATCTATAAATATGGTTAGGTAGGAAGTATGAAGAAAAGTGTATATTGTTTGATCTGTTCATAATTTATTTATACTAGTTGGAGAAAATTATAATTCAGAAAATTCGGTTAGTAACATATATAATGGTTTTACAAATTTACTATAATATAACCCGAGAGACAAACCATGGAGTAAGAATCAAGAAAAATAACGAAAATATTGTAGAGGTATCTACGCGATGTTTGCCTAATGTCTTGATCATATCTTAATAGTACTGTACGGTCTATTTTCATATATTTATGACCGGATATGTAATATGGTAATAAAATATTATCCGGGACAAACACTAGATATTTTGGTACGAACTCATAAACTGGTGCTAGAATATTCTGCAACTGTTTTGTAAATTGCCTGTGTAATTCGAAAAGGACCTTCAACTGCCATTATTAACACACATTTAGTATTGTTCTATTAATTTTTGGCAGCCGCTTCATTCAACAAAATGTACTCAAATTATTTGCATGACGTTGTACGTTTTTTAAAAGACAAGCATTTGTTCGCTGCTTCGCTCTTGTTAATGTAAAATACATTAACCGCTACATGCACGCCACCTACGTAACTTACATTTGTACTACTTACGTTGTACTATCCCTATATACCTTCGCATAAATGTAAACAAAAAGTAACAAAGTTGTATCACATTCGGATAACCGGTATAGCAGTGCATAAAATACAGACAAACATATTGATTTTTATATAAAATTCTAGATAGAATTTCTGTCTTCCATTCATCTTTTATATATTAATCTTTATTTATGTTCTGATTAGTTGTCATATATCACATACAAATGACCTGTCGGGGACAAGGCAAAGAGAAGATACAATAGTCATTACATAAATTAAGAACTGCGATTGCGGGTGAGGCTGTATGATATAAGGTCTTTGTACCTAATAATAAAATAAAGAAAAATACAGTATCAGAAATGTCATAGACAAGTTGGTTAAAATACTTTTAACGAAGATAATTATATTTAATAAAAATTATAATTACGTACCTATTTAGTAAAATTAAAAAAAGGTGTTAAGAATAGGTTATATTTATTTAGAAAAGGAAGATATATTATTTAGTAAAATTTAAATTATTTTTTTCGATAATAAGATCCGAAGAAATCTTGTTAAGTCGAAGGACAAAACAAGACGATTATTCTGGTTGGAAATATTGTGTAACTGGGTGCATACGAAAATAACTTGCAATTACCCAGAGAACGTGAATGTGACACCGAAAGTGACCTGAGATCATTCTTAAAATTTACTAACAACCTTTTAAATTAGTTAGCAAATAAGTGTAATTGTATTGACGATAATAATTATTCTGCAAAAACAAAAGTTTTGATAAAGATCTTGTCAACCAATCAAATCAAATGAAATGAATTGTATTTTTGTATAAAAACCACATTCAAGTCAAATATGAATTATATTAACCAAAAATAAACAAATAGTCATATATGTCGTTAAGCAACATTGTAATTGAGATGACGAGATGACAACTGATGCCCACTCAAGATTCTCCGACAACACTTCGAGAGTTACCGAATAAGTAAACACTAAAAACAAACAAATTTCGGATTCGTTAATTTTGATATGTTGTAATACCCTCCTCAAATTTAAAAACTCGACCTCAAACCAAGGTCATCTAACGAATTGTATTGAAACAGCGGCGTTAATTTATTATTTCTGTAAACGCATGACTTCCGCCCTTTGAGCTGTAGGAAGTGATTAAGTGTTATTTCGATAAAAAAATAACAAAAGTTTGAACATTTTATTCTCACGATAGTACAAGCACTTACCTAACGAATGTGTGAAGGTATAATGGTTTCTGTTTTGTTTAACAAACGACTCGTTTTTCTGCACTAATATTGAATATAAATGTCGAAAATAACTTTGTATCTTAAAATACATGTAGGTAAGTACGTACTACTTAAACGTCAACTTACAGGCAACACTAAAATAGATTTTTATTTTATTATATTATTGTTATTGTGCCTGTTCCTAATCTTAAAAAGACGTGACATTTTTCAATGTCCATACCGAAGTTGGTTTATTTTCTAATCAGCAACAGTTTAAATGTGAAGGCTCATTATGCACGGTGTTTACAGATGTGTGCGGATATGTACATGTGTGGGTGTGGCATAAACAAACATGTACTAATTAACATTCATTCAAATGTGTGTAGGCCTTGTCCGGTGTATGTGTGCCACGTCTTATCACGGATACTTACATTCTCAACGCCATTATAGTATAGAACTCAAGAATACGTTCTTATTGTTACTTTGCAATAACTTTTTATGTTCCGTTTTAACAAAAAACACATTTTTACAATACTTACTGTATTATAATACAGTTTGTTACATCATTTTCAAAGATTGCTTTAGTACAAAATAAACTTGTTACTTCTAAACATGTACGATAGTGTGTTCTGTCTAATAATAGATTTTATGTGTAATCATTCTATTATCCTATCGTGTTGATGATTTTATTTGCATTTAAACATCAAAACAAATGTAAAATAAGTACTTGTGATTAATAGATATATAAATCCGGACCACGCCTTTTTTAAAGATCATTAAAAATAGATGTCAATAATTACTTCAATTTGCTTGAACGTAATACCATGGACCTCATATTAAAGCGAAATGTTAAGTCCTGATGTTTATAATTCATGTATTTTAAACAAATATTATAATACCACATAAGAATAGTTGTAAGTACTTTAATTTATATCTACTCGAATCGCTATTAGCTACACTAAACCTTGCAAGACGCACATTTGATAGATGGAGCCCTGTTAAAACAATTATTTCAGTTCGTCCATGGTCGGTTATAAAAAACGGTATTGCGTAGGCGACGAAACTCATTCATAAGAATCATAAGTCGCTTGTTCAAGATGTTGTTCTTGTAATATTGGTCGTTGATAAGCATTGGTTGATTTTTTCGTTTCGTAATCGGATTGTGAAATAAATCAGTTTGTATGTTATTAATGATATACGATTAATTTTGTGTTATAATAGTTGTTTTTTATTTCTTTTTTTAATATATATTTAACTGGTAATAGATACAGGTTTATTTCTAGAACATGCAATGTAATCAATTGTGAACCGGTTCTTATTAAGAAATTGATGGTTAACTGAAAAGACTTTGATAAGAATTTGTAAATTTTAAACGGCTGATATAATACTATTACGATTTTAAATAAATGAATAGTTTTTAACAATTAAAAGAGGCGAAGGAAATCGAAACTTTCTGAACGTGCTTAGGTATTAGTATAATAGTTCGTTACAAAAATATATGTAATATTATGCATACGACCACAATATAATTAAAAAAATACAAAAACATCAAGAGTTTTTTTTATATTGGCTTAACATAAGTTAATTTGTAATTTCAAAAAATAATCATTTATTAGATATATGTACAATGTCAAATTAACGTTCTCAATTAAATTAATGAAATACAATTGAAAAAATTATAATTTTTAAGTGTGAAAAAAAACCTGTTTTAAAAGATTTTATTATTTTTTAATAAATTAAAGAGACATTGTATGTTTTTTTTTTAATACAAATAAACGTGAGATAAATGTCGATTCGTGATTAATTTTGATTTAGTACATTAGTCACATTATATTCATTACATAACAATTGATAATGAATATTCAGGATGCTCCGCTGGTAATGTTCTATTGACGGATTGACTCACAAGCATGTCACAATAAAATATAATATTGTTAATTATGTTCCTCGCATGTTAGCTATTGTTTATAAACAACAACAAAACAGATGAAAGAAATGATAAGAAAATTATACACTACGGATTTTAGATTATAATCTGTGGCTAAATTAATCTGTACAATATTCATCGATGATATTATATTACCATAGATATATTATAAGCTTATGGATTTTGACTTCCAGACCGCGTTATGCCGACCACGTTAGACGGCGTTGCCTAGCAACCAGCCAGCGACTGTGTTTTACAGGCGAGACAATTGACAAATTGGTCAAAGTTGGAAACAGGTACAGGTGTTTAACATCAAATAGTATGAACAAACGTATCTACATTTATGAAATATTATACAAAATTATTCCTTCTTTTGTTTAGTATTTATGTTTACATGACAGAATCAGTGTATAAAAAATTATTTACAAAATAACTTTATGTTCTAACATTTGAATTTATTCATGGGTTTAAAACAAATATTTTTGAAGATACTTTCTCTCTATATGCCCTTTGAGTATATCGTTTAAATTATAAGATACTTTCCGAGGAATAAAGGCATTTTGATTAGAAGTAGCAGATTGATACACCATATTCGACGAAGTCGTAGCAAAAATGTTCTTTTAAAACAGAACATACAGAAGATATTTACATGCATTTATGTTTTTACTATTACGCATGTTAATATCTATACCTGCGATATACCAGGAGACGATGAATTCTCTAGTAGTTCTTTATTGAACTTTCATTTAACGCATATTTTAAGAATCATTATACATTAGTTAATATAAAACAAAGAATAAGATTAAAATTGAATTTAATATCTTTCGATTGTTATCAAGAAAAATGCACATTATGTACACGTACGTATGTACACGTACGAATCGCTATCTAATCAGATATAGAGAAATATATTACATAAAAATGTTAACCGTCATAATACTAGATTTTATATTATCAACACAAAGGATTTAACAAAAACTGTTACTTATTAATTTATGAATTCATTAGCTATCCCTTGTGTTTATGGTTACTACTTCGCTGCTATGAGTCGTAGCGTGATGTTATATAGCCTATAGCCTTCCTCAATATATAAACTATTTATTTTTCAATTCGAACCAGTAGTTCCTGAGATTAGCGCGTTCAAACAAACAAACAAGCTCTTCAGCGTAATAATATTAGTATATATTGGATCTAGTTATGACTATATTACCTCGTAATAAATTTATATCTACATAGGTACATATATTTCATACTTATTCGTATTGATAATAAACACTTTATTGAGACGTATAAAAATATGGAATTTTTTTCTAGTATATTCTAATACCTTGATAAAGCGAAACTAGTCATGTTTTTTCACTTCAATATTAAAAATACCAAACGTGTTATTGTAGTTCATAAAAATATTTAAAAAATAAAAAGAAAATACGATATTAATACTTTAATAAAGTATTTTTTTATGAAAAATGTAGAGCTTTCATTGACGACTACACGTCGATGCATTTACATTTTAATGTTATTTCACTATCTTAAAGGAAACAAAGAATCATATAGTTTGTTATATTAATAACAAGAAAAATTTAATTATTAAGTGCCTCTCAAACAATTAATGGAAACATAGGTTCTAACTTCTTAGAATCCAAGACTTGAGGGCCTTTCAAGACACTTCTATCTCTTTCACAGTATTATAAAGTTATAAACAAATTCATTTACTTTTAATACATTTTATATTTAGATTTTTACATTCATTTTCAATATTAATTGAAACAATACTTTTTTATAACAAGGGAACCGACTTCGAAAGCAAAATATATCAATTCGTTTACTTGGATGATATACATGTGATCATTTTAATTTTTAAACAGAACTACTGTTCTGATGTTGAAAATATTATCATTTTTAACATACATAAAAAGAAGTCCACGACAAATTGGAATGTTTAGATGGAATTTTTTATCACAATAATCGCAATAAAACCCTAACAATAGTAATAAAGGAACAAATTCATAGCTTTTAACATAAACATCCGTCGCTCAAGGTTGTAGCCCTGTAAAATTACAATGTTATGCGTTTTCATATAAAGCACAAAGTTATTTCTGCGCCCTACAATCGATTACCGTCGGACATACACATAATTAGCGATATGTAGACAAAGTTTTGTTAAAGATAAATAAACATTAGCTGCTCATTAATGCTACAAAGTTAAAAACAAAATGCAAGGCCTTCATTCTGTTAGATATATACATACCTCTTTCCATTAAGACAAATTTTATAAGGTAAAAATATTTTTCAAATACACTATTTTATTATTCTATTAATATTACTATACAAAACAAGTGTAAACATTATTAACCTCAAATTGTCACATTTTAAAGTCATGTTTGCTTTCTATTCTAGGTTCAATCGATTTGATTTGATATTTAGGATAGATAAACATTTACATTGTGTTAATAAAAGTATAATTCTATTTTAGAGGTAAATACACCATTAAAACTACATACGATTAAGATAAAGAAACATAAAATCTCTACAAAAAAGGAAAAAAATGTTATAATAAATCATAGTTCCGACTAATTAAATTTGACTGTTCATAAGAACAGCAAGATGATTGAAAATTAAATTTAAGACGACAAATTAATTTAGAAATCATAAAGTCAACTTTTATAACTTATCTATCAAGAACCTTAATAAAATTTTCATACAATATTGCCATTATTTGAATACTTTATTTGATTCAATCATGTATACAAATAATAACAGAATTTAAAATAAAAATGCTTGACTCTGGCATGTTGAGAGTGGAACACTGCCTCAAACGCTTCGCGGTATGAGGCGTGCAATATGTCGGCTTAATACATATGTAAAGTCGGCTATCTCTGGACAGTATATATATATTTTATCCGTAGTTTAAGTTTCGTTAATAACTAATTATGGTTGTACAAAATATACAATTATAAATTTTATTTATGATTTATTTTAGTCAATGGAAAAATAGCGTTAACTTTTTAAATATTTATGTGATTTAATTTTATATTAAATTATATTTATTTATAGTCTTTAGAACATTGTCTTAATTAAGGTTAAAATAAGTTTAGTTTTATTCATACAGATATTAGAAATTCCATTCCTACGCGTAACAAGAATTCCTAACGCGTAAATATAGCTCTACATTTTTAATTTAAAAAGCTCCTAAAATCCAGAATAATTTCTTCTACGTTATTTTTTTAACTTCCGTTTATTTCATTTGATTTTATATTAAAATTTTAAACAGTATTGTGAATGAATTATTATCAAAACACATTATCGTAACCAACATTTTAGTTGAATATAACATACTTTTCTAGATTTTTTAATAAATTGGTGGCTATAAAAGTATACATGTGTGTGTGCTATCAAGATTTGAATAATGTGCATTGAGCGATAAAATCGTAGGTATCAATGGACAAGATATTTTAACATCAATATTCTTATTCGAATCCGCTTGCTAAGTTTTATTTATTCGGAATTTTTATAATAATTATTTTTTTCTTTGAAACGCGCATCATACTCTGTAACACATGCTAATGAAACGCTAAGTAACATAAATTATAAAAACCATACCAGATTCGCTGCGCTTCACAGCGGAAACAAACGAACTCTCCGCTGAATAAGGAAACAAATACGTGATGGGCACACCAAAAGGATGCATTTCTAATGTGTTCTGACACAGGGTCATGTTTACCTTAGCACGTGCCAGGCACAGCATGAAGCATCTGGATCAAGTCCTTGTTAGCAGTTCCGTCTCCGAGACCCAGTACCCTCAGGGTCGAGAACTGACAACACTGTCGCAGTTTCACTGATACCGGCAGCAGGAACGCGAGACGAAACGCATCCGCACCGCCCGGCACAGCCACAACACGCCGACCGATCAAAACATAGCTCTCACGAACCTTTTCGACACACAGACTCGATTTGCAAAATTTATTCATCGCATCCGCCGAAAACACCTATAATTTTTATGAGCCGGACCGAAATAGGCACGCTCGATCTATCCGGTGCACCCTGCAGTGTTATCTTAACTCCCGGCACGAATTAGCACCAATAAACTTTAGGAAAACACCATAGGTTGCTAATGCAGGTCGGCAGCCGCCGGAAAACTCGATTTCGCGTTACACACGTGAGTGCGAGGCGCTCGCCGGCCACAGTACCGCGCGGTAAACAGAGAGAGCGCGCCTCAACAACACACTCACACATCGATCCGCCGTGCACAGATTCACACACGTACGCGTTTCTCAGCGCGCGCATTCTCGCTCGCGACGAAAATAGACATCACGTCATCGTCGACCAATAGCCATACGGATCTATCACGCTACACTAAAATCCTATTGGTAAAGACTTCATTGACGGATTACCTACAGTTCAATTAGCGATTAACTGAAACTTTTTGATAAAACTAAACTGATATGAAATCGTATAAACAATTATCAAAATAACTATCGGAAAAGTAATTAAAATTATCAAATAATTGTAATGTGGCATCTTCGATGACCCTAAATTTCTCGAATTCATCGTAATCAATAATAAACGTGAATTATAATCAAAAAGTTCGTTAACGTCGTCTCTACAAGCGCTACCTAACGATAAGCGGATTTGCTGTTATTATTACTGTTTCACTAAAAATTAAAAAAAAAATATTGAGTTGGCTCTACTACTGCACTTTTAGTATAACATATGGCTTTATATAATATTAAAAAATACAAAACAAGAAATCTATAAAAAGTAGATTTTAAATATTGTAATATACGTTTAATTTACAAGAATGGACAGCTTGATGTATGAGAATTGTCGATATTTTAACACTTGAATTTTGTTTAAAACAAGAGCCAATTGGAATTAAAGGAAACATGGTATGTTAATAAGCGCAACGCACTCGTTGAATCGCGCGTTTGCCTGCATATTGAATTCAGGGGTCAAGGATTGTGTAAATAAGCCATTTTCAATTCTCTTACAAATATAATAAAGATTATTTTAGCAAATCCGTGTTTAAAGAAGATTCTAAGTAATAAAAATAAACTTAGCGCGTGTATTGCCGATAGATTCGGTTTCATTGTAATTTCGATCATTTTATAACCATAGTAGTAAAAAATGAGAATATACTAAGGTCTATTTAGTTCCAATATTATTCTAGAAGTATTTACTTATTAAGTTATAATTCTAATTAATTTTCGAACCAGGAAAATTATAATCATATTGACTCATTGATATTTTGACGGTAACAAACGCATCTAATAAATAAAATTAGCAATATTTTTGCATAAATAATATTTCATAATTTTGATACGAGATTCTTATTAGTTTTTAAACTCATGTTATATAGCGTTTATGGTTTGTTTTTTAGATCTAATATTATTTAAAAAACGTTAAATGTTTGTTTGTGATTTAAGACCGATGCAAATTTTTTAAAATATTAGTGACTCCAATTTAAGTTATAACAAATTCTACATGCGCAGGTATTTTACGTACTTTAGTTACATATAATTCTGCTTCTCTTACTCTTGATTCTTTATTCTAGAATCTTCCATGATTATATTATAGTTAATTTATTTCTAATTCGGTGGATTTCCTACTCGTATTACTTAACATTACTACAACATTTTTTTTTATTTTCAGTTGTTTTCAGATTTTAATCACCCTATCTATCGAGGCGAACAAAACAAAAAGAAAATTCAAATATTTGATGTGAAAAATTTCTAGTTAAACAGAACCTCAATCATTGCTACCTTTTGCAGAATAGTTTTCCTACATATATACCTATATTCTTGACTATTGATGTTTAATGTTTAAGCTATGCTTAATGATTATTGTAAAACAATAGTTAAAGATTATTCCAGACAAATGATTCTACATACTCTCCAAAGATTAGTGGGAAATCACATTAAAATAAAAATATAATTAAGCGTAAAGGACATACGAACTTCGATACGACTAATGCAAGGACATATCCTTCAGAAATTTAAGTCCTTCAGCAATCTCACTGCAAATATTGTGCAAAAGCACAATAAACCCAGTTTACACTTACACAGAATACATACTGTTTCTTTATTACGAATAAACATTAAGTTGCACTCGCAAATACAAGTTCCATACCATCGTGCTAAGTACAACGCTATGTGCTCTTTAAAAACTTATATAAAAAGGTGGTGTATAAATTTGAAGTAGAGCCTCGCTGTAACGTAATGACTACAGCTCGTATACCGGCTGGCTTAACCAGTGTAGTACCTCATTCTCTCAGAAGATCGGTGTGAAGTAGCTCATGTAGCTGTGTTTCATACGGCGAGTGAGAGAGCCGGAAGCCTAAACTCCTCACCACATTCTTTACTTCCTATTATACCCATTCCTTTTTTAGCTGGCGTTTGTGGCTCCTCTGGGTGTCTATGTATATATGTATATTGTTTGTGACGTTTTCACGCTTAAATATTTGTACTAACTTTGACGCAAATTAAGTCATGGAACCAACCAGAGTTATTTATATAAGAGTAAATTAAATCGGAAACAAGACAGATGACTTCAAAATCACGTATTAAATTTGATCTATCTATATAAATAAAACAATTGATCGGATTGTGATGAAACTTTGGTAGAGCGTTCTGGAGACAGCTACGTGGGCGAATGTATACACAGCTCGTAAATAGATGGATGAAATTGGTATTAGCGGGTACATGTGACGTAAATCTCAATCAAAGTATATGAAAACACTGGACAGCTATCATTTTTTTTATATTTAAATTATTGCAAGCCGGCCTCCGTAGTAAAAGAAATTATGGTAAATACGGTATGGTATGTTTGGATATAAATTTCTGAGATCTGTATAATACATATACTGAGGCGGTGCAATGAATTCTAATCTAAAAGATTAAAAGAGTCCCTTCATAATCAAATCGAGATATGTCTTACATGGTTAATTTGAGGGCTTTTTTTAACATAATTAAGTCTTTGATTATGATGAAACGATTACATCTGAATTTGTGTTATACTCTAAGCCTTGTTTTTTATTCCTTGTGACTTAACATTTATAAGATAATAAAGCCTTAAAAAATTGAGTTTAAAAGCAAAGTACACAATTTCCTTTACATGGACGACACATTTATACCAGTTATTTCGATTTTAAAACCAAACTATTGAACCGATTTTGATATAATTCTATGGAACCAATTTGAAAGTACCAATATACTAACATATATATTTACAATAACTTTCAAGAGAAAATAATTTTCAAAATCGGTTAAGTAGTGACGGGGTTTTGAGACCACAAATATTAAAAAAAGATACAATATGAATTGAGAACCTTCTTCTTTTTGAAGTTGCTTGGAAATAGGAATCAACTGGTGCTAACTATGATGTTAACAATTTCTGAAAAGTAACTAAATATCCATCATGATCTTGCTCGCGTGTATTGCTTCCGCTGCTCCGAAGCCGAAGGGAAATAATATATTATCTAAATAATACATTATCTCACTTCTGTATATATATTATATATATATAGTCTACTAGCTTTAGCTCGCGGCTTTGCTTCCGACAATGTAGATTTTGTTATACAGGAAGAAGGTCTTAAACTAATTTTTCTGTCTGGCCGACGCATGCGCTAATTAGTTGAAATATTATGCCTATAACCTTCGCGCATGTGCGAACAATAGATAAAGTTATAGCCGTCAAATGAATGGTATGGCAGTGGATAAGATACGAAGAAACAAACAATTGTTTTTGAATTTACAAATTTCCTGTTATTAGGACTCATTACCTTCATGTGGTATTAGATTTAGATCGATGGAATATTAATCATTATCTATATACAATTATCAGTATAAATAAAAAATCAATCGCCTGTATCCGATCCAATCCGTGTGTATAATCTGTAAGCATATCACTTTAAAATTGAAAGTTATATATATATAATTTTTTAAAACGTTTTAAACGTTTAACAATCGTGTGGAAAAGTGAAAAATTTGGTTAATATATCTCCACATATACGTAAAAAGTGTAGTACGAAGCCGGGTTCGCTCTCGTTTACCTGATCCGCAGAAAAGGACCGGGGAGAAGAAGACGACGCTATGCGCATCTTCTCCCTTCGCTATAGACAAACCCATGTGGGAGGCGTCTTCTTTCCCACATACCACCGTGGCGTAAGAGTACTTTCAGTGGCCGGGAGCGCTCTCTAGAAGAAGGTCGCTTAGGTGGGCCAACCGTCGGGACGTCACGGTAGCATGCATAACCGATCCCGTGGCGCTCCACTGAGACGATGAGGGCACCACTGGGTTTTAGTGGGTAATCTGGGGCACTCGCCTTTGCCACCAGAAGTCCCACATACCCGCCTGAATTATCGGACGGGATGCATAAACGCATTCCCCAATGAGAAAAAAAAATAAAAGTACGAAGCCGGGTTGGGCAGCTAATATTTTCATTAAAAAACCTTATCATACTTTTTTTTTATTATTATCTAAACACATCATTATACCGTGATAATTGATATTTACTTAATTAATTTTCTAATTAAATTATACGGATCCGTGTGTATAATTGTATTATAATTCAGTCACAAGTAACGTACTTGCAAAGCATATTAATACAAATATATAGAAAAGAACTACATTGTTAATTGTAAACAAACAAAATAAAACACAATAAAGTTTTACAATTATAAACAATTATTTATCTGTATGTGTATTTTTATATAATTTCTTAAGGATGTTTTTTGTCGATATAAAAAATTGAATAATGCGTAAAATAAATTTATGGTACATAATTTTGAAGAACATTTTAGTTCAAATTATGGAAATTTAGTAAAATAAATGTTTTCATTAAAAATACAGTATTATTACGTAACTAAGACCCATTACGTTACTAAGATACAGTGCAAAAGTACGAATATTCGCATTGGTCAATGACTGATTTAAAAGCAGGCTGAGTATGCTGGAGCCTAGGGCGGTGGGTTTAAGGGGCGGTAAATTTAGGACCTTTCGATTGATATATATAGTATTATCGGAATATAATTGTAAACTCCTAAAAATACTCTTTGGCACAGCTCACCTACAACTGTCTTTAATACCGAAAACAAAAATGGTTTTGATTTATCACACAAACTCTTTTTTATAGCCAGATACAAATATTTTTAAAAATACATTTCATGTAGAGATGACCCCTTATAATGTTAATTGAATGTGAAATATAGAGTTTCTTCGGGGATCAAAATAATATTTTTTTATTTCTAAATCATAATAATATTTTTTAACCATTAAAATATATAAAAAATTTAATTTTATCTCTGCATTAAATCGCAACAACAATAATCAATAAAATCAATGCGTTTATCGTATAAATAAAGATAAAATATGATTTGACTAAAAGAAAAGATGTTAAAACAAAAAATATAAAAGATAAAAGGGAAAGTTACAACTCTTAATAATTCAAACCATAGTGTTGTTTTAATAGCTAAGTTTTAACATTTCTAATGCTGCTGAGTACAGCTAGTATACGGGCTGGTCCAGCTAAAATATCTGTATTTTTTACAGTGAGTAGGAGAGCTGGCAGCCCAAACGTAAACCGTTGAAATAATTTATGAAAAACTTCCGTCGAATACGGAAATAAATTTAGAATCATTTAATTTTATTGCAACATATTGTTAACATAGTGTATGTTAAAGCTTGTTGTTTTATGAACATTATTTATGACTAAGACGAATTCTTGTTCCGACGCTAAGTTTCATCCGTGAGGCAATCATTAGGATTGTCTTACAACTTAAACGCAATAAAAAATTACGTCAGCTTTTAATCATAATTTTTTTTATATCATTTTGTAAACATTTAATGATGTATATTTTTAATCGATTAAGAATCCAGTCATATTCTTTACAAAAAAATACTGATATGCTTACATTAACAATTGCGGGCATAAACATTTTAACTATAGGCATGTATGTACATGGTGATAGTTGTTATTTTTTTACAATTCGTTTTCTAAAAGCAAAAGAAAAATATATATACATAAAAAATATTTGAAAACATTCAGTCGAGATAAACAGAATAGGGGTTACCTTAAATAATTTTAAATTTATATATTTCGTTTATTTTTGGATAAAATTGTCACATTACTATTTATTTTACATCACTATTAATAGAAAATGTTTTAATATAAGCATTGAGAGAGAAAGCCTTATAATTTATTAAATCGTGTATCCAAATTATGCGAAATTCATGCAATAGAATAGCCAATTCCAAATTTATACAGATAATACAGATACCTATAGAATTTATCTCAATTCAATATTAGAGATTCTTGAGCTTCATAATATTAGTATAGATAAGATACTAGGATGTTGATTTGATTTATTGATTTGAACGCGATAAATTCGAACACTACCTACTAATGTAATTAGATTTTTTTATTTAGCCTTTTAAATGAAAAATATATATATATATATATATATATATATATATATATATATATATATATATATATATATATATATATATATATATATATTATTTAATTATAGATACATAATATTTATATTACAATAACCTCAGATGTAACAATATAGCATTAATTGAACTATCAATATTTATTACATTAATTCAATCCAAACATTTTCAAGGTATTGTTAAGAATAGATTTCGTCAATATATTTAAATAGTAAAATGTATAAACTTGATACACTTGCGAAAAAATCATCGAATATATTTTTTTTCATAAAGATTTTTTTTTATTTCGTACGCAGTGAATTCGTAATCTAGACACGCGGCGATATGTCCAGTAACGTCGGAAGTGTCACTTGCTTAACAAGATAGCGTCTACGTTAATCCCTACAGCGATGATTAGCGTATGGACATTGTTAATTTAGGGCGTACTTCAACGAAACGATAAATTTTGTTTTATCATAAGGCGAGAATTACAAGTTTTGCTCGCAGTCCTTCAGTTTCGCAGTCTTCTGTAAATAATTAATTTACAGAAGTTGTTTGTTATTGCATTACACTTTCAATAATTCCTATCAGTGCCTTATTTATTGCAATATACATTTTATAACTAC
This sequence comes from Hypolimnas misippus, assembly GCA_037950945.1. NCBI lineage: Eukaryota > Metazoa > Arthropoda > Insecta > Lepidoptera > Nymphalidae > Hypolimnas > Hypolimnas misippus. The sequence continues at coordinate 8,324,245 of JBBEEQ010000019.1, forward strand.
TTATGACGTATCTGCTACTAGGTTACGAGAGTAAAACTTACAAATGTAATTTTCGCCTAACGCAAGCGTAGGAAGGGAATATAGAGCATATTTTGTCTATGAAAAAATTGTCCTTGATTATTAGAGTTTACAAATATTGTCAATACGCTCTCTCCCTCTCTCTGAGATAGATTACGCTAGTCACACTAGTCAGTAAAGCATAATAAACAATAAATAAATAAAGTAATAATCCCAACAATAACAAATAATTGCGATTTATTTTACGTAAAAGGACAAATTTTGTACTATACTGACACTATACTCTACTGTGCTGTAAGTCTGTAGATGACCCACAGGTGGGCAAAAATGCCTCTCCTGGAAGAAGCTTACGAGCTTACACCACGATGATTTGATCTAATCCCAACTGGCGGGTATACATGTGTTAAATTTCTTTTGACACATATGGGTTTCCTCACGATGTTTTCCTTTAACCCCGAGCATGAGATGATATTTTATATACTTTTTTTATATACCGTATAATACACTAAGCTTTAATTGGACGCTGTTAAAAAATACTTTGTATTGTACGACAGCTTGGCCTTTCCTCTTCTTGAAAACTGTCTTACTAAGGGGAAGAATAGCTGAAAAACAGCTCAATCTATCACTTTGATCCACTACTTAGTGGCAATTACACATGTCTCAGATTTTTTCCCAAAACATGCATTCATTTTGTTTTCATTTCTAGCAGATAAATTGAAAGATAGAAGAAGCATTTGGAAACTAGATGATGCCGACCCGAATTTGAACCTCCGACCATCAGTTATAATCATCGAGTTCTACCTTCTCTGCCACGTCGAAAATAGAAATAATGCAAAATAACCTAACAAAAACGAGGTGACCACAAAATATATCCTGTCAAAATGACATGAAAGGAAACTTTAGGCAAACATACATTTTCGTCAATGCCAACATTAGTTGTTAAATTTCGGAGTAAAAGTGTTGTATCGCGTCATCATATCGTAAGTGAGGAGTCTATAGTTGACATATTGACGGGACAAAGGCATCGCATGCGTTCACAATTTATCTACCGCTCTGCAATGTAAGAGCCGCTCTAGTACGTAAGCGTTATATTGATATGACTTTTGTAAAACTAAGTAAGCTTTAAAAAAAAAAACATAATGTTCTCTCTCTCTGATTTTGAAATTGTTGAACTTCATTGTACCATCCTAATCTCGCAAATCTCGACAGGTTTTATATTCAAATATTAATCAACGTAATTAATTTTTAATCCTTACGGTTGTTTAAAAATGATTAGGGAGTATAATATGTATGATGTGAAACTAACAATTGAAAAAAGAAAAATAAGTGTTGTGGTCTAGCAACCCCATCTTATTTTATCTGTAACTAGGCCCTCCACTCGGGAAGATAACAGTATATAGATAATGTATAAAAAGGTACTTTATTGGACTAATACTTATTTTTTATACTGAGCAAAACTAATACTTATACATAAAACCATTAAAACGTATTAGTTTTGCTATATATGTATACGTATATGTTTCATTGAAATAAATGTGAAATAACTTTAAATAAAGTAACACCTATATTAATGTAGCCGCGAACCCGCGCCCATATTTTCACAGACGGTTCAGTAATTCATAGATCACAAGTCGGTCTAAGAATTGATGTCTTTTGTTCTACGTTGTAAATCTAGCGTAGACAGAGGGTGCTCAGCCCGCTATCGTTAATAACCAAATGTCGGGAATTTCTCACTGAAAAGCATAACACGTGCGCCAATGATAATGGGAACACATTAAAATTATTTAGGGCTTGAAAATATAAATGAGAGAACGCCATCTTTGACTAACGATAGTGGCAACGCGGACAGGACAAATGGATCTTTGTAATAACTTCGGAGAAACAATTTGAAAGATGGAGAGGAGCCGTCACTAAATAAAACAAACAAGAAAACTGATTGGTGTGGTTTTTAAAGTAGTCTGTATTTTTATTATTATTACATACTTAACAAAAATTGACATTATTTTGTAATTAGTATGGTTCGAATATGATTTTTATATTTGTTAAATATATATATAATATATTAGGATAAATATTTTTTTTATTTAAATTAGATTTTACCCCTATAATTATGAGAAGACTTCTAGAAGTTTCGGTAATCGAAATTAATTTCGATTTAATTATTTCAATAATATATTACGGTGCATGATTAAAAATGAAGAGGAATTAATTATCACGACATACATCATTACATCACATATGCGCGAACGTTTACACGTAATAACTCCAATTTAATGCTCGTAAAGTATTGATTAAGACTAAGCAAACACGACGGGCGTATCGCAATAACAAACAAATACATTCAAACCTTTAACCTTCGCAGTTAAAAGGCGCTAATTCTTTAAGCATTAGCCAAGGTCCATTGTGAGTTTTTATTAATAAAAGGAGTAGGTATATCAAAACAATATGATTTGATTTGATATTTTTTTACAAATTGTTTCTTTCTTCTTCTTAGTATGAGTTTAAGGAAGAAAGAAGATATTATATTCTTAAACGCTTGCAAGGCATCATACTGTTTCAGATGTCCATAGCCGATGAGTGATCACTTAACATAAGGTGGCTCGTTTGTCCACTTTATTAAAGAAATCGATATAAATCAAAATTGAGCATAGATTTTCTGTACCTAGTCTTTACTTTCTGATATAATATTAATTGCGTAAGATGAAATCGATTTTTTACAAATTAAATTACTCTTAACGGAAACATCTATTTAGACTATTCTTGAATCTATAAAGACACAATTATGTATGTATTTAAAAGAAAAAAAATTAAGTTCAAAAAGTTGCTTAACTTTACCAAAGTTAAGCAACTTTCTGAACTTTATTGAGAGTAGAACACTTAAAGACAAAAATAAATATTACCTTAAAGCACAAAGAGTGATGAGTGAAGCATTATGACATTTTGTACATTGGCTGTTGTAATATCCAGTTGGGCAGTTGAGCATCTCTCGACTATTCGTTCTTTCCAAACAATCTTATATTTGAAACAAAATCTACAAGATGCTAATAACATAATTACTTTGAAAGTGTCATTCTATAATAACAACAACTGATATTAAACGTACTTACGATAAAAAAGTCGTGAAGTTTTACGACCTGAAAACTTATTCGTTTCGCTTCAAAGGTCACTGAAACTCGGTAACGAGTCTTCATAATACCTATCTTTACAACTACTATTAAAACTTTTGTTGTTAATAAAAATACGTACCACGCAGAATAACTCTTATAAAACATAAAAAAATAAACATGGAAGCTTTACTTTCAGCAAAGATAATGCAATATGCGCAGAGGAATTTAAGTATAAGACCTTGGCATTTGAAGCGAATGAAAAGACGACACTAAGCATTTACTGCTAGCCACTTACTTCGATTTGTTAAACACTTAAATACTCGGTAATAAAAATTAAAAATAAATAAGCTGCTAATCTGGTCAGCCTTTCCTTACAAATTTAAAAACCTGCCTTTGTTTCGAATCCGATCGAAGGTTATAAATAGAAGGTTCAGAGAGGCTGTGAATATGTTATCATTTAAATGTTGCATTTTTCTCGCTTGTTAATTCATAATTTAATATAATATTGACAACCATCAAATACGTTTTGCAATAGGTTACTAATTGCAACGTTAGTGTGAGCTTTAAATATCTCACTACATAGTGAAGGTCTTACGATTTACGACACTATATTTCACTTTATATTTGCTTTAATCTGCCCGCCCCAGCTTTACTCAGAACCTATAAAAATAAAGCCAACGCTTTTTTTTTTTTAACAAATTACCCGGTAAACGTGTTATCGATTAAATTTGTAAATATTCTAGGTACTTAAAAATTTGTACTTACATTTTACTTAATCTTTATCTTAAGTGATTAAATGTGTAGTTTCGAAATCATGAGTAGTTTCTAGAACATAGTCATGCATAATATTCGACGATACTACGTAAAGACAGGGTATAAGTCACAATTTATCTCTTAACATAATGGCTAACGAAATAATTGTTTACAATATTGCGGTCAGTGTGACTACACATTGTCTGATGACTAAAAGGATCCAACCCACGGACAAAAAGGACTACACTTGAAGGTAACAGGTTGTGACCGTGACTCAATCCTTCGATGATGTAATGCCTCGTAATTGAATGGGTGAATCGGTTTTAATACGAGTCTAGTGATTGCAAGTGGCTCGTTTATATCGATGAGCTAGATAGCGCTTAGGCCAAATGTTTTGCTCATTGCGAGCATGGGAGTAATTTAATTGCGTAGAAGTTTTAAATAATCTCTCATCACGCAACAACTCAGTGCTCTCCGAATTTTCCCATTAACCACTTAATTATCTAAACATATAAAATTATTTAATTAACAACTGTCTAAGTTATAATAATCATTTATCTTTTCGTCGTGACACACAGTTTTTTTGGTAATTCAATAAAATCATATCAGTATTGACCTAAATATGCTGACGATAAATTAGAATGTTATTAAAATCTAATACAATTTATTAAAAATTCTATGATAAACTTTAACCTAAACTGACTTTTTAGTTATAGATCAAGTTTTATGATATCTGTACTTTAATAATAATTTAATTTAAATACTTATATTTTGAAGAAGTAAATTTGTTTAGTGTTTGTTATAAGTGTCGATATCGATAAATTTCTCAGTTTACATCTATATTCAACGGCAAGTCATAACGTAAGAGGCATTGTGTCATTTCACGTCACTAATGACGTTGAAATCGCCAAAGCTGAGATAGATACTTGTTTGATCTAAAAATAAATGCTTACATAAGTGAAAATATTTATATGACCACCGCCCTATTTGATAAAATATATTTATTATTATTGCATTGTAGATAACTATATCAAATAAGCTTTAGTTTCACATTAAAACTTTATCTAATTTAATGAATCAAGTAGATAGCTTGTTATTAACGGAAAACGAAATAGAATTTTTGAGTAAATTATTATCAAACTTGTATCTTAATCGTACTTCACAAATTTATCTCGTAATTTAATGTATTAAAGTTATTATTTGTTTGTTCATATTGTATGCATTGCCATGCCGATAGGCTTAAAACTTTGTCAACTTATTGTGAAGGTTATACCTAGTATCATTAACTTGCAGTAGGTGGCGTGCGTGTCGTACCCGTACAGGCTTTGTACAATATATTTACATGTATTGTCCAAAGCTTGGTTATGTTTAAAGATACTCTTCGTAATCTTCTAATTATTTTACAATTCATGTATTCACTCTTGCATTCAATTCTATGATTTAAGAATTTTTGTCTAACTTACAGCAGATACGTACATAATTAATTAAATAATATCGGTGTGCTTGATCTTAAAAATGGGCTTAGAGATGGAAATCACTTTACCCGCGGCTACGGTAACGTGAGCAGAAACATTAAAAGCTCTGCTTCAAAATACTGACTTTTTAACAGTCACAGGGTTTTTTATTCGAATTTTAAACTCTTCGCTCTTTTAAATGTTCAAATTTAAATAAAATTACCGTTTGAAGAATTATAATAACATACACATAATTCATTATTAAATAATTGAAAATAATATTGCAATCGATTTTTTAACTGTATCTCTTTTTAAAGTCGAAGAAGTTGTTTTTTATTGTTTAGACGCGTTAATATTGAAAGTAACCATTCCGATTAGGAAATTTATTTTTACCTACTTATTTATTGAAGAAAGAATCGGTATTTAACGAAGAAGGAAATATATATGTCTACCTTCATATCTACTTAAGAAAATAAATACTCGCTTCACATAGGCGCACACATAGGACTTTGCCCGTGCGATTTTTGTCCGTCTAAAAATAAAATTTTGAGACTATTTTTTATTTATTTTCGCCAATTAATCGAAAACTGCTTCATCGATTTTGTTAATTTTTGTTATTGCTTGAAAGGGCCTACTTTCCTATTAGACTAATAGAACTTTCGTCAATATCAGTTTTTAAAGAAGTCGGTGCCCATTTTTTTTATCTTGTGGTCCCTCGTATGCATTATGCGTTCTATATGCTATATTTTGACAGAAAAATATATCACTAACTTTGTTCTTCGTCCATAATGGTCTGCAACGTAAAGGTATATCATTACGTTACGTGGATAAATCCGTGAGATACAATTGATGTCCAGTATACAAAGTTACTGGTGATTTTTCGTTTTAATGCAACTATATAAATATACCTAAGAATATATACTAGTCATTTTAATATATTAATTTTCCTAATAACTCTAATGATTCATTTATTTGTAGGGAATATCATATCTGGTTTTTATGAATATATTATTATAAACCTCCTTTTGCTCGCGGCTTCGTACGCGTTAGTGTCAAGTTTTGTTATGCCGGATGACCGTTTAAAACTTACTTTTCTGTGCGGCCAGTACGATACCTATCAGTACTATATGATACCTGCGCCATCTACTGTTAGTTAATTGTACTATATTAAGAACATTATAATAAGTTGACAAAGTTTTTTCGCAAACGGATGAACAGTATGGTAGCCCATAAACTACCAACAAACAAATTTCATTTTTATATATTCCATTTTTTCTTTAAATATAGGTAAAATAATTCTGGTGGAGTAAACTTAGACAATTTTATTTTTATTCTCGAATTAAATATTGTAGATGTAAATAACAGTTAATTGAGTAAAGTTTTTTTAGTACGGTATATAAATTCAAGGCTACACAAATCTTTACGGAAACTTTACGATATCTTGAATCAAAAGCCGTATTAGTTTCGAAGAACACTAAGACGTTAATTTCAATTCACACTGACCTCTATAAATCAACATTGTATAAGACCGCGCACATACGAAGGAGCTTTGTGGACGCTGATAAGCAATAATGTGTCAAGCCACTTTGAGAAAATGGCGTCTAAAGATGTCAAACTTATTTTTAATAAATCTGTTTGAAGAAGTATACATCTATCTTTTCTTTTATATTTTAATAAAAAGTTTAATTAATTAAAAATAGATTCGCTAGTAAAGAGTTTTATCTAATAATAAGTTTTCAAAATATATGAGATTATTGCATAATCCAAAATATGGAACACACTTCAATATTCTATACATTTGATTAAGAAACATTTTATCGTCCTAATTTAAGTTGAGAAATTATTAAACCGGCACGGCAGTGTTGTACTGGCCCGGGCAGTATCTCATTATCACATAAGATGGCCGTAAATTACCTAATAATAGCTGTGTTTCATACGGTTAGTGAGAGAGCTGAAAGCCTAAACGCCTCACCCGTTCGTTTCCTCACTTACTGTTCCCTTCCATCCCTTACTCCTTTTTTAAATTAACAACGCGTAACGGCTCCTCTGGTGCTGTGCAGTGGTGATTACTAAACATCAGACGTCCTGGTCGTTCGTTTGCCAGCTACTTTAAAAAAAAAACATAAGCAAGTCATATCAGTTTGGCCATTCAAAGAGGCAATGCCACCAGTGTTTTGGGCACTTTGCCTCAATGCAATGACATCGACAGATTTTAAGGTTTTATACAGTTTTTAATTATTCAATTAATATTTTTACTGTTTCATTTCTTTTCCTATTATTTTATGTATACAATTTCTGAAGAGATATGTGTTTTATTTTATAATTGCAAATTATTAAGCTAGTCTAGCTTAATAATATTTCTAAAAAAAATCAAGTTGCGGACAGCCGGCTGTAACACGAGACTCGAAGCTTAGCATAAAGTTCACGCATCGCTAATGTATTCCACGACGGCTGAGCTCATAGCCTTTAATAGAATTCTCAATCAGCTTAAATGTTGAACGGTTCTATGGAGTGTCGGTGAAACCTTCACATAGATTAACTAGTCTTTAGAACAATCTTTTAAAATGCGATTTTTATAAACGTTTGAAGATTTATGCCATTATGTTGATTTTATTTAAAAGTCGCGCTTAATTTTGTTATTTGGTGTAATAAAAAGTGATCTTTTCCGACCAAGAACTCAATCATCTCATTTCTTCAATATCTTACATATGTACATTTAATATACTAAACAAAAAAAAATAAACATTAATCTATACTAATATTATAAAGCTGAAGACTTTGTTTGTTTGTTTGCGTGAACGCGCTAATCTCAGGAACCCAGTAGTTCCCATAAGTCTAAAGCATTCTCGACAAAAGTGTAATATTACACTATCACAACCACGTTTTTTTCTATATATGTAGGTACGAGTATATAATAAACAGAATACATTTAATCTATATGTAGCTTCTAACAGTCCCATAGATAAAATATTCGAATTATTTTGTAATCTTATACAAATTATATATTTCTTCGGAAAACAAAGAATGTGATACCATCTAAATATTTTTGTAACGATAAAAACATTAAAATTATTTTTGTCGATGATCTAACGCGAGAATTACACTTCTTAATATTGCTTTAAGACTTTCATAAAATTCTACATAAATTGTTTATCATTGCTATATATGTGATCAATGTCTTACTTTTAACCGAATTCTAAAAAAGTAGGTTTTGTATTCGACCCTCATGTATGTATAGATTTCTATTAAAACTACTGATCTGAATTAGATAGGGGTTTCACCATTTAAATGCATATTTTTCATTGATACTTACAACTTTACTTAATTTACAACGTAAAGTTACATAGGTGACTATTTTTTATATATATAAAAAGAGTCGCAAACGAGCAAATAGTACCACCTGATGTTAAGTGGTTTTTTAAATCCCCAAATTAGGTATTTTACCCCATAACTATTAGGTACTGTTTTAGAGAGTTGTTTTATATCACTTACGAGAGTAAAACTTACAACTGTAGTTCTCGCTTAATATTCAAATTATTTTATACGCGAACAACTTTCATATTAAAAAAAAAAAGTGAATTGTAATCTTTCAAGTAACGATTTTTTATAAAGAGCACTATCTAAATGGGTATAATAATATTTATGTTGTGTTACATATCTTGTTAAAATATTTTTTTGATAATTACACGCAGACCTTATATAAATATAATTATAACCTTATATAAATATAAAATGACAATTGTTTCATAATTAGCTTGAAGAAATAACCTAATTCTTTTACTTACCTAATATAACTATAGACTTAAATATATATTTTTTTCAATCATTCAAAATATACATATTTTATAAAAGTTGGCTTATAAAAGCAAACTTAAACCATTGTCGTTTCACAAGGTTTATCTTAGTAAGTCGTTAATGAGCAAGAAGAACTACGAAAAAAATAAAAACCGACAACTAAATCTTGTACCAGTATCTTAATAATAATCTTATACAAAACTAGCATTCCGGCCGCGACTTTGTTCGCGTGAAGTTCAATTATATCGCGCTGCCGTTTATATCGCGGTCACAGGGACCATGCATTTTTTGGACCCAAAAGTAGCCTATGTCCTTTCTTAGACTTTCTTTACCAAATTGCATTTAAATCAACCCTGTAGTTTAGGCTTGATTGCATAACATACAGTCATTGTTTCGCATTTATAATATCAGTAAGGATAAAAGATAGGCAGATATGCTTTGTCAATTTACGAGCTTTTAATAAAACATTTAAATTTATCATGTATGTAATATAAAAGTGATTTATTTTAAAACAAAATTTGAATTGTATTACATTTTCAGAACAAAAAATCTTTTCGTTAACTTTATACATAGATGTCCTAGGTACTCTGTGCCTAAGACACCTAGGCCTAGCGCTGACTTCATAATGAAAGGCGTGTCGCTCAGGAATTTGTATTAGATAGGAACTAATTTCTACTTTATACTTACGCAGCTGTTCAATTTAACTTAAAACCTGTGATTATGCGTACTGATGGCATTTAGAGCAATCTCATACGGTCGTGTAACTAATTCAGCATGTGTAAATGTCAGATATACCTTCGAGGATATATAAGTATCATTGAGTATATCTAATTAAGTTACGTAATCCTAATAACTACTTTTGTATAAACCATAATATATAATATATACTTTTTATAATTTGAGTTCTAATGATAATAAAATTGCATAAATATAGCATCTAAAATGCTTTGTATTATGGTTGTAACTTATGTTATCACTAGCTGTGCCCGCGACTTCGTTCGCGTGGATTACAGAATGCTTGGCATGTCTCCTGCAAAGCAAGGTTATAATAGTCTGCGGTGGTGCTCAAGAAAGGAGCTTCTTACTTTGGATTTGGGAACTTTCTGGTTGTATTTATAAGCAGACTCTAATTCAGATACGGTATTCCTCCACGGTTTTCACTATAAATGTTAAAGAAAAGTGTTTTGTGCTAGTCTTTAAAATTTCAATTGTATAACAGTATATTCCCGCCGAGGTTCTCCTTGTATTATTTATCGGGTGACTTTTTTAAGTGGGCTTCATAGGCCATATCCGGAACTTTAAGGAATCGCGAAAAATACTTAAAGGAGTCTCGTGTCCGATTTTGAGAAATCTAAAACTGTAACATAAGTTTTTTTTGATTTCATGATTCTCCTGACCAGGAATTGAACCCACTAATTAAAAAAAAATACATTCTGTATTATTGCACCACCTACCTAATAGTGTCACTTGTAAGAATCAACTTTTGGAAAGTAATAGTAAGAGACAAATTAAAGGAAAAGATTTATTTTTTAACAAAATAACATTAAATCTATACATGAATTAGAACTTAATTAATCGATTTTATATACAAATATACATAATCAAATATGTGGGTTAAATCATGGCTCCCGGTAAGCTTAGAAAAAAATTTTGCATTACTTCGAACGATTTGTTTATTTGCATCAAAATGCTAGTCACCTACTAAAGTAACGAAGAGTATAAAGAATACAATCAAAAATATACATAATGAATAACTCACAGTAACTTCTTTTATGTTTGTCTATTTTTTCTATGTGAGCTATACAAAGTTGATAGAATGTGACGTTTGTTTTGGTCCCCGTCACCTACTCCGTTACCTAGGTAGATTTAGATAATTCCTTAAAAGATGAATCAATTTATTGAAAATCTACATTTCACTGGACTCGGCTATTGTACTCACCCGCTAATAGCGTTACAACATCCCGTTATAATTATAAAATTTCACTTATAGGTATGATCGTTTTTTTGAAGAATTACAAAAGATTTAATTAATGTATGAATTTGATAGAATTTTGTAAAAAAAATTGCCCTTTCTTTTTGTTGCAGTTAACTATATACTAATACCTCTCTGAAGTTGATTCTTATAATATGTGACAGTATCAGATGATGCAATCATATAGAATGTTAATTTTTCTCAAAATCAACGTGTTCGTTTCTGGCTAGGAGAACTTATTTTTCAAAAAACTAATGATATAGTTTTAGTTTTTATTAAAATCGGCTCTGTTACTCCTTTAATTATTTTTCGCTATTGCTTATAGTTTCGGATTTGATCTATCATATTCAGTAAAAAAATTACCCAGTAAATATATTATTTTCCAAATTATTATATTTATATAATATTCATATATCTTCCCTATTTGAATTAGATGTTGTTCACTATTTCATTGGTTTCAATTTTGTTCCTTATTACATTAGCTTTCTGTTCAGTGAAAGTTTCGTCAAAATAGGTCCAGCTGTTTTAGATATTAGCCGTAACAAACTGAGTGACAGAGAGACGGACAAAAATTTTAAAGTTATTAATTTTGTTGTCAGTACCATGTATACTTTCGTATGCATTTATTTAAAATTACAAACGGACACATCAATTATATTTGGACGCTGATAAGCAATACTGTGTCAATCCACTCGGACTTCGTCTTGAGAAAATGGCGTCTAAAGATGTCAAACCTATTCCTAATAAATTAGTTTGAAGACGTATATATTCATCTTTTTTTTTTCTATTTTGATAAAATGTATATTGAATCAAAAGCAGATAGATTTATTTAATATGTTATCTATACTTATAATAAATCTGTAGAGAGGTCAATTCTGTACATGAAATATATTTTCAAAATAACTATCAGGGGGTGATTAGTGATCGATATTGATGCCAAAAATGCAATCAGTGAAATTTTTGTCTGTCTGTCTGTCTGTCTGTCTGTATGTATGTTCCTAATAGAAACAAAAATTACTCGACGGATTTTGACAAAACTTAGTACAATTATTTTTCATACTCCTGGGCAGGTTATAGTATACTTTTCATCACGTTACAATCAATAGGAGCAGAGTAATAAAGGGAAAACGGGAGACATTAATTCAATTTTTAAGCTTTCGTCGCGTATGCATCCTTAATGGTTAAAGTTACATAGAAATCATGTATGACGGAAATAGTCTACATAAAATTTCCTAAAAAATATCCCGCAACAGCATATGTCTATCTTTTATGGTTGACTCACAATAACACGTGTAACTCCTGATAGGTTAGCAGTTCGGAGAATTCTGATTATATTTGTTTACTCTTACGTTTATAATACTCTCACTCATCCCTAATTTAAAAAAGTGAACATTATTACCTATTTAATAAAAAAATCATAGAAATCAAGTATTGTGGAATGACATATTATATTTCAGTATTAAATTACGATAGTTAATCTGTCTGTCACATCAAAACCACTGAACCCTGACGAAGGACATACGCTACTTTTTTTCGAAAAACGACGAAAACGCGGACAAAGTCGCAGGCAAAAGCTAGTATAATAATAAGTTTTTAAATATTTGAGATTATTTTATAAATTGCAAAATATGGAACGCACCTGAAATACGAAACATTGAGTTAAGAAACTTTTTTCCATACTTATTTAGTTTAGATGACTTGAAATTTGTTTGGATAATGTTAAATAGGTGACGTAGTATCAAAATACATCAATATCTTAAATTTGACTTTTTGTGGGTTGACACATTATTGCTTATTAGCATCCATTTATATGTATAGATGTATATCCTTCCCTTTTTAAATCAGAAATTGTTCACTATTTTATTGGGTTCTACAATATTTTGTTATCGCGATTACACAATAACAAAATATTAAGAGAATTATCTCTTTTTATTTATTCATTGAAATAAATATATTTTTTTAATAAGTAGCCTAAGTTAATCCTTATAATATTAGCTAGGTATAGGGGCTTTTCATTAATCAAGTAATGTTTTTAAGAACTTTTTAGACTTTGTGATATTTCGTAATTTTTTTCTTCCATCCCCTCTCCCTCATCTGGGCCTCACGTGATTAATGGATATCCCCTAACTGCAAGTTAAAGTCCCATCAAATTTGATTCAGCTGTTTCAGAGATTAGTTGTAGGAAATAGACTGACAGAGAAAAAATTAAAAAATTGGATTTTTTGATGAAAGTACTGAATATAATTTCATGCATTTAGTGAAAAATACAAAATAATGTTCGATGTGAACTCATAAATTTAGATATTTTTTTATTTATGAACCGATTGAAATGAAACAATCACTAAATATTAAGTGAAGCTTACTGCAATATATTAATGAAAACCACATCTAAATCGGATAAGCCGTTTCTGAGATTAGCGGACACAAACTCACAGATAAACAGACAAATATCTAAAAATTATTGTTTTGGGTTCTATTTGGTTAGTTAAAGACCCCCAATAATATATATATTTTTTTATATATCTGTCATGTGCAGACAGCGACCCGTTAGATTTTTTTTGTAAGTATTGATTAAAAATATCTAAAATGGAAGTTAGCCTAAGTCACTCCTTATAACATTTGCTAACTGCAAGTAAAAGTACCATCAAAATTGATTCAGCCGTTTTAAAGATTAGTCGGAACAAACAGATAGACAGACAGACTGACAGACAAAAATTTAAAAATGTATTTTTTGATATAAGTACTGTATATACTTTCATGCATTTAGTGAAAAGTACAAAATAATGTTCGACGTGAACCCTTAAATTGACATAACTTTTTTATTTATGAACCGATTGACATGAAACAAACCCTAAATGTTAAGTGAAGCTTACCACAACATATTAGTGAAAACCGCATCTAAATCGGATAAGCCGTTTCTGAGATTAGCGTGCACAAACGCACAGATAAACAGACAAACAGACAAACAGACAAACAGACAAACAGACAAACAGACAAACAGACAAACAGATAAGAATTCTAAAAGTCATAGTTTTGGGTTCGATTGCGTTGGTAAAGGCCCCCAGTAAGATTTTTTTTCATATATCTTCCATGTACAGACATCGACCCGCTAGAATTTTATTATTAGTATTAGTATAGATATAAGCTGGATTGCTCATGCTTTATGCTGGAACGTGGAACACATCCCTATGGTCAACCGATCGAACGGATATCAGACTACCATAAAATGAAGTAAAACGGACGGCCCTAATAAATAAAGCTTTCTTAAAGTAATAAGCATTACAAATATCAATTGAACGATTAAGTACAGGCGGATACTTTCAATAAAACACAGGAAATATAACTAAATTCTTTTGTATTTACGGCCAACGCGCCACAAAAACTCCTTACTGCTATGCCATAAAAGATGAAATACAACCATGTTCAACATTTGTCTAGCTAAACCGAGTTTAAAATAAATCGATGCTTAAAATCTAGTCTAAATTGCCTAAATATGAATAAAATTATGGAAAACTTATTAATAATATGTCACACGTAACTTTAGACTGCTAAAATAATACATAATTAAATTATCTCTAAAACATTTTTAACTCAAAACTATCATTAGACGTGGGTTTGTTGTGCGAAATGTTTAGACGCGCGTTTAACGTATGTTTCAACATTTTGTAGTAAGACAGATTTAGAGTTACTGAACTTTTAAAACTTTAAGACTAGGACATATAATTTTGATACATTATTTTATTTTTTTGTAAATTTAAAAATAATGTCATTTTTTATTTCATCCATTTTTTTTTATTTTAATCATTAAAATATTTTTTCTTAAATAGATTATTCATGCATGTATGTGATCTGCGGAAAACAGGAGTTTATCTACCTACTGTGCAATGTACATACATACAATTCTCGGAAAATCAATATAATTTTGCTTATTATTCCTTTAATTAGAATTGTTATTAAGTATTTAAAGATAAAAAGTTTTGTATATCGGTAAGTAAATTAATCATCTACGAACATTGTGTTAAGTTATCTCTGGGGTTCTAGTAACTAGTTTATTCGTAATTATTAATATATTTCTAAGAGTAAAGACGAGCAATTTATCCTAGAGAGAGGGAGGGTGCGTACTGCCGATATATAATAATAACTAACTGATCAACGAGCTACCATAGACAAAATTATTTACTTTTATGATATATTCCTAACACATTGGACTTATGTATTTAAGTACTTATCTACTCAGCATACTTAGTTGGATAATTATCATTTTGATTTTGATAAAAGGATAAGGGAATTTAGAGAGTGTTCAATAAATGTTGATTGGGCCTTTCGATTAATTAGTCAATGTAGAATAAAATCAATAAAAGCATAACAATGAGGCAGTGAATCTATTTAAAAAATTATGTTACTATTTGAAATAACATTATTCTAGATGATCATATACTATTTTTTTTTACATTAACGCTAGCCGCGAGCACAAGCTGGCGTTTTATAAACATATTTAGTATTGTTACTATTACAGTTTTCTATTGCTTGAGCACACTCGACCTAAATTAAGTATACTTAAACATTTGTAATTAAACATTATTGTGAGTATGAGCTAGGATTTTAAAAAAGCTTTGCAAACGAGCAGGCAGGGCACCTGATGTTAAGTTATAACCTCCACAAATGGATGTTTGAATTACCAGAGCACCAACAAACGCGTTACCCGCTTAAAAAGAATAAAGGACGAACGAGAATAGGAAGTGAGGAAAGAGAATGGGGAAGGGGTTAGCTTTAGCGCCTATCTCACACATCGTACGAAACTGTATTAGATACTTCACGCCGATCTTCTGCGAGAGTGAGGTACTGGCCCTGTCGAGCCAGTCCATGTAAGAGCTGTACTTAGTCAATAGGCTACAACTAGGCTCTACATCTACCTTATAATGCAAAGGTGTATCTTGAAGCGTTACAATGAAGCGTTAAATGTATGCAGGATATAAACCAACCAGTTAATACGAAACAAAATCCAATTGTGCTCTACCCATTAAAAAAACACCCAACTTTTAATTAACTTTTAGCTTTTATAGAATCACCAAAATATAAAACTTCTCAAACATGGACCGGATATCAAAACAAGTTGATAAATAAAATCAAGGTTATTTGGTGTTTATAAAAATGCAAAATCGTCCTTACAGTTAAGTATAGCTGTAAAGTATTTTAAAACCATGATACTAAACTAGCTTTTGCTTGCGGCTCCGTTCGCGTTAATGTATTTGAAATAAAACGCATATATACGTAAAATATAGCCTATGATCTACAATAAAGTACATTTTAAATGGTAAAATGATTTTTAGATAAAATAGACTCAGTAGGTCCAGCGTTTATTTCACACTTACAAAATTCGCTCTTTCTTTTATATTTGTATAAATTACGAAAGAAAAACGACGGTAAATATTGCAAATTGTAAGAATATATATAAAATACGTAGATTTATTTTTTTCCTTTGTTTTATATAAAATAATAATCATCCGGTCATAATAGATGACATTTCATCCATAAAGTGCTTTGATTGATAACAAAACGTCACCTAACTCGTTACGATTGATAAATGATTATAACTGTTAAGTTACAATGTATGTAAGTTATTACATTATAACTAAATTAAGCGAGAGCGAGCATTTAATCTAATCACTTATAGTTCTTGACAAATTTGTTTTTGCCGTATTTTGAGCTAAGCGTTTAGTTATAAAGAAAAATTACATTGTATCTGCAGATATTTTTCTTTATATCAACTACATAAATAAATAACTTATTATATAATCTCGTCTGAATTTCAGTCGACCACAATGAATACCGTGTAATGTAGAGGGCAATACTTCGAATGAAAATTAGGGCGATTTCAAATAACTTTTCGTGGAACTGACTACGCGTCTGCCAAGTCGATGCACCATTGCCATTGCCAGATAAAAATTTAGATGCCATTGTCCATTTGTAACCTTAAAAAATTACAATTTTAGTATTCGAGTTTTAAAACCGCACTTATAACATTGAATAAAATAAGGTGCCACACTTTTCCTTTTTTTTACTCGACTGCGCGACGTAAAGGAGGATAATGTGTTTATCAGCTTATGTATTTACTTATAGGTATATATATGAGTTGACATTATTTAGAACAAACGCGTAATTTGTCATGACGGCATAGGCGAGTGTCATGTAAAGCGTAAAAATTAGGAAAATGGCCCCTTTTGAACCCCATAAAGTGAAAAACACAAACTATGTCAAGTGAGGTATCGTTGAATAGGTATATAAAATCATATTCAGATTTTTTATATTACTTTTTAATCAGAATTACCGTTCTGGATCGATAACGATTTAAACTTGATTAGTAACGCTTCTTACTTTTTTTAGACAGAAACGATATTTATACGGCACTGCTGACAGCAGATGGTTTTGTTACGCAGTCGAGTTTTTAATTTTTTTAATTAATTAATCTTGTTAAATTGCCTGTAAACTAAAATATGATATTAATTACCAAAGCTTAGATTAATTTTAGGTCACAACAACTACATAAGATTATTACAACTATATATTTATTATATGAATCTGGTTCTCCGGCATAAGATTGTAATAAAATTGAAAGGAAAGAAGATAAGGAAAATAATACATTTATCCCATAATGGACAGTATAATTTACATATGTAACACTTTTAACCTAAAGTTTCATTCAATTTGTAGAAACCACCTACCAGTCTGCACCAGACTACAATGACGTAACTAAAAACTAAAATGATACTGAATGAAGATTGTTAGTCACTATATTTTAAAGTCTTGTTTCGGAACTAAATCATGTCCCCTTTATATATTTACCCAATAAGATTTTCTTTTAACTATACTAAGGCGACTCAAAATTGACTTATACATTATAAGTTACTGATAGTACTTCATAGGATAAGCTCACCCTCGAGATTTTTAACAAAAAAATGTAATGTCAAATTGCCAAAAAAAAAATTGTCAATGCATCAATTGTTAGGTAATAGAAAAGACATGAATATATTATTTGGACGCTGATAAGCAATACTGTGTCAAGCCACACGGACTTCGTTCTGAGTAAATGGCGTCTAAAAATGTCAAACCTATTCTTAATAAATATGTTTCAAGACGTACATATATATTCATGTTTTCTTTTCTATTATGATAAAATGTATATTAAATCAAAAGCAGATAGATTTATTTAATATGCTATCTAATAATAAGTTTTTAAATATTTGAGATTATTTTATAAATTGCAAAATATGGAACGCACCTGAAATTCGAAACATTGAGTTAAGAAACTTTCTTCCATCCTTGTTTAGTTTAGATGACTTGAATTTTTTTTTGAATAATGTTAAATAGGTGACGTAGAATTCAAATACCTCCAAATTTATTTATCAATATCTCCAAATTTTACTTTTTGCGGGTTGACACATTATTGCTTATCAGCATCCATTTGTTCATATCAGTGAGCTACTTACTACATACTGACATACTGAAACTGAGTTGTCAAAATGGTCATTTTCATTGAAATCAGAATATTAAACTTATAACTTTGACTGAGATTTTTTACCTACTATTATACAATACTTTCTTAGGAAGTCAAAAAAACAGTTATAGATAGATTTTATTTACTTATTCAAGCTATTTGATAATATGGAATAAGTAGAAATAAAATTAAAATATGATAAAAAATAGACATATGCTTTCCTAATAAACTAATTTATTGATAACTATCTATCATTATTTTACCGAAACAGAATCAACAAAAACAGTAAATCATAGTGTACAGGACGTAGAAATATATTTAAGTATTTACAATAAATTAAATATTCGACACATAATAGCAACTACTTTGCATATTCAAACAAATAAAATATACAGCTGTATACACGTGAATTTTTCAAGGGCTTTTAGAAGGTCCATAGGAAACAGCTACTTATATCTTAGACCATTATGCATTGGAACACGACATTTCCCCTCAGCATATCTTGATAGTGAAATGATCTAACGCATTTATAAAAACTACTCGGGAATCGATTTTTCAACAATATCCAAATCAATAATATATTATCTGAATGAGTTTATCAATAAATGTACCTTTTTTAAGATGTTTAATTTTACTTAAATTTAATAAATAGTTTTTTGTATATCGATACTTTAGTTTCATACAAAAAAGAAATGGTACGATCACATTTTTCATAAATGGTATTTATTGGAACGTGTAATGGGCTGGCGTGATATCTATACTATTTTTAGTTTAGAATAGAACTTATTAATCAATAAAATTTAAACTATAGTAATTTGCATAAATAGTCCCATTTTTTCACTTCTATGAGTGTTTGTTGAACAGCTAGTTTTAATTGAAACAGTAACCATAGCTGACAAGCTATTCCTTTAGGGCAGCTTTATATTACGAAATAATTAACGTTAAAATATCAATACTTAAAACGTTTTGTTACGAAAAGCACAACTGTCTGTCTCTCGTCTATAAGCGTTTCGTTAATAATTTTTATATTTATTCCAAAAGCGAGTTTGCAGTGTAAGTAATAAAAATAATATTTTTACGTAGGAAGGAAGGTAAGGTGGGAAAGGAAGGTATGGTGGGAAGAAAGTAGACATTAATATAATAATAAATAATTAAACGCTTCTCACTTAACGAAGATCGCCCAGAAGGATCCCATGATCCTGTGTCGGGGTCCGGAAACACACACAAAACAAACATAAACACCCAGACCACAACAAACATCCGTATGGCCTATAAAGCCGTTTTGCATGGGTGGGGACCGAACCCACGACTTCAGTCAGTTGCAGTAACCACTGCGCCAATGTGTTAATTATGCAATTTATCATTTAATCGCATTGCATTTCAATCAATTATACGTGTTTAAAGTAAATTATTTCATGTTTTTTATTCAAATCTGTTGTGTCTGTGGTGAAATAGTATGACTTCGCGCACATTGAAACATAAAGAAAACTTCATACTGCAAGCAAACCGAAATAGATTAATATTTAATATTTTAAAAATGTATATAGGTATTACAAGCAGCGCCGGATTTTCTATAGTAGCAATAAGGGCCAGTGGCCAGGGAGGCAAAATTTAGGGAGTAAGTGTTTTTTTTTTTAAGATTATCGATAAAAATTTAATATACTCCACTAAAATTTTTTTTTAAATTTCTAAAGTCCATTTTTACTATTAAAGTAACATAAGTAATGATTTCAATATAGGGACTGCATTTTTCAGGGAAAAATAAAACAATAATATTTTCACCCATGGTAAACTAATCCCGTGGTAAAATGTAACAGAGTAGAAGCACATTAATGCTTCTACTCTGTTACAGTTTTTAGTCTTTTCCAAGTTCACATCCGTTACGGTACACTTATGTCGGCCTCGATGATGCTCTTTATCTGTGATTCAAATAAGACATTTTTTTTTTTTTTCTTATAGTATGGCGTGCATCCGCGCATAAGACATTTTACATTTAAGCGTTAATTTTGACGATAGAGCTGTGATTTCAGTGTCAGTGTCAGTAACATTAATGTCAGTTACTCACTTGTCAGTGTTGACGTAGTGTCATTTTTCATAGAAACATTTACTATTTTTAGTTTAATTCATTTTCCCACGTTTTCAATTTAGATTTATTCAGACATTACTTAAATAATAGTGAGTATCGATTGAAGCTCTAGCTGTGAATATAATTAGGAGGAATAATGGGTCGAAAACTGCAATCTAAACAAATGTCGAAAAAACGAAATCCAAAGGAAGGAAACAAATTTCTTCAACAAAAGAGAAAAGAACTTTCGAATTTAGTTGATAAAGTACTTAAATTAACAAGCATATTTCAAGCTACGGGCACTGTTACCAAGAGCTGGGAGCACCATTTACAAATCGAAGCAATAATTAAAGAGATTATAAATATTGAAACACCATTAACGAAAAATGAACAAAACCAGAGGAAATTAAACTTAGAAAAGTATGTCAGTTGGTTACAAGATAATGAAGCGCAGTTTGAAGGTAATTATTATGATTATAAATTCACTGTTAGAATAAATACATAAAAAGCGAAAACTAACGCTTTCTACTACACTTTATTTGTATAATCTTAATTATTTATTTGGAATAATTTGCTTAATTACAGGTGTTGATATTTCTGATTTTGACGGCTATGAACTTGGTCTGAAAGCGACCAAAGAATTTGCAGAGGGCTCCCTAGTCCTGACTGTACCATGTAAAGTGATGATGAGTGAAAAAAATGCAAAAGACTCAGAATTATCTGCATTTATCAATATTGATCCTCTTCTACAAAACATGCCAAATATTACATTAGCTTTGTTTTTACTGCTTGAAAAGAGTAATCCAGGTAATATTGTTGATTAAAATGTATAAGTAATAAAAAAATTACTGGAGCTTAAAACTGTTTATATAAAAATGAAAAAAGCCTTTAAAACATAAATCCAAGTAGAAAAAAAGTTATTTTAACAAAAATCAAATTGAGTTGAATCATAGAAATATATTTGCAAATAGATTTTTTTATTTTATCAGTTTTTAATTTTTACTTAAATAATATTTAATTGTATATAAATTTATACTAATAGCATATAATTATAATTTCAGATTCATTTTGGAAACCATACATAGACTTTTTACCAGAAAAATATCCTACTGTGCTATATTTTTCATCAGATGAATTAGCTGAGCTTCGGGTAATGTATTAACAATTATGAAGACACAATTATGTATAACAATGTATCAATAATTTATTAAAATCCTATTTATTAATTTCAGCCTTCACCCGCATTTGAGTCATCGTTGAAGTTGTACAGGAGTATTGCGAGACAATATGCATACTTTTATAATAAAATTCATTCATCAGACTTGCCGGTTCTGAAGAATTTACAAGAAATATTTACTTTTGAAAATTACCGGTAAGTTAAGTGATTACTATATAAATGAGAGTTTTTTTCTTTAATAGTTATATATTATAGTTATCAAATATCAATGCTGTGACAATACTGTAGGGCATGTAATTGCAACCAGAAGGTTAAACCCAACAGATTAAATTAACCTCCTTTTCCTATCTATCTCTAGAAACTTTAACAATTAAATGTCCTTTTCTTAATAAAACAATGTTTATTTCATCTTAATATTTATTTATTAATTAAATCTTAACACATAAGTACAAGAATATTATCATAAAAGTTAGAGACAATTGCACTTGCCACATAATACTGAAGTCTAGTTAAAATTATACACCATACTCAAAATAGCTCAAACCAAATGATAATATTAATTTAATTTCATGACCAAATAGATATTTAAATATTTAGTTTCTTTGTTTTCATTTAAGACATAAATCTAAGTCAATTCTGGTATCAGGTCACTAGTTAACAAAAATAATAAATAATTAAAATTATACTATTGTAAATTCAGTCTATAGTTATTTTTACTAAAATGCTGCTTTATTCTATTGAAATGGCTTTCTTAACGTGTCCCACATATATTCAGGTGATTCATTACCTACATGAGTATCCATTGAATCAATAGCATATATGTTTGAAGAAGAAATCATAGGACTTTTACTACGAGTGCTACTGTGTATCTTATGACCCTTTCGATTTTCAAATATTGGTGTCGGTACACACTCGTCTTCTTTAGCATGTTTGTTTTGGAACATTTTATTTTGTTGTTTCCATTTCAATATCGCATATGTAAGTAAAAAGAGAATCAGAACTAAACCAATAATACTAGCAGTAGCTACAGTTACTGACTTTGTATTATTATTTGAAACTGAATTCTTAACACTGGGTGTTTGTGTTGAGACTACATTCTCGTACAATTTTAACTCTAATAATTCATCGGATGTTATTCTACTTTCCAAGTCCTTTAACTTTTGTAAATCTTCTAAAACTGTTAAACCATCGTCTTGAATATCTTTTGGTAAATCAAATTTTTTCAGTGTTTGTGGAATATTCAAATCTGAAATTAAACATTTCCAATTTCATGTATAATAAATAAAAGCCAACTTACTAACTACTTTATACAAATTGGTATTTTGTAATCTTACTTACCTTCAGTTGATTCTGTCTTTACTTCAACATCTTCATCTCTTTGGTGATTCTTTTGCATTAGGTTTATTAAATCATTCCACGTTATTAAATCTTTTGGCGGTTTTAATAAACGACCTTCTCTCGTTGCTTCATTGTTTAAAATATCATCATCAGATATGTCTTCAACTGTTTGTTTACGTTCAACTATCCGATTTTGTCGTTCACTATCTATTCTACTAAAATTGTTAAACAGCGATATAATGCCCATATTTTCCCCATTTTCGTTAACATTATTACCAAAATCCATCACTACAGGTATATTTAAATTATTAGTTATATTTGAGTTTGGTTCGATAGTAGTTGTTTTAGGATCATATGAATTTGCTTCTAATAAAGCTCTTAAAGGATATGTCTCCTTAGATATGGGTTCTATAAGTGATTTCGATAGAAACGGTTCTGGTGGATTTGGTTCTCTTGATGCGTTATGAAATATATCTGCCAAATGAACATGGCTAGATCCCCTTTCTCTGTGTTCCACTAACTCCCTTAATGTCATATTCCTCTCTTTGAGAATTTTCGAAAGTCTTGCACTAGCTGAAAATGTAATCAGCAATATAACATTTGTAGTAATTTGTAATTCACATAAGCTAACTCAATGTAAAACAACATTTTATACAGATTAATTCATTCAGGTGGGTCAATAGGGAGCAATCAGAAATTGAGAGAGGTCCATGTCACCCATTTTGAAGTTAAGAAAAACTACATTCAAAGATTTACAGAAAAACTGCACCACTCGAGATTCCATCCTGGTAATTTTGGATGATTCCATTTAACCACCCCAAAGTATCCACCCTAAGGATTAATTTGATTCACGTGTCCGTTTGGCCACTCCGGCCGAGGAGACAAACGATATTTCATACTGATAGCTCTTCTGATTTTCTACCTCAAGGTACAGTGAGATTAAATATATTTTATATACTGTATTCAAATTTTATTAAACATTTTTAACCAAATTCTTTTTTGTGACAAACTTAAACTAAATTCATATTACAAAAATTAAAACAAAATAAAATTATTCGTGTTCTTTAAACTCTTCTAGTATACATTAGTGAACCTTTTCTAAATTTTTTTGATACAATAGACGTGTTAATCAAGAGTTTTGTGTCTTAAACGATATTAAATTTACTTATTAAGTAAGTATCTCTTTCAGCTTTGACATTTCTGTTACATTTGTGATGATAACTGTACACAGCCGAGGCGAATAATCGAAAGAAATTAATTCTTTAACCACCCCGACGGGGGTTAACAAAGGGACACGTGATTCGGATTATCACCTTTAGAGTGATAACTTGCTTGTGGCTAAAAGATATCATCCGAATTTTTCAAAATCTTTTTTTTTCTATTTATTATTTCTTGTTGCAGAATATAATAGATTAGGGAGTGAGGAATTAATGTTATATACTTAGGTATCTTCAGTGTACAGTAACGAGAATGCAAAGATTTTAATCTCGCTTGTCTGTTGGACTTTTGTTGTAGCGAATAAGAAGTAATCCTTGAAAATTTTCTAGTTCGTTTGTTATAATTATATCTGCCTATCATACTTATAATAAATATAAGTTCATTTTTAAGTAACACTTAATTAAAATAATAATCATAATTTATATATTTTTTTTATAATTTCAATTGAATACTTACCAAGATTATCACTGAGGATCTCATCAATTTCATATTTAGCAGTTTCTCCAGTGGTGAATGGAGCTACTGTCGTTATGGAGCCGGTAAATCTATTTGTTCTTTGAGGGGATTTTGTAGATCTAATAATTTCAACCTTAGTATTCCTTGAAGATTCTGTTGTTATAAAGTCTTCCAGAGTTGAAAAATCGTCTATCTGTTCTGACTTGGTTGTTCTTGTCTGTGTTTTAGCAATAAACTCGGAAGCTGACACAAAATTAGCTGTACCATAGATATCTTTTAATCCTTGATCTTCAGGTAATTCAGTAGTTGAAATCTTTTGCTTAAGACGCTTCCTTTTTAATCTATTATTATAAGCTTGTCTTCTTAATTCGGAAGAGTTAACTAGAGGTTTTATAATAGGTACGATCTTTGGTCTTTCGACAACAATTGCTTTTTCTTCTTTCGAATCGTCGTTTGTAAATAATGTTGTAGGTAGCGGCTTTTCTGTTTTGAAATTTAATCCCTCAGTAGCAATCTCAATTTTGTCATTGTCGGTATAAAACGATGTTTCTGTATTTATAAATGCATCGGTAAGATCTGTAGTAGTTTCGAAAATTTGCTCTGTAGTAGTTTCTTCAGGTGTTGAAGTAGTGGTAGTAATTTTAACAGTCACATCTGCCCCAATTTCAATATTTGGCTCTATTACACTTTGGCCTCGTCTTATCATTACAGGCAATATTTCCTTCCATTCTTTAGACTTTGTTAAAGTTTTGCTATTTTTATATTTCAATGACGTTAATGTTATCAAATCTCTACTTAGCTGCCCTTTATAAGTATTATTTACAGGTGGTCTCATCCGTAATTTTCTTCGAACACTTACAGGCAGCCTACGTCTTAAAAAGTTCCTTGTAGTAGTTTCTACTAATGGCAAATTATTTGACTGTTCTATCTGAATAGATTCCGCATTTTTAGAATTTTCTGTATCAGTTTCAGTATTTGTAGAGCAATCTGTCGTTGTTTCTATAATTTCCTTTTCTTCTCTATTTACTTTATAAGCAATACTTTCTTGATCCTCTGAATTATCTACTTTTTCATCAATATCTTCAGATTTTATATTATTATTAACAAACACAGTTTGCTGTTTCATTTCGCTGGAGTCGTTGTCTTCGTTAATAAGATCTTTTTTTTGTAGAACTGATATAGCTTTTTCTTTACCATGAAGCAAATCGGCCAGAGATAAGTTATTTTGTTGTAATATTTCACTCAAACTTTTCCCATTAGATTTTTTAAGAATATTTTTAAGCGTTAAAGGATCTACGGGTCTTTTTTCCTGAAAAATACATGATTTATTATTTTTAACTATAAAAATTACTCAATGTTTTTTTTAAATAATTAGTGTTCAATAGACAACAACTAATAATTAAAAATAAGATAAACAACAGTGACTCGCTTTTTTATTAGCGTGTAAAAATAATAAAAATAACGTAACTTTTTCGAAAAATTCAAAATAATTTGGACGAAAAATAATATTATAAAAATTTTAATACAAAATTTTCCATTTTTTGAAATAAAATATTAAAATCGTATTATTAATAAAATATTAAATTTATAATATTAACAATACTTTGATATCTGGCTTTTATTTTAGTTACGAAAGCACTATTAGCAAATTCAAATACTAAAATTCATGGTACCGCTAGATATTCTTCATGCAGAGCAAGTTTTTGCTAATGGTTTTTAAAACTTTTTCCAACATATTCATTCTTCTACGCATTACTAATATATGATTTTGATGATTTCTAATCTAGGAAATAAGTTTATAATATGTATATAATATGTAAATCTACTTTTGAATATAGTATAGTCTATTTTTCTTTACTTGTCATATTTAGCAATCCAAATAGCGTATTTATAACCACACATGAGAGTTAGACGAAATTAACACTATTTATAATAAAAATCTTTATTAAAAAATATTTATTAAAAGTAGAAAAACAATTAAAAAATGTATTTTAGTTAATATACTCTGTATTATAAAAAACAAAAAAAAGGAAAAAAAGATAGTTGTTACAAAATACTTCGATATAAAATTTGTATATATGTATGTAACGTATTATAAGATAAATATATTATTATTAAACTATTTTTTAGGTAATATAAAAATACATAAAACTTAGATATAGCATACTTTATAATTATGTAAGTTAGTATTAGGAACTTAGATTAAACTAGAAATATATAAATAACAAACTAATACATTAACAGATATAAGAAAATGTAAAAATAATCTACAGGAAATAAAAGGCTTTTTTATTTTTATTTATTTTATTTTTATGAGAGTTAGAGACGAGAAATTGTCGACCGAAAGATTGAACTGAATCAGGAAGAATAACGTTCGAAAATTCGTGAATATCGTTGCAGGTATTGTTTACTAAATAGGTCAAGTAAAGAAAAATAGACTGTATTCTATAGTTAATTTCGGTTTCATCAATTATTTTTTTAGATAAATTAGAAGAAATTGTTTTTTACCTTCGAGATTTCCACATTGTTATGAATAATGTTCGATTTCTCTTTTTTCTGATCTGATGTTATCGAAGAAGAATTTATATTTTTTGTTGGTTTTGCAAATTCTGATGAAGATTCTCCTTTTTTAAAAATAGTTTCATGTTCTAATTTATTGTTACTTTTTATTGCTGGAGTCGTTATTTCTATGAATTGTGATTCACTTTGATCATCAATCTGTATTTCAGACTCGATTTCTTCATTCACTTTCGCATTATCATTTCGATTATCTTCATTATTACTTACGATTCGAGTTTGTTTATCATATATAATTTCTTCACTACTGTCGGGTCGATCGTATTGTCGAAATCTATTGAATTCGCTTAATACGGGTGGTCTTTTTCTTCTTTGACCTTTCCTTCGCAATGGCCGTTCTAGCCCTTCTTCATTCCAGTAGGCTGGTCTATTCCGTTCCCTAGAATCTTGATAGTCGACTTTCTTTCGACGTCTTCTTGGCATTTCTACAGCGTCTTGTTGATGAGTCTGGGATGCTTCTTCATAAAAAAATCCTTGAGATGAAATATCCTCTTGTGATTGATTCGGGCGTCGTTTCCTCTTTCGTCTCCTACGCCTCATAGGTTGAATTGAGCTGTCATCATTCCAAATTTCTTCTTGATTTACTTGCGTAGATGGTGTCGTTTCTGGTTCTACTTCTACAGCCCTCCATGACTGAAATTTTAAAGAAAAACAATTAAATGCTTGCTTTACAATGCTAATAAAAACGCCAATATTTTGAGAACAATTGTGATATTTGTCCTACAAAACAACATATCGTATTGTAATATGACATGTCAACATATTATATTACAAAACAACATTATATTATCACCACCTGTACCCGACATGCGTCGCAATACCATCTAAAGTATATACATTTTTGGGCTTCGTAGGCGTCCCTAGCATACCGTACAAAAGTCTCATTACAACTGATTAATCGTTTCGGAACACATAACAGAACAAACATACACACATTGATTTTTATTTATATAGATAAAGAAAAGACCTACTTAAGCTCATGTTATTTCCTAATCAGACATTTCAAGAAACAGTTTATTACAACGTTGCATGCTCTACATATTTTGCGCATTGTTAATTCTGGAAAAAATGTTCGCTACATGTTGGTGAATACGACAAGTATTATATAACAATTCATAGGAATATACTTTGTCAAACATCATACCATTTATGTTTAATTACTTTACGCCTATCTGAATGATTAATTACTTCCTACAAAAACTTCCAGTTAGCTCAAGTCGCACCCCACTTATTTCATACATTTATTCATATTTCCAAAACTATTGGAAAAAAGTGTTAAAGTTCTCAATATATCGAATTAAGAAAATGGTAAGTAATGGTATTCAGAAAATGGTAGATGCCATTAAGGAAACCGGATTGACATTAAAAGCTTTTTCAGACGAAGAATTATTCTCCTTTTGTCCGTCACATTAAATCATTTAGAACTGAATCGCATAACGCACATGAAATACTTAAAGTACTGTATACAAAAATTCTCACATGCTACTGTTTTTTTTAACAGTTTGGAGATTCGAATCCTCTATGCATAAAAGTCCCTCGTCTGCGATAAGAGAACAGTAACCAATCATACCTATCCAGGTGAATTCGTAAATCGTGCAAGTGCGGTGAAAACTAAAACTATAATAAATAACGAAAAAAAATTTAAAAGGTTTTACGGCCGATTGAACTAAAACTGCATCACTTCGAAAAGCAATGTTCCCAGGAATCGAATTCAATAATATTCGAAAAAAATGTTACCCTATAGTGTCACTACAAAAGGAAACGCCACATTTTTTAAAATGCTATTTTATTTTCCTACATCATAAGAATTACCTCAATAGTACAAAAAATGCTATTTCATTAGGTTTCGGATTCGACCATCCATTTACGAATGAAAGTTTATCTTGTTTAATATACCACAAGCATATACTCGTAAAATATATATAACTTTGATATGTTAGAAAAGATGCTAAAGAATATTAAAAAATATTTAAATATGAAACAAAATTGAGGAATGCTGATTTTTTGTCTCGATCGATCCGTGTGCCGTTAAATATTACCCGGGTTCAAAAGTATGTATGAATTCTCGTATATCGAGGACTACTAATTTCACGAATATCTTGTTAACGGTCACTGTTAACAGAAAAAAATATTGGTTATCATATTTGTAACTCAGCAAAAATTCATTACTTTCCTAATTTTTCCGAAAGTCAGCTTTTTTTCTTCTTTATCCCTGCAGGCACTCACAAGTGTAAAGTGTTAAGTGCGCTTAAGAATCAATTACCTATTCATTTCAACTACAAGTTGACCGCCTCACCTGTCTATAACCCTCACCGTTATCTCACCAAAGAAAGCTGTTACAAAACAGATGTAATAATGCCCGAGGAAAGTTGAAAGCGAATATACCGGTTTTCAGACTACTAGCGATCGTTTAGTAAATTATGCAAATAAAATCAAAAACGTAATAATGTTCCGCTTTTAAATATAGTTTTACAAGTTCCGTGTTTTGTTTTTCAGGCGACATTTTTTGCGGGTCTATATAGACGAGAATTACTGAATAACTAATAACCAAATAACTAATAATTACTATATAATAACTCTGTAAACTGGTCTAGTTAGTCTTACGAAAGCTGCGGTTCTTTCAAAAATAAAGCACGGACAGTAAATGCTTTCAGGTGTAAAGCAATGATAAACAATTAAAGTAAATCTTTACGAAATTCTTAGAGAAAAACTTATAAGTGTAATTCTCGCCTACTAATTGAGACTTACTTTTTATATAGAGTTTTTTTTTGTCGGAATTTTTATTATTCCATACAATTAATTTTACAAACATCTTCACTTTTCAAACATTTTCTTTCATACAAACCTCGTCCTGACAATTACAAAGCAACAAAAAAAAAATGAATTAGTCAAATAGATGCAGTCGATATGTGATGCGCTAATATACTTTCGGCATTTAAATTATATATGATTATACTTTAAAGAGTTATCTAGACCCAAACATCTACATAAAAGTAGATCACTATGATATATGGACGCTGATAAGCAATACAGTGTCAAGCCACACGAACTTCATTCTGAGAAAATGACACGTAAAGATGTCAAGCCTATTCTTAACAAATTTGTTTGAAGATGTATATATATGATATCTTCTCTTTTCTATTTTGTAAAAATGTACAATGAATTAAAAGCAGATTCGTATAACAAAAAGTTTTTAAATATATTCGTTTATTGTATATTACAAAATATTGAGCACACTTCAATATTCCAAACATTAAATTAAAATTTTTTTTTCTTCATACTTGTTTGGTTAAGATGACTTGAAAATTTTTTTGAATAATTTCAAATACACGACGCATTATCAGAATACGTCAATATCTCCGAATTCGACTTTTTGTGGGTTGACACATTATTGCACATCAGCATCCAGCTGCGCCTCGAAGTTTCGCAAGTGTTATTATTACTTGCAAAATTAAATCACATTTCTGTTTCACCCGCGTTTTGTTTAGTGCCTCGCTCTTATGAGTCGTAACGTGATGTAAATTAGCATATAACCTTCCTCAATAAACGGACTATCCAACGCAAATATATTTTTCAAATCGAATCAGTAATTTCAGAGATTACCCCCTACATGCAAACTTATAAACAAATTTTACCTCTTTATAATATTAGTATAGAGCTTCCAATCGCGATTTCGCTGGCGGTCATGTAGATTTAGTTGCCTGATGACCGTCTAAAACATATTTTTCTGTCTGGTCGGTAAAACACACGCGCTACAAACTGGAAGTTAATACATTGTTCTATGCCTAATATAATAACGTTCTCCCAATTACAAACCATAAATTGTCAAAGTTTTATCGTAATCGGATAAACGGTATGATACAAACAATCACAAATATTATCTTTATATCTTTACATAGTATAGAAGAAAGTCCCTTTCCGCCGTGTTAGATCTTTTAGACTACGAAACGGCTTTAATACGGTTTTCATCAACAAACCGAGTGATTCAAGAGGAATATTTCATGCGTTATACACGCATTTTATAGTAAAGAAAAGCCAAGAATTTTAAAGATTTCATCCGTTCGAAGCCGGGACGGGTCCCTATGCTTTCGTCCAGGGTTGCTAGTAATAGATAACTTCCTTAGTCCAACGTAAAATATATGTGTATATATATTTTTTTTTATTTTAATAGTTGATTTGTATATACTCGTACAATATTTTAGTATGCATGCTTTATCATAGTCTTTGCCTACACCGACATACCCAGCATCGCTCCATTTAGGTATGTCCTAAAAGGAACCAGTATCTACTGGTAGGACTAGTTTTAGATCGAAGTAAAACTGTCCCCGTTTTCCAATATAGTCTGCTAACTTAGAATTAACGTAGAAAGACTTTAATTCATCGGTAATATATTTGATTTAACACTGTGCTAAAAAAAATATAATAACAACATAAACCATTGAGAATATCTACTATAAAAAGCGATTGACAAATTCTGTAAGTATTTATTTATGTATTTCATATTATTATTTTTTTATAAATACTGATATTTTGTTATATACCTTTTCGGTATATACTTATATATGCGATATATTATGTCCTTTTAACTTCGTGTTGACTAGCTCTTGCTCGCGGCTTCGATTAGATTTTGTAATGCCGAACGACGATCTAAATCATATTTGGAAGCTGATAAGCAATAATGTGTCAACCTACAAAAAGTCAAATTCGGATATATTGATGTATTCTAAAAATGCGTCACGATTTGACACTTTTAGTCGTCATTTTCTCAAAATGAAGTCTGTGTAGTGGTTAATTTTTATATTTGTTACTAAAATTTCCTTTCCTTCATACGTTTCCAGAACAAATTATTGATTACTTTCTAAAGATATTTGAATATTTTAAATTACAAATTTCTTACGTAATTTCACTTAAACAAACATTTTAGAAAGTTGCACGGCTTATTTGTTTACAAAACCATAGAATCAGAAAATGTTGGTGTAAAAAGACGCCAACGTACAAATGAAAACTTCCTTTGTTCTCCACTTGTTAATTAGAGCTATTGTTTTTACCTTACAGAACTTCAAATGTGTAGCCTGAAAATTTGAATGTGATGAATTTTCAAAAATTAAAGATATTTATAATTTTTAAACTTTTATAGTTACTAGTAATATATGGTTCCGTTTATACCGGTGTAGTAAATGTATCAATAGATTTTTTTTGTAATGAAAAAGTTAGGAAAGTGAATAGTTTCACGAATTCCCGCTAAATATGCTTTGATGTATGAATTCATCGCGTGACATTTGTAGTAACAGTATTAAATCAAAAATATACATACATTTTACCTAAACACAACAAAAGTATAAAATGATTACAATTATTAATTCAAGTAATTTTATGAATAATAAGTACCTGTTCATAGTTAGACTGGGCGACATCCAAAGCTCTAGGCCTTATCTGTCCGTAGTCTCGTTCGTAGATTTCTTCGGCAGAGTGCACGATAATCACCAAAGCGGCCAACGTACTTAACAAGGGCATCGTAACCTTCCAAATATCACCCATATTACACCACCAAACAAATTATAAACGAAACGCTTCCCGCACGCTCTAGACACACTAATTACACTTCACAATTGTAATAAAAAAAAAAAAAAAAAAAAAACGAAATATATATAGCTAAATGCTAACACTTTTTTATCTACGAAAACGGAAGAGAAGAAATCAAAGAAAGGAAGAAAAAAGACAACGACGAAAGTCCTAGATGTTTTCACACATGCACGACAAAAGTCTTACTTAGCTCGTGTTGAATCAAACTTTTAATTCGACATATTTTATTTGTAAACACTCCGATAAGGCTCAGCGGCTTGAAGCCAATTATGTTACTGGTTGATTAGTGGTGATAAATGCGAGATTTCTCATGCGAGTTTCCCCCTTTTTTAATTTTGAACGTGAAAGTGACTCGACACGTTCGCGCGCGACAGTACGGTGCGTAGGAGTGCTGACTGAGCTCTGACTCCATGGAACTTGAATCTGTACTGCGCTTTGGTGTTTTGAAAGAGTTATATTGTTAACTTGTGATTTATCTAAATTATACAGTACATCATTTTAAATTACAATATGTAACGTAGTATACATCTATAATTAATTAGAGAAAAAACTCTATATTGAAGTAAAATAGAAAAATTCTTGGTTTATCAAAATTGTAGATTCACAAAAGATATACTGTGTGTATAACATGTTAATTTATTAATATTGTTTTAATGTATTTTTGTCTCGCTCGGTATTTATTTATTCAAAAACTTGCCATCACACGACTTATTATGTAATCGTTTTCTAACTTAAATATATTTGAAATGATTTATTTAAAAACATGACTTTGCTATATAATGTATTGCACAACCAGATAAATAGAAGACCGTTAAAGTACTTAAAAACTATTCTTATTGCTTTTGTCCTATGAAATTCATTATTAATTGATTATTATTTTCGTAAGCCTCAAAAAACCAATAATCTTATCTAAACAACAATATTACAATGAAGCCTAAAAATGTATAACAGTTTTTACTTTTATTTGTTTAAAATTCTAATGCTAGTGACTGCTTTAGCTGACTAACAAACATCGGGAAAATACAAGAACATAATTAAATATTTAAGTTTATAAATAGTGGAATTTGTATCAATTGAATATACTTAATAAAATAACTATTTCACAATATAATTACATCTATGCTTTATTGTGCATCAAAAATACAACAGATTAAAAATAAAGTGAAAGTCGGCATTATCACAAAAATAACCAATCGTTTCCATACTATATAAAATACCTCGTTCTATTTCATGATGTATCTCTATTTTGGCTTGAATTATGTTTCACGGCTATGTTGCTCAATAAAAAAAATTGAATTTATTTAATTTCATGTTAAGATCAAATCAATCTTCATAACCAAGAGCTACCTAAATTATCCTCCCATTTGTGACTCCTCTAGTTCTACAAATGTTTGTAATTGACGATGATCACGTTACATGTGAACCGCCTACTCATTTGCCCACTATTTTGATTAAAAAAAACTCGAGGCATGTCTTGTCTTATTATAACCATACATGATGATGATGTTTAAAAATACCCGAGTAAGCGTCATTGATTGTGAAACTGAGTTATGGTAGCATAGATCATAAATTATTACGATGTAATTTCCATTCGCAAAGATGCTGATCACTGATCATACTATTATGTACGTGAAACGGAATGTGCGCACGCGCCGCCTGCCATGCGGAATGCTCGTCGTCTAGAATTATCATTATTTGCGAATCTATAATGAAATAATGATATATGACTATAGTTTTTATTATTCTTTTTATCTGTTCTCAACTCTCATTCCTAAACTATGTTATGTTTTGCTATTAATGTTTTCTTTTTTCTTATAGATATAATCTAATTTTTGTTTTATTTTATTACTAAAATATCTCGATAACGTATTCGAAGCGAATTCATTACATTTGGCAGTCTAACGGTCATATTTTTAAGCGCTACTTAATTTTAAGTTCCTATTTTACATGCTAATTTTCTTGCGCTATGGCTTCTTAACAACAACAGTCTTAACAACAGTCTTTTCACCTATTTCCTAAAACTCTAAAAATATTATGCATTTGACTCATTCCATCGAAATTTTTAAAACTTGTTGATATTATTGTTTCTGGTTTGTTTTGTTGAATAATCACAAAACCACTTCCTAGCTGCCGTCTCTGTAACAACCTGAGAATTACAATTTTCACGCCCGCTCGCTCCACGCTGTTTCTCTTAAACTATTTTCTCTAGATTTTTCTTTATAACTTTATCTTTAAGAGTCGAGATGTGACTCTTAACACAAAATTTATATCCAACCCTAACTACAGTGATTGAAAATATTGTAAGTTAACGAGCTTGTTGAAAAATTTCGAGATTATTGTATCCGACAATTAGTAGTGGATAATTTAGTGAATTGAAGTCAATAAACTTGTACTTTATATGAACGTCGTAGACGAAGAAAGGGATTTATTTCATGGTATTCAATTTAAATTAATACACATAATGTTATAGATCTCCTTTCAAGAATAGCTTTGCTAGATTCAAATACAAGTTAAAATAATTACTAAATCAAATCAGATAACATATGAACAAAAATATTTACTCATAATTTAGTTGTTAAAGATCTTGCATTAATTATAACGTTTTCGCGTCTTTTAATAAATTACATAAGTATTTTCACTCATTCAAAAGAATAGTCTAAACACCAAACTACTAATTATGATTATTTTATAAATCAAATAGTAGTTTTCACTTATAACAAATACAGTATGTAGTATAATAGTTTAAATTTCATAGTTTTGAAACTTATTCTGATGTCATATCATCAGAAACTACATAAGAACACTCCACTTATTATTTTTTATTGGCATTTCTATTTAAAACGGTAATCTAATCGTAAACTTTTTACCTTAAAACAACGATCTATAAAATAGTGAAACATTAATTTATAGCTGTATGAATTACTCTGTTTTTATCCTCTCTCGTAATGAGATCCACGCTCGATCTCATCTGTATAACAGTTACGGGTCATTGTTTGCGTAATTTCTCACACTCTTACTTTCTTGAGTAAACTACAGTACTACATCACATAATATTGACTTAGAGAACATATACACTTATGTTTCGCTTCAATATATCGTCACGTCATAATGGTTTTTAAAAGCAAAAATATGAATCGCTCGTTTGTCAAGTATTTATACTTATAATTGTTTAAAAACATAGTTGTTTATACAAATAATTATTTCCAATAAGGCCGTTTTTTACTAAATTTAAAGTGGTGAAAATACATTATTTTTTTAATTTGACAAATTAATTTTAGTTCAAATCAAGCATATAAAAATATTGCATTTATTATTTACTAGCTTTCTGTATGATCTCGTCGTAAAGACTAAGTAATAATATTGAATACGATTATGCGACCAGCATAACGTGTACACAGACCGTACAGCATTAGTGTGTATAAAGACACTTAGTGAGATCGCTTTAGCACAAAACCTCGTTACGACAAATAACACGTTCCACTATTAT
The DNA here is from genome assembly GCA_037950945.1 of Hypolimnas misippus. Classification (NCBI taxonomy): domain Eukaryota; kingdom Metazoa; phylum Arthropoda; class Insecta; order Lepidoptera; family Nymphalidae; genus Hypolimnas; species Hypolimnas misippus. The sequence goes on from JBBEEQ010000019.1 coordinate 8,360,740, forward strand.
TGATCTATTTGATGACAGAAGATTTTTTTGACGAAAAATATTAATTATGTCATTTTCGACTTATATGTACAATTGAATATATTATGAATTGACAATTTATATTGAACTTATTTCTGTTAACAGTTTCAAAAAAATTACACTTAAAAATAACCATTAAAAGTTATGTGAAATTTTTCTGAGAGAAGGCTTTTGCCCAGCAATAAGATGGCACTGACACTAACGGGAAGTTAAACAAACAACTTTACTTTTTTTTGTTAAAAGTTAAACTATTAAAATACTTTTTTTAATTTAGAACTATAATTTAAAATATCAATCTCTGCGACTTCAGTATTTATTTGTATAATTTATACATAAGGAAATATTAAATAATACTATGATAGAGTCAAAGAAATTATTAACCACTAGTAGGAAGCGGTTTTTAAATCTTTTTTGATTAAAATTGTTGATGCAACTAAAAATTATTGTAATTCCATTTCTCTGGTATATTTTGTTATTGCATTATGTATCCCATTACTCTACAAATGAGAGATGCTAAGAATATCTTCGAAACCGCATTCAATTTGATATTACTGAAGATAAATTTGTTTTCCGCGTTATGCAATCGTTTTTGAATTAATTTTCTACGGAGTAATGTGATTTAATCGTTTTAAGAATTTTATTTAACGGTCTACTTATCGACGTAACCTGTACCCACTGTTACATAATGTATATTATTCATAAGAAAGTAGAATAAAAATATTTATTGACTGAAAGATGATGCAATATTTGTATAAATTCTAATTTTATAGAATATTGTGTAATTTCTTTGTAAAATAAGAAATGAGAATATTTACTTTTTTATCTTACTACTATAAATGCGAAAGTTTATGAGGATGGATTGATGTTTGAATGAATGTTTGTAGACCCTTTATTAAAAAACCACTGAACAGATTTATATGAAACTTTACAGAAATATAGCGACTTCGTGAAAATACCGCATAGGCTACTTTTTGTCAATACAGCACGCGGGCGAAGTCAGGGGCTGATGCTTGTATTACTATAAGTTCATCTCCCTTTTATTACGTAACATAAAGCAATATGTAAGAGAATTTCCCTGAGAAAAGTAAAAGTGCAAAGAAATCCACAATGGTATATTGTTTTGATACATTTTGTTTATCTAACGAGCTCTTTTAATATAAAGATTAACTCAATGATATTCATGAAGAAAGTTTAGCTTGGATCTTACAATTCTTACGTCCAATTATATTGTAAGCGCATAGTACACTGTTTTATTACGTGACTGTCATCTCATTGTCTTCAAAACACATTTATTAATAAAGGTAAAAAAAACAGCGTAAAACAGTTTAAAGTAAAGTGAAATTTCATCTATAATAGTTATTTATTTTTACCCGACTGTCTTCGAAGAAAAATATTTTTCTAATGTACATTTATTATGTTTTATAGTCTAAAACGCTTGATATATTTTGTTTTTAGCCAACTTAAAAAAATTATTTCTGTATTGGACTCGTATGTATTTATGCATATCCACGATTTTCTCGAAAACTATTAATCAAATTTGAATGGGGTTTTCACTATTTAAATGTATATTTTCAACGAAGTATCTTAGAAATGTCTTCAGAGATAAACAAATAATAGTAACAGAAAATGAAACGCGATTGCTGCAATAGTTTTTCCATTTATTAGTAGAACAACACTTCTGTATAAAATATATTGTAATATTCTTCGATTATAAATAATTATTAAAAACGGTGCCTCTAGTAAATAGTCTTTATGACTATCTTAGTATTTATGATATTTTTACTGATATAATAAATCTATTATTATTTAAGTTTTGTGAAAGGAGATATTATTAAATTAAGTTTGCTGTTTCACTGCCAATCACGAAACAAATTTACTTTAAGAAAATATGTTATTTCGTTTTCTCTTGGTCTTATACACATGTACTTTCAATGATTAAGATTGTAATTTATTCGACAGGTGGGCGGTGTCCACGGTGATGACGAGGCAAAATAATATTCAACTCGCAGACACACCAACTACGGCTTTCATACCTCTATGGGATATGTGCAATCATGAACATGGGAAGGTATATAATCTTTTTAGTGATATAAAATAGAAAATTTTAAAAATAAGACGATCTCATTGAGACCATTTTAATGAGCCTTAACACGATACTTCTGATGTAAGTTTGGTGAAGAGTTGTAAATCCAGCTGTATTCAGATTCAGAACGTAGTATTAGGTTAGGATTAACTATTTTATTTTAGTGTAATTGAAGTCACAGTATAATAAATTTCGATTTAATCAGAACAGTAAAAGTTGCTCAGATACTTTCAACAACCATAAAAGAGCTGATAATCTTCAAACCTTTTCTGAACAGATCTTCATAAATCATAGCTAAGAACCATCCCGAATACATCAACTTTTAAAGAAAAAAAAAAACCATAAAAATTCATTCGTTAGGGAGTTACAATACCACACACAGACACATCAAACTTATAATACTCCTATTTTCGATCGATAATCAATAAAATAGTCACAGTCACGTAAATTGAATTTCATAGATTATGTGTTATTATGACTAATATAATCACACATTAAACATAGTGTAAACTGGCCAATCGTATACGTCAGATGTACGGAGCCATCCCTGCACCCTCCTCCCACACCCTTAGAGCTTAGACTACCATTTTACAATTTTAATTCATTTTTCAATGCAAAGGTTCAGACCAATTTAGGTACCTCTGTTAGATAGTGGAACCTAAAATGTATTACATGTCTATGTATCCTTTACAAATCATTAATCACACATTAAATTATTACATATTAAGTTGCTATAGTCAATATTTTAAATAACTATTGTTAAAATAATCAAGGTGAAAGTAAATTTGCTTATTGTCATGCTTTCACGCCTCAAAGCGTCAATCGGTCGTCGCGAATCTTTAAATTGACATTAATTATTGTTTTCATCTTAGGATAAAACATCATACAATATTTTAAAGTTTTTTTAATTAAAAACCTAACTTAACATTTGCAAATATAATAGTATTTTTTGTCTGTTGAACAAGGTGAATAAGTGTATTTAATATATAATTTAGTTGTATGTCGCTCCTTTAGAATGAAAGTGTCATAATTTAAAATATATTCATCAAACCATAATTTATTTCATTCCTAACAGAGTCACAAGAGAACACATCTATAGGCAGAGCTACCCTCATATCATAAGAGATCCTTTTTATAGTCTTTCTTACTACATAAAAAATGTATTTTTTATTTAATCCGAAGACACACCACACTATTAGGAAAAAACATATACATAATTTATTAGAAAGAAGTGTTAGTGCTCATTATTGATATTCACAGCTTTTGTAGGTTCCGTAGGTAACTGTTACCAGGTTACAAAGTTATTTTATATCAATTCCGAAATTAAAAGCTATACATTAAAGACATAACCATTCAATTGTCATTCCATTAATTACAGTATAGATTATCAGTCTCAACATATGCCTTTGTAACATTACAGATAACGACCGATTACAACAAGGAACTGAACCGGGGCGAGTGTTACGCGCTACGCGACTTCAAGCCCGGCGAGCAGATCTTCATATTCTACGGAGCGAGAACTAACGCCGACCTCTTCCTACATAACGGGTGATTATTTTAATTTTCTTTTCTCGTAAAATGGTTATATCCTTAGATAGTCAATTTTTAACAGAATTCCTAAATATGACTGTTTATAATTTTTTTAGATGCTCCTAATCCAATATAAATAATAACCATAGCTTAAAAATAAAAGATACTGAATTGTTTTCGACGTTCTTTTAATTTTAATGTGTTCTTTTAATATGTACATAATTAAAAATATACATATATCTGTTTTATTTATGGCATTAATCTTTGCAAGTTTTCTAAAAAAATAAATCCTTTTTTTTTCTCTTTTAAAATTCTGTAAAATTTATTAAACACGACTATATATCAAAAATATCTATATCACTACTGTAAAAATAATATAAGCAATTTAATAATTCATCCATTATTTTATGAAATAAAAAAATCGCTTATAAAACGTTTAACATAATTATGTTTTGCAAAATAAAATGCACTTAACAATAAACATTAAACACGAAATCACCCGATGTTAACAACACGGCTTACATAATGGGCGTGTTACATCACGGTTATGTACGGTTACATCGAATGTGCAAAAAATTAGGATCAATTATATGTGAGTAAAGTTAAACGGCGTGTGCATGATGAAGTCGTTATTATCTGGAAAAAAATACTTCGCTTAAACGTTCAGCTAATAAATTAATTTTTTGATGTATTTTTAAACTTTATTGCGTTGAAAATTTTAAAATGTTCGTTTTTATTTTTAATGTAGCAGCTAAGATTTTAAATTAAAATAGTTGAGTTATTTTTGGAAATTTATTTTGTATATTTTTGGTATTTAATTTATTACAGATTATTTATGTACGAACGTTCACAAAGATTATATTATATGATATTAAATTAAAATAATTTTATATATAATATAATAAAAGTTTGGACAAATTCGTGAAAGATTTACTCTGTAAAAAATGTACTTTTTATGAGGTGCTAGAAGAAATTATTTGTTTTTTATTTTTAACCGACTTAAAGAAAGGAGGAGTTTCTCAATTCGTAGCGTATTTATGTAATTAGGTTATCATTAGTAAATGAGGTTATCATTACTCCGTCCGTAAAAATTGTGCTTTTGAAGTTAGTTTCTAATTTTTTAAGCCTTATTTTTCTTTATTATGAGCTATAGAAAAATCATAATATTAATTATAAAATAAATGTGAAATTACGTGAAGTAACACTGTCTGTCTGTTGGCTTATCACGTTTACACAACTTATCCGCTGAACCAATGTATTATGGAATGGATATAGATTAATTATATATTTCAAACTTTTGCGATTTATACTATTCATATTGAATATAACGGGTCTTATCGCGATAACCTTTTTCATTGCCCGACGTTTCGACGAAGTTGCATTCGTCGTTTTCACGAGCTGACTCTATAGATATGACATAGAATGATTCTTAGAAAAGGATATGGCTACTATTTGCCACTTAAAAACAAAGGTTGAAAGGAGTAAAATAGGACATTAAAGCTTACGAGGAACCCATCACTTCTAAAATACATAGATTATAAACTAAAGGTGAAATAGATTGTCAGTTATCCACTGGGTATCCTCATGTCATGACAGACACGTTGGAGCAGTGGTCATTACAACTGACTGAAGCGTTAACAGTCGCGGGTTCGATTCCCGCTCGTGGCTGTATTGGCCATACGGATGTTTGTCGTGGTCTGGGTGTTTGTGTTTGAGTTGGGAATGGTTCCGGACCCCCGACACAAGGTCATGAGATCTTAATGGGAGCCGTTTACTGTGATGCGTTAATTGAGTGTGATGCGTTTATTCTGGCATTCTAGGCATTGATTAGTTTCTTCATTTTCATATTTTCAGATTCGTGTACCCACAGAATCAACACGATAGTCTATCTCTTGCATTGGGCGTGAGTTCCAGCGATCGTCTCAGAGAGGCGAAGCTAGGGCTCCTAGCTAAGCTAGGTCTAGCCGGAGTCACGCACTACAGCTTATATAAGAACTCGAATCCGATCAGTGCAGAACTACTGGCATTTATAAGAATATTCAATATGAATCAAGGTTAGTACTAATATATTTGGAAATTATAATTATATGTAAATAGTTTTTATATATTTTTTTCTTTATTTTTCTTTTTTATTTCATCGGTTTTTCTTAAAAAAATTCAATTTGTACTTAAAAAAACGTAACGTTTTTATAAACGTTAACGTAAAATATATTTTAAAGATTCATATAATATATACTATATTTTGTTCCTTGTAAGAGATATGAACATTTTGATTTCTGTTATACCACGGCTTAACTTTAAAAACGTTATGTCGCAATACATCCAACTTGATCCAATAAACATTTTAGTGTTTGTATATTTATTACTAATTCGAGATTTCACCCGCATATAAATTAATTAAATTAAAAAGTAAAAGTAACCTAAACCCGTCTCCATGTATCAAACGATCCATGTGTGTATTAGTATAAACAAATTAATAAAAATAATCGCTTTTAAATTAATAACATTAAATAAATTTGCTTTATTGAGCCGTTGATCTTGATCTGTTTGTGTATAATTGTTTTTATTTATCTTGTATGTTATGGATGTGCTTTGAAAAATTAACTGTTTCACTGCTGAAATTTCGACGTCATTGAGGTACTTGGACGTTGAATATATGTTGAAAATGTCTGCGATACCTTCTTAGATAAAATATAATACATCATGTCGACTTATGGGCATTCTAATAAAATTTTACACATCTGACGCTTAATATTAAAGTGACCAAAACACATTTTTGGACACAAAAATTCGGCCATTTGTTTAGACGTTACTGTCATTATTCATAAAATATTGGTAGAATAGTTAATAAGTATTTTCAAAATCTACTAACTAAATTTTAATTACTAACAGTTAGGTATATATAATAAATATTTTGCTTATGGAGAAGTAGTTGATCAGTTTTTTATATATGTCCAGTACGCACCGTCTCCCTAGTCTAGTCGTCACTCTTATAATTATATATTAATAAAATCGTGTAAACTAGAGACTAGAACCCAAGCAATATCCATAACACTAAAATTTAGCTAACTAAATTCGGTATTTCTTACTCAGTACGACATGATGTATAGAGTGAGATTATAAATTATCAACAAAAACCTTTACATATACCTCGCACACCACCCTTTCATTATATTTGAAAAAAAAAATTATTATATACAGATTTCTGCTATGATTTTACTTACCATTTACAGAAGAACTAACGAAATGGTCTAACCAAAGCATCCCGAGCGAGCTGGTATCGTCAGACGAAAGCAGTTCGGCCTCAGTGGGGCCACTCGTCGATCGCAAAGCGTATTCGTATCTTCTCACGCGCTGCGAACTCGTCAAAGCTTCTTATAAAGATACTGGAGATGATGCAACCTCCTTGCATAGGTAAGTCATTTTTTCAAAACGCCATTTTCGTTTAATGCCATGTACTCATTACATATTAGTCTTAAACCTTAAAGCTGTAAAGTCATCAAAGTGACTTATAAAGACTTTGGAGATTATGCAACCTCCTTGCATAGATAAATTAAGTTTTTAAAACGTTTAACATCAGGTATCCGAAACTTGATGTTAAACGTTTTAAAATAGTCTTTATTAGTTTTAACCCATATATGCTACAAAGTCATTAAAGCGTCAAAACGTTTAACGCCGCGTACGCATCACATATTTTTAGTTTTAACCTTTAAATACGCACACAGTTCAAGGCAGTTAATTTTGATAACCCTGACTGGGGTAACCAATTATTAATAAAAATTAATTCTATGATAAAAAGTCTTTAACACCATGGCAATGTCAATAATGTAAACAGAACCGAAAGAATACTTTATATTGACTTTGATTAAATTTGCTTCGATATAATTACAGTAATTAATCTTGTTAAGTAATCGCTAGGTAATCTAAAACTCGTAACCTAATGCAAATAAAAAAAAATTGACGTGAAAGGTACAGCTTTTTGAAACGAATTCCCTTATCGCTCGTTTAGTCGTTGGACTACATGAAAAAAAATTCCGACCGACACTTTTGCTATTAGAATGAGACAGAGAGACGAGAAAAGAGAGAAAGGGTAAACGTGTAATTTGCGCCGAAGCGATTGGGTAGTATTCGGTCATTATGTTATAGCTTATTAATATATAGCGACAGGAACTTTGCTCCTACCGAAAGTCGACATTAAATATTTACTTAAAATATTTGTTATTTTTTACAGGAAAAATATAAAACTACTGAAGCAATGTGAAGTACAAATATTAGATAATGCCATAGAGTACTTAAGGAACGTTTTAGAGAAACTTCCCACCGCCGAATCTTAAATATATAATCGTAAATAAATTATGATCTGCTTATTTCGATTGAAATAAAGTTGATTTTGTACAAGTTTTTATTAAACTACGAACAAATCATGACAGTATTGCAATATTTTTACATGTTTTATTTTTACCTCTATTGTTATTATTTATTTAATTTCTTTACAACGAATTTTTTAAATCATGTTTGTTTGTTCTGTGTGATGTGTTTACTTTATCAGTAAGTGTGTATTTTAAATAAATATATTGTTTCGTAAGAAGACTTTTATTTAATAAAAAATCTAAGTTTTACTTAATTTAATATAATCTTAAAATAATATTTACAATTTGTTTTCGTGGCTGCTTATACCCTAAAGTGCTAATATATAACTTAATATAATAAATTACCTAAATAATAAAATTTGACGGACACTTATATTTTTAGTTATTTAATTCATTTATCACAATGTCAAGAATATTCGATGGCAAAAAGGAGGAGGTACATTTTTTTATGAAAATATAAATCCTCACAGTTTGTCATTTAACGAGATTTAAATATTTTTAATTGACAATATCTTTTTTTACTTCGCACTATACAATCACATGAGTATAAAAATAAATTTGTCACAATCATATTAATCATCATTTCTTTCCAATTCGTACAAAACAAACTAAAAATACAAAATAAATAAAAATCTATTCTTGATTGCACTACTTTGATTTTTGTAAAAAAAAAGTACTAAAAACGGTAGTAGTATTCATATTTCGTACAAATTGGATAGAAAATAGACAGTCCAGTGGCGTAGCTTTTCTCTAGCAGGTACATTTACATCCATTATAAAGTGCCGCAACCATTCAGTGGCTCTTAATATTTGAAATTTAGCTGTATTTGCATAGTCGCCGGGAGAGGATTCATTCGCTCTAACCCCCTGACGTTGGAAAAAATAATTCATTATCTGTATAATTAGAAAAACGTTTATAAAATCATTTCCTTTTGCCTGGGATTTCGCTGTTATGTAAATTTTGGTATGCCGGACGACCGTCTAAATTTTTTTTTTTTTCAACTAAAAACAACAGTGCTTTTTTCTGTGAATGATAGGTACTCTATGTCCATTTCTTTACTCTGATACGTTTTTTCAATATGATCGATACAGTAGTTGAGGTATGAAAACGTAATAACAAAGAAACTCACAATTACATTAATATGTAGAATGTACCTCGCGTCCACCTGGTGCAGGAAACAAGAGGGAAATGCATATCTTTGTTATAATGTTACTGCTGAAGTCAGTTCAGTCCAAAAACTATAATAGACCACTGTTTTCATATATTGTTTTATAAAAAATAACGTTCCAAACAATGTTGACATAGTAACCAAAGTGGCACCATCTTATTTCTGTTATTTTTAATATGCCAAATCACTGGTCATAATGATGCGAATAAATAATAAAGTTTTAGCTAAGTTATAGTTTGAAGGAAATCCTCTCTTCAAAAATACGAAGCCTGTTCCAAATCTACGCCACTGTCGTTAACATTCACAAGCACATAATCTCGTTATTTATTAAGAATACGTAGGTATTTTATTTTATCCGTCCCTTGTGAGGTACGTAAGCGTGTAGCGGCGCGCGCAGGGCGTGGTTGCGCCGCCAGCCGCGCGCCGCCACCAGCAGGGCTGCCAGCAGCGCCGCCACCAGCACGCCGCACGACACTATCATTGCGGATAGCGCTGATGTCTTCATGCATGTTTGCCCTTCTTTCGCTGGAATATATATTTTCGATTTGTAAAATTTAGTTTAATAGGATTTGGATTTTTTTTTGGATTTTCCAATTATATAAATGTTTTAATTGCATTATTAGACAGTAACGCGGTAATGAAGAGTAGATTTAATGTTAAAAAGTTTCCAAAATTTTTAAATAGAAAAAGATTTTCTTTTGCTACACATTACTGATTTTTTTAAATAATAATACCAGATAAATGAGCAAGATATTCAACCTATGCAATGTTAAATGATCACCGCCGCCAGCTTAAAAAAGTAAATTAGGATTTCCAGCTATCTCGCCGTACAAAAAGTAGCTATATTAACTATTTTCTGTACTCGTATAGAACAGCCCCGATCGAACCAGCCCGTATAAGCATTAACGGTCTACAGCTAGACGCTATCACAGAGGCAAATAACCAAACGTTGAAAGTCCTCACCAGCAACAGTATCATCCTCCTCGCCCTCTTGCAGCACACGCAGCGACTGGAACAGCGAAATGTTCTCGGAGAGACGCGGCGCCACACTCGCCTCTTCTACCGAACGACGTCGCACACTCTTCATGTTGCGCCAGTGACATGGCTGCGACTGAAATGTACACACCAATGTTATGATGATGACCGATAACCGCAATAGTTACTGCAAGTGTCTGAAATGCTAACGGTCGCGGGTTAGATCCCCGGGCGCAGCAAACGTCTGTATTGGCTATAGCTGTCCATTGGGATGTTTTACGTGGTCTAGGTGTTTGTGTTGGACCCCGACACACAATCATGAGACCCTAGTGTGAGTGTAGAGCTATAGAAAAAGCCAGAGGAAAAAGCAACCGACTTCAAAAGCGAAATATATTGCGTAATTTCGTAAGTAAACGGATGACATACATATTTCAGTTATTTTGATTTTAAAACCAAACTTCTACCGATTTTGATGAAACTTTTATGGGTCCAACTGGAAAGTGTCCGTATATATTCTTCAAAGATTTAAAATACAATTGAATATTTCAAAGTATTCTCTAAATTGGTCATTATACGTTAAGAAATAACAGAGTTTGGAGATAACAAATATAAAAAAAAAATCCAGTAAATTTAAAACCTCCTCTTTTATGAGGTCAGTTGAAAATAACAATACTTCAATTCTAATTAGCTTACACAAGCTCTTTTGAATCATCAAAACAAAAAAAAATTATTGAAAACTACCCGTTCCGAATGTAGTGAGGTGAACCGTTAAGAAACTCGGAAGTTATTACGTTACGTTAGTTTATATAATCTTGTACATTAATATGCTTTAGCTGTTAAGGACTTTTTATTATCCATATACCTAATCACCTACTTCAAAATTGTTGTTTGAAAACTGTAAAACTGTTTTATTTGACGATCAAAACTGAGTTTCTAAGACACACTCAAATTGTCAATATTAATACATAATGGTATTTATATGAATGATATTATATAATATTTTGAATTAAGGTAAATTAATTTTAAAATTCCTAAATACGACTGCATCATGTTTATTCAAATTGTCTTCGTCACCTGCAACTGCTGTTTGCAATGGCCCACGAGCAGCGCAATAGAGCATGTCATTATTACAGCCATTGAAACGGAAGTCAATTTTAAACAAAATTTTACGTTAACCGAACTCGAAAAATTCATGTTTGAATAGTTTTAGTTTATGGTATAATAACAAGTTACTAAAAAGTAAATGATTAAAACATTTTGCGAAAAATTGATGATTCTTCTTGATTTCATTACTGGTGAATAAAGCAACGTTTCAAAGTATAATACCTAGTTTATATAATTTTTGACGACTGGTTATGGTAGGGGTCATTGCAATTTTATTATCTAAAATACAAGGGTTTGTTACCCGCTTATTACAAGTATTCGGTGTTATTTCGTTAATCTATATTCCACCAATAGGCCATATGAATATTACACGTACAATTTTTTTAAATACAATATTGTAATATGTTTCATTAATATTATGTACTTACCGGACACCTGCCATGGCACATCCTCACATCGCACTCTATATACAACGCGGGCGAGCCCGTGAAGCGGAACGTCTTCATGTACGCGTACACTTGCGTCTCGAACACGCCCGCCTCCGACCACGAGCCGCGGAAGCGCGAAATCAATTTGTCATCTACAGGACACCTGGTAAAGGAATTGTAGGAATTGTACCGTATTTAGTCAACGACAGATTGGCGCAGTGGTCACTACAATTGTCTAAAGCGCTAAGGGTTGCGACTTTGTTCCCCGCTTTCACCAAATGTCTGTAGTGGTTATATAAATGTTTGTCGTGGTATGGGTGTTTGTGTTTGTATTGTATGTGTTTCCGGACCCCCAACACAGGATAATCATTGATGAAAAGGTAGAAAGAAATGAAATGGGGATGTAAGGCTTCCGGATTTCTAACCCGCCGTACAAAACAGAGCTATATTAGCTACTCCACGCCGATCTAGTGCGACAGTAAGGTATTGGCCCGAGCCAGTATACGAGCTGCTTAGTCAGACTAAAGCTAATCTCTACCTCACATATATTATTATTAATACAAAAGTTTGTGAGTAGCCTTAGCACATAGGGTACTTTTTTGGCGGGAAACTGTGGCCTGATATTAATAATTGTCAGTTCTCCTATGCTAAAATCAAATTCCAAGTCATCCATATGCTCGTTTACCAGCTTTTGTAAATAAAAACAGAAATATATTTCAAAAGTATTAATCACATACCCATGTTCATCTATAAGTTGAATTCGCTTCGCAGCTCCATTGTGGGCGAAGCAGTCGTTCACGACAATGTCGAAACCATCTGTAATTATCAATTAAACGTGAACTTCAGGTCCAATAATCACTGACACACATTCATTCAAGACTACAGCTATTTCCTATGAAAAGATCGATGAACTTTTGAAAATTTAGTGAATAAGAATAGCGAGTAAACACGCGATGATCGGTCACCGTTAATATTCTGCCCTTGTTCGTTACGGTGAATCATTAAACATCAGACATAATCGATCCGTTAAATGAATTGACGGGCTTTTATTAAAAAGTGTTATAACATCATACGTTTACATTCTACAGTTATTTTACAAAAATAATCTAATACAATAACAAAAATAATAGTCGTTATACGAAAACGCATTTTACAATCCGCCAAAGTAGTGTAGTAAAATATTTAGGGCCTATTTCACCGGTTACGGATAAAGTCCACGATAGCTTAATAAGCTACGTTGTTTTGGTTTCAAAGGTCAAACAAACCTTATTCGTTGGATATCGTTACATGTGTTAGGAATATATCATAAAAGTAAATAATTGTGTCTATGGTAGCTCGTTGATCAGTTAGTTATTATTATATATCGGCAGTACGCACCCTCCCTCACTCTAGGATAGATTGCTCGTCTTTACTCTCAGCAATATATTCATAATTACGAATAAACCAGTAACTAGAACCCCGGAGATAACTTAACAACATATACGATAACTTTACCGGGAACCGGAGAAATAGACCCTTAATTTATACTAATAAATAAAATTGAAGTGTCTGTTTGTAATTTCAATTTAACACTTTTTAACTAAATGCTTATGAAAGTATACTGGGTACTTACATCATTAAACGCAATTTTTTAAAATATTTGACCCTCTGTCGGTATGTCTGTTTGTTTCGTTTAATCTATAATTCAACTGAACCGATTTTGACGGGACTTTCACTCACAGATAGCTAATGTTTTTAAATATTTATTTTAATTAATAAAAAAAATAAAAAATATTGTGCGAAAACAAAATTGAAACCAATGAAATAGTGAACACTATCGATTCAAGTCGGGAAGGTATAATTTTTGCTTAAATTAACACGGGTGAAACTGCGGGTCAGTCTTGTATCTTGTATGTATTTCGCATCGTCTCACCGTACGCGCTGCGCATGTATATGAGCAGCGTGAGCGGGTCGCCGACGCGCACGGGGCCGGACACGCGCGCGCCGCCCGCGCCGTAGCCCGAGCGGATCTCCATGTAGCACTCCGGCGGCTGCAGCGTGAACACCACCGGGTTGCCCGTCGCCACTCTGCGCGGAACATAACGATATTAAATATAATAATCTACAATCTGAAACATATCATTTTTCTTTTTGTTTTTTTGGTTTTAGGATTTGAAAGTGCTTGTAAAAAGAGGTGATACAGGGTTTCAACTGGAAACGTGTTGGACATTTTACGACACTTTCAGATTGGTTCCACAAAATTTTAATGCAAACGGTTTACATAGATAATTTTATTTTAAAATCAAAATAACTAGAATAATATTTGTCTTACAAGTAAACGAAATGGCATCTTTTGCTTATGAAATTGATTGTTTTTAAAGAGGCTTAATTATTAACTTAATATTTGAAACAAATAAACGCTTCACACTCAACGGCCCCCATTAGAGTCTCATGATCCTGTATCGGAGTTCCAAAAACACAGCACAAACACGACACGACCAACCACGACAACATCCGTATAGCCAATACCGACGTTTGTTGTAAGCAGGGATCGAACCCGCAGTATCATAAGATTCTAATGAGAGCCTTTGAGTGTGATTTGTTTGTTTTTTTTTTTTTTTTTTTTTTTCATTTATTTATAAAACAAGCCATACAATAAGATATTGACAGAGTAAAGTGCCACGAAAACCTCTAAGGGGTTTATCTGGGCAAGTTGCCGTTCGCAGTTTTACAGCGTATTCGTGTAGAAATTAAAGAACATGAAAGTGAAAAGTATTTCACTTTCATTCACATAAGTTAGGTTGACTTAAGTAATACAATTTTATTTTATTACTATATTTCTTATTATTTTTATATGCATCTTGTAAATGTTTCGGCAAGTTATTTAAAATATTAGGTATTAGAGTTTTTAACATTCTTGTTCCATATACATTATTAGTCTTAGGTATACAAAACGTATTGCTACTTTCAATAATTCTGAGATTATTAGGCCTTATTTTTTCTATAAGAAGTGATGTTTCATTTACCTCATTTAAGATTTGGTAGCAAAATTTATCATAGATATTTATAACATTGCATTGTTTAAATAGATATTTATCATTATGTTCATACTTATTATTTTTTTTGGAAACCAGTAATTTTAACATTCTTATCTGTAATTTATAAATTTTGACTAAGTACGTTTTATAAGTTCTGCCATAGCTGCTTAGTCCATAATTGATAACAGAATCCGCTAGAGCCATATATATGAGCCTCATAGTACCATATGGGAGCTTAGATTTAAGTATAAATAGTTGACCAAGAATGGACCGTAATTTTCCGCATACGTGTTCTATGTGGTGTTTCCAGTTAAATCTATTATCAATTATAAGACCGAGATACATGTGTTGGTGTACCAAATCTATTTGTGGGCAGGAACAGTTGAATACATTTTTGTGCAAACATTGATGGGTATGAGCTATGACAGTTGGAACAGTAAAAGATTTATTGTGTGAGGAGTGAATGTGTATAATTTTAGTTTTCTGTGGATTTACTACTAGGCCAACATCATGTGCCCATTTACATAACAGAGTAAAGTTGTTTTGCATATTGGTCTGAGCAACTTCTATATTTTTATGGGCAACCAATAGGCACGTATCATCAGCAAATTGATACATCGAACCCGTACTTATTAAATTACACATATCGTTAACGTACAATAAATACTCCATAGGCCCGATTATGGATCCTTGGGCTGTGCCCTTGTATGTTGGAATCATGTCACTAAACGTTTTTGCTATTTTAACTGTTGTGTACCTATTATTGTGGTAATTCTTTAGTAATTCTAGAAGTGGACCTTGTATGCCATTTCTTGATAGCTTATCATATAGTATATTGTAATTTAACATATCAAAGGCCCTACTAAAATCAATGAATAAGGTTAATACATGAAGTTTATCGTTGAGCAACCGATTAATTTCATCCGTAAATGTACGTAACAGTTGTGTAGTGCTTTTATGTTTCTGAAATCCAAATTGTTTATTATTAATTACATTATACGACATTAAAAATTTTTCAATTTGATTGCAAATAAATCTTTCTATAATTTTATCTATACATGAAAGTATATTTATAGGTCGATAATTGTTGTAATTTTGTCGGCTACCTTTTTTAAATATTGGTCTTATCACACCAATCTTTAGGGAATCCGGGTAAATACCCGTTTTAATACAGCAATTAATCAAATGTGTTATAACAGGAGATAAGCTAGAAGATATAAATTTTACGTCTTTCATAGAAATGTTGTCATATCCTGGACTTTTTTTATCATTCATATTCTTAATAATATGTTCAACTATTTCATTGGTAGCTGGCTGGATTCTGATGGTCTTATCGGGTATGATCTCGTATGTTAAGGGATCTAGTAGGGGTATTTGACAAGAGTTATTATTAATTTTAGTAATTTTATCAAAGGTATCTGCAAAATTTTTAGTAAGAATATCGGGAGTTAGGTTGAAATGTTTGATTAGGGAGTCATCTATGCAGTCGGCTATACGTCCTGATAAACTATTAACTATTTCCCATGTTTTTCGTGTGTTATTAAAATTTTCACAAATTTTTTTCTTTATATATTTATTTTTAATATATTGAGAGTATTTATTGGTTTTGTTACGATATGTGTTATATGATAACCTTTTTTGTGAATTATTAGAATCTTTACGCCAAATTATATACAATTCGTCGCGTTTTTTACACATATAAGTTAAGCGTTGGTTGACCCATTTACATGATTTTCGCTTGCTATTTGCAGAACATTCTACTGTGTATTTGCACAAATCATAAACCCCATTAAATGTAACATATATAAAATTAAGAATTTCATTTGGATTATTTAGTCTAAAACATCCCGACCAATCAATTTCTAACAGTAAAGTTTTCAATTTTTTATAGTTTATTTTGTTTACGACGCGCATATTAGAAGAGCATGAATCATCGTCATTACAGAGCGCGCCCGTCAATGCGCAACCGGTTATACAGTGATCAGCTGGTGCGATATTCACTACCGAGTTGACTATATCGTATTTATGTACATTTCTGACGAATACGTGGTCTATGCATGATTGCGTTATTTTATTACCGTATTTTTCTACGCGCGTATACTGATGTATTCCACATTGAAGTCCTAAATTACTTAATGAATTCAAATAGTTACTCACGGTGGAGTTGCATTTTTTTAAATCTAAATTTGTATCTCCGATAAC
Organism: Hypolimnas misippus; assembly: GCA_037950945.1. NCBI lineage: Eukaryota > Metazoa > Arthropoda > Insecta > Lepidoptera > Nymphalidae > Hypolimnas > Hypolimnas misippus. The sequence goes on from JBBEEQ010000019.1 coordinate 8,377,635, forward strand.
AATATAACTATTGTTGCAAGAGTAGGCACTTATAATGTTGCACAGCTCACTTATGAAGTGGTCTTTATTAGTATCGGGCGGCCTATACACTGCACACAGTCCTATAATATTGCGATTATTAATAATTATTTCCCCAGTAATACATTCAAACTCTTTAACACAGACTGATTTTTGTATGAAAGAAATTGAATTATGGATATACAATAATAAACCACCACCCTTTCTTTTTGTTCGTAAATTAGTAATTAAATCGTAGTTTTTTATGGAGTACATTTGTGCAGTATTATCTTTTATATTTACTTCGGATACAATTATAATATGAATTGTTTCAATAGAAGCGTGTACAATATATTCTAATTGAGCAAAGTTTTTTATTATGGATCTAATATTCACATGGAATAATATCAATGAATTACAGGAGTTTGGTATTTTATAGATGAAATCATTCCATGTATTACAATTAATCTCTATTAAGTTTTGGACTGCATCATCCATTGATAACAAAATGTGTGGTTGATAGGTATAATATGCATACAAACTGCTTTAAAATAATCATTCTGGGGTACTAACAGTCTCCTTTATGTTAACTAAATCTTGTAATGAGCTCACCGTAATGGCTTTATCCTTTTCATTTTTACGTATTAGAACCGAACCGTTTTTACACCAAATGTATTTGTAATGTTTTTTTAATTCTTCTTTAGTTTTCCACAGCAGGTGGGCCGTAGTAGGGGTCAGGGACTCTCGTAGGTATATTCTAGAATTTTCCTTCATGCCGAGACTGGTGGAATCTATTTCCGAAGATTTAGCGGCTTGTAACCACTGCTCACGAGCGCCATCGCGGAGGGTCACGGTGATTGCTGATGTTTCTTTCCTTCTTGCTATTGTGGATCGGTTTTTCTTTCTCCTGTACGCTGCTATAATGTTCTCTGGATTTTGTCGAATAGTCAATGCAAAAGTCCTGACTATATTGGTAATATTTTCGTTCTCATGCTCTTCAATGCCACAAATTTCGAGTTGATTCGACAGTAGTTTTTGTTCCAACTGGTTTGTTTTTGTTTGAAGCACGTCGTATTTTAATGTCAGATTTTTGTAATTATTTTTCAAGTCCGTACATTGATTTTCCAAAAGCTTCGTGTTTTTTTCATATATTTTAATTTTATTCTCGTACTCGTCGATTTTATCTGAGTAATACTCTAAAGTGCTGTGTAGTTCTTGTTTAATTATTTCTTTCACCTCTTGCCTTATAATCCGAAGCGTTTCCTGTGTCTGGCTGTTTGTGTTATTCCAGAACTTGTTTTCAGGATCGGCACAAACTCCTTCTTCATCATCATCCGGTGTGATGTAAGAAATGCGACGTCGTTTCGAGCCTTCCAGGCAAGTCATACATTTCCAGTCCACAGAATCCATAGTAGATAGGAAGTTTAAGTGTTCGTTTGATATGGTAGCACATGCTGCGTGCAGCCATTTGCTACACTTTCCACACTGCAGTCCTGGAGATTTTTTGCTGATAAGTTTAGCACATTTAGAGCACTTGACCATTGTTATATTTACAAGTGCGGGTAGATGCTACGAACTTACTAGGCGCAGGCGCGGTTGCTTCGATTATGCGCGCACGGTACCACTGCTTGTGAACGACTGTTATTATTTGTAGTTATTATTCATGTGAATACCACACGACTATCTAACGGCCATAATACTACCACGTTACGACGTGATATTCTATGCATCTTTCACAAAAAATTCACGACGAAATGAGGTCAAATATAAACTTAATAGTCTTTATTTGTTTTTATTAACATACGACGTTGTACGTTGCTACAGTGGGACATTGGATCGTGCTTTAGTACGATACATGTAGAATTTTATGCCGCACAGAATTTAGTCAAAATATAACAAAATTTATAAAAAGTTGGATGCATCCGTTCAAAGTTGAACCCTAAAAGATTTCGTAATTTAATATGGACTTCATTTAATTTTAAATAAAAAAAAATAAGAAAAAAAACAAAACACCTAAGTTTATACAAGAACAGGTCGAAAGAGTCGATAAAATTCAGTTCATGTTTCAATAAAATTAAAATCACTTTCACTTCAATTAGTTTCGATATTCCAATACTTTTTTGAAAATGAACTCTGATCTTAAGTAAATCCTATATTTTTTACTAGAATATTACGCTTTTACTAACAAAAATTTAGCACATTTTAAAATAGAAATAAAATGAAAAAAAAATCACAATTTCTATGGTTGATACATTTTTTCGCTTTTGTCGATGTTATTGATTTGAAGTGCTCTTTTTTGTTCATATTTTCAAATATTTGTTTTATGACTGTCTACACTTGACAAACTACGAGAACAATAAATGAAATCTAGATAGTAGTAAGGGAATTACATTTGTAAGTTTTACTTTCGTAAGTGATATAAAACAACTCTGTAACCTGATAACAGTACAAAAGCTGTAAGTCTCCAAAGCTAAGTCACTAAATTATTTCAGATACAAAGCAATGACTAACAACTTATGTAAATACTTATTAATCAGTTAGAAAAACTTACTAGTGTAATTTTCTAATAAATCTAAACGTCATCAATAAAATGTTATAACGATATTTAAGTGACTGATCTACATATGTAAACATCGTCATCATCTACTGATAGTATAAAGAGGTAAAATTTGTTTGGAAGATTGTATCTAAGGGGTAATCTCTGAAATAACTTATCCGATTCAAAAAATTACTTTTCCGTTAGATAGGCCATTCATTGAGGAATGTCATAGGCTATATTACATCACGCTGCGAACTATAGGAACAAACCAGTGACCATTAACGTGAGGAACAGCTAGTTAACCGCTACTTACTCAACGTCTAAAAATGGAAACGTGACAGTCTTCCAGAAATCGTAACCATACTCGCAGGTCACCTTGAAGTGTTCGTCCAGCTCCTCCTCGATCAAAGGATTGTACTGAACTGTTATCGTATTCCACATCAAGTTCTTCTGTAAAAAATGTCTTTATGAAATATATTTTCTTAATACAACAAATCGTTCATCGTCATCTAATAACGTTTATAATTACGGTCTAGTGAGAATTGAAAAGAAAATTAAAAATAATCATCGACAACAATGTTTTTTTATGTATTCCATTTATTATTTTCGATTACTAAAATGACTATTAACAAAGTAATATTCAGAATAAAATATTTATTTAACACTCCTGCTAAAAATCACTTCGGAAATTGAACTATAAACGCTTGTAACATTAAGAATCTTGATGAAATTAAGTATACTCACAGTAGGATGTTTCCTCGTGTCATCGTGCTGGCTATTTCTGCCGAGGGTACCACAACGGTTCAGTTGTATGTAGAACTCGTAATAGTCACGACCAGAACCGTTTATGTACATGCAATCAGGATCGTAAGAATACCCTGTGGACAAAGATTTTTAATGAAAATTTAATAATTTCTTACTATACCATGCTAGCCATCATTTCTTACTATGCCATCTATACCATATACTAGAGACTATAACTACGAACGAACTATTGATAATTTATATTTTTCATCTATACTAATATAATATAGAGGAAAGATTTGTTTGTTTGTAATGAATAGGCTGCGAAACTATTGGACCGATTTCAAAAATTCTTTCAACTTTGGAAAGCTACATTATCCCTGAGTAACATAGGCTATATTATAATTTAAAAAAAGGGTGTATGTGTGTGTGTGTGTGTGTGTGTGTGTATGTGTATGTACCCGCGCGAAGCCGTGGCGAGCCGCTAGTAAATTATAACTATGTACTTCATCTTGAAAATATCAACACCATAAGAAAGGGAAGTCGCCTTTTCCAAGAATCGTAAAGAAACGGACTGGCTTAAAGTAGTCCCTAAAACTACTGAAAGAAGTTTAAAGCCACACTTCTTTTGAAAATTTGCTTTAAGATAATCATAATTAACAAATTGTCAATAAATTCCGTAATTTTAATTGAATATCATTTTATCAAGTGACACTATTAAACTTATCTCAATTAAAATTGCATAAAATTAATTTGCAAATGTCAAAAATTATCATCCCATCTAGCCCATGAAAAGTGAAAATTTTACGCCTCTTCTAAACCAATATTGAGTTTGTGGGTAACAAGGTTGCCGGATTCACCAAAGCAATGAACAATGTCAATAACAATTTATTTAATTGTTTTGTTTACGCATATTAACACCTAGTAATGTTCGTAAGCAATAAAAATGTCAACGTAACGGGTATTAATAAGAAAATTGATTTCGACTTTGGTTGGAATGTTACTTCTTTTATTTCGCCGCGTGAAATTAAGCAACAAATAAAGTGGTAAAATTTCATAGGATAACTGGAAAGAAGAGAGTATGTTATAAGGACAATAAAACTGATATTTCATATATCTATTGTAAAAATAAACGTACTCTACGTAACTAAAATAAATAAAGAAAAAAAATGTTCAAAAGCGCTTAGAAGAGTTGTTAGTTACGTTATTTTAGTTTGTTAACTTTCTTTCATATCCATCTTAAGATTGAATTAGAGATAGTTTTGATTGCGCTTTGTGCTGAATGATTTTATGACTAGTAGTAAAAACTGTATAAAAATCAGGTGATTTCTTATGATGAGTCCTCAATTCGCTTTCCTAATCACTAAATTCTTCAGTTTATACTTTTTGCACGTATCTTGTAGCAAAGCTCTCACAAACATTAGAGTATGTAACTTTTAAAATGCATAAATATCACAAATGGCACTCTTTATAATGTATAATATATACTTATAGAATAAAGATAATTGCAACATCTACATGCAAGTAAATAGCACTTGTACAGTTAACTTGTAAGATGCAAGAAAATTATACATACTTTTGCCGGCAACACAAGAATCCACTCAATTTTCGATTGTATTTGTTGACTTTCATTGAAAAATATTAAGTCTTATTTCAATTTCAGATAAACAATCATTTTTTTACTAAATATATGATATACGCCCAATTTTTAGTAATGTATATTATACTTACCAGCTGAATAAACTAAGCCATTGAACGATCCATTGAAGCCAACCCTAATCTTCATAAAATCGTCTTGACATTCTGCTTCAATATCTGCATAAAAAATCAGCTTAAAGTTATTTCTTTAATGAATGGAGTCGCAGACTCAAACTAGTTCATCATAAATGATGAGATAGATAAGGCACTGCAAGTGCGTGCAGATTGATAATATCAAAATTTGTCCGGTTTTGCAAAACCAACATAATATATTCGCATGTGTGGGAAATCCGTTGTTTACAAATTGGTCACACATTAGACTATATTATTGCGCTCTGATGATTATATTTACAAAACTGCAAGCAAATACCATAAAACACTAGGGATAAATTATAATTTTCTTAAACCAAGCTGGTCCAGTAGATAGAAAATGTCTATCTATTGGAGACGTGGAGTTGATTGTTAAGTTTCAAACCCCTTTATATTTTATACATTTCGTCACTACAGTGAAGAAAATATAGTGTAGTACAATAGTGAGGAAACCCGAATGTGTCAAGAGAAATTCTGAAAAACATATAATCCACGTTAAAAGAAGAGTCCTAAGAGAAGAGACCTTTGCTCTGCAAAACATTTACCGGAAGTTATTGTACTTAAAATAGGACCAAAATTTTAAATATACACCAATTTTATTTACTGCTCGATACTGCAGTTTTCAAACTAGATATGATATTGAGATAAACATACACTGTACTCTACTGCCATTGGTTCGATGTCGTCTGTACTCTCGCTCCCAAGCAGGAGGTTCCCGCCAACTTAAGTCCACGGCAGGTGAACGCGGTTTGATGCTCACTGGAATGTAGCTGTTCTTTTCTGACAGGAAGACTACCTAAGGATACAAAATATGTTCTATAAATTAAACATGTTTACATTAGTTTTATTTTAATTAGTTTAAATTAGTTTTATTTCGTAAATTACTTTATTACAGAATTTTTAGAAATTTCATGTGTTTTTGCGCAATTGCTATTCAACAACACAAAGGGTAATAGATAAGGATAACACAAAGGGTTTATTTTCCTTACAAATACGCCAATTTCTTTTTGAAAGCAAACAAAAATTAACACTTTTAAACACTTCACGTTTAATTTTAACAGTGTAATATGTATTTCCGTCTATTGAAAATATAATTCACTTAACAAGTATACTTTTGCTACTACTAACGTACATCAGATTAAGGTGATTTTTTGACGCCTACACTACGGAACGTTTGATAGCCCTGAGATAAACGGCAGGCGCCTAACTACGTCCTTCCGGCAAACGCGACTCCGTCTGCCTTTGATAATCATACATGTGTACAAACTTCCTACGAGAATCGTTACATAAATTAGTAACATAACATTGACCTAAAACGTTTTCGAAAGGAAAACCGTTAGACAAATACGATAAGTGTTTTAAATTTTACTATTAAGATCAGTTATATTTTATCCATAATCTGTTAAAGAAAAAAAAACCAAACGCAGTATTGAATTGCCGTCGGTAATGCACCATTTCACAGTCACGACCCCATGAAAGTTTTGCACAAAAAATTATTATCGAAGATTGTAAGACAAAGTATGCCAGGGCGGTTCGCACGCCGGCGCCGCCGCCTCTGCACGCATTATAACAATTGGGCCAGTGGACTGCCGCATCAGTACTTACGTTCTGTCGCTGCACTACTCCAGCAAATTGGTTTCGATGTAAAAAAATAAATAAATGAATCCATTCACATAGGTATAAATTAGACAAATTGGGAGCGTGACAGCTTATAAGATGGTAACAATCTATTATATCGACAATCGTTCAATACATTTACATTATCTTAAAATATGCAATTTAACACTTACAAAGCCATTATCAAGTTTCTATTAATATAATTATTAAATAATGTTATATTTTTCATGCAGTAATATATATCGCTTTTAAATGTCTTAACTATTGAAATAAAACTATTTTAAACGGAATTAAATGGCGTATATTAACTATTTATCATCCCGACATTTCGAGCACTTTACAGCTTTCGTGGTCACGGGTATACATTTAAATCCGTTTAAAATAGTTTTATTTGAATGAGTAATAATTGCGAAAATCTAAGACAACGTTATGTCTTAACTAGTTTAAATAACAATATAGGGCTTAAACTTTTCAAGAATTCAACTTTAATGCGTCGGAACATCTGCTTTTCTTTTTATATTAATCACAAACAATTTAGATACGATACGAAGTAACTTAACGTTTTATTATTTGGCAGTACATTAAAAAAACTAAATTAAAATTTCATGGGAAGGGTAACGATGTAGGGCAAACGAATGCGACCACGTTTATGGTGGCGTGCAATGTGAGCCGAGTAACTGAGAAGTCATCACACGGTGCCGACGGGTCAGAGATGGCTATCTTAACAATGTTTGCAATGATCAACTTAGTATGACAGAGGCTTCTCACGATTCTATGGCGTTAATCTAATCAAACTCGCGAAATCTACAGCTATCTACGAACTGTTTACAGACCAGCGACTACTTACAATATGTAAGTCACGTTAAATGTTTAAAATATTTAAAAATATTTAAAAAACGATATAATTATCTGTGCATCTCGAAGCAAAACTTTACAATTATATTCATATTAAAAATATTTATAATATTGAAGTTAAATTTAGTTTGTTTAAACTATAAATATTCCCTTGAAATACAGCAGTTCTTAAACGCTTCTGAATGAAATAGTTCTTTAGGTTAAACCATTTAACTCAACCTTTAAAAACATATCTTATCTAATTCAAAAAAATACGCATAACTATTATGAAAAAGTGTTTGTAAAATCAATATATTAACAGCCGTGTGGTACATAACACCATAACTAAATGAGGTAGACCCTTCGCAATGTTATTGTGCTTATTGCATAAAGCTACCGGTGGCCTCTTGTTCGCTACATGTATAGATTGGGCAATGGATGCGTGGACCATCGTCTCTGAAGCATAAAATATACTATAACCTTTGTTGATTTTATACCATTGTAATCTGATAAATATTTCAATGTTAAGTTGTGTAATCATATTTAGAGCAAAAAAAATCTTAAAATAATGTATCCAGATACGAATAATTCTTTGTACATAGTTTATTAACGTAGAAGCTTATTTTAAAGTAGTTAAACTAATTGTTAATTAAATTAAAGATTTAAAATCAAATAATTAAACATAATTCAACAACTTTCTTAAGAGTTAGTTTAGTAAATGTTTAAATTGGCCTCAAATTGAATATCTTTTGAGCAAATAAGAACTACCTAATAAAAAATATTTAAGATCTATTATATTCGACGATTCAACCGATAATGTCCGTCTTTCTTTTTTATTTGTAGCGGTGACGCTTAGCAGAACAGAAAAATAATTTAAGTACTCAATTCGCACCATAAAACCGCTACACTTACATTGTAGAACAAACCGCAAATACCAAGACATTTTCATTTAAAAAGTGAGAGTATACCCGCGAACTTTACTTTTTATCAAATTTTTCTCTCAGCCGTAAAATGCACGTAATTTTTGCTGTGCGCAACACGTGCCAAAAAAAATTATACTTTAAAATTTATGTCAAGTGTGAGTGTGATTGATTCTTTTAACCTCATTACCTAGTTTTCTATTTCAGGCTTTAAAAAACATTTTGTTAAATAAATAGATTAAATTTTTTATAAAAGTATTTCATTTTTGCAGCACATATTTTTTGTTATATAGGTATTCTTCATGTGTTATGTTAAAATGATATTCTAAATACTTATAATCACATCCGACATCTCTTTTTTTATATAAAGAATGTTTTCTGTCCAATCGTGAATATATTAATTAACCAAAATTACTACAAAAGTAATAAGATGCTACATAGTTAGGACTTTCCTAACTATGTAGTACCTTAGTTATAATCTTCAACAAAAATACCATTATATTTTAATTTACAATAACTGCAGATAACGTCGAGCTTCAAGTGCCAGCATACTCCGTAAATCATGCTTTTCTATAAAATAATAGTCATTGACATTGAGCTACATAGCGAGATGTTTGGTAAGACGCTAATAAAAGAGCGACGTTGTGGCTTTATCTAGCGAAATGGCTCATTGTTCTAACGAATGTTATACATCTCTTACATTCATTCAAGGTTGTATTGTATGGATATATATTGGGCGTAGCTTCATAGAAATGTACTGTACAAAAAAAAAATCATTTAGTTAGATACGCAATTAATCACTTATACGCTTTAACAAAGGTTGTAAACGACATTATAACATTGTTTTTAAATAAGTGAATACTGGTATCGTAGGTCCTTAAACTTTTAAATGTGTACCTAACACACTGCGTACGGTGGTGTTAGATAGAAAACACATAAATGTTGTGGGTTGGAGAAACTTTTTTTCAAGTAAATATACATCTTTAAAGTGCTAAATTTGTTAAAGTCACAATACCATTACAAAATAAAACCTTGCTAGATATGTGCCAATTCAGGGTAGTAGTGCAATTAAAATATATATATAACATAGAATAAAGAAATGTATAATGAAGTTTAAAGCGAAACCATCAAAGCAAAATAAGCTTTTCAAAATAGAAGTTATCTTTACAAATTAGAAGGCTTTACAAATAAGAAGACCAACTCATAAAAGATATGGGGAAATAAAAAAGAAATTTGGTACAAATGTCATTAAAAGTTACTTAGATAAAGTTGTCTGTTGTAAAAAATGGCATCTTATGAAAATGTTTAGGTAAGCTTTTGAACCAATCCGATTCTGACGGGAAACTACGGAACGTTTCAGAGCGCCTGGCCCAATTCGCGTTTAACCAGTTTTTATTCTTTATATATTAAAAATATTACATTTATAAAATAATAACTCACCGGATCCTGTTCGCTTCCGTCAGATTTCAATGCGTCTCGCGTTTCATTCTGTAAAAAGTATTACAATATGACCTTTACTTCATTACAGCCTTTAAAGATATTTGAATAAGTTGAAGTTAATGATTTATATAAGTCGTTAAATGAAGAAGTAAACACTTTAAAATTAATTAATGTTACTTTTACTAAGTATTAGGTACACAATGAAGAAGTTTTGAAAAATATTAACAACAAAAGTACATTTATTGTATGAAAATTTACGTTAATTATTACCTTACTAATAGCAGTTGGGACGGGAGGGTCCTCCCCGGAACCCTCATTCAGCTCAGACGACTCAAGAGAACTCAGTAATTCTGTTGACTGCTCTACGGATTCTAATGAAGCGTCTAACCGCGTGTGAGGCGCGACCGTCTGCACTCGCTAAAGTAAAATCGTTCATTATATTAAAGTGTGTATATTAGTTGTATAAATAAATACGATATATAAATGCGTTTATACTTACTTGTAATATACATAAGCCGCAAATAATGATTAATCTAGAACAACATAAAATTATTTTGTTAATTAACAAACAATAAAATCTAGTCATATTATTTATGCATTTATAAATAATAAGAAAAGGGTATTTCAAAACAACGTCAAACAAAATACAAATCACGATAAGTTAACGACTACTTTACTTCAAAATAACTAACAAAAATAAGTTAACTCGTGCCGTGATAGTATTATTATTTTGACTATAATGCAAGAGGTAATGGCGGGTCAAAAGACACGGCAGGGTAATGACAGGGCTGCGGAATCAACCAGAGGAATCAATATCAGAGTTATTACCGTGGACTGTGATCTATGAAATTGTTTTACCAGTGCGGTAGCTGCTGCGCATTGTGATTCAATTTTGATCGCATTACCATTATTCTAATCAAAAATACATAAAGAATGAGCCCTCGTCTAATCACATTATTAGAATAGCGAAGGTCTATTGGATCGGGAATGATTTTAATATCCTAAGTGTAGAAGAATAGCTTTTTTGCAATTCAATAATACAAACCACTTTGTAATTTTATTTTTTATTTTTATTTTGTATTATTTAGTACGTAATAAAAAAGTAATTTAAAACGGTGAACGCTTTGTCGTTTCCATTCTGATACATAAGTAGAAACTGTAAATGTTGTAAAAAATAGGTCCTGGTAGTTGTTTAAATGTAAACACAGCCTTTTTCGTAGAAATAAACTAGACTTTTTTACTATTCCATTAAGTGGATTGAAAAATTAAACTTTTTCATACGATTATTGACACATAACATTATCTAATTTTCCACTTCATTGCTTACGTCTTATTAGGTTAGTCTCACCACTATTTAGTATTTCCCAGCCTTGCAGTCAGTGACCTGTCATTGCTATTAAAGTATCCTTACAGTTTAGTTATTTGGTAGTTTTGCTTGGAAACTTTTAAGGAATTTTTTAAACAAATGATTTCGTACATTTTGATATTCTTTTTCCAAATTTCTCTTTTGCCACCTCGTTTATTTTTTTGCCTTTAAAATGAGATATTTTGAAAAAACCGTTTTCATGTGCCATTTTCCAATATGTCTCTTCTTTCAAAAAAATACGCATAAGCAAAACAGACATCAAAGAACACGTCGAAATTTATAAAAAAAAATATAAAGAATTCCCATTTTCAAAATTCCCAGCAAACTTTTTAGATAGCCTCTATTTTTTTATCACCAAATGATTATAGTGAGAAAATGTAATTTACAAAATGAAATATACTACAATTACTTCATAATTAATTGCTCTATATTTGTTAAACTACGAGTATTTGTAGTACTTAATGCTTCTTATATTACTTCCAATTTTTATAAGTATTCACAAATAAAATATATATCGAATAAACTTTAACAGTTTTTGATTCCTCGTAAAATAAATTAAGTGTATTAAGTGTGTATATATATATATAAAAATTAATATATAAATTGCACGCTTCAAAGGGCAAAAAGGTATATAAAAAGCCTCAAAATGTACCTGAACAAAACGTTGCAATTAATAAACGTTGTATCAAATAGTTTCGGAACGGCTCAGTTATAATAGCTCAGTTCGTGAACGCGATCTGGCTTACCCGTTATCGATGGTGGAACGACATGGTGTAATTTTCAATTTCTATCCGAGAACCATTTGTTTATGGTTTTGCTTACGCTTGATCTATTGTATTCGTTTTCGTTGTCAAACGGTAAATTTTTTTTAGCTTAATCTATGCTTGTATTTTTTTGTTCCAATATTTCGACTGCTAATAATAATTTTAACATAAATTCGTTATAATACATTTAACTATTGTTACTAAAAATATGCATAATATTATACATATTATTACCGATTGTAGCTGTATAACTTTAAATTATAATAAAATAACTGGTCAAGTGCGAGTAGGACTCGCGCACCGAGGGTTCCGTACAAACTTATAGAAATCTGTATTAGACTAACCCATCTACGCCATTTGTGGTCTTCATCATGAGTTCTAACATAAGTTACTATCAAAAATACCTAAATCGGTATACGCTTGCCTATAATATTTGAGGAGTTCCCTCAATTTATCCAGGATCCCATCATCTGATCCTGACCTGAAGACAATGGGACCACCTTGGAAGTATACCTTTTCAAACAAAAAAAAAAATTTAGAAAATCGGTACCCAAATGTCGGCGTAATCGGCGAACAAACATAAAAAAAAAAATTAAATACAAGGTCGAATTGAAAACACTCCTTTTTAGAAGTCGCTTAAATATAATCAAATATTATGTAAATATGGATCACGTCCCAAAAACTATTTTGAAACTACTTAGGAGCACTTTAATTTAAAACACGATCATGGATGCAATCCATGGAAACACTAAATTTTATTTTAAGTACTAATACACCTTATACTTTCAAAAAAGCAAAGTTATAGCGCGATTCAGGATACACCTAGCATCATCTCTTGACAATTTCAATGAACTAACTTGTTGACTTTGACATTAACAACATAACTATATTATATTTTATGCTTGTTTTATTTTTATTTATATTCTACTACACTCCACTACCCCTGCACTACGTTCGTAAAATATTTAGATTTACATTATCAATCAAAATATCGAAATATATATTAGTGTTGCCAAGACGACGTCCTTAATTCGAACAAAACTAATTGTTTATTTATAAATAACTAATTATATTACTAATAACCAGAAGACTTATATGTGTAGATAAATAAGTAAATTAAATAACTCGATCTGTTTGAATTTAATTTTAAAATTTTCGTACTAAGTCAATACAAGTACTTAAACCAAATCGCGTGAAACTCTTATATTGAATGTTAATTACGTAATGACGTTATAAATCGACGATAAAACTTTTAAATGAAAAGTTTATTTTATAATTTTTAGCGCGTTTAAATAATAATTAAAATAAAAATTTTTATTAATCGAGCAGAATTATATCACAGTTAATGTCATAATGTTGTAATAGATGGCATTAGCTGTACGCTGCATCGCGCTATCATTTTGTTAGCTGCGATATATAGATTGCATTGCGTTGTTTATAAAGGTTTGCTGCTTTTTAATGTTTTCGTATTGATACAAATTTCTTCTCAATGTTTGTAAAATTGTTTTTTTGACCATGGTCAACTTCTATGTTAATTTGTTACAAGTACATATAATTTTAATTCTAAGATTAATATATTTTCCGCTTGATCAATTTACAACTTGATACATTTACGTGTTCCTGAGAAAAAGGTTGAAAGACAGACGTATAGACTGACAGACACACGAACAGAAATTTACAGTTTTCGGATTTTTTCCTTTATGTATACTAAAGGACCTTGCTCCTGGCCAAATTTCATAATGCTTGGTCAATGGGAAGTACCCTATAGGTTTTGATTCCCTTGCGAAAACGTTAAAAACGCTATCATGCTTAAAATATGTGATATAAATGACCGTATCTTTTGATTGCGTTAACTTAGAAGTTTGATTTTTTTACAGCTCTTAGTAATTACAACTCTGAGTACTTGACGTTGATAAAAATTTGTTACCTTCACGCGTTTCTGAGAAAAAGGTTGAAAGACAAACTTACAAACAGACAAACATACATACAAAAATTTACAGTTTTCAGATTTTTTCCTTTATTTGTACCATAAGATCTTACTTCTTGCCAAATTTCATCGTGCTAGGTCAATGGGAAGTACCCTATAGGTTTTGATTCCCTTGCGAAAACGCTAAAATGGTCAAAATATACGACATATTTTCCATTATCTTTTGATTGCGTTGACTTAGAACTTTAATATTTTCACGGCCGCATGTCATCGTAGACTTGAGTATATGATATTAATTTCAACATGATACGTCTATGCATTTCTGAGAAAAAAGGGTTGACATCCCGACAGACAGACAGACAGACAGACAGACAGACAGACAGACAGACAGACAGACAGACAGACAGACAGACAGACAGACAGACAGACAGACAGACGGACAACAAAGTGATCCTATAAGGGTTCCGTTTTTCCTTTTAAGGTACGGAACCCTAAAAATGGATATTACAACAAACAAAACTCATTAATTATTTACCGAACCAAATCATTACTAAAATCGAGTAAATAGCAACGCCTAGTAATAAGCCATTTTATAATGTTATTTATTATGTCTCTTTCGTTATCTACCGCATACAACTCAAAAATATGTTATTTAATAATAATCCTAAACAAAAACATTACTTTTATAATTTCTCATTCTTATATTATAACATAACGTGTCGAAAAGACTATAAAAATGATTCAATAGCCTTATATCACGACCTTGTATAACTTAAATGCATAAATAAAACATATAACGGTGACTGTCTCTAAAACGGCGTCTGCGCATGCGACGTTACGCGCCCGTTTATGTCTTTTGTTCGAGTGACGATTACGTGATTTTTACGCTTAGCACTTTTGGCTGACGGTCGGATTGGGCTGAACGTTTTTCTATCATTATTTTAAAGTTGACAAAACTCTGTTGAAATACATGAAAAACTCTATAAGACTTGCTCAGATTTAAGCACGTAACTAGACCACTACGGACATGAGCTCTAGCTAGATTATAAGATTTCGTCTGAATTATTATTATCAATAAAGAAATGTAACTGATACAATTTTATATATGTATTATGTACATGTTTTATGTGCAAAAATCAATTTTCATTTTACGCAGAACTCGTTCAATGAATGTAGACTGAAATTACATGAATAAAATTCATTTTTAAATAATAAACTAAAATATGGTTATCTATTATTATTTTAATATAAATATTACATAGTGGAAATCGGTTAGGACAGGAAGTGACCTCGTACTACTTCCTACAACATCTCTGCGGCCTCATTACCGCTTCCTCTCCGGACTCGAAATTATATGTAAGGTTATTAATTGTTATAATTGTTGCTTATGCAATCATATTATCTATTATATTAAAGATTTTAAATAGTAATTTTAGATTACCTATATAAAGGTTAACAATTAAATATAATGTTAGACAAAATAAAATTTGGGTTGACCCCATTTTTAGAGTAGGCGAATTATTACTCATCTTGGTCATCCAATCCAACCCAACAAGATAATTTATTTCAATCGACATAAGACTAAACAAGAGCAGCTATACTGCCAGAATTATTATATAAAATCCAAAATATAACATTCGCTAGGAATTCCAGTCATATTAAAAATAAATAAATTTCTTCTATCGTAAAAAATCGAAAATTACACTTGTAAGTTTTAATTTAAAATAAAAAAAAGTCTTACAGAAGTTGTTTGTCATTGCTTTACTCCTAAAGGAATTGTATTTCAGTACCTTTATTTTTGATATTTTTGGTTTTCGTACATATTTTATTTCTTACCTAGGTAACTGTTACCAGGTTACATAGTTGTTTTATGTCTAGTACGAAAGTAAATCTTAGAAATGTAATTCTCGCCTAAGTACTAAACTTCCGTCAACATATCACTTTGTAAAATAGCACGGGTTATGCATTATTAATGTCAACAGCTGTTAGGCATGATCAGCGTGGAGGTGAAGACTATGATTTTGATCAAAGCCGGAACGCACCGTTAACGCACGCGTCGGGTCACATCAGACGCTTCACACTATGCTTCCACGCGAGTGTCATTATATTCTTACCTTATTCTCCATTCAAAATATTAAGAACCTAAACTACTTAAAACAAAATAGTGTGCTAATTCAACTTCATGTGCATTATTGTTTAAATATCAATGTAAATTAATTAGGGAATTGAAGTATTTGATAGTATGATTACGAGTGTAGGACTCAATGTCTTCAGCTGAATTTTTTGTGATAATTTTATTTATTATTAAATTATGAATGACTATTTCAAATGATAAAGTGTAGTTAATTTAAAGTTTTTAAATGTAAATGTTAATTAGAATAACTTCAAATCTGATATGATGTTCTAATTGAAGATTTTTAAATTATATTGTTCCCACCGGTAATTAAGGATAATAAATGACAGAAAGGAATGTAATTAATAAATATTATTATTTTATCTGAATCTAGTTGTAATATATTGCATTGTATTAATATTTAAAAACCAATTTTCAACCGACTTCAGAAACGAGTAAGTTCTCAGTGCGTAGTGTAGGTAGGCATGTATTTTTTAATGTTTGTTATATCTCAGAAGCCTGTCATTTCATGATTAATTTGATTTTTTTTTCATTTGAAATGATATACCTTGTTTCCGATTGGTGCTATAAAAATTAATCAAATTCGGTTTAATAGTTTGAATTTGAATCGAAATAATTGATAAAAGAGTGTCGTCCATGCAAATAAAATTGCGTATTTTGCTTTTGAAGTCAGTTGTTTTTTTAAGTTTTTAAATATCTGCTAAATTATTTTAATTTTATTTCAATCACTGTTTAAATTGAAAGTTATAACAAAAATTTATGACACAGTAGAATATGAACCTAGACCCATCGATTGTTAATATCTTAACAATTTTATAAAGCTTTTGCAAAACGATTTAAATGTAGTAAAAATTAAACGTTAAAAGAATCGTAAAGAAATCATTGATATATTTCAATCAACTACGTTTACAAATAATTTTTAATTGATTATCCGTTAGAAAAAAGTAACAGAATAGACAAATATAGAAACCGACCTGATCAAACAATAAAAGCTGAAGAAATAAAATAGATATTTATTACGTTAAAAGTTTACAGTGAAACCACAAAGAATCATCGAAGTTCGTCTTTTATTTGCCATCCGAATTATTATATTAAGAATTTGTGGAAGCAAAATCATCGACGCCATTTATTCCATTCAAGCGTAGCGAGGTCACAGAACTAGTACAAACATAATTTTTCGCGGCAACTTTATGCCTTTTAAATTCCATCAGATGCTACGCTTAACTATTTTTTATCTGTGAATATAAATATAAAATATGTCTATCTTTATTCGAGAAACTATGACGAATCAACTGCGATTTTCATTGGACGTTTTTTTGAAAAGTTAAAGGTGAAGTTTACTCACTGGTTTCTATTAAATAAAAACCCATAAAAGATTATTACACTTTATAAAGTTAAAATTTATTTTTTTAGAATGAGGGAATAAAAAATTACAGAAGAAACTTTTAAAGGAAAACAAATTGTATATATATTTTTATATGATATAATTACTCGAAATTTCGGTATCGAAATATTTTAACTAAATTAAAATCTAGCTACTTTACTTAACTTATTTCTATTGTTATTACTTTTAACATTTTATTGAGACAAGCATTAAAGAGTGTTTCTTGATCAAGTTTAGTTATGTTAATCCATATACACAACATTTTCCGTTGTTCTCACATTTTTCATTGTATCTTAATCTACAATCAAATCAATTGAGTCAAGACAAATTTTGTAATGTAAATATATAGCAATAAGACAGAGATATATAATAAGATAGATAAAGCGCCTGCTTTCGAAGTACGTTTATATATTTGTAAATAAGTTACAACTAAATAAAAATATCGATATTATGTTCTATTAGATACAAATTATTGCCAACATTTTTTAAAAATATTAATTATGAATTATAACAAAAATAAACATTACTATAGGATTATTAATAATTTATATTTTATGAAAATGGAATTATTAGTCACCAAATTATTGTTACTAAAGTAAATAACGAAGTACTCCACTCACCTCATATTTAGTACCATTTTGCACAAAACGATGCACTTACAGGTCGGCACTTTTTACCTTGTGTCATTTAATTACACTCCACTCAAACAAAGACGAATACCGTGTAAGAAAATAGAGCACTATATGACGACCGCGTAAAACTTCGTGGTAAGATTCGTTGGTACATGCGTCTCGGTCGACGGTTGTCTGTGAAGTGGGCACAGGCTAAAGCAGCCTCCGCATCTCTTCAGCGAGAAAATGCTGCAACGCTCTACAAGTAGTACTCGCCTCAGTGGCACAGAGCCTTTATAACCTTTTTCTTTTTTTCAGATTCCGCATAAACTCGTGTAGAAATTTTATTTTATATACAAAAGGATTTATGTGTATTACGGTGCGTTTAGTGTAAAAATTTTTTAAACGCTTCTGTACATTAAATTTTGAGATTGATAATTATATTGATTACATTTAACAACTACACCTATGCTAATACTGTAAAGGGGTATATTTCGTTTATTTTAACTGTTGATCCAATTAAAAAAAAACTGTGTGCTAAATTATTTCGGAAAGGCTATAAAGTATTTATAGTATGTTTTATATTTTACTATTAGGCGAGAATTACACTTATAAGTTTTGCTCTCAGGCTTTCATAAATATTTACAAAAGTTGCTTATCATTACCTTACACCTGAACGAATTTACTTTAATATTCTGTTACTCGTTAGAGCCCTATTTTTGACAGCCAAAGCTTTTGTAAGACTAACTAGGATAACTATTGCGGTTTCAGATGTGTTTTATATAAATTAAGAGAGTAAAACTTACAAATATAATTCGCCCCTTAGAGATATAGCTATTTCATACCAAACTGAAACCTGCTTACATTCCTTAAATTTTAGAATATCGAATTAACTAATAACAAGGAAGGCAGTGATAAATATTAGTACTTATATCGGCATCTTACTTCCAATTCCAATGAAACAAAATTCAGATAGACAACAATTTATTACTTTCCAACTGTTAAGACAATATTTTGGTAATTTTTATGATTATAATATTCCAATAATTCGTTCAATTTTCAATATAAAATTAAAAGCGACAAATATCGACGTAATCGTTACAACACCTATAGTTATTTTCATGGCCCTGTAAAAAAATACATTCTATAGAATTAGGTGAGTTTAATTCGAAATTTTAAGGGGTAAATACCTCAAGCGTTTCAATAGGCATTCAAAATGTATTATAAAAAAACATTTTTTAAATAATATAACTCTTTAACCTTAAACAGTACATTTTAGAAACTTGTCTTACCATACCTATTGCAATTTTGACACAAACTGTACACAAATTATATTAAAACTATATCGCCAGCAAGAGAAATACAGATAGGAAAGTGATTGAAAATAACTTATAATATCTAAGTGACCACTTAGGCCGTAATAATTTATGTTGACACAAACCCATCAGCATTATGGAAGTACAAAGCGCTCCTTAACGTGTAGTAAATTAATTGCATGTAGCAATAGATGAGATAGTACAGCGCAAGCGCAGTGGCCGTCACCGATAACTGGACAAGCTGCACCAACTCGGACACTAACACTCGCCACGACCGAAGATTTATCTAAAAGATGTTTAACATGACTTCCAAACATGCAGAGCATATTTAAATAGGCTAGACCTAAGACAGCAAATATCACAAAACGCAGGAAACAAAATTGATCGTTCTTAGACGATAGTTTCGACGTTTGTTTCATTTTATGTGATTCTAAAAAATGTTAGCACAAGTATCTTATATTAGCATCCGCTCGCAACTTTGCCTGCGTATATACTTACGTTATTGTAAAGCTGCATTAAAATCTGTTTAGTAGTTTTTGGGTGAAAGAGCAACAAATATCCATCTATTATCACAAATTGACTATTTACTTATATTTCGATTTGTGATGAATAGGTACAGCGTACTCGGTATATTAGTTTAGCTTATCGACGTTGTTAGTTACAAGCGAAACATTTTTAAAGCCGGCCTTGTATATTTCAATATATATCTTATTACAATCGTTTAAAAAAATCGAGGGAAATCTTGTCTTCAAATTACCATCAAATGGTAACCCAATGGTACGTATCTCTAGTACAGATCCCATATATCAATAGCACAATATATGTAATACTATAGGTAGAGAATCTTTACTCTTATTGAAACACACAAGTAGACTTTTTACAGCAAAAAAGGCACTTAGGTGTAGGTCTCCTGGGTGTCCTGATATCGTAAATATGTGCGATAACACATTTTTGTTTAGATATTAGAACTGTACTGTAGTCTACCCGTAAACAACAACATCGCTAAATATACTACAATGCACTACTAACTCGTTGTCAAATATCATATGTTCCAATAATGATTCGATATTCTTTCATAAATAGGCATTACGCATCAAAAGATTTTATACAAGACAAAAGAAATTATTTTTACGTTATCATTTTTATTAATATACAAAGAAATTGAAATTGTGTTCTAATGTATATTTAATTGTACTTTTATACGCTTTATTTCTTATATAAATATTAGTGTAATATATATATTAATATAATCCATGAAATCACTCTTCAGTATGATGATTTATTTAAGTAATATTGTTATAAATGATTTTACTTGCGAGTCTATGGGGTTCTAGGGATGTAAATACCACGAAATCAAAAAATAATAACTCATACGTATCTAACTTCGCCATATATTCTTCATCAGTGTAACTAAATTTTTTAAAAAATATGCATCTATTTAAAGAATTTCATGTATAAAGTAATAAATTAGAACATTACAACTTAATATCGTGTAACTCACTCGCGTTCTTAGAAAGGAATGCTAGTGAACAAGTATCGCTATGCGTAACCTCAACAAACAGTGCCCACATCCGAAAAGAAAGGAAACATATAAATAACAATGTACACAAAACTTAATAAAATCATATTCGATTTCAATTAAGATTAGACTTGTTAATAGAATTTAGAATATCCAGTTGGTACGGAACTCGGCGAGCTGGTCTTAACCTAGAGATTTTTATCGAGTAAATTGTACGTAAAACAAACACTCTGATAGCCTTCCCCGGGTTCATCGGACAAGGTAGCCAAATTATATTTGCATATTCTGAAGACTATTGTTTTGAATTCAAATATTTTTTTTTTAAATAAAATAAAAATATTTGTTGCAGTGTGAACAGTAAAATTCAGTGCATCAAACTTCTTTATATAATCGCTACATTTTTATGTAAAGATAATGTTTTACTTAAAACTTTTTACATAACTATATTTCATTGCAATATTCATTTTACTATATACAATATAGTACACTGTACTGTGTATCATACATTAATGTAGATAAAACAGCAAATAATACAATATACTTTTTATAAGTAGCATAGACGAAAATTATTTATCTATGGTACTTATAAAAAGAAGCCGTGAGTGACTGGCTAAATGATCTATCAACACACAGTGAAAACCAGTGAACGAATTGGATTAAAATCTGGTACACAGATAGTTATTCTGTTGACATAGGCATTGGCTAAAACGGATTTTTGAAAGTAATGAAGCGGGGTGTCAAGTGTAGAAATCAAACTAGACGCGAGCGAAACCGCGAACATGAGCTAGTATTTCTATAAAAGTACAGAATATATAACTAGAAATGAATATGTTTTGCAGCTCTACTGAAGTCAAGGTTTAAGTTGCTATACATATATGTATTCTTATATAATATTTATTAAGTTAAACATTTGTAAGTTTTAAGCTGATTAGATTAACATCAGTAGCGTTACCTAGACGATAGACCTTTTTAATAAGTTCCAGGAATACGGAATGGACGGTGGAACTGATAAGTTAGTCACGATGTCCAAAAGAATACGATTTTATCTCATTTCACGTACAAATTCTTGTACCCAATTTTTAGTTTACGATATGTACTTGTGTTCCACATTATTATATTAACAAGATACACTACGCGAATTAAACCACGGCGAATAGAATCTAGTTATACTCTACTTTATATAATTGTCTATTTAACTTACTTTCTTTGAAGACACTTCTGTTTCACACACTTCTGGAGAATCTTTGTACAATTTTACCATTTTGTTCGAGGGGCTTGTTTGGTGGACGTGAGTGCAATATGCAGATATACATGTATTTCCTAGCTATAGGCACAATTATATCAATTAAAAATATATGTATATATTAAAATAAACAAGAGTTTAAATTCCCAGGTAGCACCGCTGCGTTCTCGAGTCCTAATTAAATAATTTTAAAATTCATCCCATGCTCACGGGTGTTAACGAAAAAATACCTGCATGTGGCAGAAGTAATTCTGACACATGTATATCATCCAATACGCAGAGGAGCAGTCTGGTGGATTCAGCTCTTAACCTTCTCCCTAATATGAGAGCCCTTTGCCCAGCAGTGGGACATTTACATTTAATTTCTAGAATTTTCGGAGAACACCGGAAACCTCCTTTTTATCCTTCCTATGTTCGGCTATATGTATGTATGTTTTTATTTATAATAATGAGATGCGTATAGGTAACAATTAAATTATTAATTTACCATTATTTTTGATTCAAACTGATATTATTATTATATTATGATAATATATTTTAAAGAAATCTTAAGATAATCCTTTCTCTAACCATTAATGAAGCAATTTTTGAATCTTTATCCTACTCAGCAAAGATGTGTGTTTTTAAAAGACTTAAAAAGCTAAAATTATATCCATAAAGTGTTTGAAATCTTAAGATCAACCACAAATAATCACAATGCAAGTATATTACAGGGGTAATAGGCTTCAGTTCTGCACGGTCTGGTGTCGGAGGAGGGGGAGGGGGGAACGAATCAAGAATCTGTCTCAATTTCTCGCTGGTCCGGAGACAACCACATCGTCGCCGCCAGTTGTCGTCTTCCTGTCTGTGACGTCGCATTGTGCGAATTGTCTCAGACTCCATTTCTATAGGTATAGCAGCACGTCTAGGAAACTAGTAGAAAATATAAATAGTGATAACGATTTTATACCTACTACAGACAAATCAAAACAAAAACTTACAATACTTATGGTCACACCTATTTCAGAAAAACTCTTTTCTTATACCTCGAATTAAATAAGAGAACGCAACATAATAACGGACAATAATTCTTTTAATATCTTTTTAAATGTTCGTTGTATGAAAATGAACACGACTTAACTTAGCAGGGTAGCACTTTAATTATAAATTAATTGATATATGTTTGTATATTTTTATCGTACATTTATTTTATTACTTACTTTTAATTTGCCTTCTAATTATATTTTTTCCGATGGCCTTTATATAAATAAAATATTTAATTCTTCGTATTAATTTTGTGTTAGCCCATTTAATAATATCTTTTTTTATACAGTAATTTGAAATTAAATACGCAAAAATTCAATAAACATCATTCCCTACACCTAAATCGTAACCTATGACAAGTATGAAGTAATATATTTTTGTTTTATTTATTATAGTTTTGTCTACGGCTTATGTAAACAGATAAAAAAACTTTTATGTCATTAGTATATTTTCGAATTTATTACTCGATAAAATTATGTAATTAACTTGTACTTAAAACCCTTTTGTTACAACCGTTACAAATGCATCAAAATTGTTTTTGGAATGTTTAAATAATTATTCGATAAATTCAGGTGAGAAACCCCAAACAAATCACCGAAACAAATTACGGAGAAGGGCTTGTAATTGCATTCTTTGTGAAAAATAACTTGACCGTATGCTACAGTTGAAGTGCTCACAGAAGTAATCGAGCGTTAATGAACAGCTGGACAATTTAAACCGATTTAAAAATAAGAGATCTGTATTCGAAATTGAAGTATGTAAAGTATGGCTGCCATTTTCTCAAAAACTGCCGATTCAATTTGCATAGAGTTTTTGCTATTTAATTGCATATTTTTCAAAAAAGGTTTTAACATGTATCTAATATGTCTGATGCAAATCTTTGGAAAAAACAATGGAGCTCCTCAATGATTCGGAGCAAATGAGGCGCAATTGCTCGATCGTCACTGTAAATATAGGTACTACAACAGTTCTATTTGAAGTCGGTTATATTTTTATACGAAAACAAGTATTACCAGATTGTGTCGGAAGAAATGTTTTTTGAATATATGGTACTGATATATGGATGCTGATAAGCAATATTGTGTCAAGCCACACGGACATCATTTTGAGAAAATGGCGTCCAAAGATGTCAAACCTATTCTTAACAAATATGTTTGAACAAGTATATATCCATCTATTCTTTTCTTTTTTATAAAAGGTATAATTAATTTAAAGCAGATTGATACATGTAATATATTATCTAATAAAAAGTTTTTCAAATATTTAAGATTAATTTATAAATTGCAAAATATGGAACACACTTGATAATCGAAACAATTAATTAAGAGACTTTTCTCCGTACTTATTTAGTTTATATTACTTGATTTTTTTTAATAATGTTAAATAGGTGATGCAGTATCAAAATATATCTCCGAATTTGACTTTTTGTGGGTTGACACATTATTGCTTATCAGTATCCATATAGCTACTGGTCCTGAGACTGATAAGTACGTGACATGGAGAGTTGTTGAGTTTAAAGAGAATATGACGATATTGAAGACTACGACATTGACAAATATTACGAGAGTTAAAAATAAAAAAGACAATAAATTATGCCTATTAACATTAATTTCTGAACTATATCAGAACGCTACGTGACCTGAACGCTTTTATTGATTCTAATATATGAAATAAGATTTGACCTTTCGATTTGTGAAAGTAATGTAAGATATTAATTTTTATAATTTGCCGTAGTTCAGTTATTATTGCATACCTCATAACGCAAAGCCCTTGAGACAGTGTTTTACACTCAACATGCCAAAGTCGAGCATTTATTTATTATTACGATTTAATTACTTTATTGTACCATATGAGAAAAAATAAAATCTATTGTGAAAATGGTGCTTTCACTCGATGCAATCGAATTTTAATACATAATAAATTTTTTAACACTAAATTATTCTGGTTTCATTTTTTTTGTACTAATTGGTTTTTTGGCTATATTTTCTAAGAATTGAGCCATTGTAAAAAAATCGATAAATTGTCACGAATAAATAATCTAATAATTAATGTAGTAAGATGATAATTTAATTAAAAATGATAAATCGAATATCTTTCAATATTTTTTGCTACAACTTAACTTACGTGAGAATTTTAACGTAATAATCATAACAGCAAATGGAAACTAGCGCATGATAACGCGTTACTTAACAAAATTTTGCAAAAAGAACATTACCATTGAACATGTACCTTAAACTTCTCACGGTCACCGCACACCAAACTTGTGACAACGAGCGAATATACCGAAATGTATAGAAATTTTGATTTACCGCTAGGCGGTAACCGTTTATGGCAGAAATATGAATAAGACGAAAACACGCACGACGGAAACCATTATGCACTAGGAATTAATTGCCTCAAATTAGCGACACTCTCCATTGTTGCCTTCGATGGGTTAAACTTAATGACAATAACGACATTTCTTTTCTTACAATAATGCTATTTCTATTCCTGAGCAAATTATCTTTAAAGAATCGCCAATTTCCTAAATTATCTACAATTTCCACACCGCTTGAAATTTTTTGAAGCCATTTTATAGAGCATCGCATAGTGCTAACTTACTTTTGTGTCATTATTGAATTCAAAAAAGAATAACAATAATGATAAACATTAATTCATTATAATTAGTAATAATGTAATTGTTAATTTCTAAATTTTAAAAAATATAAAAAACGACTAAATCGGACTACTAACTTCATAATAAAATAATTTTATTGAATTTTAAAATATTGTAACAATTTATTATGTAACAATATATTATTATTGTAACAATATATGAAACAGTTAATTTGCATAAAGTTACAAGATTCAATTTTAAATGTAATTTAGGCAAATACTTATTCCCACGGTTTTAATAGCGTTACTGTACGTGAAATTATGTCACAAACTTTAGGTCGAAATTCAACCGGGTTGTGTCAGTAAACCATAACAAAAAGCGTGTTAATAACTAGAGTAATGTTACTTCTATTACATTTTGCTGAATATAATGGTGCCTAATCTTGAGCTACTCATTATTTTACCATAGAGCTCTAATGGGTTTAGTACAATCTACATCAAATTTAGTATGTCTGTTAAGTTTACGGTAGCTTAATCGGAAATATATCCCTAATAAACTGCAATTTTGAGTTTAAAAGGTCACGATTATAAATATAACATGGATACATTTTTAAGCAAAGATAAATTAGAATAGTCTATTGAAAGGTTTTAAGGCGACATTGCCGTTCCGTCATATTATAAATGCCAAATTAATTTATTTAATTCTAAGTTAATGTATGAGTGAGATCGATGGTGAAAGAGATAAAAAAAACACATACAGCCGAACATAGAACCTTCTCCTTTTTCGAAGTCGGTTAAAATATGTAATCAAACCTTAATTATTGGTTATCATTGAATGTTGTTTAACTATTTAAAAATTTAACGGGAACCGGTGAGACAGGCCCTTAGTGTAATTTTTATGGCTTTAAATGTAACGATAAGTTCAAAGATATTGTTAAAAGGTTTGATTGATTAACTACTAACTTTTGATCGCATTAATGTAGACGTTGATTTAAAATAAATAAACGCATATATAATTACATAAAATATGGCCGACGACCATTTAAAATAATGTACGTTTGGAATGACATCATAATTTTGAAAATAAGTTCAGAGGTTCTAATAAAATTTGTTATTATAATAATACAAATATTTCAGTTATTTATTATTTAATAGAACCAAATTAAACACAACGTAAATTTAATGTACAATATACTAAAGAATTTGAAGCCATTCTTTTTCTTTTTACTCCACAACAATCAATGTTATGGGATTTATAGACGTTACAGGAATGGCACGGCCACCTGACGCGTGTCGCGAATCGTGCGGTCGTTCACTCAGACAACTCAGAGAAATACTGAACAATTATTCAACAAACTACCTAACGACTCTTTAGAACTCCCGACAATCTAAACGTTAGTATGTGCCTCATATATGCCTTTAGATGAACTACGCCTGTAACCACGGAGATATACATCTTATTTTAAGTAAACATTTACAATTTGAAAATATAATATTTCGACATTTTTGTTGGTTTTTGTTAGGTTTTTATCACTTTACAGGAACGAGAGAATGCTCTCGGTGCCCGGGATCGGTAGATCAGGGGTCGCCAATAAGTTTCATTCGAAGTCCGTTTTTTTTAATCTTATGATTGTCGCAAAATGCAATTTGATGATCCCTGCCCTGCTACGTAAGCGATCCCTTGGGATCCTATTAGGACAATGAGGTCACCGCTGAGTTTGAATGAGTAATCCGGAACGTATTCTCCGTTCTAAGACTCTAACATATATTAAATTAAAAAAATAAAAGGGTTTTTATCGCTTACCAAGGCAATATAAAAAAAATCTTATTAATATATCAACTTAGCATCGAAGTTAAATTTGAACAAGCCGTAAACAATACTTGGACAATACAAGGTTAAGTACACAATGGACGAGTGATTTTGGAAAAGCGAAGGCCAGAGATGTCGTTCCGACGAGAGATACGTCCTCCCTTCTTGTTCGCGATAAGCTATTACACGGGCCGGCAAGCACGAAACGAATTCAACCCTACGAATATCTTAAAAACGTCTGACTACTTCACAATAAACCATTGTTTCATTTTATTTTAAACACAGATGTATTTTTTATTATGAAAAAAAAATTATTCAAGTGCAAGTCGATCTCGTGCACGAAGGGTTCCGTATCATAAAAACTTTTAATTTTTTTTTATTATTTGTCGTTACAGCGGCTATAGAAATACAATTTTGAGAAAATTTCAACCTACGTACCTATTACGGTTCATAACATACAACCTTCTTACGGACAGATAGAGAACTTAGTAATATAATTCCGATAGCGTTGGAGATAATATCTAAAAAAGTTTCTTTTGATAGCGCTTATCTCGGAAGCTAATACTCCGATTTGAAAAATCTTTTTGCGTTCTTTAGTAGGTTATACGCAATACAATATCGTACTATGTATGTATCTTCTTACACGGAGCAGTTACCAGTAAACGATTATTACTTATTTATTGAAACACACAGCTTACGTAAGATTACCCAACTAGCTGTTACCAAGTTACAGAGATGTTTTATATTTTAGATTTGCATAAAGGAAATAATATTAACATGTAACGTACAAAACATTAGACTCTTTATTTGTCACAGTAAAAACTAAATCCTATATAAATGATATGGATTTGGAACAATTATATTTATAATTATTTAATTATAGTAATTTCAATTTGTTTTGTTTTATAGTTGGTCTGAATCTCCAGCTCCCGTCATTTGTTTTATAATTCATCTATAATAATAAATTATATTATTATGTTAAAAAAATTCACAAATTCATAAAATATGAAAAACTCGGCTTTGAAAATATTTAATATTAAAATTTTTAATATTAAATCACAATGAGCACATACATATATGTACTTTTATTATACGTATTTTTAAATATTAAAATGACAAAGGATTTAATTGAAACCAGTTTTACTTTGCCATGTATTTAATAAATAAACACGTTTACAATACGCTGCTGAAGCTTTACGAGGGACCAGCCTTAGCATTCTCATGTGAATTTTCAGCAAGCAGATCTAAGAACATTCTACGTAGAAAATAAAAATAATTAACAAAATTGATCAAAATATGATAAATACATAAAAAGTCACATAAAATCTCACTCAAAAAACATCTTATCCTTAAAAATTCCGGTCTAATATAATATATTTATTGAAAGACATGCCACTTAAGCTGTATTATTATGAGCGACACAGACAAAAAAAATGCGATAAATCGCACTTTATCTCTTATTACAGCTTTTATTGAGCTGTCAGATTGCCAAAGCTAAGC
Organism: Hypolimnas misippus; assembly: GCA_037950945.1. NCBI lineage: Eukaryota > Metazoa > Arthropoda > Insecta > Lepidoptera > Nymphalidae > Hypolimnas > Hypolimnas misippus. The sequence continues at coordinate 8,406,706 of JBBEEQ010000019.1, forward strand.
GTTTTGGCTGTATTATAGAACTAGACATTGCCAGACATATTAATTATCGACAAGACAAGCCAAATTTATTGTTGTACGCAATATCATTGATAATACGCAGTTTATTACAAAATAAATATATTAAATAAGACCGTGTTTACAATGAAATAACGGAATGTGATAAAAAATTTATGTAAACATAAATAAAGTTAATTTCAAATTCATATAAAAATTCAAATCAATATAATTTCACACATCACTTACGGTACAACGGACTTTTATTGTGCTTGATTTAGGCGTAACACACACACGTAGGTGACAAATACAATCACATACAAACTATTATTTAATATCCTAACTATTTCAAAAATATATTTCATCCAATTGTAGAATAAGACAGTTTGCACAAAACACACCTATTAAACACTATTAATAATAAAATATTTCGACAGCTGTTGTTTACGACGTGATGAGCAGAAGCGTAGCGTTTCATACGTAACTATCTAATTTAGCTACATTTCAACACTTTTAACATTCGACGGAATCGTAGTATCAATTATTTCTATCATCAGAGAGGATAATGGAATGATAAGCAATTTTAATTATCATTATTGAAAATAATTTCGCAGGATCTGATTTCATAAATTCCAAAATTTGTGCAAAATGACATTATCGAAATACTAATTGTAGAAAATTGATTTTCAATTATTATAACACTAACATTTTTGGCAGTGAGTTAATTCATAAACTGGAAATCGTTACAATATAACCCAATTTTTTTGAAACCTATGATCTAATCCAAACTAACAACAATAAACCCAAAAAAAAATTAAACAAAAACAAGTAAACGAATTTGACTAAGGACTTCCTTAATAACTGGAATCTCACAAAAAGATTGAACATGCAAAAATAATTTCTAATATACAAGTAAAACAGATCCTACGAAATTTCATAAAATACTGAATTAGATATCCTTAACATCAAGTACATCAGTGCTACATAAATTTGTACATACGTGAATTTATTTATAATTTATATTTATCACATATATAGAAACATCTATGCGTATTTTTCCGTTTTAATACATAATTGTGAATCTATTCTATACGCTTTCATTTTAAATGGCAGCCCTTATAAGAACAGTACAATGAGTTTTATTATAAGAGGACTCGGAGCAAATAATGCATTATATTGATATTTTTTTACAAAAGATTAATGAGATATTAATTTATTAAGCCTCTAATACAATTATCATGGACTAACAGTTATTTAAAATATATTAGATTTTTGAAAACGTTGAAAAATAAGATCTGTGATAGCCCTGTAAAACTTTGGTTGTTAAGGCAAGCCGCGGATAACATACGATGGATAATTAAAAATATAGTTGTAAATATAATTATACCAAAATTAACACCAAATGCATGAATTATGGTATACATATAAATGACACTTAACATTTTTAATATTAACAGTAAAAAAGCGATATCTATCAGGGTCGGATACACACCTACAAGAGACTAGATCATACACATCACACGAAGACCATCGAATTATAGCGATTTTATATAATTTCCTTTACATATCGTTAATATTAAAATTTTTTGTAACATAATTCAAAATGGAAAACAAGTTTACAATGATATAAACGCTTTGATTACATTTTAATTACTTTTGTATTAATGGGTTTACGATGTACTAATGATTTTATTACTTTCGAATTGAATGGTTACTAAAATATAAATACATATAAAAGAAAATAAACTTCACTTAAAACATAATATAATAAAAAATGACAATAAAAATAATCTCTTTTATATTACATAATAGGCACACTGATCAGTAAAAAAAATACAATATTCAAATGCACTATAACTCGTGGGGCTTAATTAAATGGAATTTATCTGAATACATAACACCAAACAAATAGCATTGTTTCCCTACATTTATAAATTTTCAAGACACCATCTACTGCACGTTGCGGGATATACACGTATAAATAAGGAATGTCATACATTTCTACAGCGGAATTATACATCAGTCTCAGTTTTGCTGCTTGTGCGCCGACTTCTAACAACAGTACCCGGATTCACCCAATAAGGCCCGCTCAGTAGGAATTTCTTCACATTATACTCCATTCTTGCTAAATCTTCGGGCGAAATTTCTTTTTCACCTTTAGATTTCAATGCGTCACGCAACTCTTTCCCTACGTCGATATCGGCAATATCGCTGCGATTAAATACTTTAGCGGCATTATTAATCTCTGTAACTGTGTCATCGCCATATTCAACGGGAAAAATTGTTTCCTTCACGACGTTATTCACGATCTTCGGATTGGACGCACCAGGCTTTATAAGCTTTTCCTGGTGGGCGCTTTGAGCTGTAACGCTATTATGAGGCCAATTATTCCGTGGCTCTCTAGAATATCTCGAATATTTGCTTACTGGATGAGGCATGTTGAGTGCGAGCTCGTTCAGAGTTTCGGTAAGTCTATTTATCTTACTGTCTCTTCTCATAGCTCGGTTCGGAAAAACGCATTCATCCTCTAACGGGTCGTTTAAATTATTCTGTTGCTCTAAGTTCTTCTCGACCCATTCCGCAACTCTAAGCAATTGTTGCTTTTGTAGCAGAGCTGCACTATCGTCGCTAGAAAGTGAGCTAGTGCTCTGTTCATTCGTAAAAACTTTTTTATTATCGTTAACTTTTAGATGTGTCTGAGTAAGATTAGGATATACATTCACAATGTTCGGTAAGGACGGCTTTATTGTTTCAGGCTTCTTATCGAGCTCACCAAGTGGTGGAAAATCTTTTGAAATCTTAGTGTTTTCAATGGAATGAAAGTGCGACATGTCAATTTTCTTAATAGGTCGATACTGACTAGCTACTTTGCTTTGTTCGTAACGATCAAAATTAAATATTTTAATATCATGATTGTCGACGGGCGACAATACATCTGTCTTCTTACTAGTTTCACTTTTTGAATTATTTGTTTGCGAATTTTTAATATCGTCATTGAAGTCGTTTAGCAAATTATCAATTTCAGAAACATTTTTCTGGCTACCAATGTGGGAGTCATTATTATTGTGCTCTGATGTGTTCGAAAAATTGTGGGTTTTTAAAGGTTGCAGAGGAGAAGAGGAAACATTTAACAATATCGGATTGATCGAACTGTTTTTAACCGTCAAATTTGTTTCTTTATTATTATTATCAACATGGACATCTATTAAAGTAGTTTCTACTACTACGTTGTCTTTGATAGCATTCTTTACTTCATCGTCATTCTTTTCCAAATCGATAAAATTATCTATGCCTTCATTGAGATCTTTGAATATGGAATTTTCATTACATTTACTTTGACGTCTATATAAGACCGGTGGAACATCTGGTTCAGCATTGTCCACTAATATGTTTTTAGACCCAGCTTGCATACGCAAATGACAAAATCTCGGTCCGGGGCCTACTTGAGTGTTAGATTTATGTGTGCTTACCGTCGATTTGGCTATAGACGACGTTCGACTAGCTGCCCCCATGGAACTATGAGAATTCTTTCTCAGATTAACACCTTCAATGGGCACAACCGGATTTTTCGGTTTCATTTCCTTACAATTTGGTACATCTTTAATGAGCAAATCATCATTACATGCGCTATGAATACTACTTTTCTTGCTAGAAATTGAAGTTTTCGTCCGATCACAGAGCTTGTGATGAACGGACGGTTCCATGTTAATACTATTATTTCGCATTTTAATATCGCCATCTACTTTATGAGCAAGCTCTCTTTGCATATCCGCTTCCAATTTCATATGATTTTCAGTTTTTATTATATCATTGATAATATTATTGGGTTTAATATTTTCAATCACTAAATCCGAAGCTTCTCTCTGTTCCATTACAAGAGGTTGTGGTGCTATGTATAGAGGGCTGTGAGAAGCTTTATCATTTATCATTCTAACAGCAGTAGGAGAACTGCTTCTAACACTAAACCCAGAATGAATCGATTTTATTTCAGCATTACAGTTTAGGCATAGGTAATTTTTTACATCACCACTCAATATTGTTTGCGTTGATACAGTGTAGTAACTTTCATTATAACAGAATGGCTTACTTTGAGATTTCGAACAAGTGCATGTATCACAATGCTTTGTTACAGAATCTTGGATGCTATCTTCTAATATTTTAGACATAAGTGAGGCAGATATATTGAATTCATACTCACTTGCGTCAAAAGTATCAATATCATTTCCATTCTTGGATTGTGTTGAACTCGCTTGTTTAGGTGTCTTCGACATCACATACTGTGATACCCTTGCTTGTGTATCAACTGGCAACTGTCAAAGATAAATACAGTTTAAACGTATGAATAACAAAAAATTACATGACATGATAAAAACGGGATAATTTTTTAACTTACATTATCAAGCTTCTGAGACACAAAATTATCTGGCTTGCATTGTAATAGTTGAATAGCTAGATTCATATCATTTTTATATCTTTCCTACGAAAAAAAAAATTAATTATATATACAAAAAATTACCAACATATTATAGTAAATTTAGTAAATTATAATATACATTTTCTTTCTGAAGCATGCTATAATTATGCTTAGATTCTGCTAGTCTCACAGACAGAGTAGCAATGTCTTTGGTCAATTGGCTTTTTTCACTCTTCATCTTGTCAACCATTTGCAGTAATTTATCCTCAAGAACTTGATTCAATTTTTGTACTCTTTTGTGTGAATCGTATAACCTGAAAATATAAATTGTAAAATATATTATTATTAAATATAATAATTTAAATAAAGAAGCAACAAAATCATATTGTAATCAACAATTGACCTAATTAAATAAATAAAAATAGATTGAATTAAATAATTGGTCTTGTTCTAAAAGAAGTAATCACTTTAGGACAAATGGGTTAGTGAAGTCTTCATTTAATATAACAGTAATAATTATAGTAATTTGTATAAAATTCAAAATCATATATATATATATATATATATATATATATATATATATATATATATATATATATATATATATATATATATATATATATATCTTCTATATAATATAGTAAAACGAAACCAATATGTTCCTTATGGTGTAAAATGGCCACAGTAGTTTAAAATTCCCACATAATTATTAAAAACTTGAAACTTGAGAGTCCAATGAATTTACACAAATGAATATGTGCTAAAATGTTGATATAACCAATGTTTATCAAAGTAATTAATAATTGATTACCTTTCATATTTTTCCCTCCAAGTACCAATTTGTTCTTCTAAGTCATGAGCTCTAGAGGTAGACTTGAAAAACTCTGTCTCAAGAGCTACAAAGTGAGCATCACGTTCAGCGAGATGAGCTCGCAAGTGATCCACTTCCTTGCGCAACTGTGCTTCGACACCATCACTACATTCCTAACAATTTATGTGCATATTAAATTAAAACAAAAACAACAGAAAACAAAAACAAATATTTCTACAGTATTACTTCAATATTGTAATAAAAGGATATATTATGCAAACAAAAAAAGACAAGCGAAGTGCTCTATTACTAAAAATCCAATTTTCTAATTACGACTCTATTAAATCAGTGAAACTATAGTTTAAATATCAAGCATTAAATGAATATGCTACATTTTAATTAAAAACAAATAGAAATCTCTTGTTATGTTAATGTAAAGCTATATTACTGATTGCACAAAAGTGCAAGTTATGTTTTTTGAAAAAATATATGGTTTCTTACAAATAAGAATCCCCTTGATGAATAGAAAGCTAGTTTTAATAATAAAACAGTTTGTTTTAAAGATCCTATAGATAAAGAAGAAATATATATTAATTGAAAAAACTTTTCTATTATTAGTAGATATGTAAAAATAGAAAATAGTTAACTTAAACTTTAGAAAAATATAAACTAAGGTAATTTCAATTTCTGCCTCAATTTATTTTATTTCTAAACTACTAATACATCGCCAAGTTTTTACCTTACAAGGGGAGTTCTTTATGCTTTCATCCATCACTTTAAGAGATTATTCTATTCACATTTCACATTATGACACGTTCGATTTTAATATAAACAGCCACGTCACGCGCAAAGTGAGTATAAACAGCTATTATTATCAATAAGCCACTGTTTAAAAAATAAAATAAAAATCAATCGGGACACAAAACGTGAATATTTACTTCAATTTTGTATACAAATGTTTAGCCATCTGCTTATGATTGTATTGAAAACATAATGTTAAAATTATATGTATATTTTGCTGATACAATATTTTTAATTAACAATAAAATTAGAAATTTTCTTTTCGCAACAGAACGCGATTTCTTTTCAACAAATGTAATTGACGTTTTGTATTATTGACGTTTTATAGATTAAAAAATAGTTTACTCTGTGACCTTCTCTATGCTCAAAACAAAAATTCTTTTTTCCTTATGCTGTAAATAAAAAACAACGATCATAAAAGTGTTTTCTGAAATATGTTTTAAAATAACTACTTCCTTAGCGCTTAATTTATTATAATACAAAATTCTTTTTAAATAAAATGAATATAAGGTACATACACATTTTGTATATAATAATATACAATTATAGATGTTATATGATTTTGTGAGCAAAAACCCGACCACTTCTTATATTAAATAAGACTCATAAAAACGATCGTTATTTTATTAAGATAAACTTTCAAAAGAGCTACCGATTTTCGAAATTCAATTATTAACTCAAAAGTCAAAACTTGATACAGCAGTCGCCTACTGTATCAATTTTTCACTTTTGAGTTTTGATCATTTTCTTGAAAAATTGACTAATTAGTTTTAATTAATATAAGAGATTATCAGCATTTTGTAAAAAATAAGCCTTTTCCTTTATTTTCCGTATACTATTACTTTCCAAAAGTTAATCCTCATAAATGACACTATCAGATAGTATAATATAAAAAAAACTAATGATGCAGTTTTAGTTTTTATCGAAATCGGCCTCCAAATTCCTTTAAGCATTTTACGCTATTCTTAATAGTTTCAGATTTGGCCTAGCACGCCCAGTTAAAAAAACTCAACTCGTATAATATACTTATTATGCAAATTTTTCAATCAAATACAACTAAATACAAACAATATTTATTTATTTCTTGAGTTGTATTTCCTATCATTGTACATTTTTCAATCGAATATCCGTTCTCCTCAAAATATTATAGTCTTTGGGAATATTTATCAACAACCATAACATATACATACATACATAGTTATAGATATACATACATATAAAAAATCATTATCCCTGCGGGTGAAAAGATCACTTAGCATAATATCGATTAAATTGTAATATTGGTATTTCAAAACTAATTATAACATTGAATAAAAACAATGAAGTCTCGGAGGGTCGCTAGTACCTACTTATAAAAAAAATCAATCAGAAAGAAAAAGAAACGTTACTCAGCCGTAATTTTAGGAATAAGATTTCACAATTTCTGGCTAACTGTTGGTACTTTATATATATGTATATACTTATATATTTATATCTCTTGCTATTATTTTCTCAGAAGTTTTTAAACACAAGGCCGTTCTTATGATACGCATTACACATTTTCTCGTGAGATAGCCACGTCAGAAATAGCTTGATAAAAATAAATAATTGACAGAGATTCGTTGTCGAAGAGAAGCTTGCTCGGCAATACTGTGCATAGTTTGAGCGTCAGCACACGTCTGGATCTGACGGGAGTTCTATTTCGGGAACGCCAACCTCATACTAATACTGATCCAACTCTCGACACTCCTTTGTCTTATTAAAGTATATTGGTCAATTTGCGTACAAAATTAGTTCGTCGATTATAAAAGTCTTCCAAAATGGGAAATTTCATCAGTGGTGTCCCAACTGAGAGTAACGCTTCAGCTTCAAATAACGTAGCAAGTGAAAGTGAAACAATGGAAAACGTCAACATCTTACATGATAATGATGAGCCAATCGTTGAAGAACAGTTTCATGACATTATAAGTGACGATGAAGACACACGTGTTAAGAATAAAGAAAGGGAAATGAATGAATTTAGAAAACAATTAAGTATTAAACGTGAACAAAGAAAAGAAATTTTAGCTCGACATAGATCTGAAAAGAAGGAGTTGGAGAACACTTTAAGAGATGAAAGAGAGTCTAAAATACAACTATGTGAATCAAACAGACTTCTCCGTGAATTATTGATAAAAAATAACATAGAAATACCGGAAAGTATTGAACCTACGAGTAACACTGAGAAATCTTATATTGCCGAGTCTATTTCTCACATGAGAGCAGAAATTGAGAAATTGAAATCTAATAACAATAAACTCAGATGTGATTTAGCAAGTTCAAATCATGCACTTCAAGCAGCATATACAGATATTGCAGAGTTAAGTGCCCAAAACACAGAATCTATTAAACAAGTAAACGCACTAAAAGAAGTGATAACAGTCAGCAAGACATTAATCAACCTTCGCGAACAACAATTGAACGAGGTTAGTCATTAGCTATTAAAAGTTGTTATATTTATCTACTTATTTATTTATCTATTATCCTTTGGTGTTTTGTTTGGCTTCTAGTTTTGTCAATTTGAATACTTATTTCTGTTAGTTAAAAAATAGATTGACTTTGTCCATGCCGAAGTAATGTGAATCACGATTTAAAAATCAAAAAAAGCTTTTACAGTTTTGTAAAGGTAGATAAAAAAATTGGAAATAAAGAATATGAACAAACAGGCAATTGGTCACTAAATTCAAAGGTCAATAACAGATCTACGTTGTGACGCGTTTTATGTGTGCTTTTATAATAATCCTGATTCACATTTATAAAGATATGTTATGTTATATTATACTATATTAAAAATCTGTACTCATTTCCAAGATAAATAAGCTCGTCAATTAACTTATTAGGCCAAAGATACTTTTGCCTCAGTCAAACATATTCAGTCGCTAGTTAGTTGCTAGGCAACGTCGTCCAACGTCGTTATTCTAAGTGTCAAAATCCATGACAATATTGCGTATATATATAAAATATTATGTTCAATCAATTTGTTCTCAAAAACAACTTGTCATGACATTTTTCTTAGTATTTTATATGAATGTTTACCAGTCCGATTTGATAAAAAATATTTACTTTAGGAAATTAGGCAATTCATTAATTATATTTACATTATGTTTTCCAATTAATAAATTTTGAATATAATCCGAAGTTGGGATCAATGATTACTTAAGAATTGTACAATTTATAATAAAAGTAGATAATTTAGGACACAGACTATCTTCATAATGAAAAAAGGCAGTTTAAAGCGTACAACACATTGCTACGTTTATTCGTAAAGGCAACGACCTGCATATTTAAGTACATCCATCGGTCAGGGACCGCTATAATGCGCAGCATTGCCGGTGTTTCCCTTTGGCACATGTACTTGACGAAACGCCAAAATCTTTCCAGCTCATGTTTGATAAACAAAATATTTTTATTTATTTATTAGATTGTAATTACATTTGAATATTATAATCCTAAAATGGGACTTGTAATCTTAATCAATATGTTATTTTTTTTGTAAACTATTGTCCAATTAGAAAGTATAATACGTATTAATATATGCATATAAGTATTAATAAAGATATCCTTCTTTATTGCAGTTAAAAAATAAACTTAATGAAATCGAACAGTCTCTTGCTGATAGAGAAACAAACATGTTGTCAGCAGATTTAAGGCAAGAATATGAAAGGCAGTTACAAAATATTCGCACATTACGTGGGTTATACGAAGAGAGAGCTAGATTAGCTGATGTATCCAGACAGGCCCTCGCTAGAGACCTGGAAGAGCAAAAACTCCTTCTTGAGGCTGAAACAATTAAGTATGTTTTTATTTTATTAAATCCAAAAAAGAGGTGTGTTATAAGTTTGATGTTCAGTGTTGTAAGTCTACATCAGTGTATCTGTCTTTCTGTCTTTGGCATCGTAACTCCCTAACGAATGATTTGATTCCGTTTTATGTAATTACATAAGATTTTGATGAGGTTTTCTTTGATTGAAAGCTGATGTAATTGGGATGGATTTAGCTGTAATTTTTGAAGATCATTTCGGACGTTTAAAGATTATCTTTAACAACTCACAATCGTAGTATAATGTTGAAATGCTCGTTGAAATGATCTCAATGAATAGATTATTAGGGATTTTAAAAACTTTCAATTTAAAATTATTATTACATTGTAACTAGTTATAAATACAAGTTTAAGAATGATTACTGCGAAAACTATATTTCCGTTTTATGTAATTACATAAAATTTTGGCGAAATAGCAAATTATTTGCTATGAACACTTGCAGTTACACGAAAAAATATTTATTTTAAAGTATTGGTTTTTGTGTTGTATATTTTAAGCTTCCGGTCTTAGTAGTTTTAAAATTCAACCTTCTTTTAATCTTAAAATTGACTACTTAATTCAACTCTATAATTACCAGTTTTAACCTTAAATGACAATTTGAATCAAGAATGTAATTTCAGATTTACCTTATTTATTGAGTATTTTTCTTCGTTTTAGATCTAATGATCTCAGTAGCAAAGTAGAACAGCTTGAAACTAAAGTTAGTAATTTAGAAGAAACAGTAGACGACAAAAATAATTTAATATCTACATGTCGTGAGGAGTCGCGAGGCTTGAAAGCAGAAATGTTAGTAATTAATAAGGTACGTTCATTTTAGTATAAATAATATAGTTATCATTAGGGAAATAAATAATTTTAATCTTTTCTTAAACAGTTGTTTTCACAAGTGCTGTTGGGGTACAAAAATAAACAAGATTTAGATAAACTAGTCCATCGTCTCGAAGAGAACCATGGTTTACTGACACAGATGGCTGAAAGAGAGAATGGTTCAGAAGTATCTACAAAACTACCTAAATTATTGTTGGAACTAGTCAGCCAAATAGATGAGAAAGATGATAATGAGTTGAATATAAATGACGCAATATCCTCATGTGTAGAAAAGGATTCAGACAAATTTGGTTAGTTTTTAATTTTTATTAAAAATTAGTCGCTTATTTGATTTGCTAATTGAAAAAGCATGCATAATTTTATAATGCTTTTAGCAATTTACACTTATTTTTTCTAATTTTTAACCATAGTAAAAAAAATATGAAAAAATTAATTTTAATTTTGTTTTAGAGACTCATGCTTCGCCTAACACGACACCCGAAGAGATTGTTGAAAATCTCCCGAAAGTCTGGCGTGTATTAATGGAACTATTAAGTCACCAAAGCGAAACTGATACCAATCCCTCCGAAAAAGTAACAACCTGCTACAAGTCAGTCGAAACAAAATCGGGACCAGTACTTGTGCCAAGTGTCAGTCAAACTTATATAAGACTTAAGGTAAATGTAATGTCAGTTTATTTAGAAATTACTAATCTTTATCAATAAAAGTGACTCATTTTCATTTCATGTTACAAGAAAACGAAAATATTTTCATGATAAACATTTTACATATGTTGTAAAAATAGAATTAGGTGCTTCTATTTGTTTTGGTGTACTGCCAATTTCACTTGCGCTTTTTTATTTACCTACACTAACAATGTCGAATTGTACATTGTATAATTTTACTTTACAGGATTTAATTCTTGAAAAATTGACTTTAATTAAAGAAGTCAACCGCATGAAACAGCTAAATACGCACCTGGAATCACGTTTAGGAGAACAAGAAAGAAGACTTTGTCTTGTTACAAATGAATTGAGCAAAACGTGGCACGTTGTTGGTAGATTGCGACGTCATCATCATCAATTGCATACACATGAAAAGATATTGAAATATGAATTGCAACAAAAAAGAAAATTGCTAAATGAATTAAAAGAGGAACTTGAGTATTGTCGCGAAAAATGGGAACAAGCGAGAGAAAAAAATACACAATCCGAAAAAGACTGGCGAAAACTAAGAACTGAATTTTCAAATAGAAAATTAAAACCAGAGTTAGCTTCATTTAATAACTCGGCTGAAAGTGGTTACAGCGATGAAAGGCCTTCTGATACTTCAGAATCAAATGATGAAAGCGAATACCTAGAAACAAAAGTAAAATGTAAGAAGAAGTTAAAAAAATCGTTTGAAACAATAATCGACTCTAGTACGGATTTTAATTTAGCAGCAGAAAGGGAGGATCCAGCAAGTGATATGTTAGACGTAGCGGATCTTCCATTGGATACTCAAGACGATAATCATGAATGCGATGTGTCAGATTCATGCAGAAGTGAAGTTGTATTAAGTAATGTAAACGTATGCGACGAAACTGAAGACGAAGCAGCCGATATGGCTAATGATTCAATTTTAGAAGATATTTCTATTGCGGAAAATTCTGTTGATGATATTGCATGTAGTAATGCGAATATCGACCAACAGAAAGCTTCAAATTGCGAGAATGTTTCAATTGATAATGACTGTAATGAAAATTCCACAGTGAAAATTTATACAGCATCCATTTCAAGTAGTCTTAAGAAAGAAAAAATAATAACCAAAGATACATCAGAAGATAATACAACTAATTTAAGTGATCAAAGTAGTAACACTATAGACCATATTCAAGGGGTGCCGATACCGGACGCACAAAGTCAAACTAATACAGAGACGACAATTTTAGAACATAAACAAATAGAAGTCGATGAAGCTGAAGCCGAAGAAAATTTGGAGAAAAATATCCATCAGATGCTAAAACATTCTAATCTTTGTAACGAGGCAACATCAGAATCATTTAATAATGAAACCTCACAGATACCTCAAACGTCTCAACCGCAAAAAACAGAACTACCTGCAGAAATCGATTTTAGTGCCATATTAAAGAATGTTAAAAAACAAAATGAACGTCTCCAATTGAAAGATAAACGTTTGGAAAACTTAGAAAAAGGATGTTCTTCTGTTGTTAAAAACATATCTAATAATCTTAGTTCTGGCGATGCTATGATAGCCAAATTAGATACCTTGCACACACAACATAATAAAGATGTGCAAGATCTAAGAGAATTACCAAAACAAGAATGTATGTCTAATTTAGAAAATAACGGGGCAGTAGACTTAGAAGAACCGTCATCGTCCAAAGATATTGACCACGAAGCTAGATTCGCTGCACGCGATCTGCGATTAAAAAGATTGGAAGAGCAAACGAAATCTCTAGTGAAAAAAGTAAATAAAACTGCAACAAAAGGTGTAAAAATACATTACAAGTTGCAAGAATTACATAATATATATGGTTCCGAAAATTCTCGTTCCGGAACACCATCCGAAGATTCAGAAGATATTTCACAAAACAATGATGAAAATACTGAAACGTCGAACGAATAACGATCAGTTGTATATCTTGTACTGTGTCCATACATACAATCTATAAGAAATCAGAAATCGAAATAAAAAATACATATATATATTTAACAAACGTTTTATTTACCAAATATAGACATAAAAACATAATCAGGTACGTGATACGAATTTATTTCTTTCACAGAAAGTTTTAACGTAATTTTACAAAATAAAATCGAATTAAGCACATCCATAATATTCACAATAACATCTTACTTAATCAGATCCAATCAAAGAAATTTAATGACAGAAATTAAAAAATACACATTTATATAATAAACTGTATGTTATTGTTTCTTAGCGATGTATTTAATTCTTAAGTTTAATCATCACGCTTTATATTAGTCTTATTACTAAACGTAGTGTTATCCGCTTCTTTTATCTTCTCGTTACTAGTGAGACTATCCTCCAGCACGGCGACAACTACGTGCTGCACTTTGTCTATCATCTTCCCTGGCGGCACTCGATACAACCGCCACGCCCATATCGACAATAATAACATCTCAAATATCATCAAGATGTTTTGTATCACTGAAAAGTAATTAATGATAAATAAAGTTATTATAAGGCGAACATTACGCTTATACGTTTTATGTTATTGGCATTCTATACTAGACGAATAATCTATCCTAGTGAAAGAGAGGGTTCATTCTGCTGATAGCTATAAAACAGTAACTAACTAATCAACGAAGTACCATAGACAAAATCTAAATATATATAATTCAAAGGTCTCACTGACTGACTGACATAGTGATATATCAACGCACAGCCCAAACAACTTGACGGATCGGATTGAAATTTGGTATGCAGGTAGATGTTATGACGTAGGCATCCGCTAAGAAAGGATTTTGATTAATTCTACCCCAAGAGTATAAAATAGGAGATGAAACCTTGTATGAAACTTTGTCAATTTTAAACCGATCCGCGAGCACCAGAGCACGCAGCTACTACTGTCATAAAGGTTTACATAAGTCGTTTCTCATTGCTTTAAGAACTTACTATTCATTGATTTATATTTGACATTCACAGTTTTCGTAAATACTCACAACGTATTTGTTGCTAAGTTACAGAGTTGTTTTATGTCGCTTTCGAGAGTCACTTAACTTACAAACATAATACTCGTTCTAAAGAGATAGTTTTATCATATGAAATGTATTCTATTTCTTTATCAGCAAAACTTTAAGAAAGTAGTCACAGTTTTTTTTACAAATTGTGACACTATTAACAATATTGTATCATCTAAATATCCTAATTTTTTTGTTACGTCGATAAATATAAACAATCGAATAGCCATTAATGAAATCTCGAAGTCTATCTGTCTTATCTATAACTTGTAATAAAAAACTGGTCAAGTGCGAGTAGGACTCGCGCACCGAGGGTTCCGTACAAACTTATAGAAATCTATATAAGACTAACCCATCTACGCCATTTGTGGTCTTCATCATCAGTTCCAACATAATTTACTATCAAAAATACCTAAATCGGTATAGGCTTGCCTATAATATTTGAGGAGTTCCCTCAATTTCTCCAGGATCCCATCATCTGATCCTGACCTGAAGACAATGGGACCACCTTGGAAGTATACCTTTTCAAACAAAAAAAAAATTTGAAAATCGGTACACAAATGGCGGCGTAATCGGCGAACAAACATAAAAAAAAAATTAAATACAAGGTCGAATTGAAAACACTCCTTTTTTAGAAGTCGCTTAATCAAATATTATGTAAACATAGATCACGCCCCAAAAACTATTTTGAAACTACTTAGGAGCACTTTAATTTAAAACACAATCATGGATGCAATACATGGAAACACAAAATTTTATTTTAAGTACTAATACACCTTATACTTTCAAAAAAGCAAAGTTATAGCGCGATTCAGGATACACCCAGCGCCATCTCTTGACAATTTCAATGAACTAACTTGTTCACTTTGACATTAACAACATAATTATATTATATACGTTATAAATCGACGATAAAACTTTTAAATGAAAAGTTAATTTTATTATTTTTAGCGCGTTTAAATAATAATTAAAATAAAAAAATATATATTAATCGAGCAGAATTATATCACAGTTAATGTCATAATGTTGTAATAGATGGCATTACCTGTACGCTGCATCGCGCTATCATTTTGTTAGCTGCGATATATAGATTGCATTGCGTTGTTTATAAAGGTTTGCTGCTTTTTAATGTTTTCGTATTGATTCAAATTTCTTCTCAGTGTTTGTAAAATTGTTTTTTGACCATGGTCAACTTCTATGTTAATTTGTTACAAGTACATATAATTTTAATTCTAAGATTAATATATTTTCCGCTTGATCAATTTACAACTTGATACATTTACGCGTTCCTGAGAAAAAGGTTGAAAGACAGACGTACAGACTGACAGACACACGAACAGAAATTTACAGTTTTCGGATTTTTTCCTTTATGTATACTAAAGGACCTTGCTCCTGGCCAAATTTCATAATGCTTGGTCAATGGGAAGTACCCTATAGGTTTTGATTCCCTTGCGAAAACGTTAAAAACGCTATCATACTTAAAATATGTGATATAAATGACCGTATCTTTTGATTGCGTTAACTTAGAAGTTTGATTTTTTCACAGCTCTTAGTAATTACAACTCTGAGTACTTGACATTGATATAAATTTGTTACCTTCACGCGTTTCTGAGAAAAAGGTTGAAAGACAAACTTACAAACAGACAAACATACATACAAAAATTTACAGTTTTCAGATTTTTTCCTTTATTTGTACCATAAGATCTTACTTCTTGCCAAATTTCATCGTGCTAGGTCAATGGGAAGTACCCTGTAGGTTTTGATTCCCTTGCGAAAACGCTAAAATGGTCAAAATATACGACATATTTTCCATTATCTTTTGATTGCGTTGACTTAGAACTTTAATATTTTCACGGCCGCATGTCATCGTAGACTTGAGTATATGATATTAATTTCAACATGATACGTCTATGCATTTCTGAGAAAAAAGGGTTGACATCCCGACAGACAGACAGACAGACAGACAGACAGACAGACAGACAGACAGACAGACAGACAGACAGACAGACAGACAGACGGACAACAAAGTGATCCTATAAGGGTTCCGTTTTTTCTTTTAAGGTACGGAACCCTAAAAAACGCATCACAATCAACGGACTCCATTAAGATCTCATGGACTTGTGTCGGGGTCCGGAAACAAATATAACACTAACACCCAGACCACGACAAACATCCGCATGGCCAATACGGACGATTACCGTGAGCGAGGATCGAACCCGCAACCATTAGCGCTTCAGTCAGTTACAGTGACCACTGCGCCAACGTGTCTGTCAAAACTTGTAATTACTTGCATTCTTAAAAAATTAAGGTACCGATTTAAAAACCGAAGTATTAAAAAAACATACTCACTATTAACATATACCGAAGGGTGCAAAGCCATAATGCACGGCAGATTAAACAATTCCGGCATAATTTTTGCGAAGCCGCATTGCAACTTAACAATCAATAGTACTAATTGCAATGCTAAGAATCTCGGCCGGGGGGTAGCCCCCGTAGCCTCGGCTGCGCGTACGCACATTATCACCCCCCACACCCCCGACAATATCGACACGGCAATAAACGGTTGGATATAGATGAAACTGTTTAGGTATAACATCTAAAAATAAAGAAAAATAAAAAGTTAAAAATCATTCTTTCATAAAAAGCAACTGACTGCAAAGCAAAATACGCTATTTCGTTTATGTGATATGCGTGGTACATGATACTTGATAAGTACTACTACTGTCAAGCCACACGGACTCCATTTTGAGAAAATGGCGTCTAAACATGTCAATCCTATTCTTGTTAAATTCGGTTGAAGACGTAAATGATATTTTTTTTCTTTTCTATTTTGATAAAAGGTATAATGAGCTAGAAGCAGGTTGGTATAATGAAAAGTTTTATCTAATAATAAGTTTTTCTAATAGATGACATTATTTTATATTGCAAAATATGTTCCACGCTTCAATATTTGAAACATTAAATTAAGAAACTTTTTTCTTACGTATTTAGTTCAAATTTTCTTTAAACATTTTTAATAATTGTTAAATACGTAACTCATTATCAGATTACATGAATGTCTCTGAATTTGAGTTTTTGTGGGCTGACATATTAATGCTTATCAGCATTCACTTATACTAGTGATTTCGATTTTAAAACCAAATTACTAAACTGATTTTAATAAAAATCCTAGTGAAGTACATCATTTCAAATATATTTTTTTAAATCCATTAAGAAATTACAGAATTGAGAAAGGATTTCTTTTTTTTTATCAATAGGTATTTAAACTTGAGTATAAAATATTATCTACAAATGTATCTGCATATCTTTGTCTAGTAAACTGTTTTATAATTCATCGTTTCGAATAATAAATTATTTTACAATTATTGTTATAAATAAAGTCTTTATACCAATATAAATTTAAAGATATGAAGACACCGTTTAATCTTATCAGTAAGATCATAATAAACATTTGTACCATATCTTCGGCCCAAAGAATTAGAACGATCAGGTACAAAATAGCTTGGATTACAGGCATCTGAAGCACCAGATATCGTAACCAAGTTAAACTCTTTCTGAAATCATAAAAAAAACCCTAATGAAAATCGAACTTATTAAAATAATTTAATTCTTATGAAGTACAAATTATTAAGTAAACCAATTTTGTTGCGTGCTTTTTTAATTTTTTTCATCTTCCAGAGAGCGTTTTATTTATATCAAATTTCAATAAAATCAGGTAAATGACATTATAGAAAATTATAACATTTTTATTTAAGATGAAAAAACAAAAATTCAAAATTTTCATTAATAAGGAACAGTTTGAGCAAGCAACGAGCTAAAATATAATTTTTATTAGTTAACATATTTTTGAAAATTTAAAATAACCTATCGTAAGCTAAATTAAAACGAAAGAGTTAATAATAAACAAATTAATTTTTCTCTATTCTATTTCATTTATTACGTTAAAAAAAATCATAAATCCTTCCGATTTAGATTCTACGTCGTCGCAAAAGTATTAAACTCATTAACCCAAAAAAAGAAAAATTACTTCAACATGAAAATAGAGCTATTAATCAACTCATAACACATTACTTCACAATCATGATAAAACACCAATTAAAACCACATCAATATCGGTCACCGAATTTAATTTTTTGTCAAAAATTACAGGTGTTATTTTGAAGCATACACTTTAAGGCTATTAAATGGATACACCCTGTACAATTAGTAAATAATTGTTAATAAACAGAATAGAAGTTAATGGTTCCCATTAATTTTGTTTTTCACGATTCATTAAAAATTAATTACAGTTCATATTGTCCTCGACACGTAAAGAGTGTGAATAAAAAATTGCACCAATATAAAAAATCAATTTGAATATACTTCGATACTAATGAAGCTATGTTCTTAAGTAATATTGTTTTAATATAGCAACGATAGCAGCATAGTTTATGCTAGGAAGATCAAATTCACATTCACATTCTTAAAATGTTTGTTAAAATATTAATTTGTATAAACTTCTAGAAATATTATCAATAAAAGGTTAAAGTTAGTATTCACTCACTTTTGAACTTGTGGCCTCGGCAGGATGCAACAAGGCCAACAACAGCATGGTAACACCCTGGTCTCCATCTGGGAGCCTTCTGATCGTCTACAAATGTTAATAAATAAAATATTTCTCATCTGTGTATCTAAGTACATAAATCAAGTTAACAGTTACAGATTGTCAACTGGACATGTCTTGAACATATTAGTTAGCAGAATCGATATTTAAAAATACAAACCTGAATTATTATTTTTTTTTATTAATGAATAACTTTTTTTTATTGTAATGTTGGATCTTGTAGGTTCGTACAGTATAGGCATCATTTTAAAAATCAGTTTTTTTTTAGTTTAAAATATAGATTCGAGTAACGCTGGTAAAATGTCCAACACCAGTTGACACCTTCTATAGGTAAAGTTAGATTATTTATTTTTTAATTAAACTAATAGGAATTAAGAATTAGAATAATTATTGCGACCAAGCTATCTCTAATAAACCGATAAAACGCGTATCAAACGCGCGCACAGAGATCCATTCTATAAGATACCGCAATTTAAAGGTCGGATTGACCGACGGACAAACAGACGATTTAGGTTTACGTAAATGGAGATACATTTAAAATCATGTTAGCCACATGTTAGTCTCACCTGACCATTTGATTAACACCGCCACACTCGGCGATGAGCATGAAATAAAAGTGATACATTGCCACCATTACAGCCTCCTGAGCTATCGCCTCGGTGAGGATTCGAACTCTAGGCAAAATTGTGGTTAGCAGACCCGCTGCCGCAACCACCTGCAAAATTCATATATAAAAATAAAAAAATATGAAAAAGTGTGCCAATACTGAGCGCTTTTATAAACATTAAACATTTATAAAACCGTTTCGTATTGAGAGAGATGCCCAAAATCCAGAAGGATGAACTTGCCACATGGCTGACCGAAAGATTTGGCTGGAGCTACCAGATGGAATATTAATTAGAGATTGTTTTTTTCGCTCTAAGACGTAACAGAAAATATATAATAGCCATCTCAAGTCTCTTAAAAAAACTTTGAAAATTTATTTTGCAATGAGGGGCTTTTTTGGGCGAGACATTTTTTTTACTTATACCGATGACATTTAGGTCGCTAAGACGTAACATAATTGTCTTCCCCAAAAAAGTCGTTTAGAGACCGAAATATTATCAGCGAAAGCGAAATAATTCACATCAAAAAAAGTATAACCACTACAATGTTAAATGATATTTAATATAAGCTGTATTACTATAAAGTTTCATAAAAATCTGTTCACTAGTTTTTGCGAGAAAGAGCAAACAATCAATCCATCCAAACAATGATCCTCACAATCTTTTGCATTTCTGTAAAATCTCTAAGAATTCAAAATATTAAATATTGTTTTATATTTTATTAAAATTAAACAAAGATAATTCTGTATACGTCTTTTATAAATGATCGTTTCAGTGTTTAAAATGAAAACAAAATATCCTTAACTCTTAACTAAGGCAATGGTCTATATTTTGAAGTAATAATTAAAGGTTGTTTTAATGATAGAAGATACAGTTCTCCTTGCATTTGACTAGATAACGTATTGAAATCCTTGGCATTATTTTTTTTTATAAATGATACAACTAAAAAAATGAACATGGTATTAATGATAATTTCTTTAATTTTAGTGATAAAAGAAAATAATAACCTTAAAATGAATGGCTCATTGTTGAGTTCTGAAACTCTCACGACCTCATTACTTAGGGTCAAGAACGACGAATGTTAAAAAAAATATATACTTATACGCCTTGTTTTCTAAGTAAACATTTCGTGTTTGTTTTAGTTATGTCGGCTTATAAAAAAAGTCTTTTAAATGTAAAAATAAATATTAAGATTATTTACTACGAGCCAAAAGCTAAGATACATACATACTTAGATAATTTATTTACTTAATCAAACATTTCTCTCCGTTAAAAACTAAACATTTATATTTGCCTTAATTAATTAATAAAAAGTGTGTAATAAATTAAATTAACACCTTATAAAACCAGTGATTACACAAGGATATGTACGTATTATAATGTCCGCATAATATACATTCGATTAAACAAGTTTATAGCATGTTAATCTTTACTGTGTAACTATTTTTCAAAATAGATTTAACTAAAATTAACTTGAAAAAAAAATAAAAAAGAAAGTTATAATTTAAAATTATTTTATCTAGTCGTTTTAATTATTTTAATAGTTGCTATTTATTTGCAATTAAGCCACACCTATTGTTATTAATATTAATTATAATTAATGGAACATAATTAATTAACTGTAATAATAAATGTTTATATATAAATAAAGTTTAAAAACTTAAATATATTATACTAGCTCTTGCTCGATGCTTCATTAATGTAGAGTTCTATTCATTAAAGTAGAATTTGTTATGCCGGACGACAGCCTACAACATATGATTCTATTTGGCCAGTATGATACTCGCGTCATTTGCTGTAATGTAATTGTATTATATCTATAAATTTCTGCAAACAATATGTCGACAAATTTTATCGAAATCGGATTAAAAATATGACAGTGCGTAAGATAGGAAAAAATGAACTAACATTAATATTAAATGGTGTTCATTCTAGGAAAAAAAGTCAATCAAATTTAAATAATTTAGCTTTTAATTGGTGAGAAATTTGTACTCAATATTTTTAAATTTTAAAGAAATCAGTTTTTAATTAATATTGCAAATTCTCTTCTGTCTTTTTACCTTCGTTAATATTTTCAGACAAATAAATAAATATAACAATTTTAGCGTCATTTTCACGGGACATTTCTAGTTATGAAATAAATAAACATAATATCGCATTCAACTACACGTAATTACGAAGTGTTCGTCGTCAGTCTCTTACGAAACGATTGATGCCGGCTTATGCAACATCAGCAGTCACTCACAACAAGAAACAGCTTGAAAGGCCAGGATGTTTGCTGCCGTTAACGTCTTCGATGCGGGAATTTTAAATAAATAATTATATTTAACGCGTTGGGATATTTAGCAATGTCCGACAATTTGAAAATGGTAAAAAACATAATGTAACAATAGATAGTAATTACTATGATTTATGTAAAAACATAGAAATATGAACTAGGCATTTATGTGATGCAAGCAAGCTGTCAAAAAAGTTGGTGGAGAATGCTTCGATATTAGTGGACAGACGTTGATTTGCCGGAACTAAATTTACAATGTACATGTACATCGGAGGCACCTAGCAGAGCGAGAGAGAGAGAGAGAGACAGCCAATAAACACGAATAGAGCAAACTAAATAAATGCAGTGATATAAGATGTCTCTTTAAGGTTCTGATTGGTCACGTCGTTATTTGATTGGTAACACTACAAATCCTAGGCTTGTCGAAAATAATAGATATTATCACCGAAATCGTTTTATCTCATTCTACAGAGCGATAAATTTTTGGAGGTTTATTCACAGTCCACATATCTGTCTTTAATTAAAAATGTATTGAACACTTAGACCACTTGCTTAATGGTCTAAGATTGCAGATAATAAATATGATCGCAGATAATCTTTATTTTGAGTGTTAAAAAAATACGTAAAGTTGACACAAATTGCAAAGGTCTGTTATTATGTAATGAACATAAAGCTTTACCTCACTACAACAACGTTCTCTCATTATATAAAACCCTTTTTATTATTTAATTATAGTTTAATATATATTAAAATAATTGAATATTAAATAATGAAATTTAACGGCGATTTATCAATACTCACTCTAGTGGACGTTAAAACTATAACCATTTAGCAATTTTGACAAGCTCGCCAATACCTTTTTGGCCCAAATACACTGACAAGATTTCATGCTTGATTAGTAGATGGTTGATAAGTAACGTCGACTAAAGTTATTAGTATTCTTAGTGCCAAAATCTATAAGCTAATAAATTGATATTTTTAAAACATCATTGCATAAAACACACTTTATATTGCTTTATTAACCGATTTCAAAAAAGGATTAAGTTCTCAATTCGTATATTTTTGTTAGTTACTTTAAAACTGCATCATTTATTTTTAAAGTTATTATACTATCAAAAACAATTTCTTCGAATTAAAGAATGTTCATAAAAATATAAAATACTGTACTTGTGTCGGACATTAATGAGTTATAAATAATACTTTTATAAAGACGATCATAAACAACAGTGTAGTTAAGAACATGATTAAATTATTTTAAGAGTAGTATTTTGTTCCTGTCCACTGTCATGCTTTTATATCTTCCTGTTCGCCCACGTAAAGTAATTTATCAAAACGTGCACAGATTAAAAAGTGTTCTTTTGATATGACAAAACTATTCTTATGGTGGCATCTATTAATTTAAAAAAATATCAGTTTTTTAATAAATCTTATTTAACAATGCACTCATTGCATGATAAAGGTAAACATTACAATTTTCAATACATAGTTAATTTACCATGTATGTTACGTAGTGTACTTGCGCATTTAACGTTTTTCGTTAAAAGCGACAACATTTAATTCACTCTACACCTACCTGAACCTGATCCTTACGAATAGAATTAACTAACTTTATCGATTCATCTTGGAAAAAGACCAAAGGGTGATCCCTCGCAATCGACTATTACATATCGAGTACTTCGGTATATAATATAAGGTATATTACTACCTAAAAAATTTGATCTTCTTATTATCGCGACGCACAATGTAGCCTATTTCCTCCAAGGCCCAATTTATCTCCATACTGTTCAAGTTGCTTGGGCTCTAGTCTACTTGATATTATTAACATATTTTTATAAGAGCGGGGACAATGCATACTGACAATATATAGTAAGTGATCAACGACTTTTCCATCAACGAAATACAGATCTATATTTACTTTTATCATCATATATTCCTAAACATCAAAATTAATTACCAACAAACACTCAGGCTCAGACGTGAAAACGTTTCAAACAAACCGATGGACATAGTTCCTATCGCATTTAAAATATTGGTATGGATAATTACCACGAAATACTAACTCATTGAGTAGATAATCAAAACCATACTTACGGGATAAACAGCCAGAACAATGGCTACACTTGTACTCGATTCCTTCCAATAGCGTAGCGCCGATCGTAAGGTAATGATGTAAAGCAGACATAGTGTCAGAACTATAACTAATCCGCACGACCATATGATCCATGCGTTGGTTTTCAGAACTGCAATCAAAAATATTAACAAATAAATCTAAAATTATCAAAAAATTTATAACTAGAAAAATATATCGATGTGTGTATGAATGTTTCATGTGGAGTGTGGATTTAACAGCCTAGGTGGCAGTAAAACTTGGGGCCCTTTTTATACTCCACAAAAATTTTCACACAATTAAGATCCACACTTATATAATCCAATTCACATTAATAATTCAACATGTAATGTGTTTCACCACTTATAATTTTTTCTTTTTACAATTTGCGTAGAGTGTTTTATTGCGATGCGAGAACGAGTTATATGTTTTATCGAAATTTCATTGTGAACTAGGGTATCGAATTGTAGAGATCGGTAGGGGCGTCAAAATTTAAATAACCTATCGGCGACAAAGAATAACCCACGCACGGTATACAAATGATTCTTCTAAATCGATCAAAACTGTGCGCGAATTCACAGCAGTGCAACATGCTCGATAAAACTCCTAACCTTCGGTTTCTTTTCTTTTTGTTTTCGCAGGGAAATTTTCAAAAGATACCCAATTCCTTAAGACTGGTTTATATGGAGAAACTTTCGCCTTAATAGGAAAGGAGATCTTTGCCCAGCCGTGAGATGATTACAAGCTATAGTACAGTGGCTACAGTAGAACTAGATAGTCATTAGTTTATTATACTAATTATGATTATATATTTCGTAGGTCTCGGCTAAGCATAGCCTCTTACCTTCCTGTAAAGGAGAAATAATCAAAATTTAACCCGTGATGCTGTGAAGCATCATAGCGTATAATATATTGTCAGATAAAATACATCGAATTACTACCATAAACATTGTTTTTACCAAAAACATTTTATTACTATAGATATTAAGCTCGTTTATTTTGGCACCCAGAATTTCGACCACTTTTGACGACGTTGTCTAGTAAGATAGCGACTGAATATGATAGGCGAGAATATCTTCAATTGGTCAAGAATCAATTGATTGCTTGTCAAATTTAGAAATAGGTAAAAAATTTTAACGTTCAGTAGTAAGAACAATGTTACATATACATAGTTATTATAATTTCATTATTTATATTTACAATGAAGACACAAATTATTATAGATATATTTCATAAAAAATAATTATTTTCTATATATTTGCTTAATTATACGACTAATTTATAAATTATTAAAAATGAAAATAAACTACGATGTGTCGTACTAATTCGTTAAGGTATCCCAAGTTTTTCTCGTGCATTGTCTGAAGAAAAATAAATTGTAAAGACTTTTGACTTAAGATTGATAATGATGATGTCATCACAAACGTTTAATTAGTAGAATTGTTAGTGTTTGCTGAACTAATTAAATCAAGATCAAGGATTATTTATACTGTAGACAAAGACCTTAATTAATATAACCTTATACTAAACGTAAAAAGAATAGGTAAATATAAGATGTAAAAATTGATAAAACTGTTTACTGTTGCAAATTTTTAATCCGTGATATTAAGGTCTACAAATCATTATAAAAATATACGTTAGACTTTTTCGTTCTTATTTATAGGTATTAGTGGTCGCCTAGTTGTCGAAATTCAACCATAATTATTTTAATTTGACAGACACGTTGGCGCAGTGGTCACTGTAAATGACTGTAGCGCTAACGGTCGCGGGTTCGATCCCCGCTCACGGCAAATGTCTGTATTGACCATACGGATGTTTGTCGTGGTCTGGGTGTTTGTGTTAGTATTGTGTATGTTTCCGGACCCCCGACACAAGGTCACAAGATTTTAATGGGGGCCGTTGAGTGTGTGTAACCGTTTAATTATTAGATATGTTTTAGCTTCGCGTATTAATAGTCTTTTCTCAAATTGACTAGTAAGCAAAAGATACATGCGTGTCTGTAAAATACACTGTAGTGAGTGTAATATTTTTTTTAATTTTTTAATGTATTTTTATGTTGAATCAAAATATATACATATTAGCATTCTGCATTTCTTCTATATATAAACGATATGTATGCTAATTTTCAGACTCCTCCTTACCCGCAATTTTCATAAAAAAGGGGAAAAAACAAAAGGAAACATACAGCAAAAAAATTTTTTTTTGTCAGTATTATAATTAACCAATAAATCACCAAAAAATGTTGACAAATGTTGGTCCGGAAACAGACATTTTGTTTTTATGTTGCCGGAGAGGACCACGACAAATAGAGTTATACCACTTATGTCCGTTACAAACATTTATCATCATTGGAATCGAACTTGTGACTATTAGCGCAATAGATAAGAGATAGTTTCAGCGACCACGTGACGTAGCCATTATCATATTCAAAATAAAAATCAAACTAAATTATTTCAGTTTAAACTACATTTTGATTTACATAATGCTCTACGCACGTTAACGCATATAATAAAATATGATTAACAACTGGTGTCATGTAGCTAAAAGCCTTTTTATTTAATTAGGAATTTGATTAATTAGGAAGTAATTATAAATTACAATTTACATACAGTCACGTAAGGTCACATGTCGTTAATTAGCGAAAACCATCATAAAACAATTTTCTGTTGACCCATAACCTTTTCGTGTTTTTTAGGGCAATTACTCGACGAAATTGTGAGCCTGGACGAGTAATTTGCTGCTGACCTTTGCAGCTTTTCCGGATGTCGATAGCCTGTTGCTAACCGGAGGTTCATTAAAATTACAAAGAGGTCGATCATAATTTAACGTATTTGTAGAATACTTAAAATTATGTTCTATTACCAGATTAACGAATTTAAAATTTACATATTCAATTAAGAGTACTTAAAATTTACTTGATGTAAGCAATGAAAATTTTAACTATTAATGATCATATTATTTCACGTTAAAAATGTGAACACTTTTTTTAATTTTGACAAGCTAGTCCATTAACTTGTTGGTCAATAGATCCAAAGAAGAGTATATTTGGACAAAAAGTCATACTTTTTCGCTAGCTGCTTGCTAGATAATCATTAATAAGAGACACATATTGGTTTTTCAATTATTTATATTTTGGGAATATAATCATCATTTCAATTTAGGAATTTTTTAAATTAATTAGAAACAAAAAAAAAATATTTCTCTTGAAATCTTATTATATTTCTACATTAATCTTTATTAATACGTTTAAATTAAAATATTTAAATTTAACGGCTTTAGTAACAAAACTACTCATACATAACTCGTAATATAATATACATAGCTCTATTATTATATTAAAAAACCGGCTTCTTAATAAAGCAATCAAAATAATTATTTATTGCCTATTTAGTACAATTTTTCGCATACATTATAAACAACTTACATTAATATTTAACTTAATCATTTTTTTTCTAAATAATTTGCCCTTTGTTCTACACCTCGACCCTATTTCGACAGCGTAAGCATTACGAAATATGTATTATATATATATAATTATATTACCTGCCAAATATGAGGCGAAATCAGGTTGAAGGGTATAGCTATGGCACAATAACGTTGTATTTATCGCATTGTTTACTTCTGGCAGTGGTGTCTCAGCACTAATGTGACGGGCTGCCAAGACTCTTGGTCCGTTACTTGCTGCACTCAACAAATCCATTTTTACTCTATGTTTAATATTACACTATTTATTTTGAAAACTAAGAGAACATTTTTAGTTTCCCTCTAAATATAAGGGTTACGAAATACTGTGTAGGACGTGTCCAATAGTACAGGTTTCGCCGACGGTGTCTCGTACACTGATGACCGACCGTTTCGTTCACTTTCTTTCGACATTTCAGTCTACGCAACGTCTAGTGTTGTACAACATCCCGTAAGGCATAACTAATACTGACGAGAATTATACACACGCGAATTATCAACAAATACCATGATTAAACAATCATAAACCGATAAGCGTGATAGTTCACCATAAATCACTCGACACCGTAGTGCGTTTGCACATGGGTATATAATAAGAGAGATTTCTAAATATAATTTGTATTTACAATTAAGTAAATAAATTATTGGTATCGATGCTAATTCATCGAACATATAACAACACTAGTAAATATTTTTTTACTATTAATCTGTATGAGGTAACAGCGAGAGCCACCGACTAACCGACTTAATGCTTTGATAACCACTAGTTTTGTAATTCATAAAAGGATATTTATTATTCAACAATTTGCAAAATATAAACATTATTGAATTAAAATATTTATTCTGGATGTATTTCCTTACAATTCCTTTGGCTTATTTCTAAGAACAAACCTCGTATTAGCATCGAAAAGAGAAAGTTAACGAGGTCATTGCCGGTTACACTCGAGGTATCGAAGTTTTGTAAGACATTTTTTCATATAAAACAATACCTACATTCTGATAATGTTAAATATTTTATATATGTACCGTGCTTTACAAAACAATATACATTTATTGAAAGTAGAATTCAAACATAATATTTTTACAAAATAGAAAAACTCAATACTTGTATACAATTCATTAATTACAATACCTATTACTTATTTTATAATTGCAATTTAATTCAAATATAATATATTTTAAATTAAAATTACCAAGTATCTTATTATTTATTTAATATTCATATTCATGTAAAAATCATCGTTAAAAGTTAAATGTACATATAATACGAATTATGCATCAACTCTTAACAAATACACTAAATCTAATTAGAATTGTTATCTACTATAAGTCAACTCATACGTAATTATTACTTATTTAAACGGCAGGTTAAATTTTTTTTCCAAACATCAAAAATTATTAATTTTTCACTAATGATCGAAACCTTTATATATAATCTTATACACACTGAGTTAATTAGATTAAAATGTTATATTATTTTCCTCGCCCAGCTAACTGTCGCAGAATGTTTACTCAGCCAAGCCTTGGCTTTTAATTATTTCCTATATTGGAAAGTAAAGCAAGTTGTCGGTTATGTAATTATACCTATATCTAGTCTATACTCTATACTAATACGAGTACTATAGCTGAAGACTTTTTTATTTGCTTCAAGGCGTTATTTCTAGGAATTAGAGATCCGTGTGAAAGAATATTTTTGCACATAACACAATATAGAAGTGTACCCGAACAAGCTCAGTTTTCAATTTTTATGTACCCATACTGGCTAACTAATGACGTTATGATGCAAACTACAATATGGCGTCAATTTATAGTGTCATTACATTGGCATTTCCCTGTAGCCTAGAATATATTTCGATACAACTTTATATCCTCCTCGTGTTAAGCTCGTTGTTACGCACCCCTTGTATTTTGTTTACCTTAACACTTTTTAAAAAACTTTATACGTTTTTTAAAAGCTGTCGATAAACAACACTGTCGACAAATATGCGGTATTTCTAACCACACACAAGAGATAGAGATGAGAATTATCGATCGAATGATTGCACTGAATCATTTTATTGTAATGAAATTTATAATGAAAAATAATGTTCGAATATCCGTGATTTTTGTTCCGGGAATTGCTACCGAATATGACAAGTAAAGAAAAGTAGGTTTTATATGCTGCGTACAACTATGTATACTTTATTTAAACTGCTTTCTGTGTATTAGTACTAATGGGGCGCTCAGCAATCGATTGTTGTGTTTATTAAAGGTATTTTAAACAAGTTGACGGCGCAATCAGAATAGACAAAGGGTGGCTTTGGATTGGCCACTCTAGCGAAGCGCGTGTCTGTGGGCAGCAGCCATGTTTTGAAAAAAAAAGAAGGATTTTTGAAAAAATGGCGGCAGCACACGGTCTTTGCGACGAATCGCTGTGATTTATTTGTGTTACGAATGTTAAATTATTATTAAAGACATTATTATTTTCATTATTAGAAGTTTTAAAGAAAATTAAAAATAATTGGTATTAAGTTAAAGTTCAGTGATTATAATCAGCAGTTTTATTTAACGCCCACATGTCTACCCAAGACGGACTGATAACTGATAAGGGTATACCAGAGCCCATAAAGTTTTATTTATTTCACCGGCAATATACTAACTATATAATATACAAACAAATCGAATTTAACCAACTTCTATCGTACCTGTCGGTGATACTGATCGCAATACAATAATTTGGTTCCAAAAAAGCAGATATAATTAAACAAGGGTCTATAATGGATAGCGTATATTTTTTTACTTATTATAATTATATAGATGTTATTTACAGCCTAATGGACATAATGCTTTGCCCCAATTGTTCATTAGCTTAGATATGTATTAATAATTGATTGGTAAAAAAACAACTACTAAAAAGAATAAGTGTAAAACTGTACTATTCAATGAGGAAGTAATCTTTGACTTAAATTAATTTTACCGCTCGATGCCAAAACGTGATGGAGTTTTCATATAAATAGATTGGCAAGCATACCCATCACTGCTGCTTTTGCAACTATAAAACTAAATTAATAATTAAAGTAGGTACACCTTGTCTTATTATTATTTAAGCTAACCCAAAAACGTTTGGAATATCAAACATTTTATTGTTAAACTATAAATTGTCTGCATATACATGTTAATGCGCTAATTTTTTTAATAGGTTGTAGATCGTTGAGTATATTCAATTGCATATCAAAATGTGATTATGATTCATGCGAGTATAGGGAATGGATGCCATTAACCAAAGAATTGAATTGAATAGGGGATGGAATGATAGAACAAATTGATCAATAATCACAGCTTTAAATCCAGGTAAGCACTGCGGATTTTTTGAGTATAAAAGATGTTCGAACTTTATTTCGTACTCGGCGGTCGAACAAGTCTTAATTTTTAAGACAAAACTTACCCATTAATTTTTGAAAAATATATCGTCTACAGGTTGTTATAGTAACTGTAATTTGAATAATTTAACAATTTTTTTATATTTTATGTATTAAACATAATTAGAAAGCGCTTGCCCCCGCTAAGGTACATTGTAAACAATAAATCGCATCGAGTAATGCCACGTCCAGTAACGTAAAAATATAAATCAAGAGTTTATATAATATTTTCAACTTATATTCATCACTTATGTGTATGTGTACAAATAAGTATATTATACATACGTGTGTGTTAAACGACAGGTTGGCGCTATGGTCACAGCAACCTGATTGACGCTGATTCCGCCCTGCTCACGACAAATATATGGATAGAATACTCAAACAGTAGAAATTATGTGAATAGTTTTCCGGGACTTTAGAAAAAAAAAACATAGAGATTTAGACGTGCCCTAATCTAATTTAAATCTTGGCCAGTGGCAGCGCCATTTAAAAAAATATATTAAGAGATTTTGTCATATTTTTTTTTAATTAAACCGACTTCAAAAACGAAACTAAGAGATACAAATGAACTAGAAGGCATAAAATAAATGTTTTCTACAATATTATGCAATCGGTGCCTAGTAAGACATTCGAAGTCAGCGTAGTCAAGTAAGACCTTTTTCGTATTATTTACCGGCACCGACTTCAAAATGTTGTAGAAAACATTTAGTTTATGCCTTTTAGTTCATTTGCATCTCTAAGGTTCGTTTTTGAAGTCGGTTAAATTTTTTGAAAAAAAAAAATATTTTACACATTTGAGTTACGACTATAGTAAGATTAAGTGATTTACCTAAGTTACAAAATATAGCTTTTCCCGATACAGGGCTGTTAATTATTGAGGTGTTCTCCTGGTGTTGCATCATCAGCCCCACTTCACCATATGCATTGTGACGAGCGTAAATTGTTTAGCATTTTTATCGAAATAATCGAATCGCAAGCCGTGACATACTTGTTTTTGAGTAGTTCCGGTGACCATTTGTGGTCTTCATCATCAGTTCCACTTCATCAAAAGTGACTTTCTGAGGGTAAATACATAAGTTACTATCAAAAATACCTAAATTGGTACAGGTGTGCCTATAATATTTAAGAAGTTCCATCGATTTCTCCAGGATCCCATCAACAGATCCTGGCCTGAAGACAATGGGTCCACCATGGAAGTATATCCTTTCAAACAAAAAAAATTTGATAATCGGTCCCCAAATGGCAAAGTAATCGGTGAACATCCATAAAAAAGTCCCCGACCAATTGAGAACCTCCTCCTTTTTGGAAGTCGGTTACAAACTGTTCTTAGGCGCCTTTTTTCCAATATGGTAGCGAGACCGCCAAAGGTCCGCTATAACTTACATGAAGACTACTAGACTTACATGGAGCAGGTCAAAATTTACACAATCAACAATTTTCAAAACTCTAGAAAACTTTCTATGTAAAACCGCCAAATGATTGTATTAAGAATAGGTCATGCCGATTTTGTCGCGCACTGTGTGTTATGTATGTATATGTTTCCGAATCCCAAACACAGGATCATGCGATCTAATTGTATCATGATCATGCGATTCTATTGATCCGTTGTATGTGAAACGTTTTTTTCGTATGTTCATGTTTGTATGTCGCTGAGTAGGTATAATTGCATAAACGTTATTTTGTTTTGCTTCTCCTTAACATAACTATATAAATGTTTGTGTACATAAACAATTTATGCAAGAACAATAATAAATAGAAGCGACAGTTAGATTTTATATATAGGTATCATATAAGCTGTACGGTTTTATTTATAATGTACAAGTATGGTAAAAATGGTAATGGTATGGATCAGTGTGGTGGTACGCTCCTACCTTTAATAGGAGAGAATGCCTTTGCCCAGCTGTGTGGTGTGGACATTTACAGGCTGTTACTTTACTTACTTTACTTATTGATTTTCAAAAATTTTCATACCATTCCATTGCACAACGGTTGCCCAGAAGAGATCGCTGTTTTAGCGATAAGACCGCCTTTTGTATATTTGCTCATTGATATCATTGGACGAATAAATCATAGTAAGATAAAAGATGAAAACTTGATTTTTAGGCAATAACTGAACATAGCCATTGTGCGTTGCGTAAAGGTATGCAATATTAATCACCTAAGTAGGTAGAATTGAGCTTGCTAGTTTTCTTAATAGGATTTGATTATGACTCATTGCTTCCATAAAATATAAACCGATTAAGATCAAAAGAATTTTATCAAATATGTATTTCATGATAATGCTGTTTAAAAATTTACTTTCGTTCGGTATTACAATTTTTTCGTATCTTCTTTTAAAATTACCATTATTCGATGAAAAAAAAAACTTTACCACTGTGTTAAACTCCCATCTGTCTACATAAAAACAAAACAACTTTGGATAATATGACTACTCGCCGCTAGATGGCAGGACTAGACTCGTTAATTTTATCCTCATGTAGTCAAATTGAATTTTAACGATAAATTAACATGCCTTCGCCATGTTCATTTCACACTAGTTTAAAATTAGTTGATATTCTTATCTTTTCTTTCGAAGGTCAATGTGGCGGAAGTCTATAATATTATGTGCGTCTGTAGGCGTACATAATTTTATCGGTCTTATAAAATTTGCTGATTTTTGTAAATCGCGACTATAAACAATTATACTTATTGTTAGTTAAAATGCAAAAATATTGTCAACTAAACAAAATAATTCTCATTTTGTTTGTAAACATATAATAGAATTCTTATCATTTAATGCTTTGTTATTGTGTAGTATAGTTTGTTGACTACCTTATTTATGTTTTTTGTCTGTTGTTATAAAAACGTGCCCCTACAACGGTCGTGCTATTAAAAAGTCAATGACATGTTCTAAGTACTTATTATATACCTAATAATTTTAATAGTTAATATTATTTTATTATTTTATTTTGAAACTGAAAATAGTCAGGGTCCTAATTCCGGCATACCTTTTCCATTTGATTGTTAATAGTGAATAAAATATTTAGTTTATTATAAATAAATAATGGTATTATAAACCGTTACACAAATAAGAATTTAATAAACTTTCATTTCAACTATAATATTAAATTTAGCTCTCTTTAGTATAAGGATAAATTTTTTTTAAACACTTTGCCACTAGACGAATTGTCTTTTTTGTCGCGTTTTATAAGTAAAAAGATTTTTATACAGTTTCTTTAGTTCTGACATATTGAAAAGATGAGGGTTTATTTATTTTAATAATACATTTATTTTTATAACATCTTATTAATAATGCAATATAAATGCAAAAAAAATTCTAACTAAAATAAAATACCAAGCTAATAATTCTTATCGTAAAACTGTATGAGCAATCGTTTATATGGTTATGTAACTTTTACAATTCTGTCCCTGCGAACGGAATTAGGCCCCCGGCTATATTAAATAATTATGATGATTAATTAATAAAACATTTTGTTATTATCATTAAATTATATACTAGTCATATTTTTCCTTTATTCGTTCGTATTTTCGAATACAAGGTTTCCTTAAAAACAATAATAATTTTATAAATAATTCTATGGTTTTTCCGCGTAATCTGTCCGTTATCCGAAAGGAAAACGAATTATTACAATTTTTCAAAGCTGTGTGTATAGCCTTGTCGATAACGGTCAATAATTCAACATGTGGTCAATTAAGTTTCTTTACGCCGTTTTTAATGTAAACTTTTCCCTTTAAACGGTGCTTACGTTTTTGCGATGGATATTTGTTTGTGTATTTTCAACTCAACATACAAAATATTTTCACAGAACTTTGTCAATAACTTTAAAGTAAACATAACACGTGGAGCAGTAGTCGTCGTTTATTTTATTCTATACGTACCTTGTACATATAATAGTAATTTATGGACAACTATGGCAATATGTGTTCGTTTTAAATTACAGCATAAATAATTGGTTGTAATTTGCAATACAATGGAATTTAAAAAGTTAATTTGCTAAATATAACCATTTAACATTCAGGAGGATACTTCTAAACTTGCCTGATATAGGTACACTATATTTAAAACAATTTCCAAGTTTAACAACATAAAGATTGTTTAGAAATAAAAAGGATGAATGATATTTATTTAGCTTTTCTGGTATGTTCTACGAAATGCGTTGCTTACAAACACTGGACTAATATACCTACCAAAGTACCAACGAACTCGATACTCATCAAAAAAATCGCATAAAAACCGAGGGCAATGTCCGTTTTTAGTTTTGGTTCAGCGAAACAGCCAGCTTACTACTACATACAAGCATTATACAAGTACTGACTCACATTAAGCCAAAACATAATTATTATGGACATAATCCCCTTAACTTACGACTTAAAATCGACTGAACGAAATAATATTTTTACAACGTTTTATCAATAACACAGTATATTTACATGTCCGTGTACAAATCTGTCTCAAGTATATTTTGTTTCTTCATTATACATATTTACAAAATGTGTTCTTATGATAAGTAAACTTTGATAGGAAATCTATGATAACTATCTTATTTTGATATAATTCACCTAAAACAGTGAGCTGCTTAGACTATAAATAAGCATAAGTGTCTATTACATTAAAGAAATAATAAGTAAATCTAATTTATAACGATTCTTTTAGTTTAATTTATTTAGCAAACCAATGCCAAAAGATATTACATCAACCAGCTTACATTTAGAGCCAAATTATTATGATAAAGTGGGTTTATATAATTTTTCAAATAAAAGCATACTATAAAAACGAAAGTTAAAAAATGTTTTAAATAACATACATTACTAACTAAAGCTAAGAATAGGTCAAGAATGAAATGTTTGGCTGTGAGTGGGATATTATGCAAGAATTATAATAATGATAATACTGACATCGTTTATACATCCATATAGGTCAGACATCATTGTATTCAGCCATGACCGTATTAAAAATCAGATTCAGATTAGAAAAGATATATTATGGCCTCACTGTGTATAAAAACATCACCTATTCTAGGACTAGCAAAAGATTTTCCACTTCCCATGCGTGAGTCAAGTGGACCGACGAGTTGAACCACTAACACAAAGATAACACCGTTCACATTACAGGCGTGTCGGGTCGGTCTCGTGTTTATTTACGTCCATCGTATTGTTTGTATACAGCCCGGCACGACTGCGCATCTGACTACGTCATACCCTCCCCGCTGCCCCCGCGGAGACCCGCAATTGCTACACTGGGGTCGACTCGGCTCACTCGCTCATTCATTCCACATTCGCAAACGTTGTTGCGCGTCCCCGGTGAAACTTGTAATTCTTAGCATTAATACATAACAGCGATTAACGCTATGTTGAAAGAGACCTCTAGATATGACAACCGTAACACAAATCGAGAGGAGGCACGACCTATAACTTCAAACAGGTTACCTGCTATCGAGGAACTTACACTAGGTCTTAAGCAAAAGCTTCACCTGCAAGCTCGAGCAAGAGCTGCACCTTATTACATTAGAAAGCAAGAACCAGTTGATCTCGTGGAAAGGTTATTGGAACAGCGCGCCCTTGTCGCCGAGGCTGTACGAAGACTGCAAGAAAAGAAACAACCATGTCATGAGATATCAGTAGATTCTTAATTTATTTATGTTAATAAATCAAAACATTTTAGTTGTGAAAGTGTGAACCGTGTTGTGAAATCGCCTGTGTGTAAGAAACGTGTCGGGTTACAATGGTGCTATATGCGGAAAGCATGCGAGAGCGAGATGGCCAGCTATGACGTGTCACGCGCGGTACGAATCACGAGAACGAACCAAAATGGCCGCCGGTACTCTACAATCATAATATTTATTCTTCATTTTATAGTGACCTTAACTGATCAAAGTACTGAATGACGTAATTAATTTTTAGTATTGTTATGCCTTCCATATTATCTATTTTATTAATGTTTACGTTTTTCGTGACAAGACTTATGCTGAGACATTTCCAAATAAATAAAGTTATTTAAATATTATTAATGTAAAGTATTCAAGAGCTTTAACTACGTTTGTGTGTTTAGACTTGGCATTATGTATTCAGTAGACAAATTTCATCAGAGAGTTATTGATTATCAATATTTTTCTGTAATGATAATATCACTATTCATACTTTCTCAAAAAATCGTGTTAGTCACTTAAATTAATTGATAATACTGTGTACGCATAATATAATTGGAGCAATTTCCTAACGGGATCTTCGACATAACCGTAATGGATTGCTTTAGATACAGTTATTTCCTCGCATGT
This sequence comes from Hypolimnas misippus, assembly GCA_037950945.1. NCBI lineage: Eukaryota > Metazoa > Arthropoda > Insecta > Lepidoptera > Nymphalidae > Hypolimnas > Hypolimnas misippus. The sequence goes on from JBBEEQ010000019.1 coordinate 8,443,807, forward strand.
CAAATATATGTAAGTAAGGTAAATTGTGTCGCACAATGCGATATGGCAGGTGTGTCGTTATTAAAATCGGACACAAAATTATTAGTCTGAATTACGGCGACACTTGTTACAAGTTAGACAATTTGTAGGCAATATTATAATTATAATAAAAGTACCTATCTTTCTCTTTAGTACATCAACAATAAAATGTACAATTGTACCAAATCGGGTATAAAAAATCATTGTAATATTACATGTGTGCATGTTTTAGTGCATTTTGTGATTTTAGATAGTTTAATTTATCGATCTTGTGATTTAGATAAGATTTAAAAAGTTATCTTATAAATGAAATAAAAAATAAAACTAAAATATATTGACGTTGTTTGATTTACTTACTATTTTATTTTTTATCTACTTACTGTTTTGAGCCCTTCCTTCAGAATCTCTATTGTTAATTAAAATATAAAAATGAAAATTAACATGATATATATAACACATTCTAATATGCGATTCATATATGAACTTAGTTGTACAACAATTAAAAAAAACTATAGTTATTGCAAAACATAAGCATATAATTATTATTTAATGATTAAACATTGTTTTCGTATTAATTTTTGATTACATGACGCAATAATTTTATTTACATTCGTTTAGAAATTATTCTAAGTTTTTTGTCAAATGTGCTTGCTAGTCCAACATTTTATACCTATTTGTATGTATAAATGTGTATGCCAATTTTTACTTTTACATAATGATGTTGCATAAAATTCAAACGCTTAATATTTATTTACAGTTACTGAATAGACATCTTTTTAAGTGAATATTACTTTTTAAGTGCATTATTGAGTATCTTTCCAAAACGATACTATCAAATAGCGTATTTTAGTATGTATTATATATAGATAAACAATAATTATATAGTTTATTGACCTATAACAAAGAATGTCAAATAAAATTTAACAAAAACGCTTGAAAATGGAATCACAATATTAAAAATACATTATAAGATATAAAAAATTAAAAACAATAATCAAACAGAACTACCGCCATCTATTGTTGAATAGCAGTACAAAGTATATAAATTTAATTCAATTATTGTGTTTTGAATGTTGATGACTTTTAGTTGTGCCATAATATAACAATACCTGACTTATTTTTCTACTAGAATAACTTTCTATCTCTAAATAATAAACGACAAGAATTCTGATTAGTTTTGTTGGAAAAAATGCAACTCTGTGACTGTGTGACTATACTGTTTTATTACTAAGTTTTTTGCATATTGAAATTAAAGTATTTGAAGTAGACAAAAATTTTGTTAAATAATGTTTCTCATTAAGTCAAATTGCACATAAAGATTTTATAAGGTTTAAAAGTTAAATTTTTCATGTTTGTTTAGTCCCTTTTGTTGCGTCTGTGACAAAATTGTGTAACAAAATATTGTTACATTTTTTAGTCTGTTACGAGTTCACATCCGTTAGCGTACAATTTTCAGCGACCTGTATCCGCAAGTGCAAGTGCAAGTCTCAAATGTCATTTGTCAACGTCGTAAGTTGTTAATATTTACCAGTGAAGTTTTTGTGTCGCATTTGTATTTTATTGTTGTTATTTATGGTTTTTTATTGGTCGTTTGCAAAGATATAATAAAGCTTGCGTAATATATGAAGATAACAAACGCACGATACATAATAACAGAATAATCAACAAAAACAAATAAGGTACTTCCTTATCATTTAGACCACATTTGTATCTCATCGCATTTGGTCGTATAAAACAACACTATCGACAACAATTTATCTTTACAATAGATAAGGGAGGGGAAATTCAAGCTTTACATTAAATTTCATTTATTACGTGACTAGCAACGATGATTGATTCGTGGTCGATGGGTCCTGGTACTTTAGAAGTGCCTCTAAGTCTGTTTGCTAAGAACAGGCAAAGGCTCACAGACAAATTACAGAGTGGCCAAGTTGTTGTATTGCAAGGCGGTGATAACATCAGCCATTATGACACAGATATTGAATATGTTTTCAGACAGGTAAGCAAGTTAGATCAAATATCAAAATTTCACTATAGATATTTATTTACATATGTCCTATTAATATACTGATTCCCATATTTTATATATCTTAATCTAAATACACATTTATATATCTTTTAATTAAGACTATTTTTATGTATCCTATAAATAGGGTTATGTTTTTTTTTCTATAATACTTTCAGGAAGCATATTTTACTTGGGTGTGTGGTGTTCGCGAGCCAGGCTGCTATTTTGCACTAGATGTTAAAACGAGAAAGGCACATTTGTTTGTGCCACGTCTACCTGAAGAATATGAAGTTTGGATGGGTAAACTACTTACCCCATCAGAATTTAAGAAAATATATGGAGTTGAAGAAGTCCATTATGTTGATGAGGTAAATAAACTTCAATTCAATTCTTTGGTTAATGGCTTTTAGTTGTGCCAATTTCACACTAGTTTTTATTAAGTTTGTACTTTTTTTTTAATTTGCATATTTGAATAAAGAATATAAACTATAAAACTTAAAGATTAATGTTGGACATATTCAATTTGTTTTGAATATAATATCTTTAATGCATAATGATAATATGATAATAAATTAATAATTCTCTTAAAACTTTATCAATAGATTAATGTTATCTACATTATAATAACTTTTTTTCCTAAAATAAATGTAGATAATTTATGTTATAATAAATAAATTAAATAATATGTTTATGTATTTGTATAGCTGTTATATATATTTATTTTTTTTCTTTGTGTACCTCATAATTTTCATCTCGCATATTTTATAACTAAGGTGGACATTTCTTATTGATCTAGACTGGGATACCATATTGGCATGTACATACATATTTCCATTTTTTATACTGTACTTAAAAAAATACCTAATATTTATCAATAATAATGATAGATTTTTGTTAAGTAAAAACAACTCTATTTTTATGCTTTTAAAATTACATACATAATTACATATTTCTTTAAATTATATTTCATAACATAAGTATTAAAATGTAATAATAAATTATCTATAAACCACAATATCTATTTCCGAAATCTACCACACATTCATATCTAACCTTTTGAGTAACATAAATGAGGTCACAGAACTTGTTGAACAAATAAATCTATCAATATAGACAAACAGCAATTAAAAATGTTGCAATTTTTTATTTTCAGCTCACAGATGTACTCAAGTCCTTAAAACCTGATGTTCTACTCACTCTGGTAAGTATATATTATTTATTTTTTCCTCTTTTTCATGAAAAGCACCGATGAGATTTAGCTTTACTATTTAGATCTCACTCTACTAAATATTTAACATTTCCTTAACCAAAAAGAAATGAAAAACTGTTAAAAGATATCTCAAACTAAATATTTTAATTAATAAAAAATAATATATATATATATATATTATTCCATACATTTTATCCAAAATAAAGTGGATAATTGAATATTCGTTTTTTTATTTTAGAGTGGACCAAATACTGACAGTGGCCTAACTGCTAAGGAAGCAGTTTTTGCAGGTATTGATGAGTAAGTTATTTTAAAATTATTATTTTCTTCTCCCAATAATACTGGATACTTGATATAATACTTTAGTGTTGCTTAGAATAGATTGTATACTATATTATTTCTAAGTACATAATTATAGAATCTTATCATATTCCTATTTTGTGGAAGAACATAAATAGATACGCAATTATCTCAAATAAAAACTAAACAAATTAAAAGAAATTTGCATTAAGATGTGTACAATAAGTCTTAAACTAAACGGAAAAAAGAAATATATTTTTAAAGATATTTGCTTGTATATCAATAATATTTCCCCAAAAAAATTTATATTATAAAAAGATAAGCAATAATGTGTCAACCCACAAAAAGTCAAATTTGGAGATATTGATATATTTTGATGCTGATTCACCTAATTAATATTATGAAAAAAAATTCTAGTCATCTAAACTAAATAAGTACGGAAAAAGTACTTATTTTAATGTTTCGAATTTCAAGTGCATCCCATATTTTGCAATTTATACAATAAACTCAAACATTAGAAAAACTTATTATTAGATAACACATTAAATATATTAATTTGCTTTTAATTCATTATACCTTTTATCAAATTAGAAATGAAAAGATGGATGTATATATCTTAAAACAAATTTATTAAAAATAGGTTTGACATCTTTAGACGCCATTTTCTCAAAATGAAGTCCGTGTGGCTTGACACAGTATTGCATATCAGCGTCCATATAATAACTATATATATGTTACGTTGATACTATATGACACTAAAATTCTGAGCCCATTTTCAATGAAGATACTCTTGCTTGCCATACTCTGTTATTAGCCAGTTGGTTAGTTAGTTGCTAGGCAACATTCAAACAGTCAAAATGTGCTGCAATATAGGTCACAAAATTCATGAACATAACATATGTATAGTTATATTTATATCTTTGGACACTAACCTGTTCTTTCGCTTAAATTCGTATTGATGATTTCAGGTTCAATGTGAATAATGAAATATTATTCCCTATTATTGCTGAATTGTAAGTTTTATTTTTATAACCCTTTATACCATTATATTATTATAATAGAATCATTTTTCTTTCTGTGTTTTTAATTAATAAAAAAATATATTTTCATATGTTTTTAATAGTAATAGTAATTACATATAAATAAAAAAAAGTGAGTTAAAATTTCAAAAACTCAGGTAGAAACAAAATTAGCTTTTATTTGTATTATTATTAATATTTTATGTAGATAGTACCTACATATCAGATGATTACAATTATCGAGAAATAATCAATGTTATATTATAATTTATTGACTGGATAATATGTCAAGATTATCCTGATTGTATTGTAATTTATTTGAAAATATATTGAATGATTTATGACTTTCAAAAATTTTAAAAAGAGAGTTTCTAATATTTATTATAATTGTTACAGACGAGTGATAAAGACTCCTGAGGAGATTGAGGTTATGAGATATGTTTGTAAAGTATCATCAGATGCTCATAAACAGGTACATTTTTCTTGCTATTATTTGTTTATTACGTTACTATTTCTCTTAATTATGATTGAAAGCTTTCTTATTAATTACCTTGATAGACAAAAATACTGGATTAAATTTGGCCAAAAATTTATATTAAGAGGGAATCATGACTTTCTTTGCATTAAAGAATTCATATTGAAATTGTCTTTCAATATTAATATTGTAACTACCTACGTACATAATTTATCTAAGTAGGCAACACCTTCAACCAGCTACAACAATACTAAATAATAATATTTGTATGCGCTATGTAAGTCGAGTGTATTTCATACTCATGGTTAATTATTAATTATAATTTTATGGAAACTAATTTATCTTTTAATTCTGGTTGGAGGAGATACTTAAAAAGGCTATTATTTAGGGACATAAAATAAGTTAATAAAAACTTTAGTAACAAAAAAAAAATCTATACATATAATACTTAAAATAATTTAAAAAAATAAACTGGCTTAAAACGTAAATATACAAGTTAATTAAGCAAAAAGTAAGTATTTTCTATAACATTTTAAAGTCACTGAAAACTTTTTACGTGCTAATGTTTTTTAAGTTTTAATTTTATACTTTTAAATTAGGAATATAGTGAGGCAATGTTTGTGATTAACCTAAGTCACAATAATCAACTACATATTATTATTTACAAAATATTCCTTTCCCCGATGTAGGGCTGTTTTTTGCTGAGTTTTTGAGGAGATCCTGTTGTTTTATCGACGACTCCACTTTACATTGTGACGAGCAAAAATTGCATAACAACATTTTGAAATGATCGAATCGCAACCCGTGAAAAACAAAGAATATTGCATAGTTTTAATGGCTATGGCTAACAAATGATGGCTTAATCCGGCCTGACGAAATGTAACATCCAGGTGATGCTGTTCACGCGGCCCGGTCTCATCGAGTACCAGTGCGAGTCCGTGTTCCTCGACCACTGCTACCGCGTGGGCGGCTGCCGGCACGTGTCGTACACGTGCATCTGCGGCTCGGGGCACAACGGCGCCACGCTGCACTACGGACACGCCGCCGCGCCCAACGCGAAGATGATCCACAATGGGGACATGTGGTAAGAGTCTAGTGATTTACAATGAGGAGCCCAGCTGTGGACCACTGACCACAGCTCGTATACTGGCTGACTCGACCGGGGCACACAAGATTGGCATGGAGTAACATATTAACCTAATATACAAACTAACCCCTTAGATAAAAGATACGAATAAGATCCGCCAAAAAAGTAACGAATGCCGATATGTCTTGTAGCGCTAAACTCTGTACCAAATCAGAACATGCTAAACGGGCTCAAATCCTTTCAATCCAATCCAATCTCCTTTGAAAAAACTTCTCGTCAACTTTTCAAAATTCTGATGATAGTTTTAGTTTTCATCAAAATCGGCCCCAAACCTCCTTTAAGTATTTCTTGCTATTTTTTATATTTTCAAATTTGGTTTACCACGCTCAGTTAAAAAAAATTATATACAGGATATAAAATTACAATTTTCAATTATAATTTCATATTTAGTAAATATTTCTTCCAATACTGACAAATAAATGTAACAAATTTTTATTTTATTCAACAGTTTGTTCGACATGGGCGGCAACTACGCTGGTTACGCTGCTGACATCACATGTACCTTTCCCGCCAACGGCAAGTTTACTGAAGACCAGAAGTTAATCTATGAGGCCGTATTAAAAGCCAGAGACGCTGTCATACGGTTAGTTATTATTACTTATGTGTTTCAATAATAATTAAGACTTTTTATATTTATATAAATTAATCGACTTCAAAAGCAGAATTGGCAATTTAGTTTGTTTGGATATACTAATTCTAGTTATTTTGATTTAAAAATAAAACTACTGAACTGATTTTGATAAGAAATATGTAGGACCAATTTAAAAAAAAACTTACAAAATCTGTTAATAAATGACGGATTTCTGATGTAATAAATAAAAAAAAAAGAAAAACATCCACTATGAATTGAGAACCTTCTTAAGCCAGTTGAAAATTAGGAAGAATAGATTTTTTAACAACAATAGTTGTATAAAATAATAAAATTGTACTGTAACACTATACAATTTGTATTTATTTTATGGTAAAATTCCAGAGAAGCAAAGCCGGGAGTCATGTGGGCTGATATGCACTTAACAGCTAACCGCGCTATGCTGCAGCATTTGAAAGAAGGGAACTTGCTCAAAGGTGATGTGGAAGACATGATTCAGGTAATTCATCCAAGTATGTTTAAGACAAGAATTCGTATTAATGAGTTTTATTCTCGTAATTGACAAAACAACTCTGTAAGGTTACCTTATGAAGGCTGTGACTTTCACTGACAGATAATTCTTTCAGGTGTGAAGCAATGTCAACAGATTATGTCAATTTTTATGAAACACTGAGAGCAAACCTTATTAATGTTTCTCCCTTGTGATATCACACTACATCCTGCTTTCACCTTTATGATATTGCATGCTTAGCATTAAAGAGACTAAATCCGAAATCATAAAATGAGTTCGCTAAGTTAGTAATTAAAATTTTTATTCATATAAATAATTTAAATAATCGTCCAAATTTCTAAGTATAGAACATTTTTTGCATTTTGTGCACGAGAATGTGAATTTTTTCATTCAGGCACTTTAATGTTTTTTTTTTGTATCTCACTTGAATGAAAACTCGTTTCCAGCACGGTGTGAACGGCGTCCTGCAGCCGCACGGCCTGGGCCACCTCATCGGGCTGGACGTGCACGACGTGGGCGGCTACCTGGCGCACTGCCCGCCACGCCCGCCCGGCCCGCTGGCGCGCCTGCGCACCGCGCGCCCGCTGCGCGCCGGCATGCTGCTGACCGTCGAGCCCGGCTGCTACTTCATAGCGAGAGTGAGTGGAACGCTTTCCATTTCCCTTAGCAATTATGTGTCAACCCACAAAAAGTCAAATTCGGAGATATTAGATGTAATCTGATAATGCATTAACATATTTCAAAAATTTTGCGGGTCATCCAAACTAAATAAGTATGGAAAAAAGTTTTTTAATTTTTTAATGTTTTGAATATAAATGTGTTCCATATTTTGCAACATGCAATAATCTCATATTTTTATAAAACTTTTTATTATATAAATCCGCTTTTAATTCATTATACCTTTTATCGAAATAGAAAATAACGTATGAAACAATACATTTTTTAATTTTTTAAGATTCTTGTTTAAAAGATGTGTTTTAGGAAATTCAAATTTAAAATATATCATTTATCATTTTGTGTTTTAAGAAGAAAACTTCTATGTATTCTTTTAAAATTAAATTTAAATTTCACTCATATTGTGTTGACGATCGTAAATGACAAGTTCTCTACTTTACCTTTTTATTTAATGATATTCGTAAGTACTCCATCTTAATAAAATAATAAAATATGCTAAACGGTACAAATAAAAAACTTGAGATAAGCAAATGCTAATAAAAGCCATTTTAATATCTGTGTTTATTTATTTTATAACACAACAAAATACATTAATGAAAAAAACAAGAGAGAGAAAGAAACAGATTATAAAGCTATTAATTAATAACTGTAATATATTTGAAATGTAATTAGAATTATGATTTCAACATGTTCTAGCTTTTGGACGGAGCTCAGAACAATCCGCAGCAGTCTCATTTCTTCAATTGGGATAGAGTAAATCAATTCAGAGGTTTCGGAGGAGTTCGCATCGAAGATGATATCCTCATTACGGAAAATGGAGTTGAAAACTTGACCTTCGTACCGAGAACGTAAGTAGCTCACTAATAGCATGGCTTAATGTAACAAGAAAAAGTAGAAAACTAAAATCCAACTACTACAAAATTGACGCTGAAACGACGTATATCACAAGTATCGAATGAATATGGACAAAGTCACAAAAAAATGCTAGTTAATGTATATGTTTTGAAATGTACAATTAACGATGTTTCCAATGTTATCAAACACGTATATTTATCTAATTTTTTTAACAGAGTACTAAATACCTGCAAGAAGTCGCCATATTAGATTTAGTCACACATATAGCATGTAGCCAGTGTATGATCAAGAAGCTTCTAACAATAAATCATTTGTCCAGTTGTGAAAAGTAGTTTAGATGCTATATACAACCATTCATACAAAGACAGTCAAAATCATCCTTTGGCATCGCCATAGTTGTGTAAAAATGATATTTTAAGGATTTTAATTTCTGTGCAGTAATATTTCTGCCTTCAATTTTAATATTGTGACTAGTTATCGCACGCTTAGTATTAGTGACTGAATTAAAAATGCCTCTGAAATTATTTATCTAAACCCCAATAGTTCAGTTTCACACATTTCTTTGGTTCATAATCTAATGACTTAAAAAATTGTTTTACCAATATCTTCTGACATTGAAGTCTAAATAAACGGATAAAGTCCCAAGTTAGAAACATTTTTGCAATTTCCCAAAAAAATTGAATTGTGAGTGTGCATTATGATAAACTATAGCTATCATCTCATCCTTTCTGACAGTTAATCTCAGATTCTTATTTCATAAGGATTGTTTCATGAAATATTTTAAGTTAAGCACAGTATAATAGTACCCATAAAATATCTTTTGCCAGTCTTATTTTTATTAATCTATCAAAGAATAAAAACAGAAATTTACTCTACCATTTAATATCTTGTCAGTTAACTCATGCAGTAAGTAGTATGTAATATACATAAGAGGACTACATGAAAACAGCCATTCAGAATAATTATAAATCTGTTACAATATAAGGCCATTAACACTTAAAGATAAGACATATTTTAAAATACACTGTTTTTAGATTCCAAAGGATTTTGAATTTATAGTTTGTTTGGCTTAAGCTAAATTGATGTGTATTGATTTTTTTTTTCTTTAGAAAATTTATTATAAAATTAACAGAAGTAGTATACACTACAACTAAAGTACTTACACATTATTTTTGAAATAATCATAAATCAACTGAATATCTTGTGACTGGCTTAATATTAGTCTAATATAATTTCAATATTATGTATTAAAGTTAAAATCATTTAAGTTTAATACAAAATATTCTATATCCTTTTTAGTTTATCAAGTAAAAATATATACATTTTTGTATTCCAGGGTTGAAGAAATTGAAGATTTCATGGCAAATGGTGCAAACTTCAAATGAATGATTCACTATAATTTATCTTGTTAATATAACCAACAAGCAATTGTATAATTCATAATAATGTACAAATTATTTAAAAACTGTATTATATCTAAAGTTGAATTTATTTATTGTTATAAGTGGAAAGTGTTTTTATAATATTGAGTATAAATATATTATTAAATTTTGAAATCATATTTGTTTAATTTTATTTAAACTTTTAATAATAAGTACTACTTTGTATTTATATCAATTATTGTGCTGATAAATTTAATAAATACACCTTCTATAATTTACTTTCTAATATCACAAGCGTGAGAATGTGCCCTAATATCACTCTTTCATATAACACTAAACTGTTTCTTAAAAGCTTAATATCAGTTAACAAACAAAAAACTAACAAACACTGCTAAAAAAAACGTAAATAATCCCTTAAACTTCGCGGTATTTCTAATCTCTGAAGAATATCTAGAAATTGATTTGTGCTTATATAATTCTCTCCGGTTTTTCTTATAACAGATCGAATTTTTTGCCGACTTAAATGTTTTAATGGTAAAACTGTGTATGACAGTGTTTCTGCATTAATACCTTCAACATTATTACCAATCATTGATAGTAATTGATCTTGTACCTAAAAACAAAGAAATTTGTTTAATTTTTATAACAGTTCTATTATAATGTAACCTTTTGGATATAGGAAATGTATAAGAAATATAATATTTAAAAACCCTCATTACTATTTATTCCTCATAATTAATGAGAATTCATTTAATATTTATTATGGTTTTTTTTTTTTAATAATGTTTATCAACCAATATTAATGGCTGAAAAAATGTTGTGAAATTTTTTGAGACAACAATATTTTATAATAAAAGTTATATGAATAAATAAAATTCCAATTAAAAGTATTATATATAACTCTAACTAAATTCGTCATGCTGTTGCAACATAAACATATGACAAATACACTCACTTTCTAATTTTTCAATTTTATAAGGTGAGAATTACACTAATAAGTTTTGCTCACAAATTTTCATAAGATTTATGAAAATTGTTTATCTTTTATATCAGTTACAAAAGTAAATCTTACAAGAGTATTTCTTGCCTAATATTAGTTTGATTACTTACATGCTGAGGTATTCTGCCCAACACTCCATATTCACAAGCAAACCGTAACAAATACTCAGGGTCACAATACAAACTATAGTGCAACATAACAAGTGACGTAGCTGGATCAGATGTGAGGGATGCTAGAAAAGCATCTGGTATAAATCTTCTTTTATTAAATGTCAACTTAGAGCTACAGTAATCAATGTTACAGCCATGTTCCCTCAGTATATCAAATACCTGAAATTTAAACCAAAAAATATCCCTTTCAATTTTTGAATTTTAGAACCATAAGCACATTATATATACATTACAATATATACATTAATTGTAATGTATTTTATTTTTTAGCTCTTTAACTAATATTTTATGCTTAAAATATATTAAATTAAAATTAATAATAATTATAAAATTTTAATATAAAGTAAGTTTTATCAATTTATTTACTTACGTCACCAAAGCAAGCAGTGTGCATACAATAGTGAATGTATACAAGAGGTGGGCACTCATTAACATCTATTGCATCCACCATAAGACCACGCATTAGAAATAAATAAAAGAACTGTTGAAACTTATCACGAGACTGTTGATAAATGTATTCACAAATATTCAAATAAGAGTTGATGGGTGCATTTGTCAGATATGAGGGCCTTAATTCACCAATTTGTTCTAAGATAACATGAAATTGTTCAAAGAAGTCAAAAAAGTCTGGGCCTATATCGTGAGTTAAGAGACTTTCTAGTATTTCTAATTTAAAGTAGTGTGGCTTGCAAGCATACAATATTATATTTTGATCTATTTTTTTCAGATCAGTAACTTTTAGTAAGATCTTGAAACTTGAACAGTGTCCCATGTTTAAAGCCATTGTTAACGCTAAGTCTCCATATTTATTTTTTATATGAGGATCAGCCCCATTTGTTAACAGAAATTCAACAATTTCATCATTACATCCTTGAGTAGCTAAAATCAAAGAGCTATCACCATTCATTGTGACTTGATTAACATCATTGATAAATGGGAATAAATTTTTTACACTTTGCAGACATCCTTTGTAACATGCTAAATGAAATGCCATATAATTAGCCTCATTTTTAATTTCTGCATCAGCTCCTGCATGTAGCAACGCAGCAACTACTTCATGTTGCATACCGAGTGCAGCATCATGCAATGGAGTATCACCATCAAAATCTTGGACATCGATTATTGCTCCATAATCTAAAAGTAATTGTATTACTTCAACTCGACCTTGAGCACTTGAAATGTGCAAAGGTGTAACATCCTCAGTGCTTCCATAATTTGCTATATCAGGCACACTTTCAAGGAGTGCTTTTACTGTTTGAATGGAACTCTTGTACCGACATGCGAGGTATAGCGCGGTATGGCCTTCGTGAGTTTCTGCTAATGGTCTGATATCATTATGTTTTAAAATTAACTGCAGACATTGGTAACTATCGTTTGCTGCAGCTTCATGGAGACACGTCCAACCTCGATTATCAATACAATTTGGATTAATTTTTTTAAGTAATCTTTCGACTGCTATTACATCATTATTTCTTGCAGCAAGATTGAGCGCATTAGATGTTGTCGGATTTAGTGAACTAAAATCCATTTTACAGACAAATTGTTAACAGTACTTTAACTACCGGCATTAAAAGACATGAGTACAACGCTTATATATCAGCAAGACGGTTTCGTAAAGAGTTATAATTTGTGTTTCAGATATTGTTATAAATATTTTTCAAGACATGCTTGTTCAACTATTGTTGGCTCTTAGAACTTATTTTTTTAGGCACTAAAAAGTATAAAATGATAACAAAACAGACATTCGAGACGTTATCAATATGACACTTGGTCACAATTTGACAAATAAATCTATAGTGATGTGATTGCGACATGTTTTAATCGATTAGTTTGATTGTTGTTGTTTATTGTCACATTGCGGCTCGATCGTTGTAAGTGATACTTTTACACACGAATAAAAAAATCTTTTTCTTATCAACAAACAACTTGTTGTAAATTTGGATTTGTATGATTCAATTTAACATCTTTCGTACGATTATATGTAGTACATGAATTTTTAAATAAATTATCTACAGTTATCGCGACTAAAACTTAAAGTATCTAGACACGCGGTAGCGTGTCAAGCCAAGTTCAAGAACTTAAACTGGCGTGCCGCACCGTGTGTAATACACGAACCATTTGGAGCCACTTTTGACCCCCTCATAAATCAAAAACTATTTCACATAAACGTATCAAATTTGGCTCACATATTGAGACTTGCGAGATACATATGAGTTCTAAATTTCATAAGTTTATCTCAAACGGCTATTTAGATATTAATGTCCAAAAATCCTCATTTTTATCATTGACTGACTGATTGACTGACTGACCTATAGACTAAAATTCTAACCCAGTTCCAGATGACCTAGAAAGTTAAAATTTGGTATGCAGATAGGTAATAAGATGAATACAAAGGAAAAAAAAACTGGCAATTTTTAAATAATTAGATTCTATTATGAACGCTTAACATAAATACCAAATGAATGCCTGTACCTAACTACTATAAATGTAAGAATCATTAAGTAATCAAAACTCATGGCAGTCGGTCTTTATGTGGTAGGTATGTGGATAAGTAGTACTGAGGGTAGGTAAGCGGTTTATGTTTAGCGGTGATAGGTTGCCAGCTTTTCGCCATATAACACAACTCTCATCTATTTTACTGGCTTTTTATTTTTTTTAACTTAACGTAAATCTTAAACGAGCTTAATACCTACCCACCACTCAATTACTTTTTCATTAATTAAGGTACCAAAATACCGAATACCGAAAGGGCAATTCAATAAAATATTTCAAAGATACAAGAAAAATATAGAAAATAACACTGAGATAAAAATTGCACCGTAAATGTAGGAAAATAAAGTAAATCATTCAATTGCTTTATATTTATAAAGTATACTTTTAGTTTTGAATTTGTCCTTTTAAAAGGACCCACGGCGTTACGAGGGTATGTACTTAACTACAAAAAGTAATGATATCCAATCAAAAACATAAATGTGAAATAAGAGTCAAGTTCAATATTATGATAAATGCTTTGGTTGTTGACTTCTACGACAAAAGAAGTGAGATCTAAATGGATGCCAAGTTCAATGATCAGTCCTGAAATGTATTTATAAGTAACAGTATAACATATCATATCTTCTTATAACATAAAGTATTGTAGCCTAAGGTCTGTCTTGGCTAGTTTTCATATATGAATTATAGACTTCGCAAGTTTTAAACCAACAAGTATTTGTCGGCTCTTATTTTTTAATTCCGAAAATTTAGATTGATGGTAGAAACTAGCGATCGAACATAATAATTCGTTGGTAGGTTTATAAAAACTAACTTTCGTTGAAGTCAACAACCAAGGCATTTATCATAATATTGAACTTGGCTCTCATTTCACATTTATGTTTTTGATTGGATTTAGTTTTACCAGAAATAGACTTAGTTATTATGTTACAGATTACAGTTAACGTATGGATAGATCGGACAACGTCAATACCAACGTCATGTACAAGTTAAATAATGTACCTAATTATTTCGTTTCTGTTAACTAAGAAATCAAAACTATTATAATTTATTCCGATACTCTGGTGTCATGTTTATCTAATAATATAGAAGAAAAACTTAATGTAAAAATTAAAAAACTAACTAACTTTGGTCGCTTCATTTTAATACTTAAGTGGGTAATTTTGGGCTTCTGAAACACCAACTTTTTACATTATTTCAGTTTATTCAGATAAATTAATCATATGTATGTGTATGGTATACAATTAATATTTAAAATAAATAAGCAAATATATAACACTTTATAAAAATATTATTTGTAAAATACAAATATTAATGTCACAACAACATTTAAGTCTATCAAAATATAGAAAATACCTAGTTTATAATAATTTATTCGATGAAATCAAATTTTACAAATTGGAATAATGAGGATATGAATACTTATTACAATCAATGTAATTAGTTGTAAATAGAAAATAGAAGATAAAAATTTATTTCATTTGAAATGTGAGTGCAGGCAGCGTCAATGTATTATTTTTAGTTATATTAACTATAGTATAAAAGATGATCATGTAGAGATCAACAATGTATAAACGCCAAACTCCATTATTTATTTTTTCAATTCCAATATAAATAAAAACACTAGAATAAAAATCTAATCACATCATAATAATAATCGTGAGTCACATATTGTAATTACACTTATTCTTTGTTTGGACATAAAAGTGGGAATTTGAGTGGGGAGGTAGGGGTGACTCGGGAAAGGGAGTTCGAACGAGGTGAGCGAGGCGAACAGGGCGATCGAGTACAACGCGAAGCAGGATATGGTCGAACTCGTAACTCCTCTGCACTACGAAATGTTCCCCGCGTCACCCTCCGTCTATACAATGACGTCACTGACGACTCTTGTAACAAACATCTGCGGTAATATTAGTTATATAGTAATAAAATAATAAAAAAAGATTGGACTTAAGTATTTTAAGAACATCGACGTAGATATTTCTTTATCACCCTATAGGTAAATATTATTCATTTCTCCAAACACGAAAATTTCTCCAAACAGAAAAGCTTTTTGCATAAGTATCCAGATGTAGGTCTAGTGTAACTAAGGTAAAAAAATATATCATACTTCTCTAAGTCAGATAATTGTTGCTTCGGTGTGGAAGCAGCAACAGGTCGGTTACGACCAAGCTTCGCCCTCGTGGCCTCAAGTAGATGCTGCGTTACTAACGGCTGTTGCACTTCTTTCACTGGCTTTGTTCGCACCGGATTGTCCTATAAAAATATTGTAAAATTAAATTATAGTCAAGAAATGCTTAGGGTTAGGTTGATAGCTACTTTTCGTAATTCTGATTAGCCCTGATCTCTTTAAAATTAGTCCAAAACATGCATGTATCGCCTGCCCTACCCATATTCTAAATCATTTTGCCTTCAGTGGATTTTAACTACCACCTATGTATTAGGCATACATACGTTGATGTTAGGTTTTCATAAAATGTCACAAAATCATTATAAAGCACCTTTTGTGAACTTCAATAAGGGTAGCTTTATGTTTTTTTGTCTTGACTTAACCGATATTTACGCAGGTATCGTTTATTTCACATCTTACCTTAGCTTTCCTTAATTTCACATTAGCGATATCTTCCGGGGTGATAGTAAGGCGCGGTGCAGCGATCCTCGGTGGTGCGGAACCACACCTCGGGATGGTGTGAGAGCGTACTGGTAGTTTGTTTGTTGTTGGTAGCGGTGGAGGAGGTGGGGGCGGTGGTGGAGGCGGTGGTGGAGGGGGAGGACATGTTGGTGGTTTGGTAGATGGTGGGGAATGAAAAATAGTTTGTTGGCAACTGCAAAAAAATGTAAACATAATGTACATATTTAGTGGTCATATGCATATGACATCTGGTGATGGCTTTAAGTCAGGGAAAATATCAATCACAGTTTTTCAGGTACGAAATTATTGTATATATTAAAATCATTTTTCTTATAGTTGTGTTTATCGATGATGTGTAATCGATTATATGTATTGGGTGATATGTATAATCGGTTATTAAGAAAAAAAGTCACTACAAAAATTGTTGACACTAACTCTAAACTATAGTTAAGAATAAACTAATACTAAAAGTACAATTAAAATTAGATTAGTAAAGGAATCGAAAACATTGTTAATATTATTTAAGAATGTTATTTAAGTATTTGTGTTATTAATTTTATATTTTTTGTTACCTTAATTTATCTTCTAGCTCTGCTATTTTTGTCACCATTTTTTTCATTTCTTCCTTAAGACTTTCGTTCTCTCGCGATAAACGCTTGTGCTTTTCATCTACATCCTCAACTAATTTTCTAATTTCTTTTATTTCTTCTACGAGGATGTTCTCTTTATTTTCTTGATGGCTTATTGGTTCCCGTAGGATATCTGCATATAATCCAGTGAGAGACTGGAAACCCTGGTATAATATATTTATTTCTATTTTTAATATTTTTTTAAGTCGGATATATATGGGTTATTTTTGTAATGTAATTAAAAATACTTTAACTACGTTTAATTAGTATAGATCAGTTGTTAAAATTTTAGACATTATAGAAACCTAAGTACATGTATAACTCTATTTTCAATTGAACGCGCATTGGTATGCACTATATATTATACTATAGTATTAGTGTTAGGACGCGTAATCCTCAAAGCAAAATATCAAGGAGATAATTAGCATTAATTTATTTTAATTTTTAAATTAAAGAACCTTAATGTTCGTATATAAAGTTACATACCAAAATAATTTCACACATATATTTGTTTATTTCTTTTTATATATATTTTCCTTATTTCCTTATAATGAACCGAAGCTAGTAAAAAAACCTCTATACCTTCCTGCCAATCCATGTACAAAGATCCATTAGCTTCCATAATTTTGTACGTTTACTACGCCGGTGTGACTTTTCGTTCCTCGACGTACCTCCTGATAACATACACCACAAAGTTTCATCTTTTATAGGTAGGTAATCTTCCTCTAACATATCCATCAAAACATCGTTTCCGTTAGGACTCATATTAATGTAAACAAATATATACTAATATTAGGCAGAGTAAAAAATTACGAATGTCCGCTGTCGGTCTCAACATTAGCAAGTTTAATTCACATCTCAGCCGTTAAAGTTTCAACTAATAAGGATGATGTCATGACACTATATTCGCTCATTGAGACTGGTTTGATATAAATAAAAAGTTATCTTTTTGATAATGTGACCTCCAATGCAACTATTTGACCTCATAACAATTAATAATAAACATGTTTTTTTAAACATTATACTTTATAAATATTTACTACTTTTAATTAAATGCCTTATGCATTTGATCTAAATAGACAAACGCGTAGAAAGTTTACGTATCATATGTAGGTACATAAATTCCGCGCGTAAGCTCCGAGGAATCACAAGTGATCTTCAAACGGTTAATCAAGTTTTTCATTAAACATATTATAAATAAATTGTGAAAATATGTTATGTACGAGGGAATCCAAATGAAAAAAACGGCACTAAAACGCACACATAAATAATGTAATATTGTAATAATATTATAATAAAATAAATAACTAATATAGAGTCTTCATTAAAAAGCTGGAAAAGAATAGCATATCTTAATTATAGGGAGATAAAAAGAAACAAGTATTTATTGCAATGTTGCTATACATTTTTTTATAGTGTGCGTGAGGCGACACTAAGACAAATTATTCCAATTAGCTTCACTCAAACGTGCCGCCAATGGAGTGCTTGTAACGTATCTAAATCTAAATTTTTACTTATAATATTTTTTAATTAGACCGAATAATTAAATAGCTATTTTGGAGTTACAATGGTATACCGACAAAATACTATGCTATACTAAGCCTACAAATGTATAGTACCCCACTTCATGTCTCGAGGATCAAACAAAAATATTAGTAATATTCACGTATATAAAGATAGAAACACATTTATTATATATATTTTACCTGGCGTTTTATTTTCAGAGTAATTATATTTATTAAAATAATTGCACTTTCCTCTCTGTAAAACACTTCGAAATAAATTAGAATCCGATTTTCTCCTTCTCTTTCGAGTCTTATACGAATAATTGCTATGTATCGATTTAAACGATATTTCTGATTCAGAACATAATTCACTTGATGATAAATATTTTTGTTCGTTTATATCGGTCGAACTCGATGTACTTGATCTAGTACATTTCGTCTTTTTCCATGGTCTCGTTTCTTTATTGTCTTCGAATGATTCTTGTCTAAAACGTTTACTCGAAGATCTTTCATCATTTTCAATAGATGATGAATCTTCGAATTGAAAGTCTTTACTAAAAGATAAATTCACGTCAATATTACTACTTTGTGTTGGACCTATGATCTCCGTTTGTGTAGAAATGTCTCCTTTATTATCAGTAGTTTCTTCGTCAATCATTATACTCATAAAAGGAGTACTCTTATCACGTTCAATATTTTTCGACTCTCGAAACGAAACATAATAACTTTGTTCCCAAGATGTGTCGATATGATTCTGAGTAGTACATTTACGAATTTCTTCAATAGAGTTGGTTGTTTTGTCGTTTTCTTGTTCCGCGTCCAAACTAGTTTCTTTAACTTCAAAAGTTGTCATTACGATTTTTTTTTTTCACAATATATATATTTTCCCACCAGTTCGATTCTAATTGTTTAAATATCAATTTGACTCTAAAATCTACTGTACACTACACAACTATTTCATATCTTTCAAGTACGCCTTTGGTAAAATATTGTTTCTTCATCTATTAAATGTATACAGTATTAAAATAAACGGTAGACCTAAAACTGTTCTAATTTATTTATAACTACCGTCGTGTATTATCCAGTTTCATTGCATTCAATTTAAAACAACAATGATATTACAATAATTTATTATAACTATGTATTTTAACTACATATGTTATTTTATATACCTAGACTTAAAAAAAATTAAATATACACCACTGAACTCCTATAATCAATCACATTTGTAAAAATCTTAGAACAAATAGTTTATAATAAGACAATAAGAATATCTTAAATGTACAAACAATATCGATATTAATATAGTTAGATATTAATTTAATTTTAAAATTATATTCACCTATATTTTCATTACGTTGTTCATAAAAGAAAATATACAAAACGATAAAATAATCCTTTTTGAATTTGAACCGATTTAAAATCATACTTTTCCAATAATTTCTTACGTACATATTTGTCAATTGTTATAAAATGAAAAATAAAATATTTGAAATGGTAAATTAACATTTAACATTTAAATGAACATTTTTTTTTAGTTTGGAAAATAATGTACTTCACCCACTAGAAAAAAGGGATGTTCTAAGTTTGAAGGGTTTATCTATTTGTGGCATCAAATTTCCCTAACGAATGAATCAATTGCAATACATCTTTTTTGTTTAAAAATTAATGGTAGTATTTTACATTAAAAGACTAATTTGTAAATTGACGATTCAAAAGCGATTTATAAGACTACTTGAATTAAGTATATTTTGAATTTATATTTGTAATCGGGATAGTTTGTAGCTACAATTTATCAAGATCTGTTCACACGTATGTAGCATCATCTGGAATCAGCAGGATCGTTTTATTGTGACCTCCTTGTAGCCTAAGCAGTGTGACCTATTTTAAAGTGCGAGGTGTTGATATTAGGCAGCCGGATTTTTAATTTTTTTAATTACTTTAGTCTTGATTTTGTAATAGTTTGAGTTCATTTAATAATAAAAAAATAATGGGAAAAATAAATACTAGACCGTTACTTTTGTTGTTGAATGTTTGGTGAAAGCTCCCCATCGATCCCAACTTAAAATCGCACAACGTTGAATTTTTCAAATATTTCAAGCCTGCAATTCGAAAATCGTAATTTATAAAAATATCTTTTATTTTAAAGCGATTATGGTTTATAGTAGGATTTGTAATAACCATAGTTTATTAGACGCATTTTAAGCGAAATACGTTGCATTAATTTAGAACAATTAAATTGTTGCGATTTAATTTAATAAAGCAATATAATCACGGTAAGTCGAATTTACTATCAAAACAGTTAATTCGAGTCTAGTCTTCAAGCTGTGACATTCTTTTTATGGAAATTATTATAGTCTTTAAATATATTTTTTCTTACCTACACTACAGTGGGTACATCTTGGAACTCTTTTATACCAAAAGCAGGAGTGTACGTGTACGTTATACGTCTGAGTCGATATCAGCTCTCACCGCATCATGAATCTTGACGGTAGAAAGGAGCTCTCCATCTTGTGGCTACGTGTTGATAGCGACGACCACCCCCACGTCTACGCTTGCCTCTATAGGTCCCATAGCGGTGATGCCGAATCCAAGCGACACCTAGAGCACGTCCAAATGGCTACAGATTTGATTCAACATCAGATGCCTTTCGCAGCGATAACGAGCGATACTCAGCGATTTTAACGCTCGCCACACCGAATAGCTTAGCTCACGCAAGACCGATCATGCGGGTAGATCTGTTCATGACTTCGCCCTGGCTTACGGTTTTTCACAGCTGGTTACAACGCCCACGCGAATCCCAGATTTGGAAAACCAGGAATCTTCACTGTTGTACCTTCTGCTGACTTCCCATCTCGCAGGCTACACCGTGTCTATCGGTGCCCTTCTTGGCTCCTCTGCCCATTTGCCTTATCCGGAGTATGGTGCCACTCGCACACTCAGCGCGACCACGCTGTCTACGAAGACGCTAAATGTTGCACTATAAGTGAGCAGATTGGGATGGATTGCGGTCCTTCTTTGCGTCCTACCCGTTGCTGATGCTCTTACTGATGTGATGCTGCAGGGCATGAAACTTTTTATTCCAACCTCTGTGATCCCCATTGGTGCTAAATGCGAATCCTGGTATAGCCAAACCTGCAAAATTACTTCACGCAAAGCGAGCTTAGGCATCTGTAATGACGATTGGATGTCAAATACCAATGCCTTAAAAAACCACACCTCCCGGTCCATCAAAAGTGACATCGCTAGAGCTAAGTCCTTGTACATCTCTAGGTTTGGCCAGCGACTAGAGCGTCTACCTTCGGGAACTAGCGCTTTTTGGTCTCTTGCCAAAGCCGGCCTGGAAAATTTCTGTATGCCATCTATTCCACCTCTGCACAAGGGAGGAGATGGCCAATACATCACAATGCAAAGGAGAAAGCCGATCTCTTGGGCAAGTTCTTTGCGTCCAACTCATTCCTAGATGATAGGAGACAAGACCCGCCGATCATACCTGGATGTAAGACTAGTATGCCGGACATCTGATTCCACCAAAAAGCAGTGCCGTCAACACTGTTTTTTCTGGATATCCACCGATCGAGCGGGTCCGATGGAATCTCCCCTATTGTTCTGAAGAAGTGCGCCCCGGACTTGGCGCCGGCAATAACGCGCCTCTTTCGGCTTTCCTACACCCGAACCCTATAAACTACACAGGTGACCGGTCACACTACAGGCCAATAGCCATAACCTCATCACTCTCGAAAATAATGGAATCCATTATTAACGGTCAGCTCCTCCGCTACCACCTTTCAGGGCCACCACTTGCTTAGCGACCATCAATATGGCTTTCGTCAGGGTCACGCGGCTAGTGGTCTTTTAGTACCGATGGACAAAAGCGATCGAGTGTAAGGGCGAAGCTGTGGCTTTTAAGTTGGACATTGCAAAGTCCTTCGATCGGGTATAACATAAAGCGCTACTTTCGAAGCTTCCTTCCTACGGACTTCCCGAAAAATTTTGCAAATGGATCACTAGCTTTTTAGCTAACAGAAGCATAATAAAGGTCGTAATCGACGGCGAATGCTCTGACTTCATGTTTATTAATGCTGGGGTCTCGCAAGGCTTTGTGCTATCACCTACGCTGTTGCTGTTGCACATAAATTATGTGAGACAAATCAGTACCATTTATTTTTATGCGAGTGACATTACGGGTGATGCTTTATGCCGGTGTTGCCGCCATTGAAAAAACCATTGAAAACCGAAACAAACTTGTGTTTGAAATTAAAACATCGTTTCAGAAAATATCAGACTGGGGTAAACTTAAATTGCAATTTAACCCCAAGAAGGCACAAGTTTGCGCGTTCACCGCTAAGAAACTGCCTGCTGTCGTGTCGCTTTGTTTTAAGAACATTTCTTTAACTGCCGCAGCCAATATCGGAATTCTTGGTGTCGACATATCGAGCGAAGTTCAATTTCGTGTTCATCTAGAGGGTAAGCCTAAATTATCCTCGATGAAGCTCAGCGTGCTCAATAGATCGAGACACACCAGCACATCGCCTACAACTTTACAAGGCGCAGGTTCGGCCTCACATGGAATACTGTTCTCATCTTTGGGCAGGGGCTCCCCAGCATCAGCTTTTCGCTTCGGACCGCATTCAATGGAGAGCGACTCAAATCGTCAATTGCGATAAAATTTCGAATAGGCTTGATTCCTTGGCACTGCGTAGAAATGTAGCTTCGTTATGCATTCTCTATTGTATATATCATGGGGAGTTCTCCGCAGAACTGTTCGAGCTAATTCCCGCCATCGATCTACGTGACCGCTTTACCATAACTACCTTGACAGAGTACTACTGTGCGTTTTAACAGAAACTTTCTGCCCCACACCACAAAAAAAAGATAAGGAAGCCTATTTAAAATCCTATTTTAAAGGCCGGCGCCCGTCATAGCTTCTCAGGTGCTGGATATGTCCATGGGCGGCAGTATTGACTTTTCATGAGGTGATCTGTAAGCTCGTTTGCCTACAATCCTATAAAAAAATATGAGGGATGTGTTTTATTATTATTATTTTCTAATTACCCTTGCACGTAACTTTGAAACTAATAACAATATTTTAATAGCTGCATATTAAAAGATCGAATTTCGATAAAAAAATCGTTAAAAAATGACATTACAGACAGATGCATTAAGATAATTCTCTTAGTTTGGTTGCCTTTTTCTTTTGCTCAAACAATCAATCTAGATAGTCGTTTCACCTTTTTTACTTCTTCACTAATGTATTTTGGGAAGGATATCTCACCAAAATGACAAAAGGTATATAATTTAACTGTTTGAATTCTTTGAAATGAGCACCATATAAAATGATTTTAAATAATTTAAAGTACACCGTGCTTATTAAATATGATCGTGGATCAGTTTAAATGAAATAATTTTTGTTTAATTTAAACTGATCCACAAAACTTCTAAGAACAACGCTTAGACATTAGTAACAAAATAGCTGTAGTGATGGAGTTGTCCAATTTTCCCCCAGAAATCTAAATGTTGTCCAATTTTCTTATTGTACAATTTTCATAAATTATCGCATCTAGGATTTTTATTTTTAAATCCATTTATGCATTATTTTTTCTCCATCCAGCAATATATAAAACCGTTTTTCACCAAAGATGAAATTAGCAGCTTAGCATTTTTAACCAACGACTAATAGACTATAACTTAATCAATTTAGAAAAAGACTTGGCTTTACGTTGTAATACCTTTGCCTTTTCCCTGTAAAGAAAGAAAAAGCTAAAAAAATTGATCAATTTTGACATTTTAATGTCAAAATGTTTGACACTTGACATTGTGCAAAATTTAAAGTTTTCTAATTTGCATTTTGCATTATATTCTAATTTCAGTAGATATGGCCTAGTATAAAATATTCCACAAAATTAGATAAGTAATAAGTTGTTATGTATTATAATTAACTGTTAATGTTGTGTTATTTTCTTAGTGTCATGCGTCATTATGTATTTAAAAAGAAAGTTTTGTACTGCGGTCTATTTGTAATTACGTTAATAATACTTCTTCATCCTGATAGAAATGCTAGAGGAAGTTATGAGTTTATAACGAAAGAAAATATACTGAACAATTTACTAAAAGAAACAGCTACTAATTTTTCAACTACGGCCATATCCGATTGTGATTATTACGATGTTATTAACGATGAGACTACATTACCAATAAGCATTATTGAAGGAGATTTAGTTGAGGGTCATAGAATAAGAGACGGTGGTGAATATGCACCCCTCGATTGCAGAGCAAAATTTAGCACAGCTATTATTGTTCCTTACAGGTATAGTTACAAAATAATTCTATTAAAATACTTACAGTTTTGTAAGAATATTATTTTGGGCACAGGGACAGAGCTGAACAACTACGGGCATTTCTGGTATATATGCACATGTTCCTCCGAAGACAACATATCCATTACCGAATCTATGTGGTGGAGCAAGTTGACTCACGGCCTTACAACAGGGCCAAGCTAATGAACGTTGGGGCTGTAGCTGCAATGCGGGCAGGATATCCTTGCCTTGTTTTACATGATGTGGATTTGTTACCATTAAAACCAGCAAATTTATATGCCTGTACTAAACTACCGAGGCATATGTCTTCTAGCATCAATAAATTTAGGTGCTTTTTTTTATCTTTATTTAAAGAGTTAAATTTAGGTGCTTTATCAGCTATAACACAATTGTTATATAATTTTGTTTTAAATATTTAAAAATTAAAAGTTTTTTAATCTGTTCAACTATTAAATTCTAGGTTTGTATTACCGTATCTAAATCTTTTCGGAGGTGCCATATCAATAGCTTCTAAACAGTTCAGGGAAGTCAATGGTATGAGTAATGAGTATTTTGGTTGGAGTGGAGAAGATGATGACCTGTATTCGAGACTTGAATGTCATGACATAAAATTGTCTCGTTTTGAACCTGCCACTAGTCGTTATTATATGGTTTCTCACCAGAAGCAAGAAAAACGGTAAGCATATTTTTCATACATACACAAGATATAGATTATGAATATATATGTATATCAATTGAAAACTAAACTTTTATTGTGTTATTTTTTTTTTTAGAGAAAAGAGAAATCAATTATTTGATGATATTAAACAAAGGATGTTAACAGACGGCCTCAATACTTTGAAATATACAGAAGTGGCAGTCGTTCTTCATCCATTATTTACTCATATCATGGTTGATTTGTAACATATCCTTTATATGATATATAAAAAGTTTTACACCTATGTTATACATTACAATAACATTTTAATGTGATTTTATTAGTAAAATCTTCTTTTTGCTTTTTATTATTAATATTTATATAAGCTTGTTTTTTAGTTTTAAAATACAATGTGCAAAATTATTGGCTGTTATTATAATAAGAAATTTAGACGCTAGTTAAACTATGTTAAGCAATAGCTATGTTTACACAACTTGAAAATAGAAAAATAGCATTATTATAATGTTGAAAATATATGTGCATGAAATTAATTGTTATCTAATTTTAACAAAAAAAAAATCAGATGGTGTTTTGCCCTAAATATCTTCATTTTTAATATCTTAGTCAGGTTTGATGTTTAATTGATATTTAAGCATTAATTTTTATTTCATTAAAATTAAGTAATTAAATATTAAAATGTAACCGTCTCAATTTAGCAATATAGATGCTTTAATTAGTATAATATTAACTGTTATTAAATATTATTGTTTTTGTACTTGAGACATAGATAGATACATATCTTACATCATAAAATTTTGCCAACCAGTGTCATTGTTCCTAGCAATATTAGATTAATATAAGAGTTTCTTCATCCTAATCTACAACGTCCTAATGTAAGTGCTTATCAATGAATTAAATTTTATCCCTAATTATAGAAAAATCAACTTGCTTGATTATCACTTGCTCAATAATCACGTAGACAATTGTGATCTATTTGAAAATTAGAAAACACTAAATAAAAGCTTAGATATATTTAATTTGTTTTATTTTTTAAACCTTATTGGTTATAACTTCTAATTTTCTAGCTTTTAACTGTACAAGATAAAATTTATTTTATGTTAATTTACTAAAAAAATGAAATACTTAATCATACTTTAAACAAAGATACTAAACAGACAATATATTTAAATGGAATAGTGAAATACAATTTTTTTTATTCAGCTGAAGTGTATTTTTAAAATATTGTTATATTTAAGAACAAATGCAGTTACAAAGTTTAATAAAAGAAAACTCATTAATAATGATGATTGATATATTTGGTATGAATTCAATTACATTGATAGTGGTGGTCCCAAGAACCAAAAATAAATAAATATTTAACACCAAGTTTTTTATAAGTAGTAAATTAAACCTATGACCAATTTTATCACACCATAAAATTACATTTTTCATCCACAGATTTAAATTAGATGAAATATTAAAATTAGCTGCTTAAAAATTGTCTTATTGTAAATAAAAAAAAAATACTATTTTTATTATCCTTTACACTACAGAGGAGGGCTATTGTCTATGAAGGGATTACCAAATCCTTTTAAAGTTAAGAGAAGATTATAGGATGTCACACAAGTTTTTAACT
The DNA here is from genome assembly GCA_037950945.1 of Hypolimnas misippus. Lineage (NCBI taxonomy): Eukaryota > Metazoa > Arthropoda > Insecta > Lepidoptera > Nymphalidae > Hypolimnas > Hypolimnas misippus. The sequence goes on from JBBEEQ010000019.1 coordinate 8,471,012, forward strand.
TAAAATCCACATAATTTTGAAAAAAAAAAACATTCCTTATCAAATAAGGTAACATTTTCCATACAACAAAATTCTGGTCTGTTAATTAGAGTTTATAAATTCTTGATAGTAACCTTAGACCATTCTATTATAAATAACAAATTTTCAATGTTATAGCAATATTCATGCCTATATAGAAACCTTAAAACCTGTACCCACTTACTAATTAATTTATACAAGTATAAAAACTATGAAGAAGTGTCTAAATAACTTAGCACATTTTCAAATTAAATGTGCAATATTTGACTACCATCTTACCAAAGAAGTAAAGAAGATGTCATACTACCCACTAGTTTCATACACTTTGCACATCAAGGCTAATTTTTAACTATACATTATATGGAAATATTATTTTGTTTTAATTTTCTGATCCACTTTTATAATTAAATTATAGTCATTGTCGAAGATGTTTTATTAAAACATTAATTATTGCACAAAATGATACTGTTGTAAATTTAAGATAGAAAGATATTATTTGAGATTATTTTTTATTTACAAGTAATCATAAATATCAAAATAAAATTTAATACTACAAATTTAAGACAGTATCTTCATAACTTACATTGACATTATGCATATTTATTAACAAAAGCAATATTGAAAATCTGAAACTATTTTGAAACAACATATACTATATACACATTTATTTTGAACCTACACCATATGTTAATACCAAATCTAAATGCATATTTAAAAAACCATAAAATTAAATATTTTCTAGAACACAGCACTATCCTTTCACCTCTTGCACCAAATATAATTACTGACTTATAATTTAAATAAAACATACACAAACACTTGTTAAACATACTAATATTTATATTATATAACAATTGTAATTGAGTATGTCGAGATATGTGACTATCATTATATTCCCATTGCTTTCATCATAAACAGATCTTGTATTACTTTGTACATTGAGGTGTACAATAAAAAAAATTGTTATGTCTATGGTCTCAGAACCAACATACTTACCAGTCCAAGTACAAATGAGAAAACTAATTTAAGATTAGATCCTATGTGTAACCATTCGGGCCACTGTGATTTAACAACCTGTTCAGGTTGTGTAGGCAAGAGTAAGGCTGCTATGCAACATATACTCACTGCAACAGCCACAACATTGATAGGTTGTTGATCTCTGTAAATAAAATTAAAAACATTATTTCAGTTCTCATAATGATTACTGATTTTTATAAAATGGTGATATGAAGATTAAAAGATCAGTTGTTTTTGTAATTAGGTAATTAAGATTGTAATAATGTTTTTGTTCACTTTGTTACAAATTAGGTAGAAATTTTTAAAACAAATAATAATCATATCATATCTTGTATTTTTTCTACATGTAAAGTATGTCAATACACTAAAATTTATGAATGTAATTAAATTTTATACCGGTGTGAAGGATGATTGCAAATTACTCTTGTATGTTCTTCTGCAGGTCTAATAGGTGCTGCTTTAGTTGATAGTGGGTGGAAACTATCACCAAGACTTTCAGGATTTGTATTTGATGGTTCCCCTTCTAACAACTTAGTTGGAACATCTCTTTTACCCAGAGCCTATAATTTCAGTAATGTTTATTAAGCTTTTAAGTCTTAGGAGGAAGTCAAATTAAAATTTATAATTTTTTTACCTGCTGGGTATTTTTGTCAAACATTGTGATTCTAAACTTTTCTATTGTGTTACAATGTGAAACAGAAGGTTGTGTATATCGCACAACAATATCTATACAACTTTGGGGAGCTATCACACCCTCAGGGTCAATCACTGTAAACTTATTTGGAGATGTGCATAAAACTGAAAAAAAATTATAACATTAAATATTGTATACCATATGGATACTTTCTCGTGTATTTATTTTTTGTACCTTTAAAATTGACTGAGAAGTCATAAGGATTATAAACGGTTAGTAATTGCTTATGAGTGTGTCTGGCATTCAAATAGAATTCCAATGACACAGGAAACACAAACACTGGGACATTCTTCATTATTATTAATTTTTTGAACACAAGAACAAAGAAAAACAACAACAATTTCGACTATTTTGCATGTCTCGAACTCAGCAGATCAGCTGTCATGTAGAATGACAACTGTAAAACTGTCAAGACGTCAACTAGTGTTGTAACGATTATAGTACGATAAAAGTTATTAAGCAAAAGTCACAAAACAAAGTATTGAATTGCATTGAGTAAGTGCGATTTTTTATTGCAATTCGGCGGGATTTAAACCCAAACTCAGCAAACTATGCAATACTATTTAAGATGTGAGTCTCATATTACCAGTTAATGAATAAATAGGATAGCTTTGTAGGTTGTTAAGTAGAGCCCAGCTGTAGCATATACTAAGTCCCGTTCCTTAACGCCTTGACTTGAACGGGGAATTACCTCACTCTCACAGATCGGCGTAAAGCAGACAATATAGCATTTCGTACGGTTAGTGGGAAAGCCCGAAACCTAACCCCTACATTTCTTACTTTTATTCCATTTGATTCCTGATTCCGTTTAAGCTGAAAACCACGGAATAGAAAAAACAGTGGAATTGTTAAGTAGGCGTGGCACGCGTGTCACAATTAAGCGTAGCTACGCTTAACTGGCCTCAGTCTCGTTCTAACATTGCTTAGAGGTACTAGTCTCGCGACAAATTCGTAGTTCCTTAGCTATGCCATATTGTTCTGTTTTGGAGTGTAACAATGATAGCAGGAGAAAAAATCTTAAAAATGGAGGTGTTTCTTATCATCGGTAAGTACAATTTTCATAGTTTTCTAGTAAAAATCATGTTTTCTTTTAATTTACTAATATTTAATAAAACAGTTAGCTAATATCGACCTTCGGTCCTGAAGATAGAGTTTATTTTGGATTTTATTTATTTAATAGAATATTCTCGCAATTTTTACGCTACTCAAATAGTGATGTGGTCAAATCAAACATTGAATTTATCGATTGATATCGATACAAGGAAATAAATAATGTAATGTTTATTTAGATTAATTTTATTTATTGATTTTTACATTACAATATAAGTTTCTGGTAAAGGTTTACACAAAATTTATTTTAAGATGTTTTGTAAAAAAGGCTCGTTTTGACATTTATATTTTGACTAACTAGCGGCTTGTCTGGTATAGTGTAGCTGAGTTATTATTAAAATAACTATTACTAAACCGGACTCCTAATTATTATTTAATTGTTTCTTTCAGTGTTGTTTCAAGTTACCTACGGTTTTTCTCAAATGCCAAAACGGGCCTTTTATTTTTAAGGAATTTAATATAAATTAATAATCATAACATATTAATGGTTGAGACGGGCAATACTCACTATGTAGACATCAGCAGGTTCTTTAACTTATATTTATAATATCTTTAGGTTTCCTAAAGATGCAAGCATCAAAGAGAAGTGGATAGATGCAACGGGTAGAGTTAATTGGATGCCAACCAATTCAAGCACAATATGCTCTGAACATTTTTTAGAAGATGATTTTATAATATCAAAGAAAGGATATAGATATACGAAACCTACGTCGCTTCCATCAATAAAAATCGTTAAGTTTTTTCATCAAGTAAGTAGCTATGTTTTATTTTTTCACTTTTATATTTGTATGCAGATTAACAGTCAGTGAAATATCAAATTTAATTCATAAACATACTAATTATTTTTTCTTTAACTGACGACAGTGTTAGCGCAGAGGTCAATGCAACTGACTGAAGCGCTAACGGTCGCGGGTTCGATCTCCGCTCATGACAAATGTCTGTATTGGACGTCTGTCGTGATCTGGATGTGTGTGTTTGTGTTATGTATGTTTGCGGACCTTGACACAAGATTTTGTCATCTTACCGGGGATCTTTGAGTGTATTTATTTATTTTATTCATCGTTTGATATATATTTATTTTCATACTATTTGGTTTCAGCCACAAAATGATAATGTGGTCACTGCAGGTTCTTCAAAAAGACGAAGTATTTCGGAGAGCTCTGACTTTAAGTCACACCCTAAAAAGAGTCGACTTCATGAATTTATCGGAGTGAAATTAAATTCTGAAGACGACACAGAAAAGGATAAAAATAAAGATGCGGCAGGCTCAGATTGCTCATCGCCAAGAAAAAAGAAATTACAAGGTCAGCTAAGATTTTGCAAACAAAAAATTGTGAACCAAGGTTTAAAAATTAAACGATTACAATCGAAAAACCGAAGACTTAAAAAGAAAATAAAAAATATTGATGAACTACTGTTAAGATTGGAAGAAAAATTCGCCATGGCCAAGGAAAATTTGGATTGCCTAAAAAATACCAATTTAGAGGTTTGTTAATATTATTAGTAGTAAAGTAAATAGTAGTGATAGGATAAAATATAAATATAAAACATGTATATGCTTTTATAGGTTCAAGAATTGGTTGCTAGACAAATTGGTAACACGGAATCAGGAGTAATATCAAGGAGAAAGTATACGCCAGCTTTGCGCAGTTTTGCCCTAACATTGCATTATTATTCTCCTAAAGCATATGATTATGTGCGCAAAACATTCCATACAAGTTTACCACATATCCGTACCCTGAAGAATTGGTACGCGAAAGTCGGAGGAGAGGCTGGATTTACCAAGGAAGCATTAGCAGCTTTGAAACAAAAAACTGAGGTGATTAATCAACCATTATTAGCCACCTTAGTCGTGGATGAAATGAGTATTCGTCGCCGTGTAGAATGGGACGGACGCAAATTCCACGGGTATGTTAATATGGGCACTGAAGTAGAAGGTGACCACTTGGCGGAAGCAAAAGAAGCCTTGGTATTTTTAATTACTGCGATCAACAGTAACTTTAAAGTTCCTGTTGGATTTTTTTTAGTAGATGGTGTAAGTGGAGAACAGCGCGCTGACCTTGTAAAACTTTGTTTGGAACTAATCCACAAGGCTGGCGTTAAAGTAGTTGCTTTAACTTTTGACGGATGTGCGGCAAATATTTCGATGGTAAAACATTTAGGTTGCTCCTTCGAAGAACAAAATATAAAGTTTGAGCATCCTATTACCAAAGACCTAATAGTTGTAGTTTTAGATCCTTGTCATATGATTAAATTAGTACGAAATACTTTAGAAATGTACAAGATTGTTGTAGATAAAGATGGAAAAAAAATTCAATGGCAACATCTCGTTGAACTGAATAAAGTACAATACAATGAAACCTTTCATTTGTCAAATAAATTAAGAGATCGCCATATTAACTTCCATAATGAAAGAATGAAAGTAAAATTAGCTACCCAACTTTTCAGTACAAGTGTAGCGGAAGCCGTTAAATTTTGTAGAAAATCAGGCTTACATTCATTTCATGACAGTGAACCTACAGAAAAGTTTTTGATTACTTTCAATGACCTCTTTGACATTTTTAATTCAAGAAATTTACACCTATTCGGTTTCAAAAAAGCTTTAAATGAAAAGAACGCAACCAACATTTTTAATTTCTTAAGTGAAGCATCGGACTATATCAGCAATTTAAGAATGGAGAATGGTTCTATTTTAATAAATAGTAGAAGAAAAACCGGATTCTTAGGATTTTTGGGGAGTATTCAAGCCATAAAACATTTATATTCAAGTTTAATTCAAACAAACACTTTGGTATATTTACCATTTTATAAATTAAGCCAGGACCACTTAGAGCTTTTTTTCTGTAATATTAGAGCACAGGGTGGGGCTAACAATAACCCTACTGCCAGACAATTTGTATCTGCTTATAAAAAAATATTAATACATATGCAATTAAAAGACACAAACAAAGGTAACTGTGTTGCGTTAGAAGAAATATCTATTCTTAACTGTTCGTCAGCTGTTGAAAGGATAAATAGAAGTAATGTAGCTCAAGATATGTCGGAAAACGAGCAAATTGAGGATAATATAGAAATCGAAGAGCTAGGAGGGCATTTTTCTGATTTTAGTACTCAAGCAATAGGCCACATTGCTGGTTACGTTGTTCGAATATTGATGAAAAAAATAAATTGTGATGTCTGTGTTGATGCACTAGTGACGCATCATTTTCAACCCTTCCACAAATTCATAATTGCAAAAGATCATGGTGGTTTGTTGTATCCGTCGCCAGATGTCGTAAAAATATGTCAAACAGCGGAAACATTTTTAAAAAACGCTGACATAGGAATTTTTCGAAAAGAAGTAGCGGTAGCACAGATAATGCGGAAGTTCATAGGTACTCTTTTATTTAACGATATTGCCTCCCATCAAATTGGTGAATTTCCTGCGTCCAATCACGTAACCGATTTGATGAAGGTGATAGTTGAAAAATATATAAATATTCGCATACACCATCTATTAAAATTAAAAATAAGACTTTCCAAACGCCAGTTTCTTAACAAATATGTTTTATTTCAAGGGCAATAAATAAAATGTTACTATTTTCATTATATTGCAGTTTCTTTTAAGTCCCGGCTTTATCTCTCGCTCTTATCTTATCGTTATTTATGGATTTGTGAATTTTCACATGTTGAATTTTTTTTTTTTTTATGTATTAATTAGCAATTATCTTAAAAAGATCCATAACAGGCTACTGCTAGCTTGTTTGCTTGCTATTTTTTTTAAAAAGAGCTCCGAGTTTAATGTATCAAGCAGAAAGACCATAAAAGGAATTTAAAAAAATTAAACAGATTTAAAAGAAAAGAAAAGAATGTAACAAAAAATATAAAAGTTGATTTTTTTTTTTACTTCGGTGTGTGTATTGAGTGTACTAGTACTAGTACTTAAGATCAAACAATTATAATTTTTTTTAAAATTTTAAGTCTGTTTAATGTTTTCAAATTGCTTTTATTTCGTGTTATTCCATTTTAAGAAGCACTATAAACTATAAATTTCGCGAGGTTTTCAGATATATAAAGTAAAAAAAAGTAACTAAGTAAAAAAGTAAGCCTGTAAATGTCCCACTGCTGGGCAAAGGCCTCTTCTCTATTAAGGAGAAGGTTAAGGAGCTTAATCCATCACGTTGCTCCACTGCGGGTTGGCGGATATAGCCGGTTACTCATATCAAACCGTAGCTATATAATAAGCTAGTTCGTAAAACGTTTTCTCCCATATTTCAAAAAATAATTTACCAATTTTGATGAAATTTGCTGATGCAAATTGCTCGATGAACTTTATCTAAAGTAATACGTAAGGCAATAAAAAAAAATTTATCAAAATCGGACTAGTACTTTGGAACATATGGGAGGACAATCAATCAAAAATACAATTATATTTATAAATTCTGGCACACGAGTTTAGAAGCTGGTATAGACTAACATTTCCAAAAACCGAGCATTTTTGACAATATTACATAGATACTGATCGAATTGATAACATTCTTTTTGAAGTCGTTTAAAAAACAATGTAACCAAATAAAAAAATATATATTCTGTAGTCGGCCCATATATATAATATGTGTGTGTATGTATGTTCGTGATCGTGGTGTCAAAGACTATTGGTACGATTTCAAAATGTAGAAAACGTATAAACTTCCTTTTAAGTGGAATCTCTTTGTATAAAAATAAAAATTCTTAATCTCATCAATTCGTTTTTTTTTAACAAATTTTTAGTAGAGCTATGTAGAAATATAAAAAAGAAACCACTGAAATGGTTATAAATCTTTAACTATTAGAAACTGATTTACACTTACAATGCCAAAAAAATGCATAATACTCTGTATAATATATAAGTAAAAAAAACTTATTTGTGTCAATTGAAAAAAAATCTGGTATCTATCGATATCGATAAATATTTCAATGTGCTACGTGGTGCAGCTATGGCCGAGTAGTAGCTGCAATCGACCTATCACGCAAATATCAACCATATGTACAACGACATAAAGTTTTTAATTGCGACCTTTTAGAATACCGCCATCTATGGTCAAGAAGTGGAACTGGATCGTTAATCTATTCAAATCTGATTATAGATCGTAAATACGTCCTGCTGTTAAAGCAAAATAAATCTTATTGGTAGTACTAAGGGTTTATTTCCAAGTCGGTGATATAGGATAATTTTGAAAATCTAAAAACTACCAATCAAATAAATTGTTTCTTTGTGGTGAATATATGATTATCGGATTATTTGTGTGAATTTGGCGACAGCGGTTTCTATAATAATTTTGGTGGATTGCAGTTCCACTGTTTTTTCTATTCCGTGCTGAAAACGGATTTGCAACTGCAACCGTAAGCAGGGCTGATCACTAAGCAACAGGTGTCCCGTTACGTCACTAGATGAGCTAAGTATACCTACATGGTCCCTACAACGTTGCTGGTGCTCGACATAGTAATTGCTCTACCTGTAAGTTGCCGCATGTGTCAGAGTCAACTATCAAATTTAGTTATTGAACAACACAGAGTTGTATCACGAGTTAGTTGTTCAAAAACATAGTTTCGAAAGTATTTCTTGGGCTTCTTCTAATAACACAATGTAATTGTTGTCGAATGTAAAAATTAGCGACTACTAGTTTGGCTACACTAGTCAGACTCCAAATTAGTAGAGCAACAAAGTAATCATATACATAATTTAGACAACGTTGCCACATAATAATTGAGCAACATATAAGTTGCGCAACACAACATTTGCCAAGTAGTTATTGCACAACAAGATAGATCTTTTTTTTTCGTTCGTCGGTCTGTCTATCTATTTGACAAGATAGTTTTCTTATGACATAGTTAAGATTATCTGCCTTACTACAAAAAAATTTTTAAACACAGTTTAGCTAAACACTTATTGAACATGGTTTTATTTTATCTTTTGTAGCATGGAAGTAAAAGTTTAAATTAATACCAAAAATATGGTTCCTTAGTGATATAAATCAATTACAAAAACCATATGTGTGTCACTATTGTTGTAATTGAACATTCGATGGGATTTTAAAAAATGCGATCAGATCAATTTTATGTGTCAATAAAATCTCGTTTAATATAAAATAATTATTTATTGAATAAAAAATCAATTAAAGCTTCCTTACTAACTAATATCACACATACAACAAAAGTAAATTTAATTCTAAATCTTTAATCACCAACTTAAGTTTTTAGAAAATTTTAAAGATAAGAGAAAAAAAATACTTGAACCAGAAAGTCAAATATTACAATATTTAGAAAAACAAATATATGTTACAATTGGCTAATTTAAGAGATTAACTACAATAATTTAGGAAACAACCAAAATTATAACAGGACTTTAGAAAGAACGAAATTGTTGTTTACAAACTTTATATGAAAATATAAAATTTTAATATTGCATGGTCAATTATTTATGAGTTATATGAGATACATACATATATAACAATGTCACATTGAGACTACTAAATATTTATTTAAGTATGATAAAAACGAATATTTTCCTTAAAATCTGCCTACTTTTTTAATTTAGCAATGAAACAAAAAGCAATTGTTTCGAATATTTCAATGAAGAGAGACTAACCAGTATGTAAAACCCGATATCTTTGTCATTATTTTCTCATGTCAGTATACTTTTATTGACTTTGTGTACAACAGTGTCCTCTAACATTAGGACGCGATATTATTGACAGCTAAATTTTATTGTTTTATATGATAATTAACGAATGGCATAACCAAGACAGAGTTTGTCCTCCAAAGTTTCAGCATGCATAATATATCATTTATCAACATTGTTTATTTTCAGATATATAAGAATCTATATTTATAGTGAAGTAACATAGTGTTGATAATTACATAATTAACTATTCACAACTGTTTTTAACATAAACTGAATTTCATTCTGATTGATCTTCCAATTATTAAACCCATGGTATATTGAGGTATTAAATATTTTTTTTTAGAATTTCGTTAAACATAATAAACCGAATTATTTTTAAGTAACACACTTTAAATAAATCATATTACACAATTTGAAAAATTAAATTAATCGCGTTTTTGACTGTACTTAGTCAGGGGAAGTAAACGGAAGAAAATGAATATACGAAACAATCTTTTTGTTTACCACAAGTCCCTCATGAATCTAAGCACAAGCAATTATTTTTTCCAAATTTTTTAGGAATTCATGTCGCCTTATATCTTAAAGTCAAATTTATTAAGCTCCGTGCCATCATACTGATTGGATTTTGGATGAAATACTACATACATTGTATAGGCATACTGACTGAAACTAAAAGTGTAACGAAAATAATTTCACATACTCGTATTATATGTATAACATTCAGTACAAAAAGTATAAATATATGTATATATAACAGAAGTGATAATAAACATGTTAATTTCTCATGTTTTTATACTTTTTAAATATAAATTATCGACGTAAGAAGGATCTTAATTGTATAAGCATGGTATTGCCGCTACTAAAAATATACAAAATAAATATAAAATTATTAATATGGGTACAACATAGCAACAGCGGGATCTTCAGTTTCAAATGTAATGAGCACGTCCTTAAACTTGTCCAGAAGCTGCATCAGTTGTGACCGAGAAACATTCTCCATGAACATTATTTCTTCGAGGTGTTGTTCACCGCGGAAATAACCTGAAAATAAAATGTGTTAATCCTAGAATGATAATCATATTTGGACGCTGATAAGTTGTGTCAAGCCACACGGATTTCGTTTTGAGAAAATGGCGTCTAAAGATGTCAAACCTATTCTTAATAAATTTGTTTGAAAACGTATATATTCATCTTTTCTTTTCTATTTGGATAAAATGTATAATGAATCAAAACCAGACAGATGTAATTTTATTTGTATCTAATAATAAGTTTTTAAATATTTTAGATAATTTTATAAATTGCAAAATATGGAACGCACCTAAAATTCGAAGCACTGAGTTAAGACACATTTTTTTTAATACTTATTTAGTTTAGATGACTTGAATTTTTTTTGAATAATGTTAAATAGTTGACGTAGTATCAAAATGCATCAATATATCCAAATTTTACTCTTTGTGGGTTGACACATTATTGCTTATCAGCAACCATTTATATGTACGCGATATAATTTATATATTATCGGCACTCCATGGAAATATATGGATGCTGATAAGCAATACGGCGTCAAGCCACACGGACTCCATTTTGAGAAAATGGCGTCTAAACACGTTAAACCGATTCTTAATCAATTTGTTTGAAGAAGTATATATACATGTTTTCTTTTCTATTTTGCTAAAAGGTATAACGAATAAAAAGCAGATTGGTATAATGAAAAATTTTATCTAATAATAAGATTTTCTAGTAAATCAGATTATTTTATACTGCAAAATATGGAACACAATTTAACATTCGAAACATTTAAATAACCTTTTTCCATATTTATTTACTTTGAAAAATGTTATATACGTGACGCATTATCAGAAAACATCAATATCTCCGAATTGGACTTTTTGTGAGTTGAAACATTATTGCTTATCATCCATATATATTGCACCTTAACAGAATCAATATCAATATTTTCAATGGTATCGTAAACTATTAAGGTAGAGCCTAGCTGTAGTCTGTAGTCACCTCCTTACGTTTTATCATCCCTTATTTCTCTTTAAGGTGACAAAGCATTGTGGCTCTGGTGCTGTAAATGTCCATTGGGCGGCGTTAATTACTTATCATCAGGAGTTCTACCTGCCCGATTGCTATTTTGTTTTATAAAAAAACAGGCCACTATCAACTAGTGGCTAGGGTTTTTTACCTAATTGCGCGACGCAAAGGATGTGTTTATCAGTCTATGTATGTATGTATGTGGAATTGTACTACTTTGACAAAACGCGTGGGACAATGATACGTCGTTTGTCATGATGGCGCAAATGTAGGATGCATAATGTATAAATATCAAATGGATTTGGGACGCCATATTATGAAAAAGAAAAAATGTCAAGTGGGGGTACTTCAAATTCATTTTTAGGTTTCTCATATCGTTTTTAAATCAAAATTACTGTTTATGATCTATGACGATTCTCATTTATTCTCAGATTATTGATACGGTCCTAACTATATCAGCGCACTGGGAAAGTGATTCCTTCGGCGCCCTCTTAGCCGACAAAACAAAAGAGGTGTTCTCAATTTATTGGGTACTTTCTTACGTATATTTACCGATTACTCGAAAACTAACTAGTTATTAATTGTTATATTTATTTGATTTTAATTTATATTTTGTATTTGATAAACTTATAACGCCGAAGTTTCGACTCCGCAAAGTCAATGTTACCTTCTTGGGGCAAGGTATTCGTTTTTATAATAAAATTCTGCAGAAAGTGTTACAGTTTACGAATAAGAAATTAAAGTACATATTAAAAAATCCTTAGTAGCTAAAGCATATTATTCTGTTCAAGATTATATAGATGATAAAGATGCTTGTATTTAGTATAAGCTGGATTCACACAGGGTATTTAATATATTTGTAACTCATAAATGTATGTACCCGTCGTAAAACTTTTTAAAACTATCGAGTTTCTTGCCGGTTCTTCTCGGTAGAATGTACATTCCGAACCGTTGGTAAATTAATTAATTAATTAGTTTTTTTGTTTCTGTATTGACGATTTAAAAGTGCATGTAAAAGCCTACTTGAATAAAGCATATTTTGATTTGATTTGATTAAAATTATTGTTTTATATATGATTTTTATTTATTAGATTGACACATTTATTAAAATTAATACCGTAGTGAAGTTAGGTCCACCTGTCCGGCGCCTCGTAAGCCTCGCTGCCCAGGGCCGCGCCCTAGTTACTCCACCCTTGAGCCGGCTATGGGTTTCGTTACGCAGTCGGATTTTTGATTTTTTAAAATTAATTACTTGTAGAGTTTAAAAAGCCGCCCTTTTACCTAAATCTTTAACCTATGGAAATTTATTAGTAGAAAAAGCACACTTTAAAAAAATCTCTCACACCCCAAATTTTGCCACCCTGACCGCTGGCTAGCCTGACGTAGAGCTCCTATAGCAAACCCAGCGCTGTGTGCAGTACAGTATCATTAATAAGCGAACCTTTCTTGTGTAATTGTGCGAGTAGCAGCAGGTCGGCCGGGTTCTCGGCCGCGGGCATGGCGGCGAGCACGGCCCGCTCCTCCGCGGTGAAGGTGTCGAGGAGCGACTCCGTGGAGGGCGGGTCGCTGGGCGCGCGGCACGCGTCCGCCGCGTCGCACCCCGCGGGCGCGCTCCACACGGTCGGGGACTGGAAACTGAAATGTCGATCGGCAACAATGTGTCAACCCACGAAAACACGAATTCACACGAACATTATTCAAAAATGTTTCAAGTCATCTCAACTAATTAAGTATGGAAAAAGTTGCTTAATTTCATGTTTTGAATACTGAATATTTTGCAATATGCAATAAACTAATATATTTTTAAAAATTATTATTACATAAAACTTTTATTAACCAATTTGCTTTCAATATATATCTTTTATCAAAATAGAAGAACATGGATATATGTCCTCAAACAAATCTGTTAAGAATAGGTTTGACATCTTTAGACACCGTTTTCTTAAAATGTAGTCCGTGTGGCTCGACATATTATTGTTTATCAGTGTCTAAATAGAATTGAATCGGTCATTATGAGATCCATCTTTGGTGTAATGTAATTTAATATTTGATTCAAATTTAGACTTTATGGGAAAAGCTAGAAATAAGCGGTTTTGCAGTATCCCTGACTAATTGTACAACTATCAATATTATTATTTAAAACTATTTAATTGGCGTCCTTTCCAAATTTCGATATTTCTTTTTTTTTTTAAATTAACAATAAAAAATTATTAACTCTAAATGGGTTTGTTTGATTTTTTTTTCATTTACCTCATTTCACTCTGCAACTTAAGATTTAACGAAACTCCATTCTTTTTCTGCGTTCCATTTGTAGTTGCATGACCATTCCTGAGCCTCGGAGATATATCAGCATCACTTTCGAATTTGTCCTCGTCGCTACTCGTATCCCTGTTTATAACACTATCAGATTCTTTCAAAGAAATATCAGAGAGCCTCGAAGGCAAACTTTTTACTTCAGATTTATCTTTAGAATCCATGTGACCATTGACGAGGCCATTTTCAGTTCCATTGATCCCATTCCCGTTTATATTATTCGATATACCACTATCGACAGAGTTTCCTTGCACTTTTTTTTGTATATTTTGGGTTGCATCATAATCACACCCATTAACTTTCGGTTTTATTAAGCCGTCGACTACGTCAATACCGTCGTCGAAGGAGTGATTTGCGGAGTCTACTTCGTGGAATTTGTCATATTTCGTATGTTCGGATTCGATAACGATAGGCTGTGTATGCGAAAAGTCTGTCTGGTTGAGGTTATTTTGTGTTGGATAATCTTCATCTGAGTCCGGGAAAGTGTTATTGCTCTCTCTGGGTTCTACCGGTTCGGGTACATTTAGTTGCACTTGGTTTAAAGATGAGAATGATACACTGTTTGACTGGTAGTAAGTGTCATGTTTTTCGCAAAAGTATTCCTTGCCATCTGTAAAGAAAATTTATTTGTATAAGTATTGAACCAAATTTAAAAAAAATTAACATTTTTTTCTATTCCTTTGCGCAGTCACCGTGCGCGGCGTGTCGCGGCCAGTGCGGGCAGTGCGGCGAGTTGAACTGCACGTAGGTGTGCAGCTGCAGCAGCAGGCGGCGGCGCAGCAGCCACGCCACGAGGCGCGCCGGCCGGCCGCCGCAGCGCGCGCCCCACGCGCCGCGCGACACGTACCACAGCGGCGCCGGCAGCGAGAACTCGCTCAGCATCTGTACACGCTCCACGCTTTACATTCCATATGACCGCTGCTTCCCGCTCGTACAACATTACTGTACATCGGGGCAATGTTGTACGGAAGGAGCTAAGATTTCAATTCGGAGGTCTTCTATCAAAGATGACGACTATTTTATTAAATGTCTTATTAAGTCAAAACAAGTAATGCACATAGATATAGCCAAGTATAAATAAACGTGAGTATCATGCTTCCAAAAATTATGGTAAAACCAGACAACTTTTAATTTAATTAAGGCCTCTGCCAGAATAAAATTCTGCCTACATCAACGAGAATCTTAATGATATCTTTTTATACTAACTTGTAACAGACACAGACCAGGAAACTCTTTGGCAAATTCATCAACGATAGGTGAATTTATGTGTATATTCGCTCCAGGCGCCACAACATAAACATTTCCTTCGCATAATGGATATATAACTGTTGCTTTAGCCCAGTACACTAAATGTCCTGTGAGTTGAAAAGCCTGAAAATGAAATGATGATTATAAATTATTATGTAGTATTTTTTATTTTTGTAAGTTTCATATAAAAAAAATTCGAGGTAGTGAATTATTATAGGTATTTCTATTATTGGGTTATGGTTAGTAGCCAAGAGAAATTTAAATGAAGGGGACTGAAATAGATAATTTCATTAACTTAGATGACTTTTGTTGTATAATAAGGTTTACTATATTTATGTCATATATTATTAAAAAAGAGATTGACGTGACAGACAATATTCATTAAATAAAAATGGGTCTTTAAGAGATGTTGTATTTTATAAGCCAAATATTACATGGTGTCAGGTTTGGGGTAGTTTAAAAACAAAATGTCTCAGACAATGAATAATAATATACAGCAGCCAGCGGCAATGCTGGATTGTGGAAATTTGGCTGTAAATTGGAAGGAATTTAAAAGATCGTTTGACATTTTTCTTATAGCATCGGGAAGAGAAAAAATATCTACCAAAGAAAAATATGCTTTATTTCTACATGTGATTGGTAAATATGGACGTGAAATTTATGATGAATTCGATATTGAAGAAGGAAAGCATGATTATGAGCTTCTGATTCATAAATTTAATGAACGTTTTAATCCAAAAAAGAACGTGAATTTTGAGCGTCATTTGTTTTTTGAGACATATCAAAAACAAAACACGTTCGATAATTTTTTAAATGAATTAAAAATAAAAAGCAAAAGTTGTGATTTTGGTATTTTGAGAAATAGTTTAATATTGACGCAAATAATAAGAGGACATAAAGACTCTCAAATGAGAGAACGTCTGTTGACGCGGTCAACGTTAAATCTAGAAGAAGCTGAGACAATTTGTAGAGAATCTGAGCGAGCCAGCTTACAAGCAGCGGCGTGCACTAGCGGTTTCGCAAAGGATATGGAACATACGGAATGTGTTGAAGCGAATGCGATACGCGGATTTTACGGATGGCGTGGTCAAGCAAGAAGAGGTTACGGTCGCAGTGCTAGTAACATACATCGACGGAACGCATGCAAACAGTGTGATGGGTGGCATGGTGCTGTTGTACGGTGCCCTGCATATAACATTAAATGTTATAACTGCGATAGAATCGGGCATTATGCTAGAGTATGTAGAGTCAAATCAGTAAAAGAAATGGAGGCTAGTGGAAAAGGCATAAATAAAATTCAGTCAGGGGACACAGAAGAGAATACTAATGAGTTATTTATTTCAGATTTATTTGTCGAAGCAATTGATGGCTCGTCGTGGTATGAAAAAATTTACGTAAATAATGTTTTGATTAAATTTAAGTTAGATTCGGGTGCTGATACATCAGTTATGTCAATTAAAACGTTTATAGAAGCAGGATTCGATATTAATATGTTAATAAAATGTAACGTTATATTGAAAGAAATTAGTAAAAATAGATTACCAGTTCGAGGATATTTTATAGCAAATTTTAAATATAAAACATTTACTACTATCCAAAAAATTTATGTTTTAGATGTTGACTGTAACAATTTGTTAGGGTTACATGCGTGTGTAGAGTTAAATTTAATTGCTCGTATTAATGAAATTACAGATTATAATTTTGATTTATCTGTTTTTGATGGCATAGGCTGTTTGCCTACGAATGTTAAAATATATGTTGATAGAAGTATATCACCTGTTGTGAGTACTTCTAGAAAAGTTCCGATGCGTTTACGCCCTCGTTTGAAGGAAGAGTTAGATAATATGGAAAGTTTAGGTATAATAGCTCGTGAAGAAGGACCTACAGATTGGGTCTCAAATATTGTAGTAGTGGAAAAACCAGATAAATCGCTGCGGATCTGCTTGGATCCCTTTCATCTTAACAAAGCGGTACGTAGGAGTCACTTTCAGTTACCGACATTAGATGAAATAGCTAGTGAATTAAACGGTGCAAAATACTTTTCCAAGTTAGATGCTAGCAAAGGGTTTTGGATGTTAAGTCTGGATAAGGAAAGTTCAAAGTTATGTACATTTTCTTCTCCATTTGGAAGGTACAGATTCCTTCGAATGCCTTTTGGTATTAATTGCGCGCCTGAAATTTTTCATAGCGAAATGTATAAAATATTTAAATCTGAAGGCGTTACTGTCTACATAGATGATATTTTAGTAGTAGGAAGAACAAAAAACGAACATGATTTGCGTCTTAAAGAAGTTATGCAGAAAGCTAAAGATAATAATGTTAAGTTTAATAAAACTAAGTGTTTCTTCGGAGTTCAGGAAGTACATTACTTAGGTCATGTTTTTAATAATCGAGGTATGCGGCCTGATGAGGCTAGAATTAGCGCTATTTTAAATATGCCAGAGCCTACTGATAGAAAACAATTAGAACGCTTTCTAGGGGTAACTAATTATTTAGCACGGTTTATACCTAATTATTCTAAGATTGCCGCCCCCCTTAGAGCACTTTTAAAAAAAGATATAGAGTTTTCATGGAATAATGTTCATTGTAGAAGTTTTTCAGAGCTGAAAAGTAAAATTAGCGCATCTCCAGTATTGAGATATTATTCACCGCTTGAAGAAGTTACCATATCTGTTGACGCTAGTGCTTACGGTCTGGGTGCATGTTTATTGCAAGACGGACAACCTGTGGCATATGCGTCACGTACATTGACGCCGTCTGAAACACGATGGGCCCAAATAGAGAAGGAACTTCTTGCTATAGTTTTCGGATGTATGCGATTTCATCAGTATGTATATGGTCATAAAAATATTAATGTAGAGACGGACCACAAACCATTGGAATCTATTTTTAAAAAACCATTGAACTCCACGCCGGTTAGGTTACAACGAATGCTGATGAAACTTCAGGGATATGATCTTAATATTAAATACAAACCTGGTAAAGAATTATTTATTGCAGATACGCTATCCAGAGCCCCTATTGAAAAAGGTTGTAATGAAGAAGTTCACGAGAAAGTTACAGTACATGTTAATACTTTGTATGAAAATGTAAATGTGTCTAAAGATAAGATGAATTTAATTAAAATTGAAACAGACAAGGATGAAGTGTTAAGAGAAGTACAAAATTACTACACAAATGGGTGGCCTGAACATAAACATAAACTAAATAATCTAGCAAAACCATATTGGGCAGTAAGAAATGATATCCATGCAATAGAGGGAATAGTTTTTCGTAATAGCCAAATTGTAATTCCTACTGTATTAAGAAAAGATATGTTAAAAAAGATTCACGAAGGACACATGGGTATAGAAAAATGTAAAAGAAGAGCTAAAGATGTTGTATGGTGGCCTGGTATGTGTGCAGAGATTGAAGAAATGGTACAAAATTGCGAAACTTGTATAAGACATAGAACGGCACAGCGACGAGAGCCATTACAGCCACATACTGTACCTGATTTACCTTGGCAAGTTCTAGCAGCTGATATTTTTCAAATAGAAGAAAAATATTATTTAGTTGTGGTTGATTATTATTCGAAATTTTTAGAGATTTTACCTTTAAGTAATCTTACTACTAGTGCTATAATTGCTAACTTAAGAGTGACATTTGCTAGATTTGGTATACCACAGAAGTTGATTAGTGATAATGGTCCTCAATTTACTTCAACGGATTTTAAAGAATTTAGTAGAAAATGGGAGTTTCAGCATGTCACAAGCTCACCTTTATATCCAAAGTCAAATGGACTTGCGGAAAGGAATGTTCAAACGGCAAAAAAGTTAATAATAAAAGCAAAGGAAGATGGCGGTGATTGGCTATTGGCTTTGTTGAATTTTAGAAATACGCCTATTACTGATGAAAATTATTCACCTGCCCAGCTTTTAATGGGAAGACGATTAAATACACGATTGCCAGTAGCACATAAACAGCTGTTACCAAAAGTTATAGAGCCTTCGAAAGTTAGAGAAAAACGAACGGACGTAATTGATACAACGAAAAAATATTATGACCGTGGTACAAGAGTTTTGCAGCCAGTAGAGCCGGGAGAAAAGGTATTTGTATGGGATAAAAATAAAAAAATTTGGTTAAAAGCAGAAGTTTTAGGTAAGGCTGGATATCGATCATATTGGATAAAAACTGAAAACGGAGGAAAGTATCGGCGTAATAGAAGCTTTATATTAAAAAGGTCAGGAGTAAATAGGAATAATTATAGAAGTCAGGTTATTTACAATGATGATATGATTCCTTCAAGCGAGGGAAGCGGAGTTATACCTGGTAATGATAATTGTGTATATACAACAAGAAGTGGCAGAGAAGTAAGACCACCAGAAAGGTTTTATTAATTTATTTTATATCTTTTGGTTATTTTTATATATTATTAATTATTTAATTTTTATATAAAAAGAAGTGTTCATTTTATTTTAATTGTAATTTTATTTTGTTTTGTTTAATTTGTTATTATAAGAAAGGAGATGTTGTATAATAAGGTTTACTATATTTATGTCATATATTATTAAAAAAGAGATTGACGTGACAGACAATATTCATTAAATAAAAATGGGTCTTTAAGAGATGTTGTATTTTATAAGCCAAATATTACAACTTTATTTTAATTTTAAAACCAAACTACTGAACCAATTTTGATAAAAATTCTATGCAACCAATGGGATGAGAATATCCTTTCAAACCAAAACTTATAAAAATTAACCAAATCAAGCCATTTTCAAGTAAATAGAAATGTTCATAAAAAATCCTCAATGAATCAAAAACCTCCAACCTTTTTGGATTCAGTCAAAAATTACATTTTAGTTTAATTTTGCCATAGAAAAGGAACTTTTCCTGTATACTTTACCTGTGTAAGTGTTAAATCTGCTTCGATGGCCAATGTTTGTAAACTCTTCAGAGGGCTATATAACTTAATAAGTCTTAAAAGTGCAGGGCTTCCATCTAAAGGAATGGATGCCAACAAATCATTTGGATTCACCTGTAATTCAAAGTAAATCATTTACAAGAGGATAACAATATATGAGAAAGAAAATGTATGGCAACTTGTAACACATAAGAAATTAACATAATATGTATTTAAACTCATTTAACTTTTAGTTACATTTGTAGTAAATTTAAAGAAAATGAATATTTTTGTATAACATTAAACATGTATTACCATAAGTAAGATGCCATGGTAAGGTCTCAATTTCTGCACACATTTGTCGATTGTCTCTGGTTCTATGATTAAACCTCTATTATGAATTTGATGTGCTTTATGTGGTAGACAAAATGATAGAAGAACCCATTTATTTATGCGAACTTGTACTATTCCTGAAGAAAAAAACATAGTAATTATTAGTACAGTTAGAGCCTCTATCAAGAATTGTAAAACAAAAACTAAACTGTGCTATACATTAATATTAAACATGCATCAAAAAAAATTTGGAGAAATTCATACCAGTACTGCTTAATTCTTCAAATACAGATTTCATAGATCTCGCCAGCGAGCTTCTCTGTAGAATAAGATGAAAAGCAGATTTGGGTACAGAACTTGTACCATTATCTGTGCTGTATGTCGCCGAACTAACCGAATGTCGAGAATTGTCTTCCTCGTCATCATTTTCACCAGAATTTATCTCACTATCTAGTGCGGATACTTCATCATGTGCTGCCAACTAAAGTACATAAAACTTTGTTCACAACAAAAATTTATAAACAAACAAATCTTTAATATAGATTAATTGTTAAGGTTTAGTAACAGTGTAATTAGTGTTTTAATATACAAAGACAATTACTATGATTTGATATTGATAGATAAAGTTAAGAATCCTTTTCTTCATGCAAAAGTATAAATAAAATATGTGGAATAATTTATTAAGAATTCCAAAATATAATTGTGAGACAAAAGTTTGAGTTATTTAGCTTTTGTAAGAAACAACTAAAACTCAGCTATACTGCTAAATATTATATTTGGTGAATAGTAATATTACCATAATTTTCATTTCTTCTGTCAAATAGGAACACCTTTTCTCTTCATGTCTGAGTGCTTTACCCAGTCTTTTGCTCAAGTCATAATAACATTTTACTGTAAATAATAATAATTTTATGGTAAATAATAATAAATAAATAGTAAAAATGGTAATCAGTTACAGTTCTATTGTTAAAATACTTTTACGAAAAATATTCTAAGTAACAAATAATTTTGAACAACAGAAATCATAATAAAGATATTCTACATAATAAAAATAAAACTTTTAAGTAAATATGAGACTTTTTTACAACATATATATTACTTACCAATTGAATGGCTCGCAGATGCTTGAAGTGCAAACACTATGTTAATAAGTATCATCGCAGCAGTATCATCTTTATTAGTTCTATATGGAAGCAGTGTGGGGTGACCCACAAATCTCACATCATTTACCTTCAGTTCAAACTTCCTGTTACAAAGTTCTGCTTTAACAGCAAATAGGGTCGATAACATTTCATCTGTGAAGCCACTCAGCTGACCTAAAATATAAATATAATAGATAATTCGAATCAGCCATTATATTTTGCAAATAAGTGCCAGTTTGATTTATGACTCACCTTTACAGATATTTGATGTTTGAGATTGTGAATTTTGCAACAGGTCTTCAGCAGAATTGATCGCATATGGATTGTGACGGCCAAATTTCTTCTGTTTATTCTCATCTTTGTTTTCTGTTGTGTAGGGGTATCTAAACAACAATCTATCCCCTTTACTGTCAGATTTTACGAAAAATATATTCAACGGATTTACTTCCATGACCGAGAGTTGCGTCAGTGATGAATGTTATAGATATAAACAAAATTAATGTAAATTAGTAAACAATACAATTGCAAAATTAGAACACGTTGGTACAGTTGAACATATTTCGAAAAGACTTATTTTCGTATTCATGATTTATAATGTATAGATGGAAGAAAATAATTTTTAACTTTAGAAAGTCTTTTTTGTATGAATTGAACTGGAACACGAAAAGAAAAACACTTTACAGTGACACAAAGCAAAAACTGAAAAATAATATTAATTTTTACAATGTCAAAGTGACAGTAATGTGAATTTACAGCTCTACGGTACGACCATAGTGCTTTTCTTCCATTTGCTCAGTGGACTCGAGCAGGCTAAGGCAAAAACCATACCGCCTCGTCTGATGTGCAGCCACAGTGCATAGCAATCGTAGACATAGAGGATTGATAGAGAAAAGTACTGACCATTAGCCTTTAAAAAATTTATCACTTTGTAAAAAGAGATGTAATAGTAATGCCCGTCTTTTTTTCTGCAAGTTTATGATTGGTAGTGCTAGTGACACTCGTGTCGTGAAAAACCAAAATTCTGGAAAAAAAAAATTCTAGGATTCTGATTTGTCACGTCATTGTCCTTAGTATATTCTAAATTAATTTTGATACCTCGCTATAGAACAATCAGCCAGTCTTCCATGTCTTTGGTAGCAATATTTTTTGGCTATATATTATTAATTAGCTGTTTTAATTATTAAATTAATAATGTTATTATTACATACTGGGACAACTAAGAGTTTATTATTAATAATGTTGTTTATTAAATTCTCTTGTTATGTAAAATATGTCAGAATTCTTTGAAACTGAAGTATGAAACGTCAAATCAAAAATTGTTAAGTTGTCAAGTTGAGTTTTAATAATACGGCGAAAACGATTTCTGCCACCAATGAAAGCTATAAATCAAGATAGAACAAGACGAATCGATTTTTGCAAATAATTTTAATAAATAGAATGGCAAACAGAATCGAAGGTAATCAGAAAGTAAATCCAGTCAAAGTACCATTAGAAACCGACCAAGGTATTCTAGAAAGCGAAGAACGAAAATGGGGACTGCCATTAAAAGAAGTTTATAAACATGGACTCTCTTTTTATAAAGGTAAGTTACTAATTATACATTATTTAGGCGTCAATTTATAATGATAGTCATATAAGTGAAATTTTCGTTATTATAGTTTTAATATTTAAACTAGTTTTATACCCGTAAAACAGTTCTATTATCTCTTATAATCAAAAGTTGACTAATACTACTGACGAATTGTTAAAAGCATTTGTATAAAATATAGGGTGTTTTAGTGTATGCATTTTTTATATAAATAACTCTGATTTTAAATGATAATTTTCATCATGCTCATCAATTTATAATAATTAGATTCCATAACATGTCATAGTTCTGATTGCTATAGTGCAAATATAAATATTTAAGTAGGAAAGTTTAAAACATAACTAAACATGACTAATCATTATTTCAATTTCTATTGCCCATAAGTATTAACATAAAATACACCTCATTCTTTTGTATAACACAGAAATCATATTAAAAAATATTTGAGTACTATAGGATTTTCAAACTAAAGCATATATTTTATATGTTTATAGATAAAGAAGGGAAAGCCATACACCTTAGTTATGAAGATAGACTTAAACTGGTTGCCTACACTCAACAAGCAGCTCATGGTCCTTTAGACGTAAACTCGGCACCACCACTTGGAGTTCTTGATGTCATCGGAAGAGATAGAAGATCAGCATGGCAGGCCCTTGGTTTAATGTCTCAAGTCCAAGCTATGGCTGGATTTATACACACATTAGATAGGTATTGATAGTTAATAGGTAGATTTTGAAACTCCTCATTATTAGATTGAAAACTGAGACCAATTTGTATGATTAATAACATGTTATTTCAAGTTCATGTTCTTCTTTTAACTGCCAACATACTGATGTCTTTAAATATTTATAATTCAACGATGTTTTATTACGTAACATTTATTCTTTATTATTAACTATAATTGTGAATATCATATTCATTTCTGATGAATATTAATGACATGTTTTGTAAATATCAATTATGTATTTTTGCAGATTGTGTCCTATGTTCAAGCCATTTTTAGAAGCAATCCAAAAGGATTTAGAAGATAAAAAACAACAGAAGTATGTTAATAACATTTTTAAATATTCTTTTACACATAGCAGCTAACAAATTAAGGTTTTGATATTCATATATATAACAAAGTCATATTAGTTACACCATTTATTACTCAAGAACGGCTGCACCAATTATTTTAAGGATTTATTTCTGTCCCAAATATTAATGAAAACATCAAAAAGAAATATGAAGTAAATTTATTCTGTTTGTAATGGTTAATGAGTTAAACACACCATTTTTTATTTAGAGTCAGTGAATAGGTTGCTGGGTCAGCTAATATATAGTAATTTTATAAATAATTTATTATTATTTTAATAGATTAAAGAAAGCAGAGGAGGAAAAATCACATATGGAATTGCAGAACAGGATAATTTTAGAAAAACAAAAGCAGGAAAGCTCAAAGATAACAGAAGAACAGCAAGTGTAAGTGTACTATAAATAATTCGTATTTTTTTTTTAATAGATAATTTTTATTTCTTTTAAACTTTATAATGAATTGCAATAATAACACATTACTGTTAGATGGGTAGTACTAGTTTCAAATTTTTTTTTTTAAACTTGTATATGAATTTTATGTGTCATTATGGCTACAAACAGTATAAAATGTTACAGGCAAAGAATAAAAGATGCACTGAATGCACAAACCTATGACCAATTTCTTCAATATGCACAACAGCAGTTCCCAGGCAACTACGACCAGCAAGCAATACTTATTAGACAATTACAAGATCAACATTATCAGCAATACATACAACAATTGGCGGTGGACCAACGACTTGCAAACTCTAATCTTAATTACAAAGAGGATTCTGATAATGAGGAAAAACATGAAACAGATAGCACAAAAGATCACAATTTGAATGATAGTGATGAAGGTTTCACAGATAATAAGTGAGTGAGCCTTTAAATTGTAAAGTAATTTTTATGGGGTTGTCTTTTTTTTTCTTTTATAACAATAGGCTGACAACACTCATGAGCAAACAAGACACCTGATGTTAAGTGATCAACACCACAGGAACTAGAGAAGTCACTAATGTATCATAAAATAAATAACTAAAAGTATAAAATGTGGAATTCTGATCGTTTGTTTTTTTTAAATATCTAATTAGACAGAATATATGTGAACCAATGACTATGGCTACATATATATGGCTACATATAAGCAGGATTTTTCTGACTTACTTGACACTTATCATTATAATTTCACCAATTTATTCAAGAGTCTTATAAATCGGTTATATATTTTTTTTTCATTTATAAAAGCTATATATTACTGTCAAGTGTCATTAAAATCTGTTCAGTAGTTTTGTGCGAAAATGTAACAAACATCTACTATTTGTAACTGAGGTACAGCCTTGGCTATAGCTTATTATATTGGCTATGAATCATAGCTTGTTTTTGTTGTTTACTTTAAATGAAAAAAAAAATTATCCATCTATCTTCACAAAATTTTCACATTTGTAATAGTAATAGGATAGTAGGATAACACTTATTTAGACGGAACTATAAATCTTTGCAGATCACTGCAGACATCGGAGAAGAATGAAATTGAATACATTGAAGAAACACGACAAGAACCAGAGGAGGAAGATGAAGAAACAGATGTCGAGGGTGAATATTATTAATAAATCAACTTATTAAATCTTTTTTTGAACAAATAGTAGAGTTTTTTAGGTATCATTATTTATATTAAATGGACATACATATGTATAATACATTCAAATTTAATTATAGACCATAACTAATTTCAACCATTCACTTAAAATTTTATTCTCTTTATAACTCTAAATAAAAAGTGCAAGAAACAACGCTATTAGATATTCTGGGATGTAAAAGTATATGGTAACCTAAAATAAAGGCTTATTTTTTGCTATTAATTCATACTTGAATTGTCCCTTACCTACATCGCCCAGTTAAACAACCCTGTATATACCGTGCAGAGGTGGTGCCGGTGGTGGAGGAGGCTCGCATGTGGTCGCGGCCGGACGCGACGCAGTTCAAGGAGTCGGCGCGCGCGGGCGGCGGCACGCTGACGGTGGCGCACGGCGAGACCGTCACCATACGCGTGCCCACTCACCTGCGCGCGCGCTGCATCTGCTGGGAGTTCGCCACGGACCACTACGATATCGGTGACTGTTATGATTGGAGACGTTAATTAATGATTGTCTTTTTTTATGTTAAGTGCCAATAGACATTTGCAATCCAGAGGAATTAAAGGGTAAAAAGGTATAGGAAGTGTGAAGAGAAATATGGGGGAGGGGGTTAGGCTTCCGGCTCTCTTACCATACGAAATGCAGATATATGGTGTTCTGGTAAAAGTGAGGTACTGCCACAGTCGTGACAGTCCGTATAGCCAAGCTGTAGCTATTAGGCTACAGCTAGGCTCTAACTCAATGACAATTATCTTGTGATATGTCCAATTAGAATGTTGAGGCATATAAGTAGATAATTGTATTCAAAGTTTCGTTTTAAGGTTTAAAAAATGTGTTACATAACACTTTAATAAAGTACTAAGTAAGCATCAAATGTGGTTGTTTTAAAGATTAGAATTATTTGAAACAAATGACCTTCTTCCAGTAATGTTCTTATTGTTAAAAGTATTAAGTTATTTAAGAAATTAAAAACATTAAAGCAATGAAAATCTTTTTAAGGACTTTATGTATCCTGTGACGCTAATGCCATCATGACCAATCTAATGATGTACTATTTTATAAAAATAAGTTAAGCCATAGAGGAATTACGAAAAGACATAATGGTCATACATACATACAAACAGACCAAACACATACCTTTCCTTTTGAATTTCACTAAGGATGGGTAAAATTAAGCACATATCCTATTTACAAGATAACAGTGCTATCTTCTACAATGGTACGACATCTTTTATGTGCCGACTCCAACTCGCACTTGACCGGTTTTTTCTATACCTTCAAGTCTCTTATCTATATTTGAATTTTAGTTTATTAAGTTTTTTTTAACATTGGAGCAGCACTTGTATGTTTTAATTATTAAAGTTTTTGTTTGTAAAGTGAAAATTAAATTACATAAAGTAACTCTGTAACTTGGTAAGTTGCCGAGGAAACCCAAGGTGTTGCTGTTAAAAATAAAGTACACTGACGGTATTATAAATTCTTTCAGGTGTAAAGCAATATCAAACAATTCATGTAAACCTGTATGAAAGTTTGAGAGCAAAAGTTGTAACTGTAATTCTCGCTTAATACTTATGTTTACATCACTATACATACATACAAGTTATCAGGTACAATTTATTAACAACTCTAGTTTTCTAGCATAATCTTTTTTATAGGATTTGGTCTGTTCTTTGAATGGAGTAAATCGCCAACGACGGAAGTCACGGTACACGTGGCAGAGAGTGACGATGAAGAAGATATAGACGATGATACTTACGATGATGGTAAATGTTTCGTTTATTTTTCTTCCAGAACGTTCTAATTTTTTAAATATCAAAAAATACAGAGTGAAAATTTTTGTCATTGAAAATCCTTTGAATCATTTGTACTTTAAATATAAAATATTTAATTTTTACGTCTTACATTGCATACAACATCGTTTCATTAGTAGTTGCAATTGGAACAATTATAAAATTTAACTTACTTTGTAAAAATAAAATCATATGAATTTGTCATCCAAACATACGGCATGTATTCTTCATCTGTATCCCTGCCATATCTTAATGTTATATTGCGCCTATGTTACCAAGAATTATAATAATAAACAAAAATATTTTTCGATTTTTTATTATTGATAATAACTAAAAAATATACTTTCGTAAATCTCTCAGATTATACCGCAGTGTATGGGAACCATGATCCAGAAGTGGGCGGAGAGAGGCGTGTTCTTAACCAGCGTCCACCAGTCAGCCTCATCGTGCCAATATACAGGCGGGACTGCCATATGGAGGTAATATCAACTAACGTTTGTTTGTAACGAGTTTTTGCTCATTGCTTCGCTCGCATTTTTTTTATAGTTGAAAAAACATTTATTTAACTTAATTTATTTGTAGCTGTTTTGGCTGTCAAATTCATTAGATAAAAACACTAACCTAACCAATTTGCAGGTTTTTGTCTTTTATATTTGTATTTATAATAAAACTTATTTTCGTCTCACTTCTGCGTTCAAAAGTATTTTTAAGTGATTTTTCAGTTAAAAATATATTTGATTGGTTAAGAATTTTGATTGTGACTTATATAAAAAAAACCGGCAAACAAGTAGGCAGAGCACATGGTGTTAAGTGATCACCGCTGCCCATGTAGATTTGCAACACCATGGGAATCATAAATACGTTGTCAGCTTAAAAAAAGTAATAAGGGATGAGGAATGGAAGGGAGAAAGTAGTTGAAATAATAAAGAAGGAAGTTTGGCTTCTGGCTCTCACTCATCGTACAAAACGTAGCTAAATTAGCTATTTCACGCCTATCTTCTGTGAGAGTGAGATACTGCCCTGGTCAAGTCCTCTATTTGAGGTGTAGTGACCTGCAGTTAGGCTCTACCCTAATGTAGAAGTAAATTAAATAAAGCCTATAAGACAATTTGTAATTTATTTTGGTTGCTTTAATTATACATATATAAGTATAGTTGTTAAATATCACGGTTTATAATTTCAGGTGTATGCAGGCTCTCATACTTACCCTGGAGAGGGCGTATATTTATTGAAATTCGACAATACTTACAGTCTCTGGCGATCCAAAACTTTATATTATAAAGTTTATTACACACAGTAATTTAATTTAAATATATGATATTGTGTACTAGGACATAAAATAAAAATTGAATTGATAATTTTAATGAATTTTATTTATAACAAACGATTTTTTTTAACAATTTAATAGACCTTAGTGAAATATTGTTTATAATGAAGTACATTAAAATTATTTAAATTCAATATATTCCTAATCTTTTATAGTGACATGACAAATTAATAAAATATGAAAATGTGAAATATTTACGAAAATTAAATAATTAATAGTATTATGAATGTATTAGATACATATGCTAGTTGGTTTGATTGTGCAATAGATTGTATGTACCCAGTGGTAGCTAATTATATAACAAAACTTATTTTATTTATCATCTTCTAAAATTGTTCTTACTTGGCTTCATTTATTAAACTATTTATTTTTAATTTAATTAATAAAATAAACTCATCAAGAATTTGTTTTCTAACTTAATACATTTTAGACATACATTAGAAAGTTAAAAAAAGGTTCTATTAATATTGAAAATGGATGTGTGCCAATATAAAGGAATATTAAAATGCTTATTGTAATGTACTTAAGTAACAATATTTGACTGGGGAATACAAAACTATATTTTATTGTTTTAATCGCGTTTTATTCAATTGAATGCTTATGTAATTGCAGATCTAGTTAAATGTCATTAATGTAGATTAAATTGTTTTAATCTGTTAATTACTTCATTTTTGTTTTAGGAATATATTATATTAAAGATTTATATAATACATACCATATAATTAATAAAAGGCTAATTGATGGCTATATATCTAAACAGCATATACATGGTCAGATAACCGACACAATGTGTAAATGATAACAGAATAATTTTTTACATTATTACATATACCTTATAATATATACCTTGCAATGTATACAATTGTATGAGTTGCTTATACATATAGTTGCTATTCTTAAAATAATATAAATGTTTTCGGAAACTATTACTAAAAATGGTTAAATTTTTAATATTTTTGTTAGTATTAAAATAGCATTTATAATATTATTATTTATTGTTGTATGAAGTAACTGTGAGTAGTTTTAAACAATATTATTTTATGCTGGTATCTACTATTAGTATTTGTAAGAGAAATATATTAGATTCATGTTTATAATAAGTTTTTTTTTAACTCCCATGTATGTATTTGTTGAATTGATATTTAAAACCTTTTTTATATATAAATAGCAGGCAAACGAGTAGGCAAGGGTCAATTAATTTTAAATAATCACCAAAGCCCTTGGACGTTTACTATACGAGCCACAAATGCGTTGACTACTAAAAGAAATGAGAGATGAATCGTAATAGAACGTAAATAAAAGAACGAAAAAGGGGGTTACGCTTCCTGCTCTGTTGCTTAACGTAGGAAATGTTAGCTACATCTCCTACGATAAGAAACAGAGCGTTATATAAGTTGCTACTTCACGCCGATTTTCTGTGAGAGTGAGGTATTGCCCCGATCGAGCCAGCCCGTATACAAGCTGTAGACTGCGAGCTTCAAGTAACGCAGTGTTTTATCTGTTTGAAATACTTGTTTTCAACAAATATAACTTGAAAAGAGTAAATTATATTTTCGACCTTCTGAAGTACTCAATCATGATTAAATTTGTCATAAATTTTATCAAGAGTTTTTTTGGACCAACCAAATCGGATATAAAATATGATTGCGTAGTAGATATGTTACGTCTATACTATTTAACATTAAAAATCTAACTTTGGCAAGCTCGAGTCTCTTGGCAAGTCCAAAGTTACTCTCATCTGTCAGTATTCAGTTGCTAGGCAACTTCGTCCTAAGTGGTCCGCATTGTGAGTGCTAAAAACATAAGCTTATAACTGAATCTATAGTTATATAATAAAATTGTTGTTATCTAGTAACAGAAATATTTATTACAAAATTTAATACCGAAATAAATTTAAAACCGAATGATTTTATTTTGTACATTAGCCTCAAAAACAACACTATTTATTACAACATTTGACAGATATGTCATAAGTCATTGAAAGATTTTTTATTATATCCAGAGATGTCAACGCGATGACAGTTTCGTTTTATTTTTCTTCTGTCTCAAAGTTTTAAATTAAATAAAATGTTGCAGAGATATATTTGTAAAAATTTAAGTGCTAAATTATGTAGCAGACAAAAGAGTTTATTATTTAATTTAACACATCAAACCCATTCCTGTAAACAATGCGGATTCAGGTTATATTCTAGTCAAATAGTTCAGGCATTACGAAATAATGAAAGAAGTTTATTACTTGGAAAGGATAAATTCTTCGTAAAGTTGAGGTATTATACTAGCCAAGTTGACGCTCAAAAGAAAAGTGGACATATCGAAACTATAAAAGATAATGCGGAAATAACGACGTCAAAAAAAATAAACGTTAAGTTAAAGCCATCAGAACTAAAGAGACTTTTAACTTTAGCAGAACCAGAAAAATGGACACTTGCTGGTAAGCTTACTTATTAAAGTAAAAATAAATATTTTGTTAAAATTACTTACTTTTTGTATAATTACTAACTACAATACATATTTGTAAAACTTTATTTATAGTGACTTCCACTATTTACTATTTCAAACATACATTTGTATGTCTGACTCTTTTATCTATAAATATTACTATATTTATAGATAATAAGGTACTGCTGATATAAATCCACATTTGTATGTGTGTTATATTATTTGAAGAGATTGATTACATTATCAGTACCAAATACAAATTTTTGGTCAACTTTACCTGTTTGTTATCAAACTACAAATTCTAATTTGGAAATAAACAAATTTATTTTTATGAAATCAAGCATGATTATCAATTATATCATAGTCAAAAGATTTTTATCTTGTAAAAGAAAAGAGTACAAAAAAAGAAAATAAAATATTAGAAACATTCCTAAATCAGAACTTGTAAGTATATAGTAATTTGTTACCCATAAAATTCACAAAATGAGTTAAA
Organism: Hypolimnas misippus; assembly: GCA_037950945.1. Classification (NCBI taxonomy): domain Eukaryota; kingdom Metazoa; phylum Arthropoda; class Insecta; order Lepidoptera; family Nymphalidae; genus Hypolimnas; species Hypolimnas misippus. The sequence continues at coordinate 8,502,779 of JBBEEQ010000019.1, forward strand.
AAAATGTTGATAAGGATATATCTTTTTTCAGGTGCTATTGGATTTTTAATAATATCATCTAGTGTCACAATGGCAGTTCCATTCTCATTAGGCATGGTGTTGGATATCATATACAGTGGTACAAATGATCTTGTGGCTGCGAGAGAGAGGCTCGATCAACTGTGCTTGGTACTATGTGGAGTTTTTCTTGTTGGCGGCCTTTGCAACTTCGGCAGGGTGTACTTGATGTCAATATCTGGTAAAATATGGTATAATTGTCATACAATACATAGATATATTCTGTAGGCTTGAAATAAATTTCTCTTTGGAATTTAACATTCATAAAATTAAATTCTTTTGAAATTGCCATAAAAATAATGTTTGGATGTAAAGTGTAATACTTATTTTTGGTGAATGTTCTCCACATGACATCTAAATTTTATCAGTACAAAAATTGAGATAAGGAATATCAGTTTAAAGAATACCTACTATTAAAAAAATATTATAATGTTATTTAATAAGAAAGTATTTCTTTTTTTTGCTTTATATTTACTGTAGTTTTAGTTAAAAATACTTAATTATTGGTATTTTTATAAGTTTTTTAGTAAATAAAATTTAAAAAATAATTTAATGAATATTCTAAAATATTATTGACTTACGATTTGATCAAGTTGTATCAACAAAAATTTTGAATTTTTTGGTTGTGCCTTTAAATCATTCCAAAATTTCTTTTTTCATAAGTTACTTCAATATTGAGGTGGCAAAATAAAAAAAAATGTATATGTTCAGTTTAGTCAAGTCATTTTCGATGGGAGAAAGGATTAAAATTTATTATATATGATTTTTAAATATTATTGAAAACATTTTGTTATTTATTGCACTGATAATATTTGTCCATCAATTGGAAATAAATTTAGTGAAACTATGTATGTGTATGTATATTATTTTTGATGAACACTAAAATAGCATAATAAAAATTCAAAACAAATTACAAACTGATCTGCACATTATTTATAGTTAATTCATCTTAATCTTATATAGGGAACATTATGCTAAATTGTAGTGTTTATTAAATATTTATTAATATTGATTTCTTTACAGAGTAGAATGGTATAATATCACATACACTACTCAATAAAATAGCAATTACACTAAAAACAAAAATAAAAATATTAGAAAAAGGAATTCAACAGTCATTATTCATCTCACTTCAAACAATCCAACATGAAAAATCATCTGTCACTCGATGAAAAATGAACAATATTTTTGCAGTAGTTTTCTTAGATGATGTTTTTACTGCACCTTAGGTTAATAAATAATTTACATACCTTTACAGTAGCGTGAACAGATAGTCAAAAAATCCAGGATTGTCTCGTGCCCAGAAATTAGATTATTTTGTCCCAGATTCATACCTAGTAGTTTTTTACAGAAAGGTTTTTTTTAGCATTGGCTTTATTTTTAATATGGGTAAAAAGACAGTCATGTTTTTGAAACTTTTTTTTTGGAAAATTCCTAATTTTTTTTTCTTTTTTTTTTAGTTTTCACTGATTTGTCTTTCTAAAATTATTAAAAATTTGTAATTTTTTTGTTTTTTTTTTTTATGTTGTACAGTAGTATATTAATTAAGTAGTAGAATTGTTCCGGAAATGATGAACTTGTATCTGGAAACCCTACTTTATAACAAGATTTTAATAAGCAGTATCTCAAAAAAAGATAATATAACTTATATTAATTTATAACGATTATACCTTATCGGTTTCGTGACCTCGCAACGGTGCCTTATCATATGCATTGATTTTTTCGTACTTTGAATTTCAACTTTGAACAATGATTTTACTACTTCTAAAGTTGTTTTTTTTTTAATCCACACGTAGCAGCATAGCATCATAGTAACCTTTTGCCAAAATACAACACAATCTACTCTGTATTTTAAGCTGTGTTTATAGATTAGTCAGTCGGTCAGTCACAATAAACTTCTATTATGCGTAAATATAAAGTATATTAATAATAGCGATTCCTCGTGGATTTACTCGTGTTTATGGCTACTGCTTTGCTCTTATGAGTCTTAGTGTGATGTAATATAGTCTGTTCCTACCTACGTCAGTTTACTTTGGGCTATCCAACGCAATAAGCATCTATCAAATCGAATCAGTACTTTCAGAGATTACCCCCTACATACACACTTAGAAACAAATTTTACTCCTTTATAATATTAGTATAGATAAATTTATAAGTATATTTTTGGCTTCAGAGCCATAAAAGTAGATTGATTTCAGGACAGAGGATGACACAGTCTCTTCGAAAGCAAGTTTTTTCGTCAATTATGCGTCAAGAGCCAGCGTGGTTTGGTAGGACTGCAACTGGTGAACTTGTGAATCGACTATCAGCTGACACACAGCTGGTGGGACGGAATCTTAGCTCCAATGTCAGTGATGGCTTACGTTCTCTGTTCATGGTTGGAGCTGGAACGGGAATGATGGTGAATATTGTTATGGAATTTTTTAAGTGCCATAAATTACAAGTGATTAATTTTGTTCTTTTTTTAAGTTGTACAAAAATAAATGTTTTAAAAATAAGTATTTATTTATTTAATTATCAATAACAAAAATGCATGTAAGTATAGGAATTTCAATTTAAAATTATCGTGTTATGAGAAATCGGATGGATGCGATTTCACTTGAACACTTATTATATTATTCATTCTACCGAACATCCTGGAAGTTACGTATTTTTAACCAGGAACACAAAACTAATGTTTTTTAAACAAAACAATATTGAATTTATAGTATACCTAAAATGACTTTGAACAATTTTCAGTTTATAATGTTTGTTTTCAGTTTTATATGTCGCCGTCATTAGCATTGATAGGGCTGTGCGTTGTCCCGCCGGTATCGATGTTGGCTGTCATTTACGGTCGATTTGTTCGGGGCATCACTAGACAACTGCAAGATGCACTGGCTGAAACTACTGAGGTACCAATCTTTGCATTATATTAAATTACTAATGGGTACCTGCGACTTTGTCTATGTAGAAACTTTAGTATCTAATACACACTCCGTTCAAGTTATATTTTCGCAAGATAAATCACCCGTTGTCCTTTTCTAAGTAATTTATCTTAATACCTAAATTTATCGAAATTGGGTCAGTGGCTTGTAATTATTGCATTTATAATGTGAAATATGGATTTCTTTTTTCAAATTTTATTGAAATTTTGTTATAAATTAATCCTTTTTTATAAAAAATGATTTATATACATCTTTATTGTTACAGCTTGCTGAAGAGAAGATTTCTAACATTAAAACTGTGAAAGCATTTAGTAAAGAGAAAAAAGAATGCGAGTCATATGCTCAGAGAATTGAAACTCTACTTAAATTGGCCTATAAAGAGTCTTTAGCTGTTGGAAGTTTTTATGGTTTGGTAAAAATATTTTGTATTTTATAATATTTTTTATGTCATAAATCGTAAGCTACGTTTGTTTGTAGAATACAAGTGAAGTAGTAAAATTATTTGAAATTTATCACAGCATCATATATTTAAAATTTTAATGTAACCAAATGGGAATAACAAGGAAATTCATTAAATGTAATAATAAGAAGATACTGTCAAGGAATGTGAAAAGAAATGTTTTTTTTTAGTATACTTATATTCAAAATTAAAATCAAAAAAGTAATTTAAATTGTACTATTTACAGACAGGTTTATCTGGCAATACTATCATAATCTTGGTGCTTTACTATGGTGGTGGGATGGTGGCTACTGAACAGATGACTGTTGGGAACCTCACATCTTTCTTATTATATGCTGCATATGTTGGTATAAGTATCGGTGGATTAAGTACTTTCTATACTGAACTGAATAAGGGCATGGGAGCTGCTACGAGGCTATGGGAAATAATGGATAGGCAACCGAAAATATCAACTTCAGGTAACACCAGAAATTCTTGTATTTTAATTATTGTTTTATAATATAAACCATTTTTGCCAGTGATATAACTTGTCCCAAGTTTGATTTTCTTATACAAAATTTGATTCATCATTTACCGTTTAATAGTTAAATTTTGAATTTAAACCATTTATAAAAGTATATAATTATATAGATTTATTAAATGAAAAAGGCATTATAGCATGGCTCAGTTACAAATCAATTTATGCACTAAATAGTCAATTTCATGACATTCAATGGATGTAATTTTAAAAATTTTCCTTTTCTTAATGTAATGTGCAGAATGGCTATGTTTTGGATTTTATAATGGATGGACACAGATACGCTTTTTTTAAATTATAGGTGGTTTAATACCGAAAGACAGGCCTAAAGGTGAATTAATATTAGAAAATATAAACTTTTCCTATGGCGGAGCACCTTTAATAAAAGGTCTTAATTTACATTTACTGCCTGGAAGAAGTGTAGCTTTAGTGGGAAGATCTGGTTGTGGGAAGAGTACAATAGCATCTCTTATATTGAGATTGTATGATCCGGATAGTGGGAGAGTGTTGTTGGATGGAGTGGATATAAGGCAGTTGGATCCAGTGTGGTTGAGAAGTCACATAGGGTTTGTTAGTCAGGTAAGAAGAAATGTAAGGTTATAGTAAGTATTAAGTTTTAACATTAAAAAAAAAATAATATATAGAAAATTCCACTACTAATTACGCTTCCTTAAAAGGGCAGTTCTATAAGTGTAACTCATCACATTAGGCATAAAAGAGAAATCGGATTAAAAAAAAAATTATTCAATGCATGTATCAAGTACTAAATTATGCAGGGTATTCGACTATAAATTACATTCTTTGGGAGGTCCTATATAATTAAATATATGGTATTTTTTGTATCAATAGACATTAGTAGCAAGATTAAATTTTTAATGGTTTTTATTTATCTAAGTATTGTTCTACTAAAATAAATTTTTATCTTTCAGGAACCTGTTCTTTTCAGTGGCTCTATAAAAGACAATATTTTATATGGCGCTCTCGATGATAATGAAATGTTGGATGATGAAAAGGTGACCAAAAATTTTTAGTTTTTGTTTGCCTCATAGTCGCAATTTATGTATTTAGTGGATTAATACTTACTACTGCTTTTGTTATATGTGATAATACCTGACTAATGATCAGGCAGGTCACCTAATGTTAAGACACTGCCCTCGAACATTTGCAGCGTAAGAGGAGCCACAAATGGAATAAGGGTTATAGGAGAATAAAAACTTAAGGAAACAATACGCTTTAGCATCAGGCTTTCTCACTCACCGTACGAAACGCAGCTATACTAGCTACTTGACGCCAATTTTCTGTGGAACTTTGATTCTTCTCCAGCAGAGCTAGCCCAATAACAACCCAATAAAATCTAATAAGAGGGGAGGGGCAGATCACGTTGATCCTATTTTTGATGTTTCTTCGAGGAGGGAGGCAGAAAATCCGCTTTTTGCACGTTTGCCTTCAACATGGAGCAGTCATGATTGAGGGAGCAACTTTCAGGATGGTTTTAGGGTTAGTCGAAATCTCTCCCTGCGAGCAGTCGTGTTGGCTATGCTTTGCTGGGAATCGTCGTTGGAGGCCGTGGTCTCGTTCTGTGAGATCGCCAAGATCCAAAAGGAGATAACAGTATGGGCCCGGGAGAAGGCCGATCCCATTCAATCAGGACGACTTAGGCGTCTTCCTCACGGCTTCCTAGCCCCACTAGTGCCCAGGTAGAATAAATAGGGCGTGCCCTCGGAACGTGGGTGTGTGAGATGGTGATCGCGCGCATACGTTTTTATATGGTCCGAGGAGGACGCCGCCGAGATGGCCTCGAACTGTCATATGCATCAGCGTGGGGTAAGGAGAGAATAAGACACACGTGAGACGCGCTGCGCAAGCAATCCATAGCCTTGTCATTTCCGCACTGACTTCACGACGACAGCTATTGTGGGAGTTTTAGTGGTTACAAATCTCCACATAATCTGATGAATCATCGTCATCAATCATCTTTTGATGATTTTCTATGCAAAAAAAAAGAAAGGCTTTCGGTTCTGTCACTTATTAATTATAACACTTTTTTAAAAATAATATAAATACGTAATCAAAATTTATTTATCCATATAGAACCCGGCGTGGTTGGTGGCGGCGCGAGCGGCGCAGCTGCAGGAAGTGGCTAGCGGCTCGCAGGGCTGGCGGCGCGAGGTGGGCGCGCGCGGCTCGCAGCTCAGCGGCGGACAGAAGCAGCGCGTCGCCATCGCGCGCGCCATCGTCAAGGTGACGTCACTAGCCGCCCCGGCGGTGCGGGTAGAGAGGTAGAGCAGGGCTGGCGGCGCGAGGTGGGCGCGCGCGGCTCGCAGCTCAGCGGCGGACAGAAGCAGCGCGTCGCCATCGCGCGCGCCATCGTCAAGGTGACGTCACTAGCCGCCCCGGCGGTGCGGGTAGAGAGGTAGAGCAGGGCTGGCGGCGCGAGGTGGGCGCGCGCGGCTCGCAGCTCAGCGGCGGACAGAAGCAGCGCGTCGCCATCGCGCGCGCCATCGTCAAGGTGACGTCACTAGCCGCCCCGGCGGTGCGGGTAGAGAGGTAGAGCAGGGCTGGCGGCGCGAGGTGGGCGCGCGCGGCTCGCAGCTCAGCGGCGGACAGAAGCAGCGCGTCGCCATCGCGCGCGCCATCGTCAAGGTGACGTCACTAGCCGCCCCGGCGGCGCGGGTAGAGAGGTAGAGCAGGGCTGGCGGCGCGAGGTGGGCGCGCGCGGCTCGCAGCTCAGCGGCGGACAGAAGCAGCGCGTCGCCATCGCGCGCGCCATCGTCAAGGTGACGTCACTAGCCGCCCCGGCGGTGCGGGTAGAGAGGTAGAGCAGGGCTGGCGGCGCGAGGTGGGCGCGCGCGGCTCGCAGCTCAGCGGCGGACAGAAGCAGCGCGTCGCCATCGCGCGCGCCATCGTCAAGGTGACGTCACTAGCCGCCCCGGCGGTGCGGGTAGATAGGTAGAGCAGGGCTGGCGGCGCGAGGTGGGCGCGCGCGGCTCGCAGCTCAGCGGCGGACAGACGCAGCGCGTCGCCATCGCGCGCGCCATCGTCAAGGTGACGTCATTAGCCGCCCCGGCGGTGCGGGTAGAGAGGTAGAGCGGGGCTGGCGGCGCGAGGTGGACGCGCGGCTCTTTATGTGTGATTGGAGTAGGTGAAACTCATTTAGTTCAGTTTCCATTTCATTTGTTGTTAAAAAAATAGGATATTTTCGAAGAGAAAGGAAATAAGGTTTATGAACTCTCCCGAACATTTCTTTAGCGAAATCATACAAATGCCTTAAAAATTGTAACTTAGCTGATATTTACAGTTCTACTCTCAGATCATTTGTAATTGTGACGGAAATGTTCCAGTTAAAATGACTAAGGTTCTATCTATATTGGTCTTACAGAGTTTTATCCCTTCAAATATTCATATTAAACGGGATTTTATGACGATGACAGCTGACATTTAAATTTTCGCTTCGATTCACTCAGTAAATTTCTTTATATTTCGCCTCACATTAATTTGTGCGAAATCATTCAATAACTACTGGGTGTATAGGGCAAATTATATTTCCGTAAAATGATTACGATTATCATAGTAATTATTAAAAGTGATTTTAATCTTGATATGAATAAATACTATGTTGCAAATACATGATTTTAATGTTATCCTTTTTTTTATCAAGATTTTTGATGGATCTGGATTTGATTATGGTGAAAATTTCACGTTCAAAATAAGGCTTTTAGTTTATTTGTTGATATTAAAATATTTCCTTTTTATTATATTTCGTATGATTAATACAAATAATAAAATATTTTAATTTGTGGTATTCATGAAAATTGAGTATATCTACCTAATTTATCTATTTATATTAGCATATGTGGTGATAAAGTGCTTGCCAGTAGATAAAAACACTGGAAAACTAAAATTAATGAACAAGGTAAAAAAACTGGTCAAGTGCGAGTAGGACTCGCGCACCGAGGGTTCCGTACAAACTTATAGAAATCTATATAAGACTAACCCATCTACACCATTTGTGGTCTTCATCATCAGTTCCAACATAAGTTACTATCAAAAATACCTAAATCGGTATACGCTTGCCTATAATATTTGAGGAGTTTCCTCAATTTCTCCAGGATCCCATCATCTGATCCTGACCTGAAGACAATGGGACCACCTTGGAAGTATACCTTTTCAAACAAAAAAAAAATTTTGAAAATCGGTACCCAAATGGCGGCGTAATCGGCGAACAAACATAAAAAAAAATAAAATACAAGGTCGAATTGAAAACACTCCTTTTTAGAAGTCGCTTAAATATAATCACATATTATGTAAATATGGATCACGTCCCAAAAACTATTTTGAAACTACTAAGGAGCACTTTAATTTAAAACACGATCATGGATGCAATCCATGGAAACACAAAATTTTATTTTAAGTACTAATACACCTTATACTTTCAACAAAAAAAAGTTATAGCGCGATTCAGGATACACCTAGCGCCATCTCTTGACAATTTCAATGAACTAACTTGTTGACTTTGACATTAACAGCATAATTATAGTATATTTTATTCTCGTTTTATTTTTATTTATATTCTACTACACTCCACTACCCCTGCACTACGTTCGTAAAATATTTAGATTTACATTATCAATCAAAATATCGAAATATATATTAGTGTTGCCAAGACGAAAATAATTAGTCCTTAATTCGAACAAAACTAATTGTTTATTTATAAATAACTAATTATATTACTAATAACCAGAAGACTTATATGTGTAGATAAATAAGTAAATTAAATAACTCGATCTGTTTGAATTTAATTTTAAAATTTTCGTACTAAGTCAATACGAGTACTTAAATCAAATCGCGTGAAGCTCTTATATTGAATGTTAATTACGTAATGACGTTATAAATCGACGATAAAACTTTTAAATGAAAAGTTTATTTTATAATTTTTAGCGCGTTTAAATAATAATTAAAATAAAAATTTTTATTAATCGAGCAGAATTATATCACAGTTAATGTCATAATGTTGTAATAGATGGCATTAGCTGTACGCTGCATCGCGCTATCATTTTGTTAGCTGCGATATATAGATTGCATTGCGTTGTTTATAAAGATTTGCTGCTTTTTAATGTTTTCGTATTGATACAAATTTCTTCTCGGTGTTTGTAAAATTGTTTTTTTGACCATGGTCAACTTATATGTTAATTTGTTACAAGTACATATAATTTTAATTCTAAGATTAATATATTTTCCGCTTGATCAATTTACAACATGATACATTTACGCGTTCCTGAGAAAAAGGTTGAAAGACAGACGTACAGACTGACAGACACACGAACAGAAATTTACAGTTTTCGGATTTTTTCCTTTATGTATACTAAAGGACCTTGCTCCTGGCCAAATTTCACAATGCTTGGTCAATGGGAAGTACCCTATAGGTTTTGATTCCCTTGCGAAAACGTTAAAAACGCTATCATACTTAAAATATGTGATATAAATGACCGTATCTTTTGATTGCGTTAACTTAGAAGTTTGATTTTTTCACAGCTCTTAGTAATTATAACTCTGAGTACTTGACGTTGATAAAAATTTGTTACCTTCACGCGTTTCTGAGAAAAAGGTTGAAAGACAAACTTACAAACAGACAAACATACATACAAAAATTTACAGTTTTCAGATTTTTTCCTTTATTTGTACCATAAGATCTTACTTCTTGCCAAATTTCATTGTGCTAGGTCAATGGGAAGTACCCTATAGGTTTTGATTCCCTTGCGAAAACGCTAAAATGGTCGAAATATACGACATATTTTCCATTATCTTTTGATTGCGTTGACTTAGAACTTTAATATTTTCACGGCCGCATGTCATCGTAGACTTGAGTATATGATATTAATTTCAACATGATACGTCTATGCATTTCTGAGAAAAACGGGTTGACATCCCGACAGACAGACAGACAGACAGACGGACAACAAAGTGATCCTATAAGGGTTCCGTTTTTCCTTTTAAGGTACGGAACCCTAAAAATGAAAACGTAGACGACGAACGATTAATGGATGACTTTGTGAAAATAAATTACTACCGACATTTTTTATCTGTGCAAATTGCCGTAAGTTGTATACAGGTTGATGTTCATGCGTGATGTATGAATTAATTGGAGTATTTTCTTTAATTTAAAAATTATTAATTAAAAAGAAAATTATGTGGATGTAACCGATATAATTGGATGCTGATAAGTAATAATGTGTCAACCCACAAAAATTTAAATTAAGAGATATTTATGTATTCAGATAATGCAATTCGTATTTAACATTATACAAACATGTTTAAATTATCTGAATTACATATAATATACCAGCTTTCACCCGCGACTTCGTCCGCGTGGAATAGTAAATATAAATCTAAGATATAAGCCATCTCTCTATATTATTCCTGTGGGAACTTCAAATTTTTTCGGGATAAAATGGGACCTATATGTTAATCCAATATATACCCATCTTCATTTCAAATTTCAATTAAATCGGTTCAGTAGTTTTTGCGTGAAAGAGTTACAAACATACATCCATCTATCCATCCATTCACAAACTTTCACATTTATAATATCCGTAGGATATGTAGTTCGGAAAAAAAGTACGGAAAAAGTTATTAATCTAATGGTTAGAATATTGAAGTGTGTTGCCTGCTTGTGCTGCACGTGCGAGTGCATATGTGGGAGGGTGGGCGGTGCTTGCTTGCTTGTGCTGCGTATGCGTGTGCGTATGTGGGAGGGCGGGTGGTGCTCATACTGCATGATATTAGACAGCTGTAGATTGTTTCCCGGATTACAGCAAGTAGTTTTGTGATTAATTAGATTTGTTAAGGTTTGACATCTTTAGACGCCATTTTCCTAAAATGAAGTCCGTGTGGCTTAATACAGTATTGCTTATCAGCGTCCAATTATTATGTAAATTACATACTACACTTATCAACCCTACACTTGGAGGTATAATTATCCTTCACTTGTCTTTATATGTATAATTATTATTGCATATCATTTAATTACACTAATCATGTTCTTTTGGTGCATTTTTTCCAAATTACATGATAATAATACCTATCAATTATTTTTAATTAAGAATATATCTGTTATCGGTTTTATAAACATTTTAAAAACCAAATTAATTACTAACTACTCTGATAGTCGTTGTCCTGTCTAAATTAAAGATTTTGTAGACAGTTCATACAAAAATCCCATAGAAAAATTGGTTCACTTTTCCTGGACTTGACAAAGTTCTGGGAAGTTTTTTCAAAATTTAATTTCGTATGAAAACTATATGATAAATATAAAACCTGACTCAGCAAAATAAAAAGATACTGTAAAATGTGCCTTATTATATATATTTATCATATAATTATTCATACAGTAATTAATTACACTCAGTGAAGCATAACCTAATGGCCATAATCTCTAAACTGTTATGAGACGGAAAATCGTTCGTTATTTATTTATTTTATGAATCCAGTGAAAATAGTCATTTTATTTACTAACTTTTCTCGCAGTTTCACTCGCGTTTATGGTTACTGCTTTGCTCCTATTAGCCGAAATGTGATAAAATATAGTCTATTATTCCTTTCCTAATTAATGGACTATCTAAAGCAAAAAAAAAAATCGAAATCGGATCACTAGTTTTAGAGATTACCCCTTTCATACAAACTTACGAATCGGGGGACCATAGCTTGGAAATACGGTGCCGTATTGAACAGGCAAGAAATGCCTTTACTAAACTAAAAAGAGTTCTCTGTGACCGTAATTTAAAAATCTCCCTACGTATGAGAATAGCGCGTTGCTATATATTTTCCGTGTTACTATATGGGGTAGAGGCGTGGACACTGACACAAACGATGAGCAAAAAGCTGGAAGCGTTCGAAATGTGGGTGTACCGGCGGATGCTCCGTATATCATGGATGGATCGAGTGCGTAACACCACCGTACTACAGAAGATGGGGAAGTCCACAGAGGTACTCAAAACGATCCAAAAAAGGAAACTCGAGTATCTGGGTCACATAATGCGAAACAAGAAATATGAACTGCTACAACTCATTATACAAGGGAAAGTAAAAGGCCGCCGTAGACCTGGCCGCCGTAGAATTTCCTGGCTTAAAAACCTGCGCCAGTGGTTTAATATGAGTACTGCATCACTGTTTAGAGCAGCGGTGAACAAAGTTCAGTTAGCCTTAATGGTCGCTAACCTCCGTTAGGAGACGGCACTAGAAGAAGATACAAACTTACATACAAATTTTACATCTTAATGATATTAGTATAGGAAAATGTGACTGATTCTCACCGAACCGTTGCGTCAGTCTGTATTAAAATATGTAGTCTTACACAACTGTAACGTATGTACATATTATTAAAATATCAATAAGTTATATAAGAGTACACTAACAAGTTCTAGAGATACAACGATTGAATTAATCACGAGCGATATCCGTTTTCAGCTTGTCATATGAAAATCAGACTATATTTAACCGACTTCCAAAAAAGGAATAGGTTCTTAGTTCGTTCTTAATATATGTTCATTGATTATTCGAAAACGGCTATATAATGATTTAGTTAATTCTTTTTTGAAAGGGTATACTCTCCTATTGATCCTATAAAATTTTCATCAAAATCGGTTTAGTAATTTAGTTTTAAAATCAAAATAACTGAAATAAGTCTGTTCAAGTATTGAAATAACATATTTTGCTTTTGAAGTCGGTTACTCTTTTTTTAAGTCTTTTTAGCGGATCATGTTTAAAATTTATGGAAACACCGTCGTTGTATAGCTAATAAGGAATAAGAATGAAAAATATATCAAAACTTGTTCACAAACGGTGAAGACATCGAGTAACATACATAAAAAAATAGTTAGTTGAGTACATCGTTCTTTTTGGAAAACCTTTTTGGTAAACCTTTTTGGTCGAAAATATTTCAAGATTTTATATTTTACTTAGAAGAACATTTTATATTTTTACGATATGATTGAGTAAATTTTCGTTTTATCGTATCGTAGTTAGGTCAAGGATTTTACGAAACGATGATAAATAGAACCGTGTCGGTACATATTATGTAGGTATATGATAAACAATTATTGTTTGTATTTAAATTGCTAATTTATTCATTAAGATCCCTTATTGTATGTTTGTATCGTATTTTTTTCATTGTTTTTCTAATTTAATTGTGTTAAGTGTTTGTACGATAAAAAATAGGTTACATTTGTATTCAACATTTCCTATTTTAAATAAATAACCTTTGCAAGTTAACAATTGACATCTGAGTAATTTTTTAGGGTAAATTTTCATTGTTATAAATTTTTATACTATATAAATAAATTAAATACTTTTATATTTATATCACTATAACTAAACAACTTTTTATGACGTTTTTTTTTTCTTTCCAGAATCCAAAAATTCTCATACTCGACGAAGCTACCTCAGCACTAGACACGTACTCAGAATATTTAGTTGATAAAGCGCTCAAAGAAATAAGCAAAGATAGGACAGTCCTAACTATAGCGCATAGACTAAGCACTATACAATCTGCGGATGAAGTAGCCGTTATTGGAGACGGAGTTATTGTTGAAAAAGGAACGTATTCCGAATTGATGTCAAAACCAGACGGTTATTTCAAAGAACTTATAAACCACCAGACATTCACAAATTCGAAGCCTAAAAATACAAAAGATGTACAAAAAAGCTAATAATTATAAGTCAAAACGGAACATTTTCATATAAAGGCCTTTAACCAATTACACGTTACAATATTTTTGTATATCTGTATATTTCTGATCACCATAAAGTGTTACCAGAATAAAACTAAGAATCGTGCTTAATATTTTTGTGTTATTTCGTCTTAAAAAAGCAAAAGCTTAAGACCAAATAGTATCAAGGCTTTCTTTATGGCGGGTATTTTAATACTAAATGGTGGAATACTTTGGGGACAACGCCTGAAGGATGGTAATTTCTTATATGTTGCAAAAGATAAGATTTCTTAAAATTTATGTAAACCATTTTTGATTTATTTTATTTTGTGACACAATGACTTTGTTATTTATTAATTTATTCTATTTAACGAATAATACTGGTTGTAAATTTTATTACTGAATGTTTGAATAAATTTGTATAATGTTTAATTGTAATTTATTACAGATTTTACATTTATTGTTGGTAGAGTAAACGTGTATATACAATAAATTCATTTGTATGGAAGGGAATAAAACAAAAAACAACTTTAAATATTACAATATAATGTATTGTTAAATGAAGTTTTTCTATTTATTGCGTTTATTATGAACCCATACGGTTTATGAATAAATTATTTTAAGTTCAAAGTTCTAAAAGACACCAATCAACAAAATTGAATAATAGATAAAACTCATACATATTGCCATTAATAAACAGAAATGCGCAGTTGCGAATGCACTGTTTGATTATCTAAATTAGTTGATAGAACAATGATTACAATCAAAGAAGTGAACTTTAGAATTATGCAACAAGATTTCTTTAAAGAAAATGTTGTAATATGTCCCTTAAATATAACAAAAATATGCAAATAAAAAAAATGTTCAAAGTTGATGTATGGATAGATGTATGCAATTTTTATTGTAATGATTAAATTGAAGTGTTGACGGGCAATGGAATATTTAGAAATAAAAATGGTTGTTGTTATTTTCGTACATTTTGTTTTATTTTCACTTACCTAAATTTATATTTCATTTTACAATCGCTTAATACAATAATATCTACATAATTATCTGTTAATTATTCGGTTTCTTTGTTTCAATGTTTTAGTAGTTTTATCAATTGCTAAGTTTTCACTATCGTGAATAATTTATTTTATTGAACTAGTTTGTATTTTTGATTAAAAGAAACTACACTCCTATCAAGAAAAACACAATAATGTGTTAAGCATATATGCCATAATTTTTCTTTGGATTAATAAATGGACCTTGCCCTGTGACGATCGTGCATCGCACACGCGCCAAAACACTAGCAGAGGTTGCCGTGAACATTTACGCGCTAACGTTTCGCGGGAAAACATTCCGAGCGGAAGTATGTCTCATTTGAAAATTCTACGCGGGAATTTAGCGCGCCAAATTCTAAACAGTATATATCCAAACACAGAATGCAAAAAAATAAGAACCGCTCAAATTGTTTCCGTCGTTCGCAATTTGAACCGTAATTTAGCAACTAAAACTGCGACAGTGTTAGAACAAAATGTATTAAGTTCTCCGTGGGGTGAAATAACACATGGAAAGGAAACTCTCACCGAACATGTGTTTAAGGACATCGAATTATGGTCAGATGCTCCGTGCGTGGTAAGTGTTGAATGTTCTTTTTTAAACATTTCTAAAAAATAACAATACATAATATAATTTATAATATGTTTTCTAAGATGTATTTTCATTTTCATAATTTATGTTATGTTGTAAATTTATATGAAACTTTAATAAATTAGACTATTAAAAAAACCCTAAACCTATAATCGGTTCTATTACACATTTGTTTTCATGATTGTTTCGAGTACAAAGTTCAAATAAGATCTATAAACACGCGGATGCAGTCTCCGGCTATGATAGGAGAATATAAATAGAAACTGAAGGTTGAGGCTACCTGAAGATAGTTTGGCACTAAAATTTGAATTATTAAACTGATTGATCGTTCAAAAAAATTAAGTAATTGAAAAGGGTCTCGGAATCTTTTTAGCTTCACTGTAAATAAATGATGATTCTAGCTACTAGTTTTCTTGAGTTTTAAATCGATGTACTTTCATATATAAAATAAAACAAAATATTTCTTATGATAAGAATGTTGTCAGTGTCTAGTAGAAAGATTAATTAATATTGTTAATAGCTATTTGTGTAATTACTGATAAGATAAAAGATTGTGCACTAGGATTGAGTCATGGTTCATAGAGTAAATAAACTACGAACCCGAATGAATAAAACACTCGTGTATATAAATAATAAATGTAACTTATAACTCTTGAACTAAGTTTTATTTATTTTTGAATAAATATTTGTTTCTATTGTAAGATTAAATTTTTCACTTTTTATAACATTAAGAAAATAAAAATTTACATTTAATAATAAAGGAAAATTTTTGTAAATATGAAAATGATCGTATATGTAATTTTATTTTATTAACTATAAATAATAGTCGGCGCTCTGGAGTCGCTTCAAACAACGATCCATAATCTCGTGCCAAATAATTCTAAGAGTACGTGAAGGTTCTTTGACCAAAGTTTATTTGTGTAAACATTGTAATATTTTTTGTATTTGTTATATTTCACTAGACATGTGGTGCAACAGGGCGATCTTACGATTACGGTATGATGCGAATGATGGTGGAACGATGCGCGTGCGCCCTTGCTGGTCATTTAAAAATGGCGCCGGGAGAAAGGATTGGTCTTATTTTGCCAAACTTACCAGAGTTTGTGGTGCTTATACATGGGGCTATGAGAGCTGGATTAGTTGTTACATTTGCCAATCCACTGTATACAGCAGGTAAATTTTAATTAACGTTTGAATTACTTATCTGTTTGAACCGGTTATTAAATATTCTTACAATTAATGTCGATTACCTATACATTATTATGCAAATAATTAACCCCCGACCTAAAAAGGGGGATGTTATAAGTTTGTGCGCAACGTAGTTTACTAGCGAATGGACCAATTTCGATGCGTTTTTTTTTTGTTGCGGGATACATCTCGTCTATAATTTATAAAAATCTATTGAGAGGTTTCAAGGTTATCAGTTCTTTTCTAGTCGTTGAAAGTATTTGAACAACATCCACTGGTCTTATTGAATTGAAATTGATTATACTGTGAATGATATCCAAAACCATATTTGCGTGAACTTGACTTGGTGCTGCAGCATCGTCTAGAATTTAGTAGATTACACATCACCTCACGAAATGAAAAAAGGGTAAAGAAAGATAGATCACGAATAGACACATACTAAAACTCCTGATCAATTGTCATATGTTGTCCCAACTAAAAATAGTCCCATTATATTACTGTAAACGTTAGAGTTTTGCTTGATTTCAAGATTGTATCTTCAGGAAAAAAAGAGTCATAACGGTCTTAGTTTATCTTTCAATGTTAATATAAGTACCTACGATATTATACTTATATAATGTTATTTCATTTAAAGGACGCTCTGGAGTAGTGGAGTGGAGTCGATCACTAATCTGATAATGATCTTTACTCTTAGTAGGGAGATTATTCTAGTTTAAATGGTTACTGCCTTACCCTCAGGAGTTGCAGAGGCAATTGATCTGTGATGATGCCTGTATGTGAAAATCAAAAAGTTGCGAATAACTATATATTATATAATAACTCTACTTGAGTAATAGGCACACCCCGGATTAACCGGGAAAAATGTTAGGTTGATGATGATAATTTTATTTTATTTAATAAAATAGGTGCACTTTGAAGTGAACAGCTACGGAACGCAAACTAATTTGTTAGTGGACCCACCAGAAAATTAAAGATAAATAATAAAATCACTTTACCGTTTCAGATGAGGTGCGACGTCAATTCTCTGATTGCAACGTGAAAGCGATTGCAACCATTGAGATGTTCATGCCAATAGCACTGGAAGTCAGCAAGTCGCTCAATGACTACAAGGGAACCATCTGGGTTGGAGGAGACGACGATACTTCTAAAGGTAATTACGTATTTTAAAATTTAGGATACCTATTGTGACTAATAAGCATGTGCATTTATCTACACAGTCGTGAAGAACACTCAATATTGCGTTGATTTGGTTAATTATTTGAAATGGCTTAAATTATTAGCTTGAATTATATTGTTAGTTTTAAAAGAATTAACGTAGGTAATATAACTATGAATTTTGATTCGTTATATCAGCAGTTTATATCTAAATGTCTAAAGACATTGGAAATTATGTAGGGACAGGAATTGTAGTGATTACATTTTCTTAGATTGAAGGTAATTGCTTATGATCTTGTAACTGCGAGTAAATAAAATGTGGGCGTTTGTAACTAAATACATAAGTATAATAAAACGTAGAAAGATTTTAAAATTAGAATTGTTTTTTTATTTTTATAGGCATATATGGCCTTCGATCACTTTTGATGGCTGATCACGAGGCGGATCTCCCTTCGGTGGATTGTGAAGATGTCTGCTTGATTCCTTATTCCAGCGGCACAACTGGTTTACCTAAAGGAGTCATGTTGACTCATAGAAATTTAGTATCAAATTTGAAACAAGTTCAAGCACCTAAGATGATGAAATATGAAGGAGAAAAGGGTATGTTTTAATGTTGACGAATAAATAAAATTTGCTTGTATAGATTGAATGATAATTACATCTATTTTTAGGTAAAGGAGATGTTATTCTGACGGTACCGCCGTTTTTCCACATCTACGGATTTAATGGAATTCTCAATTATAATCTTATTTTGGGATATCATATCGTCTCTATACCTAAGTAAGAATTTTTTTTTAATTTATCGTTAAAATTCCTCTAGATGATATAAAAAAATAAATTACAATTTCGAAAATACAAATTACTAGTAAAGTTTTTATCTTAAATATCGTTTATCAATTATATATTTTGCCATTATAAAGGCGAGATTAAACTTATAAATTTTGCCCCAAGACTTTCATAAAGATTTACATAAGTTGCTTATCATTACTATGAAGGCATTTACTGCCAGTGCCTTTATTTTTGTCAGCTTTCGTAAGATTACCTAGCTAACTATTACCAGGTTACAGAGTTGTTTTATATTAGTTAAGATTGTAAAACTTACGAGTGTATATCTCGTCTTATAAGTATTTACTTTAATAGATGCCCTTCTATTTCTTACAGATTTACTCCTGACGATTATATCAAATGTTTAGTCGAATATCAGCCAACAACACTTTTCGTAGTTCCATCTCTGCTGGCCTTCCTAGCCACCCACCCTATGGTTAAGAAGGAGCATTTGCAATCAGTGGAAACTATCATGGTTGGGGCTGCCCCTACAACGGACAGCATGTTAGAGAAGTTCTTGCTAAAGTGCGAAAAAACAAAGGACCAAATAAAGCTGCTTCAAGGTAAGTTTGAAAAAAATAACTACGACCACCTTTTCTTTACTTCACTTTTGTTTCGTAATTTTTTTATAAGTATAAGATTTATAACGTGTTCTATAATCGCTTATATGAAATATTTTTAATACAAAAGGGATTCATTTCAGGGCCCTAAAATTACTGTATTATCTGTGGAAACTGCGTAATTGTGGTTCTGTAGCTTTATATATTTATAGGGCATAGACCAAAGTTTTAACTAGGCATATACGTTCAAAAATTGTCTATTCTATAGAAAAAGATGGATCAACCAATTTTTTGACAGTTCGTTATGGATTTATTATGAGAAGGATATGAAACCTTCTCCTTAATAGGAGAGGAAGTCTTTGTTCAGCTGTGGATATGGGGGGCTTACAATTTGTTACTGTACAGTATTAACTTAATTTTTCTTTTTAGGATACGGCATGACCGAGAGTTCCCCAGTGACTTTGATGACGCCGTACATCTATCCTTACAATAAGATCGGCTCGGTGGGACAGCTGGTGCTGTCGACGCAGGCGCGCGTACTTTCGCTCACATCGGGCGAGGCGTTAGGCCCACACCAGTCCGGCGAGCTGTGCCTGCGCGGTCCGCAGGTGAGTGTCGCTCGTAACGGACGAGGCGTTGGGCGCGCACCAGTCCGGCGAGCTGTGCCTGCGCGGTCCGCAGGTGAGTGTCGCTCATAACGGACGAGGCGTTGGGCGCGCACCAGACCGGCGAGCTATGCCTGCGCGGCCCGCAGGTGAGTGTCGCTCATAACGGACGAGGCGTTGGGCGCGCACCAGACCGGCGAGCTGTGCCTGCGCGGCCCGCAGGTGAGTGTCGCTCATAACGGACGAGGCGTTGGGCGCGCACCAGACCGGCGAGCTGTGCCTGCGCGGCCCGCAGGTGAGTGTCGCTCATAACGGACGAGGCGTTGGGCGCGTACCAGACCGGCGAGCTGTGCCTGCGCGGCCCGCAGGTGAGTGTCGCTCATAACGGACGAGGCGTTGGGCGCGCACCAGACCGGCGAGCTGTGCCTGCGCGGCCCGCAGGTGAGTGTCGCTCATAACGGACGAGGCGTTGGGCGCGCACCAGACCGGCGAGCTGTGCCTGCGCGGCCCGCAGGTGAGTGTCGCTCATAACGGACGAGGCGTTGGGCGCGCACCAGACCGGCGAGCTGTGCCTGCGCGGCCCGCAGGTGAGTGTCGCTCATAACGGACGAGGCGTTGGGCGCGCACCAGACCGGCGAGCTGTGCCTGCGCGGCCCGCAGGTGAGTGTCGCTCATAACGGACGAGGCATCCATCATGACTCAGTAACCCACGTACCTATAGTAAAATTTTGTATAAGAAAACATTTATTATTAATAAAAGACAATAAACTCTTATTAATGCATTTCTTAACTTTTATAACTATAGTTATCTATATATTTTATTAATAAAAATAAATGTTACAGATCATGAAAGGTTATTGGAATAATGAAAAAGCGACCAAAGAAACTATAGACAGTGACGGTTGGTTGCACACTGGCGACGTCGCCTTCTACGACGAAGACCATTATTTCTACATCGTTGATCGCACCAAAGAACTGATTAAGGTCAAAGGAAATCAGGTAAGTAAATACAAAAAAGACAAATAAGGAAGCAATTAAGAGACAAATTTTGTAAAACAATTAGGTACATCAAAATATTGCATGGAAGATATAGATAAAAGAAGAAAAATTCTTCGCAAATTTTTTTTCTGTATATAATTATATTGTAACTGACCGGAGACACTTGACACGATCATGGTAACAGTATGTGTAATTAAAAATTTCAGGTGTCACCAACTGAAATTGAGAGTGTCATCATGGAACAACCTGAAGTTGCAGACGTAGCTGTAGTTGGTATCCCTGATTCACTTGCAGGGGAAGTCCCTAAAGCATTCGTTGTTTTAAAACCGAACCATAAACTAACAGAAAAGCAAATTTATGACATAGTTGCTCAAAAGTTAACTAAGTATAAGCACCTTGAAGGCGGTGTAGTATTTTTGGATACAATTCCGCGCAACGTAGCCGGGAAAATCATGCGTAATGAACTGAAAGTATTAGGAGCAAAAAAATAAATTTTTATTACAAAATTTGATTTGGTAGTGTAATTTTTTGTAAATATGTAGTTATTTGTATGTCAATCGTAGTGTTTCAGTATGACTGTATTTTGTAAATGACGAAAGGTAACGTAGTTAGGTTGACTTCTTAAATAGATTTTAATGGATGTATTTAAATAGATTACATTAGTACTTAATTATGTAAAATGTACAAAAAAATCTTTTAACATTAAATGATTTTACAATCAAAAAATATTTTATTTTCTCATAATTTTGAAGCGTATGATTCGCGATTTGTTTTACAGTGCACCATCAGATTTTCATGTTAGTTTTAGTATAGTATAGTTTGCATAGTGCCTGCGCTTCGTTACAGCAGACGAAGGCTGCTGCCCGCTTAATCCGTATGTATATATCATCTATGGCTTAATCTCCACGTCTCCGACATTTACGAAATCATATTCCTAGAGGTAGAACAGATCAGTCCCAGGCGAAGTTAATTGTTCTAGGGGATAGAGTCGGGGTTAGCCAATTCGGTTCTAATTTACAAATAACAATATGTTATATTTTAAAATAATTAAATAAAATATTTATATTGTCATATATTTTATCTTTTTTGTTTTTGTGATATTGCATAAATATCCCAAGTATTAACCTGTCAATTGATTAAATATTGTAATAGACGCTACGCCTGACTATCATTCAGGCCGCTAGTTAATCGGCGCAGTATAGTAAAGAGGCTAGGCTATGATTCTCAGCATTATTTTTGTATTGTTTAGGGTTCGTCATTGGTTACTAGAGAGAACACAATATAGACACATGGAATCACTTGTCCTGATTGACTGATTCATCAACGCGGAGCCTAAACCACTGGGGCTACAAACTTAAAATGTTGGCAGTAGGTACCTTTCAGGGTGTAATCATCCACTAAGAAAGACTTTTTCGATATTCCACCCCTAAAGGGGTTAAAAGGGGTAAAATTGTTTATATGGAAGATCTTATTCCGTGTTCGCATTAATTTAAAATCTAACACACATACTTCTGGATGATAGTAATAAAATGTACGACTATCACCCTCTGTTGAACTGCAAGGGGGTGGTGAAGAATGTATAGCGTAAAATTTTTTTTGTGCGATTATCCTTAAACTGAGCATAAATATTCTAGAATTCCGAAATCGTCCCTTATCCCGTCCTAGAGAGTACTACTAGTAGATAGATTTATCTGAGATTTGGAATTATTGACGTAGGATATGGATTTGTTATCTAATTTATCTCTTAATATTAATAATCTCATTTTAGTTTAATCTGTTTTTCTGTAAGTGTGGTATTTCCCAGTCAAGTCAGTCTGTATTATAGTTGAAGTCAGTAAACTACACTGGTAGAGCCTAACTCTAGCCCACTGGATCTTTACTTAAAAATTTTAATTTCTTGTTGTGTCTTGTCAAATCACTTGACAAAATTGTAGTAAAAATCAATTCAAGTTACGATTCTAACTAACTTTAATAGAGCTATTTCAGCAATTCTACTAATTAATATTAATAATCATTATATTTAAAGGTAAAACCCATTTACAAAAATTTTATAATCTATATTTATAATTAGCATTCTATGCCAATCATTAGCGATTTAAAGCATTTTTTATCTAAGTTTACTTTATCATTGTAAAAACTCGGGTAAAAAACAGGTCTGTTTGAAGTAACACTTCAAAAAAAAAAAGAAAGTATAATTAATTACTGTCAAGTTTTAATACCGATAAATAAAATTAGGATAAGAGGATCCATAGACATATTATTGTAATAGTTCAAATTCAAAATTATGCTACTTGTGTTTTTTTCTATTCCAAAAGTAAATCTATATTGTCTTAGTTAGTATAGGAAAACAGTCGCTCATAAAATCAAGATTAGCACATGACTGATTAATCAATATATTGATGAAACTTAATTATTGATAAATGAAACAATTTTTATATGGCTATCATACAAAAGTGAAAAATTAAATACTTGTAAAATCTTACTCAGGAATATGCTACTTAATAACTAACTCTCAACATTAGGTGCAGATGTTTCAGTTTTTGCTTCTTCTTTTTCACTTTCATTAATATTTTCTTTTGTGTCTGGTTCTTCAGGTCTATTGTCAACATCTACAGATACTTTTGGTAATTCTGATTGCACATCAGAAATAGAATAGTTATCAGATTCCATTTTGTCAGAAGATGGTTTTTGTTCCGGTTCAGTTTGGGTAGTTATATTTTCTATTTTGTCTGCCTCTGTGTTTTCCAAACTTTCATGTTTTTCATCTGAATGAGATTCATCTTGTATATTGGTATGTCCCTCAGTTTTAGGTGAATTACTATTGCCATCAGTATTGTCGCTCGACGAGGAGCTCTCCTCGCTGGAAGATAATTCAGAGATTTGTTTTGGCTCTATAGCTTTGTTTGAATCGGAGCTATTATCACTTGCTGGGATTTCGGTTGTTTCTGTTGTAGCGACACTCTCTTGTTCTATATCTTCTACTGCATTCTTTGATAAATTAGATTGTTCATTTAGTTTCTGTTCTGTCATTTCAGCATCATCAACCTTAATTTCAGGAATGACGATTGTTTGGTTTGGTATATCACTCTTCATTTCCACATCTGGTTTTGAATCAGGCGGTGGCTCAGGAGTGCTATTGTTATTTTTCGCATCCTCACTTGTTGATGCAATTTCTGGTGAAGCTACATTAGATGATTGTGTACTATCTTCTGTAGGTTCTGTGACATTTAATTCAGGAGGAGTTACGGATTCATATTGAGTAACAACTTTATCTTGTTGCGTATCCATGGAAGTCTCCTGCTTGGCTTGCAACCGTGCTTCCAAATCATCTACTGAGATATGAGCTTCAGATGATCCAGGCTGAGGTTCTGAGCTCTGTCTTGAAACGCTATTATCTTTCCATGACATATCTTCCATTTCGACATCAACATTGTATTCCGAATTATTATCTGATCCATTTACAATTGGCTCCATAGGTTCACCATTTTCTGGTTCTGGATGACGTTGATGACCCGGCTCTCTTGTGCTTACGACTAAAATATTCTTCTCTATGGCTCTCATAAACTTATCAACTCGGTTATATTGCTTACGAGGGTAAGTAAGTAGTTCACAAATTCTTTGTACTGTGAACGGAGCCGAGGTAAATGAATCCAGCCTCTCCAACAGGCTATTTTTCATGATATCATAATTAAAAGGATCTACATTAGGGTATGGAGGAATATCAATACCTGGTGTAGTTTCGTAGAAGTCTGTTATAACATTAAGCAATTTTTCCTTGAACAAACTCTTCACAAGAGACCACTGATATACTGGGTCACCGGTACGCGCCACATATGCTAAATAATCGTTAAGTTCTTGTGGTATAGTTTTTGGTTTGCGTTTTGAAAATTCTTCGAGAAAGTGAAATATTTCTTCGGCATTTTCCATAGTAAAATGTGGTAGAATACTTAAAAGAAAAGGTAGTCAATCTTAATCCTAACAAGCCAACAACGTTCAATTAAAAATGTCAACCTGCAGTCAACAACTTTTCTACACCACAGACTATTAATACATTTAAAAAAAAAGAATAAAGATAATAGATAGACACACATACATACTCTTAATTTGTAACAGTCACAAATGTTCAATCATACACAAATCTTTCTTGTTAAATTCTGATAAGTAAAAAATTAGAGTGTAGTAATTAGGCAAGTACATTAGTGTATTCTGATTTTTTGATATATTGGCAATTTTATCTTTAAATTTATCATATCATTTGTCAGATTGACGTATCTAACAATTCCATACATTGACATTAAAAAAAGTAAATTATACAATACATTTTAATTTTTGTCTAAATTAAAAAAAATAAACTTATAAGCGTTTCTTATTTAAATAACAGTACAATGAATTCAATAATAAGAAGAAGCCTTTATCCAATTTATAATAACACATTTAAGTTAACTTGTCGTTTATTAGCCGACGCAACTGTTACTGAAAAAATTGATAAAATAGTAAAAGAAAATAAAGTAGTAGTTTTTATGAAAGGTGTTCCTGACGCTCCTCGATGTGGGTTCAGTAATGCTGTGGTTCAAATAATGAGAATGCACGCCGTACCCTATGAAAGCCACGATGTTTTAGCTGATGAGAATCTGCGACAAGGTTAGTTCTGTAGCGTATTTAAGCATCTTTACGAGATATTTATTTTTTATTCAAAGCCTATTTTAGAATTTTATTTTTATTTCTCGGGAACATTTTACACAACTTCATCTTTTTAATTTTTTTTAGAATTAAAAGTTAATATTAAAAAGAAATGAAATATGTAATATATCATGTTATGCTAATTTTTCTATATTTTCTTCAGGTATTAAAGATTATTCAAATTGGCCAACAATTCCTCAAGTTTTTATAAATGGTGAATTTGTTGGTGGCTGCGACATTATGCTTCAAATGCATCAATCGGGAGAACTAGTAGAAGAGCTAAAGAAAGTTGGAATAAAAAGTGCTTTGCTGACAGCTGAAGAAGCTAAAAAAGAAGAGAGCAAGTAGCTTTCGTACTTCAGATAATTTTATTACACTGCAATATTAAAATAAGGATTTGATTTGGTTTTATAAGATGAAGTTATTGTAATGGATTAAGTTAAATTACTAATATAAAAATTATAACAAAAAATGTAGAATGGATTTTAGTATATAAATCTTAGCTATATACTGGAGTTGGTTTAATATTATATCATTTATAATTGTAAATTATTAAAATTTTCTATGACATTGCAACATCAGTCATAAATTGCTTTAGTTTCTGTTATAAATAATCTTATACTATAACATTATAATATTTCTAATAATATGAAGTGAGCATATCTACTGGTCTCTACTTCAATACACTATTATTAATAGAAGCGTCTAAAAAGATGTATCATTCTAGTATACAAAATAAGTTTTCATTAAAACTTAATATAATATTGCAATGTAATTTATAATAATTCAAACTAATTTTATTAGATCATGTCATTAACATTATCAATAAATATTGTTTTACCTTATTTTGTAGAATAGACAATAATTGTCATTTATAACAGATAAATATAAAATACTAAAATGGCAGACTATCAGCTAATAAATGTAACGGGAAATAGCTCAAATGGCATTTGACATAAATTCATAAAAGCATGTTGCTATTTATTCAATTCTAATCATTGTAATGAAATATATCTTATATGGCTTGTTAAGGCTGAATTTACTCATTGATAGAAGATAAAATTTGGTAGGATTCTATATCAATTGTTTAATAATGTACAAATAATATTGCTGATAAACTTGTAATAAAGTTTTTGTCTGGCAAATAATTGCATTTTGACTGATTTCAAGAGTGTGTTTTATTTTTTATTGTTGCACAACTGATTTTTAATGTTGCTATTTATGAATAAAGATTTTAGGATTATTTTTATAACCTAAAAATTTAATTCATAATATAAAATATTATTTATATAATGTGGATAACTTATTATCCCACATAGTAATACTTTGTTTTAGCTGATTGAGGCAAAATTATTACCAAATAATGTACACTTTTTTTGTATTATTGAAATAAATACTGCTAAATATTATTTCATATTACATTATGCATATGTGCATTTAGTGTTAATTTGTTCATAATATAGGATAAGAATTCTGAAATATATGAAAAATTGGTTTGTGGTCAATAACTTATCCTAAAATCTGGTGTAGGATTTAGTACACTGTTTTAAGTTAGAATAATTTCAAACCCACAATTTCAATGTTGATGTTTCCAATGTTAATGTTGATATTTGCAAAAATATTGTTATATTTAAAAGCAAGTAACTAATTAATTACACTTCAATAAAAAACAATTTAGTGCGAAATATTGTTTGTGTTTTACCTGTATACTCATTAAAAAGGTAAATAAAAGATTTTTTTTTGTTTAAGAGCTCTTTATTAAATTAGCTGTACATTCGAGTTAGTATATTTTTTGGGCACATAATTCATTCTTAATCTACATACCACTGCTTCCTCATAATATAATTGGTTGGATTAACAACACAGTCATTATTAAAAGACAAAATATGGCAGATCATTTATTTAGAGTACTCATACCAAAATACTCTCACAAACGATTATCATATAAAATGATATTCATGATAAATAAATAGATGCAGGCAAGTTATGGCGATCTATGATAATAAATAATTTGTGTGACACTTCCCTGCAACATTTACGAAATTTATTCACTTACATAATGTTTAATGTACTTACCATCAAAGTACGATAATTACTAATGGCAGTAATTAAAGAAAAATCAAACTTGTATAAATAATGTTTGCTTATAAATAAATAAAATATAACAAAAACATTCTTACAATGTGAATGAGTCTTATTTTGGTGTCACACATTAGTCAAGCCTAACATTAGCACCATCTTTAACTTACAAATAATTACTTTGTGACTTCCCTGATAATTTCATACAAAAGATAAAAATACCTAACTCTAATATATAAATAGTAATAGTTAAAATACGGATATTTCTTCTGATTTGAGCCAAAAGTAGGGAGAAGAACATGGTAGGAAAGTTAATGGCATTTTTGGTTTTAACATTGCACATTTTTTTAATACAGAACTGTTTTT
Source organism: Hypolimnas misippus (assembly GCA_037950945.1). Classification (NCBI taxonomy): domain Eukaryota; kingdom Metazoa; phylum Arthropoda; class Insecta; order Lepidoptera; family Nymphalidae; genus Hypolimnas; species Hypolimnas misippus. The sequence continues at coordinate 8,530,533 of JBBEEQ010000019.1, forward strand.
AAGACTAAATTTTTCACAAAAATTGTTTGCATTAATTTGACCAAGTTAGGGCGAATAATACGAAGGTCAAGTTAAGAAAATAATTTTTGTGTTGTTATATAATACCGCATTTCTGCCATGGTGGTTAGTGCAGCTGGCTTCTGAGTCAAGATCTTCTCTTGTCATGTCGAAGTCTTCTTCGTTCAGTGAGGATTTTTCAGATGATATCCAATAAAAGATCTGTATTTAAGAAATGTCGTGAGACATTTTAAACGTATTTTTTTAGTGATTGTGAAGCTTGGCAAGAATATTGACAACAAGTTTGGAGGAAAGCCAATATGTGGTTATTTTTATTTTATAGTCTCAATTCTTTTTGTAATATTGCTTTAAGACTTGAGATTATAATTATGTGTTTTTTTTTTATATTTATAAGTTAGATAATTCATTAATCGTAAATGGACGTTATTATTAGTAGGTATGTAAAGGTATTAGGTGGTTAAAGATGTTTTAACATATTAGGTCTGTTTCGTCACGGTGTTGGCAATTAATTAATTGTTGAAAGTAAGCAGTGACAAGGTGGAAGTGACGAGGTGGAAACGAACTTATTCTAATATTGGTACAGAATATATGCAGAACACTATAACATGCTTATGTATACAGTGAGTGAATATTTATCGCCGGCTATTTACTCAGTACTTACACTTGCAATTATATGTAGTGTTCGTTCTGACAATTCAAAATGATGGATGTTGACTTTGAAATGAGCACTATTATGGATGCGTGTAATACTATAAATGGTATCAGACTGTGAAAATTGCTACGTTATCAATATTTTTGATGGTAAGAAAAGTTGATAAAATAAATAAAAATAGAAATAATTGAAATCAGACAGTAAGATCAGGTGTGGTGGGTTGTGTGGAGTTTGTTGTGTGGTATATGTTGCGTTATGTGTTGTGTTGCACACACACCACGTATGTTGCTGTGTTGTATAGTCTGTGGTGAGTGTTGTACACAGCACGTATATTGCGTGGTGTCGTGGGTGGCCGGTATACCTAGAGGTCGGTCTCGCCGTAGAGCGCGGTGGAGAAGGCCATGTAGTCGAGCGCGTGCGGCGGCGCGTTGGGGCCGCGGTAGGGAGGCATGCGCGCCACGCAGTACTCCGCCTGGTCGGGCGGCAGCTCGCGCCGCAGCTCGTCCGCGGTTATGTACGGCTGGATGACACAGATAATATATTAGGCATTGTTTCGTACAACAGAAAACGTGAATAAATGAGTGATATCGCAAAATACTAAAATTGAAAAAATTTAGTTTTAAGTTTTGCTTAAACATTCAAAACGTATTAAATGTATCTATCCAAAAACAGTCTTATTTCTCAAATGTGGTTGTTTTTTTATACATGCATAGAACCGTAAAAAAATATGAAATGCGACATATCATCTTCTTCCACTTATGTCTTTAACTAAAAGATACTTAAGGAAGTAAAATTAAAATATGATTTACGTGATGTCTAATTACGAATATTAAAATGTACGTTTATAAGTTTTAATATAATGGAAAGTCATACCTTGTCACCAGCCAAGATCCTAAAGCTGTCAATGACTTGTTCAGCGGTGTCTGTGTCTGTAGATTCCCTCGTCATGAAGTCCAGGAACGCATCGAACGACACGTAACCTGTATAGAAATAATTATCATATTTACTTTACTAAAAATAATATTCTTAGATGTCTATAATATATTACATACATTATACTGTAAGAACATATTGATTTTTTTAGAAGTATTTATTTACCAGTGTTGTTGGGGTCGACAACGGCCAGGATGCGCTGGAAGTCGAGTTCGCCTTGTCTGTCTTTGCCGATGCTGTAGCCCAGCGACACAAGGCATGACTTAAGTTCTTCAGGTGCCAAACGACCTTTAAATAAATTTAAAAATTAATAAGTTATTATACTGATATGATATAAACATACACATGTAGCAAAAGTTGCTGTAAATTTACCACCTTAACCATTAATATTAAATATTGGATATTACTAGAAATTAATATATACATACATTATATTGTACTGAAAATTCCAATATTGAATTTCACTGTGATATTAATACCATAAAATATTTAGTTTTATTTTACTCCTCTTCGTCTTCCCCCGAATATAAACCACAATTATGACCTATTAAATGAAATAAAATTTCCTACCGGTGCGGTTCTTGTCGAAGTGGTTGAAGGAAGCGCGGAATTCGGTGAGCTGTTCCTGCGTGATGCCCTTGGAGTCGCGCGTGAGGATCTGGTTCTCCACCTCGTTGATGGTGCGGTTGATGGACGTGAGCAGCTGTTCCCATCCCACGCGTAGCGTCTCCATTGTGTATTGTGAATACCTGAGGAAATAGTTTTAATTTTGCAAAACAATTTTTTCTTGTGTATTACAAAAGTAAGACCTACGTTTTGAAATATTTCTTTGCATTCGTTTTTAATTTGCATTTTGTTAGAATTTTCTAATTAGTACTAATTTAAATTTCTACGTTTAAATTCTGTATTAAGAAAATCATTAATAAATAATGTATATTACACTGTACAATATAGTTTGAACGATCAAATGATCATTATGTACGGTGGTTTTCTAAGAGGATATCAAAAGAGAAATGTAATTACTTAATACATTTTGTACTGAACTGATCATAAAACAACTGTCTTTCTTACCGGACTTTCAAGGATGAAACCATATAGCATACTCGTTATTAAAAGTGATTTGACGATTTGAAAGCAATTAAATCTCTCTTTGAATAAAAATATATTTCGAATTTGAATTTACCTGTTTTCGAAGATCATGCCCTCCTGTACGGCTTGGTGAATGCGCTCGAGCTCCTCGATATGAGGCTTGTATGCGTACACTCCTGCCTCGTACTCCTTGAGCCGGTGCAGCTGGTCTTCGAGAGAGCCCTGTAAAAAAAGTAAACCCTTACTTATTTAATTACATTTCAATCACCTGATTAATTTTCATTTATATTCTAAAGATTTAGATGATTCTCGGCTTAATAACCATTAATGTTTATTCTAGGATTGGATTTTTTTCCAAACTCGGTTTTAAAATCAAAATAACTGAAACAAGTGTGTCAAGTAAACGTACGTATTTTGCTTTTGAAATCAGTTTCCTATTTTTAAAAAGTCTGATTATGTTTAAGATCAATACCAAAATTTATAAAAAAAAATTGCAGAAAAATAAAACGATTTTATAGAGCATGGGAGCTCAAGAAGAAATATCAGACCTGCAAGCCCATGCCGATGGCGGTGACGGCGTCCATCTGGCGTTCGATCCAGGGCCCGACGGCGTTGGCCTTCTCCGCGAACTGTCTGCGCAGGGTCTCGTTGTTCTGCTGCTTGCGCAGCTCCGCGGCGAGCGTGCCGTCGCGCTGCGGGACCAGCTGCCGCACGTCCGACCACTTGCGGTTCAGCTCCTGGCCGTTAGGATTAGTTAGGTATACCTCGTGTCACGTGAGTGTGTTGGTCTGATTCTTTTTGAGATATTGATTAAGTACTTGTACAAGTGTATACCCTTGGATATATAATTGTAAATGTTGATAATCATTTGCTAATGTGATAAAATGATAGACCCGAACACGTTGGTGCTATTTTTTTACTGATTTATATTTTGTTAGTGTAGCATAAACTGCTGACGCTACAAAATCAACGAGTTAGAAAATATACCTCGTTTCACGTAAGTGTGTTAGTTTAAACACGAGGAAAGGTCGAAAACGCGTATGATTTCGGTAAATCGAGTAAACAAGACTTGAAACATTTTACGATTGTCACACGTAACAAAAAAGTACTACTAATATTTAATCCACAATTGAAAGAAAAACATGACTTACGATGTTATCAAAATCATTATAACCATACATTGGTTAAATAATAAAATTGTAAAACTTGAAACAATTGAGATAAACAAATAATGAATATTTGATTAGCACATTAAATATTTCTTGGAGTAAACTTACGTGTGCGGTTAGCGTGGTGTAGGGGTTTTCCAGGCCTCCGGGGATTTGGTGTTGCTTGACGATGGACTCGACCTGGTGTACGAGGTTCACGATGGCCTGGTATTCCTTATCGGCCTCGCCCAGGGTGGCCTTGAAGCGAGCGTGAGCGTCCATAAGTCCAGAGATCTCTTCAATGGTGTGCACGATGAACATGTCTACTAGATCTTCGCGAGTACCATCCAACCTGAATGTGTAAGATTTTTATGGTTATGTTTAATAATCTAAAAGCATCTTAATAATTGATAGTCATTTTCTCGATATAATTGAAGGAATTCGTAACAAACATGTAACAAACAAACCGACGAGCTTGTGCTCTTTCGCTTTATTCATATAAATGGATATCCGTCCAGATTTAGCTAATAATTAGGTAAAATAATACATATTTACTAAAAGAAGAAATGTTTTATTATTATTATATATTTTAGTATCGGCTTTTTATGATGCGTCGATCGATAGAATATTAAAAAGGTATTATTTATACTATTAAATAAAATAGAAATGTCTTTTTGTAATTTTAAATAAACGGCTTTTCACTAAATGGATATTAAATTATATTATTATACTCACATAAAAAAATCACTTTTATTTAGTTTTTTTATCTGTCTGTCTGTCTCTCTAATTTTTTGTTCCGGCTAATTTCTGGAGCGGTTGGACCGATTTTGACGGAACTTTCATTAGCAGGTAGCTAATGTTATAAGGAGTACCTTAGTATACTTTTTTTTAGGAATTTTATTTATTATATTTTTTCGCAGACGAAGTCGCTGGCACCAGCTAGTTTTTAAAACGATGCGGAAATTTTGCGACCCGATATTTATTTTGATGGCCTGGTAATTGGGAATATCCGCTCTAGAGTACTGACCAGTTGTTGAAGGGCGCGGCGCGCTTGGCGAACTCGAGGTGCAGCAGGTCGATCTGCTCCAGCACGCGCTCGGCGTCGTCCAGCGCCAGGCGGCGGCGCTGCGTGAGCGCGCCCAGCCGGTCCCACTGCCCGCAGATGCGCTGGCAGCGCGCGTTCACCGCGCCGACCTCGTGGTACTCCAGCGTGCTGCGGGGAGTGTCACGTGTCATTCGTATATGGAGACATGAGTTTCATTACATCGTGTTTCCGAAATGGTATACATTATTATTACTAATGATATTCTAATAATATGGTAAATTTGGACGTGGGTTAATTTTTAATCACGAAAAGTAAAAGTAAATTCGGAAATATACATATACCAATTTGTGTTTAAATTAATTTTATGCTCGTGTGGTAACCTGCATGGTCTGGGAGAAATTCTGACACACTGATAAAATAAATCTACACAGATGAAGTCACGAGAATCGACTAGTGTATATACTTCAACGGACTTTTTTTCACATAACTGATCCAGAAGTACACACAGTACAGTAGATTTTTTCAATTCATTTATTAAATTTAATTATGGTATAGTAATCAATCCAAATATATATTTTATAAACTTAGTTATGTAGGTAACCGCAAGCTGTTTCGATAAATATGTCACTGATAGTAAATAGTTACAGAAGTGAAAGCAATGACAAACAGTTTAGGTAAATCTTATGAAAGACCAAATTTACACGTGTAATTCTCTCCTAATATTAATTTCATAATAAAAATTTGGGTTACTATAAGATTATTTATTGTTATTTATAACGTATACAGAATTGAAGTAACATTTGTTACAAATATTTTAATAAAATTAACATTTTATTATAACATATTTTTCTACTTTATTTTTATTTGACTTACAAAATATACGGAATATAATTTTGATTTAATTAATGCTATTATCATATAGACGATGCTGATTATTGTAAAGATGCATATTTAACTTAATTTACGCGATATAATGAGACCTGTTTAAATAATTAATTTTATTTCAAAAACCGTTCTTTACCGAAATCGAATATATTATTATCGAATAATATGATGTAATAATATAATAATTTGGTCATGAGTTAATTTTAAATCTGAAAGAGTAAAAGTAAATTTAGAAATATACGTAGGTATATAAATAAACGGAAAGTGAAAACTGAGATTAAAATTCGAATCACATACAAACTTTTTTTTTGCTCGATAGAATTGCCATATAAAATACTAAATTAAAACTTTCAATTTCGCTCACGTAAACAATGTGTGAAAGTAAAATCTATTTTAGACTACATAATTTAATAAACTGGTATTTGACATTGCGATTAGATCATTTATTTTATGTATTCGAGTTTCGAAAGTGTTGTTATATCTGTTAAGAATAGCTTTTTACTCATATTAAATTTTATGGGGCAATAAAAAACGAGCCGTTTATAAAACGAGACGGGTACACAAACTAAAATAAATATATGACCAATATTGGACCAATACCAATATTTGCGGTTAGGTATCGATTTCTAAAAACGCATTAGGTAGCCCTAAACGTTTGCGCAGTAACATGTTCAATCGCAGGCTTTTTTCATAGACGTACAATTTTTCCTCATCGACTTAAGGAAGATGAATAAAAAATAATTATTTATGTCTTAAAAAATATATTGGTTATATATTATATTTTTAATTATAATTGATACAGATTAAATAACAAAGCAAAGATAGGATACGATAAAGTACTTTCATTTCCGAAGGAATTGAGATGAAAAAAGGGGATGAGACATTAATATGGTGTTTATTTAATGGGAAGTTTTATTGGTCAAGTTGCTAGAATAGTAAATATGTGTTTCAATGGAGTCGAGATGACCCAGTGGCTATAACACAGTCCAGGTCCCAAAAAAACAAAAAATATTTATCTCGTGGTCAGCAATGAAGGAAAACATCGTTAGGAAACCAGTATGTGACATTTTGATACGTATATATATGTTTAACATATCCATCAATTCGAAGAGGAGCAGCGGAACATTTCATGCTATAAGAGTAAGATAAACGTATCTACTTTTTCTGATTCAACGGGACTTATACTTTCTGGATTTATATGGACGCTAATATATATACTATGTCAAGCCACACGGATATCATTTTGAGAAAAATGATGTCAACCTCGTTCTTATTAAAATTTGTTTCATGACGATATCAATCTTTTCTTGAATTTCAGTTTGAGTTTTATCTAATAATAAGTTTATCAAATATAGGTGATTATTGCTTATTCCAAAATATGGAACACTTTAATATTCAAAACAATCAATTAAGAAACTGGATTTTTTTAATAATGTTAAACACGTGACGCATAATCAGAATAATCAATATCTCCGAATTTGTCTTTTTGTTGGTTGAAGTATTATTGCTTATCAGCATACATTTCTAATAGATAGTTCAAGTGTCTCACTTGAGCTCCTGCGCGATGGCGGCGATCTGCTCGACGCGGTCCTGGTGCGCCGCGAGGTCGGACTCGAAGGCCTCGTGCTTCTTCTTCAGCGCCTTGATGTCGTATAGCTTACACTGACGGAAGTCCTGCGACTGCAGCATCTCTTCTTTACCTGCAACATTTTAAATGATGAATTCTCATTTTTTGGGTCCAAAAACTCAAAAAAAACGTTTAACATACTAGAATATGATGATTATGATATTTGTATTTTTTCCAAATTTTAAATTTTTTCATATGACAATTGTTGGAGGATTTATGATGATTCAACAAGGCAGAATCCGTTGTTACTAGTGACATAGTAAACATTAAAAAAAAAGTGCGCGCGGCTTGATTTATTACGCATATAAGATGGATGTATATTAGGGCTATAAGAATTATTATTCTCGTTGCTTTGTTAATTTTTATGATTACTTTACTTTTTATTTATTTTTGACAAAAAAATAAAACAAATTGGTCATTAAAACAATTTTATTTATCTCATTAACTTTCAGATTTATATTAATCATTTTGTAAATTTTATATTTACCTCTAGTCCAGTCCTCGTGGATGTCGGCCTTGTGCTTGAACTTCTGGGCGAGATATTCAAGACGCTCAAGGCGCATCATCTCGCTCAAAAGCCATTCTTCGAATGCTTTTTCAGCAATTTCCAGACCCTTCCATGCCTGAGCGATGTCCTGAAAACGATGAAGATAGATTTAAATATAATGCGATTTTTATAAATATTGTATAGTAATGTTTATTTCAATTACTTATTGAGAGACCAAGAGAGAGAATTTACTTATGTAGACAAAAGTTAGCAAGTTTCTTTACTTACAGAGACCATCTTGCCTTCAGTGGGCATGTAGGCGGGGCGGTTGCTAAGGCGCAATTTGGTCTGTAAGGTGTTAAAGTTGGTCTCCAGTTTGGCCTTCTGCTCTACACGGGGTGGCTTGTGTTTACGCCTAAACAGGAAGATAAATTATACACAAATACATTTAAAATAATCCTTTATTTTATCGATGAATTAGAGTATTTATTGAATGATTTTTTTTTACCTGTAAGTACGGTAGTCCTCCAGTTTCTTCTGGCATCCGGCAAGTGAGTTGTCAGTTTGGCGGCTGTTCAACCATGGCATGGTGCGTCGAATCCAGTCCAAAAGCTACATAGAAGAGTTAAGATTATTTAAGACTAATTCAATAAATTAATCTACTAGATATTTTACCATATTTCGTTGGTACTTACATCGCTAGCGAGACGCTCGTACTCTTCCATAAGGCGTTCATTCTCCTGGTTGACCTTGAGAACTTTGCAAATGCGGTTCGCGGCCGTTTCAGCCTATTCCAAAAAGGAAGAAAAACTCTGATGATAAGTCAAGTATGTAGATAATATAAATATGAGAGACTTCGAATATTTATCAAATTCAAAATGCTTAATTTTTTTATGGTCCAAATGGATAAAAAACTTTACTAACTATACTACTTTTGACTTTCATAAATTAATTAATTTTGAAATTCTATTAACAATAAATTATATTGCTTATCATGTTGTTCTGGTTAATAAAAATAATCGACAATAATGATTTCATAAAAAAAAAACGGAATGAATTTTAAAGTTAATTTTGACTTTAAACATAAAAAAAAACATTAAAAGGACGAAAAGCGAAAAACACAATTCACACGACGTTACAAATGACATGACAAACCTTCTGAGCACCTGAGAAGCAATGGTAGTAGGACGAGACGTAGGTCATGACGGCTCGCTCGTCCGGCATCGCGGTATTCTGCAGATCTAACAAGCGGCACGCAAGCGACACGGAGTTAGTTCATGCGGTGTTTACTTATTATTGTAGATATGGGATACTTGGATTGTCATATACATTTATAGTATAAAGAAAAGCTTGCGGAAATATTTTGATAGCTGGAGTAACTCTTAAGAGTTCAATGAAGTGTCGAAAGTATCAAATAGGACAACACAAACATCCCAAGCATTGGTCGGTATTTTTTACGCTATGGTATAGTTAATAACAAAAAGCTTAAGATATTGTTACTTTTAAAACTAATTAATTTTCTGCACTGCATAGGTAATACAAAGGATACGTATGAATATTTCTAAAAGTTTCATTATAGTAGAATTTTAAGTCATAATTTCTTTAATCTGGGACAATATCAAGTTTCGGATTGTTTTTTATTTGTAGGGGAGGATGGTTATGGGAGCTTGAAAAATAAAATATTAAAATGTGGAATGGTTTTTGAAATATATGAAACAGGTAAACTTACGACTTAATGAATTTTGTGTACATATAAAGCCAATACGGAAAGTTTAAGTTTACCAAGAAGCCTTAAGCATAAAGCGACAGACAGAGTTGGTTGCGAAAAACCAGTTGAAATTTTACTATTTCATACTTTATCTCGAATGGCTCCCATTACCAACATACGAGTATATCCAGTGCTCCCCCACATTAACAACGAAGTAATGCTGATACATTCGGATCATGCTATAAGTGACACACAAAGGCCTGGCGTTAGGGGCTCGGGTTTCGAATTCTTTGGCAGCCATTTTGTTTTTGTACCTGTTGCGCGCCTTGGAACGCGTGGTAGTAACATGACACATAGGTCATAATGGCGCGTTCGTCCGGCTTGGGCGTGTTTATAAGGTCTGTAATATCCAGCACAATAAGCTATAACTGTGATTCATTGTTTACATTTTTTATTAAAAGTTTTTGCAACTATAATTCTTGATTGTCCTCATCAGAGGTGTAGAATGCAATTATTTAATTTTTATATGAAGACTTTGAAATTAACTACTAAAGTTCTTATTCTAATAACATTATATTAACAATGTATAAATTCATTGGAATTTATTGACATAAATAGCAAAATATTTACCGTCGGGATCCAACATGCGGGGGATGTCGAGATACTTCTCGGCGACATCGAATGCGGTGTTCAAGTTTTCGAGTGGGTTGTCTTTAGAGAGTTTGCTGTAATCAATCAAGTCGGGCCTGTGTCTGTGGATGAGAGCACAGAACGCCAAACCGTCCTTGAAGGAAAGGTGGAAGTTCTGAACATTGACATTCTTGTAAGGTGCAGTCTTGCGCTGGCACCAAAGAAGTAGACCTTCCTGCAAAATGAATAAATAAACGTATTAATTACGGTCTCGATGATGCAATTTTTTCAAGGTTGGTATAATTTTTGTATTAGCGGGCTAAGCAAAATATAACGATTTGTAACGAGTAAAAAATTTCGATATTAAGTTTGGTATTTTATTATGAATCAATAAATTAATAAAACATTGTGATACGAATCTGTGTTACAATATATATTATCTAGTTGTTTTTCTTAAAGTAGGTGAAAAAATTTAAGTGACTTGAGAGAGTTTTGAGTCTTGAGAGTATTGAGTGAGAAGATAGAGTTTTACCTTTGCGGTCATTTCTTCTACCGAGATGTCTTGGATAGCGAATCTCAAAATGATGGTCCAAATCATACCAAGCGTCATCTTAAGGTTACCATCGACTATTTCTTCGGCTCCGATGGATACCAATTTTACACCTGAAATATAATCAGTATTCTTATTAGATTGAACAATATTGAATTGCGTAATTTAATTTTAGAATTAAAGGTTTCATCAAGATGCCAACTGTCAAAATAAATATCCATCTTAATAGTATCAATAATTACATCAAGATGAAGAGAGCTGAAGACAGGCGCCTTGACCCTAATGCTTCTAAGAATAAACCTCCATTAGTTTGGCTTGCTAAAGATCATTTAAATTCTATGACTAGAGAGTTAATGAAGCGAATTAACCATTTACAAACTGTCTTTCTAGTACTTTCTAGATTTTACTAATAAAATTGAATGACATTAAAAAATATTATGTTTTAGTGGCATCTTCGTCTGCACATATATTTTTATCATGTCATTCCATTATAATTTTATTATTCACTTATCATAAAACTTTCTAGTTGTAAAACATATAATTTATTTTATAATATGGCAACCATTTGTAAGGTTTCTTAGGCAGGTGGATATGAACTAGTTTACTTAATGCAATATAGATTCAAATAAATGCAGTATTTTGTTGTTATCTACATATTCCTTACATATATTCGGAATTACAGCGCATATGGGTTGCAAAGGTAAATAATATGGTTAAAAAATCTTAACAAAGTTAACTTGATTGACGTAGCAATAGAACCATTTAGTGATACTTTTAGATAGTAGATACTTAAATTTCAATTACTTAAATTTCACGTGTATCATGAAAATTCGATTAAAAAAGAGGGTAATTAAAGCATTAACCTTTGGATGCAATAAAGTCCAGTGCTTTGTTGACGTTGGCGATCTTGTGGAAACGCATCTTGCCGCGGTCGGGCTTGGGCAGGGTTTCACCAGAGATGACTTCGAGCAGCAACATCAACTTGAGACCGTTGCGGAAGTCATCTTCGATATTTTCGATGCCAGTGCCGGCTTTCCTCAGGTGACTGTTGCACCATGCTGTAAAGGTCTGGAAAGAGAGACGGATGAATGTTATAATTTTTATTTTATAATAAAAAAAATATTGTGTTGAGTGTTGAAGGTTTCTGCTTTTTGATCATTTAAATATTTTTGTATTTGTGTTATAGGGTATCACGTTCGTGTGTTTTGTCCTATTAAGTATAATTTTATTTAATAAAAAACTAACCTTGTGATACTATTGCATCTAATTAAAAGCTTGATACCTGTATTGGTAAATTATAAACAAATATTAACAATTAATTGATAATTTTCTGAATTTAATCAGTATGCAAGAATGTTTTGTACAATATTACAATTTTAAATTAACCTAAAATATTATTTGTTGATATTATATTCGAGTACCTAGATGACTGAGTTCATTTGCTCGGTATTTTTTTAAACGATGTTTTCTAAAAATAAAACCTAGCTAAATCGATTTATCGCCCCCTAAACCCCCAGTATACTAAATGTCATGCAAATCGTTGAAGGCGTTTCCGAGATTCTGATTATATATACATACGTGCATATATAATATACATATATACAAGAATTGTGTGTTTAAAATAATATAAAGATTACCATAAATTCTTATGTAGTTTAATTATTCAAGTATTTTATGTCTTGCAAGTTTGCGATATTTGATTCGTTCGTATAGTGTTACCAATGCGCCTATGTTTAGTTGAATGTAAAATATTAGGAATCCCATTAAATTGCAGCCCCAAGTGTTGTTAATCAATACTGCATTTAGGGGGGAGACGGACGAGGGTCCGACCCTCTGTCAAGGAAATTCGCGAAAGACTATTAGTAAATACATTTACCGTTTATATTATTTTGTTACGCATAGCTTATAAATTGTCTGATTTCATTTTAAATTAGTTTATAAATAAATCGTATGAATAAGGTGGTAACAATAATTAATTAATAGTTAGTAAGAATTGTGTACTGATTGATTTTTAATTAGTCTTTGTTTTATTCCATAGTTTATGTATTCATAATGATTTATATAATTTTGATTAATATGTGATAGAAACAATTAAGAAAACGAGACTTCTCAGCGGTCGACAGTATATCTAATATATAATATATACATACAACTTGTAAACGTTACATAGCTCGTAAAAGAACTTGTCTCCGATTAAGGACAAGGATGTGAACCTTTATCCTGCCACACAATACCACTACAAATTGACGAACGTACATACACATCACCAAATTTCATCCGAAACAATGTATTTTCATATTTCTTTTTACAAAGCATGATAATTAAATATAAAAGCTATCAAACTCACTGATGATACGAGGTCGGACTTGAATCCGCGATAATCTGTTAAAATCAATGTGTTTTATCCACTAGGCTATCTCAGTTTTGAAAGCGAAATCCGTTGTAAAATAGCAATTTGACCTAGTTGAAAGAATAATTTACGTAACTATCATAAATAACATTCTGTTTCATATTCAACTAAAATGTATAATACAAAAATTGTAGTCGCGGCTAGGTACTAAATTGAGAAACGGGTTTCGTATGTTTGTTAACAATTTTATTTTTGTCGTGATCAAGACTGTTAGTCAGGGGCAAATACCATATGACTCATATGTTTTATGATAATCAATTAGAAATTTTAATAGCATGATTTACTAGTATTTTATAGTTGCATTCCTCTTTTGCGACATAAATTTTCTAAGTATTTATAAAATATTATAATATTAAAATATTATAAAGTATTAATAAAATTAATATAAAAACGTTTTTAATAAATCGTTCATCAGCTTACCTGTATTAAGGTTTAATAAACGTATATTTCGATTTATAGATTAAATGTATAATTTCGAGGAACTATTGATTTTAATTCGAATTATTCGAATATTGTTTGGACTTTTTATTTTGAATATCTTTTGTTTGTTGAGGCTTCGTTTTCATTAATGCAACTTTTCCTTTACATAAATTAAAAAATAAAATAAAAAATTGAAACAAGAAGATGCCAATGTCTATCTATGACAAAGTATATTTTAAATGGTATCTTAATTTTAGGCGAGAATTACTCTTCGAAGTTTTACTCACAGATTTTGATATGATTTACATAAATTGTTTATCATTGCTTTATTACCTAAAAGCAGTTGCTATCAATGACACTCACTGTATCTAGGTAATTATATCAATTACGAGAGAAATACTTACAAGTGTAATTTTCACTATAATATTTTTGAGTTGAGCGGTTCCGAAGTTTACTTTACACATTATAATAGTAGATATACATAACTTCTCAGTCAAGTCTTAATCCCTAAAAACTTTGTTAAATTTAAACATTTAATTTTTAGAATACTTTGTACATTGTTTTCACCAAACGTAGGCATGCTTGTAATGTATTGTAATAATCTTTATTTATTATTATTGTAGTGTTATTTGTAGAGTATTTACATTACATACATCTAATAATGATGTACTGTTTTAAGTAAAAGGAAAATAAACAAGCTCTGCTTCATGAATGTGTCAATTTTCAATTAAATAATAATTATACCTACATATATAGGTGTTGGTATATTGGTTACAATATTTTTAAAAACGATACTCCTAACGTCGAAATGTCTAATGTAGATACAACGTCTATAATGTTTTGTAAATACCGATACATTTTCATATTTATACCAACATTTTCTTAAATGAAAATAGTTGGTAAAGTTATTACAAAAAATGTTTTAAATAGAAAGGATAATATCATGTCTTTTTATATCCTCTGAGCCGGAACAAAGATTGAACCTTTCCAAACAAAACTAATGCTCCGAACACGCATTTGGCCTCGTTAGGTTAGTTGCATTGGGCAAGAATGAAAGTTGCAATATTGAAAATAGCTCACAAATGAACCATATTGTGATAGTTACACATTAAAGCCATTGTATCAAATGTCAAACATTAGATGGTCTCGATAGTTTAGTAAATCATATCATCGAATTACATGTTTGTGATTGTACAAGTATTGTTGATGAAATAATAATCGTCTTTGAAAATTTAATATATTTCGTATTTTTAAGTGGTATTATTGTTAGAATGAAATAATAAGATTTGTTCGTTTTTATTGATGTATAAAAAGTATAATTTGTAAATGCATTGTGATGCATAAAATTTTAATTTTTTATATTTTCTACTATCGTGGAGAAATGTATTGGCTCCACGGGTCGGAATCTGTGCACAATTCACTACTGATCTCGAGATCAATTTAAATTCAGAAGCACTTGAAAAACCGTAAGATCGTTTAATAAAAATACGTTAAATTTTTTCTTATGAATTGAAGTAGAAAAACAGTGACATTCTTAAGAGTTCGGATCTTAAATAGAAATAGGAGTAAACTGCAACCAACGTGAAGAAACGTTACAAATGAGATAATTTATAGATATAAAAAAGTTGAGAAATGCATAAAATTTGCAGCTGCAGCGACGAGCAGGTGAAACTTTATTGAAGCGAGCTATAACAATATACACGTATACAGAATCTTGTTCACATACTAGACTTAGTAAGTGGCGCACCTATGAAATGCAAATGATTGGTCTCAAGGCCACAGCTGATAAATAGCCCTATACAGTTCATTCAGCAACTGGCTTGCGTTCTATCGGCATTGAGCCTGACAATTAGACCGTTCTTTCACTAATATGAAACGATAACAACACGACAACGCTGCGACCACGGAAGTCGCTGGTAATAAAGTAAATTGATTTATCACCCAGTTCACCGTTCATGGACATAACACAATAACTACAGTCATAAAATTGAAATGGTGAAGAAGCGTAAAGTTTAAATTTTTTTATGAAAATTGGGAATGAGGACAAAGGATATTAGAGCAGTGATAAAGTCAGTCGAGTGGATATTGTTATCGGCATTTCTCGTTCGACAGTTTTAAATAGTTTCATCCTTTAAAATTCAAGCGATATGGTACATTTTCAACCAACTTTAAAAAATGAGGAGGTTCTCTTTTTGTAGTGTTTCTTTTAGTGTTTGTTATGTCATAATTCCGCCATTAATTATGCTTTTATTTCAAGGTTATTTAAAGATGTACTTCTATATTGGTTCCATTGTATTTTTATCAAAACCAGTTCAGTAGTTTGGTTTTTAAATTAAAATAACTGGTCTGAACATCCCATCCAAGTTAACAAATTTGCTACGGTACAGTCGGTTCTTATTTTTAATTAGTAGTTATAGAATACACAATAAAAATAAATATGTTATAATACAATTGACGGATCGCCCGTCATGCAATTCATATTAATTCAGATTAATGGACTGAAAAACCGTCACAATAGGTACTACGTCGATTTGTAAATAATTGATTTAATCATTGAATCTTTTCTCAGCGCCATTAGGTTCTAGTAGTAGCTACATACAAAGGTCGTTCCAAATGAATTCGCGTAATTAATTATAATCATCCTCGCTTTTAATGACAAGTGTTACAAATATAAAAACAAAATATGATTCTAAAATAACAGTGACATATAAATGTCAGTAAGTTTTGCAATTTAAATTTATGTAAAACAGTAGAATAAAAAAAATATCAACATCGCGAAGTCAAAAGTGATCGAACTGCATTCTGACAGCATATGATATATATATGAGTCACCATTGAAACTCGCTTCTTGGCACAGGGCAGAGGGATAATAATACTTGCCATTAAGTATGACCTACAATATGTTGTATATTACCCGTGTCATCAGATTAACGGTGGCGGTAACGGGGACGATTTTTACATGCATAATACCTTAAAGGTTCTCCGCGATATAAATATAAATCTTCGAAAGTTTTATAAGGTCGCCAGCACGTAACGAGCGCAGTTTATGATTAATTAAGTACCGTGACAGGTTTATTCAGTTTATACTATTAACCTACAAGAAGTATAATTCGAGATATTAATGTCGGTAGAGGTATAATATTAGAGTAGGTAAAGACGAACATCCCTACGTTGTCGCAATATTTTTTTTAGTATTAAGGTGTATAGAATATTTTTCTTTAATTGACTTATCGATTGAATGATTAAAGTGAATCATTTTTTATAATTAAAAATTACAATGGAAAAGAAATTGTTCCAAAATTCGTGATTTTCGTGTATTGTTACCAAATAAAGACAAGTAAAGAAGAAAATACTATAGTGTAAGTGTTAAATAATATAGACTTCAATAAAAGAGTTTACTTTATATTCTCTGCCTATCCTATCATCTTTATTTGAAAAATATACGTTAATATATATAATTTTCTTATAACATCTTCAGCAAAAAAACACAACTATAACAATCAGCGATAATATCTGTGGCAATATATTTTTCTTCAAGGTGCACTAAAAATGACAAACTGTCGTTGAAATATTTAGGTGGGCTCGGTGGAAACGTCCCTGAGACAAAACATACTCGACCTAGAATTTGAAAATAATCCCGCATCACCTTGCGACTCTCACGGCCAGCGTAGAACTAAAATAAAGTGCAGGTGTAGTGATATTTAGATTTGTACCATCGTTCTGACGCTGCGTGGACATTTCAACACCTCTAGACCGCATATCTTTTTGTTTTATAACGTCATTTAAGAGACAGTTATTGTTCGTAGGCTATTGTTGTGTTTCCTTGCTAGGTGTTATACAATACTCGTTCAGAGCTAGCCTAGCCATTCTTTTAATAACTGCGATTGTTATGAGATAATAACAAATAATAATTATATTCTTTTCTTAGGACGCAAATACCTGCACTTCTTGTACGTAGCGTAAACATGTCGCGTTTAAACACACAAATGCAAGTTAAGGAAATATCTGAATAACTAAAATTAACCAAATATTGCTGACTGCATCGTAATCGCAAATCGTACATTAATGAATTATTTGACGTGTCAAATTATTTGGCTTGTACCACTCTCCGATATAAACGGCCTTTATTTATTTTAGATACTGAACCATCTATCTTAATCTTGATTAATGTGGAATTTATATTTATTACTTACAACGACAAAATCTTATACATTATTTCCAGAGGCTACTTAAAAGTAAACTGCAATAACTGATACTTACATTAAATATGTGTATTACTGATACTGAGTCTGTTGAAGTGGGAATTCAAGTGGGTTAAGCAATATTTAATTTTGTGATTGTAAAAGTAGGCATATAGAGGATATAGTACATGTGTTATTACTTTATTGTTACGAAGAAATTAGCACACGTTTTCTGGTAATTCCAATCAGTTTTTCGAATTCGATGAGTACAGCAGGTTACTCATCGATTTGATTACCATCGTAGTGAGTTTGTGATGGAGGTGCTAAATGATTGATTCATTAATAGTGTGACTTGATATTTATTCAAACATTTTCGGCTTAATTTAAAGAAATCAATTTCATGATAACCTTCATTAAGTTTGATATCATATGAATAATTTATTGCTAAACATAATTATGTGAATTTAACATTTTGTATATAAGACGAAGCGAAGGTAGTAGGCACCTGGAGGAAAAAGTGGGCGAATGGATATAATCGATGAAAGCGTCTGTGCGATAAATAACATGTTTAGAAAGCTACAAAAATTCATATTTTGATGCCTCGATTAATTGCAAACTATAAATATCCAGTTCCGAGTGACGAGAGTCCGAGAAGTTGGTATGCACATTGAATATTTATTAAGAGAAAAAAGATTTGTTGACGCATACATTTTAAAATCCGGTCAGCTTATTCGATTCGTAAATGTAGTTTTATTTCTATTTTATATGCGTTCTACATATAAAAACCAAATAAGGGCTAAAGTGGTGAGAGGCCCTTTCACTGCATAGTGATGTATAGGAAAAGACAAATTTTAAAAATGGCATCACGGTTGACGGCTGTCGCTAACAAATATAGTCAATTTGAGATTTAATTCTCATAATATATTTGAAATAACGATTTCCTTTGTTGGTATATTGAATAATTTGATGAAGACTGCGTTCGTAGACTGTTAGCCTGAATACATAGAAAGGAATTCCAACCATATTGATTGGCATTGGAGTAATTTAAATTAATACAATATTGAAGTTATTATGACAAGACAATCAGTGATTATATTGATTTATGATTCTAAGTCTTAAGTCGTAATGGTTTTGCGACATTTTGAACGCTTATATGATTTATTTGCGATTGACAATAATATTAAAAATACTCTTTTCAAATCAATCAATCAATCGAATCAATCAAAATATACTTTATTCAAGTAGGCTCTCACAAGCACTTTTTATAATGAAGCTACCACCGCTTCGGAATGTAGATTCTAACGAGAAGAATCGGCAAGAAACTCGATAGTTAGTCTTTTAAAAATTTGAGAATTCCTTAAACGATAAAAATAAAGCAGATTTTTTTATAACTATGTATATTTTTTTATAAATTATTACTTTTAACGTATGAATTGTAAATATATTCATGTTTTATAATAAAAATGTAAGTGATGAATAACATAGATAGATGGATTTTTCCTGCTCTTTTACACAAAACTACTCAGCAGATGTTGATGAACCTTTACAATAATATAGCTTATACATATGAGTTACTTTTTATCAACATACACGATTCGCGAGTAAAAGCGGCTATTATAAATAAATAATCTGAATTTAACCAAAAATAACGAGTAGGTGACAAAGTAATAAATAATATTATTAAGACTACTTTAACGATAAAGTTGTATCATTATATCTGATAAACGATATTATTATACCTAACAATAATTATTGTCTACCAAAATGTATGTTTTATAATATTTGAGTAGAGGAAAAAATTTCAGTCGTGTTTGTTCAATTGAAACCTAATTAAATTGTGGCCAATTACAAGTTATCTACGTCCCAGTTTGCGCTTAGAATGCTAATCAACGAGTGACACACCTGCAAAGGTGTTTCGTTTTGGTACAACGCCAACTTGGTATCATTTTGATAAACAATAAAAACGACCGTTAACCGGCATACTTTATAGTAAACAAACATTGAGACGAGCGAGGGAGACTAAAATGAGGAGGGGGAGTGTTTGATAAGTATCAACGACCGATAACAAGTTTGCTATGACTTAAAGGTTTTTTATTGTACAATCGCAAATATAAAATTCTTTTGCAATGTTTTAGGACTTGATATTTTATATATTTATTTCATTTCATAGTTACTAAAAAATGTAAAACAAAATAGAATTAAAATAAAAATAACCTGCAAATAAAATAAAAGACTGCTGGTATTTTTTATTTTTAACGAATAATACCTGATTAAATTTTTAATAGTCCTGTATGTGTGTGTCCAATGAAATTGTCTGGTGTGGTGTTAATACCTGAAAGAAAAAAGATTTTTTTTAGAAATTGTTCAATGTTATATTACAAAGATACTACAATGTTAATTCAATGTTATATTACTAAAGGTGCTACGTGCGCTCTATTCGTATATAAGCTGTCGATGAACGATTTGCTACCGTTGAAACGTGCGCCAGATTTATCGCGTACATCCACGAAGTCGTTTGCTCTGTATAAGGGTTAAGCCCGTTACTATGCTCCTATAGTAATTGATATGAAATAGCGAACGTGTGTATAACTGTAAATGTGGCCTATCTAGCGTTACTCGCGTCTGAAAACTGTGGCACTGAAGAATCCTAAAATTAGGGGTCAAACGTTAATTTTATTTAGATTTTTATAACAGAATTTGAAAAGTTAATACGCACTAAGAATATTTATTAGGAGAAAAAAAAATTGTTGGTGTATACATTTTGAAACCTGGTCAGGTTGTTTAATTGATTTCAGTTACATTTTGTTGGGACCAATGTATGCTAGAGCAGGAATAAAGCGTAGATTCATAATTTCACAGAAGAGGCTCTCAAAGATAACGTCATGTGTGATCTTTAAAATACGTGAGACTTAGGCTTTTATTGCAATATTTATACATCATAAAATTAATTTAAAATTAATATTTCAGTCCGGCCATACAAAGAGGTAATGCTGCCAGTGTTTTGGACACCTTGCCTCACTGTGACATCGATAGTTACTTAGGTTTAATATAGTTATTTTTAATTTATCTTTCTTTTTATTTTAAAAAGAATTATTTGTTTTTGTTAATGTTAATTTCGTGACAGTAAATTATGTTTGCAAAAGCTAAAACGATACAATATAGTTTGAAAAGGGTTCTGACGTAGTTGACTAAAAAACCGCATAGATACAAGTTGAACAGTTTAAGTATATAATAACTCCATGGTAATAACTTTTAGTGTGGGTGCGTGAATCCGCCATCTGGGATATTTTCATACAGCGAAGGCTATTATTAAAAAGAAACATCCGGAATGTAAGTTCCAGAAGAATCGTATATCACTATCTTTAAATAAACTGTTAACGTAAAAAAGTAAGATTTAATAATTACACTCTTTTACGTTAACAGTTTATAGCCTAATTGCTATTCATAGAAATATAAAAGGTGTAGACAAATAGGTGTGTACAAATAGTTTTGTAATAAACAATACTTGTAGCAAATTTTATAAAAAGTATAAGAAAATATTTAGATCGCGATAAACACATTTATACCAGAACAAGGATTACTCACACATTTTTAAATGTTCGTAATAAACCTATTTCCGCGCGAACGAGTTCGCTGTTAACTAAAAATAAAGTCCGTCTATGATCAAATCTTTCGCAAGCGTACAGAAATGGAATATGGGTAAATATTTCCTTAAATAAATACTGATGTAATACCAGAGCATCGTGTATCCTGTATATTGATATATACATTATTGATTGATTAAAATCGACGAGCCTTGATTAATATCTTCTGTGCGTATTCTTCTACAGCTACTTCCTAGTTGGATGCAGATAAGCAATAATGTGTCAACCCTTTGTGGGTGGTGTAGGATAAATTCGGAGATATTGATGTATTTTCTGCATCACTTATTTAACAATAATAAAAAAAAATCAAGTCATATATACTTAATAAGAAAAAAGTCTCTTAATTAATTGTTTCGATTTCCAAGTGCGTTCCATATTTTGCAATTTTTACAATAATCTCAAATATTTAGAAAACTTTTTATTAGATAATATATTAAATATATAATCTGCTTTTAATTCATTATACCTTTTATTCAAAAGAAAAGAAAAGATGGATATATACCTCTTCAAACATATTTATTAAGAATAGGTTTGACATCTTAAGACGCCATTATCTCAAAATGAAGTCCGAGTGATTTTGTCTATTTCCGGTTTCAATTTCAATACTACAGTAGGTGCCTACTATCTATTGAAATATTGCCTATCAACGTCCAGTTATACTCTATAGTTTTAGTTTAAGATTTGGCCATCTACGCCTATTTAAAAAATTCACTCTGTATATAAAGGATGGTCACAAAATATTTAAAACGTTCCATGATTGTAGATTTTTGAAGTAAAATGTGTCAAAATTTCTATAATTAAAAAATAATTTTGTATAAAAAAAGTTAATCCATTCATCACTTTTCTTGTTTGGACACACACACGTAACCTGATTTTTTTACGTATAAAAATTATAAATCATGTTAAGTATGTTTTTAATTATGGGAAAGTTGTGTGCGGAAGTTCTGCATTTGAATCGTCTTTTGATTTTCTCTATTTCCGGTTTCAATTTCAAACTACAGTAGGTGCCTACTATCTATCGTAAGCAAGCTGTGTAGAACAGTTTAAATTGAGTATAACTATTTATATAAATCATAAGACACCGAATCGAGACATTAGTGTCACAAGAAGAAACATAAATTAATTAATTTAAATCTATATGTTTCCATGTTAAAGTTAATATATGTACATCCGCCTAGGTGTCGTATTTTTACAAGTCGACTTATAGTTTCATTAAATATGCACACTTACGAAAATTAAAACCTCAAGGTTTACCGAGTGTTACTGCCAAGCATGTTTTAAGTCTATTGTTTTCACAATTACTGTAAGGTGTAAACTGAGTCGTGTGAAGTCAATGGGAAAAGCCAGCCTAGTATATATTTCACTCGGCAATCTAATTTCACTTTCACGACGGTATATGTAGGTCTATATAGAGTGTATATTATTGATTGATTTTAAAAGTATATCATTTTCGCTAAAAGCGAATATTTAATAAAACGGTATTTGTTATTAAGATGATAGTAAGTTCTACTTTTGTACTAAACAACTACGTAATCTAGCAACAGAGACGTCGTAAGTAGTTACGAAAGATGTGTATGACAAAAATAAGATACTGACTGACTTTAATAGGTGTAAAACAATGACACAAAACTTACGTAAATCTTTATGAAAGTCTTAGAGTAAAATTTATAAGCGTAATTCTCGCCTTAAGAAATAAAATTCGGGTAAAACCGATACGCATAACTAATTTAGATAAACTTTATCAAAAGACAACAACATTCTCGTATCGATAGTTTACTTATCGGCGCGATCTTAGTAAAATTACCATAGAGATGAGAGGTCAAAAGCCCGTTACGGTTGAAAGGTAACAATGATAATTTATATTGTCTAGTATACGTTGCGGTTCAACTGCTCAGATTCATGGTCCGAAAACTCTTTGATCAAAGCAAATGCTCAGAATTATCTTTATTGTGGATTCTTTAAAGTCATTTCAGTTATTTTATTAGGAGATTTGTTAAGCTAATTTTTTTAACAATTTTACCTATTTAAAATTAGCTGACTTACCAAACATTGTACCGCCTCAAAATCAATAAAACTAATAAGTTAATGGCTAATAAGCCATTCTATACAAAATGTATGAGAAAATGAATATTCTTCTTAGTATATGTTTCGTGAATTTTTCAGATGTTTTAATGGTTGATCAGCTATCCACCTAAATTTGAGCAAGCCGTTCTTAATTTATAAAACGTGTAACCAATTTGACTTTGTTTTATATACATACAAATGATATACATAAACTGTGGAGTATTGTAAGTGCAGTTAGGAATTTAGCGCTAAATGTTTGCTTTATGTATCGTTTGAAGTATGAAGGGTGACTGACCCTGACTAACATCATAGGGAAAATAACAACTCCAGTACCAAAGTTATTAATTTTATCTATACTAATATTATAACAGGTTAAAATATGTTTGTAAGTATGTTTGGATTATTCTATGTGATATGATATTCTCTGAAACTACTGATCCGATTCGATTTTTTTTTTTGCGTTAAATAGAACATTTATTGGGGAATGTTAAAGAATATGTTTCATCACGAATTATAGCAGCAACATAGACGTAAGTGAAACCGCGAGGGGCAGACATTTTTTATACCTTTGTCTTCATAAAGAAAACATGAGTACAACGTATCATAAATGAATATAATTTATGAGATATTGTCATAAGTCATGTCGTTAGAATATTTCTTTATTTCTGTTGCATGTATGTGGCAACACATGTTTAACCATTATGTAACACAGGGTGGCAACACTCTCTCTTGTATCAACCTGAATAAAAAATGTTTAATAAAGAAGTCTCTATATATTAATTAATAAATATCATAATAAAATAATTTCTATATATTATCTAATTTTTAAGCGCGTTTATTACCTCTTCAGCCAGTCTAAATTTAGTTGAAATTCGTCATATTGTATGGATATGGTGAGGAGTTGGTATAAAGTTTCGCCCTGTATGGTAAAGTAGCTTGCGACGTACAGATACAGTGTGACATTGAAACAAAACAAAAGAGTATCGTCGGGTAGACAAAGCAATAACGAACGCGATAGCTATGTTGGGTTTTCGTCATACATTATCGTCTGAAACAGTGGTTCCCAATTCGTCTTTCCTACGGCTGAATGACCTCAAACTTATGTACCTACTTGTTATAGCAGGGACGAAAAATAAATAAAAACATTTTTTTTTACAATTATTACCACCAAAATAGTATTCTAAATTAACTTCAGTTGAAAAGTGCGCATAATATTTAAGAAAATGAAATAGACTTCGACTAAAACATATTTTGATAAATTTTATTTGCTAATTTTTTTACTATAACCGTTCATGTACTTTGTATACCTCTTAGGAGTACACGTTCCACTAATTGAGAACCACTGGTCTAAAAGATCCTTGAAGTTGGGAGTTCATTTTCTTGTTCAGATGTTCTTTAACAATACATAAGATTAAACGTACAATTGTATCTTGTCGTGTTTATTGTAAAATAAATTTCCATTATTATACGGCATTCTGTCTTGTATTGGTAATTATTGAAAATTTAAGCACGGTGCAAAGTAAACAACAGGCTTACCGGCCAAAAGCCGCCGAACGCCTACGAACTTCATTTGGACGGTCGCCACTTACATTCAAATGATCTATTGTCAAGATTCGGCATGTTGAAATACTTACAAGTTATACTTGTGTGTAATATATATTTTTAAGGACAGTTATCGATGCGAAATACCAGACTCTTTAATAATGTTTACACTTGTAGTTAAAAATATCGTTGTTTATATGTAGCAAATATTTTTAGCGTCGTAATTGTTCGTAGTCCAAACAGAGTGGTCAAGGTTTAGATGTTATATACTTCTAAGAACTATAATGCGGTTTATACCTGGGATGAAATGTAAAACTCAGTCATAAGATTAATGTTTTTAAAAATTAAATAAATTATTGTACTATTTGTTTCATACTGATATCTTAATTATACTATATTTATTATCACGGAGTTAACATTTGGCTTGGTTAGTTGTAGTAAGTTCATGCGTATGAATGGAAAACGTCGGTCTAGAAAATTGGTTCGTTTAATACTTTCTTGATTTTGGCATTTTTACTATTACGTTAAAGTTTTTTGCGTCCATTTAATTATTTTACAATAAGTACGAATTTATATTCAAAGAATGAAATGGGTGGCCTTTGTATAAATTATAATAAAACAATGTTAATTGAATAAAATATTATAAAGTAACAACGGAAGGCCCATCTAGACATCCTGTGAACAGTCATAATATTTGCGATGCGTTC
The DNA here is from genome assembly GCA_037950945.1 of Hypolimnas misippus. Classification (NCBI taxonomy): domain Eukaryota; kingdom Metazoa; phylum Arthropoda; class Insecta; order Lepidoptera; family Nymphalidae; genus Hypolimnas; species Hypolimnas misippus. The sequence continues at coordinate 8,556,273 of JBBEEQ010000019.1, forward strand.
AGTGACAATGAGTGCGTTTCCCGAACAAAAATATACCAACACATAGGAACATGTACCAAATGAAACATAGTAACTGTAGCGAAAAAGGTGTTATATAAAACATCGATAAAATATTTCTCTTATAAAAGTTTCTGTATCAGAAAAATACGTAATATTGTTTTATTATTTATTCATTTTTTATCCGACATCCTTAAAAGTATGTACTATATTATGACGAAGATACATTAAATATGTAATACACATTTGTTCCGAACAAAATACGTAATTATTAAAATGTATTTTAAAACAATTAATGAATTCGTAAAGATAACAAAGGTTTTTATAAACAAACTAATCAGCTATGACCATATCATATCATTTGTGTAATCTGCGATTGGACTGATGTCGTGTTTCTATATTTACATTATAATAAGATTCAATCTTGTTTGACATATTTAAATGACAATGTGTCGTCCTTCGATTTGATAAGAAAAAATCCGACTGCCAGAATTTTGAGGAAATTATTTTGGTTTATGAAGACCAATCTTAGCCTACAGCTATCGCACTGTTGAGACTTTAGATTTAGACGAATCGATACAAAACTGAATTATTAAAATCTACCCCGCGCTTGGAATACTTTTAGGATGTAAACAACCGCACAAAAATCCAGAATAATCTATATATACATGAAAAAAGAACCTTTGGTGTCATGGCATTCGGCATTTATTTTTTATTCACACTTAATGTACAAGAAGTATATAAAGGCGGGCTTAATGTTCCTAAATTTTTTCTACCACACAAAATTTGAGGTATGCGAAGAGTGGCATTCGGGTATAAATTAAACATTGTGCAGTTCTAATACAAAAATAAGTACAGTTTTATTTAAGGAAATACAAATAGGTACGTTTATGATAACACTGATACCTATTATATAATTATTAGTTCCTTTGGTTACAAATCCGGTGAAATTTCGTCCGGGACCACCGAAGAAGACGTTATAAAAAGAGATCATCAAATGGGCACGCCCACGTTGAACTTACGAGTGAAAGTGTTGTTTTTCATTTAGTAATATAGTCTAAGTGGGCATTAGCGTTATATTTTGTTATATATATTTAATTATCTAGTATTTCGTATGTTAGAGGTCAAATTAATTTATGACTGTTATTTAAAGGAACCTAATAAGTTTTGTATATCATCATTCTTAGGATTATAGTATACAAATTGACCTAATTAATAATTAAATAAAATAAAAGCAATTTTATAGAGCCGTAACTTTTGTGATATAAAATCGAACGAGAAATATGAGGACCAATATGGCAAAATATGATCAAGTAAGCAAATAGTTGTAATTAATGAATAAGTGATATTTAATACTGAAGGTGTTATTAATTTTACATATTCTCGCCCAGCGAAAGCGGCATCTGCTGCTTACAAAAGATAGGAATGTGACGTAACATAATTGACGCCAACATGACATCTATCTAATTTGGAGTCAATTAACTTTAATGTCTTCAGTCATCATTTCTAGATAAATCAACGGCAAGTCCGTTTAAAAGTTGTAATACGTGTAGTCGAAATTAGAATAAAATGGCATTTACGTAGGTAAAGTTTGCCTTATCACTAATCCTGTTGAACAATGACGTGGAAACAGCAATATCGAAAATAATATACGATGTTTATTTGAGTTTTAAATGTAAATTGTCGCATAGCAAAAATCAATGAGATAAAAACGCCGATAAAAATAAATATACCTACACCCTTCCTACTTATTTATATCCAGATTTGCCTGGAAAAATCATGACCGACATTAACATATAAATTGCTTATTTTTACAATTATCTTAATTTTATAATGACATTTTTGCGTTAACGTAATATTAAACTACCCATTGTCATTAATTCATCATAATTTTATTCGATAACGCTATTCGAATACAGTTTATATTGAACTGGTACGTACGCACAACGCTACGAGTACTGTCAATCGCAGGCGTGAATAGGGGATTCGAACAAATAATAATTTGAAAGTTCCCCTCGCAGTAACGACGGCTGCTGGGTTTTATCACAGGAGATTATCGCCACAGATACATGCGAGTGTGATAAGGATAGCGATAAATACGTTGTTTAATGCAGTTCGCGATAAAGACGGTACGATGCGATTCTAGTGTTATAACATTGTTGACAACGTCGGCGTCGGGCTATCAAATTATATTGGATGGCGATATTGAATGTGACTGCACACAGCGGATGACGTTACAGCATTGGGTGTAAATATAGTATAAAATATTTTCTAATTATAATAGCAAGTGAGTGTAAGCAATTTGCGTAGGTGCGAGGAAAGGCACAGAAATAAACTTTGGCAACGGTTAGTTTTCAATGTGCCGCGATTCCATTTGAACCTCGTATCCGTATGAAACATGTACATTTCATTTTTTTTTTACTTCAATCAAAGAGTTTTTACATTTTTTATTTTATCGATCATATTTATTTTAGTAGACATTTATCGTTATTTTTGATCAAAGCGTCTTTTATAACTTAACTGATTTCATTTAAACGTTTCTGTTTTATATGTAACTTTTTTCTTAATTATCAATGAATTAAATTTTTGATGACATGCCACAGATACGGTACTAGCTCTTGAAAATGCTCTAGCTAGGCTGTTTAGGTTACCTCAATGCATGTTTGATAGATATCTCTTTCATGTCCGTTTCCATATATAACTATATTTTCTGTACATAAGTTCAAGAGCGACTCACGTCGTTGACTAGACACTTATCTAAAAGATTTAAGATCATTGAAGTTGGACAGCACATATTTTGTATTCAACAATTTAGAAATTTATTTTCTCATCAAAGATAATTAATTTTTATTCATATACCGATTAAAAATCTAAATGTATTCCAAAACTTTTTAAGAATACATTATGTGATTTACAACGACGTATGTTAATGAAGCAACAGAATTGTGTAATGATAAGGAAGGTTGATATGCAACGCACCTGGGCAGTGAGTGGGCGGGCCTGCGCCTATCTCGAATGTTTTGAAATGCACTATAGAACTAGAGAATAATGCGACAGCGTACAATAGATCCTTCTCGTTCGCCTCGGTATGTGGGTAATATGGAGTAGATTTTAATACAATATTTTATTTCGGTTACATTGTATGAAGGCCTTTGTATCGTAACCGAGCTGCAGTGAACACGTTAGTCATACGAAAGAATTATGCAGCTATAATAGTTGATACTAAAATTAGATAAAGAATGGCTTTAGACAAGCACGCTTTGGAATGTCTGACACTTATAAGTATTGATTCTATATTAATTAATGTTTAAAAATAGTCGAGATTTTGATTGTCTAATTCAAGTATAAAATTAAGTAACGTGATGGGTCTATAATTTAATGTATCCACATACTTAGAAGTGTCCGTAAACCGGTCTCAATGGTTATGTTAGTGACGTGGGTTCGGTTATAGGTATACTTAGAATGAGTGTCGTATAAAGTTTTTAAAACTTATTATAAAACGGTATAATGATTTCATGTATTGATTTATATTTTTTCGGTCGTCGACTATCTTGTATCAAAGTAATTAAAAGGTAACTAAACGGCTATTTTACGCCTTAAAATAATAATAATTTTGTATTACTTTATCGTCCTTAAAATTTTAATTTTAAAATTTATGGAATATAATGTAAAATATCATACGTTAAAAATGTAGTATATATAATTATATAGTCTACTAATTGTGTAATTACCTCATTTATGCCTTAAGATTATATTGTAAGTTTTACTTTCTTGAATTTTCTGTCAGTGACATATTTATTGACACTCTTAGCTTACGTAGGGTTACCTAGGTGAACGTTACTAGGTTACCGAGTTGTTTTATATCAGTTACGAAAGTAACAGTTACAAGTGTAATTCCCGCCTCATAGTCACCGTACATACATAGATGAGTATGGCCATTATTTATGTGTTGACGATAACACTGGTTACTCCTTGTTAGAAAGTTTCGTTTCTCTTGTATTAGGTTAATGTATATTCATTTCTACTATCGCTATATCGAGTTCAGTGTTCAAGGTCAACAACAGTTTTTCGTAGAGTTGAGAGATTTAACGAATCTTAAATGTTGTAAAATGACTTTTTCTGCGTATTTCACACGACAGTTAAGTACTACATGATGGGACATTTTTTTAAAGAGAATGGATTCATATCAATGAGCTATAAATAAAAGAAATATTTATATTATAAACGAAAATATTTTAAACTACTTTCGTTTTTACAATCTTAACCTAATTTCCTTTAAAATATAAACACGTAAATATTTCGAGATGATGTTATAAATAAATATATGTTAATTAACGCAATACGCTAAAGTTTAATAACCTTTTTTAATTAGTTTATCATTATTAAAGTAAAATTGCGTAGTAATACAAAAAATAAAAATATACTCACTAATGAGATTTACATGTTTACTTTCAATCTTGGGCTAATTTAAATATCAATTCAATTAACAATCTCTTAATACAAATATCTCTAGATTATCTATTTTGATAAAATAAATGTTTATATTTTTGATTATAGGTAATGATTAGTCAAAATATTACCGTGACATCCAACTCATATTTCATTATGTCCTAATTAGTTTCAAATATGTCCTGTTCATTATTCAAAATAAATAATGGCTTTGCATGTTATGTTAATAGCGGCTTTTAATTAATAAATACATGAAATTATCGCGTAAACGTCGAAGGTAAACAGTTTATGTTTTTAACCTTATTAGAAATATGTTTACAAAGTGATTGCAGAATCAGTCACGGTGAGAAATAACACTTAATCGTCGTAAAAATACTGTACTTTGCCTGTTATTATACCATAGCAATAAGCTGAAGTAAAATATAGAGCTTTCGCTACTACAATCTGCTGCGGATTCTTGGGTATAGTGATGTATATACCCGTTAATGTTTTAGAATTTGTACGTAAAAATGTGACAGGAGAAGTTGAGTTTGAATTTAATGGTTTCTTTCATTGCTAGAAGTAAGAAGAATTATTTTTAACAGAAAAACGCTTGAAAACTTTAAAATGCTAGCCTGTATTTGAACTCGCGATCATTGCTTGTGATCGATGTTCTATCCATTGGTCCATTTGGTTTAATGTATATACGTACATATGTACATTTATATAATTTAAGGAGAATGTCATACTTTTTTCTAATTTTGATGGTATCTTTACAATATTTCATTTTGACGTAAAACATGTTTCCGTTCTAATTCCAAATGACTGTGATAAGCGGATAACATTGTGCAAGTACAAAGGACGATCGATATTTATTCTTTGCAAGCCTAACCTGTTCCGTTAACAATGCTAAGTGGTTGAGTGTGGGCAGGAACTGTCATAGATACTTGGGTAAACATTTGATACTGAGGATGTGGTTTTCTTGTTTTAGACTGAGTACCTATCTGTTGTAAATATTTAAGACAAAATTATTGAAAACTGTTTTTAAATAATTACTCATGTTCAAAAGATTTTGCTCTTACATTGAATTTTTATTGTCTTTTTTTTTTTTGAAAAAAAAAAAACCTTTGCTGTTAATAGAGTTCAGCGTTAGCCTCTATAATAACAATAATGACTTTTTTTCGATCTTTCGATATTATAATGTTTAAAATACAAGTCTTCCTTGAATTATTTTGAGAAAAATTAAAACTGTACAGTCATACATTATATTTCACTAACGTACAGTGCCAGCTGTAAATAGTTAGCTGTGACAAGGTCAGCTAATGTAAAATTTTGGAGGATACATTAAATATGTTACTATATTTTTAACTAAACAAAATATTACAAGTCTATGTCCAATCATAAAAATGAATATTCTGACGCATTTTAAACGCGAAACCGAAAAAATTATACATTTTCAGATCGAGTTTTTCAATGCAGTTTATTGTAGAGTGGTGAAAATTGCAAGACCGTGTTTCGGATGTTTTTTGAACGAGTGCCAACAGCCAGCTAACGACGACAGGGAAAAAATAGCTGTCAAGTGATGTTACGTAATGCTGTAAACGGTGTGTCCACGATTTGTCAGGCCATGACTGAAATTTTACCTAATTCTTGATTCACAATAAAATAAAAGGCTTTATCGTTTTTTTTTTTCGTAATTGGAACGAAATATTGAATATAAAAACGAAATGCAACTACAATGTGACTGCACTTGTAAACTATTGTAAGAGCAATAAATTTTGGTCAGGACGATAAAATCTTTTCGTTTGGTATGTTTAGCTTATCGGCAGTCAATGACCTCGAATTCAGAGGAATTATGCGAAAGGTATGCCAAGGTGATAACTTATGGATTTAGTCGTAACAAAATTGTTTTGATTTTAATTCAAATAAGATTTTATACGGTGATATAAAATGGATTATCTGTCACTGTTTTATTGAAATGATGAAATGAAAGGTATACGGTCAGCGTTTTTTTTTGTAATAAACGAATACGAATACATTTATAATATATATATTTTTTTAAATTTATTTATATTGCTTGAAAGGATAAGTGGCAACTATTGAATGTGAGCGCAATAGTACACATTGTAATCATTGTAAATGTCTTTTAAATTATATAAGTAGTTATTTGCAAGCAAAAGGTTCATTTGTAAAGGTTCCAACATCGGCGTCTCGAATTTCCGGCACCGTTAGGTGCTGCCCTTTTGCTTTATATGTCATATGTCAGATGTGGGCTTTTAAATATATTACAAATATTGCAGTTGATGTATTTTTTAGGGTTTCGTTTGAGGCAATGCAAATTCATTGTACGGTGATGATATATTCATTTGTATTGTGTTGAGGTTCTCATATTTATTTATTTTAAATGTTTGCTAACTGATAACTCTGTCATTTCTAAACCGATTTTTAAAATTATTTTTTCGTTCGAAAGAATATTCTTCTAGATTGGTTCCATAGAAGTTTTATTGAAGTCGGCTTAAAATTTTTTGCATAAAAATCGAAATAACTGGTATAAGAGTATCGATCATATAAAATAAAATTGTGTATTTTGCTTTTGTAACCGGTTTCTTGTATTAGTTATGTAAAAAAATATCGTGATTAGCGCAGTCCCACTTTGCAGTTTTTTTATAGTGAGAAAATAATAGTTTTATGCGAAGTTGTAAATTTATTACTGGTTTCGGGCTCGTCCTCACCACTTTCACCACTGATTTCTAGTATAACAAAATATTGATATTACTTTAAGCTAGCGATTGAAAAACAAATTGAATTTTAATGTCTATAAAATAACGTAAGTCATAAAGTTAAATAAAATGATCGTACGATTATTATTTCGATATCTTTTGTTTTTTCTTTTTGTAATATAGCTTTAGAAATCTTATGAAACGATTTAATCATTATTGCACGTTAGTTAAGTCTTCCGTATATGAAATTTTGTAAGATATGTTTTGCATACATTTCGTTATCAATATTATAAATTTTCCTTTTTATTTTAAAATTCTATTTAAAATCCTCTACAAGAAATGGAAAAGCATTTAGTCACTTAAGTTTTTATGTAAAGATATATCATTAGTCATGTATTCTTGTTTTCGTTTATTATTTCTTAAGAAATATATAAGTTAGTGGAAGTATTTAAAAACACGATTCTGTGCTTCCATCGGAACGTTTCATAAAATTAATGATTCATAATTGACCAATTTAATAAGCGTCACGTTTTCCTTTTCTGGTGTCCAATAAGGAAAACATTGTTCTAGTGACCTCCTTGCGGAAGAGCGCTTCCAGTGTGCGGTGGGCATGTGGCTGACTGGTCGGATGACTTCTCTGTAGACGCATCTCAAGCGGCCGCGACATTGACCCGTCAGCCACGTACGGCCAATGCACCGAGTCCCGGTGTCGCAGGCTCTTTGTTTATATTGTGTATATATCCTGCGGCTTTACACCGGTCGTTATCCTTGCATAGACATAACATTACCTATCGCCACAAAAACTTGGAAGATGTAGGTGGATGAGGTGCAATCAATTTGTAATTCCACTGTAGCTTTTTGTGACTGTATAGTGTATGCTCCTTATGTATAATATGTTTCGTAAATTTTGTTATGCAAGTTATAAAAAGGTTTGTTTTATTTTATTATTTATAGAGGTGCTTAAATAACAGTTTAAGTACTTATATCACAATATAACCTTGATGTGTGTGATAAAATTAGGAATTTTATTTATTAACGTCATATATATTTTTTAATTTACCAAGAAAAAAAATTAATTATAAAACATAATGAGCATATCTTTCAAGGAAAATATATAATGACCGCAAAGTATATAAGCATATATTTGTAGTGTTTATTTATTTATTTCGTCGATATTTAAAATACCTATAGCATTTGTAATTTTATTTCGGTACTTTCATTTTCTAAATAACCCAGCTCCATAACCGAGCTTTCGCAACTCGTTAATGACATTCCACTCGTGTTGAGCTCACAGGATGCGTCAGAGCATTCGTCATAGACCTGCAGATCTCCATGTAAATAGCACCTAAATGATGCATTTTCAGACACATGAGGCCAGAGTTTCCCTGAAACACGGGTTTCATGGTGACGTAAAAGCAGACGCCCGCGCTTTCAGCGGCGCCTGCGTCGGACCCATTTTAGGACATGACTAACGGAAATTCGATTCCTCTCGCTCCGGCCCGCTCCCGCCCGTGGGTTGCGATGTGCACCCGTCTCACTCGCACGAAAAGCTTTAAGAAATCTTTTAATAGTGTCCACGGCCGCGATCTACTTTCAACTTGCGGCGGGAAACTATAAAATTTTATTCGAATTTTCCGAGACCTAAATTTTAATAAATCAGTTAAAGAGCAATCGTTAAGTTCGTAATAAGTTAGAAAATTAGTTATAATAAAATTAAGTTATTTATTTTTATTTATTATTTTTTTAGCTTTTAATTAATTGCTGAATTAATAATTATATTATGTATCGTTTCAGACCAAGCCATGTATCATTCTACCTAATTGATATTCTGAAGGCAGGCGCATACTAAAAATAGATTCATAATCTGATTTTAAAATCCTATCAGTAAAGCGATCCGATTATTGAATTATGCATACCTAGGAGTGTTAAAAAATAATGGGGGTACCTAACAATATTTATCTAGCACTATAAAAAAATTATAAACACAAACACTATGAAAATAAGTCGTGGACGTGATAAGATAAATTATGCGCGAAATAATATTTTTCGAATTTTATATTAGTTCGTCGCAACCGGTGTCAATTTGTCGTTTCAAACTGACCTTTTTTTGTTGTTTCTCCCAAGCCGGGTCTAGGAGACCCTCGCGCTCCCATTCCTCCTCTTGTTCCATGTAACCATCCCCGTACTCATAGTTATTTGTCATCACCCCGTTGTCCATCATCATGGTCACCGCACTGACCGTCGATTTCGATGTTCGTTCGAGCCTATGACCGCGAACTCGTGTGTGTTAGTTCGCACCGCGCACTGCAACAAGCAGCCGGCCACACGCCCGCTGCAAGAAGACTGGCGCACGAGCGCTACTTGCGGCGGCGTGCGGAACTTTCCAAACGCGTTCCATTCTACGCGTGAATTTGTCATTCATTGTCAAATATATTTACGGTCTGTGGGCATATTTAGTAGGGGCAACATTGCTGAATGTTTAAGCGCACTAACGTCATCTAGTGACGTAAAGTGTTAAACATTATCACGAATAGACTATATCTTTGCTCTATATACATATAGAACTTTTTTTCATGTTGTGGTAGCACAATTTTTAAATGGGATAGTTATTAATAAATTATTAGAAATAGTTAAAAAATAATTTTTAAGGTAATTGAGAAAATTACATATCTATCTTTAAATTAGTAAGGTACCTGCAGTTGCCCGCGCCTTCGCCCGCATTTTACAAGTTTTAGTTTTAAATCATCTTCACATTATTGCCTTTCTAATGAAACAGGTTTTGGGCACGTCGCTTAGAAATGAAATACTAATAAATAGTTTCATTACGTATTGTCATATTTTAAGGAAATTAGTCTGTATTATCGATGTAAGCTGCCGGGTGTCAGCTTGATTTTTTTCGACATTTCCAACTGTTATTATTGTATTTCAATCAATTTACTTAAAATTTTGACAAATTATATACCTAAACCTTCCTCATTAATTATTCTATCTATCGATGAAATTACATAAAAATCCCTTTAGTAGATTTTGAGTTTATCGTGAACAGACAGACGGCGAAGGACTTTGTTTTATAATATGTTGTTATGAACTTTTTGTTACTTATACACTATATTAAACATGATAAAGCAACAATAATAGCTAGCAGCTAGCTTACAATATGTTACAGCTGTCATTATATATTTTTTAGCCAACGTATTACATAACTTTATTTCGACTGTTAGAGATTCGGGATAAAAATATCAAATCCTAATCATAGCTTTACTGTTTCGCAGTCGGGTAAAATAAGAGGAAAATAAAATTACGCAGAAATACACAAAAAAATTTATTCACCACATAAAATTTCTTTGAATAATAATCTTGCTCACGCAAAATAACATATATAGATATAATTTTGTATTCTTGAAGATTCCATATATTAACATACTTTATAGCAACATCCACGATCACAGGAAGGTTAAAATTTTGGAATAGAAAAGTTATTTAACCATTAAAGAGTTTGATACGTCAATCATATTTGGTGTTTCTACAAATTAAAAACTATTTTATACATAATATAATATGAGTATTACACATAATGTTGAAATGTTCTAAGCATAAATGCAACATTGACAAAAATTTACAGTCGCTGAAAATTGTTTTATTACTTCTTAAGCTTTCACAGACGAGACAATTATATTAATATGAAAAATATAGTACAAAATACTCTGTTACCTTTCCAAAAAAATATTTTTCTGTTAAAAAAAAGAAATATATAAATTCACCCACGTGACTTAAATAGAATTTTAAAAGAACTTTGATAGAAAATACAGAAGCAATCTAAGTCTCGTCTGCGAATCCATTATAACTTACTGAGAACGAAGCTTTGAGCAACACTACAAAACACAGGTATAGTAGTGTTTAATATACATATAAGAAATACATATCGTGTATATTTTAAGAAGTATAAAAATTTACAGATCATTTAATTTCTCCGAATTATCAGAAATGTAACTTTAGGCTACTAATATATTTTTCATAAACATCTATTATAACAGTTTATCAAATGTTAAAACCCATTTTACAAAATATGAAAACATAAGTATGTGTCGTTTTTTTCTCAAACACGATAATATATGTATAAGGAATTATTTGAGAGTTTCTTATAGACTAAATTATAACCGTTACATGATTACTATTGCTGTTTATTTTTGCTTCTCGCGGTAGGAATATAAAAAAAAAACATATTTGGATACAAAAATGTCTATTCAAAAGTAACATACATTAAAAAAGTACGTAAAATTCCATTTAATTTTGTATTTGTGTATTAAAAACTATAATATAATTGATTAATATAAAACTGAACTGAAAAGCGATATATATCTGTAAAATGGGTCCACAATATATTTACTTTACATATAATTCTATAACATTTGGTTCAGAAGATTTTTATTCCAACAATTAACAGGGTCACATTTAGTATATATTGTTGAATCAAACTTGGATTCTAAGGTAAATATTTTATAATATAATATTGATTGCAGTCTGTTGTACGATAATTTATCTTTGTATGATATCAAGACAGACTGCAGAGGGTCATATACATATTACTCATTTAAAAAAAATATTGTTGAATTAGAAAAATAGTTTATAAAAAAATATTGAAACTTAAATACTAAATATGCAAAAGAGTAAACAGCGAAATTTTTGTTACGTGACTGAAAATTAGTATTTTTTTATTAAAACTAAATTTAAAAAAAAAATTGTTAATTGTTGTTTTTTAAATAAAAAAATATACAAATACCTAAGTATATATTTTTTAAACAATTTTGTTTGCGTTTAATGCATAAAACTATTTTAGATATAATACTGCATTCAGTTACTTAAATAAAATAAAAGGCTAATGCAGGGATTACAGAAACACTTTCGATTATAATATAAACAAAAAAATTATAAATAAACGAACAAGAAGCGAGATTATAGAGTCCTTTAATTTAAAATTACGAGGCATTCACACTTATATAATTTTACAAGCTAAAATACTGTTATAGGAAAACATTGATTTTGTTTTATAGGGTAATTCATTTTATTTACTTTTGGTTAACTAACACATAGATATATACTTTACATTAGAGATAACAACGGGATTAAACATTATGGTTTTTTTGTCACTCATTCGAGGTAAATACTACAATGTAGGCACACGAAGGTTTAACGGGAAATTTAAAGCTTCATTTGTAGAATAAAATATATGTAAGTTGTAAATGTTAATATATGTCATACGTTTAATATAAGATTGTGCGAATCACAGGAGAAGAGAGCATTTGTATTTGACTAGAGTAAGGGAAATAAATTAAATAGTCAATATACGATGATTACTAGGGTCCTATCGCAGGAATGAAGAGATCTCACATCTGAGATTCAACTACACATTTCATTCTACGTAAACTTAATACTTTGTCGTATTTTATTGAGTACACTATATGTATTATTGAATTATGTAACATTTTACATCTAACATTTAGAATTCGATTACATGTATTTATAATAATATATCTAACCTTTATCAGCGATCAGTCAATTTTTGCGTGCCAGACTACAAGCGATTATTGTGAATGGATCTTTTCGGGGGGCTAAGTCATAAAAATGGTAAACTGTACTTAGAGATAGAAAGATGCCTCCAAAGTCTAATTTAAGAGTGAGCAAAATGATTCCGCTTTTAGTTAACTGTCAGGGCGGATATTTTTCACATCATAAGGTTTATTGTAATTGTAAATATAAAGTATACGTAACTAAATAAATATTCCCCAGATCCCGACCCCGTTTGGCTATTTCATTTAGAATCTGATCATAGAAGTGACTCCTCCCGATTTGTCTTTATAGATCTCGTATTTACTACATCAAATACTGTTTTGTTTATCCATATGCCAGATTACAAACGTTTATCTCAAACTTTTGGTACCAAAAATAGAGATGATTATACTGAACACGTCTAGCTAGATGTAAAAAATATATAGGTATCAATGAACAACAACAAGGAATAGGTATCCGAGAAGTGTACAAATATTTCTCGCACCTCTACTAAAGTACATCTATAACAATAATACTTTTAGAAGGCGTCGTCATACCACAATGAGAAGAACCCAATCCCATCGCTCTTCGTATTCTATCTAATACACTGATATCCCTCACAGCTCCTAGTTTATATTCCGTAGTCGAAACTTTCGAATTCAGAAAACCTCGAGTCCTGTTTCTGGAGACGTTGTTGGCAGGCTTCAATGTAGCCCTCCTGTATCCTGTACATTCCCGAATTAGCTTGGTACATTAACGTCTCGAGGATACGTTCATTCTTAATAGCCTTTGACGGTAGAACAACTTTAATTAATTCCTGCGGTGATATCCTATACAGTTTCAAGTCCCTGGCTAGCCTATCCATAATGCATTTGAACTCATTTTTGGCATCAGTCTTATTGGCAGATTTGGCTTTGATTTTATTACGGGCCCAACTAAGCATGGCTTCGAATTTCCTCACCTCTGGCACTTCAAGGTTTCTGCACATGATCATCTGAACCATTGATTCGGAAAGGTTGAGAAATTCTGAAGTCTGGAACAGTGCATACGCTCTCTGTTCTATAAAGGCCAAAATCATATTTACCAGTTCCGAAGCTGACGTGTATCGCCAGTAGTAATTTTCCAATGATATGAGCATTGTGCATACCTGTAAAAGAGAAAAAAAATCTTTATTAAGTATTGAGCTGCAGACAAAATTATTCAGTAATATATAATAACAGGGAATGGTAGAAAGTAGAAACTATCTAGTGGTCGTCGCAATACAATATTTATAAAAGAATTCTTTAATTACGATCACACTTGGTATGCTAATTTCTCAAGAATTGTTTAGAATGACTTGAAGAGATATATACATAATCGTGGAGTTAATAAGTAAACCTAATTGATATTAACTTCTTAAAATAATATTTTATAATTTATATCGACTGACAGGTTGGCACACTGGTCATTGCAACTAACTGAAGCGTTAATGGTCACGAGTTCGATCATCACTCACGGAAAACGTCTGTATCGGCCATACAGATGTTTGTCCTGGTCTGGGTGTATGTGTTTGTGTTGTGTGTGTTTTGGGACCTCCAACACAGGATTATAAAATACTAATAGGGGCCGTTGAGTGTAATGTGTTTATTTATTTGGTTAAGCTGATATTGACATTTTAAAATATAGGCAGACTTTTGGTAAGTCGTTAAATATTCACCACTTCAATTCTCAAGAATTGTTTTGCGTGGTGGAAGCAGGCCTGCAGCAGCTCCGGCAGGTCGTAGTGCTCGGCGGCGCAGATGAGCCCCGGGATGGAGGCGCACGTGAGCGGGCAGCTGCCCGTGTGCAAGTAGTCCAGGAGGATCCGGAACGTTTCCGGGTCGAATTCGATGATGGAAAACTGCAAATAACACTCTTTTTAGAACTTATTAGAAATTTTGTTTTTATTTCAGAACTATGTAGGTAATGTATCTATCTAAACTTGTATGTTGAAGTTTCTTTGTGTGTTTGATTGAATTTTTCCGGGTGAAATTCGATGATGTAAAATTGTAAGCAATACTTTCACTTAACATTTTTTTAATCTAACTAGAAGTTTTGGTTTTTTTAGAACTAAGATCTTACTGTAGGAGTCTAAGGTTATATGTAAAGCTAAAGTGTGTTTAATTGCAAGTCTATGAAATTATCTAATTTGAAAAGAAAACTTCAAGTCAGTATATAGTAAGTAAATCATATAACTCGCAGGAGTACTTGGTAACTCTTACGAGTTGAAAGTCAACTAATTTTGGCTCAGTTTCTATTGAAAAATTTTGTTTTTATTTATCATTACTTTGTAAGCAACCGGTCATAATTATTAAATATCATTAATGGATAAGCGTTCAAGCGTGTGATAATAATAAAATATATCAAATGTCAAAACATCATACCTCAGTCTGCGCGAGCTTGGCACGGTCGACTTTCTGCGCATCAGCGCATACCGACAGCCTTGGCACCGCCAGGGCGGCATTTTTGTCTTTCTCCTTGTCTTTGCTTTCTTTATCTGTAAAAACATTATTATCTTTTATAGTTATATGGATACTACTAATTCATAAACAGCAGACTCAGTAATATAATCATTTGATAGTTTGAACACTCTAATTCAAGGAACTAGCAGTTACCAATTTTTAAAATTTGATCTACTCTGCAACAGCAGTAACCATGAAAGTCAATCTGGCAAACTTTCTTTGAACTAGAAAAGTTCCGTAAATGCAGGTGAATAAGTCAGACAGAGCTAGTCATTAAGAAATGAGATTTTTTATCGCAGTATTCAAACAAGTTCATGATTACTTACTTGAACAGTCTTGGGAGCTAGCCCATTTCTTTTTATCATCAGCATTGAGCTGTGAATGTTGCTTTCGTATTGAGCGTCCCCAACCTGCTGTAATGGTGCCCAGTCGAGAAAAGGCTCGTTTTACCATTGGAGAACTAGGTACGCTTTTCGGCCTGATAAAAAAAACGTCATTAAAACTTTAGATTTCATAATCAACATAATAATATCTTTAAAAAAATGGCTTTTTTCATTTCATTTTTAAATCAATTGAAGAATACGACCCTATTCTTAAACACTGCTTATTTTTATTAATTTTGTCGATAATTTTACAACAAATAAATAGGTAATTTTTAGTTTTTCTGTAATTGATTTATTTGGTCACAGTACCGGGAACGAAAATGATGAATTTATTTACATTATTTTTCATTACAAAATATGATTCAGTTCAATCATACGATCGATAATTTCTCATCTCTAACTTTTACGTGTGGTTAGAAGTAGGTTATATTTGTCTGCTAAACTGACAAGTAAAACAAAATAGACTATAGGTGTATGTGCAATATTTAAACTTATGTAATTCTGTTGAAAATACCTCGGAGACTCGATATCCGGCACTTGTAAGAAGTTGCTGCTCTTCTGCCGCGCGGGCGTCGGCGAGAGCAGCGTGGGCGCCGGCCGCGCGAGCAGCTCCGCCACCGGCACTTGCGGGGAGCCGAAGCCGGTCTGTATGCCGTACAGCATCTCTTGGAACACTCTAGAAAATGTGAAACGTAAGGTTAATGATTCCATAGAGGTACTGACTACAGCTCGTATCAGGTTCGGCCGTAGCCTGAAATATCGGGCGGAGAGGAGGCAGGTTGTAATAAATATATGGAGTGAAATAGACTTTATTGTTTGCTCTCAATAAAGTTTTTACACGTCTTAGCGTAGAAAATAGTCTCTCAGTCATCGCACCCCTTATCAGAATAAAATGCATGCGGTTAGGGTCAGATGACTGATTTTTTTAAATAATTGACAGTTTTACGTGACATTAGGGTGGAATGTTTGTGGGAGTGGGGAAATCATGTCATACTTCGTATACGGGCTGGCTCGACGAACCAGGACCTTACGAGCATAGGAGATTGGCGTGAAGTAGCTATTGTAGTATAACTCCGTTGCGTACACTAAAGGGAGAGAGCAGGAAGTCTTAGGTACTCACTTCTTTCCTTACTTCCTATTATCCTTCATCCCGTATAGTTTTTTAAGCCAGAAAAACATTTGCCGCACCTTATGGTGTAATATTATATGCCATATGTTAATACATTATATATTAAAATTTAATACGCACCGGCTTCTTACTCCCAATATGGCTCTCACGCCGATGAATTTAGTTTTCTGTTTCGACTGCCCGACAAGAAACACAACGTCGAAAAGTTGGGCGTTTTGAGCAATATTTAATTCATTGTTGAGAAAAACTCTCGTAAAGTCTTTAGCGAGCTGGTCGTAGTCCTCGAATTGATCTCTGACAGAATCTAGTAGAGGTGATGATGGTCTCATGTGTCCAATTGGGCGCCAAGATCCTGTAAAGTAAATTCAATTCTAATATCCAAGTAGATCGGTATTATAATTTTGTATTAGAAACTAAAGAAAGAGGAGTAGGTATAATATCAGAATAGAAGTCTACGTAAACGACACCAAAGCCCTTTAATATCGTTTGTGAAAAAAATGTATGTTTTTTTCTTCTTCAATCTGTAATGGCTCAATAGTGTAGAAATTCAGAATAGACATAATTACTTCTCGATCAACTACATTTATATAACGATGGACTATATTTTACTTTACGCGTGAAAGCGTAGGGCACAGCTTGTGATGTATTAACGGTTTACACTTACATATATATCTATTTTTATTTTGAACCCAAAACGATATTCAACGTTAAAAAACATGTCAATCGAATTTGGTGTTTGTGCCAAGAAAGTTTTGTGTTTAAAAATAGATAAAAATGATATCGTATTTTTATATGTAGTTTCGAAAGTGTCCAGAAGTGAATAATAATAAGACTTTGAATTCGGTGTTTTCGAAACATTTTTCATCACAAACATTTTTTATTGAAATAAAAAAAATATTTTTTTTTTAATGAAAGAGAGCGCTGCTGCTTTTAAATGAACGCTCTCTGCGTTGGAGTTTTTTTTTTCATATTTTTTTTATCTACACGATGGGATAAAACCTATGTAAAAGTGCCAATTTTATCAATAAAATAAAAACTTACGAGCAAAGCTTGCCAGACAACCAACATATAGAAATATTAATAAAAAAATAATTTTAAATGAATTCCATATGGGTACGGCGGCGGCGGTAGAATCTCGGAATATTATAAGGCGAGAATTACACTTGTAAGTTTTGCTTTCAGATTTTCATAAAGATTTACATTTTATTACGTTACAAGTTGTTTGTCATTGCTATACACTGGAAAGAATTTAGTGTCTTCTTTTAAACCACAGCTATTGTAAGGTTACTTCGGTAACTGTTACTAGGTTTAAGAATAGTTATACGGATGCTGATAAGCAATGTTGTATCAACCTACAAATAGTGTAATTCGGAGATATCGATGTATTCTAATAATGCGTTACATGTTGAACATTATTCAAAAACATTTTAAGTCATCTGAATTAAATTAGTACGGTAAAAATCGACTTAATTTAATGTTTAGAATATTGAAGTGTGTTCCATATTTTGCTATATACAATAATATCATATATCTAAAAAATATATCTAAAAAACTTATAATTATATAAAACTTTTTATTATACCATTTGCTTTTAATTCATTGTACCTTTTATCAAAATAGAAAAGATGCGTAAAGATACGTCCTCAAACTATTTTTCTTAAGAATAGGTTAGGCATCTTTTAACGCTATTTTCTCTAAATGAAGTACTTGTAGTTTGACATAGTATTGCTTATCAGCATCCATATATCAATTACGAGAGTAAAATTAAGAAGTGGAATTTTCGCCTTAGGATTATCTATAGCGATTTTTTAATAAAATAGGATTAAAAATATATAAAACAAATATATTGTAACCTCTTCTATATGGTTTCGGTATTTGTCCAGTTTCTGCGTGATTTTGTAGATTGGCAACAATGTCTTCTAGCATTTGGCTTCGTGTGCGTTCTTGCATTCTCGCAAACTTAGGCGCTGAATACGAGGCTCTTTCGCCATTTACGATTTTAGTAAGCAGCCATTCCCTATAAAACACACACAATATATAAAATACGCTTAATTATTTCATTTACATGCTTCCAAAAACTTGTTAGTAAGAAGATATTCATAAAATTAAATTATCACCGTATACAGAACTACAAAGAGTACATTTTTCTATTTATTGCAGTAGCCTTAATCAAAAGAACCGGAACCGGAAATTATTCGCTTAAACATATCTACACATGCAAATGCTCATCTAAACGTTCTAGGAAGCCTAACAGCACTCGTACACACCTGAACATGGGTCCTTTATCGAACACGCTCTGCTCCCACAAGTACGGCTTGTAGGCGCCCACCTCGTCCCGAGTTACGACCGACACTTCATATCTAGTGGGCCGCCTTTTAATTTTGGCTGACACCCTCACTGGAATTTTAATTTTAACATTTTATTGCATCCCCGACATCGCAAAATGGCTCTTTCGTCATTTCAGTTATACTCGTTATGTTTTTATAACTTTTTTGCTATAAAAAACTGGGTCTTAATTTTTTATTTAGATAATGAAAATCTAATGATAAATAATGCGTTCTTTTTTTAAAGAATGGATGAACTATGTGATGCATTAGTTTTATTGTTTAAGTCGTATCATTGTACCCATCACATAAAAACATATAAAAGGCTTTTGGAAGTTATATAATTATTTGAAACTAATTATATTTAAATACAATGTGTCCACATGAAGTACTCTAAGTAATGTTAAGGTAAACATATTTGCCAATTTGTCGACAACATATTACAATACACATGAACTTGCTGAGATTATTTAAATATATATTTTAAAATTACTTACCTAATATGAATGTGTGTAAGAAATGGCTCTTAATACACGCCGGTGAGAAGGCAGTATTGTCGGCTTCCAGGAACACCACGCACACAATATCGTTGCCTATATGACGTTTTCTTTGTAGTTTCTGGGCGTCGTGTTTTTCGTACGGCAGAAGGGTGGATACGTGGAACATAATTTCAATTCCTCTCCAGTTTGTATACACAGAATATAAGCCGGTTAAGTCGTGTACCGTGTCTAAACCGCCCTTGTATTTGTCAAAACCTAAAATGTATAACATAAATTGAAAAACACACAAATTGGAAATCTGTTAATTCTACTAATAATAATTCTTTATGGATATAAAATTTAAATTCTAATTATGCAATATTATAAAAAAATGTTCACATATTTCATAAAATTTAAATCAATTTCAAGTAATTATTACAGCAGCCAGGGGCGATTTTTAATAGCTTAATAAACTATAGCGACACATTTTTGGGGTCAGCAGATGTAATGTTATTACTATAAAACTTTTAAGCTATTACCCCTAAATTGATAAGTTCATTTCGAAAACATACTTTTTTCCTGAATTCTTTTTTACTTTCAAAATATTATTTTGCAAGAATTCCGTTTTTTTATTACAATCGTTTCATGTTATTTAAGTTGGTACAAAATGTCTTTGTAGAAAAATGGCAATGTTCTTCAAGCTCACGGCACAAAGATTATTATATTAAATACGTTCTTAAAGGTATATCTGCTGATTGTTATAGTGTATATAGTTTGTTATGGTATACAATAAGCGGAACAATATTCGAGTTATTACACAGAGAGTAACAAACAGCTAAATTGGTTTTATACCTTTGAGACGAACTTTTTCGCCGAGAACTTGCAGGAACTCTTCAAAAAACGGCGAGTTCTCATTATTGTCCAATATTTCCTCCTCCGTGAATTGGTTTTCTTTTACATATATCACCCCGACTTTTAATTCCGATTTGATGAAAACCTATTTAAAGAACGTTATTAATTAAGTAAATTCTAATAGGATGTAACACATATTGTATTGTAAATCAAAACAAACGATCATGGTAAATATGAGTAATTGGATGCTGATAAGCAATAATGTGTCAACCCACAAAATGTCAAATTCGGAGATATTGATGTATTTTGATACTGCATCACCTATTTAACGTTATTGAAAAAATTCAAGCCATAAAAACAAAAGAAGTACGAAAAAAAGTTTCTTAATGAAATATTTCGATTTCCAAGTGCGTTTTCTATTTAGCAATTTATACAATAATCTTCAATATTTGAAAAACTTTTTATCAGATAATGTATTAAATATATCAATCTACTTATAACTCATTATATTTTTTATCAAACAATAAATGGAAAGATGGATATATACTTCTTCAAACATATTTGGTAAAAATAGGTTTGACATCTTTAGACGCCATTTTCTCAAAATGAAGTGCGTGTGGCTTGGCACCGTATTGCTTATCAGCGCCCAATGCATAAATAGTTGTACAAAAGGGTAATTTTACCTAAATTTACCAGAAATTTTACCAGACGAACTAACCGAAATTATGATGATGCTGATAAAATTTTTAATATTGCTTACATCACAAGTTCGAGGATGTTGTAATTATATGTTTTATAACTGATCGTAAACGAACTTTTTAAATTTCATCGAAATTGAATTTTTTTTATTACAATTTAAAATTCAATATCAGAACAAAAGGACAAAACAGAACAGAACTTTTCATTTCAGTTATTTGGTTTCAGTAATTCAGTGAAATATCACGTAACATGTATAAAATATAGTATTACATGTATGTAATGTAACTGAATTATATATCTCGAAGGCAATCTATTTGGTATTGTGCTTGATTAAGAGTATCGGTTGAGTAGCAGTACCGGCTCAGGGGAGATTTCTCTCATTATAATAACAAAAGACTTAATTATTTGTCTTAACGTTTCCATTACACTTTTTTGTTGAAAGAAAATTGATATTTTTTTATTAATTATTCATTTAATATTAAAATAAAAGTCAAAATATGTATAGTCGTTATGATTTTATAAATTTTATATTAAAAAAAATATTAAGAGAAATTACTCTACACTTAAGAATCTGTTCATAAAAAAAGTATTACTACGTGTTAACTGTAAAATATAAAAGATTCTCTGTTACGTGACTACAAGACTATCTCAAAAATCTATCTTTATCTCAAAAGTAATAAGAAATTTCAATTGTATACAAAGCTTTTGCTTTATCAATAGCAATCTGATCCGAAATAGTTTTAAGTTTTGAAATTAATCTGGCTTCTTGAAGATCTCTATACAGACTATAGTACCACTTGAAATTGAAATAAGCGGATAGTTCGACTCATTCAATCTATCAAATGATTTCAATTTAATAAAATACTATTTAAAAGGAAATATAGATAGTTTTAAAGAGTTCATAAGCAAAAGTAAAATGTTAGATCTATTCTCCACTTTTTTATTTTCGATTTTTTTTAAATAATATATGTATTCCTATGCTATCTCTTCACATCAATAATACATTTCTAGCCAATTATCCAGGTCACGTGTATGTCAGCCCCATTAACAAATACAAAAGATATTTTTAATTAGTTACTTTTTATGGCGTTGCACATCTCTAAGATTGATTATTGTCAAAAACCTAATGATTTAAAAACACTTATGTTCTTTATTATAATTTAATTTTTTGGTAAATGGTTTGTAGTTGTGCCAATTAGACACATGTTATTACGCCAATGTCACGTGGAATGGAGAAGACACGATGGAGATTGATCGGTGGGGTCAAGAATCCAACCTTAACTTAATTTTGAAAACACCCTAAAATAGTGTGAAATTTATTGTTAGTCCTTAACCTAGAATTCTTTATTATAATGTACTTTATACAATGATGTTTGGTGATTGAAGAAGACACTAAGATTAGGCAAAAATGTTGCCATTACGAGAAATAAAATTATCTGTACATTTTTTAATTAATTTCTTTATGTGCATATTTATTTTTATGTTAATTGCCCACAAAAACCATTACAGAAATCCAGTTTCATTAACGTAAATCACTTTAAGAAAGTGCTCAAATTCATTGCGAATACTAAAGCACCTGAGTAATTAATGGTAAAGTCAACGTAATGCCGCGATTTCCAGCCTTCGCTGCGTATTTATGTAAGTGTAAACTCAATTGTCACGACACGACATTCTGTTTAATTGAATTTCAATAATTCATACATCTTCAAAACCTTTAACGTAAATAATTTATGACGATTTACGTCTTAAGGAAGACTTTTGACGCTAATAAATAATAAGTCTCCAAATTATGAGAAATTACATGTGATAGATAATTAAAAAGGTTTAGGAGTATGTTTTCTTATTCATTCGGGTATTTTATTTGGTCATACCTCTTATGAAACATATTGTGTGTATATTGCAAACAAGGACAGTCGGTGTCTGATGAGAATATATTTTACGACCCACCTACCTAATAAAGTAGGCATAAAAGCATTACTAGCTTCTGTACCATGAACACTTTATGTGTACTTTATTATCTCACCCATTTGGTCCGCAACTTCGTTACTTAAACGTGTTTTTAAGTGTAGCGAAAAAATAAAATTCGCTCTATTATTATTCCATTTCATTTGAATTGAAAAACTAACATATAGTATATATATGAATTATTTGACGTAAATCTAAATTATTTTTAATCTGTACAACAGACACAATAAAGAAGTTACCTGTACTGAAATAATACATAAGTTTATTCTATTAATGATATTACACTAACATTGTTTTGTTTTTAATCAGAATTTCTTAATTTAAAACTCGAGAGCGCTTTTAATAGTTTAAAAAAGCCTAGAGGGTAATAAATAATACCTTAGAAGGTTTATATTGTTTTAACTCCAACTGTAATAACAAACTCGCAAATTTCACGTAAAAGAAAACCTTAACTTAAGAGAAGGTATGTAGGTGCCGGTCCTAAATACTCAACATAAATCAACTTAGAACGTCACTAGGCACTAGCCATGTCAGTACGAATAAATACAACTCGGCAAATTTAATATTAAGCAAAAACTAGTTACTACGTTCGAGTACGTAGCTCAAAAAAAAAAAATTATAAAATATTGAGAAGGTTGAACGTTTTGTAAAGTAGAAAAAAATAAAGCGTAGTATGGCAAGTTTTTTAGGGTTCCGTACCTTAAAAGGAAAAACGGAACCCTTATAGGATCACTTTGTTGTCCGTCTGTCTGTCTGTCTGTCTGTCTGTCTGTCTGTCTGTCTGTCTGTCTGTCTGTCTGTCTGTCTGTCTGTCGGGATGTCAACCCTTTTTTCTCAGAAATGCATGGACGTATCATGTTGAAATTAATATCATATACTCAAGTCTACGATGACATGCGGCCGTGAAAATATTAAAGTTCTAAGTCAACGCAATCAAAAGATAATGGAAAATATGTCGTATATTTTGACCATTTTAGCGTTTTCGCAAGGGAATCAAAACCTATAGGGTACTTCCCATTGACCTAGCACGATGAAATTTGGCAAGAAGTAAGATCTTATGGTACAAATAAAGGAAAAAATCTGAAAACTGTAAATTTTTGTATGTATGTTTGTCTGTTTGTAATTTTGTCTTTCAACCTTTTTCTCAGAAACGCGTGAAGGTAACAAATTTTTATCAACGTCAAGCACTCAGAGTTGTAATTACTAAGAGCTGTGAAAAAATCAAACTTTTAAGTTAACGCAATCACAAGATACGGTCATTTATATCACATATTTTAAGTATGATAGCGTTTTTAACGTTTTCGCAAGGGAATCAAAACCTATAGGGTACTTCCCATTGACCAAGCATTATGAAATTTGGCCAGGAGCAAGGTCCTTTAGTATACATAAAGGAAAAAATCCGAAAACTGTAAATTTCTGTTCGTGTGTCTGTCAGTCTGTACGTCTGTCTTTCAACCTTTTTCTCAGGAACGCGTAAATGTATCAAGTTGTAAATTGATCAAGCGGAAAATATATTAATCTTAGAATTAAAATTATATGTACTTGTAACAAATTAACATAGAAGTTGACCATGGTCAAAAAAACAATTTTACAAACACTGAGAAGAAATTTGTATCAATACGAAAACATTAAAAAGCAGCAAACCTTTATAAACAACGCAATGCAATCTATATATCGCAGGTAACAAAATGATAGCGCGATGCAGCGTACAGCTAATGCCATCTATTACAACATTATGACATTAACTGTGATATAATTCTGCTCGATTAATAATTTTTTTTATTTTAATTATTATTTAAACGCGCTAAAAATAATGAAATAAACTTTTCATTTAAAAGTTTTATCGTCGATTTATAACGTCATTACGTAATTAACATTCAATATAAGAGCTTCACGCGATTTGATTTAAGTACTCGTATTGACTTAGTACGAAAATTTTAAAATTAAATTCAAACAGATCGAGTTATTTAATTTACTTATTTATCTACACATATGTATAAGTCTTCTGGTTATTAGTAATATAATTAGTTATTTATAAATAAACAATTAGTTTTGTTCGAATTAAGGACTAATTATTTTCGTCTTGGCAACACTAATATATATTTTGATATTTTGATTGATAAT
This sequence comes from Hypolimnas misippus, assembly GCA_037950945.1. Lineage (NCBI taxonomy): Eukaryota > Metazoa > Arthropoda > Insecta > Lepidoptera > Nymphalidae > Hypolimnas > Hypolimnas misippus. The sequence continues at coordinate 8,581,400 of JBBEEQ010000019.1, forward strand.
GTAAATCTAAATATTTTACGAACGTAGTGCAGGGGTAGTGGAGTGTAGTAGAATATAAATAAAAATAAAACGAGAATAAAATATAATAAAATTATGTTGTTAATGTCAAAGTCAACAAGTTAGTTCATTGAAATTGTCAAGAGATGGCGCTGGATGTATCCTGAATCGCGCTATAACTTTGCTTTTTTGAAAGTATAAGGTGTATTAGTACTTAAAATAAAATTTTGTGTTTCCATGGATTGCATCCATGATTGTGTTTTAAATGAAAGTGCTCCTAAGTAGTTTCAAAATAGTTTTTGGGACGTGATCCATATTTACATAATATTTGATTATATTTAAGCGACTTCTAAAAAAAGGAGTGTTTTCAATTCGACCTTGTATTTAATTTTTTTTATGTTTGTTCGCCGATTACGCCGCCATTTGTGTACCGATTTTCAAATTTTTTTTTTTGTTTGAAAAGGTCTACTTTCAAGGTGGTCCCATTGTCTTCAGGTCAGGATCAGATGATGGGATCCTGGAGAAATTGAGGGAACTCCTCAAATATTATAGGCAAGCCTATACCGATTTAGGTATTTTTGATAGTAACTTATGTTGGAACTGATGATGAAGACCACAAATGGCGTAGATGGGTTAGTCTTATATAGATTTCTATAAGTTTGTACGGAACCCTCGGTGCGCGAGTCCTACTCGCACTTGACCAGTTATTTTAATTTGCTTTATTTATAGAATTTAATTAGTAAAAGTATGTGAGTTGAAAATAGTCGGGAAGATCCAATGACGGGTATTAGTATTCGCGTCTTCGTCTGCCACGTGAAGCATTAACGGAATTGGATATTTGCAGCTCATTACTTTGGAGGTGTATTCTTTAAGATGTTCGTTTGTTAATGCTGCGGGAGCTACTGATTAATTTCTTACGATACCATTCTATGGTGGTAGAGAATCATCATAAATATTACATAGCCCGTAATTTCCGTTGATTTGACAGTGTTTCTTTTTGAAATTAATCTGGCTTCTCGATTACATTTATAAATATTATTCTCGTAACAGATATAAAGCAACTATGTCATTTAATAACAGATAACTTAGTAAATAGTTAAGCTCTAAATATCATAAGGCACTGACAGAAAATTATTTCAGGTGTAAAGCAATGACAAATAACTTAGGCAAATCTTTATTAAACTCTGAGAGCAAATCTTATAAGTGTAACTTCCACCTTAGAGTAATGCTTACGTCATTTTTATTTTTTTTTTTATTAATTTTGTAATGTCTTTATTAAAAAAAAAATAAAAGAAAAAGTTTTTACTATGACATTGGTGGCTCTATATTATGATGTAAGACGTTATTTATTAATTTCAATCGACAAGCTGTCTTCTGAATGTACAATTATTCTTAATTATATAATTATTACCTATTAGAAACGTTTTTTAATAGTAATTACTCTTGTATTCAATTACTTATAGTTTGGTAATTACGAAATGGAAAATAAACATAAAATTCTTGCCCTAGTTTTGGTATAAGTATTGATTCCACTGCATATTCGTTGTGATTATGGTTTGTTTTAACGTTGAAAACAATGAAAATTGAAATTCCATTTCTAGGCATTACTTAACACATATGAGTCTGTCTGTTATATTCATAAAATCCGACGTTTCACTGAATTCGAAATGTAAGGGACGGACAGCAGAGCTCGCTCTCAACAAAGTTCCGACTTATACCTCTGACGGCACCTAATGAAAATTGGCAGTTCACTGGATCGAACAAACTTGGCTTTAACACAATGCTTTCCGAAATTAAATCCTGTATTATACGTATCGTAAGAATATTTTAGTTTGGAGCGAGTTGTTTTAAAATTAGTTGTGTTAAGCCGATAGAAACATTTTCGGAAAACCGTATTATGTTTATTGGAATAGGTAATAACGGTCGAGAATAATAGAGCTCTTCTTAATACATAAATAAATATACCAGAGTACTTTAATTCAGTTGCTTTTGTTTTCAAACATTAAATGCTTTTAGTATATCAAATATGCACACTGCATTTACGAGAAAATAAGTTTGCTCAATTCTTGTTTTTATTCTTTTAGTCTTAAATACAAATTGAATGAGTAAATGGATGCTGATAAGCAATAATGTGTCAACCCACAAAAAGTCAAATTCTGAGATATTGATGTATTTTGATACTGCATTACCTATTCAACATTATTCAAAAAAATGTAAGGTTATATAAACTAAAAAAGTACGGAAAAAGTTGCCTAATTAATTGTTTCGAATTTCAAGTGCGCTCCATATTTTGCAATTTATACAATAATCTTATATATTTGAAAAACTTTTTCTTAGATAATATATTAAATATATCAATCTGCTTTTAATTCATCATACTTTTTATCAAAAAATAAAAGAAAAGATGGATATTTACTTCTTCAAACATAATTGTTAAGAATAGATTTGACATCTTTAGACGCCATTTTCTCAAAATGAAGTCCGTGTGGCTTGACACAGTATTGAATATCAGCGTCCAAATAAGGTTAGTTCGTAAGGCGTATATATTTAACTTCTGTCTTGTGCAATAAATATTATATATTTTTATTACGTATTAAATGCTCATATGTATATCATGATTCTAACACCACACATTGTGTACTTAATAAAACTGACATCACATTTCCCTCTCAATGTAGTTTTCCATTAAATCTATAATATATTAGACTAAAGGGGCTCTATTCATGTTAAAAGGCAAAGTTGATACATGTCTCCAAAGTAGTTTTGCTTGAAACTTGTCATTAGTTCATTACCGTGATTAGTTGCAAGCTCGGGAAGTTAGGAGGGTTTGTTACTCTCGAGGGCGGGAGGGTATAGGTGTCCTCCCTTCTAACGGGCCTCATTAATGTTTCATGGCTGTGAGCGCCGGCATCGTTTATTTCGTAATTGGGAATTGAAAAAACAATCACAGCGAGAGGCATTTATCGCTACGTTACTTTTAGCTTATTTGTAGCGATGTGCGTTTGTGGATGAATGAAACAATCGAATAAATCGACTATTCGCTGTTTTTTAAATCGAAACTAATTTATTATATTTATGATATTATAGAACAAACACTTAAAAATACGGTAGTAAATTGCTGTGCCTTCTCGTACAATATCGTAGATATACTTGCACATTCCATTATTCAGTCGAGAGTAAGGCGTTGATTTAGTTGGATTTTTACAAGGCGAAAAACCGAATTTTAAATGAAAATTTTTATTCGCTTAAGTCTGCTAATATCTTATCGTTCTTGACTGGAATGCAAATTACAATAATAAGGTGCAAGTTTATTTTGCTGTATTAGTATATCCGCAAAGATTTCATCATTTCATTAAGTATTTACACATTTAACCTGAGAGGATCGTCGCTAATATTCTTAAGGGAAGAGTAAATTTATTTGCAAGGAAATAAAAACATAAACGAATCTGGTTTCCGCATGCAAATTACTTCGTTAAGATTAATTTAAAAGTCAAAATAAGGTTTTATGTGAAATTACATTTCTTTGCAATTAAAAGAACTTATTAATATACTGTATTTTAAACTATAGATATACCGCATTTTTATAATTTTCATAAATTGAAATATTATTGTTATTATTATTATTTACTAAAATTATTTATATATTTTTTAGATACACTATCGGTATACGCACAATTATAATTCTATTCACGTACATAAGTGTCTCGATTCAGGACAGTCGTTTAGACATTTCTTTAATTTCTATTATTATATATATATATATATATATATATATATATATATATATATATATATATATATATATATATATATATATATATATATATTTCTATCATTAATGATTTTTTATTACTTTCATAGTTAAAAACATTAATACTACATCAATGTAATTGTTTGAAGATTCGCAAATAAGTAAAGTCAAAATATAATAGATTATACATTTTTACAGCTGAGTATATCCAATAAGTTTATAACTATATTTTATACATTCAATGTTTTAAGTCTATTTTACTCGACTGTACCATGCGCGAGTTCGGACTCGCCTCGTATCAGACCAACACACTTAGGTGAAACGAGGTATACTATTTAATACCTAATTCATACAATTATAAAGTTCTGGATTTATAATATAAAAATTTACAATTGTATAATTTTGCATTGTTGTAATCGATATTAAAGTGTTTTCTTTGCCTAAAACTAACGCCTTATGGTCGCAACTTACTTGGTCTAACTTTAGCAGTTCCTCGGGAGTGTCAGGCAGTTGTCCCAGCATTAGTGGAGGGTTAATGTTGACCTCTTTGCCGAGGGAGCGTACTACTTCTTCGCGATTGTAGCGGTCAGCGAACACGCAGGACGCCGGGATCAGCCCGTGCACCGTGTAGCTTATTGCTCGGACTAGGATTCTAGAAGATAATTGTCATGATTTTTATTAAAAAATTAGATACTTTTTATATACAGAATTATTTACTCATACATATATACATACTCCTCCTTATAAGATTTTTGTCCAATCAACAACGCTACACTACCAATATTCTAGACTAGCGGCTCCTCGTGGTTTTATTCGCGCTTAACATAGGACCTTCACACAGACTTAGTGAGCACGTATGTCCTAAAAAGAACTCCATGCAAAATTTGAAACTCCTAGCACTTGTAAGTACTGAGATTTCGTGATGAGCGAGTGAATGACCTTTCCCTTATATATATATATTTACGTTTATTTTTGTACTGAAATTTCGATTGTTAAAAATTTAGATATTTCAGCGTTCGATTAGAAGTTTATTTGCTTGTTTTGTGGCTATCCCTAAATTTGAACTGTATGGTGTTACAATGTAATCAACACAAACGATGTTGACATGTAAAGTGTACATGTTCCTATCGGACTTCGGACCTTGATTAAAATCCGGTTATACAAAGGAAGTTAATATAAACGGTATTCAAACAAAATGTTTTTGTTAGCTTAATTTTGAATCGAGATAAATTCTACTCAAAGATCCCTTTGTGGAACGAGTGGAAAAGTCAACAAAGGAAGGTAAAGAAATTTACGCAAACTGAGTAAATATTCCATAAATGTCGTCTTGAAATTATGAAAAATTAAATTTAGTAATTACTACCAGTTTAGTGGTTGTGACTGTTGATTTGTAATCAAATAGAATACTAATATCAAATTTAACCTAGCAAGTTTGTGAGGCAAACGCGGTTGAAATCAACCGCGAAATTTTAGTTGGTAGTGCAAAGCTGAATTGTGTTTCAATTGGATCTATAAAACGTTTGCATCAACTCATGTAGCTTAACTTTGCAAAATTGTATTAGTTCGTAATTTAGTCCAAATAGTATTTCTTCATTTTAAATTATTTTATTTTAAAAATTTTATATCAATAGAAAAAAAGTGGAAAGAACGTTATGTTTAAATTGTTGAAGTTTACTTTAAATAAAATTGCGAATACAGTGTTGGAAATCTTAGTCAAATATTCCTTTTATGCCTCGATATACAAGTCAATGTATTTCGTAACTTTAAAAATTTTAAGAGCGCCTTTTAATTAAATTCCCGAGTTTTCTCGTCGCGTCTCAGTTTTCCTATGACAGAGCGTAATGAAAATGCCAGTATTCGCCGTGAACATCCAGGGAATCTTCCGTGGGTAACTCCTATGTAAAAGGAGACATTTTTTGTGGCGTGTCTTGATTTCAGATGACGTCATAACGCTCGTTTGTAGATGGAAGTATAACGCGATAACGTAAGGCAAGAGTCACACTCACAAGTTAATATCATTAGTCTGTGAGCAAAACTTACAAGCTATCATGGCTTTTAGTTTCATAAGATTTACATAAACCGTATATCATTGCTTTTACACCAGATAGAGTTTATTATATTCATTTACTAGTGCACTTCTCCCCTTACGTTATCGCGTTATGCTTCCATTTTCCGTCTTATAATCTTAAGCCGGCTTCGCCTTTGGCGTGTATGTCAAAGTTTTTTTAACTTAATTCTCTTTATGGCTTAACCTCGTGAAATCTTTTACGCTTTGTATTTTGTACAAATAATTGTAAATAATAAAAATCATTACAATATTATCTGATATAATTAATATAGTATATACGTGTATACTTAATATATATTTACATAATTAAATAAACGTTTAATAATTACTTTCAAAACATTTAAAAGAGGTTACTGAAATGCCAATTCCTGGTATCTCTTATTCATCTTTCTTAATACGCGAGAAACGTAACTCCTGAAGCGAAGAAACTCTTTATAAGGTACATTAATATGAAACACGTAGATTTTATTTTAAAACATTTTGCCAAACAAGATGTCTCCTTGTTGAGAATTACAAGTCATAAGTCGTATGTCTTATGAATTACAATATCAATAATTAATTTATGTATCTTACGTACATGGTTTATCATATAAAAATTTACACCTCTTTCATTGTCGTTGTTGTTTTTGTCGTCGATCTTCAAAAATATTGAAAATTTGGTCTTATTTTCTTAATTAGTATTATATATCAGTACGAACACAGTGCGAGCAGCGAATTTATATTAAATTTAGAATTTTAGTAATTTTTTAAATTTCGTTATGAAGTGTTATTAGTGTGCGTAAACAAAGTTCAATGATATAGAACCCTACGGGCAGAAGTGAAGCATTATGACATAAGGGTAAGGGGTTATTTATGGTTCGGAAATATATCGTGTTGGTTTAAATGCGAATTCTCTAAGGGCGAGATGGTTTGGAGCTAAATAATGAGTCAACATAGACATTGTAAACACTTCGTCGGTTTCGAATATATGTATTCTAATTAGCAAACAGACAGAACTAAATTCAAACTCTACTTCATTCAAATAGGCTTTTTCGAGCAATCCAATCGTTAATTTACAAATCAATCTTTTAGTTCTAAATAAAGCTTTCACAAAATGGGAATGTGGTTTCTATCGAGAAGAACCGGCAACGAATTCGATAGTTAGGTGCTCTTTTATTTAAAGTCAATTCAGTTTGTGTGTTTTCAAATACAATTTAGTTTTGTTATCCTTTTATAAAAACGACCCACATTAAGTCCACGCTTTTTTCTCGTTCCAATAATCTCGTAAAGAGCAATAATGATTTTCTAACGATTTTATTATACTACATTTAGAAAGTGTAAATGATTACGGGTAAATATGATAAATTAATAATTGTTTCCATAAAAATGCGAATATTTATATTTTACTAATATTTCCATGGGAAATTCGGTTATCCGTTAACATTACATTCCAGCCTATATCCTATCAGAGGATGTAATAATATATCCTTGTAAAAGTCCACCGTAATCGGTCCCGTAGTTTTTGAGTTTTTATTCGATACAAAAATGCAGTATATATTGTATATTTTTATATAGTTTAGATTATTGAATTTAAATTGTATGTTTAAAATAAACTCTTAAGCAAAACCAAATTTATTTCACATATATATCCGACAAACATGCATGAAATTAGAAGATGCCGTCATTAGAGCTCAAAATTAAAACGCTATTGCTAGGAATCCTCCCCGAATGTAATCTAAAACTGTAATTATGTTTGAATTGCATTTCCTTTGACTCGCTTGTTTATTTATTTCAGAACCGAGTAAATAGCGATAAGTAAAAGGTATTGTTTTTTTATGCTCTCATAAAATCAAATAATTTTTTTTTAACAAGGAATGAAATGTTTATGTTATTTTCAAAATATACTTTTTTATCTATGTTTCATAATGTTTTGATAAATAAATAATTAGAATCGTCTAAAAAAACAACTATAGACTAAAATGTACAATTACAATAAATGTGTTAAAGGCAGTTAAGGACTTATTACGACATAAAGGTTAGCACTTAAAATTTTAAATCATCTCGGTTTATTCTGCAGGTGGAAATGAAAAAGTTATCGAACACATTAATCAAGGTAAATAAGTATTTTCGTTCAAGTATGGGGTCTTGAAACCGTGTTTTATTTCTTACCTCGTCATTATTATGTTAATAAAAATGTTAGGGAGCCAGTTATAACCTATCCCCTTCATTATGAGATTAAATTGATACTTTGGGAACTCGTTGATATTAAATGACAAAAATATAATGAAGTTTTTCCCTAAAATCTAAATAAAAAAGATTTCGCATGTTAGTGGCATTAAGCGTATGTACGTTGGCATGTTAATAAGGAATTCTAAAAGAATATTTAACATTACCATTCGGTATATTACACCTATCAAGTTTATAAAATAAATTAATAATAATATAATATAAAATAAAATGATCTATTCCTTATGACTGTTAAAGCGAGATTGGTATATATTTCTTATATTAAATCATTAAAATATGGGAGATCCAATTAAAATACGTTGCATTTTAAAGCATACTTTACTGTAATTAAATTTTTCTACAAATAATGGAGGCTGCCAACATCAGCTTAAAACGATTTTCCTTTACTTTTTTCTGAAGTGATTCGGTCCCACGCGGTTTCGAAATAATTGTTAAGTGTTATTTCGAGCCGAGTGGATGGAATGTTTAATTTTCATATTTTTTATAGTATTTTTAAGAGCAAAGTATGTTTTTTGTGTTAGATAGAGAAGTATGAAGTTTTTTCAATATACTTCTAAAATTCTGATTGAAACTTATTATTTTTTAATTATGATATTAATGTATGAATTTCGCTCGCGGCTTTGTAGTATTATGGTAAAAAGGAACCTATGTTTTATTCTAATGTATTAGATTAGGTATTACTGTAAAGATTCATCAAAATTTTTACAGTGTAAAGAAGAAATCCACCTTTCTATTTCTTCGTCCATCCAGCCTCACGAAATTTTACCTTTATAATATAAGTACGTAATAAGTCTATAATATAAGTGCGTCTTCTTTATATAATTTATATAACATTTAAAATAAACGTGGCATAATATAATACGTACGTACTCCCGGTACGTTCGAAATTCATAACGGTATTTTCTTAAATGCTTGTTGTCATATTTCGCATTCAGGGTTGATTAGCTTAATATTATTTCAATTTAATTAGAGCAAGGTTGATTAAATTCCGTTCCCTTGAAAGATGATGAAGTCGAGAACATTCCAAGGATCGTTCTCAACAAACGCTCGAGATTGATCGATTTTATCATCAAAATTATTCAAATTAATTACATAGATGTGACATTGTGACGCTAGACTATTGGAACGCGAACAGTTTGCTACTTATTACATTTTATTAGAATTCTTAGTGTTTATAATTTTATGCTTAAAAAGCATAAGTCACATAATTGATTATCGGTGCTTATAATCGTAATTATTTTGCGATTCGGCGGAAAAATTGTGGTATTATTTATATTAAAAAATGTGTGGTAAATACTTTTCTGCGATGTAGTTTTATGACCTATGTAGCTTTGGTTACGAAAATACGAATATGATATGACAAATGTCAAATTTATATATATGGACATCAATATATATGAAAATGACCCAATCGTTCTATTAGTCATGTAATAGTCAGTTAAAATATGTTATTTATACAAATTTTGGATATTTTTCTACAAACGAACTTTTTAATCGCTACACCACTGTCCACGGGCTCTGCTACGCCCTCGACTACGAATGCGTATGGCGTGTGACACGGACCTCTAAAATAAAATTTTAAGATTCTTTATTTGTTTTATATTATGAGTTTTTTTTTGGGTAATTCGTAAAATATTATTTATAATTTTGAGTTATTGGTTATGTATTTTTTTAAATTTATTTTTACTAAGATACGTTTAATTTGTACTTTGTAGATAAGTTAATAAATTTATTTTACGAATGTTATTAATAATGTACGTACCTTTTGAATTTATCATTACATTTTAGATTCGGTAACTCTATATTTAATGTTGTTGTAGGTGATAATCATAAACATATCGACCCAAGCAAAGCAATTTATTAGATCACATTATCAATAACAATAACATCGAATACAGTGACGATAAAAATACATCCACTTACCGAAACTGGTCTCTCGCGTTAAGGGTTTCCTGTTTTATCGACAATATCACGGGTCCCAGGTCCTCGTCGCTCGTAAAATAGTTCCAATGTTCTGTTCCATAGAAGTATTTTTCGTACGTTTCTTGTTCAACGGACGTGAGTTCGAAGCCTCCAGACCTCTCCCACTGTTCCTCAATGGCGGTTTTTTTCTTAGGCGTGCTGCCGCCATTGTCGCTGCTGTCTTCTGCCGCCTCGTCCAGTGATCCTGATCTTCTACGGCGTTCTGTGATAAATTTTTATATTAAATTTGAATTAGTATTATATTCGGAACATAGTCGTCAAAAACTTGCGTAATACTATTGTTGTTGTACAATGAATCGTAAGTTATTTTTATTAATTTACGAATTAAACCTTTTTTTTAGTTCATGATTACGGAAAAACTCGAGTAGCAAGAAAAGTAAGATTAAAGTAAAACTACATTCGCTAAAATAAAATTTCATCTTAGAAAGTAAGGATGAGAAAGGGTTGTACAATGTCATATTCAATACAATATCTTAAAGAATTCATAAAACAAAAACATTCTTGTTCAGTAGGAATATACTTTTCCATAATATCTTTTGTCCTTTATAATTTGACACAAAACAGTACTGTTGACATTAATATTTCGTGCGCAAAATCCTCAAATTCGTTGTTACAGGCTCCGTCAGGTTAAAATAATGGGATTATACGTAAATTTGCACATACGTGTGACAATAACGTAGAATTAGAAACATTGTACTCATAGCAACTAATCCTTCTAAGAAAGGTTCCGATTCGTTTGACTTCGGATTACGAAATAATTTGTTTTTTAATTTAAATGTACGCATAGTCGTGTTAATTTAATACAGGTGTATTGTTTTTTTTTTAAATAAATTATCGAAAATTTTCTATTAAGGTATAGCCTAGCTGTAGCCCAGTGAGTTCAGCTCGTATATAGACTGGCTTAGCTGGGTGCGTACTGCCCTTCACTCTTATAAAAGATCGGCGTGAAGTAGCTAACATAGTGAGTTTCGTACGATAAATAGGAGAGCCAAAATCTTCCCATTCCTTCCTTTACTTCTTATTCCCTAACCCTTATTTCTTTTTAAGCTGTCAACACAGCTATAGCTAAGGTGCTGCTTGTCCATGGCCGATGGTGATCACTTAACATCAGGTGTCTCGTTATCTCATTTGCATGCTATGTTTTATAAAAAAAAAACAAAGGATTCTATTAATATTTAAAATATATACCAACTTCAATACAATATATTGTAATTAATACTATTGATACAAATAATTCTATTAAAAATAAAAAGAAAGAGAAATTAAAAATAACTATATTAAACCTAAGTAACTATCGATGTCACAGTGAGGCAAGGTGCCCAAAACACTGGCAGCATTACCTCTTTGTATGGCCAGACTGATATGCTGGCCAAGGTAGCCGCCAGCCCTTCGGTCACCTGTAGTTTCGACTATTTTCGTTCTATTAATTATTATCTAATTTTCTCATAGAATATATGGATGCTGATAAGCAATAATGTGTCAACCCACAAAAAGTCAAATTCGGAGATATTGATATATTTTGATACTGCATCACATATTTAACATTATTAACAAAAAATCATGTCTTATAAACTAAATAAGTACGGAAAAAAGTCTCTATTATTAATTGTTTCGATTTCCAAGTATGTTCCATATTTTGCCATTTATACAATAATCTTAATATTATATTTGAAAAACTTTTTATTAGATATATATCTGCTTTTAATTAATTATACCTTTTATCAAAAAAGAAAAGAAAAGATGGATATATACTTCTTCAAACATATTTGTTAAGAATAGGTTTGACATATTTGGACGCCATTTTCTCAAAAAGAAGTCCGTGTGGCTTGACACATTATTGCTTATCAGCGTCCATAAATACTATACTTTAAGTCCGTGACTTCCGTAAAGCTTGTAATACAGGTATAAACCTTATATTATTAATAAAAAAACTCTATTCAGTTACTTAATCTTTACTATATACATTATATGTACAATTATTGGCTATTACCGCTTAAAACTACTGCTTATTATTTCTGTAGTATATTTTTAAAGCCAATAATCGTATTTGCGTTTTTTCTTTCATTGGAACATTATTGTCTTTTGTTCATTTGAATTTACGTAAACATAAAATTAATTTTGCGTTAATTCTGGGATTATATTGAAACGTATGGTCGCTTAGCTGAAATTGTTATCGTCGTAGGTTGTGTGGCGCTCTAAGCTCCGGCTTAACGGGTCCAGACGTGTCGGTGTCGATATCGTGTGTTTGCGTAAGAATTAATTTCAGTACCCGCTGATGAGAAACGTGAGTAGATCGACGCTTTACGTTTAAAAATAAGTTTTTATTAAAGATTGTCAAGTTCGAGATGGATTTGTGATTATTCTTTATTAACACTACATTTTTTTTATAATTATGATAATTTAAAAAGTTTTCATATTTAACATAACGGGTCTTATCGCGATATCTAATGGTCACGAGCTGACCACGACGGATGCAACTTCGTCGAATCGTTGGGCAATAAAAAAGGTATTTCTACCATTACTTATCGTGATAAGACCCGGTATATTGAATATGAATAGTATAAATTGCGAAAGTATAAAAATATAAAATTTAAAAAGTTTTTTTTATACTAACGCAAAAACAAAATCGAGCAATCAGTAAAATAAATTGAAAAACGAGATAATGAAATCGATCCTAACACACGGACGGACATATAGGCAGACTAAAGTAATATATATATTTTTTTATAATGAACTACATCCATGGGCTCACAATTGCCCATGCCTTTTTTGACAAAAATATTTTATTTTATTATGGTGGACGTACAATTGAGTATCTTACTACTAACATTCCTCAATCCAAATTTAAAGCATAATTACGTAGTTATATGCGACCAAACTAAAATACTACTATATATTAAAATAAATATATAAAAACTAATACAACCTAAACTATATAATATCCTTATACACCTTTACATTATTTAAAACTAATATTGAAATAACATTAAACACGTATTTGCACTTGATCATCATCAATCAGAACACAACATAATCCAATATTTTCCGCTTCGCTCAATAATAGAAGGAACGAGTTTTATTTACTTAGAATTTTGTTTGAGAATAAACTTCGATTTTTAGACGCTATCTCACTTCGTATGATATTTATTCCAGCATTATTGTAATATACTGAGACTGTTATGAAACTCAAAACAAACTTACTTTTTAAATGACTTCAAAAAGGAGGACGTTCTTATTTTTCGGATAGCCGATTATTCGAAGACGGCTTGTTCGATTTGGCTAATGTTTTTTTTTGGTTGAAAGTGTGTACTTCATAATAAAATTTAAAAAAATATGGTTTAGTAGTTTGGTTTGTTAAACCAAAATAATCTGAATAAGTAAGTTTACAAAATTACTTTTTTTTATAAAGACGTGTGTTATAAACAAAAGCTAGGGATTTTTTAAATAAAATAAACATTTTATTAAATAAAACTATTTTAAACCGATTTAAATCGTGTATTACGTATTAATTGTTTTAACCATCCCGTTACTTCAAACACTTTACATCGTGATCACAGGTACGAATAGACTCTTAGTCACATCGTATAACGTCGGTATCATGATGTGTAGCAATCGCTGAAATCTAAGAAAACACTTTTTATGTCAGTGAAAATGTTTGATGATTCAAAGGAATATGTAAGTTTTATCTTACGTGTAGATCCTAAAATGTGCACAAAATAGTAAAGTGCAAATTTTTAAGCAAACAGCATTAAGTAACACTTTTCGTATATGTTAAAAAAACGTATATTTAGAATAATAGAATAATTTGAAAAATACACGTAGAAAATATGATAATATTTAAAATAAATTGAGAACCATGACAAATTTTTGTCGATTTTACGATAAATCAATTATGAAGATCTAGATTTCTGGATTTGAAACAATTTTAGTTCTAACTTAGCCGAGTAATCTTATTGTTTTAGCATTTAATGAATGTGAAAAATGAGATTTTTTTGTTAAAAATACAATAAAATACTGTAAATAAAGTGAACACTTCAATATTTTTCTTTTGTTTCTATCATAATTTGTTTCTTTAATAATAAGTAAATATTTGTGCAATCTGTATTACGATAAAATCATACTATAAAGTTATTACATAAACAACCTTATATTTATTATTGTTAAAGAACTATTTCACTTCGACTTTTGAACTTAATAGTTATTTCAAGTGCTTATCTCGGTGCTGAGAGACGTGTTAAGCTGTGTTCAGGTAAATTAACTTGAAGTACGCTAGACTTTTGCATTAAAACTATACTTTATAGTAACTGTGGAGTTTGTTTTCATAATAAAGTACTTTATTATATGCGATATTATTAAATTTTTGCAGTAAATTTAACAAATAAGATTTATTTTTTTATGAATTAAATGTACTTTATTTTGGTGAATATAAATTTTTATATATTTATTTCTAATAATGTCAATGTTTTTTAATAGCACTGAAAATGTTGGATGATTTCGTTAATCCATCCTAAAGTATTCAATAGAAATCTTGTACTGCAAATGGCGATGGGCGGACGTGATCACTTACCCTCACTCTTAACAGTGTGCCTTTGCATGCTATTTCTATAAAAAAATACAATACATACAAAAAATCTTTGCTTGAATTTTTACTAAATTATCTAATAATTTATCAAGTATTATAACGTCGAAACGAAACTTTTTAATTCTGAAGTGTCAGAGTCGCTCAGCGGAAGTGACATGACGTTACGATAAATTATTAAAAATGAAACTGTCGCATGCGAAATAGCTTAGGAACGTCGGAGTGACGTTTTCCTTTATCGCCACGCGATAAGTGAATTTTTGTGTAAAAAAAAACATTTCTTACATATAAATCATTTTAAGAATACTTCTTAAAAAGAAGTAAAAAGTTCATATTAATATTACTACTACATTTAAATATAAATTTTCTTTACTTATTTTTTAAGCGAAATTATACTTGTGACTTTTATTCTCGTAACTAATGCAAAACAACTCTGTAACTCTGTAACAGTAAACTATGCGCTTTGAGTGTAAAAGCAATGATTACCAATTGTGCAAATATTATAAAAATGAGAAAAACTTACAACTGTAATTCTGTCCTTACATGTACTAAGATTATATTGTCATAAAAATAATAATAAATACAGAATTATTTTTAACTCATAATATGTATAATAATACTAATATAACTTTAGTCCATTTGGTTACACATTATTTTAATGTGAACACAATATGATGTTTCATATTGACGAATATTTTATAATAATAAATTATAGCTTATTGTGCCAATTGTACAGTGTACATCTTATTTTTAATAACTCATTAACAACATAAATAAAATTTTCTGTTTCGTTTAACGTAGATTAAGTATTGAAATCTCTATACACCCCTGGAATAGACCTTGTCTGGGAAAGTCTCTTATTGATCTCGTTTTGACCTGATTGTGAAATTAAACGTGAGAATAGATTTTTGCTTCAATTTCTTTACTTTAGAACAACGCCATTTTTATTTTAGCAAAATTAATTGCGTCTGTAATTTTCCGATAGAAAATTAAGGTCAATTAACAATGTTTTTTCAGTCAAGTGATATCACGTTTTACGGGAAGAGGTTTTTCAACTCGTAATCTATTTCTTTATTCCAACGGTTTTCAGGAAGGGATTGCTATGAAGTCGCTTTTTATATTTACTAACATAGTATTTTTAATTAACGTCTTTTATGCTCAACCTGTGGCGTACGATATATTTATTTTTACTATTAGGTATATTTATTAATACTATTAATGTTTCAAATAGACACTTAACAAAAACTACCTACTAGGACTTTAATATTTACGTACATTGAAACGAAATGAAAAAGGTCGCAACATAACTTGGATTATAAATCTATAATGCGTATAAATGTCACGGGAAATATTTTTAGAACCCTTCTATACGATTAGGTAGCCTACATCGAGATGAGAAATGAATATTCTATGCTCCGGGATTGCCGCTTACGTACAAAGTAAAGGGAAACGTCGAAACTGTACATCCTCCGAGGTAGCTGAATTTAAGATGTAAGGCGTCCAATTTGTTAGTACAATGTGAGCAATAATTCTTAGTTGATTCATCATTTCACACGGATGAAATATCTTTATCAGAATTCTAAATAAAAACTTTTTTGAAAAAATTAAAGTTAAATTTAAATAAAAATGGGGAACATTCAAATTTATAATATCCAAAATTATTATCATTTAGACATTCAAGTCAGCGGGGTAATACATTATGTTATACTGTTGCTATCACTAATTGCTACAGTCTAACAATTGGTTTCTGATTTTTTTACTAAAATACCTCCTTTAAATGTAAAAATGTAACATATTTTGATAGTAATAGTTTATCATAATTACCCCTAGGATATATAAGAAAGCCAAGATGTCCTTGTGGTTTAGAACACGTCGATCTCAACCGATGAGCTCGGGTCCAAGCCCTAGCTAGCACCGTTGAGTTCTGAAGTGCTAAATTTGTTGTCTTAGATTTTCGCGATTATTATTCATTGCTAAATTTGTGTTCAAATTTATTTTCGGTTCGGCGTTAAAAGAAAACATCCTGAGGTAAAACTGCATCTGCCGGAAGAAATTCTGACACATGCATATCCGTGGTGTATTAAGCTCTAAAACGTTTTTCTTAATAAGAGAGAAGGCTTTTCTCAGCAGTGGGATATATACAGGCTCTATTACTTTACTTTATTATATATAAAACCCTAATAATGCGTGAAAGTAGGTATATGAATAATATGTAGCAGAGATGACTCAAACAATGAAGCATTTCAGTTTGAAAATAGATACATTTAATTACTCGCAAACACACAATGGTGCCACGTGACGGATCAATCTTCTTGACAAGACGGATACATGTGGAACTCCGTATATCTAAATAATCAGTAACCCGAAATAGAGCAACGGGTAATGTGGCGGAATAAGCTTTGAATTACTTTAACAAAAAAGGACCTGATCTAACATGGGACATTTTATGAGTCGTTTACACTATTTTTTAACCTCCGACCCAAATTTAGGGGTATTATACGTTTGACATATAGGTTTATCTGTGTCTGTTTTGGGCTTGCTGCCTCATTAGGGCAGAGAGCTGGTAATCCTTCCTTAATGGACTTTAAAAATAATCGCATCAAAATCGGTCCATTCGTTTGAAGCGATTTATTTTTTAAAGTTGATATAATCGGAGAGGTTCTTTGTTATTATTTATGAAAATCTGTTCAGACGCTTGAAGGTTACCAGCTCTCTTGTAGTTAAAGTCTAGAGCAACTTCTATTCATCAAATCGTCTCGAAATTTACTATAGGTAATAGTACCTCCACCATAGGATGATATCAAAATAGCAGTGTTAAGTTAGTTAATAATATTGCAGATTGTCGGAAGTATTTATTTTATTTTTAATTTTATCTTGTAGTTATTAAGATAATTTAAACTAAGTGCTTATTATATAATTGCTGTAGAAGGGTTTTTTTTTGAGTGTTACAAATGCCGTATGTTTATTTCTTTGGCACGCTCTACAGTCTAAAACGGATTCCAAAATATGAGGTGGAAATACTAATATACAGCATATAAGACTTCAAAACTTACCAATAAAAAGTTACATAATAAATGAATTTTTTTTTAATATTATTTCTTACATTTTCTTCAGGCAGTCGAGTTTTTAATTTAGATTTGATAATACATATTTATTTACTATTTCAGCTATGAATGTTACAATCAAATTAAAAAAGAATCGAATATCTATCTTTACTCACAAAGTATGATGAGAGTTTTTATTGATTTGAAAAGTTTTCATAATAAAGATGTTTAAACCATCTGGTTCAGCATACCTTCAGGGTCGAGCGTTCATCTTGCCCGATAGCTTAAATTGAATTTTTAGTGAAAATCCATCTTTATATTTGAATCTGAACAGACAATTCTTTATAATATCTATGGTAAAAGCACAAATATTCTAGTTAAACGTTAAATAATATTTAGATAATATACAGACATAAAAACTGTAAGTAAGATAAAAATGTAACACCATTGTCAACGTCAAATAATAGTTAGGAAACAAACTTATGGATATTAGAGCAGAACTCGAACTTACTTGAAATTGAAGGCAAGAAGTATGGGAGACAAGAGTCAGTACAAGCATTGTCTAGCTATTGTTATTAGATGACCGGGTCAACTACTGCCAGGATGGCACTCAAAAGTTTAGTGACCACTTAATTCGTTTACGTGGTTCGAACGCTATTCGTCATTGTTTAATACAAATAGAATTTTCCTATGCATTAATTTATTGTTTTAAGATATTTTTAGTATTGTTTAGGTAATGAAAAACGCATCTTTGCTTGTTATTCTCAGTTGAAGAATTTATTCTGCCCAGCCGTGGGACATTTACTGTATGATTGAATTTTTTATATTTTATTTTAAGTCTGCACAGATCTATGTGTTCGCAACTGGGCTTATCTCTTTTGTGTTCCCCTTTGTAAGTTTTCCATCTATCTACAACATTCTCGACACTATGCATTTGTGATTTTTTAAAATAAAATATTTAAATTTACACAGAAATATTTTTCATAGTTTTATGAATAGTAAATCTTCCTGTAATATTAAAAATCTTGGAATTCTTATTACTGTGATTGTTTTAGCACATTATTAAAATTTATAAAATATACTTTATCTATTTAGATAGTAAGGTTATCTTCCATAATCACCCAATGATCGACAACTTTTCATAATTACACAAGTAGAAGCTTGTAGGGTAAGACACTGGGCGCCGAAGATCTTCACACTACGAAGATAAGGCGCCGATAAATTGAAAACGTGTGCTGAATGAAATTGAACAGATATAGAGCTTGCTATATAAATTATGTTTTAATGAAATTAGTACACATACGAGCAAGCGGCCGATATAACCTGTAGGCTAATAAATTGTTGGACGTAGGGTACAGTGGCTGTCACAAATTGCCTTTTAATGATTCAATTTACGTTATGTTTTATAGCGACTGTGCTGTACAATTTGTAAGAAAACAAAAAAAATAGGGTTTTAAGAAAGAAAATATTCTTAGATCACATATAAAGACAATTAAGTAGCAAGGTTTTTAAAACTCCTTTTATTTAAAATAGTCCGTTTTCAATTAATGATTTAGGTTTTGATTTATAGTTTTTGTATATGTTCACTCATCCGTTCATATGACAAATTGATCTATTATTGTGGTGACCCGTGCGAATATTTCACACAGTTAATACTTAGTTATGTATTCGTTTAAAGATTCAACTTTTAAACATTAATTTTTAGAAACTTGATTAAGTTTTGTCATCAGGGCTAAAAATGATCTTCAAAATAGTATATTAAATATTAATTTTCCGACTAAAAACACCGTTTAAAATAATGTATTTCAAATATCCTTACACTATGTGGTCATCTTCAGAATAAATCGGTTTCTATATTTCCTTGTATAAGAATATTTATATTAATGAATGATTTCTATTTATATTGGTAATGTACATATGTATAAGAGTATATACTATACGTTATAATATGTCGCTTTATATTCCAAGTCCAGCTTCAAGATTTTATATTAAACTCAAATCTTTAGTTTGGACATGTCAGCCGAAATTGCTTTAAAGCGCCGTTATGTCAATGTAATCCACTTTGCATAGTAAACGTATCAAGTTTGGTAGGGCTTTAAGTTACTGGTAAACCTGTTTCTAGTTTACGAAAATGTATTATAAGGTATGTTTCGCTTTGATTAGATTATATCTATATTTAACTTTGATCTTGTTTATAAAAACAGGATCATCTAGAATCTAGATATTTACTGCTACAATTATTATTATTTATTACCAATATAGCACTATTTGGCTATAATATAATATTACTGTAATACTAAATTCAAAAATAGTTTCAATAAAAGTTTCGCGTTGTGCCACGTAGGCTACAAATTTTGATATTTCTTGATTATTTTTATTGATTCTTGTAGTTGAACAGATATGTAATTGAATAAATATACAGCAAAATATTTTTTCAATGTATTTTTTACTATTTTACTACGACTAGACTATATCAACTGAAGTATATACTTCAGTCTATAAGACGTGTTGCTATTCCATTAATTTATGTAATAATGCCATAGTAGAGAGAGACGTTGTCTGTTCATGAAATATTAATTGTGTAGTACATTGTTAATTATTTGAATATTGTTCATACAAAAATATGAAAATGGCGACAATAACTTAACAATGCATTCCCATACCTACTTAATATAAAAAAAAAAAACATTAAAATCTTTCAAGCCGTTTCGTAGGAGTGCAACCACAAAAACCGAGACACGACAATTTTATGTATTAGATTTTGTGAATTTATTTATGAATTTTAATAATGTTGAACTACCTAATTAATCAACGTAATGTTTAAATGATATAAAGATAAGCTTTTGATGACACTATAATAGTAGAATAGAATTAGACTTTGCATTCCTAAAGATAAAATTTTCGCTTGATAATGTTAGGATTATATAATTTTCAGGATCAACAAATTTCATACAGCTGCGTCATAATCTGCGTTGTATAATCTGCTAATGAATTTGTGTAGTAAAGGCTTGTTTATGACACATCTCCAATAAATTAGTACATTAGGTGCTCATGCGGCGTGGAAGCTATTTAAATGGCAATTTTCAACGAAATATCGCGCACAAATACGTATAACTACTTTTAAATGTTAAAATGTTACTTCTGTTATCGAATAGAGTATCAGAAAGTTAAGTTAGTTCGTTTCATTGGAAATTTTGATTACTTGATGAATACTGTACGAAGTTTAGTTCAAGTAACAAAATCGTTTCGAATAAATATTACTTATAATCAAATTAATAATATCTTTTTAAGCTGCTATTCAACAATATAATTCAAAAAGTATACGTGTGTATACACATAAAACTGACGCAATTCCACTCATCGAAATTGAAAAAGTTTTGGCAAATGCCTTTGTTACGGTCAATAAGGAAGGTGGAATAAACTCTTTACCTTACCCTTGCGACCACAATGTATGCAACTTTTCAAAAGGTTCATGATATACTGGTTCTGATGTACCTGTACACATATCGATAAAACGTTTCTTGTACAATTTGGTATACAAGTTTAGTACTTGTACAATTATACGTATATTACGCGTATATAATATATAGTACATAAATATACAAATATGTATAAAACGTCTCAAAATTAAACGATTTACTTGAAGAGTGATATAGTCTAGTAGTAGTAAAATAGTAAAAAATACATTGAAAAAATATTTGGTGTATATTTATTCGATTACATATCTATTCAACTACAAGAATCAATAAAAATAATCAAGAAATATCAAAATTTGTAGCCTACGTGGCACAACGCGAAACTTTTATTGAAACTATTTTTGAATTTAATATTACAGTAATATTATATTATAGCCAAATAGTGCTATATTGGTAATAAATAATAATAATTTTTGCAGTAATTATCTAGATTCTAGATGGTCCTATTTTTATAAACAAGATCAAAGTTAAATATAGATATAATCTAATCAAAGCGAAACATTCCTTATTTCATTATTTAATTTTCTACGTAAAAAGCTTTTATTGCGGCTTTGTTTAGGCTGTTTCTGTTTTTAACTAAAATTAAATAAAATAATTACATAGGCTTCATAATTCTTTTGTAGAAATATTTGTTATTCAAAAGAGTAAAACTAGCATATACGCCCTAATTTAGCCTTGAGATTACTAAGGATTCTGAACTACACCCTTTAAATTCCTGCTTCTGAATTCCTATCGAAACCAGTTTAGTTGTTACTCCAGTAACGAACAGACAAATCAATAAGTTTCAAAACTATGTTTATTTTAACGTCCCGTTGGTCTTACTAGCTGCCCATTGCGATTTCACTCGCGTTTACGGTTACTGCTTCACTCATATTAGTCGTAGCGTGATGTAATATTGTCTATAGCCTTTCTCAATAAATTAACTCCACAAAAATATTTTTTTAACTCGAACCAGTTTTTGATTGATTAGCGCGTTCAAACAAACAAACATACTTTTCAACTTTAAAATATTAAGTATATAGTCAATTTTTAGGGTTCCGTAGTAAAAACGGAACCCTTATAGTTTCGCCATGTCCGTCTGTCTGTCTGTCTGTCTGTCCGTCTGTCTGTCTGTCCGCGGCTTTGCTCCGAAACCCTTAATACCAGAAAGCTGTAATTCGGTATGAGTATACATATGAATTACGCCGAGAAAGTCGTACAATAAAATCTTAAAAATATTTTTTTTCAGGGTGTCTTCCCTATGTGTTAAGAGAGACCAAAAATTTTTTTTCTCATTTATACCATGTTGTGGGGTATCGTTAGATAGGTCTTTTAAAAATGTTATAGGTGTGGGAAAACCATTTTTCCGAACGACGAACTGTTTCCGAAATATTAAGCTTTGAAGTGTCAATTTTTCTTAGAGTCAAGTGTCCCCCCCCTCTACCCACTAAACTGCTGCGTCTAAAAATATGAAAAAATTCACGATAGTGGTACATATAATGAATTTAAAAGGAAAATTATCACGGCTATGTGGGTTCTTATGGTTATCGAGTTATAGATGATCTAAGTAAAAATAAATATTTCACTTTTTAAAGCATCACACTATGTAAATATTAATAATTTTAAATTAATATATGAATTTTAATGAATAAATAAATAAATATTTAATAAGTTTTAATTAAAATAAAATATAAAATAAGATATAAAACAATATCTCAATAAAACATGTCGCGAATGATTCTGAATCGCGCTTATGAAGTTTTCAACCAAATCTCCATAGATTTCATAGGCGCTAATCAGGAAGGAAAATTATCGGCGCTAAGTATATTTTACAAGTGTTAGAATAATAAATAATCGACGAGAGCGAGTTAACAATCAAACAAACGAATTCACTTTGGCATTTATGGTATAACATAAAAGATACGGATTACGTACATACCTATCTCTTATTCTCTTCTTAAAGAGAAATTAAAAATAATTTTATAATAATAAAAGGTTTAAAATTGTAAGTACGTATATTGTATAAACTGACTTAAAAAAGGAAATTCCCAGTTCGTCGTAAACTTTTTTACGAAAATAGGTACTCGAAGATTGCTTGACCGATCTTGACAATTCTGACAACTACGGAACCCTACATTGTGCGTGGCCCGACACGCACTTGGCTGATTTTTATTATTCTTTACTCGTCTTATTTAGCTGACAAATATGACGTAGTTCTAGTCACACATAAGAGTTAGATAGGAAATTGTCGATTTAATGTTTGAACTGAATAATTTTTTATAATATAAAATTGTAATAAAAAAAAAAATATTAAAATATTTGTGATTTTCGTTCGGGGTAATGTTACCAAATAAGGACAAGTTAAGAAAAGTAGACTATAGATAGAAAAGTCGTTATGGTAAACATTTCTTTTAGTATTAAATCTATAACCTAAGACGTCAAATAACTATAAAAACTTAGGAAAAGTTTTATTATTACAGGTAGATGCTACAACTTTATCTATATCTGTATACAAACAAATCGTATAACTCCTTAATCACAATTACCTATTTGTTTCGGAAACCATGTTTCGACTTGACTGATGTCTTCTCTCGGTGCCTATATATCATTTTCGGATAACATTATCAATCTTGCATGTAGTAGTATTAATATATAATAAGATTTATAAGACATGTGATGGATTTTGTTAGAAAATTTAAATTTATATGAATATTATACGCTTTTCAGAAACCAAATGCCTCAGCTATTGGAATCAGTAAAAAATAGTAAAACTGTATTCTTTATACGTAATCCTAGTTTTAAGATATTACTTTTTTATGCAAAATAATGGAATAACGAAATACTCGATAAAAGGGAAATTTCCAAATTTAAATATTTAGTAGTGTTTTCAGCTCGAATTTTACGTAATTCTCATTAAAGTCAATGTTTAGCACTACATATAATACACATTATATAAAATATAAATATAACTAAATATTAGTTATATGTCTAAAATTTTTATTTAAAAATCATGTTGTAATCTGTCAAATTCGGGGAGAGGTATGATATGATAATTACTATACCGCATCACAATCGCAGTTGCTAAAATTTTCTGTTTTGTTTTATTTTAACAGAAACATTAATTTCGACCAAATCTTTTTACTAAATAATATTGTTTAAGCGTGAATTCTGTACGAACATAAGTTTCTTGTAAAAAAACTACAGCACATAGAATGTTAAAATTTTGTTGGTTGAAAATGATTGATGTTCTAACGTTTTGAACAGTCATCAAACCTTCCTAACACTCTACAGCTATTTCTATTGTGGATATGAATAAAAAACGGTAAGTCAACGAATTAGTTGTTTAGTGCTACATATATTTTTGAATAAGATATTAACAAAACATACGAAACCGCTCTATAACAATATAATTACCAAAACCTGTGCATCGTGCACAAACTATGAGATAATCGCGAAAAATCGCTTTTTACTTTCCTTAATCCAAGATGGCGGCGCGAGCGGCATCGCCAAGGTGAATTTTAAATAGCTTGAAAACTAAATAATTATATAACGTTTATAAAATTTCTATACATTCTAACTCCATGTTCACTAACGGGTAATATTACCTTAACATTGATTTTACACTTTTCTAATATGAATAAAGAACCAAAAAACATAATCAAAGCAGGTTTAGACATTTTTTGGTTTTATATTTCGTAAAATACTTATATTTATGGAAAGTTAGGTTTGTTTTTTATTTTTTACTGCTTAAAGAGAAGAATATTGAAATCGATTCGAAAGTACTCAAAGGTAAAATCAACTACGAACTAGTCTTTTGTGACCGCAAGAAGTTGAGCGCCGTTTTAATAGGCTTATAATATAATTTGGAAGAGCGTCTTAAAACTTATTGAAAATTTTCTGAATCAAGATTTATGGAATTTATAACAAATGGTTGAGGTTGTTACTACATTTAAAGATTTTCGAACTGTAGGTTTTGTATAAAAAAAATAAACTTAGTAAGTCCTATTTGTATTATTTTTCACAAATAATTAAGTAATAGTGTACTTTTAACTGCATTAAACTAACAATGTCATCTTAATGAAGATTATGTTAAGAAAAATAGTAAAATAGACACACATATTAATATTATGCTAATGTCAAGAAGTTGATAGCAGATCATTTCATTAAACTATATTTCATGTAAATTCATAGTGCACGCAAATTGAATATGACCGGACTGGCGCCGGTCACGCAAAAGTCATAAGTCATTTCAGCAGCTTGCCATGAATGATTTAAGATTCCGTAATTTATTGCTGTTGATTATAGGAGATTAGATCTATGTTTATTATTTACATGATTGATACAAGCCGTAATTATAATGTTTTAATTAATGTTATAATTTGTTTTGAGAACTAATTTTTTTTGGGGTTTTTATTTTGTAGCAGAAATATTTTTTTTAAGTAAACCAAATAGAAACACGTCAACCAATAGTCTATATTACTTTTGATTTTAATTATTATTATTACAAATTTGCCCCAGTAAAACTTAAATTTGCCGACCCGAAAATGCGTCGCTCTAGGCTCCAACTTAATGGTAATGAGTATTAACAATTTAATAAAATAAGTTTTGACTCACCATCTGCATCTGGACCACTATCGTGTTCCGACTCCGATTCATCCCATATGGTGTCAGTCGCGATCTTCTGGCGCGAGCATTCAATCCAGTAACCAGGAGTCGGGATGAGATTGTGTGGGTATTCTTCACAGAATTCATCTACAAAACAATCACTCATTAATTTTGATTGTTTACAATTTGCCGAAAATTTTCACGTGTAATTTGTCTAAAACTTTAAGTTGATTCAGATGGGAGAAATATTGGAACTCTTATTATGAGTTTGTTCTTAATATGCCATATTCAACGTGTGTTAACGAGTTATTACTTTGAAGTCTACGTCAATGCTTATATCATCTGTCAGTCCAGCCGTCTGATCTACCTTTAAATATCTATATCTTTTTAATCTTAATTGCGTACATATGGTCGATATCCTACTAAATCATTAAAACATCGAGACTTTTAAGAGAAAATAGGGGAACAGACTTCGATGCAAAATACCTAATTTCATTTATTTGAATGACTTACTTATTTCAGTTACTTTGATTTTAAAACTAAACTATTGAACTGATTTTGATGATAAAGAGTCTATATTCTTATATTATTATTATTATGATATTAAAATCAGTCTAGCCGTTTTTAAGTTATTGCCGAACACACATAAAATAGCCTTCGACGAATGAGAACCTCATTCTTTATTGGAATTTGGTTAAAAAGGTAAAAATATAAGGTTTACCATGCAAGAAAGGTGTTTTAATAAACGTACCAAATGAAAGTTATTTGAATGATATTTACGTCAATTTCAAAATTGAAACAGTTCAATCTTTATATGGAATTGTGCCAGTTTCATAATATTATTATCTGTGGAGTTACCGTCCCTAATTTGAAAAGTTCTTTTATTAGCAAACTCTCAGGAGAGAAGCTTAAGCGGGAGCGGAGTGTCTGAAACTCGCGGAACTGGATAAATCCGGTTTACTTAATAACTTTTTTCGGTAAACCCTTTTTCATTTGCTGTAACAGAATCGCTGTAACTGCTGTTATTGGCGGTTTTCGAGAAAAAATTGTAATTTACTTCGAAAGTGATTTATAAGTTTTAGCACTGAGTGATGAAGTACACATTTGGGGTTTGGGGTATTTATTTGATATATATTATAAGAAGGCATTACCATATAATTGTATTTATTTGTTAATAATTGTAATCCGTAAAACATCGACATATCTATAAGCGCTGATTAGAAGTTTTCTATTACATTTTATAAAAAAATGTTCATTTTATTCGGAAAATGATAAGACCATCTAATTTTTCATATCAGGCACCGCCATAGCAACATACTTAAAAAAATTTGAATGTTTATCTCAAAATGTAATTTATGAATTTGCTAATACCTAATAATGGAATTGTATGAAACTTTCCAGTACCTGTCAAGAATCGGGATCTGAGTGACCGACTTCCTTATCTGTCTCAATTACCTTTGGCCTTTGGATCAACCCAAAAGGCCGACATTTCGAGTTATTACTAGATAGCATCAAGTTATCTCATTCAATTTATTAACTTTCCCTTTATTCGAGCTCCGACCGAGTATTTAAATATAAACGAAATCGTAAATTATACATTAATGTTCTAAGAATTAAACTCTACGAAATGATAGATAGAATTAATCACAATCAAAATAAACTTTCAACTAAATTAATTTAGTTATAAATTATCTTTTAAAAGAGTTTATTTAGTTTACAATAGAAAATATATCTGAAAAATAAGTATAATAATAAATGTGTCTGTTGCTGACGTCACTTCAGAGCTGAGTTTTCAATAAAATATTTACACTGTGTTCGCTGACTTGCGAGCGGCAAATGCATGGAAAATACGCGCCCACAAAGTAGCCACATGATTTCAATGATGCAACCGAGTTATGCTTCGTTCGGACCTTTATTGAATATTTCATAAACGCAAAATGTTATTTCGAAATCAACTTTCGACTTACATATTTTACGTTCAAGCTTTTAACGGGTGTCGTTTATTGATTTATGCTTTGCGGCTTCGTAAATCTCTTTTCAATTTACTGTATCCTTTGTGTATTTGGCGGAGAAAGGGTCGAATTAGGATAGTTTCCTATTTGCCGAGGGATTAACATAAAAGATACGTGCTATAAAATACCTATGGTGTAAATGCTACCCTTCCTGTGCTACGATAATCTCATGTGAATATATCTTGTTATGTTTGAAGAAGGTGTTGGATGATAAATGAAAGTTAGTAAGTAAATATTTGTAACTATTTTATACTGTAACAGTTTAACGTATTTAAGTGAATACAAATGTTCATGTCTCTTTCGAATGAACGTTGGAATATAAGCAATTTTAAACATTTAATTTTCTGTTCATCTATACATACAAAATCATTTGTGCTGACTGATTCATCAATGCAGAGCCTAAACCGCTGGGGCTACGAACTTGAAATTTTGGCAGTAGATAGCTTTTAGGTTGCAGGCATCCACTAAGAAAGGGTTTTTCGATTATTTACCCCTAATCTTATTTCGTGGTCATATTAACTCAAAATTTAATATACATACTTCTGGATGACAGTAATGAAATGCGAAACATAAAACGCACGAATATCATCCCCTATTGAACTGCAAGGGGGTGGTGAAGTTTGTATGGACAAATTTTATTCTTTTGGCCGATTATCCTTAAACTTAGCATAAATATTCCTTAGGATGAATTAATAAATATCTATATCCCTGAATTCAAAAATCATCCCTTATAATTGTGCTAGGGGGTATTGAGGTATACGCGGGCAACGCCGCGAGGAACTGCTAGTATAAAATATGTATGACCCTTAATTTTGTTTTTGTATAAATAATGATGTGATATGATTAAGGCGTTTAAAAAATATTTTGTGTACCTATTGGAATGGTTTCGTGTTCAAGTTTATTGCGTGTTTACTATGTACAAAAATCATCAATCAATATTTGTTTGTTCGTATTTTATGCATTGTCATACAATTTTTCCTTTTTTTTGTGTTTGTTTGAACGCACTAATCTCAAAAACTACCGATTCGAATTGAAAAATTATTTTTGCGTTATATACTTTATATATTGAGGAAGGTTATAGGCTATATTACATCACGCTACGACTCAAAGAAGCGAAACAGTAACCATAAATGCGACTGAAAGCGCAAGGGACAGCTAGTATGCGATAAAATTATGTCAACTAACTGTATAGTGCAATTAACTTACAGTAGACCGGCTATTGTATTCTATATTAAAGCGTGCGAAGACGGTAAAAGGTAATATATAAATGTATCATGTACCTAATATCATGTACTCAACTTTATCCTAGGGGGAATACATCATACCATGTGCTCTACGAACTTATACTCGCGTTCTTTTAAACATCGTTTACAAACTACAGTTCTAAGTTACAAAGTTTAAAAGGCTTCTGTGAGGGTTTCAATAATAAACACATTAATAATTCTATTCTAGTACAGAGTTTAAATTACGCTATGTTTTATTTATACTTGCAATTAAGTCATCATTAATTATTTTATACATATAATTACATTAAACGACATAAAATAATGACGACGGGTTGGCGCCGTGGTCACTCCAACTGACTAAAACGCTAACGGTCGCGGGTTTGATCCCCGCTCATGACAGACATCTGTATTGGGCGTACGAATGTGGATTGTGTGTGGTTACGGTAGTACACATTACTGCTACTGATGTTTGTGTTAGTGTTGTGGGTGTTTCGAAACCCCCGACTTAATCCATGAGATCCTTATGTGAGTCAGTGAGTGTGAAGAGTTTATAAATTTATTTACTAATTTATAATGGTGACCATATAACAAAACATGTTTTGCAACATAAAAATAATTACGTTATTAGTATGTAACATGTTTTATTAGCGTGGATGCTATGAGTTTTAAAAAATAAGGAACATTTTGTTAAAATGTTATAAAATTTGACGAAACAATGTTAAACGAAAATAATGTGTATAGCCGAAGTTTTTTAACATGTTATTTTGAATCTGGATACACTATAAGATATTTTAAAGATAAATAATATCTGTATATCGTCGTCAAAACATGCACAGCCTAATCCGATAGGTCTAAAAGCACGAAATTTGCAATCCGATCAGGCCCCTCCGGTAGTCACATGGGAGTGGTTGATTCTATATTCGATTCGGTCAACCGAAAACACACCATTTACGCAGCCAAAATTATTTCCTGCATATTCATTTGGAGCTTATATAATATTATGTACATTGTTGATTATTAAAGTTGTATGTTACATTCATAGATTTTACAAATAAAATATTTGTTTCATAACTATTTAATTATCCCACGACTATTTAAAACGCGGAAGTTTGTGATGGATGCTGTTTCACGTAAAAACTACATAACAATTTTGCATAAAACTCTTTAAAAGATTATACATTAGAATAACACATACATATGCTAAAACTTTCATATATGGACGCTGATAAGCAATACTGTGTTAAGCCACACGGACTTGATTTTGAGAAAATGGCGTCCAAAGAAGTCCAACCTATTCTTTAATTTGTATAAAGACGTATGCATTATTTTTTTCTATTTTGATAAAAATTTTAATGAATTAAAAGCAGATTGATATATTAAAAAGTTTTATTTAGTTATCAGTTTTTAAAATAGATGATTGTATATTGTAAAATATTGAGCACATTTTAGTATTTGAAACATTAAATAAAGAAACTTTTTCCCGCCCTCTTAGATGACTTGATACATTTTTGAATAATGTTAAATACATAGCGCATACGGAATACATCAATATCGCCAAATTTGACTTTATCTAGGTTGACACATTATTGCTTATCAGCATCCATATATTGTGTGATTTGGTCAAATAATAACGATGAATGTCAACAGGAAAACTGCTCTTCATACGTGAAATAAATTGACTATTTGTCTATTATATATAAAATCAACTATATACTACAAACAAAAAATATTATAGCATATTATATAACAACTACAAGACACTATACTAGTAGGTACATTATAATGATGAAGATTAATCTGACACACAGATCGATCATTTATTTTCAATCAACATAAATCATGATTTACGACAATCGTATTGCCTTAGTCTTGGAACAATGACAGAGCCTCTTGAAGTTTTTACATAGTTTTTTCTAGTTTGTACAAATAAGAAAGAAGTTTCAGATTTGTATACAAATGTACTATATTATACTGGGGTCCTTGGCGTATATGGTGCCGTTAGCCAATAAAAAATGAGAATTACTTATTGAGACCGTTTAAATGAGTACTAACAGGATAATTTTGCTGTAAGCTGGTAAGGAGTTGTGTATCCTGTTGATTTCAGATGATGCAGAGCTAATAACAGTTAGCCTAGTACATATTTTAGTAGAAAATCTATTTCGGTCTTTCGGGAGCCCCTTGAGATCGGGTGCCCTGGACACTGGTCTCATGTGCGGCGTGCGCCCATTCGACGGTAAAAATTAAGACGGTACGGACTATAGATTCATATAAATATTTCTACTTTATTTGAAATGATCTGCTACATTATATTACAATTTTTTGATTTAATCAACTTATGTATGTGAACTAATGTACATATTTACATATAATGTAAATTTGTATAGTAAATATTTTGAAATGATTGATGAAGAGAGATATTGAAATTTCATATTAAAGATTTTTATAAGTTAATATACGGTTGGTCAGTGAGCCATATTTTTAACTGCACTAAATTGAGTTTAAATAACGCTGTACTTAAAAAGTTTACTTAATTTTTCTAATTTAAGCAAAGAGTTTAGTTTGTAAAAGTTATTAATGAAGGAAGGAAGGGATTTATTAGGGAAAAAGGAATCCACAAAATTGTAAAAAAAAGTACTATTTCGTTCGTTAAATACTTTCTATGAATTTTTCGATTTGTTACATTTTTAAGACTATTTTATTACAATATTAGTAAAAGGTACTAATAAATTATACTGATAGACGTATAAAGTTTCAATACTTTAAAGTTGAAGAAATACAATTGATTAGAAACAGAAGTAGAAATGATAAGTTAACTAATTAATTACACCGTTACTTCCTTGGATTGATTTTCTGTACTGTTTCTTCTGACGGTAGATTTTTTCATTCTTCATTTCGTTTTGATATTGTTTGAGAACGCGCAGTTCACTGTAAGGTAGAACACCAAACTTTAAGATATATGCTTGGCGTTCATACTTAGAGTGAACTGAATGTTCAGAAGTCTTCGTGCGATTTCTTCATTTTTTACTTACCAGCTTCGACCACCCGGCTTCTAAAGGATGTACCAATTGAGACTCATTCACTTGGAAATTTTTTAACCCAATTATTATTCATTTTTTAGTATGACGTTTGAAAAATTTTCTGTCATTCAAACCTTTTTTTGACAATTACAAACTTAAAAAAAGGAATTAGAAAATACCTGCTTACGTTCTAAAACGACGCGCTTACATACATTTGCCAATTTATTTTTAATTCTATAGATTATAAATACATTTATATAGTTATACAATATAATATACATTATTAAACACAACGCAAACATGTATACATACAAATTAATTATTATAATTATGGATATACTATATATTATTATTGTGAGGTTGATAATATTTTATGCATTAGCATACTATAAAAATGTAGGCAAAAATATATGTATCTACCCATTTTTGATTACCGACTTTTTTGACTGACTTAAAATACTTTAATATTTTAAATATTAATTTTAGCACACCGTTTAAGTAGTTGTTAAATCATACAATGTTTTACAAAAGAACTTCTGACACTCGGTAAATTGTATTGAAATACAAACATAGTTTTTTTAGACCTTTTATTAATGACATGATTACAGTCATGAAAATATACAGTTGAGTAGATTATGGTCACACCATTTCGTTAGGTCAGTTCGGGAACTTTTTGATAAACACGACAACAACAGAATCAACGACAGTCAAGTCATATAATAATATTATATTTTATCTACAATAAATAAAATTAAAAAGAAATTCTGTCAAAATATTACAAAAATATGACAAAAGAAAACCTCGCTTTCTTAGAGAGTACATTTTGTAAAGATCGGTTCTTTATATGGCAGTGTTTAGCGAGAAACAGAAAGGAAATATTAATTTCCGCTTCATGAAAAAGGTTTTCATTTCATGTGTGGTGCGAGTCCGATCACAAAGTGAACCGAATGCTATAGGAGTGAGACTACAATAAGGAATGTGTCGCTATCAGCTACTGTATTTACTATTGGATAGAAATCGTGAGAGTAAAGTTTGTATTTTCATAAAAAACGCGAAGGAAATGTTTATATTCTTTTTATTTTCAGAATAGCTTTACTAACTTTATTTATTTCTTTGATAAAAATGTATTATTGTATTGTAAAATAAATAAAGTTAATAGTTTTAATTGAACTGAAATTTGATTTTCTTAAACAAATATGCTATGCTTTAAAGTTATTGATAAAAAATTAAATAAAAATAATTAAAATTACGAAATATTTCAAAATTTTCTTTCGGAATATTCAAGGTTAATTCAGCTAATAATCTTATTATGGCTAGGTACATTTTGATAAGTCATGTATTAGAGTTATGTCACATACATAATTATAATGTTGTAATTGTTGAGTTGAGTATATGTAAACATATTGATAGGAATAAAATTAAACTATAAATAGTGGTAATAATTAAAGTGTATTTTATTAACATTATATATATACTATATATGTATATATATATCTACTAACATTATATATGTTTGTGTCGTTATAGGTTTATTTATTTATTATCAATTACATTCCTACTATTTTCCTGGCGTAAAATTTATCTGAGTTTGTTACCTCAACCACACCAAACAATCTGCTTCGTGTCTTCTCCATCCTAAGTGACATTGGCGAAATAATCCGTGCTCAAATGGCACAACTAAAAGCCATTAAATCTAAGAATTGAATTGAATAATGTCATTATATATGTATATAATCAAAATAATACTAAAAAATAATATTGTTACGACATAAGTATTTGTGACACTCATAAATGCCATATAACAACAAAGGTATGCCATATTTTTATTACCTGACAGCACATAAACGTAATGCTCCGTAATTTTAATTCTTATTTAAAGTTGAAAGTTTTTATAACCTAAAAGTTATTAAGTTTTGTTCTTTGTTAAAATTGCTATCCAGTGATTTGAAGAATTAGCTTAACTATTGAGCTATACTCAAAAATAATTCAAAACTTTCTATGTAACCAATGCGTCCATGACAGACAACAATCCGTAGAATCGAAGCGCGCTACACGTAGCAAGCGCATACGTCGCGTCGCTTTGTACGCAAGAGTGTCCAATACCGAGGTGTGCGTGTCTGCTTGCATCGCTTATTTGGCTTGGTTCAGGGTATGAAAAATGGAGGATAGTTCTAAGCGACCATGTGCTGTAATAGTTAAACTTTCTAGCAGAAGGTTAAGGGATGAAATATTAGCAACAGTTTTAAAGTACAATAAGTCTTATCCTACTAAGAAACTTTACTTGGATCATTTAAGTTAAGACGGGTAACAGGTTACCTATATACGTTGCTGAACATTTAACGCCCTATTATAAATCTCTTCGTGCACTAACAAGACAGGTGGTTCGTGAAAGACAGTACAGATTTGTGTGGATATGGAACAATGTGCATGCGAAAAAATAACGCTTTTTCAACAAAAAAATTAAAGTACCAGAAATCATTACATAATATTTAAATTTATTAAATAGGACTTTGTTCAATAATTCGTATATAATTATTCCTAAGTTCAATATTTATTACCAAAATTTCCGTAGAGTGAAGGCGAAATTGCATGATATTTAGTTGGGTACTTATAAAAATAACTTCGATATCATAGTAGCCACTGAGACGTGGTTAATAACGAACTTTTTACTGCAGAATATACTATATAGAAGATATCGATATACATTGCATTTTCTGAAAAAAACGGCTAAGTTTTTCTTATAGTTGTGGTCAACAAACTACAATCCAAACGAATCAAACATTCGGAAAACCTAATCGAGGATCTCTGAAAATAGCTGTTAATGGTTTAACAAAGGACAAATTATCTTCCGACTGCAATTACTCGTTAATTAGCTACCAGGTATAAGTCCAGTTGTCGAAGTTGGAAATGAGCATAGATTTTTAACTTCAAATAGTATCAATTTAATATATGTACGGTTATAAAACATCACTGCTCACTATGTATAAAAGAAAACAAAATTGATAACGGTATAGATTAAATCGATATTATATTAAAGCATGAAAATGAGTCAAAAAAGCCAATTAACATTTTAAAGCCTTTATCGATTGAATGCAGATATGTCTATAAATAATATCAACCGTTTTGGCGTTTGCAGAAAAATGATCCCGTAATACGGCAATCCGAAAATGGAGATTTTTTTATGAAGTCCGTGCTTTATCATTTCATGTGAAGGTTTAATTAATATTTCACTGTGTGTTTTGGCTCTCAGCAAACCTAAACCCGAGCTTTGCCCGATTTTAATTTGATATCACGTTGCGTTTATCTTCATGTTTTTGGTATAAAATAATTAAAAACATACAAATGTTTAGAGAATTCTGTGTGGTTGAAACTTTTGTTAATTTTACACGTAACTAGTGCTAATTTTGTTAGTACAAACATTTTATTTAGTGTACTTAGTTATATCATCTATACTAATATTATAAGGCCGAAGAGTTTGTTTGTTTGTTGAACGCGCTAATCTCTGGAACTACTGGTTCGAATTTAATAATATTTTTTTGTTACATAGTTTATTTATTGAGGAACGCTATAGGCTATATTACATCACGCTACGACTCTTAGGAGCGAAGTAGTAACTATAAACGCGATTGAAACCGCAAGGGACAGCTAGTAGTGTTCATATTGTAGTGATCAAACGTATTATATAAGTTCTTTAATAATACTCAAGAAGAAAAATATCTAATTGAAGCAAGACATATCGATGTATAATATCTATATATATATATATATATTTTTGTCATATTTAAAGAAAAAAAACTGCGCAAAATTAGCTTCAGATGCTATATGAATGATAATAAATATTTTAAAAGCGTGTTCCGTATGCAAAACAAAGGGTAGGCACAGCATGAAACTTGTACGGGCGCAAATATATTAACCCGGCAGGATGAGCCGGCAAACACAATTTAGGTTGACACGGTCTAACTTTTTCCTTTTAAACCACGACGTATCTTTAGTTTATCCAATTTAGACGGAAGAGAGTGGAAAACTTTCGAAGTAATACGGGAATGGAACAAAGAAATGTTTTTTTTTGTAGGTTAGCAGGTGGTTTTTTATTCTTTTTTATGTTCTGCCAGTAACATTTTAATTTTAATGTGGAAAAATACTTTCATTGTGTAATTTTTTAAATCATTTCTAATATGTTAAAAAGAACCGACTTCAAAAACAAAACGATTAATTTAGTTTACTTTTAATTATTAATTATATTTAATCTTAATAGTACTTATCTTAGTAATCACTAAGTATTAATATAAAATTGTTATTTTCATACAATTTTAATGAAGGTATTTCGATTTCAAATATATGGTGTTAAATTTTGTTACATTTAATCTCTACCAAATTTAAGCTTATCTTACTTGAAATATTAAATACAAATTCGTAATTTAATTACATCTGAAATTGTATTGATACCTTTTACGCTTAATATTAAAACAGTGAATAGAAATGTTGGTTTCCATCAAATTAATAACATTATTCAAGATTTGAACTTTATCGATTGCTCATAATATGTATTTATTAATAGTAATTATATAAAACTATAAAGTTTGTATGTTTGTTTGCAATAAAGCATATTTCTTATTTTATTTAAATTAAAAATATATATGATTAAGTCAAAGGACTGGACTTCCAAATGGTTAATTTAAAAAATAATCTTTTTTTGATGTAAAGTAATCAGGTTTTTATTTTGAAGTTGTTCGGACCATTAAATTTCTTTCGCATAATATAGCCCATTTTTAGTAGTAGGCTAGGTAGCCAGATAACTTATAAAACATCACGCTTAGGCTGTCTTCCCACAAGGGACGTGCGATGCATATAAGAAGCATCTAAATGCATCCTTCGCTTCAACTAGTATTTGAAAAACTTAGCTTCGTTGAACTCCTTTCCACGATATAAATATAGCCGGTAATTCTAAAGGAGTAAGCATAAACATACCAGCAGTGAACTGCCAAGCATTACAAGACTTTTATAAAAAAGGGAAACCGACTTCAAAAAAAACTAATTTCGTTTCTTTTATTGATATACTTATTTTGATTTTAAAACATAACTACTGAACCAATACTGATGGGCATTTTATGGAACAAATCTTAAGTTTTCGTATTCGGTGAACATACATAAAATGTCCTAGACAAATTAAGAACCTCCTCCTTTTTTGGAAGTCGGTTAAAAGTGATCCTGTACGCAGGAGAAACACATCTAGTCTTTCATAAGTTTAAATAATGTAAAACTAATGAGAGGAAATGAAATATTCATAACTATCTAGTTCAGATATTAAAAAGAAAATTGTGGAGGAGGCTGATAAAAAGCTAAACTTTTACTGTACTACGTAAATCTTTATATTTTCATCCATTACAAGAAACCCACCGGCATCGAATGGATTTTTATGATATCTATACATATAAAATCGCTTGATCTGACTGACTGACTGACTGACTGATTCATCAACCCAGAGCCTAAGCCGCTGGGGTTACAAACTTGTAATTTTGGCAGTAAGTTCTTTTTAGATTGTAAACATTTACCGAGGAAGGGTATTGCACCCCTAATAGAGTGAAAAGGGGTTAAAATGTTT
The DNA here is from genome assembly GCA_037950945.1 of Hypolimnas misippus. NCBI lineage: Eukaryota > Metazoa > Arthropoda > Insecta > Lepidoptera > Nymphalidae > Hypolimnas > Hypolimnas misippus. The sequence continues at coordinate 8,618,965 of JBBEEQ010000019.1, forward strand.
TTGTTGAAAATTTATTCCGTGGTCGTATAAAAATAAAACTTAATATTCACAATTATGGATGACAGTTATAAAATGTGAAATACAAAATTAATCAATATAACCCCTTTTAAGGTTCAAGGGGGCTGTAGAGTTGGTACGAATAATATTCGGCGAGCTGCGAGAAACTGCTAGTATTTATAGTCATAGTATTGAAATACATTTTAGCCGGAGGATAAAAATGAATTTCCATATCCAACATTGAAGCGAGCGTTTTTCTTTCCACTATTACAAGTTTCTTAGTCTACGAGACAAGATTTTAATATCCGGAAAAGAGCAAAGGAGCAAAATGCAATTTTATTGATGTCCCCTGTAAAGGCAGCTCGATTTCCTACGAATAAACTGCTTTTACTTAAGTCACCTTAGAATTTTATATAAAGTAAATGTAAAGGATTTATTGCGACGCGCGGCTTCGAAATGCTATTCGTAAGTACAGATGATTATCTATATGGAAGATGAAAATGTTGACAATATGATAAAATAGTGGTTTTTTTTATTTATATTCCTAAAAGGTTAAGAAGTAAATCATATTTTTTAGTTTTACTCTCTTCATTGGTATAAAACAATTCTGAAAGCTGGTAATACTTACCTACACAAGCTGTGGCTGCCAAAAATAAACTGACAGTAAATTCTTTCAGGTGTAAAGTAAGGGTAGACAACTTACGTAAATCTTTATGAAAATCTGAGAGCATAACTTTTTGAGTACCCGTTTTCTGCTTGTGGGTGTTTCGTAGCGATTTTCTTTATAATTTTTTTTCGAACCAACATAGAAATTTATTTATAAATCACTAAATATCTTATGTATATATTTATATAATATATATAACTAAATTGTAACCAGATCGAGTTTATCCAGCTTAATATTTTAAAGATTGGTTTGAAATTCATTAAATGTTTCGCTTCATTTTATAGAAAGTATATAATTATCAGATTAATAAACTTAGAACGATATTAGTTATACATGAGATAAGAATTTATCTCGATCCTTAAAAACCGCGATCCTTTAAAAAAGAGCGCCAAATGTGCAATAATAATATTTAAATCAAAGAGCAATATCAAAGTCCAAACAGACTTTAGCACACATTAGTATAATTAATAACAAAAATGTAAACTATTCAATAGATTATATACAATTCACAAATATTAAAACGCTTATTTATTTTGTACGAACTAAATTATAATGATAAATAACATCGCAAAACATACAAATATGGAAATAAATAAAACCAGTGTACTCTGTGTAAATATATCCTTTGATGTTTTGCAAAACTAAATATACCCGCGATGAAATTCGTATTTTACAAACGCAGCGTAACTTTATAAAGCTAGCAAATTCTATGAATATTTGTAATATTTGAACGATTTTGTTTATACCAATGACGCTTTTAACGTAATGTTTTATTAAGTAACTAGCTGTGCCCGCGACTTCGTTCGCGTGGATTACAGAATGCTTGGTATGTCTCCTGCAAATCAAGGTTATAATAGTCTGCGGTGCTGCTCAAGAAAAAAGCTTTTTACTTTGGATCTGGGAACTTTCTGGTTGTTTTTATAAGCAGACACTAACTCAGATATGGTATTCCTCCACAGTTTTCGCTATAAATGTTGAAGAAAAGTTGTTTTGTGCTAGTCTTTAAAATTTTGACTGCAAAATAGTAAGTTCCCACCGAGGTTCTTCTTGTATTATATATCGGGTGACTTTTTTTAACTGGGCTTGATAGGCCAAATCCGGAACTTTAAGGAATCGCGAAAAATACTTAAAGGAGTCTCGTGTCCGATTTTAAGAAATCTAAAACTGCATCATAAGTTTTTTAATTTCATGATTCTCCTGACCTGGAATTGAACCCACTAATTAAAAAAAATACATTCCTTATTATTGCACCACCTACCTAATAGTGTCACTTGTAAGAATCAACTTTTGGAAAGTTTTAGGAAAAGATTTATTTTTTAACAAAATAACATTAAATCTATACATGATTTAGAAGTTAAGTAATCGATTCTATATATATTAAATATACATATCAAATATGTGGGTTAAATCACGGCTCCCGGTAAGTTTAGAAAAAAAGTCTGCATAACTTCGAACGATTCGTTTATTTGCATCAAAATGCTAGTCACCTACTAAAGTAAGGAAGAGTGTAAAGAATATCAAAAATATATAAAATGAATAACTCACAGTAACTTCTTTTATGTTTGTCTATTTTTTCTATGTGAGCTATACAAAGTAGATAGAATGTGACGTTTGTTTTGGTCCCCGTCACCTACTCCGTTACCTAAGTAGGTTTAGATAATTCCTAAAAAGATGAATCAATTTATTGAAAATCTACATTTCACTGGACTCGGCTATTGTACTCACCCGCTATTAGTGTTACAACATCCCGTTATAATTTAAAAACTTCACTTTTAGGTATGATCTTTTTTTTGAAGAATTACAAAAGATTTAATTAATGTATGAATTTGATAGAATTCTGTAAAAAATTTGCCATTTATTTTTGTTGCAGTTAACTATATAATAATACCTCTCTGAAATTGATTCTTATAATATGTGACAGTATCAGATGATGCAATCATACAGAATGTTAATTTTTTCCAAAATCAACGTGTTTGTTTCTGGCTAGGAGAATTTATTTTTCAAAAAACTAATGAAATAGTTTTAGTTTTTATTAAAATCGGCTCTGTTACTTCTTTAATTATTTTTCGCTATTGTTTATAGTTTCGGATTTGGTCTATCATATCCAGTAAAAAAATTACCCAGTAAATATATTATTTTCCAAATTATTATATTTATATAATATACATATATCTTCCATATTTGAATTAGATGTTGTTCACTTTTTCATTGGTTTCAATTTTGTTCCTTATTACATTAGCTTTCAGCAGTGAAAGTTTCGTCAAAATCAGTCCAGCTGTTTCAGATATTAGCCGAAAAAAATTGAGTGACAGAAAGACAGACAAAAATTTTAAGATTGGTAATTTTGTTGTAAGTAACGTGTATACTTTAATATGCATTTATTTAAAATTAAAAACAGACATCAATTTTATTTATTTTTATACCTTCCCTTCTTAAATCGGAAATTGTTCACTATTTTATTGGTTTCTACAATATTTTGTTATCGCGTAATTCTCTTTTTTACTTATTCATTAAAATAAACATATTAAAAAAAAGTAATATTAGCCATTGAATACGTCATGTTTTGAAGAACTTTTTAGACTTTGTAATATTTCGTGAATTTCTTCTTCCATCTCCTCTCCCTTTCTGGACCTCACGCGCTTAATGGACATTCCCTAATTGCTTGTGAAAGTCCCATCAAATTTAATTCAGCTGTTTCAGAGATTAGTCGTAAGAAACAGACTGACAGACAAAAAATTAAAAATTGATTTTTTGATGTAAGTAATGTATATACTTTTATGCATTTAGTGAAAAGCATAAAATACTGTTCGACGTGAACCCTTAAATTGACATAACTTTTTTTTATGAATCGATTGAAATTAAATAAACACCAAATGTTAAGTGAACCTTACTGCAATATAATCATGAAAACCACATCTAAATCGGATAAGCCGTTTCTGAGATTAGCGGGCGCAAACGCACTGATAAACAGACAAACAGACAAAAATTCTAACAATTATTGTTTTGGGTTCTATTGCGTATGTAAAGGCCCAAATAATTTGTTTTTTTCATATATCTTCTATGTACAGACAGCGACCCGTTAGAATTTTTTTATATGTATAGATTAAAAATATCTAAAATAGAAGTAAGCCTAAGTCACTCCTTATAACATTTGCTAACTGCAAGTAAAAGTACCATCAAAACTGGTTCAGCCGTTTTAAAGATTAGTCGGAACAAACAGATAGGCAGACAGACTGACACACAAAAATTTAAAAATGTATTTTTTGATTTAAGTACTGTATATATGTATGTACTTTCATGCATTTAGTGAAAAGTACAAAATAATGTTCGACGTGAACCCTTAAATTGACATAACTTTTTTTTATGAATCGATTGAAATTAAATAAACACCAAATGTTAAGTGAACCTTACTGCAATATAATCATGAAAACCACATCTAAATCGGATAAGCCGTTTCTGAGATTAGTGGGCGCAAAGGCACTGATAAACAGACAAACGGACAAAAATTCTAACAATTATTGTTTTGGGTTCTATTGCGTATGTAAAGGCCCAAATAATTTGTTTTTTTTTTATTTTTTATATATCTTCTATGTACAGACAGCGACCTGTTAGAATTTTTTTATATGTATAGATTAAAAATATCTAAAATAGAAGTAAGCCTAAGTCACTCCTTATAACATTTGCTAACTGCAAGTAAAAGTACCATCAAAACTGGTTCAGCCGTTTTAAAGATTAGTCGGAACAAACAGATAGGCAGACAGACTGACACACAAAAATTTAAAAATGTATTTTTTGATTTAAGTACTGTATATATGTATGTACTTTCATGCATTTAGTGAAAAGTACAAAATAATGTTCGACGTGAACCCTTAAATTGACATAACTTTTTTTTATGAATCGATTGAAATTAAATAAACACCAAATGTTAAGTGAACCTTACTGCAATATAATCATGAAAACCACATCTAAATCGGATAAGCCGTTTCTGAGATTAGTGGGCGCAAAGGCACTGATAAACAGACAAACGGACAAAAATTCTAACAATTATTGTTTTGGGTTCTATTGCGTATGTAAAGGCCCAAATAATTTGTTTTTTTTTTTATTTTTTATATATCTTCTATGTACAGACAGCGACCCGTTAGAATTTTTTTTATATGTATAGATTAAAAATATCTAAAATAGAAGTAAGCCTAAGTCACTCCTTATAACATTTGCTAACTGCAAGTAAAAGTACCATCAAAACTGGTTCAGCCGTTTTAAAGATTAGTCGGAACAAACAGATAGGCAGACAGACTGACACACAAAAATTTAAAAATGTATTTTTTGATTTAAGTACTGTATATATGTATGTACTTTCATGCATTTAGTGAAAAGTACAAAATAATGTTCGACGTGAACCCTTAAATTGACATAACTTTTTTATTTATGAACCGATCGACATGAAACAAACCCTAAATGTTAAGTGAAGCTTACCACAATATATTAGTGAAAACCGCATCTAAATCGGATAAGCCGTTTCTGAGATTAGCGTGCACAAACGCACAGATAAACAGACAAACAGACAAACAGACAAACAGACAAACAGACAAACAGATAAGAATTCTAAAAATCTTTGTTTTGGGTTCTATTGCGTTGGTAAAGGCCCCCAGTAAGATTTTTTTTCATTTATCTTCCATGTACAGACATCGACCCTCTAGAATTTTATTATTAGTATATAGACTAGCTGCCTCTCGCGGTTTTACTCTAGCTTATGATTATTGTTTCGCTCCTATGACTCGTAGAATGATGTATAACTTATAGCATTCATTAATAAATGAACTATCTGACGCAAAAATATTTCTTCAAATCGCATCAGTAGTTTCAGAGATAACTCTTACATAAAAAACAATCTTAACGTTTTTATAATATTAAATATAAATAAAGTATAATATAATATAGACATTTTTTAACGCAAATATAATATAGGTATAAGATATACAGTACTAATAACTAATAAGTTATATTGTGTTAAAGTAGTCCTTAATTCTATGTCATTCAAAGATCTAATCAAAAGTAATAAATAATGATATTAAATTAATATATTAACCATACAAACAAAAGAAGGCGATTAATTGTACATAATTGTCGTTAGCAAATTTCAACAAGCATTCTGACCGTAGATTCCTGGAGGCTTATTATAATAGAGTATTGTTATCAAACTATGCTATAGCATACATTCTGACAGTTGATTTTTGCACTAACTTTTGTTCAAGGTTAAGGACTAACAATGAAATTTACACTATTTTAGGGTATTTTCAAAATTTAGTTAAAGTAGGATTCTCGACCTCCCCGAACAATCGTGTTTTTTCCATTCCAGTGATGTTGGCGAAATAACATGTCTTAATTGGCATAACTAAAAGCTATTAATTAAAGAATTGAATTGAATTAAACTTTTTGACTATCACTGTAACTTGCAGAGACCATTGCGTTGATCAACCCTCAAATAATACAATGAAAAATGATACAGGAATGTTGCAGTTAATTGTGATTTTGGCAGAGAGTTCAATATTTTATAAAGGTGTCTTTGATATTTCCCGGAAATGAAGGTTTTGACGTGGGTGCGACACAAGTTTTTTTTTTCTGTGATTTATCTGACCAGAGGAAAATTGAGTTACATTCCAATTGACAAAACGGTTGATGATTTTGTATTTCTTTTTACCAACCACGATGGACAATTTGACGCTGATAAGCAATACTATGCCAAGCCACACGAGCTTCATTTTGAGAAAATGGCGTCTAAAGATATCAAGTCTATTCTAAATAATTTTGTTTCAAGAAGTATCTATCCATGTTTTCTCTTCTATTTTGATAAAAGATATAATTAAAAGTAGATTGGTATAATAAAAAGGCACATGTAATAATAAGTTTTTCAAATATTTTAGATTATTGCATATCGTAAAATAATGTACACTCTTCAATATACGAAACATTAAATTAAGAAACTTTTTTCCGTACTTTACCGTTAAGATGAATTTTTTAATAAGGTTCAGTACGTGTAGGAAGCAATGTTTAATAAAAAAGATGTTCAGTGATACTATAATTAGCTATCACAAGGATAATCACCGTAAATAATATTAGACGTACTATAACGAAACAAAGCTTTCAACTGGTAACATGTTTCCTCCATTTTAGTCTGACAGTTATTGACTAGCCGACATGGACTGAAAGCACAATGCAGTCAGTATATGAATAGAAACCTGAGTGTTAGCCGAATTTAACAATGGTATACCATTGAAAACAACAGTTGCAGGAATTCTAATACTATATTTATCTGTAGACTTTATTTGGGAATAAGGTACAAATGATTTAATTATGAGAATATTATTTATTTACACTTTAAGGGTGAATAAAAATTTATTTAATAATGAAGTTCTTTCAATAGAGTTTATTATGTATGTACAGTATGAATAATATTATTTTTAAAGGCTTTAGAAGGAATATTTAAGAAGTCGCTGATATTGAGTTATCTTGTTAACTGAGCTCTAATTTAGCCGCAAGCTTGGAGTGAAATCTCCATTTCAATGTTACTAAAATTGAGCATAATTATTCCATTTCGTGAGTTTTGGAACTGTCTAAAAGGTGTGTAGCGAGTGCTTGACGTTTTATTGTGTCAATTAAGCGGATAATTGAAAGAACCGTAAGGCCTGCTCTCGTAGATAACGATTACATAATATTTCAGTCTTAATTAGTTTACTGCGTTTTAAAAGCTGCTTGTTTAATATTTTTCTTTAAGACTATGTTCTAAATAAAATCTTATTTTGTTTTTACAGTAATTGAGTTGGATTTTCTACCGATTTAACCGCTACTTATGAACCGATCTTAAAATATTTCTTTATTATTGTGTTGGTTTTACCTCGAAGGTAAATTTCAAGATCTGATGAAAATCAGCCAAGCTGCAGACTGGACCTCCTTAAGGGAGAACGTTAAATCAGTCGTGATTAACGCAATACGACCGACGAGATAGTAAAATGGTATGCTAGAAGTCGGACATGAAAACAAAAGTATATACTTTTTATATTTATCATGTCATGAAGGTTTATTTATATTCATCTATAAGTATGTATAACTTTCAGTGAAATTCATGTAATGTAAGTGATTAGAGTCAGTCCTTTCAAATACTTTTATTTCATACCTGAACACGCTTGCGGTGGCAAAGGGAAGATAAGCGTGGTGGAAGACTTGCGCCTGGCGACGGCGCAGCCCAGCGATTGGGGCTTGAAGCTGCGAAGCTGCTGCATGAAGTCGCTACACTCCATCAGCGCCACGTCTGCGAAGTGCAGGTCGCACAGGATCTGATTCTTGAAGCGACGAGCTCGTTTCTGATAGTAAAAATGCGTGATAAGTTTATGTTTTTCTATTATTTTATAAAATCACATAAAAACGAGGTGTTTTCAATTCGTAGTGTTTTTTAATGTTTGTTACTTTAGTATTCCGACCTTATTAACCGATTTTTGGTTTGAAAGGATTGGAGTTTTCATCAAAATCGATTCAGTGGTTTGGTTTTTATGTTAAAACATCTGAAATATATTCATAAAATATCTAAAAATGCACAAATATTAATTTTTATCTAATGGGTAGATGTTGGAACGCTTGGGACGATCCGGCGCCTTAGAACAACCAAACGCATATTATTGATGTCATACATATATATCACTTTCGCAAATATGAATGTATAAGTAAATGTGCGAATGCGAGTGCGAATGTATATAGTATATAACAACGCACAAAATATATAAATTAATCTTTCATTATCATTTTTATTACACTTAGTCTATTATTAAACCAAAGATACAATATTTTATTAGTAGGTATGTAGCACATTATTAAAAATATATATTAAAAAAATGTAACAAGAGTAAATCAAATTTGTGAAGTGATATTCGGTTCATGCTTCGTCAATTTTTATTATTTATTCTTTTAAATTTGCACTACAATGTTATAAAGTTTGACAAGTTGTAAATGTAGTAACGGTATTAGTAAATAGCAAAAACAAAAAAAAACTGAAATTAATCTTTTTTTTTAATCCTGCTTCGTGGCAAATTTCACGATTATAGTTAGTTAATGGTGGTATTAAAAGTGCCTTACACTTTTTGGTGGATGAGTTTAGGAGTATTAAAATATGTAACAATATAAAAAGATTGGCTATGAAGTTTTTGATTGTGTTGCATAGACGCTTCGAACTTTACACTAAAGGACCATAAACCAGTATGTGATTTCAGCTTGAGAAGCGTAACCGTACCTGAGAAAATGATCTTAACAAAGGGACACGTCGATAGAGAACAAAGTGATTCTCTAAGAGAGTTAAGCGGATAATTTAAATAATAATAGTCTTAGTGATTCTTATATGAGTTACAACTGATTGTATATGTATAGATAATGACCGCATATGCTAAATTAATTCAATACATTGGTAGAAGTGCTGAGATACTTGTGATATACATTCGTATTCGCATAAAATTCGCATTTATTCGATGCGAATGCGAATATTCATGTAAATATTAAATATGATGCGAATCTACGAAAGAATCGTCGATCATCATATGCGAAGACGAATGCGAACTTTCGTAACACTCCTAATGCACATCGTCGTCGACAGTGCAAAACCGGGTAACTTAGCTATTTGCAATATGGTCCATCTTTGAATCAAATGTTAAATTTCATTATTGATAAAAACAAAGTAGCGCAAAATTATTACATAACGTAAATAACATTTGACATACTCGTATCATCGGTGACATTACAAATTCAGTGTAATGGAAAATGCTCATAAGTCCTTATCTTTATCAATCATGTCATTTAATATTTAATTCAAATTTTCATAGTTATATCCTTCATTATATAATTAACAACTTAAATAAGCACATATCCTATATAACTCGCTTGGAAAATTTAGTTTAGAAAGAATCTCAACGAAGCTGAAAGATTGGCGGGGAAAGTGAACATTCAAACTCTTTTGTTTACGTAAAGGGAAATTTAATGCAGTCCTTTGAACCAGGTCGTGTCTTAAATTTATTTTTCAACGTGTCTTAGTATTCTGAGAACTTCGAGTTTCTGTATTTCGCTATTTTCTGAATACGTTTATGCTTGGAAAAATATAAAGTTGTTCTCAGTTTTCGAGATCATGTTAGGATGAAAGCGGGGTTTAGTGACGTTCATTTTTCGTCGTCAGGTATGTATATTCTTTTAAAATTTTATTATGAAGGACGGTTTTAGCAACTTAGATTTTTCTATATTGTGCATAATAAATATATTTTTGTTTTATATTTTAACTAATTACTGAAGCGTTTGTAGTTCGGTAATTTGTTGAGTTAGAAAAACAAAATGGGGAATTTATGGGACATAGTTGTTTAAAAGGAGTATCTGTTTGAGTACAATATTTGATATCAATAATTTATACTAACTATTTATATTTATATCAGGTGTAGTAGTACTGGATGTACCTTTAACGCCGAAAATTCCTCGGAAAGCACGTAAAGTTGGCGGTTGTTATTACAATCACCTGATGAAGATTGTTACTCTTCAAAGGGTAATTATAATATTTTAAATAGTTCGTAATCAGCTCGTGGTGGTAGCGGACGTCAGATAGCAATCGATCTGTATAAAACTTAGTAACTTGTCACAAACTGGATTAGAATAATAAATAAAACTGGTATGGCCAGGAAAAAGGATAATTATAACTATAGTTTTTATTTTTTTTCGATATAGCATGCCAAGTGTTCTTTAAGTTTCACGATAGAATTTATTTTCGTGTTTCTAATATCTTTTAACAAAATAGCATATCAGGTTAGAATTAGAAATTCATTGGAACGAAGTTTTGAAGGCCTTTTCCAATAATGATGTCATGAAATACAACAAAGCAATCGGGGACGCATAACCTTTTTACTGTATTATCTCCTCTACTAGAGTATTTGTCCGATAAACAATGGAATCATTGAAATAGATATCTACGTAAATGTGTCAACCCTCGTCCGTAGGAAAAGAGATGGGTTAAGTATATTTTTTAAATGGATAACGACTTACACGACTTTTTTTTGTTTTTTTTTTTTTCACATGTCTACCTTCGTGATGTTAAATTATAATGTTTTATTTTTGTGTGCTGTAAAGGGATCCGTAGTTAACTAGGAATCTCCATATGTATCAATTCTGCTGGGACATTTCGCTATGTCCCAGCAGAATTGATGGTCTCACTATTTTTCAGTACTTTAGCCAAGTAAACTGTAATCTAGCATGGATATATATGTTATATTAATACCCCGACAGAGTGGTAATATAAAAATGTAAAAAACATTTTGAGCGTACATACCTCTCCCACACCTAAAACGGGGATGAATTTTATTTTGATCTGTGAAATTACACAACGATAGTACAATGAATAAGGATTTTATAGGGAAATCTCTTACAGTTAATGAAAGAAGCTTGACAAGTTAACGAGTAATTAACGATCAACTCATAAAATATACTTATACTAGTGACGTAACAAGCGAAAATTCGTATATTCATACGTTGAAAATAACTTATATATATATATATATATATATATATATATATATATATATATATATATATATATATATATATATATATATATATATATATATATATATATATATATATATTATATATAAAACCAGATTACGTAAGGAAGTCTGTATATTTTGAAGGGCACAAACGGAACCCTACATTGCGCGTGTCACAACACGCACTAGGTTATTGTTTTATAATATTAATAAGTTTTATAACATGCTATGTCGTCATGAATTATTTTAAAAAATCAAACATTAACAATTATTTGCCTACAAAAAAAAAGAAATTAAAAAATATATTCAATTTCATGATTTTCCCCTCAGTTCGTGTGCAGAACCCTAAAAAGTTGTGTTATAAAACCCCGGAATATACGACATGAGCTACTATCAAATATTTCACTCATATTTTATTTCAATGACATTGTTTGGTAGTTTTATTCCTACTTGCAAAATACCGATACGGTATCGGCATTTTTATGAACACGGTTATTCGTGTGTTAAGGGAATATTTGGGTTTTTATAAATCTTTCCAGACGGTGACACTGCCTGTATTCGATGTTTTAATTAATATGAATTGTTACGAATTTATTTTAATATTATATTGAAAATTGAGATTTAATCTATTGTTTATGTATGTATAAAAAAAACAAGTTTATTAAATATTAAAAATAATTTCAAGGGAAACATGTTATTAATTTACGGGAATTTGCAATATCAAAACATACCCTTTTAACAAGATTTTTTGAAAAAAAGAGAACCGATTTTATAAACAAATAATCAAGGACAAGCATGCAATCGGATCTAAGACCCTCCTTTTTTGAAGTAACTTTTTGATAATTGCATCAAAATTGGTTCAGCTAGAAGAAAATAATTACATACCTACGATTTGTAAGAGAGAATTTTAAATATCGTTATCCTAGATTTTCGCGATTATTATTCATTGAAATAAAACTATTACAAACTCGAATGTGAGTGTGGTTTATCTTACATAGGCCAAACAAAGAGAAGCATCGGTACTAGGGTCAAGGAACAAATAGGAGATGTCAAAAATAGGCGTTCTTCAAAGTCTGCAGTTTGTGAACATGCTTTGGATAAACCTAACCATTTTATCCGATTTGATAAACCACAGATCCTCGCTAGAGAACACAGATTCATTCCTAGAATGATACGCGAGGCTATTGAAATTCAAAAAAATTCGAACTTCAATAGAGAAGATGGTTGGAGGCTTTCGAACACCTGGGATCCAATTTTTAAAAAATTTAAAATCCCAAGTCCAACAGACTGTCAGACCAAAAGATACAGTTAGTGTCTTCTGCGTGCAACCGGAACGTTATTCAAGATACCATCTAAGAAACCGTTGGCGGTAGTTGTCAATAATATTTTCTAAAATCGCAAATAGACAAATGTCACCTTAGTCTACTCGTGACCACGAACGCTGCAAAGTGCTCGAAACGTCGGGATGATAAAAATAATTAATATACGCGATTTGAATCCGTTTAAAATAGTTTTATTTCTAGAATTTTAAATATTTAATTACATTAAAAAAATATCAATGGTTTATTTTAGAAAAAAATATAGTTAAAAAACCCTTGAAAATAAGTATTAAGTTTTTAAATTACTTTTGATATCCATATCATTAATATAATTATGATATAATATAAATATTAATTTAACATTTTACTAGGTCAAATTTTTCTTATTTTATTTAATTAAAATACTGACGTAAGTCTAAAAACCCTTTGGCTAATCAATTTTAATTTATCTCGAATTAAATATGATTATAACCAGACACTCATACAAAATTAGGGTCGGATTGTTTTCGACTTCAAGCGTTTTCACGAAGCATTGATTGGTTCTCATTCAGTAATAATTGTGTAACAGGCTTCATCTGGATTCCTTTGATTAATTTCGTCCATGGATGAATGTAAGGTAGGTGTTTACTTTATTGTTCGACGTTTATTACTAGTTACAATTAGGTCAAGGATGTTTAATAGAATTTTTGGCAAATTGTAAATGTTTTGCTCTCTCCCATTTGGATCTCACGATTTTGTGTCGGGGGTCCGAATACATACACAACACAAGCACAAACACCCATACAACAACGAAGATCCGTATGGCTAATATAGATGTATACCGTAAGCATCGAACCTGCGACCGTTAGCGCATCAGTCAGTTGCAGTGACCACTGCGCTAACGTAACTGTAATTGATTACTATATTAGTGTTAAGGTTAAATTTTTTTATGTTTATTGATTACTTAATAGGTAAAAATATTTAAATAAAAATCTGTTTTAAAGATATTTTCATAGAGGTTTATATTTGTCACTATGGCTGTATAAATCGTAATTATGTACGTTGTAAAATAAAATAAGTACATCATACGTTACTAACACCCCAGCAAAAAATTCAGATATTATAAAATAGTAAACAAGAAAATAATAAAACAAATATAAATAGTTTATTTGATATCATTTCCAATTTTCAATCATTTTTTTTAAATAATTATTTTTAATTTGAACGTATGAAACAAATCTTTTAGATAGAAAATATTGTTTAAAAAAAATGCTTTACAAAAAAAACATGAAAAAATGAAGTGGCTTTTAATAATGTTATCAAATTTAGGTAAAATGGGTCATTTTTAATAAGTCAAACAGTAAGTTTAATTAAAACTCTGTCTGTTGGAAATAACAAATATTATCTTAGGCGGACTTATAATTTCAATGAAAGGCTTAGACGAGACAACAGACTACTTCACTGAATAGTAGGCTCTTGTCATTATTAAGAACACGGTTCATATTGAAAAAATGGAATAATAAAAATTTGTGGATGCTGATAAGCAATAATGTGTCAACCCACATAAAGATAAATTTCGAGATATTGATGTATTCTGATAATACTTTATGAATTTTACATTATTCAAATATTCTTTAAGTTACCTAAAGTAAATAAGTACAGAAAAAAGGTTCTTAATTTCATATTTCGAATACTGAAGTGTGCTCAATATTTTGTAATATAATCTGCTTTTAATTAATTATTCTTTTTATCAAAATAGAAAAGTGAAGATCGATCTTTACGTCTTTAAACAATAGCCCACTGAATACATCTCTTATTCGGGATATTTCTACAGGGACAGTATCACACACAAACAAAAAGGAGTACAGTAGCTAATATGCGTTTCGTTTGGTGAGACTGGTGAGAGAATCGGAAGCCTAACTTCCTTTCCCTTTTCCGTGTTCTTTCCTTCACTTTGTATTCCTCTTCAGTCTTATTCCTTTTTAAATCGACAACGCATTTTAGGTTCCATTGCTGCTGCATTTTTTTATGGGCGGAGGTGATCACTTAACAATATATACTACATATTTATATATTACTTTATGTGACTCGCCTGCTCATTGCCCGCTATTTTAATAAAAGAAATATATGTATTGTTAAGTCCACTTGTAGGTTTGCTCATTCGTTGCCCCAACCATATGACAGATACGTTTGTGCAGTGGTCACTGCAACTGACTGAAGCGCTAACGGTCGCGGGTTCGATCCTCGCTCATGGCAAACGTCCGCATTGTCCATACAGATGTTTGTCGTGGTCTGGGTGTGTTTCCGGACCTCCGACACAAGGTCATGAGATTATAATGGGGGCCTTTGAGTGTAATGCGTTTATTTATTATTATTTATTTAAGCATAACTGTCGATATGTTATCAATCAAATTCTATACAAGATTACGTTCACGATAAAGTTGCGTTGGTTTATTATACGATAATTTTCATATAGAATATTTAATTGTTTTGACCTCATTTGAATATAGTAACTATCGAGTTACTTGCCAGTCTTTCTCGGTAAAATCTACATTCCGAATCGGTGCTTTCAGTGTTTCCATTACTTGCCAGTCTTTCTCGGTAAAATCTACATTCCGAATCGGTGCTTTCAGTGTTTCCATATTAATGTATTTTTTGTGTGTATTGTTGACGAGTCAAAAGTTCTCGTGACACACATGAACATACGAATAAAGTATATTTTGATTTTAAATCATGAGATTTTATAGAGACTATTGAATTTTTACCAAAGAGAGAAACTATCAAGATCGAGACGGGTTCTCATTATTCTCTTACACTTAAAGCATCTTAATATGTTTTCAACTGTATTTTATAGAAATAATAATTTCCATCTCTTTTGACAAAGAACAGTTTGACTGGCAGCCGATAATGCTTCTCCTACACGTAATCACCAGATGAAGTAAGGCTGTAACAGCAGCCTTACTTCGACTGATGATTGATGTCTTCATTGTATACATAGCGTTAAATTATTTTAAATTATCCGACTTTCGATTTCTTATCTATTATATTATTGTAACGCTGAAACTGTTTTTATTTATAAAAATAAATAACCAGTAATATATAATAACGGTATTATTTTATTGGATAACACGTTTATTGTGTAAGGTTATTTTATAAAAAAAAAACAATAGCTGGAAAACGAATAGGCGCGATACCTGACGTTAAGTGATCATCACCGCCTAAGAATATTTGCAGCACCAGAGTGCTTAGTAAATAAGTGCCAGCTTAAAAAAGAATAAGAGAAAATAGGGAAGTAAGGAAAGAAATGGGGGAAGGGGCACAGGCTTTCGGCTTTCTCATTGGCCGTGCGAAACGCATGTTAGCTACTTCACGGCTATCGTCTATGAGAGTGTGTTACAGCCCCGGTGAAGCCATCCTGTATATGGGCTGTAGTCAGCAGACTTCAGTTAGATTCTTATATATAATCTTAATATATCGTCGCTCTATATGTGATACTTTGTAACTAAGTTTTAGTAAAAATGAATTATCTCAATGAAAACGGTATTTAAATCATTTAGTTTTGTAATAGTAATATTCCTATAACATCTTTCGTTTAAATCATTTAAAAATGTTAACATAAATAGTTAGTTATATAAGAAGTTTTTCGTCTCTCCTATAAATTTTGTTTTGCATGTAAGAGCTATCACATCTAGACCGACGAGATATTTATATCAATATACTATAACTTGATATCAATTGTTTCCTGGGACGAGAAAGCAAAAAAGTTTTTCAAAGAGCTGTCTTCCCTTCTCGTCGAAACTTCAGATGACCGAAGAGCTGACGGCTTGGCCTTGGCCAGCATATCAGTTTGGCCATACAAAGAGGTAATGCTGCCAGTGTTTTGCATCAAAATAAATGTTTGATACTCACATTTGTAAATCATATATCATTGTAATTAAGTCACGTTGCTAATTATTAAAGGTGACAACGCTCTTGTGCGCTAGTACTGAATGTAACTTTAACACCACTTTTTTTTAATATTGATCTACTAAATTTGTCTTTGTTAAATAGGTATGTATTGAAAAAATATTGTATTGAAAATAAATTATACGAAACTTCTAACAAATTTTGCATAAGGAAATTTTGTTTGTGTAAACCGCTTGATCATACTACGGTCTAATAATTATTTACATAATGTTTTTTATATACGAGAAAAATACATTTATTGAGAAATCTTTTATAAGAATAGCAATAATCCCTACAATGGTTATCAAGGGTCCGGAAACATAATACGAATAAAGCCCTTTTCCAAAATAGGGCTTCTGGATACAGTAACCTTTCAAGGTATTATAATATTTCAGACGATTGTACCTTTGTTAAAACGTACCTGAATGTTTTTCTAAGCATTTGGTATCTGTAATCATTTTACCTCATTTATGTAAAAACTTAAATTATATATAATATTTTAAAATTCTTATATTATAATTTGTTAGTATATACAAATGTATGTATAATAATATCTTGTGAAAAAATATCTTTACAATAAATCATTAGAAACAAGATTTTCTAAAAAAAGGGACTTCAGAAGCAAAACACGAAACTTCGTTTTACTTTAATGACAAACTACGGAACCGATTTTGAAGAAAATTCAATGAGGCCAATGGGAGAGTATACCCTTTCAAACATGAAAAGAATTAACTAAATCGGTCAAGCCCTTTTCGAGTAATCGGAAAACATACAAAAAAGCCCTCGACGAATTGAGAATCTTCTCCTTTTTTAGGAGCTGGTTTAAAAGTAGGAAATACCTGAATTTCGCAATCAAAGTGAAGAAACTTGAATTTCGCAATTTGGAGGCTTATTTTGGGGAGCGATCGCTATTGCAACGCGGAACATTTTGATAGTTAATTTGTTAATATTAGTAGTAATATCAGAAATCAAGTGTAAAATATCGTATAATGATAGCGGTAGCTCATCGTAATTAGCCTGCTGTTATATAAAACATAATTGTGTTACAGCCAGGAAAATTAACTTGTGGTTGCAGATAAAAGTCACCTGTACTAATGAGTATTTGATTTTAGAAATCATTAATGTGATGTGATTTTTTTACATTAGTTAGTATATTAATTAACCGAGATGGCCTACGTCAATTTAAATTGATCTTCATGCTTCGGTTAGCATCGCTGCGTTTTTAAGAGCTAAAGAGTTTATCATTTTGTTGTTGGCGTTGAAGGTAAACATTGCTAGAAAATCTACATGTGTCGGAATAAAGTCGAAGTTGAGCAACCTAGTTGAATAAGCTTCTAACCATCTTCTTAATAGTATAAGAAACATTTGCCTTACATTTGGACATTTTTACAGTGTCAAAATTTATAAATTTTCTTAAAAATGTAATGAGGTTCTGTATTTTTGTTCAGTTAATATTAAAGTCCAAATGAAGGATTACAAAGATGGCGACACTGTCACATTAAAAGGTGCTCAATTGATTCATTTGATTTCTGATTAGTCAATCGCCATCTTTCTGATTTTTTTTAGCAGTAGTCAGCTTATATCATTCATTTTTCAATAAAAATGAACAACAACTTGTAGCTCAGTTTGTTATTTGTTCTTGATATAGCATAGTAGTGGACGACGTTAGTTAAATTGTACAAGTCTAATAGTTGTCATGTAAAAATTTGGTTATGTCTTGTAAAAGTGTAAATGCGAACTGTATCAGTAAATGTGACTTATTAAAATTCCACGTGACATTGGCGAAATAACATGTGTCTAATTGGCACAACTGAAAGCCATTAACCAAAGAATTGATTTGAATTGACTTATTAAAAGAGGTTTATGTACTAAGAGATCGTTTTCATTGTGCGTTTCCCTGAATGTAAGAAGTTGCTTACAATAGTGATTAACACAAAGTAAAAAGTAGAGTTTGTTACTTACTTGGTTGGGCCCAGTGAGGTTCAGCCCACAGGAGTTGCAGCGCAGACATTCCTCGTGGTAATGATTGTTGTCGTACAATGGGGACGGCTCTGTAACATTCGTTTTAGCTTAAAAACTGACCACAGATTAAATAATCTATAATTTTAAATTAGATTACTTTTACAATTTATGTCTATAAATCTAAATAAAATATAAAAAATGTGAAAATCTGCCCTTCTGTTTCTTTGTTACGTTTTCATGTTTAATTGGCTGAACTAATCTTCATAATTATGGTATATGACATAATTTTGGTAACAATGTTCGATGTTGCAGATTGTCATATACTGATTCTTATCGTGGAAATAAAAATTAAAGGAGATAAAATAGGAATAACAGTATTTATGGAGAACCCATTCATTTCTGAAATAAAACAAACAGGCAATTTATAATTATTTTGCGCGAAAATTAATAATTTTAATGATTTTTTTAATAATCAGTATTTTATTAGCTTTTCTTTCTCTTAGGAATATCGGAGCAGTACATAGTTTTAGAAAATTCAGAAGTGATAAGTAATACGAATTCATAGGCCACGTGTTTTTTTCCAACTCTTGTAATATTATATTAAAATATCTCTTTCTCTTAACACCATCGAATCGTTGCTTGGTAAGTCTCCAAGTGACGTGCATATGAATTCACTTAACAATAGATAAAACCGATTCAAACGTATTAAGTCGTTCGTTAAAGTTATACTCAAACCTTATCAACTCATGGCAAAAATTACACTTATAAGTTTTGCTCCCAGACTTTTATAAAAATTCACATAAGTTATTTCTTATTACTTTACATATTATATCTGAAAAAATTTACCGTCAGTGCCATATTTTTGTCATTCATAGCTTTCGTAATTACTTACGACGTATCTGTTACCAGTTTACAGAGATGTTTTATATCATTCTCAAAAGAGAAATCTACAAATGTAATTCTTGCCTAAATGTTAAACTTATGTCATCTTTAAGGGTAGTTAATTAACAGATATTTGGCGAAATAATAATAAGCAAAATTAATTAATTAATTCAATAATATTACATAATACTTTTATTACATGTTAACTACGTTTAAAACCATGTATAATCATTTGTTGAACGCTATTTAAATTCATGCCAAATATTCAATTGTGATATATTATCAAAAATTCTTCATTTCTAAGAATCACGTAATCTGTAAACAAATCCATTAATCTTACATAATTAACTGGCTCATAAAACGACAAAGAAAGTTAAATTCCATTTCTTGATAGTATATTTGAAAAGATTTTCAATATAGATACGACAATTGCCTATTAACTTTATTAAGTGCATTCACCACTAAGAAGTTTACCCAGTTCCGTACAAAGTAATTTTGTCCATGAAAAAATTCAGATACATAGAATATAGAAATCAATAAATTTATATTTTCTACGACATTTTTAATTCAAGTAAAATATTATAAATCGGTGCCAAATAAAACCTTTAGTTTTAAAAATTGGCATGTTTTATTAAAGTGATCCCATCATTAAATCCTGACCTGGTGATGACGGGGTCTCCAGAGAAGAATACCCTTTCCAACAAGAAATAAATTATTTATAACTGACGAAACATAAAGCCACCTTCTTTTATAAAGTCGGTTTAAAATGCCACTAAAAACAGCTTGCGTGGCAAACAAGCGTAAATCTCGCGTTTTTATTTTTTTAATCGAAATGCTTGTAATGGCTTTCTTTTAGTTATGCTAATCTAGCAAAGATTATTTTGTCAACGGATATAATCATCACTTTAATTTTACGCTCTGTATTTTATAATGATATGATCATTAACTCTTTTAGATAATCTAGTATGTAGTTTGGTGAAAATCGTAGTCAAGATTATAAAAAAATTAGAAACTAAATTTATATCCTTGTAAAATTATTTGATATGAATGATAGTAATTACTTAAAATATTGTTATTTCATATATAATCATAACTAGTGACCTGCGACAGCTTCACCCGGGTTTCATATAGATTTTTAACCCCTACTTCCCCCTCTTAATAGTACAATTTTGATGTACTTGGGCATTTATTTCTAAACAGAAGTAGCTATATAAACACATTTACTGACAATGTTCAATGTATTATAATTGGACGCGCCTGGCGTTCGGTCGCTTAAATTGAATTCAAGGCCCTTGTAAAGTTTAGAATATGAAATAAAATTTTAATTTTTGAGCCTGTTAGACTTGATTGATTG
This sequence comes from Hypolimnas misippus, assembly GCA_037950945.1. NCBI lineage: Eukaryota > Metazoa > Arthropoda > Insecta > Lepidoptera > Nymphalidae > Hypolimnas > Hypolimnas misippus. The sequence continues at coordinate 8,639,626 of JBBEEQ010000019.1, forward strand.
ACATTTCCATTTTATATCTAATAAAAAAAATATTGCTACCATATCTCAAAAATAGGCTCGCGAAGCACAAACATTGTATGTGAAATATTTTTTCACGCATAAACACGGGGCCCCTTGAGGCGCGGGGCTCGTAGCGTTTGCTAGCCCCTGCTACTACGCTGAATCCGGCCCTGCCAAAATCCTAAAGACCACGCATTACCATTTTAAAGATTTATAAAAAGTGTCTCTAAAGAAAATATAAATACGTTCTTAAAAAACGATTAATCGACCAAATAAATGCTTTACGTAAGTAAAATCGCTGTTTCGCGAACATTAATAGGGTGAACCGAAATCTGTAATTATCCTTGTCGACTTTACGGATGAGTGATTTACTAAGCTAAGGGATCTGAATATTATTTTGGGAAAACGAAAAAAAAAAATTGAACGAACAATAAAGAACTGTGAGTGTATGTGCCAAATTGCTTGCACGCTGAAAAAGTGAAAGCGTTTTCCCTTGGCTTGCTGCCAAAGGGCATATTAGTATCGTTGGGAATAATGCCAAGTAGTGAACCTTTGAAAATTTTAACCCGAAAAACTTAGGTGTGACATATTTTATAAGCGGCTATTAGAGTCCGTGATAGTCGTTTATTGTATACGGTGGGAGAACGTTTATGAGTTTATTATTTGGTGGTGGTTGGTGGTTGGTTACCGCGACTTTGTCTGCGTAGAATAGTTAGTTTGTATAAGCCTATTCCTTTAAGAAAATGTCCATATAAAATTTTGTCCTCTATTTTACCCTGTTCAAATTTTATTCTCGCATCAAAAAGTATCTTAGGTCGTTCTCTAGGATTCAATCTATATCTGTCAAATACCATCAAAATTGGCTTACCAGTTCAGCCAACAGACGGACAGAGTTACTGTAACGTTTTTAATAATATTATAATTAATAGACATGAGCACAGAAATTTCGATGAAAAGATATTATTAATATTGTTGTTATTACGTTAAATCTATTACAATTACAATTTAGTTAATTGATTTAAAAAATCAATTTTTTGGAGAAATTAAAATTTGTAAGTTTTATACTTGAAAGCGACATTCAACAATTCTGCGACCTAGTAACACATACGTCGTAAATAGTCACTAAAGCTGTGAATCTCAAAAATAATACACTGTCAGTATATTCTTTCAGGTGTAAAGCAATGAAAAATAACTTATGTAAATCTTTATGAGACCAAAACTTATAAGTGTAATTCTCGTCTTAAACGTAAGTTGGTAAAACGAACATTTTAAAATAAATAACATTGTGTACTTCACTGTCCTTTTAATTTTAAATTAAAAGAGACTTAATAGGTCACATTAAATTGTCCTTTAAAGTAATGAGCCCCACTTTCATTCAAAGAACAGACGCAAACATAATAAAAACTACCAACAAATTTTATTAGAGTACTAAACGTACGCAATATAGAATAGGTCATAATTAAAGCGATCGCGGGCCGTAAAGTGCGTTGTAAATAGGTATTTTATTCTTTATATCGTTACGATACGATAACGTTTATTTCGGCGTTACAGTCGTTTCGCAGAAAATGTAAAAGCTCTAAACATTTTAGGGTTCCGTAATCGAAGGGTGCTAACGTGATACATTGTTCATCTGTCTGTCCGTCTATCAGTAGAAAGGGAGTTGAATATTTTACAGAATGTGTATTTCTATTACCAATAGAAAAAAAAGTAATAAAATTCGGTCAAGTGCGAGTCGTATTCGCAGTTATTTATTATATATTTTTATAACATCTCTTTTGTAAATTATAATAGATTGAGTCGAATTTTTTACAAATATGTATTTCTATTGCCGCTATAATGATAAATAATAAAAACGGTCAAGTGTGAGTTGGACACGCACACGAAGGGCTGTTTTTTACATATATGTATATGTTATAGCACTTTTCATTATGGTTTCTTTAACAAAAGTAATGAATTAAAAAAAGCGAAAACCCGACTGCGTAACAAGACCATTAGTCAGCAGTACTGTGTGAATATCAGTGCTTTCTAGAAGCTTATAAGAGAGAATTGTTACTAACTAACTTTAAATCGTTATAGATCCTAAACGGCAATTCTGATTTTAAAATTACCATTTTTTATCTTGAAGTTATGGCGTCCAAATTGGCTATTTTGATTTTTCCAAATTTTTATGATTTCAGTGACATTCGCGTCGTTATGACGAATCAAATGATGTATCATTTATCAAGGGTATAACCCACATATATACATACATAAGCTGATAAACACATTACCCTGCTTTGCATCGTGCAGTCGAATAAAAAGTACATAATATTTTATCTTTTATGATGGTTCAGAACTCTTCATGTGCAAGGCCGACTCGCACTTGACTGATTTTTTTAAGTGTTCCGGTTCAACGGTTATTATTTATTGTGGGGCTGTATCTCATTTTTATGTACTTTTGTTTTATTACTTTACATTACTTTGCCTTTGTTATTATTAAGTTATTATTAAGACTAGCTCAAAATACTCCCAGCTCTTTCTGAGAAATTGTTTCTGTTTTGTGTTTCATTAAATGTTTTATAGCTGGTAAGTCTTAGCGGTCTTAATGATTAGTCAAAATGTTTGTGATACACACACTTGTAAGATAAGTGTAGGAGTAATAATCTTAACCTGTATTTCTGTTTATAAGTTCATAAAATATTTTTACATATGTGTAGGTATAGTGAAGGAAATTTTGTAATTGTGACAATTGTTGAATATCAAATTAAAATGGATATGCCTATTCAGACAATTCTTTAGTGCATTCTGACTAGTTTTAATTAATGGTAAATTTTAATATTTAAGAATGTTGTAACATCTAGTGGCAGTAGTTGTCTTAATGCGAACCAAGAGCTAACTATTCATCAACTTTACGTATAGTGAGGGTAGGCTTAGTTTTTTTGTTAATAAAAATAACATATAAAAACCTACGGCCCACAGTCTATTTACCAGGAACTCAAAAAACTGTTACTTAAAAATTCGCGTTACGATAAATCTTTATATGTAAATAATAGACTGATTTATGAGCTATAAATCGAAAGTTTCATTGACGATAGTATTATGCGTTTTGTCGATAACACATAAACATATCGAGCATTTCTGTCGCTTGGATATGTTTATATCATCCAACTACTTCATAAATAATAATAGAGGCGCGAATTTACGTGACAATACTTCGTGATAGTTCCCGTCACGTGAGCTACTATCGTAGACACTCATAACGTTAACGTGACGGCCATATATTACAGGAGGTATTCGCGATTTCTGTAGTTTTTGATTACTTCATCTCTCTTATGCTAGATCCACATGACAGTAACTTTAGTCGACAGCGGGCGGCTGGTGGTACCAAAGTCAATGTGTGCACACGTCTGTTATCAGTGACTTTTTCTACTTTAATACCTTACCAAATACCCGATGTAAAACAACTGTGTAACCTAGAAACAAAAACGTCGTTTGTAGAAAACGACAGCTGTGAATGTCGAAAATAAGACACTGACAGTAAGTTTTTTCGTTTGTAAAGCAATGAAAAATAACATATGTAAAAATTATTTATGAAAGTTTAAGAGCAAAAGTTATGAGTGTAATTCTCACTTATATTTATTTTCCGTTAATGCCGTTGAGGTCCGAACACTTGATATCTTAATAGCGAGTGTGGTGGACTGTTAGCTTGCTCTTGTAAAATACGAATAATTTTGTATAATAAAATTGTAGCTGTGTTTGTTTATAAATTACAATAAGAATTTGAACAAAAAAATAGTTTTGATTTTTTAATATTTTTAAATAAATTGTCTGTATTAGTTTGAGTATATTGCTCAATATCGTGGTACTTATATACACAATAAACGAATTAGAAATAAGCGAAGGTATTTTTTTAATAAAAAGAATACACAATAAATATTGATGTTTAAAGTTATTCACGAAGTATCTAATTAAAATCCAATGTATTTCAAATTTATTTCAGACTGTTAATTTATTTGCGTCTACTACGTCTTGTATTTTTTTAATATAAGAAAAGGCGAAGTAATAGGTATAATCTAACTATATAATAGGCTAATAGGAAGATAAAAATGATTTACAGATTTGTTTCATTAAGTTTGTCGAAACTTCTAAAATATTTTTAAATATAAATACAAAGTATAACGAAAAGAAATTTAAAAAAATAAATAGCACGAAACGTAAAGAAATGAGTATTTAAATACGCACGATTAATAAATAATATTGTCACATATACTAATCATTTTTAACAACTTTATATTACTGTAATATAATTAAAAAGATAATACTATTTCACAAGTTGAAGTAAAAGCAATATAGAGTTTTGCTTTATTTATTTAATCTAAAACTTTTAATTTAAATAAATTGAAATAATAACAACGATTCAGTATTTACAGAAAGTACTTAAGTTACTCGGTCGGTGTATGTTTAAGATTTTCTAAGTTTCACTTACCATAGTTTTCCAGTTTAAATAATGCACACTTGCAGTAATATTTAAAAAATGTTTTTTTTTTTTTTGTTATCTTTAAATTTAACTAATTGGTGTTTTTATTTACTTAAACAATATTCGATTATTCTATAGTATTTTTACGATGGTTACTTTCACCCCTCGCAATAGTGCTTTCTAAACGTCACACCTTTACACTGTCCCGACGAGAATTGTAGAGCCACACCACTTGTACAAGTAAATCAAAAATAATTTTTAGCAAAAGTCAAAAATATATTAAAAATCCCGATTAATATTCGATGATAGGCCCGATAATAATAAACTGATTCGTTGTAGAGTCAAAGTGGACCGATGTTGGTCCACAAATATTTACTAGTAATTTTCGGCTGTCAATGTAATGTTGTAGAGGTTATTCGTTGTGTGCGGCACGTCACTTTCGTTTTAGTAAACATGGCAGCGTTAGTGGGCAACAGATGACAGGGCGCGGGCGGACGAGCCTGCGCCGGGCGACCGCGTTCATCTCATCTCGCTTTCGAGGTCCGCGCGGAAGCGCTGCCAGTTCAAAGTGGCTGGCGAAGGTTTGCCCGCCTAAATCTATGTAGAGGGCGCCACTCTTACGATCCTCTTTCATGACAAAGAAGCCTCTCTCCCTAGTCCTTTTCTCTGTCGATAAAGCAGGGCACCACATGCTACTGTGCAAGCGAGACGTCGAAACTTCGCGTGAATCGATTGGCCGCTGCAAATGGGCGGGGAGCGAGCACGTGGCAGAACCATTTGTAATCGTAAGTTGTGGTTGTATAGGACGCTTTGCATTACATTATATAGCTTCGACTAAAGAGGTGCGTCGTTAAGAGTACTTTTTTAAAAAACTGTATTATGAACAAATGTTTTAAAAAATTGTAGTTAGTAAGTAAAGACATTTAAAAAAATTCTAATTAGTAAAAAAGTGTATTAGTATAATAAGAGTTATAATTTAGAGTAAGTTCATTGTTACAAAGTTTCATATTACACTGATAAAATTAATAGCATTATTTTGCGAAATAAATAAAATTTGTTGGATAATGCATTATATAGTTAGAGTTTCAGTAGTAATTTAATTAAAATAATTTTTACATACCTGTTTGGGTGCTCGAGTCGAAAAATGTGCTAGTAGTCTCGACAGTCATCGTTCCGATGGTACCATCAAGTATTTGCGTAGATGAATCGCGACGACCACGGGCGCGCATGCATGCATCATCACTTTGTGAACTTTGCCGTCTAAAATTTCGACACCGTATCATTTCCTCCGTAGTAGACTGGCGTCGAAACCCACGTGCTATTAGAATCTCTTCTGTTGTTGATTGTCGCCTGAACATTGTTCGTTCGGGTGGTCGTGCACACGGACTGGGATCTCGACTTGAACATGAGCTTGATTCTGGACTTCGCGCTCGACCAACACGAGCACAAGACGCTTGCCTTCTTAGGCGACTACGCCTACGTGCTGCTGATGGACTTAGTTCACCACCACCTGCTCTATCGGGGCTTAGTTGATTCCGCTCACGACGTGGTCGCGCTGCTGAATCAGGGCTTAGAGAGTCTCGCCTAGCTCTTCCTGCATCATCAGGGTCCAGGTTTGGGCCTGAATCTCTACGTCGAGTTCCTGGAGGTCCGATCGGATCATCAAACGCTGTCGCTTGTCTTTGTAATCTACCTAATCTTCGTTCGGGACTAGCAGTCGCTCGTGAATCTCGTCGAGCACGACCACATTGTGTAGTCGAATCTCTTCTACCACCTAAGTTTGGAGGTGTTCTGCCGCTAGGTGTTACTTGCGTTCCTTGCGAAGGTTGACTAGCTTGTGAAGCTTGTGTTGTTTGTGTGGCATTAGTTGTTGGTATTGTTGGAGAAGTAGGTGAAGGTGTCACGGCTGAAGTGATTATTGTTGGCATCGTCATCGGTGGACATTCGCCGTCCGATCGGCTTGGTTCATGCACCGTTACTACAGTTACAGCTGGTGGATGAGTAGAAGGACCTGGATCTGATGATGCATCGACAAATGATGGAGGTGCCGGTGTAGGTGGAGAAGCTCTTCGTTTTTTATGAGTAGCAACTATACGTGGCGGTGGGGCCGCTACGGAATCTCTACGGTGTCGATGACCATCAACAGAATCTCTGCGTTCCTTTCCATCGCTGGAACCACGTCTTTTAACACGCCGTTCTCTTGACGGCATGACTGTAGAATCTTTTCGTTCTAAATTTGTGGGAAATTCAGTTCTAAAATCATGTGGAACTATAGCTTTTGAATCTCGCCGCTTAGAGGCTGATGATTTAATGCCAGAATCTGCTGAAGAATCGCGTCGTCGGCGGGGTGGTGGTTCGTGCCGGGCCCATGGTAGAGACCGGGCAAGGTCTGCTAAGGTTTCGCGTCTCGATAATGGAGCACGCTGTCGTCTCGGTGCACTGCTTCCTCCTCCTCCCCATTCTCGGAGAATATCTGTTAGTTGCGCCAGAGAAGACCGGCGGCGTCGGGGCCCGCCTATAGAGAGAAGGATGTATCTTAATGTTAATACAATAAATTTGTTTGAACACTATTTAACTATTTGGTTTAAGGAAAATGTGATTAACGTGTAAATAAAGTTAAAAATAATATACCTCTGGGTTGATCTGGAACATCGGGCTCTGGAGGTGAAACACAGCATACTTGTGCAGATGAATCTCTTCGATTGCCAAGTCGCTGTCGAAGTGTCGTTTCTTCTAATGTTGAACGGGTGAGCTCGTCCCATCCATTTCCTCCAGCCCACACTAAGCCAACTTGATGGGATAGAATTGGTAGGTTGCAGACGAAGCATATTGCGGTCATTGTCCTGTTAAAAATATAACACATAAAATATAAATAAAAACCATAACATAAAATAGCCGAAGTATAAAAGTAACGCGTATGTTGACGAGGAAAAAGAATAAACACTCACGCTTTATTGTTATGAAAATGTGTAATGGGATACATGTTGGTGGTTCGCGGACTACTCCGAGTACAAAGCGTGAAGCCGCATATCACGCCCTTGTTTTCGCATCACTGGACTGATAACTGAACAAGCGACGCGATATTAAGTAATAACCGCTCCCATGCGTGACGACATATGTATTATGCCAATAAACTATTGATGGAGCATTCGCATGTTTTCCACTATATTATTTCTATACTTTATAGATATTTCAGTGGTGTTTAAAAAAAGATAGAAAAGTTCATCCAAAAGAAAAACAAGCATTATTTACTGTCTGATTAATTTTATTTGGCGTGTTTTGTGTGTCTACTTTAGTTCAAAAAGCTCGTTTATGGCATAGTGGTAAATAAATTATGATAAAATAACTAATGTCAAAAATGATTGTAAATTACAATTTATGAAATACGGTTATCAGCATTGTTGCCTTTAATATTTGGAAGTATAATTATATAAATTTATCGCAGGGCAAAAGTGTGATTGATAATAAAGCGACATTATTGGGTTGTCAAGCCGCACATGATGCGTTGATAAGCTTATCTATTGGCTGTACGCCTCAACGAATTTCCCCTTGATACCTCAAGAACGATTTGGTACTGCACGAAGTTGTACTAATATTTGATGAAATGGAAACTTTGAATGTGTTTAATCGATTTGAAATTATCTGCTCAATGAGTTTCAAAGGTAAGTTAAACAAAGTCTTATCAATTACATTAGGTAATAATTTATTTCGTGTATATAAGAAACTCGATCATTCTGGAAAGTCAAGTTTTTCACTTTAAATTTATTAAATTTTTGTTCTTAATATTTGTACGTCAAAACAAATTCTATTCGTACGAAAATCCCTTTTTACAAAAATATTTTATGGTAATTTCATATATTTATAGGCCGTAGAATTAATTGAAATTCTCACTTAAGATCTTTCTCTACTTGACAGCTTGGCATCTTATCGTAAACTATGAGCACAGTTCAAGTTGAATTAATGTGGACATTGTAGGTACGATCAATAATCTTTAAAACAAGTCCTTTAAAAAGTACTTTCATAATGAAATTTCTATGAAACTAATGTTAATATGCAACCGTAATTTATTTTATTGTCTAATTATGATTTACTCATTTTTAAAGATGATTATATAAAGCTAAGTGGACTTAGTAATGTATGATGTTATAGCTAAATATTATAGCTTAGTAGAGTGAAATTGTTATCGAAGGAGAGTCTGTAATGAAGTTGATAATGGTCTCTTCAAATACGAGGAGAATTTTCTAGAGTGCTTGATAATTTTTAGACTAAGACTATCTACAAGGTCTAATTGGTTCAAGTGTCATGCAGAGTAGATGGTTGACTTTATAACTTTAAGTTAATTTTATTAAAAGTAATTTTATCTTACGTGACCTAAACTTAATAATTTTATACGAAGATAATAAATAATTATGTTGTTGTTCGCACGTCGTTCGAATGAACTTTAAATCCGAAAATATGGTGACAAAAATTGCAAAAATCTCTCGCATTCCTTTCACAGGCGGTCTTTGTTGCGCACTTTCAGTTTACCTGTTGTTACTTCAAAAGCTCAAAGGATACAAAGCACACGTCCATGTGAACGACAAGCTTTGAAAAAAAAGCGGAAAAACTGAAAACTGAGCGCTAACAAAGTTCATAACACAATAAGCTATAACCATTACCGTGCGGAAATAATAGAAAAGAAAATATAATAACGCTACTTAATGGAAATTAAATAGTATTACTGTGGAAGAAAATCAGTTAAAATTAAATAATTCCTAGTCGAATATACTAATAAACAACATCTAATAGGCATCAAATCTATATAATAAATATTAATTTTTGAATGAATAAAGTTCGTGGCTCAATTTCAATACTTTTTTTTTATATTACATATTTATTACATAGATAATTGCGTTTTCAGCGTCTAGCGGGTGATAGCTAGCATGCTTGGAATATTTCAGGGGACCTGTAGTGACGTAGTCGTGGTGAAGGGGTTTGCATGTCGAAAGCCGAGGCATGGGGTCAGGGCGCTAACTCAGGGTAATTTCGACATACAATATCACATCAAAAACTTTGTACATCTGAAACAATAGGTTAAGTATTATTATGACGTGTTTCGTGTCATTAGTGAATTTGTTGTAAGTTTTAAGTGGTGGTGGTGGTAATAGTTTTTGAGTTAGTGTAACTGTTCTTAAATGTATCTTTAAATATTTGTTTTGAACCTTGGAATCAATTAAGGACATATTTATTATTTAGTAATGTTTTATTGTCATTTAGTTTTTCTATATAAATTGTACGTAAAAACACGTATAGTCATTTTTATTTACCTGCCTTTAGTTGATAACAATACCTCGAACGATAATCACGAATTTCCGAACAATTTCTTTTCATTATAATATTTCTTTAAAAAAAATGATTCAGTTTAATAATTCAATCGATAATTTCTTATCTAACTCTTATGTGTAGCTAGTAATAGTCCATATTTGTCTGCTAAATAATATAAGTAAAGAAAATACACAATATCGTTTCTCGTAAAATTATATCGATATTTAACTTTTAATATTTAAATAAAAAAGGAACATGCATCTTAAAAACAAAACCTCTTTCTTTTTTGGACTCAGTAAAAAATAAGAAACTTTTATTTGCTACTTGTAGCGACACAAAGCGAAAAACGCCCGTGACACATTTTCTAAGAGCTTTCTAAGTTTTCACCAAGTACTAAGTATGATCGAGAGATGGCAGCACATTCTAAGGAATTGTGTGTCTGTTCTCACTATTAACAGTTTCTTGTAACATAATATAGATGGCGCTTGAAACAATGATATACAAATAAAAAAGGTTTCGTATTATCGTCACATTTAATTTTTTTGTCGATATTAATGGAGAATAAAAATAAAGCGACTGTAGTGACTTATATTAGTTAATTATAGTCTAAAGACGTTTCGAATATTTTCTTCTTAATAAAAAAAAAAATATATATATATGTTCTTTTTTGCTATAACACTATTTTACAAAATAATTTGAGATATAAATTAGTTTTAATAGAGGGAGGTAAATTTTATGGTGATTCCTTCAATTTTACAATGATATTCCGTTCCTCAATTTTCAAGATTTATTATACGACATAAGTAGACATATGTTATAGCTCTTTTAAAATAATTTCAATTTAAAATATTTATTTATAACCCAATTATTCGCCTTTACAATTTATTCAATTTTAAAGTACACTCATTGAGAAGGAAATCTTTACACAAATACTTTGAAGAGGCTTTGCTTTGTGCGAAGCAGCTTGTGAGCATATCATAACTGTGTAGACCTTAGTACACTGATTTTAAATACTATAATTGCAACACGATTCTATTTCTAAAGCGGACTCACCAAATGAGAATTCAGCGCTTTTCAATCTTACTCCCAGGTATTTTGCCAATTAAGTTTCTTGGTTACGTTCGTAACTTACGAAATAGAACTCAAAAGTACACAAAGCCTTTTTACTATTAATATTTGATACTTTAAAAGCAAGAAAATCGCTCAAGTGGCTTAAAACGTTAGAAGACTTCAGACTTATATTTTAGGGAATGTAATTTGTGATATAAATGCCATTTACCGGAATTTATAAAAGCGAAATGTTTAAGAATGTTCTTGGTTACGTAAGAAAAAACGTGGGTAACTCTATTGATTGAGATATCAATTTATCAAAAAATATTGTGAGTTAGTTTGTAAATAAGCAATAGTTAATCTTAAATAAGAACGGATTAATTGTAAAACTATGCGATAATAGAGAGTACTGTAAGTCAACAAGGTACAGGTAGCGAAATAAGCTAGTAAAACAGTTATTTTTAGTCTCAACTTATAAATTAATGATTTATATACCTAGTAGACTACTTACAAAATTATTATATATAACTAGCAGTTGCTCATGGCTTCGTCTGCGTATAGTTTGGGATCTGAAAGACGCGTTTTGGTAAACACGTAAAATTAACATCTATGTATCATTGATGTAATCTTTTGTGAATCTTTTTGTAGTCACTTTACATCTCCAACTTCAAAGAAACGAGCAGGTTCTGTTTAAAGCGTATTTTTCTTCTTTAATCTGAACGATTTAAATTATATTTTATCAAAGTTATAATATGGGAAATATATTGTTTTATCTTTAAATACATATATGTATAATTAGTACTTTAATTTTGTATTGATTGATGGAATCCGTCATGATAAAAATGTCTGATCAAAATTGCACGTTCACTGAAAATAGAAAGTACATGATATCAAACTACACCTTCAGTCGATTTTCCACTCTTTCAAGCCTCACCTGATTAGTAGACGGTCTCTAAGTCGTAAGATCATAAGCTCTTAATATCTCAATAATGTATACATTTATGAAGCCATAATATGTAAAGTTAAGTTATAATATGTAAATTTGTAAACCTTCAGAGATTGTCTTACAACGGTGTTATACGATTATATATTAAATGGTAAAATGTAATAATTTTTAAACCAAATACAATAATTTTAACTTTTAACAAATTTGATTATAATTTTTTAAAGTCGATTTTTGTAAATATTTTTATTTAGTGTAACGTGTAACTTTGTCGAAACGTCGGGCAATAAAAAGGTTTTACTAACATTAGTTATCGCGATAAGACCCGTTATATTAAATATGAATAGTATAAAACGCGAAAGTTTAAAATATATAATTAGTGTAAGCGCCTTTGAACGCGGAGATATGTGATGATTTTTGTATTACATGAAATAAATATGTAATTATTTGCTTTAAATAAGATAAAATCATAATTCTTCTAAATAGAACTACCAATGACATTTTGTTGCTTTCCAACTTTAATACCTTCTAGAGCCACAATAAGGAATCATTTTCAAATTTTGTGATAAGTACTTAGTCACCCATCATAAGAATATTTAGGTTTAAAGTTAATCGGAAAATGATATACTTCTTCTCTATACAAAATCACCATCCCTGTTTACCTTAATAGGGGAGGATATTGTTAAATTTCATGTTTTAAAATTCATTATTAGTATCTAGAAGTATTTGTACTATGTTTTATGTACCTAAGTATGATCACGAAATGAGATTTTTCGTACACACGGTTTTACCCCCTTTGCCCCGATTAGTGGTGAAATATCGAAAAACCCTTTCTTAAATTATCCCTAAGCAGATCAGCAGTTTAGGTTGTGTGTTTATGCGTTTGTCAGTCATTCGGGACAAAGCATTATATATATGTATATACATTAATATAATCAATCATTTAATTGGTTACAAAAATAAAATACTTTAATTATTTGTAGCTTAGATAAATCTTTTTCATTTTTATAATATCCAACAAACGGGAATGTTGTCCAATTTAGATTGGTTTTTGATTGATGGGCAGGGGTAAAGTTTTAAATGAATTCTGCTGCGCCCTTCCTGGCCCCGGTTTACTCAGTTGCTTTGTCTCCTGTTTCGTTCGATGGTCCTATTTCTGTAATAAGTCACCTGTTTTTATATTTTACTAGCTGCCCGCCTTGGTTTCATTCGGGTTATTTACTTTTTTATATTGAGATTTTAAACGTAAAATTTACTTTCCAGTGTGATTTTTAAAACGTTTTTCTTCATACAAACCTCGTTCTGATAATTACAAATACGATGAAAATAGATAATGCGCTTACATACATTCGGCATATAGATAGATAAATTTTCTTTTGGTAATAAAAAAAAATGCTTGATACGTGTCAAACGTTTCTATTTTTAAAGGTTTCAAAACCAATTGCCGCATACAGTACTAAGTCTGTGTCATCATTCTATTCGTTCAATTATTCTACTTTCCATCCAGTGGCTTATCTGTCCACGTTCATCCGTTTCGCGCCGGCTATTGCTGGTTTTTTTTATATAAACAAAAATAATTGACCCGAATGAAATTTGTCGGGTCATAACGATATTTATAAAATTATGAAGCCAACAAAAATATGGACCTTTTTTCAATTTTAGAATTTATGTGTTTGTAAAGATTATTAAAAATTTGACCCGGAAAGAGGATGGGAAGTCCGGAAGGAGTTGAAAGGGGGTGTCAGATTTATTTGGAGGGTAAAGCTACGGTAACATTAAAAATCGATGGTACTAATACCACATTATTTTGCGCGAATTAATAAGGGTTTTATGTTGGTGTATATAAGCGGAGTATTTAAAATTCAAATATGATATATGATTTAGATAGAATACTTTAATATGATACTTTAATGATATTTTTTTATATTTCGTATAATATTCTTTGTAAACAGGATTTAATCAGGAAAACTTATTTTTATAATATTTAAAACACTTTCCAATAACTTTTAATAAACTAAAATATTTTCTTTTGGTTAACATAAAAATAATTATATTTTAATAACGAATGTTTCAAAGAAGTTAACTATTGATTAAATTTATTTTGTCATTCGTTCTCTTTTGACATAACCTTTGATGTTAATGTTCTCGGTATTTGTTTTTCAGAACGTTTTTATGTTTCCATAACGTCAATATGAATATATTACTGGAGTGTTATTAGATCGTTTTGGAGGGTGAAATGGTATTAATGCTGAGTGCATTATAATAAAATTTCGCTTCAAATAAAGCTTTGAAGCAAAATTTCGAAGGAACAGATTATTTCTGAACTTCAATGTGAAATCGGTAGGTGAAAAGAATTTATCATTACTCTTTTTTACTTACAATTTACTTATCATGTTGAAATTCGATACTTGCAATATTGTTTAACGTTTTTTTACTGATGTACTCCTATGATTTTCTAATCTGTTATAGAACTTTTAACTTATATGTATATAAAGTAGACCATTTATGATCCCTAGACGTGAACTAAATAACATTATAAAGAAAAAGATATGTATTATATCTCTATTTGGCCTTTATTAGGACTTAATGTAATTCAAACATGATAATAACTTACGTATATCATATAGACGTAGATTATAATAACCCCATTTTCCAAATTCTATAAGAATCAATCTGCAAGTATTATATTGGTAACAAAAGAAAAACTCATTCTTATATCGCGACTTTAATTCTTGTCGACTAATAATAACAAAAGTATAGCATATTTAATTGAATTTTATAAAAGAAATAATTTACAGACTCCTCCTTATTTTATTGTCTGTGAGATTTTTTTTTTAAATTGAAGTAAGTGTTCACACAATCTTAATATTTACAGTAAAGGCGGTTCAGATAATTGTGAAAACGTAACAGATGAGATTTTTTGGATTGCCTTTTTTTAAATTTATAATAAATAACATACATAATTATATTGCATGAGCTAAATGAGTCGTTTACTCATCTGCTGGTTTGGATATCTGATTAAGGTTTTAGTAACTAATCTGCTATCTAAAATGAAGTACTCGTATAGTCGAATGGCTTGACGTAGACACAGAACTCAAAGGCTTATTACAGAGAGATTGCAGTGGTAATGGGATCTCTAGTGCTACGTATGACTTACAACAATTGCTTTGACGCACATTATCTGAGGTAACGTTTGGAATGTCAGGCCGCAATGAATGTAATAATAGCCCTTTAATGCAAAAAGCGGATTTAAATTTTTATTACAGTTAAAACAGTAACATGCGACGTTGCACCGTCGCACGTTACGGTTTTTTACGATGCATGTCGTAAATTTTCACGACACGACGCAACATCGTAAATCACGATGGCGTAACGTGCCATCGCATCGTATGTGTTTAGGCTCTTAATGATAAGGCGAGGATTAGATTTTTAAGTTTAACTCAAACCCTGCAACTTGGTAACCATTAACTAGATACTCTTATAATAGCTGTACGTGCCAGAAATAAAGACAATAAATTCTTTCAGGTGTAAAGCAAACAATTTATGTAAATCTTTATGAAAGTCTGAGAGCAAAACTAAAAAGTGTAGTTCTTGCTTTAGCTTGTCTGATCATATCGCTATCTCAATTTCTAATTTAATTTAAATCCGTTGAACTAAATCAGCATAAAGAAATAACGGTTCGATCTATTTATTCATACATATAAAAAATAAAAGGTTCTGTCTGTCAATTAAAATTATTTATTTATTTTAGATTCATATATTAGTTATGACTAAAAGAAGCTATATTTTAACGGAAATATTGAAACTTATAAATGCGGTTTTGTGGTTGGATTGACAAACAGAATCGATCGTTGGCGTTGGGTGTAACCTAGTGAAATACCTTTACTATAAATATCGTGCAACGTAAAACATCATTCCTTTTAATAAAATTAATCAGTTTTACACAATGATAATTTATAACAAAGTGGTTTATACAAAACATTTATACAATTTGACGTGAAAAATGTGTATTTTTAATTTTGACAAGCTCGTCAATTTAATGTTTTTGAAATGAAAAATGTTGGCGCAAAGATACTATTATTACTTCCGTGTCATACTCAACTATCACGTCGTCCAAATTGTCGGGATTCTGGGTTCCAAAATACATTTAGTATAATTATATGTAATTACTTTTACACGCCAAAATTATTCTGTTCTAAGATAAATTTTTGTACTACAAAACAATAGGTAGACATGTATTGCATAGGTATATTCATTGTTTTGTAATAAGAAACTTCATACTTTATGTCCAATTTATTTCACTCTCGTATTGACCCAACAAGTATTACATGCAATTTTGAAATATCCGGTTACCCGTCCGCAACTATTGCAACTGTAGCTCTTGTTATCCGTAGCGGCTTTTGTTACTAATTTGCCGTATCGTTATATCATATAAATAAAAACAGCCATGTCACTTTTTGTAATTACTAGCCTCGACCTGTAGCTTCGCCCGTATGTTGATATGGCTTATGTATATCATTCTGTATAAGTCGTATTTCTGTAAGGTTTCATCAAAATGCGTTTGGTAGTTTTGTGTGAAAGATAAACAAATACCCACGCATTCCCCAAAAACTTTCTAATGAAACCAAGATAGTTTCGTTTTCATCTGCGCTGGTGTTATAGACCTATCTATTTGGCTGTTACCGCGTTACTGTTAGTGAAATTTATAATACTTTTATAATTAAAATGGGTTTAATTATTTACCAAATCCACGCAATGTATTCCTTTAAGTAACACTAAAATATAAATGTTTACATTTGTATCAGCTACATTTGGAACGGTGAGTGAGAGAGCCGGAAGTCTAATTCCCTTCAGTCCATTCACTTACAATACATTCAATTCTCCGTGGATTGTGGCTCCTTTGGTGCAGTCTGCCTGCTATATTTTGAAAAAGCTTATATTTTTATCTTCGGAATATACATACGCATCTACACACGCATAAGTACGCGGCAGAAAATATTACACACACCTCGAACCTTAAAAAGAGGTAATTGTTAACTTTGGTTTTGTATGGCGACTTTTTTGTTACTTACATACGTATATGTAACATTTTGACACTGACTTTCAGCTGTTACACAAGAATCTACGTAATTGTATAGAGATGATAAAACACCCATAACGGTCCATAAATCTAACGATAGAAGCCTTTACACTAACAATCAATATAGTACACAATAAATTTTCTATTTATAGTATTTATATATTTATTTATTTTGTAAATATTTAAACTCATCTTGTTAATCTTGCACTAATAATAGAAATGTAAGTTTCAGAGCTGTTGACATTTTATATACAGAAAATATATATTTTAAAATAACATTTCCAAAATTAAATCTGCATATAATGCTTTGTTTTATACATTTTTTGTTAAAATTCACACCAGTAAAATAGATCGAGATTTTAAAATATATAAACGATGAAAATATTTAAACTGTTTTGTTGAGGAAACACAAAATTAAATATCTAAATTAGTGGATTATTTATAAAATAAGTATACTTTGTAAGGCACGAAGAAATTGAATGGCATGTTCTTTACCGGGAACTTGTTATATATAAAGATATTTATAATATTTTTAGGAAGACGGATTTACAATTTTATATTTAGACATTTTATTCCATTATTATTATAATGTAGCAGTTTTAACAGCTGCTAATAGATACTGAATTGTTAGTTTTTCGTGGGACAGGGATGACAATATACGATTAGAAGCTAGCCAATTACCCTTTCTCGATGTGTAATATTTTCTGCCGCGTTCTATATGTGCCCCGCATAACACGAGTATATAATTCCTATCATTCAACGTCAAGGTCAAGTGACACGAGCGTAAAGCGTCCGGTCAAGCGCATGAAAACAAACTTATGAACTTACTGAAGCGCCTATGGTCTGCGCCGACGAGGTACGTTTTTATACCTCTGAATAAAACGTATTTGGAGGATTATTATACGGAACTATCGCTATCGCAATGCAACACATTTATATATTTGACTTATTTCATTTTAATGTAGAAATTAACTGTCACAATACATACCGCACACTAATGCTGTCTAGCGGCTATGGTTTGGTAGTTTAGTCGAATCCACTTTGATAGTTTGTTGTTTTACGAATATCGATACTCTCTACTTCTTTATTTTACTTGTTGAATACAGTAGAATTTTCATTGTTATATATTCTCGTTAAAGCTTTAAATTAAATTGTTTGATTATTTTTGGTAATCTTAAAATTATTAAGACGCTTAAAAAGAGTAAATTTACTAAATAAAAACATTACCAGTATTTTAATGTCTATCACTAAGACTTAAAAATAAAGAAATATTGATTTTAAAAGCAAAATACCCACTTTCATAACGTACTAGTTCCAGTTATTTAGATTTAAAAACGAAACTATTGAACTTATTCTGATAAAAATTTGATGTGACTAATCGGAAAGTATACCTCATTCGAAATAAAATATTTTTTTAAAAGATTAAGATATGACGGAGTTCTGAAAACAACTATTAAAAACGTAAACAAACAATCAAGAACCTCTTTTTTATTTTAGTTGTATTACTTAGTTGATACCTTAAAATAAAAATTATTTCATCCATTTATTTGTCGACAAAAACAAGGGATTTAAAAAATAGTTAACGGGCTCACAGAATTACTATAAAGATATTTAAGTGAAATGAATTACGCAACAATTTAGTTTTATCTGAAGTAGATACCTATTGATGTAGAATACTATATTTATAATTAAAATCGATGTACATTTTAAAAGAAAAATCCTTCAGTCAAAATAAACAAATAACAGCATATTTTCCATCGAACTAAATATAAAGAAACAAAAGAGAAAAAGATAAATTAAAACGAGAAAAATCTTATGGTTGAAATATTCAAATTTGGCTGCCAGCATTTTCCCCCTAGATAGCGAGCCTAATTGCTTGAAAGAAAAAAAAACCGCCCTACACGTTCACCGGATACATCAATTAGTATCTCGAGATAGATGAAAATATAAGCATCATTAGACCGAGGATAAACTCATGCTCTTAATAAATGTATTAGCAAGGTTTCTTTGTAAATATATAGTTCTCGAGACGCGATGTCATATCTGTTACATTATGCCGTACATATTAGGTTTCCTTACTAAATTATCCTTCACTGTCAAGCTTTGTGCACAATTTTGGTATGAGGAATAGCTAATTAGGTTACGTAACTGTATAACGAAGTTATATGAAATACGTTTGAGGAAATATGGATGCGGGAAATATGGAATTCATATGACCTTATCCCTCTTTGTGTAAATCGTTACGATTTTACAATACAATGGATGTTGTTAGATAATTCTTTCTTTTTCTTAATAGAATATTACGTGGTACAGTGTTGTTGTTACAACATTAAGAAGATTTCATTTAAACACATGTTAAATTTATATCTACTTACGAGTATATCGCAATTTGCCCACACAATGTACATATAGCCCAATACAGAAAATTTTGAATATAATACAATGAATGAATGATGTGTAATGATTTTTTATGGTATTAGAAACATGTCTATGCTTACGCAAAGATTAATACAGTCTTTTTGGATAGTTTCATTGCAAGAATTAACGCTCCTGCTTGGTCATATTTTCATGAAAAAGGATTTGTATTTAAGGAACTGTATTCTGTAATAATTTTGAAAGAACATGATTATGGAATGGTTGTTATAATTTGATTGAAGGATAATTCGTCTGCAATTTAGTGTAATTCGAAGTTGCTCAAGCGTAATAAATACGATTTTCGCTCGAGCTATTCGATCTTAAATAAATCTTCGAATACAAATCAATATTCCGTACAACCATTGCGTCTGAAATAACTTGTTTATTACAAACTAGTGCAGTATTAAATTCAATTTCACATTTCACTTTCAGCTCATTCCGAGCTCCGATGGAGTTCCACTTCTGACATTCGATACAATGTCTATTCTTGAAAATAATTAAATTTAACTCGTTTGCTATTAAAGTTTCGTTTGGTTTGAAGGTTTATTTAAGCAAAATTTAATTGCCAGCACATTGTGAGCATATGTGATTGAATCATTCTATTATTAACCTATTCGTCGTTTCAGAATTATAAATTGTATATTGTAACTAAGCGTCATTTATTTTACCCCGCTGCTCCATTAAATGGTTATTTTTTGTGTGTATTTAACACGTTATATGGTCTAGGTCTTAATTGTGAGAGACGCAAGTCGTATTTATTAATTTTTTTATTGTACTCGTTTTCTTAAATCAAATGAATTAAAATTAAAATCGATCTCTATACTTTTTTAGATTGTTTATGGTAAAGGAAAACAATTTGTATTATTTGGAAAAAAAAGGAACATTAAAAAAAATGTTTACGTTACAATGTCTGCTTCTGGAAACTAAATGTTTGATAAAAATATATTCAATACGTTGAAACAACGAATATGTGTTTTGTTTTTTTATTGAATCTATGTAATATGAGCTTGTTTAATTAAAAATCGGGGTATTCGGTAAAGAGAAGCGAGTGAATGAAGCATCAGTTTTCGTTTTTGGAAAAAAAGATATACAAAACTGAATGATATTTTTCGATGCTTTGTCTATATAAAGGTTTGCTTTATTAAAAATTTAAACAATCAAGATAGGGTTTTTAGTGATTTATTTCATTAGTTGAATATAGATATAGATTATTGTTAAAAATAATATCTTGCTTATCATGCGTCAAGTTGATATGAATAAACTTTATATAAGCTTACTAGCAGCTCCTCGCGGCTTCGTTCACGTATGTTTTGGACTTGATGAAAGCAAACTAGTAAAATACCATCCAACAAAGCATTTAACTACTAAATGTTTAGAATAAATGTTAAATTTATACTTAATTATTTTCACCTTTCTCCTTTAAGATATTCTTTTTCTCTATATAAACTAAACCACCCCAATGACACATCCGTAGGGGTTAATATTGATAACTTTGGGTTTTAAATTTCAATATTAGCATTAGGAAGTATTTTTATTAGGTTTTAATTAAATATGACCACAGAATAACATTTTGCATAAAAAACACCCGATTAGTGGTGAAATATGGAAAAATCTCTTTTCTGTCACCCGATGTCGTTATAGAAATACGATATCAAAACTTTGCCTAAATAGATCTACCAGCGAAATATTTTCCGTTCCAGGCTTTAATACCCCCTAGTATCTATAAGGAATGATTTTGAAATTCTATTATATATATACATATGTGTATACATATTTAGTTATTCACCTTGAGTGATATTTATGTTAAGCTTAAAGATAATCGGCAGCCAGAATTTTGTGTATAAAGTTTTAAGTTAATACGATACCATACCATAAGATTTTCTATACAAACGGGCTATAAAGGCTTTTCACCCTCTTAGGGATAGATTATCGAAACACTTAGTGGATGCTTACGACCTAAAATACACCTACTGTCCAAATTTCAAGCTTATAGCCCCAGCGGCTTAGGCTTAGGTTCTGCGTTGATGAATCAGTCAGTCAGGGTAAGTGATTATATATGTCTATAGCTTAGAAACTGCTTCAATAATGTGTATCTGATTATATCTATACAAATCGACATGTGTATGTTTATTTTAGGAAATAATAAACTTCGAAATTGTTAGAATTATTTTGATGATTTTTAGGCAACTTTTAGATTAACCCAGCGTGTATTCATGTGAAGTCTGGTAGTGATCGGATCCACATACTTTTTTTAGCTTTTCGCAAGAGTTGGTTACTAAATTATAAAAACAAATGGTTACTGCTGCGCTCGTTTAAGTCGAAGCGTGATTATATATAGCCTATATATAACTTTCCTCAAAATATTCAGATTCAGAGATTACCCCTATAATATTAGTACAGATTTTACTATTTTTCATAAGTGCGAGAAAGTTACCAAATCTACCGAACTTTAACACATACATATGTATGTAAAAGTGAAGTACACACATACACATATATATGTAAATATGCTTAGACCAGACAGACTTGATACAGTTATTAATGTAATTTTCAATTTAAATGTTACCCCATACTTGTCGACATCAATTAATTCATAATAATTATTCACATGATAAATATGTATAACTTGATGCGTCGCGCAGTTCAGACCACAGAGCCGTAAGTTTGCGAAGGCATGCGAACAACGTCATGCCTTCGCTGGCGATTTATGTACTCAAGTCTATATTTGTTCAATTGAACTTCTCCTTTGAGCTCTCTCAAGGATAATTGAAGTCAAATATGTATTTAAACACTTGGTAGTCTAATACGCACACACTTATAAAATACGTTAAGGCCAAATACAAAACCATGATGCGACAGCGCGTTGCGACATCGCGACGACACGAAAATAAACGACGCGCATTGTAAGTAAGGCATAAAGTTTAAAAAACTATAACCCGACCAGAAATAATTTTGATTTCATTTTATTAATCTATCACCCAGGCCCCTATTATGTTTCTACCGACATCTTATTGCGCTTAGAACATACAAACATACCGCCCAAATCCCACTCCGACGACGTTCTAAGCCGAGGTGCGATCACACTAGGAGACACCCTTAGACACGGGCGTCCATTCTGAGCCCCAACGGGGGCTCCCAATTTCAAGGCTGAGTCTCAGTACTCGCCCCCCCCCCCCCCCCCCGGTGACGCTGTCAAGGCCAGTAGGGCCAACAGCAATACACATTCAGAAAAAAAAAAAACCGCCCAAATCTATCCCTTTTTTTTCTCGCTGGGGAATGCATTTATGCATCCCGTCCGATAATAGAGGCGGGTATGAGCGACTCTTGGTGACGACTGTCCCAGACTACCCACTAAAACCCAGCGGTGCCCTCATCGTCCTGGTAGAGCACCATGGGATCGCTTACGCATGTTACCGTGACGCTCCGGCCCAAATCTATCCCTAGAGTAAAGTATTTTTGCTACACCGTAGTATTTTTCATTTAAAATACATCGCTTGTTATTTTTACGATGCACGTCGTAACGTGCTGCGATACGATATCGTAACGTGTTTTGCTGTAACGAGTTTAATTTCTATTAGGGCAACTAGTATGTCGTACATGAATAAATTGTTTTTGTAAGTTAGTAGAAAAACGTGAAATTCGTATAAATAATTTGCGGCAAAATAAGTCTTCACGTTATTCACAAGCAGGTAATATAAACTTCTTGAAGTTTTAAAGATCTTATTTCCTGATTGCCTTCTGCAAAGTAAAATGTAAAGTTACTGTGGACTCTTCAATTAACGGGACGACTCAATTAATCAAATGAGGCTTCGAATTACCTAGTGTTTGTTTACTTTTCGAGAAGCGCGCGTTTTCTTCCTCGATTCCATGATTTAAGTACGGAACCAATTAAAACGTATAGATACTAATTTCAATTTTAGTTACTTTAGTTGTGGCAAAGAAGTTTTGTTACCAACGATTATTGGACTTTCTCAACTTAGCTAACAACAAATTGATTGCCATTAAAGTTAATAGCAGTGATTTTGCTTTAGCGCTGAATTCAGACATGTTTTTTAATACGAATAAAATTTTGTAACACAAAAGTTTAATTTTGTCGAAAAATAAGCATAAATCAAAAAGTTATTTTTTATTTTATTATTTTTTATATAAACATTAATAGTGGTTTGTTATTACAACCATCGTGAGATATTTCATTCATCTTTATTACTGTTATCGCCTAGAATAAAATAACCATAATAATATACAATAAAATAACGTATTACGTTATAGAAATCCTTTTCTAATGCGTGTCCCTGTCAAACTTATCCATATTTATATCTTATCCAAGTTCATATTAACAAATATTTATTAAGCCTGTATCTGATATATGTGTGTTAATGTACGTAGCGTGTTGTGTAACATCGATCTAATAATAAAACATAATACAATGTAAAATAACATCGAAATATAGGAGTAATTAAAGACATTTTTAGCAGTAAAAAAATTGAGCATACAAATTCAAATAAAGAACTCCATAAACTGCATATATATTTTTTTAATTTTAGGGTCGAAAGCAAGAATGCGAATTGAAAATAAGGAAAGAATGATGTTACTTACATTTTTCATCAAAAATTTTCACCAAATCCTTCCCCGAGAGTATTGTTTGCAACAGCATCTGCAACAATGGCGAGAAAAATGAATTTTTAACACCGCATCTAAGTTGAAATTTAACCAAAATGAATTGCATTTCATGAGAATTATTGTCAGAACTGGTGTCAAGAATTTAATTTTTATTTTATGCCCACGAATAAGTTTTTGTCTTCATTCATGAAAGTGTAAATAAAATGTGTATTTTTTGGACAATACGATGAATGAAGATATGTGGATATGTGACATGAAGTTAAGTGAAGCCGCTGTTATTGTGTTGATTTTATGAGGATTTTTTTTTGTTTTAAAATTTTTTCGCATGCGAATCAGTTTTGCTGTAGTTTATATTTAAAAATACAAAGGAAAATGAATGATTGAAATACTTGAATGTATTCGTAGTACATTTATAGTTTGTTTGTCAAATTTGTATTTGGAAATGTCAAAAACTTTTTTGATTCCTTTTTAAAATAATCAAATTGAATAAAATGTAAAATAAATTGGGTATAGTTGTTGTCGAAAGGTACCTACAAAGATTAAAGATTCATTTCTTGAAAATTAAAAAGTACGATTGCATATTTTGTGGGTGAATCATAATAATTATTCAAACTGTCGAGACTCATAAAAGTTTCTATGCCAGGTGTCACCAATTAGTTTTATTCGGGATCGTTTTTAAAATATTCAAGTCAGTTAGACCGGAAGAAGTTGCTCAGATCTTTTCAACAACTAGAAAAGAGCTGATAAACTTAAAACGTCTGAGCAGAACTTTATAAAATGTAGGTATTTATTTCGATTATATCAGCTTTCATACCCAAAGAACCGGATTTGAATTGATTCATTCGTTAGGGAGCTACGATGCTACAAACAGATACACATATAAACATTTAAAAAATACCATTTTCGGCTATATTTGAATCTGTTTACATCAAAAAAGGAATGTGTTTAAAATATCTTTAGCATTTTTACTTCCTATTAATTGCACGAACCTCGGACTAAATTAGAATCTTTCAAAGATTACATCCGACCCTTTGTCGGTCATTGTTAACGAAAAATTTCACGCTATCATTTTTCTTTTAATTATTTCGTTAAAAAGGCGTGTCGAGGATTGCGAATATATTCATACCATTTTAATTTAACACAACTTACTTTAAATCAGCGTTTTTAAGCCTTTTCTCATTTTTCTTTTTCTTTCTAGTATTTTTTTTAGATTTTTTAGATTCCAGATTTACTACAATTAATATTTAATTATCGCGATAACTAATGGTAGTGATACCTTTTTATTGCCCGACGTTTCAACGAAGTTCCATTCGTCGTGGTCACGAGCAGTCAGCTCGCAAAAGTTTAAAATACATATAGATTTACTACAACGTAGATTCTGACGAGTTAGTTATCAAAACGCCTAAATATTTCCAGTAATGTTTTTAACTGACACGCCTATTTTTTCATTATTTTGTCTTTCATTTCCGATATTACTTGTTGATATCCTTTATATGCAATGACGCCTAAATGAACACGGATGTTAGAAATCGACTTTCCCATTTCCTTTTAATCGCGATATTATATCCGCCAATTTATGAAAATGCACGAGAATATTCTATCAAAATCTTTAAAGTTTTTAATATTTTGAATTGAGATGTCAACCATCGAGATGGTTATTACAAATGGCTGCAGCACTATTGGTCGCAGGGTCGTGATAAATATCTCAATGTACTTAGGATTATGGAACCATAAATAAGTGATTTTTTTATTTTATTGAAGGTATAATAATATCATTAGGTAATGTGTTTAACTCATGGGGAAATAAACAGCTTATGTAAATCCTGAACTGAAATTTAAACTATCTCTATTTTAAATTCAACTGAAATCCGTTGAGCCGTTACAGCGTGAGGAATTGTAGCATTAACTTACACACATACATTTGATTGATAAAAGCACGTTCACACACTGCTGAATAACTCTGTAACATTATATGAAAAACTTGGCAAGAGCGGCTAAAATACATTAGCAGAAATTAGATTTTTAGGCACACTCTCCTGAATTAGGTGAATAAGTTCGATTTTCAGATTTACTTAATCTCGTAATTGAATTGTGCTATTTGGATTTGTGAATTTAATAAAATAGCTGAATACATTTGATGTCTGATTGGCTGACTAGCTTTGTAATTTACTTAGCATTCAAATTAGTTATACTAATTCGCTTAAAGTGTTTATTTATATCGTATATAAAGAACGTTTTCGTGGAAGGAATTACGTATAAATACTTCTTAACAATCTTAGTCTACTGGTATGTTCTTGTGACTTTGTTTACGTTAAATAATAATTTTGAATAGCCTATTTATTCGGGAAAGTATGGGATCTTTTTATAAATTTTCATCCCCAATGTCGGGTTTTTACGTATTATTTACACAATAAAAATTTTGAAAAAGGTGGATGTTTTCAATTCTTCGGATACTTTTATAATATATGTTCGCGGATTAGTCGATAACGGCTTTATAATTTTTTTTAATTCTTTTTAAAGACCGATTTGTTTGAAAGGGTATATTTTTCTATTGATCTTATAGAATTTTTATCAAAATCAGTTTGGCCTTAAAATCAAAATAACTGGAATAAAATCATAATCTGGAATGTAGCATTCAAGTAAAAAAAAATACGTATTCTCCTTTTGAAGTTGGTTTCTCTTTTTTTAAAAAATATCGTAATAAACAAACCGACAGGTAAACGAAAAGACACAGTTACTTACGCATTTAAAATATCAATACGAATAAAGATCTTTATAAATAAAAAGACTTTTGTATTATGTTTTCATAACAAGCGCCATTAAGACGAAACGAAAAGTAAAGGAAAATCAGATAATGTGGGTGATTTTATACAAATCGTATTATCGAGGAGTTCTTTACAAACCGTAGAGCGATCGATGTTATAGAGGAATCGTAATAATCTCATGATTAGTCCTTATGTGGGGATTTGGGGACCAAATGGTTCCGTTCGTTAATCAAGAGTATTGTCATGTACCGCATTGAAGATTTACAAGTTGGCTTACAGGTGTGTGTATGTACTAAATTCGACTGAGTATAATTTATGTATCAAGGCAAGCGTTCGGGAAAGCCTGCGTATTAGATAATTAAATATTTAATTGAGATTAGTTAAAACAAGTACGTCATTATTTAATAATCACTTTGTTTTGTTGACAGACACGTTGGCGCAGTGGTCACTGCAACTGACTGTAGCGCTAACGGTCGCGGGTTCGATCCCCGTTCACGGCAAATGTCTGTATTGGCCATACGGATGTTTGTCGTGGTCTGGGTGTTTGTGTTAGTGTTGTGTATGTTTCCGGACCCCCGACACAAGGTCACAAGAACTTAATGGGGGCCGTTGAGTGTGATGCGTTTATTGTTTATTGTTTATTTGTTACTTAATTGTTTTTTTTTGACTTAATATAATTCAAATTTAAAGAGTTATCAACATTAGATCACGAGTGAGTGGACAATTCGACATTTAATAGAGCTCAAGGTAAAAAAATGATAATGACACATAATTTCTGCGTCTTTCTATGAAAAAGAGAGTATCTGTAAACCGATATTTTTCGTTATTTTAATGTTCATTTAGAAGGAAAAAAGAAATTGAGTCCCAATTAAAAGAAAAACCGTACATATTAAAAAAAAAGTAAAGCCTAGCTGTAGCCTACTGACTACAGGTATTATACGGACTAGCTAAACCGGGGCAGTACCACACTCTCCCAGAAGGCGGTTTAATATAACTGCATTTCGTATGGTGAATAAAACGCCGAAAGCTTACCAATTTCCCAATTTCTTTCTTTACTTCCAATTCCTCTTCATCCTATTTAAGCTATCAACACATTGAAATAAAACTATTTTAAACGGATTTAAATCGCGTATATTAATTATTTTTATCATCCCGACGCTTCGAGCACTTTGCAGCGTTCGTGGTCACGGGTACACGTTTAAAATAGTTTTTATTTCAATGAATAATAATCGCGAAAATTTAAGACTAGCAACACATTTTTGCCTCCTCTGGTATTGCAAATGTCTATGAGCGGCGGTGATCATTTAATATAAGGTGTTCTACCTGCTCGTTTGTCAACAACTTTAACCCGCGATCAAAAAAGAGGGATGTTATAAGTTTGACGTGTATACTGTGTGAGTCTGCGGTACCGTAGTTCTTTAATAAATGTATCAATTTTAATGTGACTTTTTCGTATTCAAATTTAAAATATACTTTATTCAAATAGACTGTAAAAACACTTTATGTATGAAAGGTGATGTAATCGGGATGGCAATAATTTATGAATAATTTATGATATCATGCGTTTGAAGGTTATTAGCTTTTATTATGATTGTTGAAAGGATCTGAGCAACTTCTACGTGCCTGATTCAATCGAAATTTACTATACTGTGACGTTAGTGATACTAACAGTTACGTAACCTTGATCTGATCCCGTAGCATCTGAAATCAACATAATACAAAACTCCTCACCGACTACAGAATAAGAATCGTTTTGGGACTCGTTGAAATGGTCTCAAGGAATCGATCATCGTTGGTTTTGTAAAATTAAAAACTTTTGTCAAATATTTTTATTAATACTGATTATTTTTATATATCAAAGTCATAGTAACCTTCGTATGCTGCTTCGAATTTATAAAGGAAAGATAAAACGTGGGTAATTCAAAGCCGGGCAATACGTTTCACTCGGAAACTGATATCAGTTACAAGTTGCATACGAAAACGTGACTGGAAACTTGAATACTAGATTAGCGTTGACGGGAACAGGATTGAAGTCAGACTTCTTGTATTAGGATATTGCGTATATAAATTAAATTTTACTATTGCCTAGATTATAGTAAAGTAAAGTAACAGCCTGTAAATGTCCCACTGCTGGCCGAAGATCTCCTCTCCTATTAAGGAGAAGGTTTAGAGCTTAATCCACCACGCTGCTCTGTTGGATATACATGTGTCAGAGTTTCTCCCGCACATGCAAGTTTCCTCACTATGTTTTCCTTCACCGCCGAGTTCGACATGAATTTAGACAAAAATTTTATAAATTGATGATGAATAATGAAAATCAGCGGTGCTAGCCGGGATTTGAACCCACGATCCTCGGTTGAGACCGACGAGTTAAAACCACAAGGCTATCTCGGCTCAGATTATAGTAAAAGACAATAAAAAAACTGATAAAACGAGTTCTATCCACATACAAAGAATTCGTACCACTTATACCCGACTCACGCTTGACTGGTTTTTATTATTTGGTATGATACCCGTGAAGTAAATCGGTGTGCCTGTTTGTGACGCCTGACGAATTTTTTTATGATTTTAGAGTCATCATTTCACATGTTAAGTATATGAAAATTCATATTGAATAGATTTTAATGAAAATTGATATAAAATATAGTGTAATTGAGATAAACGAAATCTTGTAAAAAAGATATATACTATTCAAAATTATTTATTCTCGTCGTGACTATTATGATTCAAAATATACAACCCTTTAAGATACATATACTACATTATATAAGGGCAGTGAGACGGTTATATTTAAAATGATAGAACAATACAATATATAGAGTACAAAAAATAGATATCTTTTAGTTACTATATTTTAAAAGCACACAGAATTTTTTGCCGATTAAATTTTTTGCGTTTTCACGCACGCTGATTGGACATTGTGAGTATATTTATGGGACAAACAAATGTTTTAAATTGAATTTAAATCGTTACGAAATTCAATTGGAATTTTATTATTAATATTTATTTCTGTGCTAGACTTCGAATAACTAGTTGCTTGCCCCGGTTTTGTATGCGTGTATTAATAAAACTAGCTCAAACGCAACAAAAAATTAATAAGCCAAACAGGTACTGCTTTGGCGTGATGTGCTTACATACTTTCGGTTCTTAATTTTTGTTTACATACATACATATGTATATAGATCAATGACATTTTATAACAATAAACGTAACAAGCCAAGATGGCCTAGTGGTTAGAACACGTCAATCTCAACCGATGATCGTGGGTTCAAACCCCGGCTAGCACCACTGATTTTTCAATTTATAAATTAGTGTTTAGATTCATCTCGGCGGTGAAGGAAAACATCGTGAGGAAACCTGCATGTGCCGGGAGAAGTTCTGACACATGTATATCCGTCAACCCACAGTGGAGCAGCGTGGTGGATTAAGCTCTAAACCTTCTCCTCCTCCTCTAGGCAAAGGCCTCCTCTTCTATTAAGGAGAGGAGGCCTTTGCCCAGCAGTGGGATATTAACAGGCTGTGACTTTACTACTACTTTACTTACTAAACGTAACAACGTTCATTTTATTTGATGATAAAAATCTGTACAAATTTTCAAATTTGATAATCGGCAATTGACTTATTGGCCGGTCTCATACTCGGTCGCTAGCCGGGGGCCAATTGTGATAAACTAACAATATCAAAACATGACACATTTTGACAGTCAACTAATTGTAGTCGGTATTCTATGTGCCATAATCCATGAGCATATAACATATCTATAGTTATATATACATATATATATATATATATATATATATTTTCATATTCTACAATATAAAACTGGACCTTTAATTTGGCGCTGATAAGCAATACTGTGTCCAGTCATACAGACTTCATTTTGAGGAAATGGCGTCTTAAGATGCCAAACCTATTATTAATAAATATGTTTGAAGAAATATATATCTAACTTTTCTTTTCTAATTGTATAAAAGCTATAATGTATTAAAAAATAAGTTTTTGAAATATTTGTGATTATTACGTATTGCAAAATGTTTAACACACTTCAACATTCCAAATATATTATATAAAGAAACTGTTTTCGTACTTATTTAGTTAAGATGACTTTAATTTTTTTTAATAATGTTAAATACGTGATGCATTATCACAATACATTAATATCTCTAAATTTGACTTGGGTGGGTTGACACATTATTGTTTGTACTTACATCTTACTTTTGTGTTAAATGGATCAGTTAAAAATGGGTTTTGCGTAAAATACCTATGCGAATAAAGTTATTTTCGTGTAAGATAGTCTGTTTATTAGGGAAGAGTAGATTATATAATTATACATAACATTTTTCTTAAATAAATGGATAAAAGGCTCCAATTAACCCAAAGCATGGGTGGATAGATAGTATTAAGTCGGTCATCAATCAAGGGACTAATGTTGTACCTATAATCGACTAAAATTGGAAATTAAAAAAAAAATCCGATAACCTATTCATTTAGGTTAGAAAACCATCTTTCAAATAAGAAAAAACCGAATCTAAATCGGTTCACCCGTTCATGAGTTACGGTGCTACAGACACACTGACACACATAGCGGTCAAACTTATAACACTCTTCTCGCATCAAGGGTTACAAGCTATCGCTATCATATATGATACATTCGAAAACATGATTTCTGATTTTTATACTAATACAGGTAAAATATGATATGTTTCAATAAAAAGTTTTACACAATTACCGCCAGGTATATAGGTTATATATTACGAGTAAAATGATCAAGAAATATTGTTCCTCGCATCATGAAATATCGAACAGAGATGAGAAAAGAGTTTTTGTCTCGAAGAAAGTGGTGGACCTCGTTATTAATATACTTTGATACAAACGTTATAAAACAGAGTTGTCGTAGATTAATTGTTGCTCTTAGCTTTATTTAGAACATAATAATGACGCTATTAATCTCTCGTTAAATATCATTTAGAGACCGTCCATTAAGTAATTCCTTTCAATTTTCGTCGAGTCCGGACTAAGTGTCTTTGCACAGTATGTGTACATAACCATTGATAAAATAATAATAATTTCAAATGTTGGTCGCTATTCAGTTATTCCGTTGGTAGATAATAGAAAAGCTTTAATACAGCGCAAAACGTACGTTCGTTTCGACGAAAGAGGGATTAAAATTGGAATCCATCAAGAATATTGACAAAAAGTATTGAAAAACTAACTAAAAATGTTAGCGTCTGACCATTTTGCATCACACGTCCGGGTAGAGGGTGAGTGAGTGAGGGGGGTTGGCTTTCCATGTTACAATGGATTACACGGGTTAGCGGTTG
The DNA here is from genome assembly GCA_037950945.1 of Hypolimnas misippus. Classification (NCBI taxonomy): domain Eukaryota; kingdom Metazoa; phylum Arthropoda; class Insecta; order Lepidoptera; family Nymphalidae; genus Hypolimnas; species Hypolimnas misippus. The sequence goes on from JBBEEQ010000019.1 coordinate 8,671,580, forward strand.
CAATTTTATATTTTATTCCTCTAAAAATATGAAGGTAAAAATGCTGGAAAGGTTTTTATTAGTCGTGCTGATGTTGAAAGAAGTTTTAAAATATTTTCATGGGGATTTTAAAATAGAATATATAACTTTGTCGGTCAGCGCTTTTTATTACAATAAATATACTTTTACTCAATGAAATGTTTGTCGAATTGACTTTATTTAATGCGAATTATCTATTAGTTATAATCTGCTATAAATATAGTTTTTTTAATAGAATATTTTTTGTATAAAAATGTTGAATTTTTGATACTTTTTAAAGTGTTCTACGATAATAATGACAAAAAATTTATATCTTATAATTTATTACAACGATTAATAATCCGGACTAAAAATTACCAATGATATGTACAATATTTTGAAATTTCAAAGGTATTTAAACTCATTCAAACTAGTAATAATATAGGTTAAGTTTAGTAATAAACAAATGTTATTTAAGTTTTTTTCTTTTTTCCATGAAATATAAGGCTTTTTAATTTTAATTTTAATGTACAATATTTATAAAAAAAGAAAAACATAATAAATAAATAGATTAGATAATAAACAAAATTATTGTATAAACGATTAAATAGCTGTCGAAGTCACCGTTAGTATAGTATTGAAAGTAAATCATTTCACCATGATGAAACGTAACAATATTTAATCTATATACACGTTTTATTATATATGTATAGATTTAATGCATCGTTTTCAGCAGAGAACATATTATGCAGCATATTAGAGGCGTGAGGATCAGTAACATGCGAGAGATTCTTGAGAACTTCTCAGTGAAACGTGACTCGTAGAGCAGAATTAGCCTCTTGTTGTGCACATAGTGATAAATGTCTCATTTTGCGGATAGTAGCAGCGAAATGTTATTATTATTCTTGCTGTGTAACTATTATCTAACACTCACATTAAATTTAACATTATTTATCTACAAACGTTTGCTTTATTGAATTAATGTATACATTTTAAATTACTTTCTCCGACTAACTAACTGATTCCTCAACGTAGAGCTTGAACTGCTTGGACTACAAATTAGAAATTTTGGCAGATTTTTTTTTATTTAACCCTTAAGAAGATAAAATGAGTGATGAAACTCAGACATTTTCAAAGGAGAAAACACGAAATTTAATGTATCTACTTCTAGTTAGATATAAATGCAAGTTTTTCAAAATATTACTCCTAATAGCGTTTAATTGTAATGTTATTAGAGGTCGTATATTTTAATGTAACCCGGACGAAGCCGATACTGGCCGCTAATTATATATAAAAGTGATCTTCTAAATAAAATATATCACAGCTTAAGTACCTATTTAACAATTTCCGAATTTTTTTAAAATCCTTATCACTTAAACTTTTGATTTATTAATCATAATTACAAAAAAGTCTGATTTCCAATAAGTTTTATTTACGTTTATTAATTTAGAGTTTCAGAGCTGATATTGTAACAGTTCCAAATATAAAAATAACAACACTCCAAGGCTATTTGCTTTTGAGTTATACTAGATAAATTTAATTAAATATTCACATATACGTAACGTCACGTTTGAAATATGAGTAGATTTACGGACGATCAATTCAATTCTTTGATTAATGAATTAAATTGATCATCCGTAAATTTACTCATAATTCAAATGATCGAAATTAATGTTTCAAGTGACATTTGACTGACGAAAGTTTTTACTTCGAATCAAGTTTGACAGATAATTTAATTTTATTACGAAGCAAAATTAATAAGATTATGACAAAGTTTTAAGCTTGTACAAGTATCAGTTTAATTATAATATGTAAGACGATAATCTTACAAGTTTACATTCTACAGATTTAATATTACTTACGACATAAAATTAGGTTTTTAATTAATTTTACGTTGAAACAAACTTTGACAGTCATAATCGTGTTTAAGTGTTTGTGATTTATACTTAATTACAACAATATCAAAGTTGTAAAGCGCTGTGTTCGTTTTATTAATAAATTTAATTTAATTTGATGTATCTTATCGTATCTTAGCCATTGTTGTGAGAAAAGTATTAAAAAAACTTTTAAGGATTGAAATCCTTCTTAAATATCCTAATGTAGAATGATTTATTTTTATAACTGAATCGTAAAATCGTATGCGTAGCACACTGTAATGTCGTAAAATTAAGAAGGAAGTGTTTTTAAACTTTATATTTAGCTAACTTTTTATCGGTAAATTCGAAATTTAAAATATTAAAAAAAAAATATATTGCCTACGAACACGAAGTCACTTGTCATTTAATAATGTATATAAATTAAAATACAAGTGATAGTGATCATTTAAACGTATTGAAAACATTATAAATACATTTTGTGTCAAGTTTATGTTGTCATATACAAACAAACGATTTTACATAATATATTTATACATTGGGTAATATTACGGTTGGCTAATGAGTGGTTAAAGGTGTTAAACTTCAAATTTAATACCACACGACATGCCAATTTACCATTTGCCCAAAGCGTGTACGAGATCCAAGATATTCTAAACATTGCCATCACGAACCGTCAGCACCAGAGCTAATTCTACATGTTTTGAACGCTCCTAATTAAACACATACGGCGCTTTGAATGTTTCGGCAGGATAATTTGAATTCAAACCACCTTGTTTGGGTAGTTCACTTCTATTCAATATTGAATTTGCATGTTTAGTGATTAAACTTTTAATTAACTCATAACACATTTATTACGCTGTTAATTCGTTGGTGGTTGAGGACATTTTGGTTGTTTATTGAATAGTATTTTTTTAGTATATAATGTACAGTACATCGTATTATATATCATGTCAAGTTTCATTAAAAAAATTGAAATGTCAATAAACGATATTGAAGTAATAAAATAACTTTTTAATGGAAGAAAAGATATTATATTATGGTATTTGTGTATGATAATATGTTGAGGTGTGTTTACTTGTTACATGAATAACTATCTTATTTTTCGTAACTTGTGTCAATATTTTATTCCTTTGCTTTATATGCTGCCACAATATACGTGCTCTAGTAAATGTAGCTAAAGATAGGCTTTGATACAAACGCGAAGTTCGACCAATAACAGTGATAAAATGTATATTTTGTGAAAGATACAGTGAATATACTAATTGATGATTCGTTCAAGCAATTCAATCAAATAAAAGTAACGTTCATGGATCACGAGTTATGGTTTAAAAGGTTAATTTCACATTCTGAATTTATAGAAGCTTAAAATTATTGATATATCTAAAAGTCGAAAACTTTAATTTCTAATTTGACGATTCAAAAGTGCTTGAAAAATTTTGAATTTAAAAAACGACATAACCCTTTAGATGTATTACAGATAGACAAACGGACAGGATGCAGGCTTAGTAGTTGAGTCGTGTTGACAACTTTTGATGCGGAACACTAAAACTTAATTGTTGATTCAATTGTATTTAAATATTACTTATTATGCTATTTTCTACAATTTAATAAAATACTTAATCAAGATAAACAGTCACATATGTATCTGTACCTTCGTATTCTGCGAAATATTTTATGTAATTTAATTTTTTTCATAGAGCATATTTCTATATTTATTCTGTTTCATTTAAATAGCAACTTGTGTTTGCAGATTTCTATTATACTAGCATAGCGCAATTACTAGATAAAATAAATACGCTTAATTTAGCTCAAAGCTTTGTCTGGTTCAACAAATTATATGCAGTATACAGTTTACAAAAAAATGTTTTAGATATATGTACTTATTTATTACATTTTAATATTAGAGATTTTTAATTATCATTTAATCTACCTCTTATAAAATATAAAGTACGGAACCCTAAAAACGGAAATTACTTTTGAAAAAATTCGAAAATGCCTTAATAAATGTGTTTTTTTTTATTTCGTTTCCCACAATCCTATTTTCGTAAAAAAGTTTACGACGAACTGGGAATTTCCTTTTTTAAGTCAGTTTATACAATATACGTACTTACCCTTTTATTATTATAAAATTATTTTTAATTTCTCTTTAAGAAGAGAATAAGAGATAGGTACGTAATCCGTATCTTTTATATTATACCATAAATGCCAAAGTGAATTCGTTTGTTTGATTGTTAACTCGCTCTCGTCGATTATTTATTATTCTAACACTTGTAAAATATACTTAGCGCCAATAATTTTCCTTCCTGATTAGCGCCTATGAAATCTATGGAGATTTGGTTGAAAACTTCATAAGCGCGATTCAGAATCACTCGCGACATGTTTTATTGAGACATTGTTTTATACCTTGTTTTATATTTTATTTTAATTTAAACTTATTAAATATTTATTTATTTATTCATTTAAATTCATATATTAATTTAAAATTATTAATATTTACATAATGTGATGCGTTAAAAAGTGAAAAATTTATTTTTACTTAGATCATCTATAACTCGATAACCATAAGAACCCACATAGCCGTGATAATTTTCCTTTTAAATTCATTATATGTACTATTATCGTGAATTTTTTCATATTTTTAGACGCAGCAGTTTAGTGGGTAGAGGGGGGGGGGGACACTTGACTCTAAGAAAAATTGACACTTCAAAGCTTAATATTTCGGAAACAGTTCGTCGTTCGGAAAAATGGTTTTCCCACACCTATAACATTTTTAAAAGACCTATCCCACAACATGGGATAAATGAGAAAAAAATTTTTTGGTCTCTCTTAACACATAGGGAAGACACCCTGAAAAAAAAATATTTTTAAGATTTTATTGTACGACTTTCTCAGCGTAATTCATATGTATACTCATACCGAATTCGAGCTTACTGGTATTAAGGGTTTCGGAGCAAAGCCGCGGACAGACAGACAGACAGACAGACAGACAGACAGACAGACAGACAGACAGACAGCCAGACAAACGGACATGGCGAAACTATAAGCGTTCCGGTTTTTTCTACGGAACCCTAAAAAGATAAGATAACCGTTAAAAGGGGCTCTTAATTCACAGAGCACTTCAAAAAATTATAAGGTATTTAATTTATATGTATTTTGGACGACAGATAGCCTAGTGGTTACAAAACGTTGATTACAACGTGCTTTTATATTGAAGTCATGTTTTGCGTGAAGGAAAATATCGTGAGGTAACTTGTATATGTCGGGAGAAGTTCTGACACTTGCCTTAGCTTATCTAATGGCTGATTAAGCTTCTAATTTTCTCCATAATAGGACAGTAGGTCTTTACCAGGTAGTAGGACATTCACTGGTAATTACAATACGTAGGACAATTTCCCACAGAGACCGACTTAATAGTGTGATTCAAGTTATTTTTTAAATAAAGAAAAAATGATTTCTCATGAAATAACGTGGGCACGAACAATATAAGCTGATGGAAAGTAAATTTAAAATTGTACGGTATAAAGTAAATAGAGTTTACAGAGACAAAATTCGAATTAAAAACTAATTTCATTGTTTCTTAACACGCTTAGAGATTTTAATAGGTTCAGTTCAAGTTTAGTGTTTTTATAGAAAACGAGTTGATCCCCGTAGTTTCATCTGCTTATAGTAATCATTTAAATAGCCTATGTCATCTGGAAATGCTAAATTCTCTATTTATATTTGCATTCGTTATTTCATCGATTGAGATTTATACTCTTAAAAAATGTAGCCTAGGGGAATGACATTCTTTTTTAAGGTTTATCTACATATATCTATAATTTTATGTTCTTAATATTCATCAAAATTGGTTTAGTGTTTGAGGTTTGAAAACATATCAACAAACAGAAAGAGAGACAGAGTAAGTTTTACATTTATAAAATTAATACAGAAGTATGGCTGTGTGTTAAATAGATCTATAACTAAAGAGTAGTACAAAAAATGTTAAAGCATCATTAGTATATAAACTTTTGCAAGGAATGGTATGAGTTAGAACTAGGATTTCAATTTTGTAAAAGAAAGAAATTTATGAAACTGAAATTAATAATCTAAACCAGGTAAAACAGTTTTAACATTACCGGGAGATGAAAATTGCGACGGTTTTTATATAAAAAAACACTCCTTGTTTTTAAATGTTTAACATTGAAATTGACTAAAAGGGATTACTAAAAGAGAACAACAAAGACTGTATAACTTTAATTGTTTTATATATGTTTTTACCGCGATTAGTGTGATTTTTATGCTTACGGGAACGAAGCAGTATTTATGAACATAGAATTCCGACGGCGCAACACGACCATCTGCAGTCAACAGTACCGTTATCAATATCAGTTCGTTCGTTTAAAAATCTATAAGTGATAATGGTTACTAACCTACTTTAAATCCTAAATATTTTATTTTCCTAAATATTTAGGTAATTTTGATTGAAAAACGATATGAGAAACTGAAAAAAGATTTCTAAATACCTATTCAACGATACCCCACTTCATATAGTTTCTTTTATTTTTTACATTATGTTGTCCAAAATCGCCCATTTTAATTTTTGCAAATTTTTATGCTTTTTATTACATTCCCGCCGTCATGAAGAATTAAATGCCATGCCATTTATCAAAATGCTGATAAAGATATTACCCTCCTTTGCTTTCCGCAGTCTGTACGACACACTTATACCAATTATTTTGATTTTAAACACCAAATTACAAAACCAATTTTCATTAAAATTTGATAGGATTAATCTGAAACCCTTTAAAACAAAAAAAAAAATCAAGTTCTTAAGAACCAACCATAAAAAACTACGAATTTTGAATTTACTCCTTTTTAGAGTCGGCTGAAAACAATCGGAAATGGCTATTGTAATATCACGATCAATACCTTTGTTTTTAATTAACAGAAAGAGGCGGCTCGCGAATATTTTCAAACACCTAAACAATACGAACATTGAAATTAATGTCAAGCATTTCTGCTTCACCCTGAATTATACCGAGTAATTATTTCGATTCAACGTCGGACAAAATGGACCGGGCAGATTAGTACCGCAAGAACCTTTTAAATATAATGGAGAGATGTTTTTTTCTGCCCCTCGACCATTCGCTTTAACTTTATTTAAAGATCTTTGACATCGTCAATTTATTGTAAGCTATTTTGTACAAAAGGCTACCCCTAGCCGAAAATCTAAAAATATCCGTTAGGTCGATCGCTACCAAACTTTATAGAAACACTCGGTGGCCTCTTGATATTTTGGAGTCAAACAGTGAATATATTATACATACATACACACATTGATTCATACATAAAAGATGAATCTCTTAGTGTGATTTTTGTGCTCTACGGAACGAAGGAATATCTATGTTTATAGATGTACATATGAATCAATGTGTGTATGCATGCATATTATACGTCTTGATTATGATTCATGATGTTGTTTGTTTTATGTGAAAGTTTTAAGTATATAAACTTAATAAATTAATGAAATGTGTAATGAATTAAGTTTCAAGTTGTATATTAAACGAATTTAAGTTATATGTCCATTGAGTGGGAAGATTTTATTAATAGTAATAGCAAGTAAATAATTCGTTTCGTATGGCTTCAATTAAGAGCCGCCGTAACGCAAGGAGGTTGTTTTATGTGGGAGTTGATTGTTGCATAAACCTGAGGCCCAATTGTTGAAGATTGTCGATAGCAAACATGCAATACTGTGACAGCTTGAGTTATTTTTCTCGCTTACTAAAATCCCTATTTCAATTGACAAAGTGTAGCACAATTTAGTACCCATATTGTTACACAATTATACTTCGTTTTTATCTGATTATATAATAACGTAGATTACAAAAGATGCGGGTACATCTGCAATTTTAATTCTATACGTTTGAATATTTCGTAATGAGTGAGTGGTTGAGTAAACGACCGGTATTCCTTCTTCTTTTTCGTTAATATTTTATATAAAGTTTTCCGTAAATGTTAAAAACAATAAATTAAAAATCCCATTTAAATAATTTGAATTTAAACTCTAAATAATAAAAATTGTTTAAATGTATTAAAGAGACAAATATCCTTGCGTATTTTCTAGGGTTTAAAATCTTACTATTACTAGATACAGCTCTAAGCGAGGAGCTCGGCTGCGCTGCGGGATAGCGGTGATATATGTCTTAACATTTATAAAAACAAGTGGTTTTTGTTACGGACACTTATACTTTCAACTTAGAATGTGTTTTTCATTTAAACAGAAGGCTTAGTCGTAAACTACCACTATTTATTATTACATCAATATATTAATAATATCGGTGTTTTTGTGTAAATAATTAATTAAGACTAAAAAAGCAACGAACTTCAAATATACGTAATTTCGTTCACTTGCATGACATATATATTCAAGTTATTTTCATTAAAAACCAAACTACTGAATCGATTTTGATAAAAATTGTACGGGATCAATATAAAAATACACCCTTTCGAATATGAAACAAAGAATTTCAATTTCAAAATCGGTTAAGAAATTTCGGAGTTCTGTCGTAGCGAACATTAAAAAAAACTTAATGCTACGATTGAGAACCCTCTCTGTTTTTAAAGTTGGTTGAAAGTAATTTGCTAGTATGTCGCATATTTTGGTCAAGCGCGAATCCACCGCTGTAGCCAGAATGGGCATGCCCACAACCCTAAATGTCTTGTGACGTCACACACATGCTTTAAAAAAAAATAAAAAATCGTGCGTGATTCAGGCCCAGTTTTTGCAATAATTTAAGAACTTTTCAAGTGCTATTACACATATTTACGTGATGACTGGTTTTTATGTGAGAGTTCGAACTCCTACTCGCACTTGGCAGATTTTAAGGTGGCTAGGACCACAACATTTTTTGAAGGTTGGAACCGCCCTTGGTATTGATAGCGATAACTTACAATAATCAGCCGTCAGTTCTTATATCTGTAAGTCTGAATCGCTACAAATTTCACGCTTATTTATTTACGACACATTTTTAGTAACTCTTTTGCAGCTGCGATAAATGATTTTGCAATTTGCTGCTTTTTTATGAGACTAGCTGTTGCTTTTTAGTCGATAGCCCGCATTCAGAAAAGATAACGTATTTATCCAGTTCGCATGGAGTAGTTTCTAAACATTATAGCCAATTTCATCGAAGAATATACGAGCTAAAATATAAGAACTGCATATAAGTTAAGTGTTATAATTAAGTTAGTAAAAATAAAAATATAATGAATGGTAGTCTACATTTTGAACAGAAACATTTTTGAACATACGAATATTCAATTCCTTTATTTATTTAAATGCTTTATTATAAAATGATGTGTTAACAAAATATAATATTACGTAATTTTTTTAATGTATTCTTTAAATATTTTATTTGTTATTTTTTTTTTAAACATGAAATCAAAAATCCACATGACATAACAGAACATGCCACAAAACAAAATTGAATTGACAATGAACATAACATAACGTAAATTAAAATTACATATATGTTATTTTTGTTGTCTTTTTGCTTTTATTTAATGTTTGATTTGTGGTAGAATAAAACTCAGTGGAAAGCTTAACACAAAGCAAATTAATGTTTTACGTTCGCAAGTTACGCTCGCAACAATACAATTACCTCGACGATAGTATTAGCTCTAAACAAATAACCTGCTCATTGATTTTACATTAGCAGACAATTTAGTCGAACTGTTAACTGATAGAATATTGAAGTATACTTTCACATTTGTTTGGGATCCATTAGGTGTTATATTCTGTTACATAATGTAAAGTGTTATGCAATTTTCTGTTCCATTAATAATTCCATTATTTGTATCCGACTGTGGCGAAGACAAAAAGGGAGGGTACTGTTTTCATCTTTATGTTTGTATATCCGTTCCTATGTACCCTCGTAACTGTGGTACGAAATTATAAATTAAAAAAATAAAATGGCATAATTTTAAAGACATATCTTCTAAAGTTAGTTTGGAGGATACTCTTGGTTATATGCTCACGGCTATCCTCTGAACGTCATTATAAATAATAATTAAATACGTTAAAATTATGTTGTGTAAAAAAATTAATAATTTTGGGCACAAAACGCAAAAATGTTTGTCTTTAGCCGTTTTTGAGACTTTAATGCCACAAAATTTTGATAGAATTGTTATTTATTTGTTTTAAAACCTTATGTTGTGAACCACAGAATTAAATGAAACTAAATTTTAATTACTAACTTAGGTAACTCGTTTCACATATATTTTGTATTCGGTCACTATATGTAAAGTGTTTTTAATAGATAATATTGAATAGCTTGAAACTACATTATAATTTCAGGTGGGAATATTTTCTCGTTTCATACTATTTAGAGAGCGTGAGTTTTCAGCAGTCGATATTAATTTTTAAACGCTTGCGTATTTAGGGATCTAGTTCTATAAATACTTTACGAATTAGACTAAAGTCTAAACACAAGCCATGTTTAAAAAATCATTGCTACAATTCAAAAGAGAAAGCATATTTTGGTATCCAAATTGACAAATTATTGTATACGAATAATACTTCAGTTCGATCATATAGGCGACATAATAAAAAATATTGTGATGTGAATTTTGAACATTAATGTAATACTTTTAATCCTAATATAAATTTTAAATGTGGATACTGATAAGCAATAATGTGTCAACTAATCGAAAGTCGAATTTGGAGATATTTATGTATTCTAATAACGCGTCATCTATTTAACATTATTCAAGAATATTTCAAGTCATCTAAACTAAATAAGTAAGGAAAAAATTTCTTAATTTAATGTTTCAGATACTGAAGTGTGCTCAATATTTTGCAATATCCAATAATCTAAAATATTTGAAAAACTTATTATTGATTATACTTTTTGTTATACCAATCTGCTTTTAATTCATTATACCTTTTATCAAAATAGAAAAGAGAAGATGGATATATATGTACGTCTTCAAAAATTAAAAAAAAATAGGTTTGGCATGTTTAGAAGCAATTGTTTCAAAATAAAGTCCGCGTGATTTGACATAGAATTGCTTATCAGCGTCCAACTAATACTTTTTAAATTTTTCTTTATTTAATTCGTGATCTTAAGCATCGGATCTCTGACATTCATTCTGAATAGTCTTAGGCTGTCACGGCTTGAGTTAAGGGCGTCGTCTATTCAATATTTCCCCTGACAATTATTACTTAAGTTATACAATCGCGCTGTATTTTTTAAATTAAATCCAATTTAAAAATAACATGCTTAATAATGGTATTTAAAGATTTTTTTAAATCTTTATTTTTTATATTATTATTAATTAAATTAAAGTAACTGGGCCTATTTGTTTGTAACATTTTCACCTTTAAATCGTTAAACTAATTTTGATTAACTTAATTATAAATGTAGATGGATTTTGGAGAAGGACACAGGGTACTGTTTGTTGCGACAAGTAAACTAGAAAGGGCCGAAATCAAGTATGATAGTTTGTGTAAGAATTCGTAATTTCTTGAATATAAAAACTTTCAAATATTTTTTTAGCCAGACTATGTTGCGCGAACTAGTGCTTTATATCGGTGATTAGTATTGTATAAAACGTACATAAACTGTATTTATTGGTAATATATATATAAGTGATTTTGAATTTTTAAAAGTTATCAAACAGTTTTTATGTTTATTGAGAGACTTTTAAAAGAGTGCAAAATACGTATTTTAATTTTAAAATCAAACTATTGAAACAATTTTGATGAAAATCTAATATCTATTCTAATAATCTAAAACTATGGGTCCAATGATAGAGATACTTTCAAACAAAGAAAGTATTAACCAAATCGTTCGAGCCGCTATCGAGTAATCGGTGAACAAACATAAAAAAGTTCCCGACAAATTGAGAATCTCCTTTTTAGGAAGTCGGATAAAATGTGACAAACATATGTTTTAACTTATGTTATAAAAATAAATGTCGTAAATGATTTAATTGTTATTGAATTAATGTATAACAGAGCTTTATAAATGAGAAAATCATTAATATAGATACTTACTTCAGCATTTACTCAAGAGTGTAGTCAAGTGCGACTGACAGATCGAGTAAATCACCGAGAAACAGTAATTTTGATATAATGTCTCTTAGAAATATACGTATATATTCTAAGCAGTATAAAGTTCATCGCGAGTCCAATTTGTTACAGCACCTGCGTCTTCAAAAGTGATACCGCGTAATTATTTGCGACAAAAAAAAGAAAGATAATCCGAGAGTATTTTCAAATCTATATTTATAATATTTGTTAAGAAAAATTGAGAAAGTCAATTGTGGTTGATGTTTTCTTTAAAAATATTACCTGTCTACCAAAGTATTTGTACAGGTTTCGTAAAACTATTGCGAATCGATTGTTTAATTATATTTGACGTGGCTTGTGGTGTCACCTGTCCTTTTGGTACTGGCCTGAATACTGACGTGATGCCTTACAGTATCAATTTATTGGCTACATAGCTTAGGGCCCAATTGTTGAAAATGATTGCTTTTAAAACATGTAAATTTCTGACTGTCTGAGTAATTTTTTTACTTAATTGGCCAATTTAATCGTCAAAATGTAGTATATTTTGGCACAGAAAATTTTAAATATTGAGATCTTTGTCGCGGGAAATAAATCTTTGATAAATATGCTATCTGGCACAAAAAAAAAAAAACAAACTGGTAGTTTCAAAATTATGTAGTCTACACATATAAATAAAAATCTACATTATTTAGGAAATCGATTTAGATAAAAATAAGTCTTTCTCAGTTGGTTATATTTACTTACCAATTTGAGTTTTCAATCATGATCGTTATCTGAAACAAAGGGTGTTATTATTAGTTTCGTGCAACATTTTTTTAAATACTAAATAACACTGAAACTAATACTACTGGGAACTATGAATGTAATGATGTATTATTATTTACTCCTGGACTCTTTAAATATAGCTTAAATAACACATAATTATGTATGTTGATTTTTATACCGTCGGGGCGGATAAAATTGAGAGGCGGATTTCATATATTTATACAGTGATATTATTTGGGCGCTGATAAGCAATACTGTGTCAAGCCACACGGACTTCGTTTTGAGAAAATGGCGTCTAAAAATGTCAAACCTATTCTTAATTAATTAGTTTGAAGACGTATATATTCATCTTTTTTTTTCTATTTTGATAAAATGTATATTGAATCAAAAGCAGATAGATTTATTTAATATGTTATATAATTTATTTTATAAATTGCAAAATATGGAACGCACCTGAAATACGAAACATTGATTTAAGAAACTTTTTTCCATACTTATTTAGTTTAGATGACTTGAAATTTGTTTGGATAATGTTAAATAGGTGACGTAGTATCAAAATACATCAATATCTTAAAATTTGACTTTTTGTGGGTTTACACATTATTGCTTATCAGCATCCATTTATTAAGTCTTTATTTTTCAATATGAAGGGTATGTAAGTGTAATGAACCGGTCCTTGTAAGCAAATTCAATTTATATATTTACCAGCCTTTGCGGTTCCATCCGTGCTTGTGGTTATCGCTTTGCTCGTATTGGTCGCAGAGTAATGTATATTACCACCATGACCTTTATCGATAAACTATACCATCTATATAATGCAAGAGTTTTTGAAGCGAAAATTTTTTTAGACGCGTTGAGCGATTTTGATAAGTAAACATTATGGATTCGTGTCACCGTCACGGTAAATCTTAGGCCTAATGTAGTCGTGAATATAAAAAAAGTTTTATCATAATTTCATACTTTTTTGTAAAGTTTTCACTTCAGTTCATGATTGCTTATTTTTTAATTCCACTATTAGCTTTCGAAATAAGTGCGTTCGAACACACTTTTCACCTTTGAGTATGTATAACATTTATAATTGTATAGCATTTATATTACATAACTATATTTTGTCATTCCAGAATGCTGACTACTTTGGACGATGGATATTAAGGTCAATGAGTCAATTGACGAACTGGTCAAAATTGGAAAGCGGTTCAGATTTTAACGTCATATAATAAGAACTTACCTATCTGTTCATATATAATCACTTAACTTGACTGAAAAACTGATTGGCTGATTCATAAAACGCAGAGTCTAAACCACTACGGCTACAAACTTGAAATTTTGGCTGTAAGTGCCTTTTAGTTGGTAAGCATTAACTAATAAAGGGTTTTAGAATATACCATCCCTAAAAGGGCGAAAAAAGGTAAAAGTCTATGTATGGAAAATATTGTTCCGTTAATGATTAACTTAATTCAAATACTTCTGGATGATAGTAATGAAATGTAAAATCTAGTATTCAAAACGTAGCAATAACATTTTCTATTGGGATATAAAGGGGTGGTAAAGTCTGTATGGGGAAAAGGTATTTTTTTGACCCTTGTCATAAATATTCCTTAGAATGATTAACTAATTATGTATATCCTAGAATTCCAAAATCATCTTCTATGCCCCCTGTATTAAAGTCTGAAACGTACAAATTTTGCTACCAGCAAAATCTTTACGTTGCAGACTTCAGCTGAAGATCTCTTCAGCTCAAGTTTTGAAATAGTGACATAGGGGCTAATTAAAAAAGTGTTTATTGATACTTTTTCCCTAAACGGGCGCAAAGAGGTAGAAACGTTTGTGTGCAAATGTTACAAGTTCAATACACATGCTTTTTATTGCTAATAATGAAATATAAAATCAAGAACGTAGTATTATATCAGTTTTTTTAATCGCTTCTATTAAATTTCAAAATATACGCAAGTGAACCCGCTAAGAACTGCTAGTTTTTAATAGGCATAAAACATAATTGATGTATGGATAGCAATTAAGTTACTGAAGCGTTTTCTGGTCATTATATTTGATTCATAATACATCATAAACTTGAATCATATGATAAATTCGAAAAAAAATGATATCATAATTTGTAACAAAGGCGAAACGGAATATTGAATTAAGTTGACTCAATTTTCTTTTGTCGAGATTGACTGACAACGCTAATAAGGCTTTATATTTTCAGCACGATTTCATCTACCAGAAGTATAATTCTATTGAAACGTATTTGAAATTGCATATATTATATTCTACGGGCACTGATTGATATTTATATAATTATTATATCGATAGAATTTTTTTACATAATTAAATGCCATTAACCTAAAATTTAAACTAATAAATAGTGAATACTTAAGTTTCTCTATCTTAGACGAGAAATATATTTTACATTTACATAAGTTGTTTGTCATTGCTTTACACCCGAAAAAATATTGTCAGTATGATATTTTTGACGTACACAGATTATGTAACTATTTACGACGTATGTGTTACTAGGTAACGGAGTTCTTTAACATCAGTTACGACTTACGAGAATAAAGCTTACAAAGGTAATTCTCGCTTTATAATTACTGCATTGTTATTTAATTTTCAATACATGTACTTTTTATTAATAATATGTACACCGGATAATAAAATTCAGTTACAATATTAAAGCATTGGGTATGTATATATAAGAACATCAAACAAAACCTCATACGATCAAACGCTAGTAATCATATTATAGGTTGCATACCAAACTGTTTTACAATAATTCAATTATAAATCGTAATAAGATTTCGTCTCGTCGACGTTCCCCCGTACCCATATATTAGCGTATGTGTAGGTATCTCAATAACATCGTAGCTCCCTTATGAATGGACCAATTTCGATGCGTTTTTTGCTTGGAAGTAATCGATATAGTTTTAAGCAAAAATTTATGAAGATCTGTTAAGATATGTGAAGGTTAACAACTCTTTTCTGGTCCTTGAATGGACGCGAGCAACTTCAACCGGTTTAACAGATTCGAAATGGTTGTATTGTTAATAAGAACACATTATTGCGTAATGTTGACTTGCTGTTGCAGTGTCATCTGAAATCAGTAGGATTGACAACTCTTTACCAACTTACAGAAAAACTATTGTTTTGGGTCTCGTTGAAATGGTCTTAATGCATAGATTAATCAGGGTTTTTAATGCTCTTTTATAAAAAGCAACTGGCAAACGAGCAGGAGTTACACCTAATGTTAAGTGATCACCACCGGCCATGGACATTTTCAGCTCCAGGGGCCACAAATTGCGTTGCCAGCTTAAAAAGGAAGCGATGAAAGGAAACAAGGAAAGGGTTGGGGTAGGGGGCTTAGGCTTCTGGCTTTCTCGTTTTCCGTACGATATTCTGTGAGAGTGAGATACTGCTCCGGTTTAGCCACCCCATATACCAGCTGTAGTTATTAGATTAAAGCTAGGCTCTCCCTCAGTTTAAATCAATTTTATATTATATTTAATATATAACTTAGACTTATAGTAAAAGAAACAAACTTCAAAAGTAATATATGCAATTTCGTTTACTTGGTAGGAGTTTGGAGTAAAACACACATTAATAATACACTACGAATTGAGAGACTCTTCCTTATTTGATGTTGGTTAAAAACCGTAAATTAGCTATAATTAAAATGCTTATTTTTAATGAATTCTCGAGTGCATAATCGCTTGTTCATTTACATTAAAGCGGTCGTTCTGTCGATACGTCGAATTTACCTGTTTACGTTTTATATTAAAAGCTAACCACATTGTCAATATTTCGGTAAAGCGTCGAAATATTTACATTTTAAAGGAAACTTCGAAAACATCGGGAAATAGTGTGTCGTGCGGCTTTAAACTCTGTGTAAAATAATATTTTCATAACTTTTATTTTTTGTATACCTATTTTGTTTCAGTTTAACGTTCTGATGAAAAATATTTTTCAGATGTAAAGTTTTCAATTTATCAACGTTAGTGGCAGTACACGAGTAGATTGTGATATTATATATCTATAATATCGACTAGGAATATTTTTAATATTTGCATTGTAAACATATTCTATATACTTTATAAATATTCAAATGAGAAGAAAAAGAAAACCAGAATTCTGATTATTCAGCATTATTCGCACTAAAAGCCACAAAACAAAGAATTGAATTGAATTGAATTGAATCATTTCACTCGCAGTAAAGCGATTTAGACAAGATTTTAAGCAATGTTTAATATTAATACTGTTTAGCTAGACTTGTTGAACATGATTTTATTTCATATTTTGTAATATGTCAGTAAGTGTTAAAATTAATCTCGTGTTTAGCAGTAAAGAAAACCAGCATGTCCCGTTAAGTCTTAAAGTGACCTAGTTAAAAATCTGTGTAAAACGACTTAGCTAAGCTAGAAATGAAAATTTAGTTTCTGTGATTTATAATCTATGATCTTTAAACTAAATAACTATTCCATCAACATTTTGTGACATTAAAATTAAAATGAACGACCAAATAAATAAGGGTAAAACGTTTTTCTTTCGTTATGCAAAAATTTCAATTATAGGATTCAGTAACTTTAATTTTAAGCTTGCGATGTGTTCGATAAAATTCATGCATATTCGTAAATCCATACCAGAGCACCCTGGTGAATTTAATTCCGGTTCTTCTGCTTAGTAGAAGCCTTTGCCTACCTATCAGGCGTTTGTATAAGGGTACTGTACAACTTTACAAGTGTACAATTATATAATACTAACTGCCCATTGCGGTATATTCGCGTTTACGTTTACTGTTTCCCTCCTATGAGTCGTAGCGTGATGTAAAATAGTCAATAAATGGGCTAGCCAACGCACATAGACTTTTTCAAGTCGGATCATTAGTCGCATAGATTATCCCTTACATACAAACTTGAAAAATTATACTTCTTTATAATATTAGTGCAGATAATGAGATTGTCACCGCGACAAAGTCTGTGTACGAAGCTTCATGTCCTCTTTTATCCCTTTTCAAATTTTATCATTGTGACGAAAAGTAGCCAACGTCTTTCTTTAAGATCCATCTATATCTGAACAAAAATACGTCAAAATTAGTTTAGCGTTATAGGCTTGAAAATGTTACAAACTGCAAAGTTAGTTTCACATTTGTAATATTACTACGGAAGTATAGCAGGGATTATTTAAGTAAGTATAAGGAATCTTTTTAATTTACAAATTAGATGTACACTAATATATTCTGTAACTAAAATGATAGTTAATTATATTTTATCATTCCATTATTATCTAAGAAGGTTGTCATTGCTGTATAGAATGTATTTATGGACCGATTATGGTAATCCTTTTTTTATTTGAAAAGGTATTCTTTTAGTTTAACTCTATTTTGATTAAGACTAAACTACTAATAGTTTCAAAATAAAAATAACTAGTTTCAATATGTCCGGAACAAATTTGTGAATTTTGTTTTGGAACTCAGTTCCTCAGACTTCAGACTTTTTTTTAAAAAAAGTCTTACATATACAGTCGATGAAATAACATCAAAGGCTCCTACAAAACAACAGCTTTGAACAAGCATATGAATGGTATTTTTGGGTATGGCGCATACTCGTATAAATCAATACAGCCATCAGCTAACCATGTATCAATATGTCATGCATACGAGTGCAGAACATCGGATTGGCATCCATCAATAGATGACCATTAAGCTTTGTGATGCGGCTTTCAACCATTTACGTGGTGTTCACTCTAGTTAATTAGTTACGAGTTCGGCTGAATGCATCCAAATCTTGATTACGTACATACAGGTGGCTTTTCGACCGCATTTATTATGAACAAGTATCACTAATAACCTGGGCAAGAGTAGATTAAAATTGGAGGTAATATTCTGAGGCTCGATGCGTAAATGTGGTTTTACTATTAAGTTTTAAAGATTTTCGACTTAGTTTTTATTACAAAATTATTTCCGTAGTGTATATTTTTTTGTTTTTTGTTACCTCAGAACTCCGTCATTTTTAACCGATTTTGAAATTATTATTTTTGCTTTATATTTATATACTTTTAGATTGGTGTCATAGCTTCTTTAACAAAATTTGCTCAGTGTTTTGGTTTTTCAATAAAGATTTTGCTTTTGAAGGCGGTTTATTTTTTAAAGTTTTTATTACTTAAGTAAAAGCTTTCTATAAAAGTATTAACGCATTTACAAGGTGGTAACAGTAACTTCTGATTAGAATAATTTAAATAACATATTCTTTTGAGAAATTATAGATTCTCCATATAAATTTTCATTCCCCTTTTCACCCTATTCAAGTTTTGGTTTAACGACAGAAAGTAGTCTTAGTAAAGAACTAAGATCTAATCTGTATCTATATCAAAATGTATCATATTTGGGTCATCAATTTCGACCAATGAAAAGGTTTATTACAATAAACAAATATTTACAACTAATTAGACAGAAAGACTTTCTTTCACACTTATACAGGTTGAGTATCGTAGAATACGGGAAAATCAATTGTAAAGCATTTTTTGTATTGCGACGAACAAAGAACATTTTGCACAAATGTTAGATTTTTTTTTCATCTTTCAAGCAATATCACAAAATAATGAAATGGAATTTCTCTGCACTCAAAGGTTTTGACTACGTGAAAATGCTTTATATCTCGGATCAGAACAATTGTTTGCTGAATATAATATACCGTCTAAACAAACATCAGTATTATTTGTTTTTCGAGCACTGTGTGTTTGTTATCTTCAAAGAGAAAGATAAAACTATTCAATTTACTGTGGTCCTTCAATACTGATTTCAGTAACAGCTTACCGAGGTTTTAAAAACTAGTCTATGACTGATAAAACAATCTCTCTTTGTAATCCTTATGAAAAGTTAATTGAAAGTTTGTCTGCTATTTTTTATAATAAATAAAATTGACATCATAAAATTGAAAATAATAAAGACTCTTTAATTAATGTAATTCTTTGAGATTATTTCAAGTTGCTCAAACGACTTACTGCAGAAGTATCATATTTCTATTCGGTGAGGAGTTGTGTATCCTGTACTCATACCAGATGATGATGCAGCATTAGTCCCTTCATTCTCACAGAATATCGGCAAAAAGGAACTAATAATGTGAGTGAGAAATTCGGAAGCCGTTTAGTTATAAAAATAGCTGGCAAACGAGCCAACGGGACACGTTGTTACGTGATCATCGTCGCGCATGCAGTTTGCAGGACCAGAGGAATCACAAATGCATTGCTAGCTTAAAAAAGAATCAAGGATAAAGGAAGGGGAAGGGTAGAAGGATGAGCTTCCTGCTCACTCACTCATCGCAATGCAGCTATAATAGGTACTTCCGCCTTTTTTCTGTGAGACTGACGTACTACACCTGTGGAGTCAGTCTGTATACGAGCTAGTTCTCTCTCTGTTCCCTCATTCCTTTTGTTTTAGGGACGTAACGCATTTGTCCTCTGATGCTTCAAATATTCATGGACGATATCATTTTAAATCAGATGACTCGTCTGCATGTTTGCCCGCTATTTTAATAAAAAAAAAATATTCATCCAATATATTTCCACGCAAAAACATAGTTCGTTCATGCATGAGGCCCATTGCAAAAGGGAATTTCATAGTATTGTAGATATTTGCATGTTAGAAACGTGGCGTCTACGGTATTTTAGAACCGATACACTTTGAAATGCGACTATGCAAATCCTCTTATGTGTATTGAGTTAGCGCACACGTTTCAAACCTTAACCAACTAAGAGTTAACCACTGCCTTGCTTGTTACTGTTTTTATTTATATAAATGTCTATGATAGAAGGTTTCTAATGCCTTGAGGGTATTTAATCGGCTTAAATTTGAAATAGGTACCCAATCGTTAATCCTCGACTGAGCCCTTTTTTCAATTTTTGTGCTTTTAAAAGATTAAATTTTTTTTTCAATAATAACTCTTGCTGTTAATATTTAATGCCTTTTATGTAATCGGATCATAAAGCCAAATTATTTTTGTGAACTTTCTATTCATTCACAAATCAATTATTAATCAGACTAGACGAACTATGATTACATTATACTTATTTAAAAAATCAATTCACGCTCACAGAATCGTTCATGTTAAGTTGTTCAAAGATATATACATATAATATATACATACATATGTAATAGACAGCCGTAACTGACTGATTCTAACTTTGTTCCCCAGTTTTCTCCTCAAGGGGGTGAATTTGAAAAATTCTTTCTTCGCAGAACCTTATTATAATAACCATCTACGTGCCAAAATTCAATAGATTATTATTAGACAAAAAAATATATACAAATATTAGTCCAACAGTTTTAATGACTTACAAGTTCAATGGAATCGAAATTATGTTTTTCGTAATTCATTTTATGTGTACGTTTTGTATTTTAATAATACCCAATGCTCAACGTATTTTGTAGGCACAAAAGTCAGGAGAAAATCGACCAAATGCTTTCCAGTCAATTAAACCTTTACTTTTCTCATGTAGGTAACATAATGGCAGGCAGGTATTTAAATGGCGTAATTTGTTACCGCGCTCAGAAATAAATTCGTTTTTTATATAATCTGTTCATTATTTTTTGTTTGTTCAAAATTTGTTTAAATTGAAGTACGTTTGCGTAAATTATTGTTTTAAATAGCCCTGAATTTTTACCCATTATTTCGTCTCCTTCATTATTTTCACGACAAAAAAGTTGTTTATGTGTAACTCCAACGTCTAGTGTATGTTTATATCAAAATTGGTTCAGTGGTTTAGGCGGGAAAACGTTACAAATAAATAAATAGGCTGTAAATTTTACATATATATAATATAATCTAAATCGTCTTGACTGACTGACTGTATCATCAACAGAGAGCCTAAACCGCTCGGGCTACAAATTTCAAATAGCAGTGCTTTGGGTTGTAAGCATCCACTTAGAAAGGGTTTTTAAATATTCCACCCCTAAAAGAGTGAAATGGGATGAAAAAAATGCATAGAAAATCTTTTTTATGTATGAACATAAAGCTTGATACACATATTTCTTGATTGTAATAATTAAATATAAAAATACATAACGTAGTATTTTACCTGTTTTCGAAATCGCTTCTATCAAATTACAAAATAAATAAAAATAAACGCGGGCGAAACCGCGACGAACTGCTAGTTTATAATATCAGCATTGGGGTGGGAACCACTTACCATGCTTAAAATATGATTTATAATCTCCATTAATTCAGCATGGCATATTAATTAAACAGAGATAATAATTATGATGAAAAGTATAATCTTTAGAAATTGTTACCTACTTTATCTCACCAGATCAACCCATTTTCTTCATTTGGATGTTTGCCCAGAGCCCGAGGTCTTGAGTTTTTTCATCAAATATAGCCATTCACAGCGAGCTTTAAGACTAAATTATAATATGAAGATTAAATTTAATTTGTTCCTTGTCATGCGATGATTAAATTCTTAGACCGTGATGAGTGTCAAATGCCGAGAAAGAATTTTTGGTAACTAGATTCTTAACATAATATAATACAAATATTTATTTTATATTGTACCTGTGAAATATAAATATAGGTTTGAATAATACATTTTTGTTTTAAGTTGAAAATTTAAGGCCATTTTAAGAAACAGTGTGGTTCAGTATTGATGTATGGAAAAGACTTATACTTTTACACCAATGAAAACTTACATAATATCTAGTGAAAGATGTTTTGCAATCCGCAAGTGGTCTCAGATTGAAAGTCTTAACTTAATTTACTTGTCTCACAGTTTTTTTTTTATTCGCATCTTTGTGAATAAAATGTTATAAATATTAAGTAAATTATTTCGAAAATTATGTTTAAAAGAAGCACAATTTAAACTAAAAATGTATTCGCTAAATGCACTTGTTTGTTTTAAAATGAACTCAAATATAAAGTTACTTTACAGGGTTATTAAATTGCACTGGGAATACGGTCTTAGAAATAGATGTCATTCACCTTTCTTTTATCAAAATTATGTACTTATATAAGCAATTTTTCTTTTCAAACCTCATATTTCTTGCGTGACCAGAAATTTTACGTTAAAAATCTTTTGGAGCTCATATTAAAGGTTTTTGTTAGTATCTTCCACGGATACACCTTACAGCGATAAAATATATTCATTGATATCACGTTAGCGTGAAAAATTATATCGTCAAAGTGATACTTTGTTATAAAATTGGTATATAGTTTTAATTTACGTATTTCAATATCTTGTGAGAAGGAGATTTCTTAATTGTAACAATGATTAGTGGTATGCGCCATTCCTTATTTTGTTTTGTAAAAGTTCGTTAAGAAAGAACATTTTCATTCATATTACCCAGCAAAATAAAAGCAATAAGTACTTGTGTATATAATTAAAGTACATTTATTTGCTTGTTATAAACTATGAATAACGTCAAAACAAGTATAATATAGCTTATATAATTACTCATATCTGTAGATATTCGTTTTCTGAATCAATAGCAGAAAATCCTTCGTTAGTGGCTCGAAACTGAAAGTTTAATAATGACTGAAATTTACCTTTAAAACTCTAGTAGCGTAATCCAACATGGATTATGCCAGTTAGTTGTTATTACTTTAGTAGTTCTCTATAATAAATAATTTTGTCTTCAATCTTTTTAAATTTATATTTCTATCTGTCATTTCACTTCAATCATTGGTTAAGCAGCTTCACGTGAAAACGTACCAAGATATATGTATGTCACTTTCGTATTAATTACAATATTAATATGGAAGTGTAGTTATTTTAGAGACTGATAATATCACACTAAAGGCTACATAAATATATTTTCCTCTGTTAACGAGAAACGTAGCGAAAATCTTAGCTGATATCACGTTGCGTGTGCAATTTAAGCCAAGACTAAAGTGTTTTTTAGGACTTTATGTTTAAAATTCATTTTCTTAAAGAAAAAATATCGGAAGGAATGCGTTAAGTAGCAAGAAAAATTATTAGCGAATCACTCTAGCTTCGCACGGGTGCAGTGTAGTTTTTTGCTTTATATTACAATTCTTTGAAATTCTCGGTATTTATCTACTATGACGTTTATTAAAAACTTTCTATGTTATATATGTACTTATAAGTCTTTCTCTTCAATGACTCTGTTTATTAATAAAAACTGCATTAAAATTTGTTGTTTACTTTAAAAGTTCTAAGCGTACAGATAGCGGGAAGCAAAATTATTTCATATCTACTATTTAAAGATGTGTATTATCTCCTAATCTAAAGTAAAACAGTATAGCGGTGTAAGGTCTCTGCCCTTTAAGTAATAGGGAGACTTTTATCTAGCTGTTGTACAATCACACCACATTGCTTTAGCATTTTAAAACGCAATGGTTATTGTCCGCGATCTTTAGTCGAAATTTACGTATTTATTCTTCGAAACATTTAGGCAGAGTATATTAAAACCGTCGCCTAGAAAAATATCATTGCAATAAAATGTAAATAAAAACTTTTTCACCCCGAAACGTAACAAGGTAGTTAAAGTTGTCAACTCTTGCTCTGCCTGACAGCGTCGCGTCGTTTTAAAATTCGTAAAAATGTCGGTATTTTTCACCAAGGTTACCATGCCAGGACCAGTCCGACGCTCATTTTCTTTAAATGATAAATTAAGATACTTTTTCTTTTCATTAAAAATATAATTTATTTTGCAAGTTGATTTAAATGTTTTTTCCGACTACGTTGAAGCCAAAAGGAAGGGTTATGATTTAGGCAGTATTTGTATGCATGTTCCGAGCCCAGGTGACGTATATCAATTTTATGAAAATGTTATATGACGGAATTTATTGATTTTTTCATTTATGATTTTATGAATTGTGTTATATTATTTCTTTATTGTGTTGAAAAGTACATACTGATAATTTAGTAGAAACTCAAGAGCCCATATATAATGTATATAAAATACGCCATACACCTAGATGCTTACACACAATCGGACATAAATAATTGATTTCGATATGATGTGACAACCCTGAAAACTGCACGAATATTATTTGCGATAACGTCTCGGAAATATTGCGTGACCTTCGTAAAAAATGTAACAATAGTTTATTTCGTTCCTTTGATGTACATGCGTTTATCCGTCCGTGCGGGTCGTTCGAACTTGCCTCACCGTGAAATCGCAACAGGTCACTGCGCCCGTGCACTCATTATGTACGTAGACTTGGATTTTTATTAAAATCTCGGATGAAATTGAGTTTTAAAACTCTTTTACTAAATTGGAGCAACTATATTTTTTTTTATAATTACTTTTTTATACTAAAAACTAGTTTTATAACTTTAAATTTAGAGTTAATGTTGCCAGTGTTTTGAACATTTTATTGTTACTTCAGCGATTTGAATAGCTATTTGGGTATTGTTTTTTATTTATATACCTATTGTTTTTATATTACATA
This sequence comes from Hypolimnas misippus, assembly GCA_037950945.1. Lineage (NCBI taxonomy): Eukaryota > Metazoa > Arthropoda > Insecta > Lepidoptera > Nymphalidae > Hypolimnas > Hypolimnas misippus. The sequence continues at coordinate 8,696,665 of JBBEEQ010000019.1, forward strand.
TTGCATATTTATAGTCTAAATACTTACATACAATTGTATTATTAACATGAAAAATTAAAATATCGGTGGGCGGCGGTGATCACTTGTATTCGCGCTTGATCGTTTGCAGCTATTTTTATAAAAAAATATATATCTATAAAAATCACTGCTATAATAATATTAAAACTGAGCTACAAATTTTTTATAAGTTATTTTTAAATAAGTACTGAAAAAACTAAAAATTAAAACAACACATTTTAAAATCAGAATGAAGTATTATTATATTCAAATTTATATTACAAAGAAACTGAACTTAAATTAGGTGTTCTAATTGTTTCACTTTTTAATTTCAAACTGTCTGATGTCAGTAAGTAGTTAAAAATATAATAAGTTACTTTCTTAAAAAATAAGACAGTGGGTGTTAACTATTACAAGCAAGAATATAACAACACGCGTAATTTGAAGAAAATGATAACACAACTATGGAAATTAACGCTATTTATAAAATAATAATCGACCAAATTTATAAATTAGATACAATGTTACACACATTTAAGCACATTCTATTAAAATCTAACAGTCTATCGAATCGTCCCTATTAAAATATGAGTAAACGATTATTTTAATCACGAGCGATTAGCCTTCGATCATTAAAAAGTTTCATTATCGAACTCAACTGGTTTACATTAGAACTTAATCAAATTTAAATATGAATACCTGTAAGGTGTAATAAACATTCAGGAGTATTAAAATCCCGCAGAAAAAGGATCATTTAAATCAGTGGGTTAATTGCGTAAAACAAAAGATACTACATTTTAATGTTAAAGGAGACGTTTTAGTGCAAAAAATCAGATATAAACTGTCAGAATGTAGCACGTTTTAATAGCTATAGATTTCCTCAATTAAGCCTCAGGGTGCTAATTATGATAAGCTATCAATAAAATGTGATAGTTTAACTTAATTAGGATAGTAACTACTAGTTATTGAAGGTACTCATTGAAGATCTACGCGATATTTGCGCCAAATATCGCAGATAAACATACTCTGTGGAAGTCTGCCAAAAATAATAATGTACGAATAAGTGACAATGTAAACAGGTATTTAACTTAAAAGGTTGTCTGTCTTCGATGTCGATGGTATTGATTCGTTAATGGAAGGCACACGCTATACCAAGCGGAAAATTAGCAATTCCCGTAATGATAATTGGCGCTAAAATTGAAAACATGAAATCTGCTACGCGGAAAATTTAATATAAACTATCAATGCGGTTCTACGAATGCGGCTTGCATTTCAATTGAAACACGATATTACGCGCATTCAGTGAATATTCGACCGTGGAATTTTATCTCCATTACATAATAATAATTTAGTACGTATTTCCGGTATCTAGAGAGAGATCTATTTCAAAAATTTCCGCTTTCGATTCGAACCGACGGAAATTTAATAGGATTGAAACCTCAAAAGGTTTCGGTTTTAAGTCATTTTACAATAATAGTTTAGGACAGAAATATTTGTTATAGAATACCGAGAAATTGTTGGTGAAAATTGATCACGATCTATTTGTTCAGTGCAAGTCCGATTGAGGTATGTTATATTATTGGTAGTCTAGTTGTACTGAACTGACTATAACTCTTCTACAAGTTTGCTCAATTGTACTCTTTTAATAAGCACATCTATATATGGAGGCTGATAAGGAATACTGTGTCAAGGCACACGAACTCCATTTTGAGAAAATGGCGTATAAAGATATCAAACCTATACTTAATAAATATGTTTGAAGAAGTATATATACACCTATTCTTTTATTTTTTGATCAAAGGTTTAATGAATAAAAATTAGATTGATATATTTAATATAATATTTAATAAAATGTTTTTTAAATGTTTGAGATTATTGTATAAATTGCAAAATATCGAACGCACTTAAAAGTCGAAATAATTAATTAAGAAACTTAATAATTAATTAAGAAGAAAAATTTTTCCGTTTTTAGGGTTCCGTACCTTAAAAGGAAAAACGGAACCCTTATAGGATCACTTTGTTGTCCGTCTGTCTGTCTGTCTGTCTGTCTGTCTGTCTGTCTGTCTGTCTGTCTGTCTGTCTGTCTGTCTGTCGGGATGTCAACCCTTTTTTCTCAGAAATGCATAGACGTATCATGTTGAAATTAATATCATATACTCAAGTCTACGATGACATGCGGCCGTGAAAATATTAAAGTTCTAAGTCAACGCAATCAAAAGATAATAGAAAATATGTCGTATATTTTGACCATTTTAGCGTTTTCGCAAGGGAATCAAAACCTATAGGGTACTTCCCATTGACCTAGCATGATGAAATTTGGCAAGAAGTAAGATCTTATGGTACAAATAAAGGAAAAAATCTGAAAACTGTAAATTTTTGTATGTATGTTTGTCTGTTTGTAAGTTTGTCTTTCAACCTTTTTCTCAGAAACGCGTGAAGATAACAAATTTTTATCAACGTCAAGTACTCAGAGTTGTAATTACTAAGAGCTGTCAAAAAATCAAACTTCTAAGTTAACGCAATCAAAAGATACGGTCATTTATATCACATATTTTAAGTATGATAGCGTTTTTAACGTTTTCGCAAGGGAATCAAAACCTATAGGGTACTTCCCATTGACCAAGCATTATGAAATTTGGCCAGGAGCAAGGTCCTTTGGTATACATAAAGGAAAAAATCCGAAAACTGTAAATTTCTGTTCGTGTGTCTGTCAGTCTGTACGTCTGTCTTTCAACCTTTTTCTCAGGAACGCGTAAATGTATCAAGTTGTAAATTGATCAAGCGGAAAATATATTAATCTTTGAATTAAAATTATATGTACTTGTAACAAATTAACATAGAAGTTGACCATGGTCAAAAAAACAATTTTACAAACACTGAGAAGAAATTTGTATCAATACGAAAACATTAAAAAGCAGCAAACTTTTATAAACAACGCAATGCAATCTATATATCGCAGCTAACAAAATGATAGCGCGATGCAGCGTACAGCTAATGCCATCTATTACAACATTAAGACATTAACTGTGATATAATTCTGCTCGATTAATAAAATTTTTTATTTTAATTATTATTTAAACGCGCTAAAAATTATAAAATAAACTTTTCATTTAAAAGTTTTATTGTCGATTTATAACGTCATTACGTAATTAACATTCAATATAAGAGCTTCACGCGATTTGATTTAAGTACTCGTATTGACTTAGTACGAAAATTTTAAAATTTAATTCAAACAGATCGAGTTATTTAATTTACTTATTTATCTACACATATAAGTCTTCTGGTTATTAGTAATATAATTAGTTATTTATAAATAAACAATTAGTTTTGTTCGAATTAAGGACTAATTATTTTCGTCTTGGCAATACTAATATATATTTCGATATTTTGATTGATAATGTAAATCTAAATATTTTACGAACGTAGTCCAGGGGTAGTGGAGTGTAGTAGAATATAAATAAAAATAAAACGAGAATAAAATATAATATATATATTATAAATTGTCAAGAGATGGCGCTAGGTGTATCCTGAATCGCGCTATAACTTTTTTTTTTGAAAGTATAAGGTGTATTAGTACTTAAAATAAAATTTTGTGTTTCCATGGATTGCATCCATGATCGTGTTTTAAATTAAAGTGCTCCTAAGTAGTTTCAAAATAGTTTTTGAGACGTGATCCATATTTACATAATATTTGATTATATTTAAGCGACTTCTAAAAAGGAGTGTTTTCAATTCGACCTTGTATTTAATTTTTTTTTATGTTTGTTCGCCGATTACGCCGCCATTAGGGTACCGATTTTCAAATTTTTTTTTTTTTTTTGAAAAGGTATACTTCCAAGGTGGTCCCATTGTCTTCAGGTCAGGATCAGATGATGGCATCCTGGAGAAATTGAGGGAACTCCTCAAATATTATAGGCAAGCGTATACCGATTTAGGTATTTTTGATAGTAACTTATGTTGGAACTGATGATGAAGACCACAAATGGCGTAGATGGGTTAGTCTTATATAGATTTCTATAAGTTTGTACGGAACCCTCGGTGCGCGAGTCCTACTCGCACTTGACCAGTTATATTTAGTTTATACGACTTCAAATTTTTTTGAATAATGTTAAATAGGTGATGTAGTATCAAAATACATCAATATCTTCGAATTTTACTTTTTGTGGTTTGAAACTACAAACACATCCTTTCGTTGGTAGTTTTATGCCAATATTAGAAAGACATTTCTCTAAATATTATAAATTTTTACCCAATACCTCTAAAATTATTATTAATTTTTTTTCATAGATATATATAAACACCACTTTAATGGCTTTATTTTTTTAATTTACAGTTTAAGGTACAGGGCAGTCTAGCGTCTTGCTACTAGAAATAAGGACAGGAATTAATAATTTATTAAGTTACTTCACTCAATTAATTAATTATAAGAGGTCCAATTTTCGTACAGGGGATTTTTTCCATAAATTTCAGATTCTCATAAAGACTTACATAAATTGCTTGTCTTTGTTGTTACACCTGAAAGATTATACTGTTACCAGGTTACAGAGTTGTTTTATGTCAGTAACGAGAGTAAAACTTACAAATGTAATTTTCGCCGTACATTACTAATGTATGTATTTCTTGATTTTTTCACTTGAATTTGAATAATTTCACCATTAAGAACAACAATACGTGTACATTACGAACTGTCACGACTCTGCCTGTCAAATTCGCTCTCAAAGTAACTCACCGACATTAAAGTAATGAGCTCTTGGCCCTTCCTTTCAGTTGGTACTTTGCTGCATTATTAAAAATATGTAAAGGACGTTTTATTAACATAGCTGTGTGGAAATGAAAACTCTAAGTTGGGCTAAAAGAAATAATAGCGTACATTTAAATATGTTATGTATAGTTTCACGTTCAATGGTATTACGATCTTATGAGACTGTGTTGGGGGTCTGGTAACATACAGAACACAAGCACTAACACTCAGTCCACGATGAGTGTCTATACGACCTTTATAGATGTTTGTCATGAGCGGGGATCGAATTCACGACCGTTAGCGCTTCAGTCAGATGCAGTGATTTGTTAAAAATAAAACGCATCACACTCAACGGCCCCCATTAAGATTGTGTGACCTTGTGTCGGGGGTCCGGAAACACTCACAACACCAACACAAACACCCAGACCATGACAAACATCCGTATGGCCATTACAAAAATTTGCCGTGAGATCGAACCCGCGTCCGTTAGCGCTTGAGTCAGTTGTAGTGACCACTGCGTGAACGTGTCTGTGATTGCGCCAACCTATCGTTTATAAAGTTGCATTTTTTTTAACGATATTAATTTGATGACGCACGATGGTCGGTGGCAAACTAATTGATGTCGTTAACAATTTTTATATACGTGTTATTTATCTAGGGCACTAGGTTTATCAACTTAGCTGTTTTTCTGAGTATGCGAGAAGCTTTACGGTAGTAGTATGTACATATATATGACGAAATTAAAAAAACTTCACAGATAAGTCAGCTCTACAGTTTCCATGGAAAATAATAAAGGTAAAAAAGTCTGCCTGAAAAATTAAAAAGGAAAATATCAGAAAAATTTCATTGAAGGTTACTTAGACGCAATTATTAATTATGTAAAACAGTAAATATAAGCTCTGAACCATGTTTCATGGCAATCTGTATATTGTGATTGGCAACTACGGAATATGCACTGCGCGTGGTCCTAAATGCGCCTGGCATTAGCAATCAAATCGGAAAAAGTTTTATAAATGAGGAAGTTCTACGAATAAAACAGTTTCTCTTAGCAGTAAAAGTAATTCATTGACTTCAGTTAAAGTTCATAAATGTGAAAATAAATTGGAAAAATTTTGACAATTATGCCGCTGAACCGATTTTTATTTTTATTTCATGGTCGAGATAGATTCAATGTTAAGATTAAGACTCGTTTTTTCAACCGACTTCAAAAACGAGGAGGTTCAATTCGTAGTAGGTTTTTTTAATGGTTGTTACTTTAGAATTGTCTTTCTTCATCTATTTTGAAATTGATTTGATAGGGTATAATTTCAGATTATTATATCACGTTCATAGGATTTTTATCAAAATCAGTTTAGTTGTTTTATTTTAAAATCGGAAAAACTGGTATATGTGTTTCGCCCACATAAACAAAATTATGTATTTTGTTTTTGAAGTTTTTTTTTGATTATTGAAAAAACCTTACTTAATTATTTTTCTTAATGATAAATAATTAAGTTTTTGGAGTAATCCAATAAAGGCATTTAAATGTATTAAAATACTAGATATGTATCATAAATTCTTTATTTTAATTTAAAAAGAGCTCATTATTTAAGACAGGTATAGCGATCTCGATTTAAAAGTGAGATAAAAATGGGATCAGTTGACGCTGCCAGTGGCATTTAGTTAACGACCGGACCTAACAAGCGCGAAAACGACACTGGGGACGTTTTCATTAGTGCCGCAAGATTTTACGACATGTTACGTTAACAACTTGTAGCTTCCAATATTTAGTACTTAGTAGGCGAGAATTACATTTGTAAGTTTTACTCTTGTAATACATATATGAGTGAGTTTTTAACTGGGCGTGGTAGTTATACAATTAATTCTCCTGACTGACTGATGGACTGATTCGTTAAAGCATAACCTCAACTGTTGGGGCTACAGATTCGAACATTTTGGTAATAGGTACCTTTTAGGTTTTAAGGATTCATTAACAGACAGACTAGTTGGCGCAGTGGTCAGTGCAACTGACTGTAGCGCTAACGGTCGCGTAACACATCAAACATCCGTATTGGCCATACGGACATTTGTCGTGGTCTGGGTGTTTGTGTTAGTGCTGTATATGTTTCCGGACCCCCGACACAAGGTCACAAGATCTCAATGGGGGCCGTTGAGTGTGATGCGTTTATTTATTTATTATTATTAAGCAAAGATTTTTGGATATTCCACCCCTTAAAGCGTGAAAAGGGATAAAAATGTTTGTTTAGAAAATCTTATTCGGTGATCGTATTAATTACACATACTCTTTAATTCTAAGAATTAAATATAACATAAAACACAAAACATCGTATTTTATCAGTTTTGTGAATCACTTCTATCAAATCTAAAATAAACTCTGACGAAGCCGCGAGGAACTGATAGTCGATGTATAAAAATTCTGTAACCTGGTAATAGTTATTTTGGTAGCCTTACGAAAGCTGCGGTTGTCAAAAACTGCACAATTTCACACTGACCGCAATTTCTTTCATGTGTAAAGCAATGACAAACAACTTATGTAAATATATATTTCTAAAAATTCTGACGATGAAAAAGTCTGAAAAAGTGTGAGAACAAAACTTATAAGTGTAATTAATTCTCGGCGTGGATAAATAATAATATGTACGTAGTAATATGTAGTTTTCGATAAAGAAAAATAAAAAAAGAATTCTATTTTTATTGAGATTTGCTATGGTGAGGAGCGGTTTATTAATATATAGACTGAATTTATTATTATTAAATTTGAAACGGTATGTATGGCCAAATTCGAAACTACATGGATTAGACAAAAAAATACTTAAAAGAGTCTCGGGGCTGATTCTGATGCAAACTAAAACCATTATTCGTTTTTTTGAGAAAGTATTTTATCTAGCTAGGAATCGGACCCAGATTAGGAAAAAATTACAATAAGGAGTTATTTCTGGATACGGAAAACTAATGGAAAATGCTCATTTTTATTATGTTGTAAGCCGGTAATATTGATAAAACGCTTTATTAATTTACACTAATATTATAGAAACTCGAAAATGTATATCTCTCTGTTTGTTTCACGTCTAAACCGCTGAACCGATTTAAATGAATTTTGATACAGATATAGATTAGACCTCAGAGATTTACAGGCTACTCACAGTTGCGAAAATAATTTTTGGGGGGAAAAAGTTGAAGGCCTCAAAATAGGCGATGAAAATTTTTATGGCGAACGCATAATTTCTTAAATGGGCTAATTCTACGCAGGAGTTGTCACGAGAATCAGCAAGTCAGTTATAAAAGGCGAATGTTTGAAATTTTTATGCCAATGTAAAATTTCAAGAATTTTCGAGAAAATATTTTAAAGGCTAAAAGTTTTTCAGAACAAAGTAACCATTGTTTGGAAAGGCGAGCGGAAAATAAACCCAGTTTTTCGAAGGTCGAACCGCAGTATTGTCGCAGATTTAAAATTCAAACTTTTCATTCATTCTATTGTCGAAATATCTGTAACAGTTGTTCTCATATCTCTTACTTTTATACTTATTAGCGATATATAACCATTATCTTAGAATTCATGTAAATCATGAAATTTATCTACTATCTAAATATTATAAAGATTTGTATTTTTGTGTGTTTGTAATGAATAAACTCAAAAACTACTGGGCCGATTTAAAAAAAATCTTTCACCATTAAAAAGCTACATTCACGCGAAGTAACATTGGCTATATTCAATGCTAGAAAATATAAGGAATTCTTATTAAAATATAAAAATAATACAACAAAAAAACATAAATGAAAGTTTTCAAGAAATTTGTCCACCCCTGCGCCGGGACGGATCGCTAGTATAATATGAATGTTATATAAATCTTAAAGCAAAAATAACATTAAGTAAAATTTTTAAAAATGTTTGCATGTTACTCTTAGAACCCTATTTTGGTAATCTTAGTTTTAACTGAAGTAATAATCAATGACAAAACAAAATTATAATAATAAGTTTTTATTGAAACGTCCGAAAAAGAAGAAATTATTAGTTGCTTAACGGTCTTAGCTTTGTTGCGTTTACTTTATTTTTTATCTAAGATGGATGTTTGTAATTAATATAGATAACATTATATTACTAGATGTCTCTTTCGGCTTCGCTCCTATGAGTTGTAGCGTGATGTAATATAGCCTATAACCTTCCTCAATAAATAAACTATCTAACAACACGCGCGTTCAAACAAAAAAACTCAGCTTTATAATATTAATATAGATAATTATGTAATTTTCATGTTTGTATGTTTTCAACATACTATTATCAGGATCTACCAGTTTGATTTTTAATTCTCTTTGCGTTATTATCAGCCTATTATTTGTGGAAGGTAATGCCAGCGCCATGCGTGTAAAACGGACAGCTAAGTATTAATTACGAAGTTATTCGAATGTAAAAACACGAAAATAGCTCGACTGAACAGAACAAGAACAACAAAAAATGAATGTATCAAATGATACATTCATTTTTTGTTCTGATCCTTTTAATTGATCCTTTGAAAATTCTGATCCTTTTTAACCTTAACTATTCAGTTAAGGTTAAAAAGATCAGAATTTTCAAACTAAGTAAATACGTAAATAGTTAAATCTGGGGTCAAGCTTTTATATCATAAAAGTTGTAATGACGTAATAAGTTAATAGTAAAACTTTTAGAGGAAAAGTTTATTTTCTTTAGCGCATTTAAATAAAAGATTGTTTAAAAAGTTTTTTTTACTTTAATTTTTTATGTTAACGTTACAGTTGTTTCATGTAAAACAAACTAAAACTTCCGGAAACTTTGTCGCAGAAGCGTATTTGTACAAATTTAAAAAAAAAAGAAAACAGTTTCTATTTGTGTCGATACATGTAATATTTTTTTTTATAAATAGAACTTCGTTAACTTTTGTAGCTGCATAATTCATTACTTTGTGATTTGCAGAAGATCATAACAAAATTGATTTTTAATGTATCTGTATATATAAAATCACTAGTCCTGACTGATTCATCAATGCAGAGCCTAAACCACTAGGGCTACGAATTTGAAATTTTGGCAGTAGATGGCTTTTAGGTTGCAGGCATCCACTAAGAAAGGTTTTTTCGATCTTCCACCCCTAAGAGGGTAAATCGAGGTAAAAACGTTTGTATGCAAAATCTTTTTCCGTGGAGATTTATTTAGCTGAAATTCCAAAATATACGCAAGCGTAGCCGCGAGCTACTGCTAGTATAAATTAAAAATTATATTCTAATTATATTTTTATTCGGACAGTATTAATAATATTAGGTTAAGAAATTGTGATTTTTGTTGTAACATCTGTGCGTTCGTAATAGCAAGTCGTAAATCTTTATCGGAACGAATGTCGACATCTATTCACGTCGAGAACAATAGAGGTGCTTGTAGATGAGAAATTATTGTTTGGGACACAACAAATTATTTAATAGACAACTCCTACATACATACCCTTAGATATGTTACAAAAGTCACCAACCCTCTATAAAACTACACAAAACTCTCTGAAATAAAATTTTAATGAAATAAGTAAGAAAATGTCTTTGAAGCGCTTTTATAAAAATGCTTTTAAAAATTATAATTTTATATATTTTTTGCTTGAATACAAAAGGGCACGTTTCGCACAAATTGCATTGTTTTAAATTGCAAAACGGCAAATATGGGATGCAAATGTTATATGTTTTTGCATATTCAGATATTTTATTCAAAAGCAGTTTAAAGATGTTAATAATAATGCTGACGTCAAAAGGTACAGCTGCATATAATATTTAGTTTATTTAAACTGATCTATTTACATTATTTTTACAAGTTTTTATTCAAAATATTACGTATGTCAATCAAATCAATCAAAACTTGCAAGTTAAATTAGAACTATTTTATCTTTTTCTATAGAGTTCAAATTTTAGATATTGGTTCAGTTCTGATGACAATGCATTTTTATGGTAAGAATGATTATCCATGCAGGATTGATGCCAGATGAGGGAATTCCTCAATGGCCAACACCACAAACACCAAATATTGAATACGCACTTAATCATTTAAATTTTAAGTGCCATGATGACACGGCTACTGCATTTTTAGTCCTCTTAACAAGAAATTTTGTATTATTCAATTATAATAGGCTATTCTAAGTACTACCTTGACATATGTACCTGCTGGGTTAGCTCCCGAAAAGGGGACTACTTAATAGTCAAAAGCACAGACACGAAATTTTGTATATGCTTTCAATAATGATTTTCCGTTCTAAATGCTAATGACATGACTTCAGTATTTGGTCATGGCTGACAAATCTTTTTTTTATAAAAATTGCTGGCTCACGATTAGGCGGGATACCTGATGTTGAGTGATCACCGCCGCCCATTGACCTTAGCAGTACCAGAGGTGCAACAAATGCATTGCCAGCTGAAAAAGGTACGAGGAATTAAAAGGACGGACGAAGAGGATGTAATGAAATGTGGATGGGAGTTAAGTTTCTGGAATAAATTTCTGGTATATCTTCGTTGTGAAACGAAGCTATATTAACTAACGTTGTCTTAGATTTTCGCGATTATTATTCATTGAAATAAAACTATTTTAAACGGATTTAAATTGCGTATATTATTTTTTTTTTTGCGTTAGTAGAATCTACCTGTGACCACGAACGCTGTAAAGTACTTTACGAAACGTCGGGATGATAAAAATAATGAATATACGCGATTCAAATCCGTTTAAAATAGTTCTATATAAATTACTTCACGCCGACCTTCTGTGAGAGTGAGGTACTGTCGCGGTCGAGCCAGGCTGTACCTATACGAGCTGTAGTCAGTAGGCTACAGATAGGTTTTACCTCACTTTTTGTGCGTATGTTACTTTAAGTATAGTCAAGGCAGTGGAAGGTTTCCTTATTAAAAACTAAAGTAGTTATTTAACAGACAATCGTATAATAATGACGTATTATGTACATTTTTAGATTTGAAAATATATCCTACGAAAACTAAAAAATAAATAAATAAATTATGTTTAAAAAATGCTTTTGTATTAATGCTCTGAAAAATATGACATTGAAGTTAATAAAACTTAAAATTTTGTTACATTATAAACGTAAAGTAACAGTCTGTAATGTCCCACTGCTGAATAACGGCCTCCTTTCCTAATAAGAAAAATTTTAGAGTTTAATCCACCACGCTTCGCTACTGCGGATTGGCGGATATACATGTGTCAAAATTTCTTCGGGCACTTGCATTGTCTCATGATGATTTTTTTGACCGCCGAATTCGAGATGAATCTAAATACAAATTTTTCACTTGAAAAATTAGGGGTGCTAGGCGGGGTTTGAACCCGCTATCATCGGTTAAGATTGACATGTTCTAGCCACTAGGGCATCTCTCTCTCTTGTTTACATTATATAATATTTTTTGTGTCATAAGAGCTTGTCGCGAGGATGTATCTAAACGTAAGATGGACACAAGTCATTCTATGTTGAATACAACAAGTATTTGGGATGAAATACAAAAAAAAATATATTCACTATAACTCTGATAAAGAAACTATGAAAAGTACATTATCATATTTTCAGTTGTGTGTTTTCATTTAAATAAAATAATGGTCTCACGAGAATTCTTAAAAAGTGATACCTACGTAATAATACAGCTATATTAGAGTATATTATAGCTAGCTATACATATTATTCCGAGCCGAGATGGCCTAGTGGTTAGAACACGTCGATCTCAACCGATGATCGCGGGCTCAAACCCCGGCTAGCACCACTGATTTTTCAAGTGTTAAATTTGTGTTTAAATTCATCTTCGAGCTCGGCGGAGAAGGAAAACATCGTGAGGAAACCTGCATGTGCCGGGAGAAATTCTGACACATGTATATCCGCAACCCGCAGTGGAGCAGCGTGGTGGATTAAGCTCTAAACCTTCTCCTTAATAAGGCAGGAGCCCTTTGCCCAGCAGTCGGATATAAAAAGGCTATTACTTTACTTTTTTTATACGTATTATTCACACTCTAATTACTACACAAGAGCTCCTTGAAACTGCCATCAAATATTTTGCGGAAGACTGTCGTTTCAGCGTTGATGACGTTTTCGGGTTTCTTTGAAATTTTTTACTTGACGTTTTTTATACCTTTATATTTGTAAGCGACAGGCATGTGATGTTTTTCTTTGTTAATATGTTAATGAAATGGTTCTCGTGTGATATGATTATGAAGAGTAGATTGTCAGGACTTTTTTTTAATTTTAAATTTTAATGTGGTAATAAATTGTATTCCTAAAAACCTATTCTTTTTTTTAAGTCAGTTAAAATATATTTTAAAGTCAGAGTATACAGAACTTTTTTTATTAAATCGCAATAAACAAATACACACCGATATCGCAATTCAATAAATTGAACGAATTGTGTATAAAAAATTGCATTTTCGAACGCTGTATTGTATGTAAAACGACAATATTTGATCATTTCAAAAAATACTCTACGGAATGAAAAGGTTTCATTGCAGATTTATATCGAGCACACATTGTTTTTTTTTAAAAACATAAAAAATGTTTTGTGTTTAACTTCCTTAATAGAAATGAGGTTCGCATTCTGAGTATTTGCATAGAACAATATTCAAATATTTCGTGTATAAATGAGTCTTGCCTGAAAAAGATTGATGAATGCTTGAACTCAACAATGGCTTTATATTGCTTTACTTAATTAAGATATATTTTTGAAGCAACCGACTTCAAAAACAAAACACTCAATTTCGTTAACGTGGATAAGACACTTATGTCTGTTATTTCGATTTAACTCTAAGTAGCTCACATTGAAAAAAAACCTATGAGACCTGAATGTTTTTTAATAATAATATAGTAAATAAAAATAGAAAAAAATATTTTTATAATCTATACTAATATTATAGTGTTTTGTGTTTTGGGCACTTTGCCTCACTGCAATGACGTCGACAGATTTGTAGGTTTAATATAGTTTAATTCTTCTTTTAATACTTTTATTGTTTTTTTTTCTTATTGAATATATTTTAATTGTAAATATTAACATAAATGTAAAATAAATTAAAAAAAAATTCTTGTAATGATTTAGTCATTAATTAAAATAATATAAATATTATAGAGCTGTTGAGTTTGTTTGTTTGTCTGAACGTGCTAATCTCAGGAGCTACTGGTTCGAATTGAAAAATTGTTTTTGTGTTAGATAGTTTATTTATTGAGGAAGGTTATAAGCTATATAACATCACTCTACGTGTAATAGGAGCGAAGTAGTAAACATAAACCCCAAGGGACAGTTTGTTATAAATTTACGGACTTCTAAAGTAACAAACATTTTTAGGTGCATGTATTTTTTAAATCAAATAATATTAGTATTAATAAATAAATATAAAAATAATATAAATAATAACTACAGATGTTTTCGTTTATATTATTTGATGTTAAACATCTGTGCTCATTTCCAACTTGACTTTAATGTTTAAGCTAGACAAAAACTATTTCCTCAGTCTTATACAACATATGTACATATCTATACTAAAATATCACTGATTCCCGTCAGCATATATTCTGCAGGCTAATTAAAAAGAACTATCGCTAACACTAATCGGTACATTCTGAGAGTTCATTTCTGATTTTTGTACTAAAACGACAAAATCAAATGTTAAAATGTATCGCGTTGTGGCATCGATAGCTCCGCGTAATTAGCCTTTATGGTCATTTGGAAATCTAAAAGTATTTTAATTAAAGAATTGAATAAATCAAAGGTGGTCCTTAGCGAACAGCATTCATATACATACAATTTTTGTATTAAGATAGACCTAATACTGTATTTATTATCTGTATTATTTAGATTTTCAATGTTCTTTTCAACCGAACATCATTCAATGTAAACGTAAGCCTTTGATGTATTACCAGAGTATTGTACTCCATTCATATTGGAAACATAATCTAGATATTGTCTGAATCCAATCATCCTAATTGGTAACAATGTATTTACAAAACAATGGACAATATGACACCGTTCGTAATATTGTATTGTTTTGGTGGTGTACTAATTTGGGTATATCATATACCAATATATTGATTATTATTTTCTGCATAAACATTTATATGTTGTATAATAAAAAATAAATGGTTAAAGTTATGTTAAAATATGAAAAATTATCTTTGTATCATTTTATTTAAAGATTTTTTCTTTAATTTATGTTTTTTAAACTTCAGTTTAGCGCAGCTGGTTTTATTAAGTTTGGTATTGAAAAGATTAGCAGTATTGTTTTGTCTTAGATATGTGGGTCGCTGGTATGTTTTAACCGACTTCCAAAAAGGAGGAGGTTCTTAATTCGTCGGATACTTTTTACGTACTGTTATATCCGGGATATGCATTGGAAATTGCATCCTTTTAAAACCAAACTGCAGATACAGCAGTTTGGCGTCAAGCCTTATATTTACTTCCAATTCAGTTCAGTTGGTATCTATCCGCGCACGGAAACGGTTGCCCAAGGGTCCAATATCCTATTGTACTCAAGTGATATCCAATAAAAACAGTGTAAATTAAAGATCCTTTTTTTTAAAAACCATTTAATTCCGGACCCCATAACAGTACGTTCCAAGATTATATAAAAACGGCTTGACTAATTTTTTGAATTGTTTAAAGGGTATACTCTCCCATTATCACTAAGATCAGTCGAGTAGTTTTGTTTTAAAATTAAAATAACTGGAATAAGTATGACATTTAAGTAAAAAAGATTATGTATTTAACAAAATGTAACTTGGATTCACCTGTTTTGAATTTTGGTACTTAGAACTGGTAGGTTGAAGTTTATAGTTATCGACATGGTCCTAAGTTGTAAGTAGCTCCTCTATGTTTTATAGTATTTTTAGACCTATTTAGTAAATGGGTTATTAAAGGTAAAACATCATTAGCGCTTTCAATCGAACTATAAACATATTTGTATGTTACCGGCAATGCGATTAATGCATTATTCAAGGCTCGGGCATTATGAATAATGCCTTATATAAGGCAATATAAAAATAACCAATTATGTTCATAACAGAGATTCTAAGGTACTTCTAAGTTTCTTTTCACTTATAAGAATTTTGCTTTTGAAGATGTAAGAAAGATATTGAGAACAAAAAAGGACATAGGCTTCTATGTTCGTCATTTGTATAAAAAAATAGAAACTTTTAAATTATACAAATTGTCCAAGCATTATGAACGCCTGTATCTACAAAAACACTCAAGGGGTAGGACAAGTATAAGGTGGAATCGTGGTTAACTGGCCTGTTTAATAGGAACATAAATTTACGAAAAAGTTTATCGAATTGCCTAACTACTAATTAATCACTGTGTCGATAAAACGAACACATATGACATGTACACATATAAAAAGGGACTTTATATTTAATAAAATTAATTGATATAAAATAATTTATTATTTGGTAAAGACACATTATTTTGAAGGTTATTTCTAATGAAGAGTCAGAGTAAGTGGAGCTATCGAATATCACATTTTAAGTGCTTAACCATTTAAGGTATATTCAACCTGCCATGACGGAATTGTTATTAAGATACTTAAAAGACTCTTATTAAATGATTTTATGAGTATTTTATAAATATATTCCATTTATTAATATAATAAATATAAGATTAACTTTATAGTAACGAGGAATTAGTTTTGGTTTGCAAAAAATGTGTATTGTTAACCTTTTTAACTGATTTCAAAATGGAGGAGGTTCTCAAATCGTCAATCGTCAAACCAATTAAAAACTAATAGAAATTTAATTAAAATCGGTTTAGTAAATCAGCTTTAAAATAAAAATAACTGGAATACGTATGTCATCCAAATAAATGAAATTAAGAATTTTGGTTTTTAAGTCAGTTGTTTTTTTAAAGTCTTATTATATAAAACAGACGCGTTGGCGCAATGGTCACTGCAACTGACTAAAGCGCTAACGGTCGCGGGTTCGATCCCCGCTCACGGCAAACGTGTGTATTGGCCATCCAGATGTTTGTCGTGGTCTGGGTGTTTGTGTTAGTGTTGTGAGAGTTTCTGGACCCCCGACACAAGGTCAAGAGATCTTAATGGGGGCCGTTGAGCGTGATGCGTTATTTATTTATTATTATTATTAAAACTCACGAAGAAAAGTAATACTTATAAGTTTAGTTTCCAAAGAACCTTGAACTTTTACACTTAGATCTAAAGAAACCGTCATGTACGCAGACATTGTTACTAATGAAAATTAGCAGGTATATTAGATAATATAGAGATGTTTCAGTGTAAGCACCATCAAAAAGTATTATCTTCGTTAAATTAGAATAAAATAATAAAAGAAAACTTTTATTTAGTATTTTGTAATATCAAACATGGTGATTTCTGCGCATTCATGATTCTAGGTCAACGGGAAGTATCCCTTTACATTACGAGAAGATTATGATGACGAGATTGTGAACATCAAACTGTGTGACATAAATAGTTGTATGTTTTGATTGTGTCGACTCAGAAATTTGTATTTAAGGAACGGTAGATATATATTAATTTCAATGTCAAAAACAATCCTGATAGACAGATGAATAGCAAATTGAGTGTCTATTTCATTTTAATGAAATAAATCCTGAAAATATATTTTAAATGAACGCCAATGTCAAGCTAAAGTCAAATAATAAAATTAAACTGTTTTTGAAGGCACCTTCATGATCCTAAATTTAATACGTTCGAAATAGGCATATGTAATAATGTGTTTATAGTATTAGAAATCCTTTGCCACACAATAGTTTCGGAAAATTTTAAAAATAGCTTTACCGATTTTCTTATATTTTTTGTTTTGTTTGCCTTAATACCGGGTGGTTTAGGAAAAGAGAATTGAAAAAAAAAACATATCAGATCAGTAATAAAATTTTTTTACAAAAATAAAAAAATTTCGAAAACGATTTTAATAGATACAAATAAACTAAAAGTCAAAAAATATTTTTTTTCTACAATATTTTAAGTAACCTCTGAAACTAATGATCCGATTAGAAAAATGCTTTTTTGGGTTAGATAGTCTGTAGGTGTAACGCACAACGACTTATAGGAGCGGAGTAATAACCATAAACGTGAGTAAAACCGCGAAGTGCAGCTTGTATAATGTATGCATATTCTAATATATTAAAACAGCGACTGAAACGTTGAAATATGAATGTTCGATTTTAACAGAGGGTCCCAGTGTTATGATTAATTTCCTTTATGAGACAGCTTTTATTTCCTTTATTTCGTCGTTGTAACGGGTTTAAACTATATAGGTAACATATATACTTGTATCAGCTCTTCGAGCTGGTTTTTGTGCCAAAATGTTTTAAATTTAGAATGATTATTAATACTTAAAAAAATCAACTGACAAAGGAAAATATGTAATTTCGTTTTTATGAATTACCTGAATACTTATTTAAGTTATTTCGATTATAAAACCAAACTACTAAACCCATTTTGATAAACATTCTATAAATCCAATATGGAGGTAAATCCTTTCAAACTAAAAAAAATAATTCCCAAAATCGGTTTTAATATAAAATATGCTCATTATGTATTGAGAACTTCTTTTTAAAGTTGGTTGAAAATATAAAAAATTTAAATATTTATTTCTATCAGTTTTACATTAATAACAAAAAATATTGAAAAATTATGTTATTAATTATAAAAATTGACTACATATCAAGAACAATAATAATAATAAGAATATTAAATTACAAAGTGAAACTCAGTTTTACAAGACATTAAAAAAAATAGAATATACAAAAAAAAACTTCCCGATTAATTGACAACCTCCTTTTAAGAGTCGGTTAAAAAGAAATCACAACTAAGATGTCTATATTGAAACATTGTCCGTGTCCCGCCGTATCATCCATGGATCTATATGGAAATACCTGCAGAAACGGTTTTACCTTCAATATAGAAATTTGAATCGAAAAATCCAAGATTATTGAAAAATGATCCCTCGAACGTTTCCAGGTTTGGTTTCCGATTCAACGGAAAATCACGTAAATCTCCCAAGGAAGGATTCGATACGAATCTCTTTAAAAATGATATAAAAACGCCGTAAGCCCGCCTCTGTAAATACGAGTGCCTCACGAAATCACGTTCGAGGCAGATTATTAAAATATCGCCTTTCAAGAAGCTTGTTTGTCTAATTTTTACACGGCGTGAAAATCGAGATTCGATCGAGATCGAATATTTGATAAATTAATCTTTGATTTGAAGTGACTACAAATATGGAAAAAGTAGTTAGATTTTTGTTTAGTTTTTTGTTACTAACTGAAGGCAGCAGGATAATTTATCAAAAATCAATCAATCAATCTATCTATCTATCTAATTTTTTTTCGTTTCATTTTTGTGTAGGTAATATTGGTCAACATGTTAATTATATCAAAATGTACTAATGTATTTATTATTTACATATAACGATGCTATAAAATCAAATAGTGAAACATAAGTATAATATGTAGAGCTATATGTATATTTTTATTTATTTTTTTATCTCTTTATACCTGTGATGCATATATTTCATAAAAATAATTGGACAATAACATGTTTTTTATGCTAATAACCTATATAAGTTTTTTTTTTTAGATAATAAAAGAACTGCATCTTTTTATTATCTAAATCATACAAACAAAACAACAGATATCGTAGATAAATATAAATGTACAATAATCGAAAACCTACTAATTTTATAAATGTGAAAGTTTGTATGTGTGGATGGATGGATGGATGGATGGATGGATGGTTGTATGTTTGTTAATCTTTCACGTAAAAACTACTGAACCGATTTGACTGAAATTTGAAATTAAGATGGCTTATATCTTGGATTTACATTTACTGTTCGACGGGGATGAAGTCGCGGGTAAAAGCTAGTTAAATATAATTATATATTTCGACATCTACTTTCATATAGAAATTCAACCAACCAACAACTGACAACTTGTTAATATTGTTATAGTAGACACTTTAAATCCATCTAAATGTGTTTTTAGTTAGGATATATTCAAACACACAAGTGTTTACGCAACCCTGTTTGAAATTTGTACACTCAAGTAGCTTTCTCAAGAGCATAGTTCATGTCATAGAACCTTATCTTAACTGAAATAGGAACGTTATACTAAGGTCTTATTCCACCTGGCTTAAATTATTGTGTTAAATTTAATGACGGTATCTTTATTAATAACACTTGATATAATTAATTTTTAAAAGTTGCTTTCAGATTATCCTTATATTTATACAAAAGATTCAAATGTACACAAGACTTTATTAAATAAGGCAAATTGATTTCCAAAGCCGAATACGTGATTTTATTTACTTTAATGTCATACATATTCCAGTTATTTCGGTCTTAAAATCAAGCTACTAAATTGATTTTGATAAAAAAATCTATGGGTACCAATGGTAGCATATATATAACCTTTCAAACAAAAAAGTAATAAACCGAATCAGTCAAGCCGTTTTCAAGTAAGCGAAGAACGTACATAAATAATGGCCCCGGTGCATTGATAGCCTTTTTTAGAAATCTGCTCAAATGGAAATAAAATTAAAAGAACAATATTATCATTGGTATCTTCAGTCGTATTTCTAAGTGGTTACATCCGCCGAGAGGTGATCATACGTAAAAATCTATTTCTTCCATTACCTTTATTCACGGTCACAAAACATATTTTCTCAACGTTGTATTTCTTTTGCAAACATAACCTTTTATTACGTTTTGAAAATGAAATATTGTTGTAAAGGTAAATATCGAAAGGTAAAGAGAAAACACCGCAGCGGTGGTTCAAGTCCCATAAGTCAATTTCCTTTCCATATGAGTAGAAACTAAAGCACGCGCACTTGACCTAACAAGGGAACTGCATTAGCCTCCGATAACTAATTTAGGGCTCAACTTGACCTACAGACTATGTACAAGTGTAGCGTGGGACTTGTAAACTGTTTATAACTCAGCCACCGAGAAAATTGACTGTCCACTTTAATATGATTCTGCATATAATATACATATATGTATAATATTCATGGCCAAGATAACTTGAGCTGGATCATAGACTGTACACCTGAGCTTATTAACGTTTAGCTCGAATTCATTTAGTGGTCTAGATTTAATTATGTTTTTAAAACCTATTTTGAGTATTATTTGTATTATTTTATTTTATTTTTTTATGTTAAGTAATTTTAAAATGTTTGCTAGAGCATGTATCAGAATACATAAAAAAAATTATTTTTGTTTTAAAAAGTTTTAAGTTTTTGAAACTATTATACTAATTATTAAACTTTCTTTATAAGTTTAATTTTTTAATAATTTTAAAATATGGAATTAGACTAAAATGTATTAATTTCATAACATATACACTTTTTTTCGTATTCTTTAATAAAATATTATTATGACACTCATTTAAAGTATGTTAATAAACATATAAATGTAACCTTGAATTTGTGTATTCATTATTTATTCACATTATTCAAAGGTCAAGACGAAATTCATAGCTTTGTACAATACATTATGTTTTACCTCTAGGCTCTCACATGTATGCCGAAGCGACGAAATGTAGCTATTAATATTGTGGCGAAGTATGTGCTCAACCATAAATGAAATTTTATGATCCCTTACTTTGGTAAGAGCAGGGATCGCCAAGTGAATGTGTCACGCAAAACAAATATTAAGTGAGGTGGTTTCATTCGATTTGGTTTTGAAGAAGAAAAAACTTTTGACGTATTATTATTATTATTAAACATAATTTCTTTGTTTTGGGCAAATGACAAATTTTTTTGCGAGAAATGTTTTCATTTATAATATTTAGATTTATTAGACTTATGTATATTATCGGTTTATATTTTTAGGCCACATTTTAATTTTTTTGTTTATTAGGGTCAATAAAAACAGTTCAACTTAAACTTTTTTGAAGAGTTAATTGTAGTGTTAATATTTGAAAAACTTTTTGAACGAATGCAATGCGTGAATTATTTGCATGGTCACTCAGTATTTCAAATATATTAACTTCTGTAAAAAAATAACTTATTACGACCTAAAACTAAAAATAAAAAAATGTTTCCATATTAAGTTCGTTCAATTAAGAGTTTTATTTGATAGTTTAAAATAGTGTAGTATGAAAACGTAAATAAAGCAGGTAGAATCCGGATAAATCCCTCGGTTATCTATAACTTTCGTTACGGAAATGTCAGTCATTCTATATTCATAGTTCAGAGAATTGCAAAAATATGAGGGAGATAAATGTGAGCCTCCGCATGTGAGCCTCAATTCGAATGTAATCAAATATAGCTCGATAAAATTATTCTATAGAATTCAATGAACAAATAGGGTTTTCGTTTGCTTATTACTTTTATTTTCGATCGATTTCCGAATTTATGCTCGATTCGGCAGATTTTTTTATTTGTATGTTTCTCGATATCAGCATACACTTGTAATTTTTCTTTTTTCATTGAATAGGTTATAATGAGGGTAGTCTTATTTAATTTGATCAAGATCCGATGAAATTCGGCCGAGCTGAAAAATGGATATCCTTAACGGTTGACGTCAAATCACTCGTGATGAAACAGGTCTCTTTTGCAAGCTTTTATTCAACTTGCAATTTATGTATATATTTAAGTATGTTTGTTCAGCTGGAATCTTGAAAGTCAATTTTGAAGTAGATATGTTCAACCGACAGAGCTGAAATTTTATACACTCTTAGTTTGGATGCCAATGCATGATTATGTGTGACGTCATCCTAAATCCAACTCGCCAACTTCTACAGATGACGAACCAAGTTCTTTATGCATTCCTACAATATAGGTATCAAATAGCCTTATATTTGATGGGAATTACTCTAAAAATAATGTGACGACACTCTAAATTAAATATAAAGATGGCGGACCAAATTTTTACGCTTCCCTAAAATATGAGTATCAAATAAAAGGAGAATAACTCAATAAAAATAACTAGATGATAGTATTAATTGAATATGGCAAATTTCTAAAGATGGAGGACTTGATTTCATATTCTTTCCTACAAGCTATCTCGCAAATGCAAAAAATAAGTTGAAAAAAAATTAACGCAATTGAATGAACGATGTAGATTTAAAAATTTGAAGGTGTGCAAAGAACTATTATAATAAAGTTCTTAAAAGTGGAATGTCCATTTAATTATATAGCCAACGATTTATTCAAAATGTTTTTTAATCGTGTAATATTTCTGACTTATTTTCATGAGGTGTCCACGTTAGATGGTGACTAGTGCTTATAAAGGCACCTGAAAGCGTGGCAGTACCATCGTGCTTAACTATAAGTTCACCGCAGAACGAAGTTTCTTGTTGTTTTCCGTTTTAAGTTTTGCTTTGATCTTTATATCCTACTTTCATTGAACATCTTATAATGATTTACTGAATTATTTGAGTGTATTATTTACTTAACAAGGCAAAATTTATTACTTTAACAAAACCACAGTCCATTTTTACTATAAGGGCTCGCGGGGCTCAAGTCCAAGTCCTAGTTCTAACTTAATGAGGCTCCAAACTACGAAAAATATTAAGTACTTAATTTTTTTTTCTTTTAAGTTTTCTTAGTTTTCAATAACTTAAAACTATTTTAAAGAAGGCAAGGAACAGACAGTTGCACCGATTGTTGACTGTTTCTGTCTCCCGTGGATACCTGCAACCTTAGAAAAGTTGCAGCTTTTAGGCAAGTTATATATATGGATGGATGATGCTGATAAGCAATAATGCGTCAACCCACAAAAATCAAATTCGGAGATTCTATTTAACATTATCCAAAAAACTTACTATTAGATAACATATTAAATAAATCTATCTGCTTTTAATACATTATACATTTTATCAAAATAGAAAAGAAAAGATAGATATATACGTCTTCAAACAAATTTATCAAGAATAGGTTTGTCATCTTTAGACACCATTTTCTTAAAACGAAGTCTGTGTGGCTTGACACAGTATTGCTTATCAGCGTCCGTATAGTGGTACAATCAACGACTGAAAAATTCAATTACATATTCGTACATATTTCAAAACTATACGGCCCAAAGACATCCTTCACCACAATATTCATATTGAAATGTATTTTCGACATCACGATACCAGTTTTTAAAAGGGTAAAAGGAAACTGATAAGATTTGAAGTTCTCTGTAAGATGATGGCTGTTCATAAATCACCGTTGTGTAAACGGCATTTTCCCGGTTACTTTATATGTTAGGCCTCGTTCTATTTATAGAATCGCTGGGTACGGAGCTTGTACTTGACCTAGCCTCCCTTTCAATATTGCACATTGAATTGGATCACCTTCGTATTATTGAAGTCATTGTAATTATATTTATTCTCGATAAAGTCAATTTGATGTCTAATTTCGCGGGAGCACCCACGTTTGCGGCTTGGTAAAGTTGTAATTTTTGATTATTTTATAAATTGTATTATCGTTTTTTTTTGGTTGGTTCAAGTAATTTTCCGTGTATTTTTTGTTTCTGTTATTATTTTGCTTATATTAAAAATAAATTGGTTTTTCGATAAATAATCGCCTGAGTGCGTATCGGGCTTCGCGTATCATAGGGTTCTGTAGTTGCTCGTTACAATATAACTTATATACTTTTCAAAAACTTACATGATTCATAAACTCATTTGCCTTTTTATTTTTCAAAACATTTATTATAAACATGCTGGCTATTATTCGTTAACTTGTAAAGTCTTCTAACCTAGTGTGTTAGTTTTTATTTAAACTTCATTATAATGTATACAGTTACTGTGTATTTTTTCACATGCCAGGAAGCAGTCAAGTCTTACAAAAGTTAACATTTTAAAACTTAATATTTCACAAACGTAACCCTAAATTGAGAATATGGTTTTTACAAATTAACAATATTTATAAACAATTAGCTGCCCCTTGCGGTTTTCTTCTCGTTTATAGTTACTGCTTCTATCTTATAAGTCGTAGCGTGATGTAATATAGCCTATAATCTTCCCCAATATCAAATCCAATTCAAAAAGAATTTATTTAACCGGATCACTAGTTTCAGAGATTATCCTTTTCATACAAACTTATAAACAAATTTTCACTGTTTGTTAAGGCTTTAATTTTGCTATCATAAAAAACAATAAATACCTAGCCAAATACTTAAAACGTATATAAAAATAGATACGAGAGAATGTACCTATGAGAGTTCATAAGAAGTCTGTATAAATATAAGTTGTTTTTTTATATTTCCATAACTAGAACACTCTCTGAACTTTTAATAACCTTTTTAAGTATATGAGGAATATTTATTACTTTTTTTTAGTTCAGAATTAGATCTAACCCAACATTATTAAGCGTTAATAAATAATGCTTATGAAATGTACCGGACGTTAATTGTTCATTTATCTTCTACACATAGTCTAAATGATCGACGATAATTAATATAATATTAGCTCTGAACCCATGTAGTAATATATCACGGTTAATTGACACTTCTGGCTGAGGTTATGTATCGCCTTTACGAAGGTTTCATAAAGGAGCCTTTAAAAATCGTGCTTGTTTTTTTAAATGTTTTCATAGTTTTGTTATTATAAAATACGTTATTAATATAGAATAATAAATATATAATTCATTTGATTTATTTTGAATGCTAAAATACTTTGTTTAAATATATTGGTTAGATTTTACGTAATTAATTTATAAAATGCATGTTTCATATTTATTTATATTACACTTTGCAACCGTTAGAAAAAGACTGAGGTTCTCAATTCGTATTTGTATGTTTTTTAGTGTTTTTTTTACCACAGAACTCCCATGTTAATTTTATCAAAATCGGTTTAGTAGTACCTCCTGAAAAATTCCTGAATATTTTTCTTTTTTAAGCCGTTTTTTAAGTGTAAGTTATTTTTAATTTAATTGTAGTTATTTATCTTAGTTGCTAACCAGATAATTTGCATTAAGAAGTGTTAGTGTAGAAAGTTTTAAGTGCAGCTATCAAGGATCCGCGCATTGATCTACATTTAAAAGTTCACTTCCTCAGCCTGAACTTGACCCTGCGCTGAACGTCATAGAAATGCCATTCGAATGTTTAAGAGCTATTATTTTACTTCACTATTTACAAATTAGTTGCAATTCGTTAAAACACATATAATGTACACTATCTAAGTGCGTATATGTAAGTTGGTACTATGGTTTGTTACATGTTAAAATGGACTTTATTGTGGGTACAGGATATTTGTGTGGTTTTACCTTTGAACAGAGCTGTTGGCTTGATTATATTAATGGTTTATTTTAGTTTTGTTCTACAGGAATAATATCTTTTTTGGTTAAAATTTAAGTGTAACTAATACTCAGTCTCTTGCCGGTTTTCCTCGGTAGAGACTACATTCCGAACCGGTGGTAGCTTTATAAAATCTAAAATGAAAATATGATATCTAACTTGACGATTCGAAAGTGCTTTAAAAGCCCATTTGAATAAAGTATATTTTGAGTTTGAGTTTCAGTTAGAGTCATTGACAAGTTTTACTAAAAATACAACGTTTTATACGTTGTATTTTTAGTAAAACTTGTCAGAAACTGATGATTTTTTTTTTCACTGTAGGCCCTGTAGATTAGCGTCTAAAGTATTGTAACATAGTTATTTTAGGTTTACATTGTACTGTAAAAGACGTCATTATTTTATCGTTTCAAGATTCGTATTAATTTTTTTTCTTTCCTTCTAATGTTTGCGGGGATTGTATTTGGAGAAATAAAAAAGAGTTTTTAAAATTTTCACTCCGGAAATAGACACTTAAACGGTTGCAGGCGCTATTCATTATTAATTCGCTTTCCAGATAGACAGATAAATATTCAGATGAATGGAAAGTCTTTTAGATTCTATTTCTAGAGCTATAAAGACGATAATTGAACGTCGGAAATAACGCAATATTGTTACGCTAAACGCGTTGAAAGCATATTTTAAACTCAAAGATCGAAAAGTTGAATACTAAACAGAAAAGTTATGAAACTGTTTCCAAATGTTATAAAACAGGTTTTGTGCTTAACTACGACAATAAATATTAATATCTGACTGAATTTTATAATAAATTTTAATCGTTAAAACTGATTCAGTCTTTCGTGGTTTCATTGATAATTAAATTAAAACAATTTATTTAATTTACTCTGGGAAAAAGCCTTAAAGGAGATTAAGAAAATCTGGTCTCTACATGCGTAATTCTGACAGCTTGTTGTATCTGTGTGTGTGTCTTTTTTATTAAATACTTTTGCCCGTGGCTTTGCTCGCATTAACAAAGATTTTATTTTTATTTATATTTACAGTTATTTTGATTTTACAACCTAAGTACTGAACTGATTTTAACGAAGATTCTGTGGGACCAATGAGAGAGTACACCG
This sequence comes from Hypolimnas misippus, assembly GCA_037950945.1. Lineage (NCBI taxonomy): Eukaryota > Metazoa > Arthropoda > Insecta > Lepidoptera > Nymphalidae > Hypolimnas > Hypolimnas misippus. The sequence goes on from JBBEEQ010000019.1 coordinate 8,723,730, forward strand.
TTTCAAACAAAAAAAAGAATTACCGCAATTGCTCTAGTTAGTGGTCTTATTTCAAGTAATTTGAAAACATATATAAAAAAGTCCTCGACTCCTCCTTTATTGGAAGTCGGTTAAAAACTCTGAAAAACATGTAAGAAAAAAAAATATCGATTGTTTTTTCTATCTATTACATCATAAAATAACAAATTAAGATACAGCTTAAAGTAAAATAACAACCGAAAAATGTTCCACAAAGGGGTAGAGATATTAGAAATATTTTTTCTTCAATCACTTTTTGGGTAAGCGATCAGAAATAAAATGAAGTAGGGGAAGAATCTCATTACTTAAAAAATATTGAACAATAATATTTTTAGGGTATGTGGTAGTTTAAAAACAAAAGGGCTGTTTTATAATAATACTTATGACAAAGACTTTAAAAACAAACGACTTTAAAAATAAAATACGCAATATTGTTTCCTTGGACGAAACATTTATACCCGTTTAGTTATTTTTATTCCTGTTATTTGCTATATATATTATATTTACATTCTACTTTCGTTGAAAATTTCCGTTTTATAGAACCAGCAAAATAATTAAAGGCTACGTAAAGTTATATAGCAATTGAGTATTTGGTGAATAGACATTTAAGTTAAAACTTTGAGGCACATTTATTGTATGAAAGTTACGTTTAAAGTTTTAGTTTGACAGGTTTGGGTTGAAGGACTTTCTAAAATAATCCCTTGATAGAATTGTGTTTGATATGTTTATGTATTCTTTAAATAATATAAAATAAACGAAATCGATATGCTATTTAAAAAATCTTTGTAATAAATTAAGTTCACAACTCTTGACTGTTTTTAAAGTGGACGCTGATAAGCAATACTATGTCAAGCCACATGAATATTTTGAGAAAATGGCGTCACAAGATGTCAAACCTATTTTAAATAAATTTTTCAAATAAATAAGTTTTTCAAATATTTGAGATATTTATTAAAACATGGAAAACACTTAAATATTCGTAACATTAAATTAAGCTACTTTTTACCGGACTAATATCGATTACATGACTTGAAAAATGTTTGAATTATGTGAAATGCATTATCAAAATATATTAATATCTCCAAATTTGACTTTTAGTGGGTTGACACATTATTGCTTATCAGCTTCCAAATATGGTATGCGATAATATTGAAATATCTATATATCCGGCAGACCTTAAAATAGATCATAGTTTTTTTTACATCCCTAAATGTGAAGGGTTGTCCACCCCAATTTTTTATAAGAAATAGTTTACAAGGACAATAACGTTTGCCGGGTCAGGTCATATTAATAAAATTTGAATTTTCTTCTTACGTGACTAGCCGAAAAATTTTTAAATAAGAAAATACAATTTGCAAATTGGCTTTACGTCTTGGGTTAGTGTAGGTATGAATTTGTATGCATGTGAGTGAGTTTCTTTATCCCGCCGTAAATTCTAAGCGACTCAACCCATTTAGTAGTATAACTAGAATCCTTACATTACATTTGGTGAAATATGGTAGGAAAAATTGTAAACTATTCTTTCATCAACGTATTCGTAACTCATATTTCGAAACTATAAAATATTTAGACTAGAATGGTAAAGATATATTGTAAAAATGACTAGAAAATAATCTTATATCTGAAATGTACTTTCCGTACTGAACGGTGGTAGCCTATTACTTAAAAAACTTATTTCTAACTTGACAACTCAATAATGCTTTAAAGGCATACTCGAATAAAGTCTATTTCGAATTTAATTTTAAATTTGAATGACCAAATTGGTCGTCAATAAATAAACATCACGTAATTTTTAAACATAGTTTTTATTATACTATTGTTATTATATTTCTAGAAATGTCGAAAAATATGTGGTAAAGCAAGTAAAAAATCGCGAGCAGAAGCTGTAAGTACATAAGCGTTTCCCCAAACACCTTAAATACCTATATGCAAAGCCAGAACCCGTATAATCTATTTTTAACATATAAAACGGGGTCAGGTCAGGAAGCCGCAAGTAAAAACGTTTACCTACTTCGTAAGAAGAGGGGTGAATGAATGCAATTTATGTTCCCGCAATCAAAGTATTTGAATGCCGCTTGATTGGACAGCGGTGAATGCTTTTCACGGTGAATTAAGTAGAAAGTCTGGCTAGCGAGCCCATTTATTCTAGATATGTTTGAACCTAGTTAAGAGTCTTGGGCGAGAATTACATTTGTATTTTATTCTCGGAACTGATATGGAACAAATCTGTAAGCAAGTAATAGATTAAGTAGTTACGAAAGCAGTAAATGTCTAAAATAAACCACTAACAGTAAATTGTTTCAGCAATTATACACAACTTATGTAAATTTTTATAAAAATCTGGGAGCAAAACATAACAGTACAGTAAATTTTGAAATTTGTTTTAATTATATATCCTATATTGTTTCATAGTTGATTGTAATTAAGAATCTGTCACAATTTTATAGTAATGTATTTTTGCACATATTTTGCTAGATTTTCTGCCTTTATATGGACGCTGATAAGCAATACTATGATGTCAAGCCACACGGACATCCATTTTGAGAAAATGGCGTCCTACCGTCAAACCTATTCTTAATAAATGAGTTTGAAGAAGTATATATCCATCTTTTCTTTTCTATTTTGATAAAAATTATAATAAAATCACATTGGTATAATGAAAAGTTTTATCTAACAATAATTTTTATTAAGACTACATATATTGATATGTTATATGAGGTTATTGAATAATCCAAAATGTGGAATACACTTTAATATTCCAAATATTAAATTAAGAAACTTTGTTCTATACTTATTTAGTTTACAGGAGTTGAACTTTTTCTGAATAATGTTACATACGTAACGCATTATTAAAATACATCAATATCTCCGAATTTTACTTTTTGTGGGTTGACACATAATTGCTTATCAGCATCCATATAAAAACTACTTACTCGATTGATATAGAACTTCGGTATTAGCGTATAGATTCAAGATGGTTATAAAGTATGTATTACGCGTTATAGCGTGTACATTTTCTGAGAAATATATATTATATTTATGCGAATGTACTTGGCGAAAACGACTTCGATATGGACGCTTTTGTGGAAAGCGGTGAAGAGAATATATTTTTACTGAGAATTTGAAGTATTAATAATGTATACAAGAAATCTACTCAGTAAAAAAAAAAATAAAAAAAATATCTTAAGACTAACTTGATTTGTTTTACTTGTATTATTTATTAATTTTAATTAAAATTAATTTTATAATAATATTCCATTAATGATAGTGTAGTTTTAAATATGCTAAAATATGCTTAACGAAGCTATAAAAAATAAATGCGGGGTAATTTTTTTATACTAAATTTCATTAGCACTCAAGTCATTCAGTTCTCAGTCTGTATGTTAAAATAAAGAACGAATAAGTAGTTTTTCATGTGATCACTAGCTCCTTCGTTAAAAACTAACTTTCTTTTCAAGACTTCAACAAGTAACCGCAGATAGAAATGAATATTCCATACAAATGTGCTGCTAAATGAACCCCGTGCCCTTTAGAAATTATTGCGAAAGTCTTCTAATTAAACTTCTGGTCTTCAAGTTGTATTATGAAAAAGTCAATCAACTCTGAGTTAGGGGCCGAGTGCTCTTGTATTCAGACCCATGTCAAAACCATTGTTAATGGTCGGTAGGGGAAAAATTCAATATTCTCGAAACATTTCATTGATCTTTTCGTGACCGTTTCTTTTTGTTGTGAATACTGGTAAACAACGTTTTTGTTCGCTTTGAAAGTTCTTCAATAGGTACACTGGCACTACAATTTAAGGAATGTAAATAAAAACATTACAGAATTTTAAATAAGTTTTACTATTAGAATCCCACTTGTAATTTTGATGCGAATTTTATATAGGATAGGATAGGATCTTTTATTTTGGATCTTATAGGTTTGTATAGACATTGTCGTATACGTTCAGGTTTACCATTTAAGGATAAGAATTCAAAAAAACTTAGTCCAGTTTTTTTTTAAATATAGATTTTGCTAACGCTGGTAAAATACCCAACACATGCCCAGTCGACACTTTATATATCGATCTTTTTTGTTTACTAGTGGATATATATACATGGTGAGTTTTTAACTAGGCGTGGTTTTTTAACTGGGCCGATTTTGATGAAAACTAAAACTGCATCATTAATATTTTTTTTATTCATTTACTTAGCCAGGAATCGAAGCAACTGCTTTTGAAAAAAAATACAACCTATAATTTTGCGCCTTCTGATAGTCTTACTAATAAGGATCAACTTTTGAAAAGTAATAGTATACGGAAAACTAAAGAAAAAGGTTATTTTTTTGCAAAATGCTATTAATCTCATACATTAATTTAATCATAAGTATTCAATTCTTCAATGAATTGATCAAGATTCGAATGTGGAAAATATGAATTTAAAATGCGTCTTTACGTAATACTTACTTATCATCTACGTACGTACGTATTAAAAACAGCCCTAATGCTACTTCATCATCATTGTTTGAAAATTTTCCGAAATTACGGGTATAATATTTGACCTCGTACTTGGCTGGCTGCTAAAAATGAAAATGCGAAAGCTTCAAATAGTGGATGGCGATTTATACAGAGTTTTATGAAACATAATTTATGAGCGGCCACGCACTTATTTATTTGCATGTATAAAATCCTTCGTAATAGGTTTGAAATTTTCTAAAAATAATCCTCTACTTAAATATTTAAATACTTTCTTGTCCCAGGGAAATTTATAATATATATTAATTTATTTAAAAAAAATACCTTGGACGATATGGCCAGAATTATACTTGTAAGTTTTGCTCGCGTTTTGTAACCTGGTATCATACCTAGGTAACCTTACGAAAACTTTGTGTCAAATTAAAATCTTTAAAGTCTGAAAGCAAAATCTATATGTGTAATTCTTGCCTTATACCTATAATAAAAGAAAGTTTATAAAATCTCACTCATTAACCCCTTTACGATTACGGTGAAGTGTTCGTTAATAAGCCAATTTTCTTTCAGCAATGTTCTGAGACGTATGTAAATTCTATTTAATCTCTAATTACAAGGCCGCTTAATTAAGATCAAAATCCTTAAAATACTTGTATAATTACGGGCAAGGGATTAAGATAACACTAAGCACTCTCGAAATTGAAATCCGATCTCCTTATCATTAACCAACGGATGAAAAGAGACAGTTGACTTTTCGACGTAGAAACATACCCAGATATATAGCGCCAGTAAAAATGTCGTATTTGTAATTTATTCGTCGAACAGTAACGTATAACCACCTGAGCTAACAACTTTTATCGCCCATTATTACAGTGAGTCGTATTTTTTCATTAATCTCGCTGAAAATTTATGAGTTACTAGTATTCGCGCGCGGTTTCGGCCGCACGGATTACGGTTTGTCGTAAATTGTCTTTTACGTCTCTCGATTCCTTTGATTCCGATTTATTTAGTGCAATTTTTTTTGTGTGATTCTAATATTTTTTTATATTTCAAAACTTTGACGTCACATTTTTTTCCCTTTTAATGCCCAGTAAAGTCTTAAAGGGTATTTCATATTTAAAGTTTCTACGAATTTTTAATACTTAATCTAAAGCATGTGTTTATTTTGTATTAAAAATAGTAAACAGTACATTTAGTAAACGAATAAATGAGAAAAAGCGTAATTATAACCTCATCATGACCTAATTTCGGGGTAGCTTTATTATGTTATATGTATATAAATGTGTGTAATGTAGGGGTAAACCCTCCACTAATTGTTTTGTAAATAACAAAACAAACGAGATAGGTCCTTTGATAGTAAATTTTCGCTTGGATATAATTAATATCAGCAGTATTCACCTTATTGTGTTTTATCAATTTATCTTCTTAGTTACTTGAGACATGTATACTTATTATGAAAGGACCCTGTTACCTACCTTACGTAGTCCGTCCGTTTGTCTATCTGCGGACTGTACATACTTCGTGACCCATAATCAGAAGGGAGTTGGATTGTTTATATTTAATAATTGCTTTATTGCTAGATTGCTTTGTGGCGAAGGCGCTAAGCTTTTACCAAAATATGTTATGTCAAGTTATTTAAATAAAAAATAGAAGAAGAACATTGTAGTAATAAACTCGAGCAATTCAGTTAGATTCGCAAAACTATATTAATACATTACTTCATAAAGGTGAATATTAAACTCGTACTAAAAGCCTATTATTTATCGTTATAAATTGTTGTTTTTTTTTTAATTTTTAATTATATGTTATATTATTATACACTTATCTGTCTTGTATGTATGACATATATTATCATTTATATAATATAAACATAATAATATAATTTTATTTATTTTTATATATTATATGTATATTTGTATGAATACGATAGGTATGTATGTATATATCGTTTTTGTATGTACATCTCCGAACCCGATCAATATAATATTTACGTCCTCTATCCAAAGGTTGTCTGGAAGAGTTCACTCTTTTAGCGATAAGACCGCCTTTTGTACATTTTTTTGTTGTCATTTTTGTTGTTGATTGTTTTTCTTTTTTGTGTACAATGAAGTATATTTGTATTTGTATTGTATATTAAACTCGTATATAATTGTAAAATTATGAGAGTATTTTTTTTTATTTTGTTGTACCTACTTGCTATCTTTGCCTGTTATTAAAAGAGTCACTCCATTTAGTCTTATTCTTGGCTATGGACGCACCACCACCGTGCGTATAACAAGAAATAATATACGCCGGCCAATGCGAGTCGGACTTTAAAACTTTTAACATATTGTTATAGCCTCTTTTGTATTCTTAAGTACAAAGGTATTAAAAAAGTAAATAGTACCGTATCGTACGATGCGACCCTTCTGTGCGAGTTAGATACGAGCTTGGCCGTTTTAATTATTTAGTAGCTGTGCCCGGAGGTATCACTCGCGTTAATTAGAAGAAAAATTATATTTTTATAATGTCTCTACTTGAATCGGATATTGCTCATTATTTCATTGGTTTCGAATTCGTTTTTGTGTTATTTATGCTGTGTATTGTTTAATTATTTAATTTTTAATAGAAGGAGCTTAGGCTAAATTATTTATTTTTGAGTGAAAGTCCCTTCAAAATCGGTCCAGCTATTCCATAGACAAGCCAGAACAAACAGAAAGACAAAAATGTATAAAATTGTGTTTTTTAATGTAAGTACCGCATATTATAAACATATACAGTTATTTATTTGTATAAATATAGATAGGCTAGCGATTACCGTCGCCCACGATCATCTGGAACACCAGAGGAATTACAAATGTGTCAAAGTAAGGGAATGGAAGGGGAGAGCTGACATCCGGTTCCCCAACTCATAATTCTAAACGTCGTTATAGTAGTTATTTACGTCGATTTTCTGTAATAATTTGATACTACCTCGGTCGACCTGACCTTTAACGGGCTGTAATCAATTAGCTACATCTTGCCTCTATGACTATTACCCAAGATTCTGCCACTGTTATGTGACAATGTACTCGTCTTGCAAGTACATATTCAAATTTCAAACGAAATGGTGAATCGGGCTCTATGTTTCGATCTACTCACATTGTTTCAATGTTATATTGTTATCAACAAACTTCAAAAGGGAGGAGGTTCTCAATTCATAGCGTATAAAGTTAAAAAAGAGGTAAAGTAACAGCCTGTGAATGTTCCACTGCTGGGTAGAAGCCTCCTCTCCTATTAAGGAGAAGGTTGAGAGCCTAATCCACCACGCTGCTCCACTGCGTGTTGGCGGATATACATTTGTTAGAATTATTCCCGGCACATGTAAGTTTCCTCGCGACGAATCCCTTCATCGCCAAGCTCAAGTTGTAATTAAATACAAATTTAGCTTTAGCACTCAGCGGTGGTAGCCGGAGTTTAAAACCGCGATCATCGATTGAGATCGACGTGTCGAACCACTAGACCATCTCATAAATAAGCTACGCTTTTCCGCCGAAAAGACCCAGGCGATGGTAGTCACGCGTAAGCTTAAGTATGACACTCCGGTTGTGCAGCTGGGCGGCGTTGACATCTCGATGGTGACCGAGCTCAAAATCCTCGGAGTCATCGTCGACAGTAAACTCACCTTTAACAGTCACGTTGCCTACGCTTGTCGTAAGGCAACTGACCTGTATAGGAAACTGTCGACGATGGCTCGGGTGGAATGGGGCTTGTGTCCGGCGATCATCCGGACGATATACTCCGCAGTCGTCGAACCGACGATCCTGTACGGCGCGAGCTCCTGGGCGAAGGCCGCCGAAAAGATCTCTGTGCGGAAAACCTTTGCGACCGTCCAGAGGGGCTTCGCACAGAAGATTGCTAAGTCACATCGTACGGTGTCGCTCAATGCAGCGCTCACGCTGGCGGGTCTCCTCCCACTCGATCTTCGAGTCTGGGAGGTGGCCCGGCTGTTTGAGTGCAAACGGGGACGCCCGATCGATGAGCTGGAATTCCTCGAACTGGAGGAGCGTGAGGCCTTTATCAAGGCCCCCCACCCCGCCAGTGAGCCAGAGGTTAAATACCGGTGCCTGGAGAATATGCTCCCCGAAACTGTGGCTCAGCTGCAGCTCCCCGTTCATCTGATTTACACAGACGGTAGTAAATCGGATGACGGGGTCGGGGCGGCGTATTCCTACTGGCGGGATGGGACCGAGATCCGGACAAAGCGGCTGAGGCTGGAGTCGGTGTGCACCGTCTTTCAGGCGGAGCTACTCGCGATAGCCAGGGCTACGGACCTGGTCGTCGCGAGGGGCTTCGACTGTGCGGCTGTGCTCAGCGACTCCCGGTCCTCGCTCGATTTGATCCGGAACCCGGACACGCACCATCCCCTCGCTACCCATATTCGTCGGAATATAAGGGAGTTGCAGGGGAGGGGTAAAACCCTCCAGTTCTTTTGGGTGAAGGCTCACGTCGGGATCCCCGGCAATGAGCGCGCCGACGAGTTGGCGAGGCTGGCGGCTCAGTCCAGGGTCGCCCCAGCGTATGCCAGGTGTCCAATCTCATACGTCAAACGACGTGTGAGAGAGGGCGTGGTCCGGCGGTGGAACGAGAGGTACACCGGTGGAACCACGGCCGAGGTCACCCGCATGTTCTTCCCGGATGTATGGCGCGCTTATCGGGCCCTGAAGGGTCTCGACAAGACGTCTTTGTGGGCGCAAGTGCTGACGGGCCACGGCGGTTTTGCCGCCTATCTCCATCGCTTTAAATTGAGAGATAGTGCTGGCTGCGTGTGCGACCCCGAGGTTGCAGAGGATATTAAACATCTATTATTCGAATGCCCGAGGCACGACCGCGACAGATACGACCTGGAATTAAGTACTGGGAAAAAATTGACAGAAACAACAATTGCAGATTTAATATCTGACAAGCACTCCAGGCCGTATCTGGAGCGGTTCTGCCTCAAGACGGCCAAAATTGTTACGGGACGAAATAAAACGAGATGAATTGTTATTGTTATTTTATTAATTTAATTTAAATTTTTTAATTTTAATTCATTTTAACTAAATTATTAATTTATTTTATCATTTACATTTTTAATTTATTATTTAATTGTATTTTAAATTTTAACATATTTATTAATTTATTATTTTAAAATTTTAATTGCATATTATTAATTGTAAATATAATAGAAATTTTAACTTTATTGAATTTAATTATTAATTGGAATAAAAATTTTATGTCTAAATGTATAAATCCGAGTCCCGTAACAACCTCTGCAACCTCAAGCCGTCGGCAAGATAGAAAGTGTGTATATAGTAAGGTAGTTTTAATAAATATAAGTGAATGTATTAGTATTAGGGTAAGAATTGTAAATATAGACTATAAAAATGACAACAAAGAAATGACCAAAAAAGAGTAAGACGAAGGGAAAAAAGAGACCCCAAAAAAGAAAAAAAAAAAAAAAAATAGACGGATGCCGCAAAAAATTTAAAGAGCGGAACAAATAATAAAGATAAATTGCCTACCTTATTTCTAAAAAAAAAAAAAAAATTCTTGCCACGCAAGAAGAGCTGGACGGCCTATAAAAAAAAAAAAAAACCACTAGACCATCTTGGATCATAGTGTATCTTTTTTTAATATTCATTACCTCAGAACTCCATTGATTCTTAACCGATTTTAAAATTATATTTGTTAAAATATATAGAGGTATGTCATGCACGTAAACGAAACAATTATTTATATTTTAATTAGTATGAAAGTCGCCTTCCCTGTCTTCGTACGGGCGCAATTATTTATAAAGACTTTTTATTAGACATTTTTTGCAAACCTTTCACTTCTTCGTACTAGTTTCCATTTTTTTATACAAAACTATCATCATACTATTATAACCAAAAATACAAAAAACAACTGCATCCGTTTTAAAGTGAAAACGAAAGTGATTTAAATTCAGCGATTAATTTTGATCTATATAAGATTTGAATTATTTAACGAATCGTATTGAAACATTATTCTAAGAAATTGTATTGAATATTTAATGCCATAACTGCTTTTCGAAATGAAATTAATTAAGAACCAATAGCAAACGACCGCAATTTATTTAACAAATAAGGTTAAGCAATAAGTAAACCACGGCATAATCATAACACAATCTATGTATCATACGTTTAAAGTTTTAGTTGCGAATATTACACGAAGTGACTTTATTATTATGTATATCGTGTATAAAGCTGAAGAGTTTGCAAAAATCGCAACAACTATCCGTCATATTTACTACTGAAGGAGGGCTATATTTTTCGAGGTTATGAATGATTTATTTGACGCCCTACAACTTAGAATGTTTGACGGATTTAAATATATCGTTGGGCATAGTTCAAAACCGCGTAACTAGCTATTGCAATAAGGTCTTTGAATTGTTAAATTTATATATTTATATATATAGCTGATATGATGTGTCATTATATTCGTGTCAATTATAGGAGTAACATAGTATATATTTTTTACTAAAAATGAATAAAAAAATATATAAAAATGAATAAACTAAGTATTGTTTGATAAATCTTTTAAAGACAATCAAATCAGCAAATACCGAAACATAAATAAAACCGCGAGCAGAGCTAATGTTATAATACTTTACCGAAATGTAAGAGAAAATTATAATCGTGTTTGCATTTCATACCTCAGTGAATTCTAAGTTTGATTACATAAAGAGACAGAACTCAAATATGAGGTGGAAATGGCGCTCTAAAATATGGACCCAACAGGCTCGGTTTGTCCTTTGATCTACCGCACACTTCAGGAATTACCGCCGTGCCTAAGAATAAATGGCAAAAGTTTTCGTTGGAGTCTTGGTTGCTTTGAGGAACTTTGAATAAAGTAATTTGTGTAAGAGAAAAACCGTCACGAGCATGCCGGACTGTGTTGTGTATAGGGTTCCTTGGTTGTAACTATAAAATATAGCCGCTAATAAACATAAAATCAGTCAGCTATATTTCGTAAATTTATTAAAGTATAATATTCCGTATGATATTTAAAAGTAATTTTAGCTCGATAGTCGATTGCACTCAACGTGATCTTGGTCGACACAACCCTGAACAATTATAATAATTAGATGCTGATAAGCAATAATGTGTCAAACCACAAAAAGTCATATTTGGAGATATTAATGTATTTTGATACTGCATCACCTATTTTAAAAATAAAATAAAAATTGAAATCATATAAACTAAATAAGCACGGAAAAAAGTTTTTTTAATGAATTGGTTCGAATATGAAATGTGTTCCATATTTTGCAATTTATACAATAACCACTAATATTTGAATAAGTTTTTATTAGATAATATATTAAATATATCAGTCTGATTTTAATTAAATATACCTTATATCGAAAAATAAAAGAAAAGATGGATATATATTTCTTCAAACATATTTGTTAAGAATACATAGGTTTGACATCTTTCGACGTCATTTTCTCAAAATGAAGTCCGTGTGGCTTGACACAGTATTGCTTATCAGGGTCCAATTTTAGTATCGAATATTATTAAAATAATTGGCATTAAAGCAGACGGGTCGCTTAACATTAAATGATCACCACAGCCGAAGAACACTTGCAGCACCAGACGAGCTGCGAATGCGTTATTGAATGGAAGTAAACAAAGCAATGGGTTACGATTCCAGCTCTCTCGCCGTACCATATGCAGCTATATTAGATACTTCACGCCGATCTTCTGTAAAAGTGGAGTACTGCCCCGACCGAACCTATATACGAGCTACTAGAAAAATATATCAAATAATTTTAGAAACAGATTTATTGATATTTATTGTATAATAGGTTTTCTCCGCAGCGTAGCAACACACGCGCCACCTACTGTAAGATAAATTTGATATAACTATATTCTTTTCGAGAGTTTAAACAAGAAGTTGATAGTTTTATCACAATTGGATGAACTGTATCTGACTGTATCCGATTCTGATAGAACTTACGGATAAAATATAAACGAACAAGCAAATATTGATTTTTATACAGTAGTTGTGCCCCGCGGTTTCAGTCGCGTCAATTTGAGGATAAATTATATTTATATCATGTTTATCCCTTCTTTATTCGTTTATTGTTTACTATTTAATTGTTTTCAATTTCGTTTTCACGGAACCCTCTTTTTTATTTGTTAATAAAAATAAATAGTCTAATTTACTCCTTATAACATAAGCTACCTGTGAGTAAAAGTCTTGTCAAAATCGGTTCAGCCATTTTAGATATTGATCGGAATAAACCGATAGACAGATAGAAATAAGAATTTAAAATTCTGTTTTTGATGTAAGTATCGCGTATATTATAAAATGCATTTAGTTAAAGACTGACAATTTTCAACTATAAACAGATACTTAAATTTTATTTACTTGTATAGATAATTTTTTCATTCATAATCGCATAGTAGATTTTATTTTGCAAAAAAATATTCCATATTTTATAGCGGTAATAATTGTCTTAATGTGTTAACCTTATTAATCTCCAAATAATATTAATCTGTGGAACCCTAAGAGGGTGGTCTTAGTATATTCATTAAAACGATCATATTGGAGTATAGAAAAGAAGATTTCCAGAAACATTAAAATAAAATATTTCTTTTTCTTTTAAGGATAACGATCTTTGTTTGACTAAATAAACTGATTATTCTCGGTAAAATCTATATTCCGAATTGGTGGTAGCTTTTCATTAAGTTAAATATTCTTTGTTTGTTTTAACGATTCCAAAGTGTTTTAAAAACCTACTTGAATAAAGTATAGTTTGATCTGATTTTAATTTCATTTAATATAAATGAATGTACATTCACAAGTTTTTTTTAAAGCTCTATAAAGACGAAAGTAAACATTAAAATAAATCCAACTGATACTATACTTATGTTACATAATACAATTTTATACGATTAATGATAATGAATTTCTATTTTTTAATCAAAAATACATTAACTTCCGCTTACCATTAAAATGTATTGATATTGGACCAACTTGTGATATTTCAACTTCATTTACTATAAATGAAGACGTTATAATTTACCCCGAAACGTTTATGCGTTTCGGCCGAAAGTATCGTGGTGTATCACACGTAGAACGGAATATAATGATCATTTAAAATAATTAACGTTTAAAAATGTAGTCGTTATTGTGTTAATTTTATACTCTTCGACCTATTAAACATGAAAATAAACAGTAACATTTTACTAACCTCTCGTGTTTAGGAAAATTAATTAAAACGGACAGCAACTTTTTACCATCCGAGCAATACAATTTTGCTTCGTCAACTTGCTTAGCACGTTATTAATATTTTTCACCGTTAAATATGGCATTTTTATTAAAAATTGTTGCTATATGTCATCGTTTAAAAGCGAGAGACAGCCAGAGACATGAAAGTAAATGAAAATATTGAAATTATGCGAAAATCAAATTAAATTTTCATCATCATCTTACAGCTTGAAATATAAAATTTATCGTGGCTTTGGGGTTATTTATTTTCAACGTCGTGGACAGGCAAGTTTAAATATTAATTTATTAAAACTTAAAGAGGATTTTGTATCAATATTATAAGAACTATCGCAGCAATTTCGATGGGATGGACCACGCTGAAGTGATTGAAACACGTCTATCTAAATGACGGTAACAAGTTTTCAAATGATTGTATTTAATTTCACCTAGGCGCTTGAGATTGAACGAAAACTGCATATGTTGGAATAAATTATGAGATATTTTAAGCATTAAACTAAACGCATACGAAAGTATACACGGCACCTACATTAAAAACATAATTTTCAAATTTTTTCTGTCTCTCTGTCCGTCTGTTTGTTTCGACTAATCTCTGAAACGGCTGGACCGATTTAGGTATAACTACACTCACAGATAGCTACTAAATAAGGAGTAACTAAGGGTCCTTTTATTTTATTTTTATCTTTTATTTGAATTAATAAATAAAAAAGATAACTAATATCTCATTCAAGTAGCGATGGTAAATATTATATAAATATAATTTTTCCTTAAAATAAGACGAGTGAAGCCGCGGGGCACAGCTAATAAAATAAAATAATTCTTTAAAGACAATGGCTGCATTATCTATATCATATTGTTAAAAAAAAACAAATCGGTCTATAAATATGTTATGATATCAAATAAATTCTTTAAGATTTAAGTAATTTAAAACTACTTTATTAATAATTATTAAGCGCTGTATTTATTTATTCTATAATACCTTCAGATAATCTAAGCAAGAAATATCCGGTGAGTGTGATATAACGGTTGATTGAAAATAACAAAATTATATGGGTTCAATTTAATTACTGGATACGAGATTGGAGAAAATTATTCTGAACTGAAAATGTTTATTCGTTTACTAGGAAGCATTTTTATTCCATTTCTCGAATAAGACCTTTCGCTTTATCGAGAAAATGTATATATATTACAAAAATTTAAATAGAATTAGTATTTATGTTTGTATGTATAATAATTTGAAAAACATTTTTCTTGATATGAGTATGAAAGTTAAATTTGAATATTTATATTGCCTTATAATAAAATACCTTCTTATATAAAAAGGCGCATTCCTTTAACACGTTTAAAATACAACTTGCGGAATGTCTTAGAATTTAATGCGTAAAGTGGGCGAATTTATTATTACGGTACGGTAAATGTTATCTAATTATTATATGCTAGTTCCAATTATGTTCTCAAATAAGTGATTTTATATTGCCTTATTGAGCCTAAAAATCCGACATACACTACACCAGACCGATCAATGTAATGTAATGTCCTGTAATTATAATAACTGTTACCTATAAGGCGAGAATTTAATTTGTAAGTTTTACTAACGAAAGCGATATAAAATTAAGTAATAGATACGTTGAAATTAGTTACGAAAAAATACGTGTCAAAAATAAGGAACTGACAGTAAATTCTTGCAGATGCAAAGCGATTAGAAATAACTTATGTAAATCTCTATGAAAGTCTGGGAATATAACGTTTGAGTGTAATTTTCGTCTTATACTCAGGAGTATTATGCCACCTAATATAATTAAAACCTATATATATCGAAGCATCTCTACTTTAGCACCATTCTTCGGTCATCAAATATTTGTACCTTAACTTATTCGTATTAAATTAGACAGACGCGTTGGTGCAATGGTCACTGCAACTGACTAAAGCGCTAACGGTCGCGGGTTCGATCCCCGCTCACGACAAACGTGTGTATTGGCCATACAGATGTTTGTCGTGGTCTGGATGTTTGTGTTAGTGTTGTGAGTATTTCCGAACCCCCGACACAAGGTCATGAGATCTTAATGGGTGCCGTTGAGTGTGATTTGATTTGAATACTAATAATATAAAGAGGCAAGGGCTAATCTCTAAACCTACCGATCCGAATTCGTAAACTTCTTTTTGCGTTATTTATCCCTTTATTTAGGAGCTTAAATGTTACATTATATCACGCCACGACTCATGTGAGCAAAGAAGTAACCGCTTGGGACTGCTAGTATTATATAGTTATTAATAATTTTAGCTATGTTTTGGTTATAATAACCGAAAACGTAGTCTTCGCAAAGGGCTTGACTTAATCCGATTACGTTTTGTCCAGGGCCGACAATAGTCTTTTTGGTTGTATTGGAATACATCGAAGTGTTCTTTTAATAAATCCTCTTTTTGTGTGTTTTCAAGGGTTATCCTTAAATATTGAATATACGTATTTCTACGGTACTAATTTTTGAAATGTCAATTAAAAATTAGCCCTTTTCAAAAAAGAAAACAAGCCATTCCAAAAACAAAATACGTAAGTTCACTTGGATGACATATTTATTCTAGTTATTTTGATTTTATAAATTAAACTACTAAACCAATTTCAATAACAATTCTTTATGACCAATCTGAAAGCTGAAAGTACACATTTCCAAATAAAAAAAAAATCATTCAATCCTCGTTTTATTTAAAGCGAAGGTTTATTCGAACTAACGTGGTTGATCATCGATCACAAGCAACCTTATCTATCCCTTACTATCAATGCAAATGTTTATGAACGTTGCTGATCACTTACATCATCTACATGAGGTAAACTGCTTGCTTCTGTGACTGCTGTATTCAGAAAAGTCACGTGACTAGGGTATTCCAATGTAAGGTTCTTATACATTCTACTATTGTTTATATATCTCGCCCGAAAAATTGCTTTACTAAATATAGTAAATAAAAATTTACTATACTTAGTAAAGCAATTTTTTAATGTGCGTATCCAATATTAGATAATATAAAATTGAAAATAAAATAAAAACAACAATTTATTCTTTGAGAACATTTCGACGAGACCCAACACTTATGGTCCCAGTACTTATGATGTATGTTGGTGAGGCGTTGTATATCCTGCTGATTTCAGATGATGAGCATCAGGCAAAGAATCGCAAAGTTATTTCGATATCATTTATCATATACATATGTATATCAGTTCAGTATAGTAAATTGAAATCCAATTCGAAAACTAGAAGTTGCTCAGATACTTTCCACAACTAGAAAAGAACTTAAACCTGAACAGCTCTTCAGATTTCTGTTACACTAGATTTTAAACACAAAAAACCATATCAAATTGGTTTATTTGTTATGGAGCTACGATGTGAAAGACCGACATTCATACAGAGATACATCAAAATTATAACATCTTTTTTGGTCGAGGTTTAATAAAATAGATATTCATATAAAACTAATAAACTATTCATACGAATATTTCCTCTGATAAAACTTTTATAATGATTAATATTCAATATTTGTTCCAATATATTACGAACAATGAAAACATTTTATAAACTTTCGCAAGTTATGAAAATACTTCAAACTGAAAGACAGTCCCTAGAGATTTTATAACTATTATTTTACTTACGCACCATATACGACTAAAAGTTTCTTTAATAATAGATTTGAATAATTTTGACGCACAGAAAAGAACTTGTATCCAATTTGAATATAGTTTTTTTTGAATTTGAATAATTGTTTAAGCTTTAACGTTCCGTTAGACATTTTAAAATGTGTAAATATTCAATGCTTTCTTCAATAGGAATAAATTTTAATTCTATTAATAATATTCATATAGAAAAATTGAAATTCTTTCGTACCTAATACATTTTTTAATAAACTTAATCGTGAACTATGTATAAATAAAATTTGAAATAGATAAAGTGTTTAGTTATTGCAAAATTATTGCGGCTACCTATATTTTTATAAATATAAATATGTAAGGAATTTGTTCGTTTGTTGTTGAATGTACTACTTTTATAGTTGTTGAAAGAATTTTAACAACTTCTACTGAGCTAATTGGTTCGAAATTTATTAAATTATGAATGATATTAAAATGACATAGTTGCGTAACTTTGACCTGATGCATCTAGAATCAGCAGGATACACAACTTCTCATAACAAAATTACCGTATGCAATTTTTTTTTTAATTTTGATGTTTATTCTGTAGTTTTTATACATTAGACAGCCTATTTATTTGGGAGTGTTATAAGTTATAAAAGATCACGCCTTGACCAACTAGACCGGAGAGCGGAGATCCATAAAAATAAAATAATCGGTTATATAATTAAATTTTACGCAGCTTTATCCTTACATAATTGTTACGAATTACAAATTAAATTTAGATGAAAATAAATGTATTGACCTTTTAAAATTAATATTAAATGTATTCCAAATATATCTAAAGCATTTACAATAATCACACAAATATAATGGGAAAAGAAAAAATAAAAATAAACCAATTAATTAGTGATTGGGTATAATACAAATAATGTCTTGTAACATTTTCGATCACGGTTATGGTAACATTAAAATCTCCTTATGCGAGATCACGCATGTGATCTTGATATGTCGTGTCAATGCTCTTTACGCTCTTAAAAGGATTTGCGGTGACGGACCCCCGCTGCTGTCAACAGTAAGTGCGCTCTGCTCGAAGTCCGACTAATTGAGGATGTTTTTCTTGTGTTGAAAATCACTTTGGTTTATTCAACAAATCCGTTTAATTAAGTGGTGTTAGTATAAGTAATTCATAATTGCTGTTAATTTTGATTTAATTTTTTTTAAACGAATTTAGAGTATATTTTAGCATATTTTATGTTATTATATGTTTTAAAATTTTTGCGTTGCGAAAATTAGTTCTAATCAAATTTTATAGTTTAAATAAACTCTACATTCACACGTCTTAACACAGAGGTCTAAACACCCGCATAACATATACATTACGGTTTTACACGCGTTTATTTTTGCTGCTTTGCTCTTGAGTAGTAGTGTGATGTAATGTAGCCTATAACTCAATAAACAGACTATCCAAACGAAAAATATTTTTTTAAAATGAATCAGTACTTTTAGCGTTTATAACCTACACACAAATAAAAATTTACCTCTTTATATTATTAGTATAGATACAAATAATTTCTTGACCGGGGATCGCATCATTGACCGTTAGTAAATTACCCAATTGTAGTGACACTCTGTACCAGTTCGATTAGCATAGAGGTCACTCTGTGCCAATCAGTCGTTGTAATGGATTTTCTTGTGTCTACTTGGTAAGATTTTTCCCAGAATACTGAAATATAACAGAAACTATTAAGTAATGTTAAAAAATAAGTAATGTATGAATAGTTACACATGTTTTATACAACAAAACCTTAGGGAATAGCAGAAATAAAATACTTTCTAAAATAATGAAAACCCTCTTCAGATTTGACAGACATAATATGTTTGAGTAGCATAGTGTTTTGTTTATTTTCTTTGACTTTTTTTCGGGTCACCCGATTTTAAGTGCCGCCCATGGATGTTTGCAGCATCAGACGAACTACAAATGCGTTGCCAGTTTCAAAAAGGCGGAGTTCCGAAGGGGGTTAGGTTTCGAGTTCTCTCACTCACCGTACGAAATGCAGCTGTATTCGCTAATTCACTTCGATTTATTATAGTGTGCCACCATCAAGTCAGCCCGTATACGATAGTATCTACATACTAGCTTCCGCCCGTGACTTCGTCCGCGTGGAAAAGTTAGTTTGGGCTAATAATGCATTATTTTAGAACAAATTTGGTTAGCATAAATAAGGTTATAGTGAGCTAACCTTAAAAGATAGGCATATCCTGTTGCGGATTTTATTTTAGAACTTTTAATGGGGAATATTTCTGTCATACATGATTTTTGCGAAACTGTAACCGTTTACGCAGCGCAAGCAGCGTAAGCTCTCTCAATACGAAAATATACCCCGATTTTGAAACATTCTTCATTGGTGCTCCGCTCCTTTTGGTATTAGCGTGATAATATCCTATAGCCTATAGCCTTCCTCGATAAATGGGCTATCAAATCGGACTAGTAGTTCCTGAGATTAGCGCGTTCAAGCAAACAATCATACAAACAAACTCTTCAGCTTTATAATATTACTATAGATACAGTATTATAAGTTAGCGTTAAAAGTAAATTAGGCAAATATATTATAGGCATAACACGTACATCTGAAATCTGCCGTCAAAGAACCCTTAGTTTCTTTGGACACATTGTGCAGTCTACAAAGCATGATCTGGAGAAAGAAATCATCCTTGGCAAAATGGACGGCAGACGTGGTCAGGGTAGGGCGCCTACAAAGTGGTCTGACTTGGTAAAGAAGGCAGCGGGCGGGAGCATGTACCATGCGGTCCACTCCGCATATGACCGCACCAAATTGAAACAAATCATATGTGGTCACGATCCTCAGCAGTGAGGGAGCGATCAAGAAGAAGAATAACACGTACAGATGTCATGTTAGACGATTGACAGAACATTGGCAATATTATGCTGATTTTCAATCTCTTTTATCAATATCAATTGATAGAAACAACTGCCAGGTCACCTGTCAGCCTGTCTGTGTCGCTTGTAAAAATATATCTTTTAAGATATTAGATCGATACGAAACACGTCTTTGCCCGAGGGATACAAAATCAAATGACAATAAAAATGAAATACGAAACAATTTTTTTTTTAATAAAACTCTATATACATTTTTTAAATATAATTGTTGAAAAACAACGTTTTTTATAATCTATTGATTAAATCTAACATATTTATACATTTATACTTAATTTTTATGATTGTTTATCTCGGCTAGTTAAATAAATTTATTACAATATCGTTATAAACACTTTTGGATAATAAATAAAGGATATTATTCACTTCATTTTCTTTGTTGTTATATACCGGAAAAGCTGAGGAATATAATACAATTCGGTTTAAACGAAATTTGTAGCACATGCGCCTTCTATTATCCGAATAAAAGTCTTTATCTCGCCTCACGTGCTAATGGGATGGAACATTACTGGATGTGTTATTTTCCATTAAATAAAAAAAAGTATCATAATATGTATGTATGTATTTTCGTAATATACCACAAGATATATTCATACAAGCTCTTAAAAATAAAAATGGCGAATTTTATGTGCTACAATGCAGACTAAAAAACTCTTTTTTTTTTCAAAACCTAAGAGAAATAGGGTATCAAAAAACAGGGCATAACATAAATACAATTTATATGTTTGAAATTAGTTTGGAGTGATAAATCTTAGAGTACGTTCAGGTTTTTATGTTTTTAATTACTTAGGTAAGTCTTATTCTGTCTAAGTCTTTGCCAACTTGGACGGCGCATGAATAATTACAACAAAACATAAAAATAAAGTATATCAACACTTGACAACTGTTTATCAACTGAATAATTTAGAGCGTGTAGGAGTGACAATATTCTATTACCAAAAATAATATAGCCTTAGGCGTAATTTTACACGATATGTGATGTACAAACCGCTATATTGTTGGACGTTTATTTGACAATGGATCGTCAGGTGCATATTGGAGTTGACATTTTTAAGGACAAAACCACATAGGTGAGAGCTAGAGAGCATGAAAATGATCGCTGTAGACTGTCATGTAAATTTGCATAATGTTATGGTTCACTTTTCACCCACTAGCAACGCTAGAGTCTGTGCGTACTTACAGTGAAGTTAGCATCTTATCAGCTTCATGAAGAAATGTTTTGGCTCTTAGTAATATTCATACTATATTTTCTGTTACATTAATATTTTCAGTCTAACTTATCAATCGCTTTATCCTTTTAAATACATTTTATCAATTAGTAAAATAACAGTCTGTATATGTCCCACTGCTAGGCTAAGGCCTCCCCTCCTATTAAGGAGAAGGTTTAGAGCTTAATCCACTACACTGCTCCACTGCAGGATGGCGAAATACATACATGTGTCAGAATTTCTCCCGACACATGCAGGTTTCCTTACGATGTTTTCCTTCACCGCGGAGCTCGAGATGAATTTAAACACAAATTTAGCACTTGAAAAATCAGTGGTGCTAGCCGGGGTTTGAACCCGCGATCATCGGTTGAGATCGACGTGTTCTAACCACTAGGCCATCCCGGCTCTTTTAATATTATAATAAATTTTAATTTTCAGTCAATCATTCTCTTGATCTCAAAAACAGCATATCATAGAAGATGCTAAATCTTAATTATGAATGTTTTTTACGGTGATTTTTTTTATTTCTAATATTTTTGGGTAAAATACTTATAATACAATATTTAGCAAAAAATATTACATTTTGTTCGTTTGAAGGTAAAACTGAAAATCAAATAAGTTTTAAAAGTTAATAGGTATTTTCATCGGTTATAGCGGCAAAGGGATATTAATTTAGCAGAAACGTTTCGTTAAACGAGGAAGGCTAAACTACAACTTCTCATCTGCGGCCTCCGCTTGTCAAAAACAAACTCCTGTTCCACTTCGAAGCGGAATTGTTCCGTACAATCGATTCATTAACGTTAGTTAATTATTAAATACGTTTTATTATAATTGCTTGTAATGTATTACCTATAATATTTTATATGATACAATATGGTATTTTAAATTATTTTATTTTGTATACATTTAATAAATAATATAGAACAAATCCAAAATGAAAAAGTAGCCAAAACTCCCAAGTCTAATCTACATCCATAACAAAATTCATTAAAACCATTTTGGAGGGTTCGGAAAAAAATCACCTAATATCACACAGTAATTAAGATATCGTGTAATTAGTATAAAAACGTTACCACGCATCAAAAAGGAGGTCTAACACGTTGCTAAAAACATCATGTGATTAATGGACATCCCTTAGAAGTTAAAATAAAAAAAATGTTACGATTAAAGCGATAGACGGAGTTACAAATGTATAATTTCACTTATTTGAAAGTTGTACTTACTACCGATTACAATACTTATTATTTTTTTTAAAGTACCCACAATTACAAGACTGGTTGGTTACTTTTGAAACTACCCTCGTACCTTTACACTTATACTATGGTCATTTGAAAACTGACTTTTTCTTCCAAAGTAAAGATGAACAAGAACGAAGAAGCAACAGCTTGTTTTTTATCGTGTAAATAAACTTATAAATGCACCCTTATTTTAATTAAATTCCTACTTGTTTAAATATTAATTTGTGACTTTCTTTCATCTTTTCTATCGTCAACGCGAAAAGAAAGTTCCAGACTCTTAATTAAAATTAATAATGCTACTTAATAAGGTTGTAATATCAACTGTTTTTTATTACATTTTTGCTAAAATTGGTATAGTATATTGTATTAAAGTATTAAGCTGCCATTACTTAAGTAAGTAGAAAAATACAATTCAAAGTATAAAAATAAGCAATATTATAAAAATAAGTAATTATTGTAAAATAAAAAGCTGTAAATATTAAGTATATGTAAAAATTTATTTCTTTTTAATTTAAATTTAATATAAATATTTTAAGTTAAACTTAGTCATAAAATAAAATAAATGTATCAAAATATCTTATTCTAAATTTACATATTTCTATATATAAAAAATTGTATATGTATGGAACAATCCATTGTGCTGTTTACCGTTTAACCGAATATAATAAAATTTTGTCAACTTACTGCTAAAGGCATAACAGTAAGTTTCAGTAGATAGCGTGAGTATCGTACCGGCCAAACTGGTAAATAAGTTTTAGACGACATAAAAAAATCTTCATTAATTCGAGCGTATCTGCGAGTAAATGCTAGTGTTCTTATAAAAGTTGTAAGCGTCTTTAGAGAGGAAATCGATCTAATCTCCCTACCGACATAATAGAGTTTTATAGATAACTTTTGTCAGTGTATCTCTGCTTTTTCCTCTTCATAGTTGATATTGATGATTCGACAAGAGATTAGGATAATGTAAGATAAATTACTATTATTTTTCTTAAACAAAAAATAACCTTTTCTTTAAGGTTCCGTAAAGGTTGATTCTAAAGGAACTTATTACATTTTAGGACAAAAATGCGATTTGTATATATTCTACAGTCAAGTACAGGTTGTTTTATGGTGAAAACAGACGCTCCGGATTAACAAGTGTAGGTTTGCTTTAAAAATATATTTTAGATTTCTTTCAGTTTCAAAAAACTGGTTGGTATGTTTCCACACACGCCCTGGTTTACCTGCGCAGGCGCACCTGATAGGTCTGGTAAATCTGTCAGGTTTACTCAGCTACAGGATTGAGAGATTACACAACTCTGTTCCAGATGTTTTCCAGATGTTTAATTGTATATGTTTCAGAATTTCTATGGGTTTTGCAGGTTTCCCTAAAATATTTTCTTTCACCGTCGAACACATAAATTAAAACGAAATTACAACTTGAAAACTTTGATCTGAATCTTTCAGTTTGATCGACTTAATTATCGTTTAAAAAAAATTATATATTAAAAATTATGTATTATAAGTGTTTATGTATTTTAAGTATTTATTTATATGGATGCTGACGAATACAGGACTTAATTTTGAGAAAATGGTGTCTAAAGATGTCAAACCTATTCTCAGTCAATTTTGTTGAAAACGTATTATATTTCATTTTCATTTCTAATTTGATAAAAGGCAAAATGAATTAAAAGCAGATTGATATATTTAATGTGTTATCTCATAATAAGTTTTTCAAATATTTGAGATTATTTTATAAATTGCAAAGAATGGAACCCATTTGAAATTCGAGACATTAAATTAGGAAACTTTTTTCCGTACTGGTCTTGTTTAGATAACTTGAAATAATTTTTCATAATGTTAAATAGGTGACGCATTATCAAAATACATCAATATCTTCGATATTTACTCTTTGTGGGTTGACACATTATTGCTTATCAACATCCATATATGTATTTTCATATACTTTATAATTAGTAACAAATCGTCTTTAGTACATAAGTTTCATATTGTTTGCCTGAAAATTGTGACTCAGCACAATATGTTTAATATGTAAAGTTCCTATTATGCAAAAACCCAGCTTAAAACACTGTTAAGGGCTTTGGCTTCGTAACAAATGATCTATTGTTGTTTAAATTAATTCCACGTCTAACGTTTCATTCTTGTGAGTTAGACAAGGTCATTGATCATTTAAATTTTAGCGTTTTAGGATAATTCGTTAATTTTATAGTTTAATCCTAACTGAGTCGTTGAATAATTGTTAAATGTTTGCGAATTATAACTTTGGAGTTTGAAGTTGTTAAACTATTGAGGCTAATTGGTAAAGGCTATTGCTATCATACAACATTCTGATAATTCGTCATTTTATTTTACTTAAACGCTGACAAAATGTTGCATACTATGATAAAACTAGGCTTCTATTATTAGTCCTTAGGATAAGATTATTCGTAACACGATGTGATTAATTATTATTAAAATACAATATAATTAATTTAATAAATGGTTATTTTTTTTTAAATATATTTTAGATATTTAAATTACAATCTAAGTTGTTATTACTTATAATTATAAATTTTATAAATAAAAATTAATTAACGATCTTTTAAAAAACAAAAAGCGGTTTTTTTTTTTAAATACATAACACTATAATTCTATTATAATAAAATAAAAAGAATCATAAATGTAGGTTAATATCCACAATTTAAGACGACATTTTCATTTTGCGATCTTGTATAAGCCTTCGCGGTTTCGCTAAGATATTACGTCATTCTAATATCATGTAAAGACAATTTTACATAAGTTGACATTATTACATTAGTACACTCCTTGTAACATGACTATTTATGATGTGATAGAATATTTAC
Source organism: Hypolimnas misippus (assembly GCA_037950945.1). Lineage (NCBI taxonomy): Eukaryota > Metazoa > Arthropoda > Insecta > Lepidoptera > Nymphalidae > Hypolimnas > Hypolimnas misippus. The sequence continues at coordinate 8,749,308 of JBBEEQ010000019.1, forward strand.
CATGTTCTTAAATACAAATATTGCATGTAGTATTGAATAATATAGGTACAATTTTCAATATTGATAATTTGATCAATTTCTAGTCCAAAGATACTTTGATATAGTCTCCAAACTGATCGGTATTCTGGTTGTCAAATAACATATAAGCTAATAACATATTTATAAAAAAATCTATATAAATGAAATTTATGTATATTTTTGATAAAATAATGTAAGAGAGAAGAGTTTCTCATTTCATGGATTTAATCTACGACTGGAAAATATGATTACTCTTTATCAAAGATTGATATCTCAAACCCTTTTATATATCATCATTTCATGATTTCAGCCGTATAAAGTTTACTGCTAGACAGAGGTCTCTCCTAAAGATCTCTAAATATTTTTCAAGTCATCTAAAGTAAATAAGTAAGGAAAATAACTGTCTTAAATAAATGTTTAAATATTACAGCGTGTTCTATATTTTGCAATATGCCATAATCTCATATATTTGACAAACCTATTATTAGATAAAACTTTTTGTTAAACCAATCTCCTTCTAAATCATTGCACATTTTATCAAAATAGAAAAGAAAATATGGATATATATTTCTTCAAACTAATTTATTGAGAATAAATTTAACATCTTTCGATGCCATTTACTCAAAATGAAGTCCTTGTGGCTTGACATAGTACTGCTTATAAGCGTCCATCTGTAGGTTAAAAACCTATAAGATTCTTTAGAAATTAGATTCTTTGAATAAGGTTGCTTCTTTTCGAATGAAATTTCTTTAAGTTACGAGTATTACATTAACTTGAAGGGAAGTTTGAAACTTTTCGCTACCTATGTAATATGTTTCACTAAATTAATTAACTAATAACTTTGTACAAAATTTATACTTATACCATACAAATATTCTATTCACGTCTGTCTTTTTTCAGTAGGCGGCTTATTTTGTTTTGGTCACGATCAGCCATCCTTCACAATCATATAAAATGAATACTAGCTACTAGTTTTTTGCGGCTTCGTCCGCGAATAGATTGATTGATGATTAATATATATAATACCAGTATATCATCATATATTTAGCATTAATGTAACATTATCCAACTTCCAAAAAAATAGTATGTTTGATTCAAATCAAAAACGTAGGGATGAAATGTCGAGAAACCCTATTTTTAACTGATTCCTCCTATATAAAGAATACGTCTACTAATTTTCAAGTAGACGTTTAGCGGTTTACGCTGTGTGTTGATCCGTCGGTCAGTCAGGACAAAGATTTTATGTATAGAGATAATCATCTAAACAGGAAATAAATTGTCTCTTTGTTTAAATTCACTACTTTCGTGTAGTTAATTGAGACCTTATCTTTCATTTTAAACGAAAAGTCATGTCATCGTATATCGATGACGATTTTTACGATGCACGATGCGACGCAGTAACAACACGGCGTCGGAATGAGCCACGGGGCGACGTCAGGACGTGGCCGTGAACATGGTGTTTTGGCCCTTAGACGTAAAAAAATCCAATTCAAGATAGCTTTTCCCAAAATCCCAGATTATATTTTGGAACAAATATAAATGTATATATACTACACAAAATTGTACACATCCTATATACATGAAGGCGAATTGTCGAAATATTGTTCTATATCATAGTATGCAATATGCATGCATGCATGGTGCATGTTTTGATAAAGACAATTTTCAAGAATTAACCACGGAGGGTAAAATTTTCATTAAGACTTAAAATACTAATATATCGACAATAATTATTCACCTATTTGGCAATTATGTCAGTTGGTCTCGGTTTGACAAAGTTCTGTTATCAAATAGTTAGGAGTTCCCGAAGTCATTGAAGTTAAAGCTGGCAATAGTTGAGATGCCTGTCGTTTAGTATCTTACTCGTAGATTAAAGGTATTTAAGTTTTAAAGACTAATGTTAAACGATAAAGTTTGGGGTGTGATAGTGGTAATTGTTAATTTAATGATGTTAGCGAGGTAGAGCAAAACTGTAGTCTTATACGTGACTACAGTCGACAGCGTATGATTCATTTTATAATGCTAATGTCTATGGATGGGTGATGGTGATCAATTGACGCAAAGTGGTCCAACTATTGCTTAAAAGAAAAATAAGACAGACATGAATAGAATATTTCTATAGTTAGGGATAGTTTCCATAGTATTATATTTTGCAAAAAAAATTTTAAAAGAGTAGGTATTAACCTTCAAGGAAAAAGAAAACCGTAAAACGAAACAAGTTTAGACCATAAAAGATGAATTGATTATATGACTAATATTACTTGGAAAAGCTAGCTGAAAATTATTCAAGGTACAATGGCATAGTATAGAGTGCGCATTGACCTGTAAAGAATGTAAGATAGTAACAAAGACTGAAATATAGCAAGCTGATTAAACAACAACACTAACGCGACATAACTTAAAAAATTAACAGACTTTAAAAACGAATTTAATATACAAGTTAACTGAAATAAAACTCGACTGCACGTCACATAGGAGGGTAATGTGTTTATCAGTCTACAATTGTATGTATGTATGTGGATTTGTACCTTTGTGGCACTATTTATGTCAAACGTCTGCCAAATCATGACGGCACGAATGTCATAGAAAGCATAAAAAATTGAAAAAATCAAAATGACCGATTTTGGACGCTATAATGTAAAAAAGAAAAAAAATGAAAATCGACGAACTACATCAAGTAGGGTATCGTTGAATAGGTATTTAAATTCATTTTGAGGTTTCTCCTATCGTTTTCCAATTATTACTACAACATTTTAAGTCATCATGTGGTCATAATTGGGTGTAATTTTATGAATATTACTAAAATTATCTTACCCAGGTCTGTGTAGTCTATGCCACCAAGTCTTAACCCTGATAGCCGGCTTAAAGGTATTTTAATCTCCTATTTACAAATTAAAACCTTTCTATGCAGTTTATGATAAGTTAGATTGACCATCCATCACTCTACATAAAAGTTTAGCACAGCGGATAAATAATGGAATATACTTAGAAAAAGTATGACAAATTTAAATTTTAAAACCATAAATGTTACAACGTAAAAGGTATGCATTCCTACTTTTTTTTTTAATTTGTAACAGAATTTATGTCTGGACTAAATTTATTATAAAACATAATTAATGTACTATCATTATGTTGCAGAAGTTACGATTTGACATAATTATGCAATGAGTTTCGAATATTGAAAGATTTTATATTGTCTAATACATAAATATTATATGAATTTATCGAAAATTGAATTCACTAAAATTAAAAAAAAATAGAAACTTAAAATTTATTATAGCTGTGTAAAAAAAGTCCACGCGGAATGGTGGCATGAATAGAAAATGCTGTATTTCCTCTTTAAATAACAATACTGATCTTCTCGCCCCTTTTTCACCGGTGAAGGCAACACTACGAGAAGTTTAATGAAACTTATATATCAAATAGCCAGTGATTAATTTTTAAAGATTTATTTGAATGCTTCGATAGTCATTATTATATCACTCAGACAAATTATTAAGAAGAATAAGGGCAATTAATAACTTTACTTATTATATATGTATATAGTGAAAAATCACGGATCAATATTAAATACTGTTTTTTCTCTGAACATGAAAATGTTTTCCTTACGAAAGTAGAAAAAAAATCTCTCAAATACCATTTTTAGTAACAAAGACGCGGACAGAACGGTTTATTTAAAAAATGTATTTATGTATTAGGAGGCACATTGTTTATTATTTAGGCCGTATCGTCTGGTATAAAGGTGCTTGTTGAATATCTCGAGGGAAATCAAAAATGAGATAAGGATCGTGACTGAAGACTCTTTAGTGTCTAGTTTTAAGATGGTCCAAGTGTCGTATTTTCCTTTCCTATTTTTATCTCAAATGAGTCATTGTTTTTTTTTGTACTTTGTGAAGTACGACATAATTGTATCGTATTATAATAAAAGCTTTTGAAGGTTTTCAATATATTTTTTTTTAACAAATTGCCTTTATATTAGGAACTAACTTCAAAAGAAAATAAGAAGAGAATAAGAGATTGGTACGTAATCCATATCTATTAGCGCCTATGAAATCTATGCAGATTTGGTTGAAAACTTCATAAGCGCGATTCAGAATCACTCGCGACATGTTTTATTGAGACATTGTTTTATACCTTATTTTATATTTTATTTTAATTTAAACTTATTAAATATTTATTTATTTATTCATTTAAATTCATATATAAAATAATTAATATTTACATAATGTGATGCTTTAAAAAGTGAAATATTTATTTTTACTTACATCATCTATAACTCGATAACCATAAGAACCCATATAGCCGTGATAATTTTCCTTTTGAATTCATTATATGTACCACTATCGTGAATTTTTTCATATTTTTAGACGCAGCAGTTTAGTGGGTAGAGGGGGGGGACACTTGACTCTAAGAAAAATTGACACTTCAAAGCTTAATATTTCGGAAACAGTTCGTCGTTCGGAAAAATGGTTTTCCCACACCTATAACATTTTTAAAAGACCTATCTAACGGTACCCCACAACATGGGATAAATGAGAAAAAAAATTTTTGATCTCTCTTAACACATAGGGAAGACACCCTGAAAAAAAAATATTTTTAAGATTTTATTGTACGACTTTCTCGGCGTAATTCATATGTATACTCATACCGAATTACAGTATTCTGGTATTAAGGGTTTCGGAGCAAAGCCGCGGACAGACAGACAGACAGACAGACAGACGGACATGGCGAAACTATAAGGGTTCCGTTTTTTACTACGGAACCCTAATTACGTTATTTCGTTTTGTACATGTTGATGTTCGACATACTTATTTTAGTTATTTTGATATTAAAACCAAAGTACTGAACCGATTTTGATAAAAATTCTACGGTACAAATCTTACGTAGTGATGTATATTTAAACAATAAGAGTTAATCAAATCGGTCAAGCCTGTTCGAGTAATCGATGAACATACATACAAACGTTAAACCTAAAACCTCTTATTTTTTTGCAGGTCGGTTAAAAATTATGGTATTATCATCATCCTATATCTTCATGTGAATAATAATTATTGCATTGTTCTATGCATTACATGGAAATTGAACCATTATTTTCAATTTATAAATGAGTCACCTATAAAATTTGTATTCCTTATTTTGGATGATGAATAAGTGTCCAAATAATCCTCATATTCAACATTCACATGAAAAAAGCATATTGGGTCTTATTTTTCATTAAAATCACATGTTTATACAATTATACAGCGTATCTACACTAACATTAAAAAGAGGGAGGATTTGCATTTTTTTTAGTTTGTAATGTATAAGCTCAAAAACTACAAGGCCGATTTCAAATATTCTTTCAATATTAAAAAGCAACATTCACGCTGAGTAACATACATAGGCTATATTTAATGCTATAAAAATGAGGATTCTTTACTAAAATATAAAAATAATACAACAAAAAACATAAATGAGAGTTAAAAAGATTTCAAGAAATTTCTCCATCCGTGCGAAGCCGGGACGGGCCGCTATATACAAGTGACTCTTATTAAATTTTGTTACGCAATACAATAAAATTGATACATACTAATGTTTGTTTTAAAATACAAATCAAATATCGCAGTTCTTAGTTTGTATCGTTTGTTTTCAGTTAATATTGAACTTTAAACTTGTATCCGGTGAGTAAATATAATAGAGAAATCATTTTTATTGAATGAAGGAATTCAAGTGTAATACATTTCTATTCTACGAGTACGGTGCAGTTTCTTCTTAATAATAGAAATAATATAAATGTGATCTTAATGAAAGGTTATACTAATTTCAGTGGTGTAAAATGATTATGAAAATATATTTTTAAGGTAAAACATATTTTAAGTAAACTAAGTTATTTCTACGCTGTCTATAACAAGTCATTAAAATAAGTAGGTATGTAAATGTAACGACTTGTAAATGTCCCACTGTTGTACAAAGACCTGTCCTCCTATAAGAAGGAGGATGTTAGGCTGTTCATCCATTACGCTGTCCCACTGTAGGCTGGTGAATATCCATAGGTCCGAGTTACTCGCGACGTTTTCCTACGGTCGAGTACGTGAATATTTAAAAAATATTTAAATCGAAAACACTTGAAAATTCGGTTGTAATTGACGTAATCTAACTACTAGGCCAACTTGACTGTAAAAACAATTTAACGTTCAAAATACACGTAATTAGTATAAATATATACCGTATCATAAATGCATGTAAAGACGCGGAACAATTCATAGGTAATTTTTTTGTCGGTTGAAATAGAACGTTTAAAACCGAAAACGCAGACGAACGACTAAAAGTAGTAGCACCAAAACAAACCTAACAACGGTATTATTTCGTGACGGATCGGAGATTTAAGGCCCGAAGTCCCGAGTAATTCCATATAAATATATAATATAATAAATAATATGAATAAAAACATTTATCTAATAATAATTCAAATGAAATATTATTAAATAAATGTTTTAATATACTAAAGATGAAGATGAAAATGAAGAGATAAATGTTTTATTATGATAAAGATGGAAATATACACCTTCAAACTAATTTATTAAGAATTGGTTTGACATCTATAGACTCCATTTTCTCAAAATAAAGTCCGTGTGGCTTGACATAGTATTGCTTATAAGCGTTCCAATTACAACTCGTATCACCAATAACAACAACAAAACAAACCGTAAACTTATCGTATCCATTGGGAAAAAAGTACACGTAACTATATTTATTCCCGCATTTCACACAATTACCTGCTAAAACAGCACAGTTTATCGCCCTAATCACGTGATGTAAGAGTGCGGAATTTAGGATTTACCGCAAGCAGTAAAATCTATAATCGGTAATCGATCCCCTGGGTCCGTTTGTACGTGACCCGCGTAAATGGCCAATTTTATTTGTCCTTTTACGGCGCGAGTAGCAACATACCGGTATATATCCACTTAGCTAATTTTTACGTATTGTGAAGTATCCACGTTGTTTCGGAAAAAAATAGTCTGGTGTTGCGTAATGTGTTTGTAGGTTTTCTCATTAAATATGTAAATTGTGATGTGATTTTGAATGTAATTCTTATGTTTTTTTTATTATTTTTATATAATTTTAGTAATTTTGGACTAGAAGATATAATCATTGTAACGTGGTCTCCGCGACTCCGTCTTCGTTAAAACTTTCATCCTCTATTATACCCAAATTCATCAATCGTCTGTCTAGACAGGCTGAGGCTTCTTTCGCATTTATAATATTATAGTAAGGATGTAACGTCATATTTGTCATAGTATAATTGTGGTTTAATGTTAAATTATTTGCATTATTATTAGCATACAATTATATAGCTTCTGAAATAAAACATTAAATAACAAAAATAAAAATATTTTGTATTTATCGTAATATTTACGTCACATTATCACATTTGCTTTTGTTTTAATAAATGTAATTTATTTTATTCCCTTTTTTAATCAAGTATTAATTTTGTATTTAAAATAAACATTAGACTATAATAAACAACTTAATAAACTTACAAGCAATTATATAAAAAACCATAAATGGACCGTTTATTTTAAGGTGGTGTAGGTCCATTTACTGCTCATAAATACATATGTGTTATCGTAGTCTAATTAGCCAAAAACAAATTTATATAAACAAATTAAGTGTTGATATAACAAAAGAAACAATGCCAGACCTCATATGATTGTCTATATTTTTAAATCAACAAATATGTCAACCTTTAATTTTCTCGAAACAAAAGAAAATGGACTTAAACCACTTTTAAAATAAAGGGTCCAAATGTTTCCTTCAAGTCTACATATTTTTAAAGGGGATTATAAAAAGACGATACTCAATTATTTTTAATTCAATTATGATAACATCGTAGTAAAGTTTCACTTAAAATCAAATGTTCGACAATCAAAATCGGAATTGTTATTGGATTCCCGCTGAAGAATTTAAAGAGTCATAAATTTTTATCGCTTTCAAGAGTTTTTATTCTTTTTTTAGTGATCAGTTTTTAATTGTCTTTTAAACGTTTTATTTTCACCGTTCGAAGGATTTTCAGTTTTGTGGTTGTGAGGACGTAAGGTAATTGATTGAAATTGTAAATATGCGAAAATCTAATTATTAATAGAAATTGAACACTTATTTCATGGAACATATATGTCTATATTTTATGTACATTTATCAGCTTAGGCAATATTTACTTTTTTGTGAATTTATGAGTTTTTTAAGTAAATTAGGTAGTGAATTATTATTATTAAAAGTAATAGATTATGTTTACAGTGCTTAAAATGTTTTATGCGAAAATGAAGACAAAGATTAAAAAAAAAAACTTATGAACGATACTTAATCCGTTAAGAGTCGTTCATATTTCTCGATATTCTGATGTTAAAAATCACATATTTTGAGCACATTGCTACTTTCAAGTAACAAATGGTTGCGAAACCTGGATGGATTTTACTGATGACTGGATAAAGATAAAGTAAGAAATACAGATTTAAGGGCAAAAACAAAATTTATTGACATACATAAATTAATCAGCAAAAATGGAGATAGGCTACGATCCGAGACAAAGGGAAAAGTGGAGTAGTAAAGTCATAGAATGGTACCCAAGAGAAGCCAAAAGAAATCGAGGAAGGTAGCACACAAGGTGGGAGCTTAAATTGACAGCTGGAGCAAAATGGGGGCGGGTTGCCTCCGACAGGCATACAAGTCTTTGGAAGAGGCCTTTGTCAATAGGCGGGATGAAGTAAGAGACATGTTATAGATCGACTTTTGTATATATATATTTTAATGTTCATTAGTGTGAAATGTAACTTAGTACGGTATAGAAAGGCTTTATTATTATCATACTCTCAAGTACGTATTTTTCATCGTATTAAAATAAAATTTTAACTCACTGAACGGATAATAAATGGCTTAACGCGTGGGTTACCTGCATTTTAAAATGTATTTGCGATGAAATATTAAAGTTCAGTTTGCATGTAGGCGTGCTGACCAACGATAATACGTGGGTGAAACTCTTTGTAAAGAAGTATACATTTTTAAATTTTTTAATGTTTTATTATAAAAGTAAAAAAAACGAACGTTGGTTATAAGCAAGGTTTAAAAAAATACACCTTGTGATTAAAGTTACAATAAAATAAAAGCTTAAAAAATTATTTAATTTTTAAGTTTTTTCTTTTTTTTATCAGACCTTTCCTAATAAAAAAAAAACAATGATAGTAGATTATTTTTATTAACATCTTAATAAAAACTGACATAACGACTGCCTTTACATAAATAAATGTTTGTCCTCGAGATATGTGATTGATGAATCATAAACTGTGTTGTATTGACAATATTTTAAAAGAGTAACAATCGAGTTTCTGGCCGGTTCTTCTCGGTAGAATCTGCGTTCCAAACCGGTGGTAGCTTCATTATTTATGTAATTTTTTTTTGTTGTTTTCATGTATGTATGACGATTCAAAAGTGCTCGTAAGAGCCTACTTGAATAAAGTATTTTTTGATTTCATTTGATTTGATTCTACAAAATATGGGGTCGCTGTCAAACATATACCTATGATTAGACTGAGCCAGAGTCCAGCTGCAGCCATTTGATGACTCGACCGGGATAAGCTCCGTTTCGTAAGGTGAGTGAGAGATCTGTAAGCCTAACCTTTCATACTTTATACCCTCTTTGCAAGTGTCCATGTGCGGCAGTGATCACTTAATTCCAGGCCAAACCTCCTCAATTACTAACTATTCTTTACACTCCTTATAAAATGACTTATCTGTAAGAGATTCGCTGAAACAAACGGACAGACAAATAGATATTCGGACAGACAGACAAAAAATTAAAAAATCGTGTTTTAATGTAAGTACCGTATATACTTTCATATGCATTTAGTTAAAAGCCGTTTGAAAATACAAACATACACTTTAATTTTATTTTTTTGAACAGATTTCTAGCAGCGCGCAAATCTGTCATTATCTCCCGGCTGGCGTGATTCTGTCGGTGAGCGGTCGCACACAAGTTGGTTCTCTAATGAGTAACTAACGCGACGCAATCCTATGTTGTTAACCGTTCGAATGTTTACTCGTGCGGTTAGGTGAGTAGGCAGTGAATTACCAGAGTATAGTTAATTAAAAAATAAATATCCACAGTTCTAAAAAATACGATTTAATAAATTTAGTAAATAATTACACGTGGGTTGTATTGATATCGATATGAATGGGATAAGCAATAATGTGTCAACCCACAAAGAGTCAAAAAGTTATTATTAGATAAAACTATTTTATCATCATAATCTGCCTTAATTCATTATATCATTGATATATACGTCTACAAACAAATTTGGTAAGAATAGGCTTTGCTTATCAATGTCCAATGTGTTGTCTTTGACTTTTTGTCACTACTATTACTATTTAGACGTTACAAATTTATATCAGTACGTATTAAGTTATAAAGCTTAAATATTTTGAATAGAAAAAAATCATAAATTCCAATAATAAATAATAAAATATTAATTTTAAATAATAATTGATATACTCGATTTTTAATCGAAAAGTTTGTAAGTAAACATAATTTTTCTTCGAGATGAATAGATTAAATTGGATATGTATTCAATTGTACGTACTTTCCCAACTTTCGTTTACTTGAGACGTACCTGACAATACCCTTGTATCGAACAATATACTAATTTGAGATGGGTCTTTAAGTTAAATCAAGTAAATTATACGTGAAAATTTAAATTTATTAAATTAAATCTCGTACTGGTTTCAATCACTATATACGATTAACATTATATTAATTTGTTTGATGCAATTAAATTAGGTTGTCGATTTTGAAGCAATTATGTTCGTTTTAATGATGTCCGATTGATTTCATTACGCTATAATTATATTACTGCTAATTGCTTCTACGTTTAATTTGCATTTTCTGAGGTTAACAACAGTATGTAAAATAATATGATAATCTAATAATTATAAAATAATCTATATCTATATCTATAATCTATATCTATACTAATAATAAAATTCTAGCGGGTCGCTGTCTGTACATGGAAGATATATGAAAAAAAATCTTACTGGGGGCCTTTACCAACGCAATAGAACCCAAAACAAACATTTTTAAAATTCTTATCTGTTTGTCTGTTTGTCTGTTTGTCTGTTTGTCTGTTTGTCTGTTTGTCTGTGCGTTTGTGCACGCTAATCTCAGAAACGGCTTATCCGATTTAGATGCGGTTTTCACTAATATATTGTGGTAAGCTTCACTTAACATTTAGGGTTTGTTTCATGTCAATCGGTTCATAAATAAAAAAGTTATGTCAATTTAAGGGTTCACTTCGAACATTATTTTGTACTTTTCACTAAATGCATGAAAGTATATACAGTACTTATATCAAAAAATACATTTTAAATTTTTGTCTGTCTATCTGTTTGTTCCGACTAATCTTTAAAACGGCTGAATCAATTTTGATGGTACTTTTACTTGCAGTTAGCAAATGTTATAAGGAGTGACTTAGGCTAACTTCTATTTTAGATATTTTTAATCGATACTTACAAAAAAAATCTAACGGGTCGCTGTCTGCACATGACAGATATATAAAAAATATATATATATATATTATTGGGAGTCTTTAATTAACCAAATAGAACCCAAAACAATAATTTTTAGATATTTGTCTGTTTATCTGTGAGTTTGTGTCCGCTAATCTCAGAAACGGCTTATCCGATTTAGATGTGGTTTTCATTAATATATTGCAGTAAGCTTTACTTAATATTTAGTGATTGTTTTATTTCAATCGGTTCATAAATAAAAAATTATCTAAATTTATGAGTTCACATCGAACATTATTTTGTATTTTTCACTAAATGCATGAAATTATATTCAGTACTTTCATCAAAAAATCCAATTTTTTAATTTTTTGTCTGTCAGTCTATTTCCTACAACTAATCTCTGAAACAGCTGAATCAAATTTGATGGGACTTTCACTTGCAGTTAGGGGATATCCATTAATCACGTGAGGCCCAGATGAGGGAGAGGGGATGGAAGAATTATTTTTAATTATTACGAAATATCTCAAAGTCTAAAAAGTTCTTAAAAACATTACTTGATTAATGAAGAGCCCCTATACCTAGCTAATATTATAAGGATTAACTTAGGCTACTTTTATTAAAAAAATATATTTATTTCAATGAATAAGTAAAAAGAGATAATTCTCTTAATATTTTGTTATTGTGTAATCGCGATAACAAAATATTGTAGAACCCAATAAAATAGTGAACAATTTCTGATTTAAAAAGGGAAGGATATACATCTATACATATAAATGGATGCTAATAAGCAATAATGTGTCAACCCACAAAAAGTCAAATTTAAGATATTGATGTATTTTGATACTACGTCACCTATTTAACATTATCCAAACAAATTTCAAGTCATCTAAACTAAATAAGTATGGAAAAAAGTTTCTTAACTCAATGTTTCGTATTTCAGGTGCGTTCCATATTTTGCAATATATAAAATAATCTCAAATATTTAAAAACTTATTATTATACTAGCTTTTGCCTGCGACTTTGTCCGCGTTTTCGTCGTTTTTCGAAAAAAAGTAGCGTATGTCCTTCGTCAGGGTTCAGTGGTTTTGATGTGACAGACAGATTAACTATCGTAATTTAATACTGAAATATAATATGTCATTCCACAATACTTGATTTCTATGATTTTTTTTTATTAAATAGGTAATAATGTTAACTTTTTTAAATTAGGGATGAGTGAGAGTATTATAAACGTAAGAGTAAACAAATATAATCAGAATTCTCCGAACTGCTAACCTATCAGGAGTTACACGTGTTATTGTGAGTCAACCATAAAAGATAGACATATGCTGTTGCGGGATATGTTTTAGGAAATTTTATGTAGACTATTTCCGTCATACATGATTTCTATGTAACTTTAACCATTAAGGATGCATACGCGACGAAAGCTTAAAAATTGGATTAATGTCTCCCGTTTTCCCTTTATTACTCTGCTCCTATTGATTGTAACGTGATGAAAAGTATACTATAACCTGCTCAGGAGTATGAAGAATAATTGTCCTAAGTTTTGTTAAAATCCGTCGAGTAGTTTTTGTTTCTATAAGGAACATACATACAGACAGACAGACAGACAAAAATTTTACTGATTGCATTTTTGGCATCAATATCGATCACTAATCACCCCCTGATAGTTATTTTGAAAATATATTTCATGTACAGAATTGACCTCTCTACAGATTTATTATAAGTATAGATAACATATTAAATAAATCTATCTGCTTTTGATTCAATATACATTTTATCAAAATAGAAAAAAAAAGATGAATATATACGTCTTCAAACTAATTTATTAAGAATAGGTTTGACATCTTTAGACGCCATTTTCTCAAGACGAAGTCCGAGTGGATTGACACAGTATTGCTTATCCGCGTCCAAATATAATTGATGTGTCCGTTTGTAATTTTAAATAAATGCATACGAAAGTATACATGGTACTGACAACAAAATTAATAACTTTAAAATTTTTGTCCGTCTCTCTGTCACTCAGTTTGTTACGGCTAATATCTAAAACAGCTGGACCTATTTTGACGAAACTTTCACTGAACAGAAAGCTAATGTAATAAGGAACCAAATTGAAACCAATGAAATAGTGAACAACATCAAATTCAAATAGGGAAGATATATGTATATTATATAAATATAATAATTTGGAAAATAATATATTTACTGGGTAATTTTTTTACTGGATATGATAGATCAAATCCGAAACTATAAGCAGTAGCGAAAAATAATTAAAGGAGTAACAGAGCCGATTTTAATAAAAACTAAAACTATATCATTAGTTTTTTGAAAAATAAGTTCTCCTAGCCAGAAACGAACACGTTGATTTTGAGAAAAATTAACATTCTATATGATTGCATCATCTGATACTGTCACATATTATAAGAATCAACTTCAGAGAGGTATTAGTATATAGTTATCTGCAACAAAAAGAAAGGGCAATTTTTTTACAAAATTCTATCAAATTCATACATTAATTAAATCTTTTGTAATTCTTCAAAAAAACGATCATACCTAAAAGTGAAATTTTATAATTATAACGGGATGTTGTAACGCTAATAGCGGGTGAGTACAATAGCCGAGTCCAGTGAAATGTAGATTTTCAATAAATTGATTCATCTTTTAAGGAATTATCTAAATCTACCTAGGTAACGGAGTAGGTGACGGGGACCAAAACAAACGTCACATTCTATCAACTTTGTATAGCTCACATAGAAAAAATAGACAAACATAAAAGAAGTTACTGTGAGTTATTCATTATGTATATTTTTGATTGTATTCTTTACACTCTTCGTTACTTTAGTAGGTGACTAGCATTTTGATGCAAATAAACAAATCGTTCGAAGTAATGCAAATTTTTTTTCTAAGCTTACCGGGAGCCATGATTTAACCCACATATTTGATTATGTATATTTGTATATAGAATCGATTAATTAACTTCTAATTCATGTATAGATTTAATGTTATTTTGTTAAAAAATAAATCTTTTCCTTTAATTTGTCTCTTACTATTACTTTCCAAAAGTTGATTCTTACAAGTGACACTATTAGGTAGGTGGTGCAATAATACAGAATGTATTTTTTTTTAATTAGTGGGTTTAATTCCTGGTCAGGAGAATCATGAAATCAAAAAAAACTTATGATGTAGTTTTAGATTTCTCAAAATCGAACACGAGACTCCTTTAAGTATTTTTCGCGATTCCTTAAAGTTCCGGATATGGCCTATGAAGCCCACTTAAAAAAGTCACCTGATATATAATACAAGGAGAACCTCGGCGGGAATATACTGTTATACAATTGAAATTTTAAAGACTAGCACAAAACACTTTTCTTTAACATTTATAGTGAAAACCGTGGAGGAATACCGTATCTGAATTAGAGTCTGCTTATAAATACAACCAGAAAGTTCCCAAATCCAAAGTAAGAAGCTCCTTTCTTGAGCACCACCGCAGACTATTATAACCTTGCTTTGCAGGAGACATGCCAAGCATTCTGTAATCCACGCGAACGAAGTCGCGGGCACAGCTAGTTTATAATAATATCGCTGTTTTAGCGAGAAAGCCTCCTCTTATACTTTTTATTTTTTGTGTAGTTCCTTTTGTATATTTTCGTTGGTGTATATGGAGAATAGAGAGAGTTAATTTTGTACATGCGAAATAAAAACTGCGAGTACAAGCTAGTAATTAATACATGATTGTTTCAAGTTTTAGAAATGCGAAAGCGTTTAATTCTTCAAAAAAAATACTGACTACATCCCATTAGCTTGTTATAGGTACACTTATTAAAGGTTATTACTTATAACACAATAAAACGTTTGAAATAGCCAGTGAAAACAATATAATTTGAGACGGAACAAACATAAGAACATCGCTATTTCCTCATCCCGTCGCGTGTCACAAATAAATGGTCCTATTGCTGTCTCAATAACTGAGACTCAGCGGAGCAACAGATTGTACCGAGACGCTGGGAGTGAACTATATATCGTAATATAGGGTTTTTAGAAAATCCCGCACTTTATTCAATTAAATTGAATGAAATACTTACTGACGTTAGAAAATATCTATATCGGTTTGGTAAACTTTATATTTCTTGTTTGTTTTTTATGTTCAGTTTCTTGTTATGATATTAACTTTCGTATTAGTTTTACATGACTGAATCTAAAATTTAAAATTATTCTAACATTTAGAAGTAGATCAGAATCGAATTGTGTAAAATTCGATTACATTAATAATAACATGTCAAGTTAATAAAAGCGTTTAAAAAAACGTTAGATTTAAATTCCAAAATTGAACGTTCGATATGCAGCGAGGCAACAGATTGTAGTTTTCAAAATCGATACGGTCTCTGGAGAGCGTGGAATCGATTCGTTGTGGTTGTTTGTTTCATTCAAGTTTTCCGCACCGCCATGAATACCGCCATGATGACATTTGTGTTATGTTTTCAGGGTTCTCGTTTGTCCATTTGCAGGTGACTTAATAAATACTTTTTTTCGTAGAACAGTATCTATACTAATATTATAAAGCTGAAGAGTCTGTTTGATTGTTTGAACGCGCTACTCTCAAGAAACACTGGTTTGAGTTGAAAAATTCTTTTTGTGTTAGATAGTTAATTTATTGAGGAAGGCTATAGGCTAAATTACATCAACCTAGGACTCAAAGGACATAAGCAGTAACCATAAACGCAAGTAAATCCGCGAGCTAATTATACTATACATGACTTATTTGGACGATATAAAGGCGTCAATCTAATGTGCGCTGATTTTTAAACAGGATATCAAAAATAAATTGTGATAAAAATACATTATGTATGAATGATTTAAAAAAAAGAACGTATCGAGTTTTTGCCGGTTTTTCTCAGTAGAGACTGCATTCCGAACCGGCCGTAGTTTAAAAAGATCCATAACTAATTGACCTGTAACTTGACGATTCGAAAGTGCTTTAGAAAGTCTATTTGAATAAAGTATATTTTGAATTTCAATATAGCTGTAACCTACTGTTTGCATTCTGGGCTGGTTTGATCGGGGCAGCATAATAATCTCACAGAAGATATAAAGTGGTTAATATAACTGCGTTTCGTATGTTGAGTGAGAACCGGAAGTCCATGTTCCTTCGTTCGTTCCTTCCTTCCTGATAGAAAATTTAAAATAAAAAAAAAAAAAAAACCCTTCAATATATTCATTGAGAGTATTTCAACGAACATGATACTTTTGCTGTAAGTTGATGGGGGTTTTATATCATGCTGATTCCAGCATGTGCCGCAGCATCATTGTTTTTAATATCATTCATATTATAGTTAATTTCTTGTAAATTACACCATGAGAAGTTGCTCAGATCCTTTCAACAACTAGAAAAGAAATGATGAATTTCAAACGTTTAAACAGATCTTCAGAAATTATAGTTAAAAAACATTTCGTTTAATTTTTTTCCCCTATCAATAAAAAAAAAACGTCAAACATGGTTTATTTAGTTAGGAAGCTACGACGCCACAGACAGACTCACAGATATATAGATTAATCTTATAACACCCCTCTTTTTGGGTCGTAGATTAAAATTGCATTTTCCTATTTATCAAACAAAACATTATCATAAATAATTCATATAACCTGTGTTGGAATCAAAATAATTTGGCCACAAGATATTCTCCGTCTAAAGCTTGTAAGCTTTGCCTTTCTAAGACAATAAACATACTAATTCACGCTTATTTTCTGTTATCCGCTGAATTACTCCCTAGAGTCCAATAACCAGGGGAAGTTATATGATATACCATCAAAATATATTCAAAAGATATTTGACAATATGTTGTTTCGTATTCATATATTGGAGGAACGTTAATGTCAGTGTAAAATTATAACACAGAAGTAGGTACTTTTTAAAAGTGTGATATTTAAAATATTAATATGTCATTAATAATCACCTATATATTAAAAAAAACGTAAAGCAAGAAAATTTGTAACTTTTTTTACAAACATTTCGCGGACGGAGAAGTATGAAATTTCGCAAAGTTATAGTTTATACAGAGAAGGAGTGTAGAAGCTATTATTTTTTATAAATTATGCATACAATAACATTAAAACAATTCACTACCATTTATTGGACACAACACACATATGTACTCTTAATAATTATGTTTGAAATTTGAGTCATTTTAATTACCATTAGGTAATATTCCCGTTAAAAGGATCTTTTGGTTGGTTTTTGTGTGTGTAGTTCATATACAATGATATATATTATGGCCTTATTTCCAGTGATAATAACTTATATGATCAATATTTTATACTATACATAAACTTATATTTCTGCCACCTAAAGGGGTTATAAAGATGAAATCCACTAATAAAACTATTTACAATACTACAAAATTTTATGAAACTAAGTAACGGTATAGTACCTCACATCCAGAAGAAAGGTTATCGCGGTATTAAATCGGATACTAAAACATCGCGATCTAGTTTTATGGCCTCCCGTTTATCGTAACGAGACAAAGTGAGATGGACAACGATTTCTTTCAAATTCGAGCAAGTTATCTTCACAAGTAACCCTTTCCGCTTAATTTACTTAGGAAAGAGGGAGGTGTAAAGTGCTGTTAGTCCTTTTTGGGTGCTTTATCGGGAAACTATTATTGAGATCGTAAGTGTTTGTGAAGAGTCGTTAAAAACGATTTAGGTGTTTTGTTTTATTTTTTTATTATAAAACTAGTTTTTGTTTGTGCCTTTGCTCCCGTTCAAGTCAATTTTGTTTACCGGACTACCGACTAAAAATGATTTTTTAGGCCACTACGTCATGCGCCTTCCAGAAGTTAATTGCAACGTACAAATCTATATCTGTGGAGATAAACAAGTAAATTAAATAACTTGATCTCTTTGATTTTAATTTAAAAAGTTGCAAGCTAAGTAAGTAAAAGTACTTACATCTCGCATCAAGCTTTTATATCATATAAATTGTGTAATGACGTTATAAGCTGATAGTAAAAATTTAAAAGGAAAAGTTGATTATTTTAAGCGCGTTTAAATAAAAGCTTACTTATTTTTTGAATTTGTTTGAAATAGAATGTGGAGATAAAATTTGTTAGAATAAAAACACATCAATAACTTAGCAAGCTTATAAAGTATTCAAGCAATATAAAAAAAACCTTTTAAATTTCTTTGACCTCAAACTCGAAAATTCTATAAATTGTGGTTATTATTTATGAACAAATTTTTACAGCTTCGTTTTTTTATATTTAATATTTCTGGATAATTTTTAAAGGTCACAATCAAATATATGTTTAAGTTTAATAATGATGAGTCATGTTCAACGTCGACTTATTAACGACTAAATGTATTTATTGTTTTCATTTTTTTTTAATATCAAGCTAATATACATGCCTTGAGAAATTTTAATAAGCAATATTTCATAGAACAAAGTATTCTAAAAACTATCATATTTTTTTGTTTGATAGAAATTGTATTTATTAATAATTGTTTTTATTTCATATTATAAATAATCACATTGTTCATAGCAGTTTCACTTCCGTTAAATGAAATGCACTTGTATTATTTTTTTGGTCACTGCCGCTCAAGAACATTTGCAACATCAGAGGAATCACAACCAGAGGGATAATTTCATCATTAGTCATGATGTTTTATAGTCCACATAATTTATTATAGTTTACACAAGTGTATTTGAGATTAGATAAGTGTTTCCTTATATTAGCTCATTTCAACGAACAACTTGAGTTTTATGTAGTATAAGCAAACGACAACAAGAAAGTTTAATTTCGAAATGCAAATTCATATTACAAAACAGTGTAGGTATTCATATTAGAGTTTTGAGCATTTTAAACGAGCAGGGTCCGGTCCGGCAGGTTTCCGTCTTAATTCATTTAAAGATTTGAAAGAAGAGAAATTTAAGCCATTGATATAATATATGTCTAACTAAATTGATCACAAATAATCTTTCATCGAACGTTCTTCAGATATTTTAATTATATTTATATTTCTATATTTTCAATCACTTTTTGAAAAAAACATTTATGTATTTATACTTTAATTATTATGTTTAAGTCCTTTGTTATAAAAAAATAGTTTTTTTTTTCATTAATGATTACGTTTCTACTTGTTAATTGTAACTCTAGCAATTTATTTACGTAATTCGATACAATAAGACATTTAAAAATTATTATTAATAACAATAAAAGCATTTTAAACTTACACTGACTTCTTGTATGATACCTTAAATTAAACACAATATAAAGGTTTTTGCGAACGGAAAGGTTTAAATAACTTTAAAGGGCTAATTAAAATTCACCCGCATGTTCGTGCGTCTGGCAAAACAACTGCCTCTTTAACATTACACCGAAACCTTTGGCACACGCAAAGGATAATTTAAAAAGGAAATTTTGCTCATATCGCTTTAAGTCGCAGATTAGTCTATACTAATATAATAAAGAGAAAATGTATTATGTATGTGCAAAGTAAACTCCAGAATCACTGGAAGTATTTTATATATTATAGTACAATTTGAAAGATACATTCTTTTAGACATTCATAGGCTATTTTTCCTATACATATATGTTTTATTTTTAAACAATATCTACACTAACCTGAGCGAAGCCGCAAGCAAAATTTAAAATATATACATATATATAACAACGAAAGGTCAGTCACTCTCATATCATAAAATCTCAGAAACTACAAGTGCTAGGAGTTTCCAATTGTGTATCTTGTTCTTTTTAGGACGTAGGTGCTCATTAAGATATTTTGCGAAATTTGACCCCTAAGGGCGTAAAACACGGTTTGGAAGTTTACATGAAAGTCTTATTAAGCGCAAGTGAAGCCGCGAGGGACCGCTAGTGGCCTTATAAAGACCTGCTACGAGGAATTTTTGTAAGTGCTTTTTTGTCTGTTGCAATAGAATGTTTAGAACTGTATCACATACGAGGTACTAAAAGTACCTTATAAAAAAGGTCAAGAGAACAATAGTTTCATTTTGTGACGAATAAAAGTCCTGTGAATAAAGCCCCTAGTCTACGCAGACAATAATAATAATAAGAAGAAAATATTACTGTAGGCATTCAATTTTCGTTATGTAATCGGAAATGTAAGGGGTGTGTTCTGTAATACGACCCAGCACACTGGCCAGTGCTAATGACATCTTGATTCGACGCCATATTGTACCGGTGTAACACCACTTACTTCGAAACACACATATAAGGATTCTTTTTGCTAATGTACATTTATAATGGAAATTATTATAATATTTTTACATATAAATTAAAAAAAATGATTAAATGATTGTTACGTATTGAACTCTTAGTTTTAATTTTAATTTATAAATTCACATTTCTTAAGACACAAAACGCAAAAAAGGATTTACACTTACTTGTAGTAGTTTTTTTTCAAATCTAGAAATATATGAAACCAAATTTTAAAAACTAACTTTGTTAACTCGTTCCACATATATTTTGATTTCGGTCACGCTAATACTAAATTTACGCTATAGAAGACTGCTACTTAGCCAATCTAAATACTACGATGTAGAAATTACTATTGTAGTTCTTTAAATAAGGGTTCATCATAAAGTAAAGTATTAAAAATATTAAATGAAATTGAATTATTCACAGAATTGAAAATAAATATTTTCGTACTTCCTTTTTTTGTTTTTCTATTATGTTTTCTTGCAACTTTTCATGATTTTCTACTACGAACTACTGTTTATGTACGATTAAACTAAAAATTTGATTATTTTTTGTTTAAACATTAAACTAAATCGTCTAATTTAATTTAGTTTAGTTTAATTTACTCCACATCGTACACACAAGAAGTCTTAATTATTAAAATAATTTAAAACACAGAGACAGTCAGTCTGCCAACATCGAACGTCAAAACCGAACAAACTATTTAGGTTACAAGAGGTTATTAACGTATCACCAGTTTTGACAGTTTACGTCCGCCATATTGATTTTTTCTGACGTCACATAACCTATAAAACTCCGGGAAAGGAAACAAATCTATCTACCCATTACACCTCAAAATCAGTCATGCCGTTTTGGCTAGAGTGGATTATAATAAACACACAAAAACATTATCCTCATTCTGGATCAGTCTGGCTAAAATCGTTAACAGCAAATATTGTCATTACCCACACAGCAATACGCTTATCGTTTCATACGTTGTTTAGTTATCTGACAAAGCAGAAAAGTTATTTAGCTTTGAACTAAACGATTTTAATAATTATAGACTCGAGTTGTCGAGCAGAATTTGCATGTAAACGAGAGTCGATGATTGCGTTGCGACCACGACTCGCGTCGAGCGTCGCTTATTGAATTAAAGCTGGGCTTATTGAGAACACGCTCTCTCAATATGCCCTAAAATATTTTCGTATCAAAATAAATAAGAAATCCATGAGAAGAGATGTCGATATAGAGAATTTAATTTTTTTATACGATAACCATTTTTATTTTATTTCTTACGAATATTTTATTAATTTTATTTACAAGGCAAAAATCATGTAGTAACAACCCAAGGATTTGTTTATGTATAGACAGGATTTTTTTCCGATTTACTTAGAGTGGATTCAATGAAATCTAGATTTGGTAATTTTGAGTATTGTTACTCTAGAGTTATAGAATGAAAGGAAAAAGGAATGAAGTTATTGGAGTAATATCATTATTGAAGTGGATTTTGTTCCAAGGATTCCGAATTCACAGTTATGATTGGATAAAAATTGGGTAAACGAAAACATTAGGTAAGTCTTGACTAATTTCATTGGAAAGATATTAGATATAGAGGAAGCTGCTTTTAAAATAGTAATTTTACTAAGTTTGTAGTGATATATTAATAAATTTGCCTATATATACATATATATTATTTATATCCTTTGTGTTATTCTGATTACTACAGCTGAGGTTCCTCACAGTAAACTATGAATATTGTTATTTAGTGTTTCAAAAATTCAGTTTCGGTTGTAAGGTTTTTTTGCTATTTACAAATTACTTGCAATCTGTCGAATAATACATTTATAATTTCGTTTATAAATAAACTTTTAAATGTTCATTTGTTTCGTGACGACAACTTGCGTTAGAGTGACCCAGTTGTAATATTCTTCAAGTAGTGTGCATATTCTAGCGTCCAATGACTATAGTTTAGTATCAGAAGTTCTCGAAGTTTCTATTTCCTAGCACATTACACCCGAGGAACTTAGTTTCAGCTGGAAATTGCACTATCGTAAAGAGAAGATGTTTGTATACATTCTGTTTTCTTCAGTTAGTCTGATTAAAATATTTACTTTATGTGTAGTGGTTGTTTCTTGGGGTTTTGCGTGAATTAAATTTTGGTACTTGTGATGTAATACAGCCTAAAGCCGTCATAAGGTTACTTTATAAATGGGCTATCCAACGCAAAAAGAAATTTTCAATATTTATAAAATAAAAAGTGTTCCTACAGTATATTACTACTTAGGAACAAAATTTTATTTTGCTGTTTTAAGCCACAGTGCGCATTAAGGGTTAGTAAGGGTTAAACTTTAAATTCCACCAAAGTTGTACGAGATGTTACATCCGAAGGGATTTTACTATATACTTGGTTTTTGTTTGTGACGAGGAAAATAGAAAGTTCGTATTGCATGGTTACATTTTGAGGATGTTACAATAATGTATGATTGGACGCTGGTAAGCAATACTATTTCAAGCCGCACGGGCTTCATTTTGAGAAAATGGCGTTTAAATGTGTCAAACCTGTTCTTAATAGATTTGTTTGAAGAAGTACATATGGATAAGAAAACGCGCCAACCCACGAAAAGTCAGATTCAAAGGTAATGTAAAAAATCAGTCACGTATTTAATGTTATTAAAAAAATTTAAGTCACCTAAAGTAAATAAGTACGAAAAAAAGTTTCTTAATTAAATGTTTCCAATATTGAAGTGTGTTCCATATTTTGTTATATTGTTAGAATAATCTCATATATTTGAAAAACTTTTTATTAGTTAAAAATTTTCATTATACTAATCTGCTTTTAATTCATTACACCTTTTATTAAAATAGAAGAGAAAAGATAGATATATGCTTCTTCAAACAAATTTATTTAGATAGGTTTGAGAGGCTTAGACGCCTTTTTCTCAAAATGTAGTCACTGTGGCTTGACATAGAATTGCTTATCAGCGTTCTATTTTGAAAAAAGGTATATCAAATTAAAAGCAGATTGGTATAATAAAGAGCTTTATCTGATTATAAGTTTTACAAAAATATGAGATTATTGCAAATTTCAAAATATGGAACACACTTCAATATTCGAAACATTAAATTAAGATAATTTTTTAGAGTAATGTTAAATACGTGATGCATTATGAGGATACATCAATATCTCCGAATTTGACCTTCTGTGGGTTGACACATTATTGCTTATTAACATCCAATTACGGGTAATAAAAAAAAATTGTTCCTATCTTTTTTTCTAGAGTAGAATGTTTACTATAATAGTAGGAGAGTGACAGCTGAGAGCACACTATCTTGATAGTAGCATAATGTAAAGGTCTAAGTATACTAGCAATAAATTAGAGTGTCTGGCGATGTTCAAGACTATAGTAGAGTAAGTGAAAGGAAATATATGTTAGTACACATGTTTATTTTGTCAAATGAACACTAGAAATATTTGAACTCAGTATTATAAAATATCTATACAAAAAAAAGGAGAAAGACACATTATAACTCTTAAA
Source organism: Hypolimnas misippus (assembly GCA_037950945.1). NCBI lineage: Eukaryota > Metazoa > Arthropoda > Insecta > Lepidoptera > Nymphalidae > Hypolimnas > Hypolimnas misippus. The sequence continues at coordinate 8,773,585 of JBBEEQ010000019.1, forward strand.
ACTTACTGATAAATGCTATATTTCTACCCCTATTAACTACAATATTTGGATGCTGATAAGCAATAATGTGTCAACCCACAAAAAGTCAAATTCGGAGATATTAATGTATTTTGATACTGCATTACCTATTTAACAGTATTCAAAAAAGAAATCAAGTCATATAAACTAAATAAGTACGGAAAAAAGTTTCTTTATGAATTGTTTCAAATTTTAAGTGTGTTCATATTTTGCTATTTATACAATAATCTTAAATATTTCAAGAACTTTTTATTAGATAATTTATTAAATGTATCAATCTGCTTTTAATTCATTACACCTTTTATCAAAAAATAAAAGTAAAGATGGATATATACTTGTTCAAACATATTTTTTCCATTTTCTCAAAATGAAGTCCGTGTGGCTTGACACAGTATTGCTTATCAGCGTCCATTGAATAGTTTTTGATAACGCAAATTTCAATTAGTATTATGTATGATTAAACATTGACTAAGAGCGCCTTGGGCGGAGTTTTCGTTAGAAACACTGCTAATCAATGTATGCAAAATTAAACAAAGAATACCGATCGAAATTACATTAGCGAAAACTATCAAAACCTGTACTAGAGGTACTAGTAAATAACATTACAGAGCCATCGAGCCGTGTGCAAGCTTTCAGCAATATATTGCAGACATGTACTTGTGAACGCGGTCGTTCGACGAGAATTCAACTTCTCCGAGAACGACATGTCGGAACTCAACGTCCGACAGAATGTGCAGATTTTATTAAGTCACGTCCATCGGTAATTCGGTACCGATTTCATTGTATTCGATAATTTGATTCGATTCGATAATTTATTATTGTTATTGTTTTCCAACAATTGTTAATAAAGTTTTGCAAAAATACCGCTTTTTTTACATATAAGTATTGTATTCAATTTTTTTTTGAGAAAAATAATAAATCAAAACAATAACTTGTATTCCTGCGAGTGTGATGGGAAAACTCATTTGATTTACCTCCATTGTTTGATTTCAAACGGTTTAGACCGCATGTCGATCTATCAAAAGAATTTGTAGAATTTCCATTAAACTTTTTTTTTACCCGAGTATTGACTAGATGTTTTTTTGTTCTATTGAAAATGCATGAAATTTTCTTTCAGATAAAAAAGGATGATGATTCATTGTTCTATATTTATTATTATTATTATATATTAAATTTTCTTTTAATTTCCAAATCCAATATGCTTACTGCGTTAAAAAACTATTATCCTTTACGTATCAACTTTTGCACATAAAATGTCAGAGGGAAAACATTACGTAGATAACTTCTAAAACTCTAACGGGATTTGAAAAATAGTTCCGACCCTTACCTTTTAAGTTCGCACAAAGAGCTGTAACTAAATATTAATAACTTTTGCTGTTTACACAGAACATTTGTTCTCGAGGCTTGTGACGTCGGGCCTTACTCACACATCCTCACCTCAGTGCCGAAGTAAGTAAGTCTGTAACAAAAATTAATTCGGAGTCCTTGGTTTAAAATGTAGGATACGAAATAAATTTTGATGTTTGAACCGTTATGCTTTATAGATTGACATTTAATCTCTTTGAAACAAAGAGTAAACAATATACAACGAGTAAGCAATAACTAGTTTCTTACCTCCAAAATAGATTAACCGAGCTACAAATATGAACGAGAAAGATTTTTTTACGCAGTCTCAGGGCCCCTTGAGGCGCAGGCCTCATAGCTTTTGCTTACTCCCGCTACTACGCTTAGTCCGGCCCTGTCTCACATTTATGTTCTCAATACGCATGTGTGTGTGCGAATATGTGACACGTTTTCATGATAAATGACCTATAGATTAAGTATACTCTTTATATATGTAAACGTAGTTTTTATGACAAAAACAAATATTAATATTTCAACGTCACGGAAAATACTGAGTTTCATATTTTAAATTAAAACTTTTTAAATGAGATATATTTTATTGGACATGAAATGAAAGCAATATTTTGCTTTATATCATGAATTTATTTATCTTAAATTGGATGTCAGACTGTGAATACATTATTAACATAAAATTGTTTATTTGTATTCAAATTAATATTGGAATGATTATATTTTACACTTAACCTAGTCAGGCGCGGATCAACCAGTCCGTTCGGAAATTCGTGGGGAGCAATTTTTGTGGGATTTAGGAATATAGCATTTAGGAATATAGCAATTAACATAAAATTAAAAAAAAATAATTTTAAATATAAAATAACCATAAAGTACGTGTAATTTTTTTCCAAATTAAAACCTAATAATACTTCTTTAATTAAATGGTGTGTGTAATGTTCATATCATATACTTATTATAAGAAAATTTAGTTAAAATTGTAAAAACAATCAACACTAAAAGTAAAGAATACGTTATTTATACGAGTACATATAAAACATAATAGTTGTTTCTGCCTATGTCCGTTATGTACTCCGAACTAGTTTTATGAGAAAGGCAATAATGCGACATTGGTTTTAGACGATTAAAATGGATAGTTGTAGATATTTATGACAGACGCGTTGGCGCAATGGTCACTGGCACTGACTAAAGCGCTAACGGTCGCGGGTTCGATCCCCGCTCGCGGCAAACGTGTGTATTGGCCATACAGATGTTTGTCGTGGTCTGGGTGTTTGTGTTAGTGTTGTGAGTGTTTCCGGACCCCCGACACAAGGTCATGAGATCTTAATGGGGGCCGTTGAGTGTGATGCGTTATTTGTTTGTTTATTTGTTTGTTTATTTATAGATTGAATTATTATTTTTATAGTATCGGTATATCAATTGTTAGCTATTAGAAAAATATTATTTGTGTGAAACACTTGTTGTTTTGAAGATTGTTTTTGACTTCTATTATTACTATTTATTTCGAGACAAGTTTGTGCAGGTGGTCGAATAATAAGCTTCATAATTTCAAATGGAGAAAAACAAAGTAATTTAGTCGATAGCAGTGATTGTGAAACGTTGTGAGAAAATAAACTGAATTTAAAAGGATATTTTGTGCAATTGAAATCCGATAAAATATGAAGAGTAAACCAGAGCTTTTACAATGTGTGAGAATTTTGAATTGGATAATAGGATCGATTTTCTAATAAAATGCATCCGCCTAGGGTCAGAAAATGGTCTGTTATACATATAATCTTCGTAACTTTTTAAACACATCATGTCCTCCGTGTCCCTACCTACTCTTTACCGCATCTAATTAAAGCTTCATTATTTAGCAAACGGATCCCTGACTCGAAAAATTGTTTTCATACACCCACGAACCAAACCCAGATTGTGTAACGACCCTTTAAACTATGGACTAGATAAGAAAACGAATGTATTTCCACTTAGATGTAGAGGAAACTAGAATTTTTTTTTAACATTTGAAGTTACCACCTTACGACGTGTTTAATGTGTACGTTATGGGCAAAGTGATTAGATAAGCCTGAACGTACTTTTTATCTTAAAATAGGCTTTAAAACTAAATAACACTCGTAATTTTAATATAACTCTTATGTACCTATTTAATAAAAAGATATAATATTAGGTAAGATATGACATCTCACTAGAAATGGTAACAGAATTTTACATGTATACTTATAACATAAAGCATGTTGTGAACTGTAAGATCTCGAATGCACTTTGCATACATTTATAACTCGTTATGGAATCAGTCGCCGTAACTTGATAATATCATAAGCGGCTTACGACTCTCCCTTTGTGAATAAATTTCTGCTAAATTCAACTGCAGGTATTATTGAAATCAATACGACATAATTTGTACATTAATTCGTTACAGCATTCAGTGTCATTGACAAAATCAAAATATACTTTATTCAAGTAGGCTTTTCAAACATTTTTGATTTGTCAAAACAAACAAACAATATTAAAATTAATAAAAAACTATGTTCGGAATGCAGATTATACCAAGAAGAACCGGCAAAAAATCTCGATCAGTACTCTTTTAAAATTTTGGTATACATACATTTATAAATTACGATTATATATATTAATCATTTTGTATGAAATTCAGCTATATTAAATCCATGCATCATCTACAATACAATTACAAATACATCGATACTTTAAACATCAGTATATTATCCAGTTAGACGGCATTTTGCATAAATTTATAAATTTTTAATGAAATAATGTCTCATTATAACATTAGGTATAATATGCTAAGCTGCTTACAACTCGGTTCTTAGAAGTAGCCCTATAATTAATACGAAAGCAGTATCAACTTTCATTAAAATGGTTCACATATTCAATTTAATTAGTATAATGTAAGTTATATTTTGCTTTAGAAGTGATGATACTAACTTACGTAATGAATTGACTTATTGCGACAGGGTTGTACATTAAATGTAGAAATGGAGAACTTTATAACAGTTGGAGTCGCATGCATTTCACATAAAGACAACTTTTCACTATAACTTTGGTAATATTGTGAGAGGATTGTGAGTTTTCGTGAATATCGCAGTGAAATATCTAACAGGTAAGGATTTTTAACTATTTTGCATATAGTTGAAATGTCACCATAAAAAACTCAGCAATTTACAATGTTTTCATTTAAATAATTTGTAATAAAGTATATTGTTTCTCTAAGTTAATATTAAAATTGATTATTAAATTTTTTTGTGATATCCCCGTTGTGTATTATTCATACTATTTACTTTGTACTAGTAGTGTTAGTTATATGTATGTATATTTATTTTCAGATATGCTTTTTATATAATATGTACTCCTAATGTATATATTTATGTATAATATGTATATATTTATGTAAGGTATATGTTTATGTATGGTATGTATGTGTTTATGTATGCAAGTAGATTTACTTATACTTATTGGACTTTATATGCATCTACTGAACGCTCTTTCTTGCACGTCTTAAGGTTGTGCAATAAAGTGAAAATAAAAAAAAAATATATTTTTTGTGCCAACGTGACATATTTTTTTAGCTGTTTATTTGTTATGCGCCAAAAATGTAACTCGAAAATGTATTTAAAGCTACTTAAGAAAATACAAATACAAATTTAATACAAATTATTGTTATTTATATTGACTAACAATGTTCATTTATAAAAAAAATATACTAATAAAGACTATAATAAATAACATTTTTTACAATTATTTTGTGTCGGTTACGTATTGAGATTTTTAATGTACGTAGATTTTAATTTAAAAGCTCTACCAGCTTTAAGATATATTTGCAATTTGTTTTCTTAAGTTTTCGAATCATCAAGAGTAAATCTCAGTGGTTTATGCTTGGCGAATCGGACATTAAAATTTATTTTTTATTGAAAAGTTCTAGCCAAGATTCCCGCAATCATTTTAACTACCAGCAGGCTTCATTCAGTACTTAAAATCACTTAATAGATTCATAGATGGTCAATTTGTATATTTCTTTAAAAAACAATAGCATTAATTTACTTTGTACAAGGAAGCAAAAATACAGGTTAAATATGACAAGTTTTTAAGAGACTCTAAAAGCGTCTCAATAAACTCGACATGCCCATTATGGCTTCCCAGGAAAATCACTTAGCAGGGGGAAGTTTGCGTTACTAAAACAGTCATATTATTTTATAGCTAGCAAATTCTACTACCTATCGTTAAGTTCATGTAGGAACCCATATTTTATTAAAAATTTAGTTCAATCCACGAGTCTATCGAAAATGAATAACCTAAATGCATTTACGTAAAATATCTTCAGTAGAAACAACATTTCAAATGTGTAGTTTTATCTTTTAATTATTTTTAATTTTGTTAACATATTGACGATTCAGATGTCTTCAATAAGTAGAATAAAATATGTTGTCAAATGAACAGTAGACTACAGTTAAATTCAATTCATTTTTAACACGTTTACGCAAGTATCATGCTAAATGCCAGTAACACTGTTAAGACTTAGCAGTATCACATTAATAATTTTCGCCGAAAACGTTTAAAAATAAAATTTATATCTATGTTGACAAAACTAGTTAAATTAATAACAAAATAAAAGATTTTATTATTATTTGTAAACATCCCACAGATAGGCAAAAGTCTCCTCTCCCATTAAAAAAAAGGTTTTAGAGCTTAATCCACTAAACTGCTCCACTGCGGGGCTTGGTGGATATACATGTGTCAAAATGTCTCGCGTCACATGCAAGTTTCCTCACAATGTTTTTCTTCACGGCCGAGCACGAGATGAATTTAAAGACAAATTTAGCACTTGACTACTCAGCGGTGCTAGCCGGGTTTCGATCCACGATCAACGGTTAAGATATAATCACTAGGCCATCTCGGCTCTCCGAAATCCACTAGGAAGTAAATTAATTGATAGGTTTCCGATGAGCGATCTATTGCATAATAATTGTGCATATCCCGGGCGTGTAACTTATGTCAGACCAATGTCAACACAGCCTGCAATTGATCTTACAATTAGGACACATTTGTAAATGTTGACAGTGTATCCACGTCCACTAACAAAGATCAAAGATGGATCCAATCCATTTGCATATAAAATAGTTGATAAATGATTATTTTGTTAAGGATATCTATGACTGATTTAAATATTTCAAACGCGTTTATTAAAAGTTACATTCTGTGTGTGTAAAAGTTTTATTCTAATGGAACGTCCGTTTTATTTTTTTAACAATTTTAATATTGTTACCTTTTATCGTACCTTCTGATTCAGATTTAACATAAAATGCGTAGTGAAGAATTTAATTTAATGATAATAATAATTCTCATACTACATATACACTATAAACGATAGTGTAGATAATGAAAGTTATGTATTGATATTAATTTTATTAAATACATATTAATTTATTCCTTTCATGAGTCGGATTAACTTTAAGATACATTGTCTATATTTTAAAGCTACGCATCAAACCACTTCTGAGTCCGTCAAAGTACTTAAGAAAAATATCGTTTGATCTGATAATCCTCATCTTTACGAGCTAAATCCAATACTGTGAAGTGAAAGACGTTTTATTACGAAAACATTGAAAAAAACCACATTTTCTACTATTATTTTCTATCAAAGAGATGATCAGTTTTATTAGCGCATTTTGTTGTAAAAATTGTTTATTTTTTAAGATCAACAAAGAAATTACTATATTTACTACAATTTTCTTAAAAGACTACTATTATATAGGACTTTTACATAGCTACATATTGCAAAGAAGGATGTAATTAATGAGGTAAGGATTACAGATGTTTTTCATACGTGAAAAAGCCAGAGGGCACTTATGTGCTGTGTATTTATTACAGCTATTGTATTAATAAATATTTCATAGTCATCTCAGACCAGGGCCTTACAAGCATATAATATCCTCTAATGTGAATAAAGGTTGGACCTCTTTGTGAAACTTAAAAGATTGAAACACGATTGAAACATCAGGCGTTACCCTCATTTAGTGCTGATTAATTATTATGATAAGCTTTATAAGAATTTGAGGAATTGGCATATGAATTTAGTTAAATTGATAATTAATACATAAAAAAAATGAAATATAAATAAATAAATAAGATATTTCATGTTTAGGTAACATGCTAAGTTCAATTATTTTAAATTAAAGTAAAGACTAAACCACTAAACTGATCAATCAATATTATAAAGCTGAAGAGTTTGTTTGTTTGAACGCGCTAATCTCAGGAACTATTGGTTCGAATTGGAAAATACTTTTTGTGTAAGATACTTTATTTATTAAGGAAGACTATAGGCTATATTACATCACGCTACGACTCATAAGAGCGCAGCAGTAACCATAAACGCGAGTGAAACCGCGAGGGACGGTTAGTTTTAAATAATATTATATTTTTATATGTAACTGAAGGTAAACCTTTTCAAATAAATAATTTTTAAAATTAATTGAGAAATGATGGAGTTCGTAGGTAAGAAAGATTAAAAAAAGACATGGAGAACCTCTTTTTTTTTGAGAAAATATCAATAAGTTGTTTCGACATTTCAGAAGTCCCATCACGCCCGAAGGCCTGATCTCATGTCCCACGTGCCCTAAGGATAAATCCGGAACAGTTTATTTCGCAATTCAGATTCTCCATTTTAAAAATTTTACTTTTGTATTTTTAAGATAGCTTTACACATTATTCAATTTTTTGATTATACAGCCAAACGATATTATTATTTAGATCTAGCTTTTGCTTGCGGCTTCGCTCGCGAAATAAAATTTAATTATGTTCTACTTTTTCGCAAGTAGAAACAAAGGCAATTTTTATATATTCGATAAAATTATAAAATACACATCATAATCGGTCCATTAATTTTTAATAAGTTGACAAGCAAATGATGAAATAATATAATTATAATGACTTTTCCCTGTAGTATACGAGATAAATAAAAAGCATTGTTTATTAAATTTTATGATAAACAACACGCTTTATTTTAACATTTTTCGAAGATAATTTAACTGTCAAGCGAAAGATAAATAATCATATTTCGCTTTCACAAACAAATTACATTAAATTGTCGTTGCTTGTGATATGAATTTTTTAACACATAAGTGTATTTTTAATCAACTTAAAAAGCAGAAGTTTCTATGTTTGGCTGTTTGTTTTATTTCTTTTTTTTTTTTGAGAAATTGCTGATGTTTAAGAAACATACTATTCCAATTGAAAAACGGGAACAATAAAATAGTCATCTTTAACAACCTGCATGCACCGAACCTCTAGTGAAACACTAATCATTATTATCTCTAGTCCAGTTATAGTCACTGATTTTTTCTTAACAACAAAACAAAACAAAATATACTTAGTTGTTACAATTCCCGTAGGCTTTAGTGTTATAGACACTTTTGAATCGTCAAAACGGTAACACAGAAAATATTTAAATTAATAAAGCCACAACTAACACCTTCCATCTTTAGATTTTTAACATGGAATTGACATTGTTACCTGATATTCTTTTTATATGACAAGCTAGTTGTCCCTTGCGGTTCCACTCGCCTTTATGGTTACTGTTCATGAGTTGTAGCGTGATAGAATATAGCCTAAAGCCTTCCTCAATAAATAAATTATCTAACACAAAAATTTATTTTCAATTTGAATCAGTAGTTCTTGAGATTAGCGCGTTCAAACTAACAAACAAACTCTTCAGCTTTATAATATTAGAATAGATAAACTAATTATTTAGTTCATTGGTTTAAGTTGTTTTCGCTGAAGTCCTAAAACAATTACTTCAAGAAAAATAAGACATTAAAAAAAAGAACGACTGTATTTCAAATAATTATTAACTTGGTGAACTTTATTACTTTAAGACTTTTCAGTGTTATTTCAAAATATTAAAACTTAACTTTTTTAATTATATTAAAAATTACTCATTGTTATTAAAAACAATTATACTTAGCACGTTAAATATTTATTAGAGTTTAGTTTAATTAAAATTGAATTTTCCGACCATGTTAATAGTTCGTTAGTTATTTTTCTTCGTCAATCGAAGTAACTATTTATACAAAGTTAATAGAGTAAACTTAATAGCTTCGCTTTGAAATTAATTTAGCCTGCGGTGCGTAGAAATATTATGTTGAATTTCCCATAACCCTTGAAGTCTCAAGAGATGAAATAATTTGTTCGCTCCTTTCGAAAATATTAGCATTGACATGCCAACAAACATATATAGAGTTTTTTGGTATTTTTTTACTAAAATCGGTAAAAATTACAGATTAAACATTCATCAGAGCATTGCTTTAGCAATTTATAAACTAGATTAGATAATATTAAACTTTTTAAACGTTATTCGTTCGCACTGTAGTTTTACACTTTAAAAGTATTTACTCCAATGAGCCCGAGGTCTGCTTTCCCAGCCGCATGTGAAAAATATCCTAAGGGTGAGCGTAATCTCCTTGATAAATTAAATTTGACAGTGAAACATTTCCAGTGATATTTATACCGTAACAATGTTTTCATATAATGATAAAAAATTTAAACACTGCAATTTATGATTGCGACTATAACATACTATATAGTGCTACATACTATATAGAACTTTTGAAAATAATTTTTATTGTCATAAATATAGACTGTAATAGCTTGTACATTATGTACTGCTGAACCAAGGTTTCCTCTCCTATTAAGCGAAAGGTTAAGAGCTTAATCCACCACAGGGTTGACGGATATAAATTAGTCAGAATTTCTCCCACATATCACGTTTCCTTACGATGTTTTGATTCACCGCTGTGCACGACATGAACTGAAATACAAATTTAACAGTTGAAAACTAAACGGTGCTAAGGTTTAAACCAGCGATTGAGAACAATGTTTTGTAACCACTAGGCCATCTGGACTCTCATAATATCTATCAAATATTATACTTATTAGATACATCGGAGATGCACTAATTTGTAAATAGTTTTTACAAAATAAATTTAGAGGTTCATAAAAAGACTTCATGCCCTTTTAATCTATTGAAACAAGTCTGCATAAGTTTTATTATTTTGTATTTTTTTATTATATTGTATTTTTATTTTAATTCATTACAAGTAATCTTATAAAAAATTGTCAAACGATGTTTACTTTAATATAGACAGTAGTAGTGTTTGTACTATATTGTACTTAATTTAAGTATCTAAATGCTAATTTTCTTTGATTTTCCCATTTAACAACCTTTTATTTGGTACATTTAAAATAATCATGGATTTCAAAAGAGGCCGACTTTAATCTTACATAAGTGTTACAGATTCGACTCATCCGTGATGGAATAGGCAGTAATCGTATTAATGTCGCTACACTCTAACCGAAGTAACAATATGTCGATTTGGTATAAAGTACAGGAATTCTTACATAATATTTAAGCTATGTATTTCAGCCAATATCTTATAATCGTGTAAACACCTCTCAGAATTCTGATTCAATCAAACACTTCCCATAAGCTATTAAGGTATTGCTATCGACGTGCCACGAATTCGTGACCAAAATAACAATGGAGATAGGCGACTAAGCACAATATTAGTGAAACGTGAGCCCGCCCGTATTGCAAGACCCGCTTAGGTGTAGGGTACATCGGTTGTAAATTCGTCTCAGAGAAAAATTTTTATTCAACTATTAAAAATATTATAGCTGGTCTGTACAAAATAAAATAGTTTATAAACACTGAAAACATTTTAATAAATTAAATGTTTTAGTATTATTAATTTCGATAACTGAGTATACAAACCTTTGTGTTGTAGTTTCATATTTGAATGAAATTATATATCAATAAATATCAATGCATAATTTAAAGCTTAATATGCTGTTTTATCTTCTTCTTAAGGTTCCACTCCTATCGGAGGTTGGACAACATCATGGCTATTTTCACTTTCGAAGCCGCTGCTCGAAACAGTGTGGTGGTACTGCAGCCAAACCAGTCCCGCAGATTTTTCAGCCAAGAATGGCGCCTCCGCCCAACTCCACGTTTACCGGCTGTTTTATATCGCCTATTTATTAAGGGAGGCTATAATATATTACGCTTAGATATATAGGAGCGATGCAGGTAACAAAAACGCGGGAAAAACCGTGAACGTAGAATGTAGTATGTAGGTTAGTATGTAGTCCTAATACTGTTATAAAAAGTCATAATCTACCTAGTATTTATCCCGATCATACCAGGGTCTGCTTATTACTCTAGTCCAGTTATTGGCAACGTACTGATTTTTATACAGACTGATTGCCATCCGACCTCTACAACCCCTGAGGGCAAGCAGATAACCATTCAGTCTAGAATAATCTCCCTATTAAGAGTATGGATAATTATCATTACTGTTATACATTATATAAAATGTAAATCCGAAAATTTGTAAGAATGAATTAATGTATAGATAAATGAACGGATTTTTTTGTTCTTTTTGTGTTGTCTTTTTCTGTTTGTACTTTTTCGGAAATTCTGCAATAGTTTTTCATTTTGATTTTCACTAATTTTGTAGCTTATATATCAGATTAATAGAAAAATAGCGTATTTTTAATAATCAAACCACGCGGGCGAAGCCGTAAGCGGATGCTAATTTACAATATATTAAAATTACGATCGTGTGACGTTGAAAAAGCGTTGTGCTGTTTTTCCAAACGATTTTTCGTTAAACACACAGTACAGTTCCTTAAAATTTTATCTCTTGTTGTTCGACGCCATGTGTAAAAGTCGCGCAGAGTTCCAATAAAAAAAATGTTTGTCTATGTATTCTACTTATCTAAGTTCACCTACATTATTCAAGTCAAGTTTTATCTGTTTAGTTTGATACAATTATTATATTATTATTATTATAATTTGTCAAATTTAATAATAGCTGTTTCTCTGTAGTAAACAGCTACTGCCTCGTTCCTATAAGTCGTAATGTGATGTGATGATATAGCCTGTAAGCGTCTTCAATAAATGGTGAATCCAATGTATAAATATTTTTTTCGGATTAGTAGTTTCAGAGATTATCTACTACATACAAACTTACAAACAAATTTTACCTCTTCATAATATTAGAATATATGTATATATATATAGACGATGGTGAAAATGTTTGAAATATATCAAAATATCTAATAACAAGGAGCCTTCTTTTAAGGACGTCTTTAAATGTGAGCACGCATCCTTAAGATAAATCTACTTTAGCGTCGTTTTCGGGTTACCAGTGAAGGTGACACAGAATATACCATTTGCAAAGTGTAACCATACTCTCATTAAATTTAAGCTCAGTAGATGGGTAGAAAACATTTATCCCACAATATCTTATAATGAAGTATAATGTACATACCTACTGTAATTTTCTATTTTAATAGATTTATTATATCAGTGGTCGAACGGTAAATTTAGAATCGATTACCAGAATTATCAGAGATAATCTATTCTCAATTTGACCAAAGACTTTCACAATAAACAAAAATTATATATGCTTGAGTAATTATATATCTTTATTAATTAAATGTATACTTATGCATTATTAAAATATATATTAGCATTTCTCTCTCCTTCTCTGTGTAAACTATGAGTGTGCGAAATTTCATACACTTATGTTTTGCTTCAGGTATTAATATATAGATTATACGGTAAGACCAATTTTCATAATCACTATAACGTGAACAATTGATATTCGATAACCCACAAAATTAGTAACAAATGCTTATACAGGACATAACATTGAAACATTATTTTTCTTAATGAAATGTTTAAGTATTACAATCGATATAAGTGTAATAAAAATATATTAAAAACTTGTTTTCTGTCTTAGCATCTTGCAATAACCGCTGGATGGAATCTATTAAAACTTGACATAATATTAGCTTATACCGTAACACAACTTATTAAATTCTATGATCCTGGGAAATGAAAGAGTAAGCTATGTCTTCACATCAATAGAACATGTAAACGATCTTGCGGACAATAGACTTGCATAATTATATTAGACGCTTAGTATTAAAGTAACCGAATCAAAATTTCACATTTTTGGGCAAAAGCGAATAAAATGATCTTGGAATTCGGCCGTTTATTTAGACTTTAATATCACAAAGTATTGACGGAATAGTTATTTGTTTAACCACAAATTTATATGAAAATATATTTTAATTACTAAATTATCTAAACGTTTTAATACTAAGCGTGTGGTGTGATATACTAGCCTCCGCCCGCGACCTCGCCCACGTGATGTTGGTAAAAATTAACTTGCATGTTATTCTGTTGAGGACATACTGTAAAGTATCATCAAAATCTGTTCAGTAGTTTTATACGTGACAGTGCAACAAATATCCATACGACCAAAGGATTCCATCTTAAATTTTCGCATTTATAATAGTACCTGTAAGACACATCATAATTTGTTATTTTGAAAACTATGTTGTAGCTGTTAAGACCTTCACTTTGATCTTTTACCTACTGAGCTATTTATTTTTAAACAAGAAAAGATTATAACCCTAATCGTAAGCCTTTTTTATAATATAATATTCAAACTCAATGTTTTGCCATTCAGTATTATGATTAATATGGCAAAATCGATTCGATTGTTGCGAAAAACTTTAATCGAATCTATCTTGTTGTAAGTCTAGTTAAGACTGTATATATATAAGTCTTTAAGTTTGAGAAAATATTTTTATGAAATAAAAAAAAACTGTGTAGTGCAGAAAACTACTTACAGAAACACTTAAGTATTATTATACTGTTTACGGTTTCATATAAAGTCGGAAAACTCAAGATTCTCTTATAAAAAGTTATATTAAGACTTTGCACTTTGTCAACCACTAATGCGAGTGTAGATAAAGATCAAATTTTGAATTTAAGTTTAGGTATGCTTTTGATATAATCTGAAATAAGTTTATAAGATAATGTTACGGAATAACTTACCAAAAGGAAATTATCTTGACAAACTTATGTGCATTAGGACGCATATGAGAAAATTCTATTTTCAAATCTGTTTTCGTTGACGTTGTTTGTGAATAATTCTATAAAGCCGGAGGAGTGTGTATCAAATGATACTTGAAAGTACAGGAGTGTAGATGAACAAAACATATAGATGCTTATAAGAAATAATATATCAAACCACAAAAAGTCAAATTCTGAGCTATTGATAATTTCTCATAATGCGTCACGTATTCAAAATTATTAAAAAATATATTAAGTCATCTTAACTAAATAAACACAAAATTACTAAGGCTTTGTAAATATTTTTTTTTTACATATTTTATGGAAATATTTTCCTAAGTTTTTCATTATACTTACGGAAAGGCTTGGTACTTAAATTGTTTTGAGTAGACTACCTGATGGATGTTTAAAACCAGATTAATACATATATTAGGTACTTAATATCGTAGTAAAGACTAGATGAAATTTTTTCCCGCCGAGAAACAAATGTTATATCTGCAAAACTAATTGCTATGTAGATGAAGTCATACGCATGACTATACATATTAAATATTATATAACAGTTGAAAGACGTAAGGTCCCATGTGTAACAAGGCCTTACTTTACAATGTAAGCAGTGAAGTGGAAAACGTTCAACATATAAATAGAATTACGTGATATCTCGTCCGTGTCTTGTGAGTGCTAGGATTTATTGATTCGATCCAATCATATCCGTAACATTCCGCTCCGATAGAGGCTCGGATACCTGTGACATCGATAGCTGGAGGGTATGGTATGTGAAGATATTTTGTTTATATTTACACATTGCGAAAGTCGAAATAAGAGTCGATTTGTTTTTTATAAAAATAGAGCAGGCGTGATACCTGATGTTAAGTGATCAATGCCTTCATGGACCCTTGTAGCACCAGAGAACACAAATAAGTTGGCAATTTAAAAAAGAATAAGAGAAGAAATGAGGGAGGATGGTTAGGCTTTCGTATGCAGCTATATTACGCCGGTCTTCTGTAAGAGTGAGGTACTGCCCCAGTCGAGCCCGTATACAAGTTGTAGTCATACATATGGGCACGCAAACATGATCAGCATAAATAGCAAATATAGTAGCGTTTCAAACGGTGAGTGAGTGAGGTGTAAACGTAACCCTTTTATCCCTTCCCCCTATTACTTTTCATTCCCATTTAAGCTGGAAATTTATTTTTGGCTCCTCTGGCTGTAAATATTCATAGGCAGCAGTGATCATTTAAATTGCTATTTCTTCGCAACATTTTTTGTACAGCTTCTCGTTTCTTAATATAGAATAAACATAATATCCGATATTATTTTATCCTTTTCAATGAAACCTCTGCACGTGACACAGAATCATCATAAAATGAATGCGACGATAAATATAAAGACCCCTGTACAAAGGGTTTATCATAAAAAGATAATTATCTCATTTGAGTGACCATATATTATATATTACTACAGATACTTTGGCATTTTTTATACTTTATTATATAGTCTGTAATATCCCACAGCTGACCATAGGGCTCCTAAAAGCGAATGCAGATTGACGGGCAGAAACACGTACAAATCGCAAAATTTCTCCGGACGCTTGAAGGTTTCGTCGTTTTGATTCCGTTACTGCCAAGCACGTGATCATTTTAAACATTTAGTACTTGAAATATCCAAACCCATGTGTTTTTTACACCGGGCTGAATAAACAGATTATCTCGTTAATAAAAAAAATATTACTAAAAATGTACATATGTTAGTATCTATTTATTACATACTAGCTACCACTTGCCAAAATACAAAAAGAAATTCTGTTGATCCGTTCATAACTAAACTTTTGAGGGTCACCCGCGGGGATCGTCTGAAGGTCACCTAAAATTTTTTTGGAGTCCACAGGGTACATAGATATCATTGTAAACGTTAGCTCTGTCTCATGTGACTGTTAGGAATTTTCATACACGCGACCAAACTTTGTATTAAATTTATCATCTATTAGACCAAATAAAAATTAATTAACAAAAGTCTTTTTTATACTCACCTAATTTATATGTAGACAATGAACTATGCGAAACTTCATGCTTCTAAATAAATAGGTTTAGGCTTTATGTAAACTACAGGTAGTGTTAGATGATACCGTTATAAGTGGTTATTCTTGTATATTTTTTTTTCTTATCCGAATTCGAATATCTTATCAACACATTTCCAATTTATTATTTTTAATTAATTCGAAAATTGTTTCACCGACGTGGATTACAGCGGCTTTAAAGAATTAATTGTTATGTCATCACCACGCGGAATTTTAATTGCAAAAATATACGGAGAGAAGAAGATCACTAAAAACTGGATAAACGGAAGTATACCGAGGGCTTCGTACTACTCACACACGAGTCACGATTAATATTTTTCTAATATCCGCTATAATTACACATGTTTTATTAAAGTCTCAGCCCGTTGTCTGCTATAGTTCAAAACTAGAGCTGACTGACATAGTGATCTATCAACGCACAGCCTAAACCACTGGACTAATCGGGCTGAAATTTGGCATGCAGGTAGATGTTATGACGTAGGCATCTGCTAAGAAGGATTTTAATTAGTTCTACCCCCAAAAGGATAAAATAGGAGATGAAAGTTTGTATAAAACTTTGCCAATTTTAAACCCATCGGGCTAATACTTTGCATGCATAAAGCTATAATGACGTAGGCATTCCCTAAGGAAGGATTTTGATAAATGCAATAAATTTTACATAATACAATGATAAATGTCAAAAAAGTACGAAAAAATCTTGCCATCTGCGAGCTATTCTAGCGTGCGCTGGAAAACCCCACGTAATGTACAATGAAAATGTTTATCTTAATTATTCCTATAAAAAGGCCGTGATAGCATCTATCTTTTGTGTTTAAGACATTATTGTCAAAACTAATCCTGCGCAGACGAAATCGCAAGCAACAGCTAGTCAAAGATAAGATACATGGAAAGATCACAGAGGCTTAGCAAGGTTTGGGGTTCCATAACCTGAGGTACGTAGCCCTAAAAATACACCATTCGTAACATGTATGTGTTACGAATAGCAGAATTTCTTTTTAGAAAATGTGATTAAACCGTATACATATATCTACTTCAACGTTTTATTAGATTTCCCTTACGATAAGGTATAGGCAATCATCGCGGGTCGGGGTAATGTAACATGGTTTTCCAATATACTTCGGCGGTCCGCCATTGTGTATATATTTGGTGTTTTCTTCATATATAATATGAAGCAGGCGAACCCACTAAGTGCACTCAGATCATTTATTTGTAGGTCACTAAAGCCCTGTAACGCTAGTGTGAAAGGAAAATCGATAAAACCACGAATTTATTGAATTACTAAAGTAGCGAAAAATGTTTTAAAGTAAATTAATAGTAAGTATATTACGGCCAAAATATATACATTGTTTATAGTTTGATTCTTATTGAAAAATCCTATCGTAGTTTAATTGCAGCTGAGTCTAGCTGTAACCTCGTATATGGGCTGGCTCAACCGGGGCAGTACCTCACTCTCAAAGATTGGCGTGAAGTAGTGAGTGAGTCTTACTTTCTATTTCCTTTCATCTCTGGCTTTAATCTGGCAACGCATTTGTGGCTTCTCTGGGCTGCAAATGTCAATGGGCGGAAATGATTATTGCTCAAAAACTATCCCGTCTGTTAGTTTGCCGTCAATTTTTTTTATAAAAATGTACCACAAGGCAATGTGTCGTGACTTTCTTACGTATGGAGATTTTCACGACCCGACGTAACCCTTCACGACATTGTAACGTGCTAAGATGCGACATCGCAATGTGGTTATATGTTTTAGCAGTAAAATCGTTCGGGAAAATTTGCTAAGCGTGTAATATGATTGAATAATTTGTTTTTTCTTAAAATGTAAATGACTTTATTCGAATCGTCTAAGAATTTCTCTAGGTTTCCCAGAGATTTCACCATCAGATCCTGATTAAGTTACCGTGAAAAAAATAGGTCATAGTCATTATGATAAACACAGAGGGAGAGAAATAAGACTTACGTAGATGAACTGATACTAAAAATAATTAACCGGCTTCAAAAGTATATATGTACCTACGCAATTTCGTTTACTTCGATGGCATATTAATCCAGGTAAATTTTATTTAAAAATTAAACTATTTTCCCGATTGATGAGAAAAGTTCTATGGATTTAACTTATTTAAAATATAATTTCGAATAAAAAAATAATTTTTAAAATCGGTTAAGAAATGACGGATTTCTGAGTTAACAAAGATTTAAAAAACGTACGCTACGAATTGAGAACCTCCTCAATTTTTAGAGTTAGTTGATTATATTTTTAGAAGGCTTAGAAGTTTTGTATTTTTATTAAACTAAAAATAAGGTTAGCCGAGATGGCCTTGTGGTTAGAACACGTCGATCTCAATCGATGATAGTGGGTTCAAACCCCGGCTAGCACCGCTGATTTTTTCAAGTGCTAAATTACTGTTTAAATTCATCTCGAGCTCGGCGGTGAAGGAAAATATCGTGAGGAAACCTGCATGTGCTGGGAGAAATTCTGACACATGTATATCCGCAACCCGCAGTGGAGCAGCGTGGTGGATTAAGCTTCTGGAAAACCTTCTACTTAATAGGATAGGAGGCCTTTGCCCAGCAATGGGATATTTACAGCTGTTACTTTACTTTTTTTTTAATAAGGTTATTTAATAATAAAATAGTTGGCGGACTAAGTTATGAACTTCTTATGTTTATTTATTGCGTTAGCTCTTTGACTGTAACGGCTGTCCGGTTGCAGATGAAATTCTAATTAACTGCTTAACGAGCTGTCTTCTTTATAAATAAAACTATTTTTATTTAACGCAATATGCCTTTCATCTATATAAATTAGTTTTCTGAAGGATCTTGTTCAGTACTATAAATATGTATGTATTTTATTACCGTTCTTAGTATAAGGCGAGCATTATGTACACTTATAAGTTTCAAAGAAACTACCTAACTTCATAAAGATTTACGTTAGTAGTTTATCATTGAACTTTACATCTGAAATAATTTACTGTCAGTGTCTTATTTTTGACATTCACAGCTTTTGTTACTATTTGAAAGACGCGTTGGCGCAATGGTCACTGCAATGTTTATCGTGGTCTGGGTGTTTGTGTTAGTGTTGTGAGTGTTTCCGGACCCCGACACAAGGTCATGAGATCTTAATGGGGGCCGTTGAGTGTGATGCGTTATTTTTTAAGGGCTACAGATTTGTCTATTATCAGCCAGGGGTGTAAAAGTTGCAAATATAATTCTTGTCTAAGTTTAGATGTTTAACGTAACGTTAAGGCAATTAATGTGCTACGTGGCTCATAACTCAAAAGCACAGGATCAAATCTAAATAACTAGATCTTGTAGTCGCTGATAAGCAATACTATATCAAACCACACATTTTGAGAAAATGGCTTCTAGAGATGTTAAACTTACTCTTAACAAATTTGTTTAAAGAAGTAGACTTCTCTTTTCTATTTTGATAAAAGGTATAATGAATTAAAACAGATAGTATAATGAAAAGTTTTGTCTATTACTAAATTTTTAAATATTTTTCAATTTTTAAATAGGTTTAAAATTTGACTTTAGGTATGTTACAGTTGAAGTAGGGAAGTCAAATATTATGTAAATACAATTTGTCTTCAAATAAACGCGGGTGAATATACATATAACAGATAGTTCTATTATATATTGCTTTAAGATATTACTTTAAAAATTATACATGAGTTTTATTAGACTCAACGCATAAACGCGAGATACTTAGCTTAGAACTATTATCGTGACACAGCTGCAACGGAAATTTCTAACATTTCGAAAAATATATCCTTTCATATCTACGAAGAATGCTTATATAATTTTAAATATCGCGAAAAACTAAATCCTACTAACGTAATGGTTTCTAAAATTTACTTTTAAGCAGCGTAATTTAGTTAATTTATCAATAAATTATATATTTCAAACTGTAACTTGGTAAGTAATGCGTTTGTCTATATGAAAGCGCTAATTTTAAAAATTACGACATCGATTTTAAATAGCCTTTAACTCCTTTTTTGTACAAGAACCTAACCTAACCTAACCTTAACTATCAGAATATTGCATGTTTTCATAGTGATATTTCTCAACGATTAGTCCAATAAGCAGTAGTCACAAATGAAATCCAATTTAACAAGTGCCGAACTCGGATAAAACCTGGAGGTATAATTATCACACTCGCACGCTTGAGGACGCCCGGTACACCAGTCAGCTCGTGACCACGATGAATGCAACTTCGTTGAAACGTCGGGCAATAAAAAGAAATTACTACCATTAGTTATCGCGATAAGACCCGTTATATAAAATATGAATCTGGTCAAAATAATATAATTGCATTATTTTCTAAAATAAACTTTTGGTTTCAAGTGTCTGAGTGACGAGTGAGATGTTACAAGAAAGAACAATTTTCATTTAATATAGATAACTTTTATTATAAGGGCAAGTCCCTTTTCCATATTTTAATACCCTGAGTGCTTTTATTTGTAATCCGTGTTCACGGAATGAAGATTTGATATAAGTATTTGTTTGAAAAATACTTACTTCGAAAAGGATTTTTATTGGTTGGTTGGTAACCGTTTGAATAAATATACTAAAGATAAAACATTTTAATATCTTTTTATTAATGATTCATTATAAATAGAAGTAATATTTCTATCTTAAACACCCTTCCATACAACAGCGCCTCTCCTTTGATATAAAATTATGAACGATGACGATAAATAAATAATCGATACCATTATTGAAAGGGTTCAGCAGAGATCGCAAGCTACTGTTGTCTCTTACTACAATGTTAGCAATGAATACATTTACTTATTCTACATAAATAATAACAATAAATCTCTGAATGTATGTAATGAATCACTGCAGAACTGGTGCACTTATTTGATTAATTCTCTTTTTTATTGGTTTTTAATTATTAGGACACGGTTAGTCTATATTATTATTAGAGGTAAAATTTGTTTGTTTGTATGTAGAGGGTAATCTCTGAAACTACTGATCTGATTTGAAAAATTCTTTTTGCGTTATATAGCCCGTTAATTTAGAAAGGCTATAGGTTATATTACATCACGATAAGACTCACAGGGCAAAACAGTAACCATAAACGCGACCCAGAGGCAGCTAGTATTAAATAAAATATTTGCAAAACTACGGAAAAGTGTTAATATCGCAGAGTGCATTATATCCTTGGGAAGTCGGAGCGGGTAACTAGTAACTATTATGAAATACAATTTTTCCTCGTTTTTGTTATAAACATTTGACAAAATGTTAAGCCACACGGACTTCATTTTAAGAAAATGGCGTCTAAACATGTCAAACCTAATCCTAAAAAAATGTGTGAAGAAGTATATATCCATCTTCTCTTTTCTATTTTGATAAAAGGTATAATGAATTAAAACCAAATTGGTATAATAAAAAGTTATATCTAATAATAAGTTTATCAAATAGATTAGATTATTGGATATTGCAAAATATTGAGCACACACAACATTCGAAACATTGAATTAAGAAACTTTTTCGATAAAAATTTAGTTTAGATGACTTGAAAAATTAATAATGTTAAATACATGACGCATTATCAGAATACATCAATATCTCCAAATTCAACTGTGGGTTGACACATTACTGTTTATCAGCAACCATTTAATCTAGTTGAAAACTAATAAACGCTCCACTTCAGACACTACAAACCGATATGAATCGGTTAAAGCATATTTGTTTTTGTTTGTTTGACGTTACGGATTATTTTGGTGGTAAGCTTTGTCCGATAGCCATTAATATTCGGGACCCTTAGATATGAGGCGACGGTTTCGTTCGCGCCGTCGCTACCGTTGTCCATATTTAATGTTCTAAGTGCTTTTTCGCGTATACTAACTGAATTCTCGCATAATTTGAAATCTATTTCGGTTTCCGCTTAGTAACGTTTATTTAATGCTATACAATTTTAATGTGGCTTAAATATTGTATGGAAAATTTTATATTTTATTTTTAATAACTAAGTCTATTATATAAAATATTATATTGATATATAAAAATTATACGCACGAATTACTAAGGTTGTATGTACATTGGCAGTGAAAGGTACTTAAATAAATTTTTATGGAAATTACTCGTAGAACGACTCAAGTACGACGTATTCCGTCAGTAGACAACAGAGGAGCCATCGCTAAAGTTTTAGTTTCCTAGAAACATGGGTTGTGACATAGGAGACACAATATGACGGACGCAAGAACTATTTTACTTTACGCCAGAAAACACTCTAGGGAGCGATATTGTTTCCATAGACAAGGGTTGAGTGACGTTATTCAGTGCTATAAAAAAGGGCTGCTAAATCACGGACCACCATATAAATTCAGAATGTATTAAACCACCAGCTATGTATATGTACGTTATATGGATGCTGATAAGCAATACTGTGTCAAGCCACACGGACTTCATTTTGAGAAAATGGCGTCTAAAGATGTCAAACCTATTCTTACTTAATTTGTTTAATGAAGTTTATATCCATCTTTTCTTTTCTTTTTTTTAAAGGTATAATGAATTAAAAGCAGATTGATATATTTAATATATTATCTACTAAAAAGTTTTTCAAATATTTCAGATTATTCTATAAATTACAAAATATGGAACGCACTTGAAATACGAAACAATTATTAAGACACTTTTTACCATACTTATTTAGTTTATATTACTTGATTTTTTTTTGAATAATGTTGAATAAGTGATGCAGTATCAAAATACATCAATATCTCCGACTTTGACTTTTTGTGGGTTAACACATTATTGCTCATCAGCATCCATATATGAAAGCGAAACACCACTCACTAATTAATCATTAAATATCAGAAACTATAACCTATAAACTCAAAATTTGGAACGTAAGTTTCTTATAGGGTGTACAAAACTCCACCCCAAAGGGGTGAAATGGGGGTTGGAAGTTTATATGAAAGTCCTATGTTTTTAAAGTAAGAGAATTTAAATTAAAAATTTATGCTGTACAGATGGTGTGGGGATGTACTAATAATGTATCTTTAGGAATTGGACCCCTTTTGTTGCAATGTGATGTTGTTAAAAATTCATTGCACTCATGCAAAGCCGGGGCAGATCGCTAGTATTAATATTGATAAGTAGGATTTTTTTCATACTAATATACCTGAGCTTATAACAGTAACTAAAGTAATGAAATAGATTTTTAAAAGGATTAAAGGGTAAGACGAATTTAATGTTGGGCACAAAAGACCCAAAAGGGTCACTGTGCATCCACCACGTACAGGCTCCTAAGGGTAAAGTTAATAAATCCCAATTTATATAATGATGATGTCCTTAAATCATAATTTTCATTTTAGCTAGTATCCTAAAACAAAATGTAGTGACTAAGGAATTTTAAAAATATGAAATTATATTTTATAGATACAGTAATTTTAATTAAAATTTCTGTATTTGCGATACTGTTGTTTTATTTTTACTGTTGTTTTGTTGTTAAATGGTTATTCAAATCATCAATTCTTCCTGTAATTACTTTAAAGTAAATTGTTCATCTCGACTCTAAGATAATATCAGTATTTGTATATGTTGTAAGAACGTAGCAGGACAGAAGTAATAAATAACAAGTAACACAAGCATTATAATAGCAAAATTAAAATAATAACTTTAGTAAAAAAGCAATAAAAATATGTGTATTATGTACAACACGTTATAAAATTTACTTATATTATATAAAAAAGGAACCAACTTCTAAAACAAAATACGTTATTTCATTTATTAGGATGACACACTCATTCCGTTTATTATGATTTTGAAATCAATGTATTAAACCGATTTGATAAAAAATCTATGGATCCCTTAAATAAAATCCACGTGGTCACGAGCTGACTCCGACGGGTGCAAATTCGTCGAAACGTCGGACAATAAAAAAAGTATTAATACGATTAGTTAATAGATAATATAAATCGCGAAAGTTTAAAATCTTTTTTTAATGTTTATTATTATATAAATTAAAAAAAGACAACGAATTGAAACCCTCTTCCTTCTTGTACTCAATGGGAAAGTCAATGTTTGTTAGTCTGTGAAAGTTCGGTAGTTCTTCGCATTGTAACATCCACATTTGACTAAATTTGACATAAAAAATATGTTATATCCGGGATTAATACTTAAGCAACTCTTTATTTTGCAGATGAAACCGTCGAAAAGTCGAAGTAATTCAAAAATTTCTAAGTAATTCAGCCAGTTGCTTGACGTCCGTCGCTCAAAGTAACGAGACAACTTTTTAGATTAAAAATTTTAGTGCAATGTTCTTATTAACTTGTAACTCTAATTAAGTTGAAGAAAATTACCTTTTTTTACAATCACGCCTACTGTAACTTCTTGGCTGGCTTAAATTAATACTTAGGGTTTCTTAATGTTTCGCTTCTAAGTTATGTTTTAATTATAGCGTCCAAGAGAGCCCATTTAATATAATAGACTATTTAATAAAAAAAACTTGACGTTAATATTAAAACACTATATTATACTTCAAAATGTTGCTAATGCTTTCAGCTTTCTGCCTCGTATATTAATCTACATAAAATTCTTGATAAAGATATGAAAGCATGTGTGGTTTGACCACGGCGTAACTGTAATTATTAAAATAGTTAAATCCAAGCCGTTGCTCGAGATAAATGCCAGCGCGACCGCAACATAGAACGTAAGTTTCTATTCGAGATATTAAACATATACGTAATTCCAAATGTATGCGGCGATTATACGCCCATCTTGTGGCATGAATTTTAGGGGAATATTTAAATTTCGGTAATGAATATTCTGTTAATGGAAAGGGTATAAAGTTCTAGATTTACTGTGTAACTTTTTAGTATTAAATAATTGATTACTATTTTATTGTATAATCTATTTTATTGTATTAATGATTTTATTTATTCATAAATTGTACAGTGTTGTTACTTGTTTAAAGTTTTGCCAAAAATTATTTTTTAACATTAGAATACCGAATTTTCTATTCTCTTTTTTGGCAATCAACTCTTGTGTTTCTATTACTTTGTGTGTAATGCATTAAGACGGATCTGACACTGTTTGAAATCTTTATAAGGCATATAGTTTTTTATCTTTTTATTTATAAAATGCATAAAGTCGAATGCAAACGTAAGACATTTTAAATTGTAATATCACATAATAAGGTAAAAAAATAATCATATTATGTTATAAACTGCTATCGAAAGCCTGCGATCAAAAGAAGTTTTTACTGATTTTGCCAGTTAAAGGTAGTTATTAACCGGTTAGAAGTTGACTGTAATACATAACTATTTAATATATTATACATATATGTAAAGTTATTTAATCCAATAGTATTATGTAACTAAAACTGCAATTAATTTTAATTGTAATGATTTATGAAGAATGGTTAGCTCGTGACCACGACGAATGCAACTTCGTTGAAAATTCGGGCAATAAAAAGGTATTACTACCATTAGTTATCGCGATAAGACCCGTTATATTAAATATGAATAGTATAAATCGCGAATATTTAAAATATATATAATTTAAGCCATCTAATAATAACTTATTTTAAATATTCAGTGTGTTATATTAGTTACATTTTTACACTTAAGCGATTAACTGATTTTAATAGAATTTAGTATCGATAAAGGCTCTGCTCTGAAAAATAGCGTCCACTCCCCAAAGGCGCGAAATAGGTTTAGCTTCTCATTTATGTATAGTCTTCCAATGAAATCGCTTTGTTAAAAAACGCATAACTTCCGTGCGCTTGTAATGAACAAAAGCTTGATGCTATTTCTATAATGATCTTAACCTCAAAACCTATATACGCCGGTATGTGTCGCTATTCAATTTATTCAAAGACGCCTCATAATACGGCGTACGGTTAATTTGCTGAAAACAAAAGGAGTTTTGTCGAAATTAAGATCGATTGTACTCCATTAGTGACACAAGGTACAGCTTTTTAAATTAGGCGTTTTATATTAATTTATACCAACTTTGTGAACTAGAAAATTCTTTCGAAGAGATATGGATATATTTAAAAAAATATCATGAACATTTAATCAAACAATCTAACGTCATTACTCATTAATGTTAAAATTTCGCAGTACTTAAAATAATGCATTAATATAAATACTTTTAAACGTATTTCTACATTATATGTACATTCCCATTTTTTACTTTTTACATTGCTTTGCTTGCTACTAACATACAAGATAAAATAAGTTCTAAAATGAGAGATGAATATTTATCTAGTATATGACACATTTTACCGCAGAAGTATCCACAATAATCAAGGTGCAAGTGCTTTAACGCTAATAAACCGCAGGGCACATTCAGTATACTATTTAAAAAAATCTTTCATCAGCTTATCTAAAGATTTGTATTAAAAAAAAAAAAATTCATAAGAATGACATGCATTAAAATCGTGATTTAGATAAAACTCCAGGCGAGCAGATACAAGAGCTGACATAACGTGTAATAGATATCATTCTATTCAACAAAAATGTGACGGTTTCAGCGCCCTCAAAGCTGGGCCTTGGGGTCACATTTACTTGATTGATCCCACGTCAAAGCGTGCATTCAGTCGTTCGTCTTTCCCAGAATAAAATGTAAAATGAGGCTCTTCGTTATAATTATGAGAAAAGTCGATTCGTGATGATATTGCGTTTTCGGGATTTTACACCTGCTCTTGAAGATTAATTTTTCGTAATTGATATTAGTATTAAAAAGAATTCCTTTCATAAAAATATTACTTAAAAATATCAGCACTGCGATCATCGATCCACATGTTCTATATAATAGTCTTCTTCGTTCAAAAACTAATTAAAATAACACTTGATATTTTTAGGTGAAATTACACTGATTTAATAATTTTTTATAACAAAAATATATGTAACCTATTCTTTATCCATAAACTACTTATATTATTAATAATTTAATCAATAGTAGTGACACTTAGTAATCGTTGCTACAAAACAAAAGCCTCTGGTAAGAATAACAATTGAAAATAAAAGGATGAACTGATTTTTCTTATTCAAAGCTCCTTGAAATATTCTAGGCCTGCGCTTATTAGCAACTACGAGTACTTAATGTAGATTTTGTTTTAAAATAGTACGCAAATATATCTTAATAAGACTTAATAAAAATCACAATTCGATCAATGATTTCCGAACGCAAAGAGGATAAAAATACAAACATTCATTTTTGTTTATATAGGTGTCTATATGTCTAGCTAGTGTTAGCTCTCCTTGCTGTTTTACTTGCTTTTATGCTAACTGATACTTTTCTATGAGTCGTAGCGTGATGTAATAATTTCCTCATAAACATCCAACAGGCCGGCTATCCAACGCCAAAATAATTTATCAAATCAGATTAGTAGTTTTTATCTGACCAATGAAAGCCAAAGGAGGTTTATGATTTTGTCAGGCTGTATGTATGTATGTTCATGTGTTCCCCCATAGTTCCATCTAATTAGAACTAGACAAGTGAGATATCATTAGTAGCGTCTTGAGTGTAAGCTAGTTATAGGCTATATGACATGCCACTAAATCTAATGTGGCGCCCTCCAAAGGCCATAAACTAGTCTATTAAAAAATAAATGAAATAAATATAGCGTGTTTGATATCAGTGAAAAGAGCATTTCTTGTATATTTCAAATATATAAATATATTTAATATACTAGCATTTGCTTGTGACTTTGTCCGTATTAATTCGATAATTGTGATATTTTTTTTTTACTTTTTCTTGTAGATTTTATCATTTACATATAGACTTACAAATTAAAAAACAAATTTCACCTCTAGTATATGTATATTAGTATCGATAAATTAACATTTAGGACCTTGCGGCTACTCGGGTAAGGTAACGTCATTATGACGTACGTAGCGTAATTGCATCACCAGAACAATCAATTCAATCGAGCGAGGGTTATTGTTACAAACCTTGGTGACGTCAAATGCATGTTGAATATACGTTATTAGAGTACGTATCAAAATTAATATTTTTTACGTCATTTTTATAAAAATCTAGAACTTTACGTTTTCATTAAAAATATAAAGACAGTTTCAAATTATACACTTCATCTACATGAGTACCTAGTATGAGTATGGAAATCATTTTCTTGAAAATTTAATCGTGTTTTAAGTCTGACAAGATTGCTGTTTAAAGCAATTTCAAAACCAAATTGCTTGAGCATTTTATCATTTTCCGTTACTCGTTTTGAGACGGCAATCATCGTCAATGACCACTATAGTGTCTCAGAAAAATGTGGTTTTACTTTTTAAACATTTTTTCATGGTTAAAGGTATTAATAATTGAAACTGTATATTTTCTAGAAGATTGTGATGTGTCTGACTTACTATAACGCTAAATTTTAGGCAAGAATTACACTTGTAAATTGCTCTTGCTTACTCTCAGAGTTTCATAAAGATTTACATAAGTTGTTTGATACTCAAGCCAATGCGGCTGTCGTCCATACGTGCAAGGTCGTGCGGAGCACAACTGAGTCAAAAAGGCGTTGAGCCTTACCCCAATCCAAAAAAAATGCGTTTCATTTTTCCATTGTCTTTTTTGGTTTTTGATGAGACAATTATTTGTTTGTATGATTATTAATTTTTTTTATAATTTTAAAACAAATCAAAATTATTTTTAGGGTTCCGTACCTTAAAAGGAAAAACGGAACCCTTATAGGATCACTTTGTTGTCCGTCTGTCTGTCTGTCTGTCTGTCTGTCTGTCTGTCTGTCTGTCTGTCTGTCTGTCTGTCTGTCTGTCGGGATGTCAACCCTTTTTTCTCAGAAATGCATAGACGTATCATGTTGAAATTAATATCATATACTCAAGTCTACGATGACATGCGGCCGTGAAAATATTAAAGTTCTAAGTCAACGCAATCAAAAGATAATGGAAAATATGTCGTATATTTTGACCATTTTAGCGTTTTCGCAAGGGAATCAAAACCTATAGGGTACTTCCCATTGACCTAGCACGATGAAATTTGGCAGGAAGTGATATCTTATGGTACAAATAAAGGAAAAAATCTGAAAACTGTAAATTTTTGTATGTATGTTTGTCTGTTTGTAAGTTTGTCTTTCAACCTTTTTCTCAGAAACGCGTGAAGGTAACAAATTTTTATCAACGTCAAGTACTCAGAGTTGTAATTACTAAGAGCTGTGAAAAAATCAAACTTCTAAGTTAACGCAATCAAAAGATACGGTCATTTATATCACATATTTTAAGTATGATAGCGTTTTTAACGTTTTCGCAAGGGAATCAAAACCTATAGGGTACTTCCCATTGACCAAGCATTATGAAATTTGGCCAGGAGTAAGGTCCTTTAGTATACATAAGTAAAAAATCCGAAAACTGTAAATTTCTGTTCGTGTGTCTGTCAGTCTGTACTTCTGTCTTTCAACCTTTTTCTCAGGAACGCGTAAATGTATCAAGTTGTAAATTGATCAAACGGAAAATATATTAATCTTAGAATTAAAATTATATGTACTTGTAACAAATTAACATAGAAGTTGACCATGGTCAAAAAAACAATTTTACAAAAACTGAGAAGAAATTTGTATCAATACGAAAACATTAAAAAGCAGCAAACCTTTATAAACAACGCAATGCAATCTATATATCGCAGCTAACAAAATGATAGCGCGATGCAGCGTACAGCTAATGCCATCTATTACAACATTATGACATTAACTGTGATATAATTCTGCTCGATTAATAAAAATTTTTATTTTAATTATTATTTAAACGCGCTAAAAATTATAAAATTAACTATTCATTTAAAAGTTTTATCGTCGAGATATAACGTCATTACGTAATTAACATTCAATATAAGAGCTTCACGCGATTTGATTTAAGTACTCGTATTGACTTAGTACGAAAATTTTAAAATTAAATTCAAACAGATCGAGTTATTTAATTTACTTATTTATCATCACATATAAGTCTTCTGGTTATTAGTAATATAATTAGTTATTTATAAATAAACAATTAGTTTTGTTCGAATTAAGGACTAATTATTTTCGTCTTGGCAACACTAATATATATTTCGATATTTTGATTGATAATGTAAATCTCAATATTTTACGAACGTAGTGCAGGGGTAGTGGAGTGTAGTAGAATATAAATAAAAATAAAACGAGAATAAAATATAATATAATTATGTTGTTAATGTCAAAGTCAATAAGTTAGTTCATTGAAATTGTCAAGAGATGGCGCTAGGTGTATCCTGAATCGCGCTATAACTTTTTTTTTTTAAGTATAAGGTGTTATGTGTGTTATATTAGTACTTAAAATAAAATTTTGTGTTTCCATGGATTGCATCCATGATCGTGTTTTAAATTAAAGTGCTCCTAAGTAGTTTCAAAATAGTTTTTGGGACGTGATCCATATTTACATAATATTTGATTATATTTAAGCGACTTCTAAAAAGGAGTGTTTTCAATTCGACCTTGTATTTAATTTTTTTTTATGTTTGTTCGCCGATTATGCCGCCATTTGTGTACCGATTTTCAAAATTTTTTTTTTGTTTGAAAAGGAATACTTCCAAGGTTCATTGTCTTCAGGTCAGGATCAGATGATGGGATCCTGGAGAAATTGAGGGAACTCCTCAAATATTATAGGCAAGCGTATACCGATTTAGGTATTTTTTATAGTAACTTATGTTGGAACTAATGATGAAGACCACAAATGGCGTAGATGGGTTAGTCTTATATAGATTTCTATAACTTTGTACGGAACCCTCGGTGCGCGAGTCCTACTCGCACTTGTTTTATAAAACTTCATTTTCCTATCCAGGAATCGAAACCGCTGGTTTTGAAAAAAGCACCTCTATATTATCGTGCCATCTGATAATGTTACTTATCAGGATCAACTTCTGGTAAGCAATAGTATACGGCAAGCTAAAGGAACAGGCTTATTTTACAAAATGCTGTGGTTGACTGTACGTAGTTATCAACTGACCCTGTATATGTACATCATAGTGTATTTATTTGGTGCTTTGCCCGCGTCTTCGCTAGCGTTGTTATATATATTTTTTTCTAATCAATGCGCCTTTATATATAAAATATAGTAGTATATCTAGAATAATGTATCTTTGAAATGTTACCATAATTTTTTAAGTACTTGCAGTGGTTCCGCCTTTTACTTTGCACATACAAAATTCGCTTTCTCACTTCATATAGAAATAAAAATACACATAGACTATATTATTTTAAATATAGATTAAGTAAGTTGCAGTTAAATCACCGATACACTTTGTTACACAATTACGAGTCCAATATATTGTAGCACTGGTTCAAGTATCAAGTTAATGAAGCACAGCTTCTCTTACATTCTCTCTCTAACTGTTGATGAATTTCCAAATCGGTTTTGAACTTCCTATTTATTTATATTATGTAACTATCACGGAAATTACCTTCGATTCGATTTTAAGAATTTAAAGCTTTGCTAAAATTTAAATTTTAATATATTTTAATATTCCTCTACAGTCTGCCAATCGAAGACCAGTATTGTTATGATCTGAATACTCTGAATTAAGAGTTAATACACATAATTACGTTGCGACATCACGTCGTAGCACGTTACGACACGGCTTGGCGAAACGTGGAACGGTTCGATTTTTCCCTTAATAAATGGATACTCATAAGCAATAATGTGTCAACCCACAAAAAGTTGTATTCGGAGATAACGTTATTCAAAAAAATCCAAGTCATTTAAACTGAATAGGTAAGGAAAAAAGTTTCTTAGTTTAATTTTTCGAATTTCAGGTGCGTTTCATGTTTTCCAATTAATACAATCTCATATATTTGAAAAAGTTATTATCAGATAAAACTTTTAATTATACCAATCCGTTTTAATTTCATTCTAACTTTAATCAAAATAGAAAAGAAAAGATAGATACTTCTTTAAACTTTATTAAGAACAGGTTTGACATCTTTAAACGCCATTTTCTCAAAATGAAGTCTTTGTGGCTTGACATAATATTAATATCAGCGTTCAAATCACGTCGTGATTTTTTACGATGAACGTCGTTGGCTTTCACGTCGTGACGTTAAAACATGCCACGATGTGACCCGCAACCTTTATTTATGTTTCAGCCGTATCCCGAGACTGATCCTATAACAAACATACTATGATATACGAAAATGAATGTATCTATTAAAGTGCTTCATATTGTAGTGTTAAGGAAAACCTAGAAAGGACGATAAATTCGATAAACATCTCCGGACAAAAGTTTTATCAGGAAATAGTTTATAGATTCAAATATAGCTTTGTAATAAATCATTATCGAAGTTATGTTTACTTTTAATAATAAAAGTTATTACAGTATTAAACAATATCTTCATCGTTATGGTTTTAACGGTGTGGCACTGTAGTATGGTTATAAACAGGGTAAGTAGTTAATGTAGTAGATCCTAGCTGTAGCCCATTGACTTCATCTCCCATACAAGCTGGCTGGCACCGAAGCAGTTCCACGTTTTTTTTATGTACGTTCACCGTTTATTCGAAAGAAGCTTGACTGAATTGGTTTTTTTTTAAAACGATATAATCTTTTATTGTTCCCAAAGAAATTTTATGAAAATCGATTCAGTAGTTTGGTTTTAAAATCAAAATAACTAAAATAAGTGTGTTAGTCAAGTAAACCAAATTACGTAAAATACGACCGTTCCCTTTTCTAAAAAAAAGTCTTTTTATAAACTAAGTTTTTAAAAAATGACTTCAAAAGCAAAATAACTTCGTTAACAATACACATAATCTTTCAAATAAAAAAAATAATTTTCAAGAACGGTTAAGAAATTAGTTCTAAGGCCACAATCAATAAAAAAACAGTCTTATACTAGGAACTGAGAACCTTCTCCTTTTTTAAGTCGGTTAAAAGTAGGAGTATGTCAACTATTATTTATTAAATGTATACTTTTCAAGTTACCGTGAAATGATCACTAAAGTGTGTAATTTTACTTTGTAAAGCTGTCATGGACCTGTCGTTCCCATTCTACTGGCTTAAAAACGGTTTCAATAGATAATATATAAAAAAGTAGAAATAAATAAAATTATGAAAATAGCTGTCTATAGATTTTACTTTCATTAGATTTTTATTTCGGTTATAATTTCCGATTTATTTAAACAAAGGAATTTAAAAAATATATTTCAAATTTATAACTATTATATTTGCAACATACATATGTATGTATGTACATGTATGTTTATTTTTTGTCTAAAGTTAGTACGTTATTTATATTCAAAGGCTTTTTGGGGATTTTTTTTATATACTAACATATGGAATATGATGAGTGAAATTAATTGAATTGAATCCAATGATATTTTATATCTAAGTTTATACTATTTTACCTTAAAAATCGATATCCATTTCAAACTCTAACAAGCTTGTCAATTAATTTATTGGCCCAAAGATACTCTTGCCTGTCACACTCAGTGGCTAGCTGGTTGCTTAACAACGTCGTCTA
This sequence comes from Hypolimnas misippus, assembly GCA_037950945.1. Classification (NCBI taxonomy): domain Eukaryota; kingdom Metazoa; phylum Arthropoda; class Insecta; order Lepidoptera; family Nymphalidae; genus Hypolimnas; species Hypolimnas misippus. The sequence goes on from JBBEEQ010000019.1 coordinate 8,807,416, forward strand.
AAGGGTCAGCATTCTGGATGTTATTCTTCACAAGTGATGAAATTTCACTCTTTACCTCCTTTTAGTTTAATTTTTGAGAGAAACAGTTACTGTTTTATTTATAATATTAATTAATATAGAGGTGTAGATTATTAAATTATTAACATAGTTAAATGAAGACGCGATTTAACTAAGATACAAAAAGATCTGTCTTATTTGTAACCCATAATGAAAGCTTATTGTGGAGACATATTAATCGCTAAAGCGGCAGCAAAATAATTAGAAACCTCCCTCAGGGTAAGCTTAATTAAAACGTAATATTTTTTTGCAGATTATGCATATTAATACCATTAGCGTCTTTTGACTTAGTCAAAATGGATTGTTATTAATGAAAATACAAGATTCAAATAAAAGGCAATCTTGTTAAATTTATATTTTTAAAACGAGTTAATTTATCCTTTACAAGTCTTACGACCGCGTTGATAATGAAGTTTTTTTAACTAAAGGTTGTGAATTTTTGTTTATAAATAATACGCCTTATCAGAGATTACAAAAGTAAATGTTGATGTCAATTGTATAAAACTATCGATATCAAATTGTGTTTTATTCGGGCAGTTGATTCCTGATCTTTGTTTTAAAACGACGGACATTAAGAAAAAAAAACAAACTCTTTAACTTTGTATATTTAGTATAACTGTATACGATATTTTTTAAGGGATCCGTAGTCTAAGGGTGCCCGCGGACCTGGACCTTATTACTAGGCGTCCTATTTCCGTCTTATACGTCTATCCGTCTGTATCGAGCCTCTTTCTTGTTTTGTTACAAAATAATTTAAAAATGACATGATGTTATATCATGTAATATGACAATGAACCTTTTGTATGTGAGTATGATTCTAACTTGACCAGTTTTTAAACAGTTAAAATGTATAATAAAACAATGAAGAAACTACCAACATTTTTTCTTCATAAATTGAATAATTAAAAGTCTCTATTTAATTAACAGCAAGAGCATATTTTATTTTATTATTATTTAAAAAAAAAGAAAAATGAAACATGAAAACTTTTAAACATACATACCTATATTAATTAAAATATATGAAGACAAAAGACACATAGAAAGGCATGAAGGAAAAAATAATAAAATTAAACGCAAAAATGTCTCTCTGTGCGACATCATTTTGTATAATAATACGCAGAAGCTTTTGTGAATTTCTAATATTTCTTTATAAAATTATTTACTAAAATAAAGAATTTTCGGCATACCTTATTTTAGGTATTCGTTTGCATAAAATAGTTTACTTTACTTTTTATTATTACTTAATATAAATATTTGAGAATAACTTAAATTTCAAGATTCTTGATTCTTAATAAAATAATTCGGTTAGAGCTCGTCTTTAGAAATTATAATAGCTAAAGTTATACAATCTTATACAAATTGTATAACAGTGATATCAGGCTAAATTCATTGTTATTTAAATTAATTAAACAAACAGGAATTTCATCAAATAAACCTTTGAAATATTCAAAATAATTTAGAACGACGTAACAACGAATTTATTGGTTTTTAGAATGGATATATTTTTTTGGGTATAAAATTAAAATATTGAATAGGCTATGCAATATTGAAATAAATTAATATAGTTTTTAATAACCTAAATAAATAACATGTACTCATATTATTCATAAAATTTACGGACAAATGTTAAGTCCCACTTTTTAACCGACTAGCGCTGTATTTGCTAGGTGACTAGGGGCTTAGGGCATTTGGGGTGTAAAAGCTTCATTTCAAGATGTTCAATAAAAATGTGTATATACTCTTCTAAACTATTTAATTATGTTTAAAGAGCGCTTTTTTCAAAAAAAAAATGTGCATGTATTTTACATATTACTTTATACTTAGCATTTATTGGATGTATTTATATTAAAAGTTTATTAACGCCTATCTCATATTTACAAAAGTATTTTTTTACTAAACATTTAAATCCCGCAGTTTGTTCCATGGGACAATAATTAACACGTAAGAAAAAACCTGACTTCGAAAGAAATTATCAGGTACTGAAGAAGCAAACATAAAAAAACACTCTACGAATTCAGAACCTCCTCATTTTTATTCGGTTAAAAATAAATAAATGTATTAATGTTCAGATACACATGCATTCACATTTTATATATATTTTTTAAAAAGGTAAGTTCAGTAATATTTAAAAATTGAATGCACTTGAAACGGGTCTATAGGCTCTCAGCATAATACTGACATAAGTCGTATAATATGAAAACTCAAGTATGATGCCAAGCAAACTGCGGCACGTACAAAACCCTTCCTCAGAAAAAATCTTTTCGCAAACTAATTTTCTTTCTTATAAGGCGAGAATCACACTTATAAGGCTTGCTCTCAGACTTTCATAAACGTTTACATAGGTTGTTTGTCATTGCTTTACACTTGAAAGAATTTATCTTCTGTGACTTATTTTTGACATGTGAGTGCTTACGTAAGGTTATCAAGGTAAACATTAACAGGTTACAGAGTTGGTTTATATTCATTACGAGCTTACAACTTACAAGTGTATTTCTCGCCTTAGAGTCAATCAATTTGGAAAGTACAGAAAACCGCAAGTAAAACTGTGACGTCCATTCGGTATAAAAATAAAATGACTAGTGTATAATTGACTTGTTTTATAACCGACTAACTGCCCCTCGTGGTTTCACTTGTGTTTATGGTTACTGCTTTTCTCCTATAAGTCATAGAGCGATGTAATATAGCCTATAACCTTCCTTAATAAATAAACTATCTAACACAAAAAGGTTTTTTTAATTCGAACAAGTAGTTCCTGAGTTCAAACAAACAAACTCTTCAGCTTTTTAATATTAGTATAGATTAAGCCAAGAATATAGAACGAAATTTATCAATATTGCAATTTCATGTAAGTAAAGTTTCAAAATATAAACCCGGATTAAACTATGTATGCACTAATAACGCTTACACAACGTTTAGTGATGCAAATAGTTTAGCACTCTTAAAATACTTTCGATGTTGTAGTCGGAAATTTTTAAGATTAATCTCGACACTGTTAACTTGTTTAAGTGCTACGCTTTGCTTGAAAATGTTTGAAGTGCAACAAGTTTTACTGTTGTAGTAATATTTTTAATGGGTTAAAATAAACATTTACACATTTTGACAATTGAATGTTGGGTTACGTGTCAATAAATATAACAGTTACTTATTACATTTCTCAATTATAAATTAAAAATATCATTTTGTAATTATTATTTAAGGTCGATTTCTATATAGATACATAATATACTTTGAAAACACAAAAATATAATTCTATAATTATTTTTAATTAAACAAATGAAAAATTTTCATATATATTTTCATGTTTGATACTTGTAACAAATATTAATAATCACATTAAATAAAAAACGGCTTCAAAAGGTCATTCGTCATTCATTATACGCGTTTCGTTTGCTTGGATGACATAAATTTCAATAAATTTTATTTAAAAACCAAACTACTGAATCGCTTATAATTAAAATTCCATGGAACAAGTCAGAAAGTACAACTCTTTCCAATAAAAATAATAATTTTCAAAAACAGTTAAGCAATGACGAAGTTTTAAGGATAAAGTACGATTAAAAACACATATGCTACGAATTGAGAACCTGCTACTCTTTACAAATCGTTAGAAAATATTAGTTTAAAATCAATTATATTTAATAACTATAGACGTTTTCTTAGCGCGTGAATTTTGGCGAAAATCTTTTTCGTTATCTGTCATTGCCTTGCTACTGGTAAAAATCCAGAACCAGAATACGAAACAAAATTCATGAACTTATTTGTTAATTTGAACGACGTTGCCTAGCAACCAACTTCCGACTGAGTATGACAGGCGAGATTATCTTTGGGCAAATATGTAAGTAAATTGACGAACTTGTCAAAGTTGGAAATGGGTACAGATTGTTAACGTCAAAAACCATGAACGTAACATATCTATACTTATTTAATATTATCGTATAAAACAGATACTTTGATTCTCTCTCCGTGGTTCGAATATTAAATTTCAAGATCTCATAAAGACCTCAACATACAGGCTTGGAATTTAAACCTTGCATCTAGCGTCTAATATAAAACGATATTAAAAAATTAAAATACATTTTAAAATTTTGAAACATTTTTATAAAATATGTACAATGTTGATAGTCCTAGATTTAATACCCGAGTTAAAAGTTATGCAGATATTTAAATAATTATAATAATAGAGTTTTATGACTTCACGGTGATCCGAACGAAACTTATATAAATTCGATTCTTATACAGTCTCTTCAAAAAACTTCATTTAATAATTCGCGACACGTTTTCCCAATAAACGTTTGACCAACCATATTCTAATGATATTTCTTTTCGAGCGATCCGTGGCGCATAAAATGTCTGGGCGTATCGTATGGGCAAATAAGATAGGCTACAATAGTTTTAGGCATATACCTAAGGCAAGAATTACACTTATAAGTTTTGGGCTCAGTCTTTCATAACGATATATAAGACATGCTTGTCAACCGCATTACACTTAAAGAATCTACTGTTAGTGGCTTTATTTTTTGAAGCCACAGGTTTCGTAATGTTGCCTAGGTAACTGTTACCAGCCTACAGTTTTTTATGTCAATTACAAGAGTAAAATATACGAATATAATTTTCGCCGAAAAGTAATATTAATATTCTTTTGAAATTAATTGTTATTCGTGCCACTTTGTTTATATGGATGTATTTTTAGTTACGATAAGTAAGAGTTAAGGCTATTTACAGAAAATGCATTTTATCGTTAAGACCACTGATGCAAGCTCGTAGTAACACAACTTTATAATTGCGAGAAAAATGTTTTCAATTCTTAAAAAAAATTGTATCATATAGCAAACGCCTCTTTCATGTTAAGGGGATTAATCCTCCACGCTGCTTCTTTGTGAGTTGACGGATAAACATGTGTCAGAATTTCTCTCGACACATTCTGGTTTCCTCACGATGTTTGCCTTACCACACGAACGAAATGAACTTAAATACAATTTAGCATTAGAAAACTCAACGATCTTAGCCGGAGTTGGATCCAGCAAGCATCGGTTAAGATCTACGTATGTGTTCTAACCAATAGACCATCTTTTCTGTTTGTGGATTGTATTATTTGATGCTATTTAATCCATTCGGTGGTAGTTGCGTAACGCAAACACAGATATTGATATTTATTTATAGTTATAGAAAAAACAAACAAGAATGGAAAATATAACAAATCCTAAAGCATCAATTAATTAGTGTTTCATTGTTATTCTAATTTCCATTTGATGTTTTTTTTTTTGTGCAGATACAATTAATGTAATTGAATATGATATTATTTTGAAGGTAAATTAATTACATACAAAAATAAAATATTTTTATCGATATACATACATCAACATTTTCCAATTACAGTCACAATAGCGTTTAATTAATACACTAGAATACAAGGGATGAAATTATTCATTTTTAACAGAGTGATGGATCCGAGCGTTAGCAATAAAATTCTTTACTGAATTCCGGCCGGCCGGCCTGATACGGGGCTAATTAAAATCTGTCAGAATTCGTTCCGTGGCGCTACAAAGTACGTTTTGTAATTTGTTTTACATTTCGTTGATCATTCAGTCATCACGTTTAAATGCTGTTTACTTTTTTAAATAACGGTTGTTTTATTGAGTTAATTAGATAAATTGTTTGTATCAGTTTCTTCTCTTTGTTTTGCTCATTTTCGCAATAGTTTTAACAAAGTAAGCACAGTGCAGTTTAAACGGTAATGAATGTTTTTATAATAAAATATATTATGAAAACGTATTACGTAAATTAAACTATTTTTTTTTTATTTAAATGTGACATAATGTTATTGACAGTTTGTTAAGGTGAATATATTTAATTATTTCTAAACTTGTCTACGTCTTTGATAAATAACTTCAAAATACCTGAAAAAACGACATAACTTTTACAATTTTATATTATTTATTTCTATAATCTTTGAAGATCAGTTAGTTATTACTTTTTTTAATTTTTTCTAGAATTTTCTGACTATACAATTTTATATTTTAAATATTTAGTGTGGAGTTTTTGATAATCGATGGATTTAAATAAATTAAAAAAAAAACATACTTTATTTACTCATCAATATTTATTAAATTGGGCTAATTAAATTAATCTTATATAGTTACGAGTAAATAACTGAATGAATTTTATTTATCGGTAACCCAATTAACCCACCATAATGATATTGGTGAATGACAATCTAGACCTCTTTATTATTTAACATTGGAGTCGCCTAATTAATTTTATATTATTTTTTTTAAAGTAAAGTAAATATTTTTAATTGACTCTAAATAATGAAAGTAAGTAATAAACCTATTATTTATTTGAAACGAAAAACATAGCAATAAAATGACACATAATACTTAATAATTTATCAAATATTCATACAATGTAAATAAGTATGTACATTTTTTTCTTCAAACTCTATACGCGATTTCTAACAATAAAAAAAAAATCATACAAAATTATGACTCTATACCAAGCTAAATGTAGCACAGGTGTTCTTTAGAAATAGTAACACAAAATAATTGGTATTAATGATAACGCCCGCACCAAATGTATCAGGAGTTCCGCGCGGTTTTTACGACATCCTATATTTCATTTTCATAAATTAAGATTGATTATATGTGATGAAATATGAACGTTTATACATATGCTAATGTAAATAACAAAGACTTGTATTCAAGAACTAGCACGATCACGCGGATCACGAATACGTCGTCCTACGCGTATAATTTTACACCAATATATACAGCTAAGCGTTTTGTTTGTCTGTTGTTGTTTAGGATGCTATGTCAGGATGGACCTTTCCAGTTAATAAAATATTTTTACGTCACTTAGCCTTTATCTATAAAATTATCTATTATATAAAAGTTAATATGCAGCACCTGTGCAGAAAACAATTTTTTTCAAAAAATCTTTTACGGCTGAGGCTACTCGCTTGTGGAATGCCATCCCGCCTAATATCAAATCTGCAACCTCTTTAACCTTATTTAAAACTAAAGTTAAAAGTTATTATCTCACACTCTCTAACCGAATGGCGACTAGATACTATTTGTTCTTTGTATATATATACTTATGTACTGTATATTTGTTTGTATTTATGTATGAGTATATGTATATATGTATGTATGAATGTATTTATGTATCTATCTATGTATGTAGTCTATTTTACACCACCTACCATCTCTCTGTTTGCTATTACTCCATATCACCACGGTTGTCTGGAAGAAATCGCTTTAAAGCGATAAGACCGTCTGTTGTACCATATTTTCTTATGTACTTCTTCTAAGGTTAATCTGTTTTTAATTTGTGGTGTACAATAAAGTATTTGAATTTGAATATTTGAATTAATATTGCTTTTATCGAATCGTACACGCCGCTATATTAGATTACAATAAAAGTTTGTTTGTTTGTTTGTTTGCAATTGAGAAGGTGATAACATAGAACAATTAACGTTCAGAAGGTGGTGCGGGTGTTTTACCTTCCAGATTGAAAAAGAACTTTTAGACGGTTGTCCGGTACAGAAAATCTACATTAACGCAGGTGAAGTCGCTAGTCGCTATATAGGCTATATAACGTCATATGACTGGAGCTCTAACCTTAAACGAGGTAAAAGCCACAGGGATAATAGTAAATAATGTATGATAATGCTAATTCATAAAATAATATACCCATTAGAATTACATTTAACAGAAGAGGGATTAATAGGCCAAGGTTAGAAAATAAAGTGATCATTGAACATCACAGATGAGACTTTCTTTTTTATCTATCACTTCATTTTTTCTAGTGCCCGACTTTAACTATTGTGCCAAAGATTTTTAGTATTCGCTCAACATCACAATGTGTGTTTTTTTTTCAAAATTATTTATTTTTGGTTTTTCAATAAAATAAATATTGAAAAATATAATTATATCAAATCAATGAGCTCGTATGTTGTATCATGGTTTATTTCCTTATTTGGCTTATTCAGACTTTTCCAAACGATTAAGTGCGATTTTTTTTAATATATTATTATGTTATTTCAATTATAACAAACAATATAAATTTTACAGTTTCTATAAGTTTTGTTTAAATATAGAAATAGGCAAGAGACCTAAAACTATTAACGGAAAACGTTTTAAATTTGTAAATAACAATCTCGCCCGAAAACGCGTTTATAATATTATCCCTTAATCTAAATGGTTCGAAAATTACTGAAGCGTATAAATACATACTCTTTACTCAATTTATGAAACTTTATATTCATATTAAAATTAAAATTCGAATTATTATTTTATGGCACGTGGGGATTATTGGGAAAAACAGGTCAGGTTGAGTGGTTAGCGGGAAAGTAAAGAGGTTCTGTAAATTGTTGAGACTCCATTTACACATTAAATTACAATTTTTTCCTTTTTAGTGATAAGAAAGGAGGTTAAGGTTTTTTGAGCCTTATTTGTTTGTAGGTATGCGTGTAAAATATATGTGTATTTCTTCGACGTGCTTTCATAGTTCCAAAGTGTTGCGAAATTTGTTTCAAATATTTGTACGCTGAAGGGTTTTATAACTTTCATTTTGGCTAGTGTTTAAATAAAAAAAAAACATTTTGTATAATTACTTAATATTATATATTATATTCAATCTCTATTTATAAATAAAGACAAACAAAACATTTGTTTAAAAAGATTTGTTATATTAAAAATAAAAAACAAAATGTCGTCATGCGTGAGTTTTAGGTTAAAATCTACAAAAGCAACCCCATACATATTGATGAGACTATTCATTATTCTTACTCAACGTTCTTTTTTCCTTTATTTTACTTGTGATTTATTACTAACATTAGTCTTAAGAAGATTTTTAGTAACGAATTTGTTTATTTATTGAACAAATTCCCCGAATAAAGATTATTATTATTAATACTACAATTTCAACGAGAAGATTAAGAAATTTACGAAGTATTTTTTTGAATAAATTCTTGGCAAAATATAACAATTCCTTATTGTATCTTTGAAATTGTTTATAAAAGAGTTGTTGAGGTGGTATCACACCTCCTTTCGTATGGACGCCTAATACAAATAATAAAATATATATTCCATCCCTTCGAGACCATTACATAACCATTTGACAGTAAAATATATCTTAAATCAATAAATATAAACCTGCGCTATTAATAAATCATCAGTGTCATAAGTTGTATGTAATTGTAAGAGAAAATTGAGAATTATACTTGCAACGACTTTCATAAAGGTTAACATAAGTTTTTTGTTATTGCTATATAGTCTATTTTTCTTCACTTGTCTTTATTTGGTAACAATACCCTGAAGGAACATCGCGAATTTCACGAACATTGTTTTTTTTCATTTTAATCATTCAGTTTAATCATTCAATTTTTTTATCTTATTCTTATGAAGAAATACGCCATATTTATCTGCTAAATAAGACAAGAAAAGAAAAATAGACTATAGACCTAAAATAATTTATTATCAGCTCATCTACTTTTGACAGTGTTGCTTACCCAAAGTTACCTAGATTAATTTATGTCAATTACGAGTGTAAAAGTTACAAATGCAATTCTCGCCTAAAGTAATATTACATCGTCATGTAAATTGAACTTGAGTGCCAAATGATATGCCATAAGAAGCATTTTATTAAAAGCTACAAAATAATATGTTGCAAGATTTGAAACCAAGACAAACACATCAAAATATAAAATACTAGTATACATTACATATTAGTAGTTAATTTATATAATGTAAACCAATCTTTAATAAAATTATACAATAACGAAGTTTACAAAGGTCACTGTGATAAGGTTTTAAACGTCATCAAATCAAAGTAGCCTTTGTAGCTTTAGTAATGGAAAAAGATACCGAATTTTCATAAAATGTTAATAGCCTTCGAACTCTACAAATATTTAAATCTAAAAAAATATTTTCTTTTAGACTGTTCGAAAAAGCGTTCGCTGCGAGCATATTTTTCTTAAGGGTAAGTTACAAGTTCTCTAAATCGAATTCGCTCCATGTTTTATTTATTCATAGAGCTGGTAATTTCATAAATTTACTCGTAAAACATTAAACTTATCCATTTTTGTCGAGAATTTTATCGTTAACGTTTATAACTAAGTCAATGGCGATAACTAAGTGGAATTGATTTACATCAAAAGAGAAAGGATTTCAAATTATTTTTGTCGTTTTAAATAAATAGCTTCATGTAAAGAATTTTAAAAACGTGATAGAGTAGTTTGGACATATTCGGCGCATCTATAAAACATTTACAGACGTGTATTTTCAACGCATATGAGCGTTCATTTGTTCGTTTTGTAAGCTCGAACGCGTGATAAGCACTTATTTACGCATAAATAATCTGAGCATCAAAGCGGCCTTCAATTGTGATTTCTAAACGTCGAGAAAACTTGTCAAATTCTAATTTACTGTACTTTTAATGTAAAAACGATTTTAGGTAATTGAGACGAAAAAAATTTTAAAGCTTGTCTTCAAAAAATGGTTTGTTTTGAATGTTGTCACTTTTACACCATTTACCCGGCGATATGGCTATCGTAGATAAACTTTTTTCATTACGTCAAGACATCCTACATTACATATTATATAGTGTTATTATATTACAATAAAATAATTGTACTGATAAGTGGTATACAGTTCAACATAACGTAGAAATAGAACCAAACGAATTTGATATTTAGATTTCATTCCATTTAATGAGTACATGATATTATTTCGAATTCGTACACAATATTATTATTTGTATAAGGAGGCCTGCCTTTATTGTCTCGATATTTAGATGAACCAAATAATTTAAGAATAAATGCGATACCTACTTGTTCAAATGACCTAAATTAATTTTAAATATTTATATTATTGCTGTGCTATTGAAATATGAATAGAGTCTTTGTCTTTAAGTTTCATTGTAAAATGATTTTATTACGGGTACATTTTTATTGTACTTCTAAGCAAAGAACATAGAAAAGACATACTAACAACCAAATGCAGCGAAGAGATTGAACTACCCTGAATCAAGAATTATCATGGTTAAAAATAGACATCAATTAACAAGTAAATACCACATACGTATAAATAACATATATTTTAAATCAATTAATTTTTAAGTACTTTTATCTATATTTTAGCAAAAAAAAATGATAAAATTTAAATCATAATAATTCTGTATTAATTTATAAACCAAGCATTTTTACCAGGTCATGTAATCTAAACCTAAATATATATTATATTAGATACTCGTAAATGTAGTATGGCTTTTTCTTTGTATAAACTATTATGAATTCATAGTAACTTAAAACTTAAAAGAAACCTAATAAATTGCGAAATTTGTTAACGTTTTTACTAGCCCAAATGGGATATCACATAAAGTTTTATGTTACAATTTACAACATCCATTATGTTATTACTGGTAATTGTATACGTATCATTAAGTATTATTAAGAAAAGTCCCTAGCGAGGTTTGTTTAACTTGATAAAAAAAGAAAATTAACGTTTTGTATAATGTTATTTTAGGATAAGTAAATTCTCATTATTATACTCTTCCGACTCCTTTAAGGTCAAATCCCTAATGCTTTGACTCAATATTTACATTATGGTGTAGTTTATTTAAAAAAATAAATAGTGTATAATAATAACATAAAACGATAAAATTCTGATCTTCGTATTCATCAATAGCTCATATATTAAAGCAAAATCCATAATTGAAAACCGCTCATATTGATAGTAGGATAGTTATACTTTTTTACATTCATACATATAATTGAATATATAAAAATTCCACAAACAAAATATTTTGAAACTGTTTATATGTTTACCAACGTATAAAAATATTTTCATATGTATATTTTATGATAAATCGTACAGTGACTAGAATACGTAACAAGACGATTCCGTATGTAAACTCGACGAGCGATGATATACAATATGTGTTATCCATTGTGCATTTTGTTTGCACCTAAAATTATAAAAATATTATTATAATTATCTCACCAATACAAAAATTATTAACTAGGAACAAATAATTGCCATACTATTGAATTGCTCTTTAACATGGATATAATATTTTTTTAATAATAAATACGGGTAAACGAACAGGCAGGACACCAGATGTTAAGTGATTACCGCCGCCCACGAACATTTGCTGTTGCAAATTCAGATACAGTTAATTTCTTTACTAAATTTTCATTTAATAGTGTTGTGATAATATTTTAGAAGTAAAACGTATCGTATATTAATTATTTCTAAACGGGGATCGAATCTGTGGCCGTTGGCGCTTCAGTCAGTTGCAGTCACTATTGCATCAACCTATTTATTGTAATTACTTGTATACTTTCGTTCTAATGAAATAATATACTTATAAACTTTTGTGCTCTCTAAAATTTATTAAGATTTTAATAAGGCATTTTGTCATTGCTTTACACCAGAAAGAATTTAACGTCAGTGCTTTATTTTTGACATTCACCTTAAGCGAGAATTACATTTACAAGTTTTACTCTTGAGACCAAGATAAAACAACTCTGTAACCTAGTAACAGATGCAATTTACTTAAAGTTTGAGAGCAAAAACAGTAATTTTCGCCTAAGGAAATATAAGACTGTAAGATCATCAGAGATATACAATGGTACCTGTTAATATTTAAAAACATAAATGTTTTAATTGGTACCGACATATATACATATAGATTTTTGTAAAATGGTGTAGATAAAATATCTGTGTGTTAATTTTTTAGGGTGTAAAGTTTGTCAAGCTGTTAAATAAAAAGAAAATTCTTTCGCACCCCCTTCTCGGCGCCTATGGTCAATTTTATTCAAGCTATCGCTGGTTCAGAATGTAAATTTTCCTGAGATAGAATTAGATTTAGAATTTTCAATTTAGAACCATTTTAAAAATATGATACCTTGAAGAACTTTTCTCTCCTTCGTATAAATGTGAAACGTGCCTTCCATACAATAGGACACGTTATAAAGTGTTTTTTTTTAAACAACTTTTGTAATTTATTCATAACATGAGAAGAATATAAATAAGCGTCATCGCGCTTAAGTCACCCTTTTTAATAAAAAAAAATCTCCGGTTTGCGTTCACACCAATAATTATTTTATTTTCTGATAAAGATAGCAGAAATACCCATATCTAAAGTATGCAAAACATCATATGCACATAAGTATTATATTAATAGCATTATCAACAAACATTAAAAAAACCCTCTTATATATATTTGAAATAATTATTTAAAAAAAAATGTAAAAATGTTACTTAATTCTATAACTTACCTCACATCAGGAGCGCCCGGGTATGGAGTTAGGTTTTAGTATTTTACAGCGACGTTATTTTGAAAATTGGATTCAATATCTATATAAGTAATAGTCAACAGGTAACAAAGGTATGAGTATTTAACAACAGCATAAATATATTCAAAACTACAACAAACGCGGGTTAAAGGGCTCGCGTATTACGATACGATAAAAAGTCGTCCGTAACAACAATAACACTGAGAGGAAGACTAAAATTAAGTACATCGAGGATACGAGAAATGAAGGCAGAGCGGAAGCGAAATGTAGACATCACAGGTAGTTGGAATTTTAAAATATATCGAGTGGAAAAAACATACTACGATGAAAGTTCGAAAAAAGATAACACGGTAACGTACGAGACCGCGCGCGACGTGACTCGAGCGAGTTTGGATATGGTGTGAAAAGTCTGCAGATATTCAACAAGTGGTAGTGTGAGGACGGCCGTCGCGGGCCCAGCTCGGAGGACCTCGCGGCGGGAACGTTCGCCCGCGTGTGTCCCGAGCTCGTTCCCGCCTCGCCGACCGACCTTCGGTTGTGTGCGCATTCGCTCTGACGATACAGCCTTCAGTGTTACGAGTGCGCATCTGTGTTGGTGGCATCCCCGCAATGTGTCAATGTAAGGGGGGAATCCCTTGGTGTGGGAGCGTGACGTGCCAACGAGTCTAGCACAGGTGAGCCCGGGCGGCCCCCAGCTAGCTCCTGTCCTATCTATACCGCTTTTACAATGAAATGGCTGGCTGAACATAAACTAACTGCGTGCTCCTACATTAATAGACGTATATACTTATGTGTCGTCCACAATGGTTTTGTTGGTTCATTCTTTCAATGTGTCACTTTATTTTATGTACTGCAATAAAATATACTTAAACGTCGTAATGATATCTGATTAGGTATATGTGTTTAGCATACCTAATTATGTGCATTAATTCACTTAATTAAATTAATAGATTGTTAGTAAATTAGATAACTACTGTTTAATTAGTGACTCTGCTATTGAATCAAAATTTGCTCAATTGGTTAATTAGATTAATATTGTTGTTGGATAGTAAAACAGGACAGAATCTATCAAGTTTTTATCAAAGCATACAGAAAATAACTGACTACCACCTTAAAGATTGACAATGATAATTGCTTATTCTATTGCCTATTAATTTGACCAGGATCTTCTTTACAAAATACTTGGTTTAATTTTAATATTGTGATCATTGTGTGATTTCCATAGCGAGAAAAATGAAAAAAATAAACAAAATAAAAAAAAATAGTATATTTCATTTCAAGTGGAAACAACCGAAAATTTACAACACTTATTAGCAATAGGCATTGAAAGCAGACATTATTAAAACTGTATCGAAGGGCCATCAACTACGACAAGAACTGTAACATAAAATACAACCTTGCCATCAGAAGTAAATTAATTATTTATTTAGAACACTCTTTCAAATCTACTTAGAAATAGTTTTAATAAGTGGTTAAATTGAATGATTAAAAAAAAACATTATAAAACTTAGTAAACTATAATTCACTGCAGGCTATTTTAACTGAAACAACTTGTTGAGATCATGTTCTACGACACTTGCTACACTAGCTACGTCGTAGCGCCGAGAGTTTGCATATTGACTACGGATAGGCGGCTACGTGCTACGCCTTTCAATACTAAGGAAGCTTAAGAGCACTTACACTTAAATGGTTATTCAGGTACTTTTAAAGGCGATGCTTTAGAGTATATATTTTATTAAATCGTAACAAACTATGCATTAAAGCTTTTTAAGGAGTTTATTTTAATGCCTACAAGTATTCTATTGCACAAATCAATGGTGATATTACAATATACATCGTTTTTGCTTCTGAACACTCTTTAGACAGAATTTACTGATGACATCAATGCGTCTTTTTTTATTTGAATTGTTCTAATTAAGTTAGTATCTAGATGACCGAGTTTTACTAGGTATTTTTTGTGTAAAACGTGTTTTTATGTAAATTATATTTAGATGAAGCAGTAAATAAAAAAAGATAGTATGAATTTTTAAATGCCTAAAAGCACAAATAGTAATGTTTTCTAAAAATGAAACCTAGCTATATATTCATCGCCCCCGAAATCACTAGCGTACTATATTTAATGAAAATCGTTGGAGCCTTTTTCGAGATTCCGGTTGTATAAATATGTACATATATACAAGAATTGCTCGTTTAATTATTAAGAAGATAGAGAGTTAAATTTATACAATAACCTTTCCCACCAGTGGATCATTTTCTGTCAAATGGAACTAGAATCCGCGACGATATAAGATTTTATTTATTAACAGGATATAAGCAATTCTTGATTTTATTTATATTTTATCCAGTTTTTAATGAGAACTAATATCTAATATCAGTTTTTTTAATTGATAAACCAAGTTCAATAATAAATAGCCAAATATTTGAAATTCATTCGAGGTTTTACGAAAATACCGCTGCCTCTGGTGCCTCTAACATAAGCTTATTTTACTTAATAACATATTTATTATAATAATATATGTAAATATTTATTTGTTTATTTAATTATCGGTACATGTAAGCCACAATTCAATGCCTTTTTAAATATAAATATTTAGAATTAGTACATTTATATATTTTTTGATGTTTGAGTAAAACATTTTGCTATAATAATTATTAATTTATGTTTAAAGCTATTATTTTCGATGTATTCATTTGCAGCGACTTCGTTCGATCAAATCACTAGTTCCCAAAGAATGTATTGTAATATTGGCTAATGCCTCATACGAGCATGATTGTAGTATGAAATTTAGTACTAATATTCTGTAGTCTAATTTAAAAATTATATGACAGACTTCTAATATATTCAGCGTAATTTAAAATGTTGCTAAAAATTACGACATGTATTTATAAACAACTATTGTATTAAAAAATGGAAACATTTACAGTATTATAATAAATTTATGTAAGCAGTCATAAATTAAATAAGAAGGCACTTCACATATTCTTTTAATCGCTTATTTTAAAGTTAGGTATATCTCAATCCTCAACAGTTACGTTCTAAGACTTTAAAAAGTATTTTACTGTTAAGTATAACAAAAAGAGCGAATTTTGTATGTATGTGCGATGTAAACTCCGAATCCACTAAACTTGTTTTAAAAAACAGTGCTTCCATTTGAAACATTACATTATTCTAGATATAGCTTACGTATATTATGTATATATTATACGTATTATTGTAAAACAAAGCCTACATTAACCCGAGATAAACTTAGGAATATAAGTTTGTTATTTTTTTATTTAATAATGTAGAAGTTAATGTTTAGATCTTCGTTATCGTCTTCGCTATTTTTATATAATAACAATTGTAAAATATCCAATAAACTATAAAACTATTTTAAATAAACTTTAATCGCGTATATTAATCATTTTTATCTTCGTGAGGTTTCGAACGCTTTATAGCAATCGTGATCACGGAAGTAGGTCACTCTACCCGTGACCAATATATAATAATATATGCGATTTAATACCGTTTAAAATACTTTTATTGAAATGTATAGTAATCGCGAAAATTTAAGAAAATACTTCAATAAAGTACATTTAAAAGTTTAAATCGAAATGTGGTCGAGCGTTTTAAATAGACACGAATATTGATTTGTCTCTTCAGTTTGTAACCACAGAGTGTATTCTATTCAGAGAAGCGGCCTTTGCTGCATACACGTACTGTACACGTCAGAACATTAATACAAGTTGTATTTGTGTTTAATTAATACTTATAATCAATTTACGGCAATACATTCAAATACAACTTAGAGTTATGTGGCTTTTTAGTGTTAAACGCTAATATCATTAGCAGAAACTTAAATGACAGTTAATTCTAAGTTGTCATTGTATTTGGTTATATATACTTTATATTGTATTCACCTGATTATTTTTTTTACATTAATAGTAATTTGAAAAGAAAACTGGACCCCTTTTTTCATGTCTTAACTCGTTTTTAACTTTTACAATTCTTGCGAGAGGATTTTTTTCAAAAAATATTATCGTGTTATTCTAAACCGAATGACATCTCGATCATATTTATCAGATTCCGCTTTAAAAACTTGCAAAAGCACATATTGACTCGATTATTCGCCGTTGTCTGACATGACAACATTACCGCGAGTGAAGCTACGCGCTAAAGTTAGTAACTCATATAAAACATCCATACTAATGTTATGAATATAAAAAATAACTTTCTCAGTTTCTTTGTTACATTTTCATGAGTGAATTTATGAACCAGTTTTAATGTATTTTGGAATAAATCTTTAATAAATACGATATCTATACCACACTGAAAAAGCATATAGGTTACCTATGTAATAAGGGTTTTTGTCGCGAAGATAAAACTTAGCTGAAATATTTTTTGAAGATGGAAGTTTGTTTGAAGAATCCATTATTTTTTAAAGAAATATTCCACGCAAGGTCGCAGGTATCAACTACTAAATAATATATATGTCAGAGATATGGTAATATATCGGATCTGGAATGGGGTTGATTTTATTAATCAAAAGAACGTCAGTAAGTTTTACCGATCATTCATTACACCACTCAGAGGGAATCTCAATAACTCATATCATAGGGTACCCGACCGATAGAAGTGCAAAGGGCCTTGTGCAGGGCTACAAAGCCAGTCGAGTAGGTAGAAACAGATAGGGGTAGATTATAAACTTGATTCTTTGAACTACTTGATTAGTTACATAAATATCTTGGCCTTCAACATATGAATTATTTTAGATGAGTCATTGACTACTATCCGACGTTATATTAATATTTTTTTTATAATGCAACTGTTGAATTCCATATCGTCGGTCTAGATGTGATAATTCGTACATGCTAACTGCTGAACATTAGAGAAAAGATAAAACCCTTCTATCAAAGCTAACTGTAATAAACATGTTTACATTTTTTAATTATTTACACTTAAGATATTGAAAGAAATATTATTATCGTGAAAGTAAATTATTTTAATTCCGAGGTATCACCTACAAAGCGAAGATATGTAATGTTATCTTAATTATTGTTTCCAAATGCCATGGAAGGTGTAGTGTGTATGTGTTAGCCTTCTTGGTATATATTAACAATTGAACCTTACATTTAGTCAAGCATTATTAATGAACCTTTGAGCAACGAACAGTCATTCATCGGATCCCACATCGGACGTTTCAGAGTAAACAATTAACTGTATTCAAATATAATTTAATCTAATCAAAATTAACTTTCTTCGAATAGAATTTTACAAGCGCTTTTAAAACATCAGAATATTTTTTTTCCTATGCTTAAATTAAAATGCGTAGAAACCAATGTTAGCAAATAATTATACTCGTAAATCTTACAATCGATATTAAACAAATCTATAATCCAGTGACATATGTAGTAAGAGTTATGAAAGCTGTGTAAATGTCAGAAAGAAGGTATTGACAGAAAATTATTTTAAATGCCTGTAAATATCCCACTGCTGGGCAAATGCCTCCTCTCCTATTAAGGAGAAGGTTTTAGAGCTTAATCCACCACGCTGCTCTACTGCGGGTTGGCGGATATACATGTGTCAGAATTTCTTCCGACACATGCAGGTTTCCTCACGATGTTTTCCTTCACCGCTGAGCTCGAGATGAATTTAAACACTAATTTAGCACTTGAACAATCAGCGGTGCTAGCCGGGGTTTGAACCCACAACCATCGGTCGAGATCGACGTGTTCTAACCACTAGGCCATCTCGGCTCATGTATAAATTTTAGGTGTAAAGCATGTATAAATTTTAATGAAAGTTTGATAGCAAAACTTATAAGTGCAATTATCGCCTTAGACAGTGGACAATTTTGTTTGTTTTTTAATTAATTTTGGAATAAATATCATTGGTTTAGACTCTTTTTGGCGAACGCTGGCTTAATTACATATAACAGAAGATTTTATTATATCCGTTGTTCTTTTCGTTTTCTACCATTCACACATCACTCGAAGTTAATTTTTTTTTTATTAGGTACGTAATAAGTGCCTAAAATATACATAAATACGTAAACTTTGACAAACAACGTTACCTTACTAATAGGTACCTGTTAGGACCCTTTGGGCACGGATACCTATAAATATGAAATAATTATTGCACATTTAATTATAGTTAACAGTACATAAATGTATATGTGTCAATTTTGTTTTACACTGTATCAATTCCAGAAGTGCTGAAGCTTGACGCTCCTTTTGTACTTCCGCGCCGGGTCGGTTCGAACCCAGTTCAATATTTGTATCCATAAATAGATTGACAATATAATAAGACTTAACTACCCAATATTATAAATGTGAATGTGAGTTTCATCATCAAATTTTCACCATTGTTTGATCATCAAATTGTGCATACATATGAGCAGGCCCGTCGCAACCAAATGTGCAAGAGCAATGCATGCGAGCGCCACATTTAAGAGGGCGACAAATTCAGTGATTTGTTCAAGGACAAAACAATTTTCATAACACACGTTTTCATCATTTTGCGCCCTATGAATACGATTTGACACCATCTTCTATCCGGCTGTAATGTCTCGAATTGGAAGGATTATTCGCAGTAAGAATATTTAATATTTTGCTGTGGTGGTCTATTCTGACTTAATTTATAATGTTAAAAAAAGTTAAAGACGGCATATTTTGTTTTACACGCGGGCGCATGTACAGCTTTCAGCGCGTCTGGTTATCATATTCTATTTTTTTTTTCATCCATTAAATAGTTCTGTGCCCAAGGTATAAGAAATAACTTTGAAAGGTGCATTATTTTTTAGCAGTTCTTGAAATTGTAGACACTAGTGTTCGCCGAATGGTAGAAGTTCGACTACACTTATTATTGAGAATCTAAGAAAAACATTACACTGTTTTATCTTATAAATATGTAAATAGTGAAAATATATAATGTAAGTCTTGTATGGCAATGTATTTGCACTATCAAGAATAGGATAGGATAAAGGAGGGGCGGGGATGGGAAGGGTGGAGAGTCTCTTCCGGCGCTTACGCATCCTCCGGCATAACTCGCGTTCACTGCTGACGCAGCTCAAAATTATGTTACGTAAAAATATAATAAGTATGTCTTTAATAATTATAATTAGGTATATCTACAAAAACATAGTATTTTTTGAATCTATACAGAACATTTTATTTACCTATAAGTAATAGGTAAATGCAATTTTATTTAGTTTTCATCTATATAAGGTCCAATTATCTCTAAACCAAAACTCATCAACATTGGTTCCAGCAGCATGAAAACGTTACAAATAAATAGACAGTTACTTTGATTTTAACATTAGTATCGCTGTAGAGAATAGTATAAATTATAAAATAAGAACTTTGTTACTTACATAACAACGACAAGAAGGTATATTATAGAGGTGTAAATTGGTACAAACAAAATATTCTCTTAAATTATTAAATTAAATTAACGCATCACACTCAACGGTCCCCATTAAGATCTCATGACCTTGTGTCGGGGATCCGGAAACAATCACAACACTAACACAAACACCCAGACCACGACAAACATCCGTATGGCCAATACAGACGTTTGTCATGAGCGGGAATCGAACCCGCGACCGTTAGCGCTTTAGTCAGTTGCAGTGACCACTGCGCCAACGTGTCTGTCCAATATATTATAGAGGTGTCCAATATATTAGGAGGTGGATATGGTATTAAATACAAACAATATATTTTTTCTATTTTTTTTTATTTATTTAAACTTTATTGCACACATATGAAAAATATAAACAACAAAAGAAAATACACAGAGAGCATGCAAAGGCGGTCTTATTGCTATAAGCAATCTCTTACAGAGGAATTCAAGTTATTGAGTGCGGGGATGTGCAAAATAAACAAAAATACTTATTTATTAAATATAAAATAAACCTATATAAACATTACGTATCAATATACTTAATAAAAATAAATAAATATACATAGATATAACTATATTTAATACATAAATACATGAGTACTTATTATTCTAATAATAACAATATCAGTAATTATAGAGATAAGTAATAATAATATAAACGACGTTTAAAAATAGGCAACGGCTTAGAATGACGGATTTCATCAGGGAGGCTATTCCATAGTTTAGCAGATTTTATCGTATAGGAGTTGTTGTAGGTTTGGAATTAACAAATTAACATTTTCAAGCGATTGTCACAACGGGAACGAAGATTAACGTGAAGGTCAGAGTTGGAGCCGAGAAAAGAGAAACGGTTTTGAAGAGAGGAAGGAGATTGAGGGTTGTAAAGAATAGAGTAAAGGAGGGACACCATATGGGAATTACGGCGCAATCTAATACGAAGCCATCCAAGTTTAGTTCGGTAGTCAGATATATGATCGAATTTGCGTAGTCCGAAGATAAATCTGATACACAAATTCTGAAGGCGCTCGAGTTTGTTCAGTAATTCCTCTGAAATATCAGGATAAGATGAGTCTGCATAGTCTATTAGTGGAAGAAGAAGAGTGTGAGCTAGGGGTATTTTAGTTTTGATAGGCAGAAGATATTTCCACCGCCGTAGGTATCCTATGGTAGCATATATTTTCTGACTAACATCTGCCACGTGTGGGACCCAGGAAAAAGAGCTGTCGATAACAAGTCCAAGGTTTTTAACCGAAGTACTATTCGCTATTTGTTTAGCGCCGCCCAATATAGCAACTTGCGACTTATTAGGATTTAAACAAATCCCAAAAGATTTGCTCCAACAATTTATTTTAAGTAATTCGTCGTTCAGTTGTTCGATGGCATTATTAATGTTGTGGATAGGGGCAGAAACATACACTTGGAGATCGTCAGCATCAAGGTGATAGGATGAAGTGAGAGATTTAGTGACAGTGTTAATAAAAATAGAAAAGAGGAGAGGAGAGAGGACCTTGTGGAACACCAGCAGTAATGGAAGAAAAGGCGGAAAAGCGGTTGTCAGCCTTGATGCACTGCTCACGACCACGTAAGTAGCTGTCGAATCACTTGATGGCATTGGGTGAAATATTAATAGATTTAAGAACAGCTAACATAAGGTCAAAGTCAACGACAGAAAAGCGTTGCTAAAGTCAAGTATGGCAATAACAGTGATTAGCCTATTGTCAATATTAAACCTAACATCGTCGGTTACTTTGATGAGAGCTGTAACCGTGCTGTGACCAGACCGGAAACCAGACTGGTAGGGGCTAAGGACATTGTCGTTTGCTAAGAAAAGATGGAGTTGATGATAGACTATGCGCTGTAAAACTTTAGAGAGAAAAGGAAGTATGGAAATCGGTCTAAAGTGAGAAAAAGATGTTGGATTTTTAACTTTAGCTATAGGTATAACATATGCTTTTCGCCAAGAGCAAGGAAATTTGTAAAGGGAAAAATTAAAGATGTGCGATAACACATAAGCAACATTATCATTAGTCAAAAGTTTTTATTATTCTTCAGTAAATACCATCATAGCCTGCAGCATCCGATTTAACAGCTAAGATGTGTTTTTTGACTTCGGTGGTTGAGTGATGAAAATAAAGTTAAAGGAAGGAGGAAAAGTAATTGGAAGAGATTCAAGATAATCTAAAGTGTCCCATTTAACGTCGCTGCCAATAGGTGTGACAGTTGAAAAATACTTGTTAAGAGCATCAAGATCTACGTCTGGAGAAATACTCATTCTTTTACGTCCTATACCAAGTGTGCCAAGGAATCGCCACGTCTTGGAAGGACTGTTGTTTTCAATTGAGTACTGTATATATTTACGCTGAATTATTACATAATATAAATAATAAAATTATTCTATAAATAATTATGGTGTGCAAAGTATCACATTTGCACCCCCTGACAATCCTAACATAGACAAAAATATACCTTTTTAAAACATAAGCATTTTGTTTTTAATATTGCACCTTACTGCGTCGTGACATATAGGTACATAAGAAGACGAACTCGAATCACGAAATCCTATTTGATTTCCTTATGATACCATTTTATAACAAGAGCTGATAAAAAATGATAATATTGTACCTGGGAATGTGGTAACAATGTTGATTGATAGGGCGATAGCGATACTATTGATGTTTTCGATATTATCGACATCACAAAACGAATAATGCTTTTAACGGACATAAGTATTACATTGTTATATATCTCTACGGCAAAATAAGGCGGCTTCATACAGTTTTTATATTTCGCTTAGTGGAATGCTCTCCATATTTTTTACATATTGATAGTTTAACTATTTAATATTAAAAGTAGAAGCATAATATTGCTAAAATCGAAATTGGTGAAATTGGTATTGGTGGTGGAAATGAAAATCAAAATGCGTTTTATTACATTTGCTAAAAATCGTTCGACAGTGTACTCGGATGCTTGATATTGATAACTTCATAAGCGATTTTTTTTAAATCTCTACCTACTCTACATATAAGTTAAAAATACGTTTTAGAACTTCTTCAGCCGTAAATTTGTGACGTGGTGAGAATTTTGCGCGAAAAATACAATCAACTCTTTTTGATTGCTCTAATTGCTTTTCTAAATGTCTAATGTACGGCAATTTACAAATGAAATCATAAAATCTATTATGTTGTTATTAATACTGAATAGAAGTGATTAATATAAATTTCAATAACAAGTTACAAAATATGTCGATGACAAATTTAAGAAATTACTTACACTAGGCAAAAATGAATTTCATCATTTTCACGAACTTTTCGCGGCGACGGCTGTCAAAATCGGCTTCGTGTCTCTAATTGGCACAACTAAAAGCCATTAACCAAAAAATTGAATTAAATTTTCTTCGTGTCTAATTTTAGATATACTTAGCGTATGTAGGTGCCCCGTGTATTAACCCGCCCCACTTTCTCCTACTAGGTTTTAAGCTTGTTTTCTGTATACCTGATAAAAAAATGCTAGGGTAATTTCATTAAAATCAATAAAGTACCTCTACGTATGTACCTATACGTTTGTATACGTACGTACGTAATGATTTTATCTTAAAAATGATCGAATTATTATTGTTAGTTCATATATAAAAAAAAAAATGTTCTAAACTAATTTCAAATATACTTAGTGTATGTAGGTGCCCCGTGTATGAATCCGCCCCGCGTTCACCTACTAGGTTTTAAGCTTCTTATCTATATACATCATTGAAAAAATATTAGGTTAATTTTATTAAAATCAAATAAATACCTACGTGTTACGATTTTACCTTAAAAATGATCGAATCGTCATAGTTCTTTCATATTAAGTTCCGTTCTCCACGTTATAATGTAAATAGCTTAACAGCGCCATCTGTTATAAGTCTTAAGAACTTCATGAGAAAATGTATTTTTGCAAAATGCAATTTAGGTATTAACGAAATTAATTTTTAAGCTGCTGTGGTAATGAAAAAATGTATTCTTTTATTTTTATGTATGTATATTTTTATTTCATTGTAGAATCATATACTATTGGTACCAAGTGAAAGAAACTCAATAGTATTGACGTAGTAGTTTGACAATTTTTGTCATGTCAAGTGTCAATTTTAATGCAGCGTCGGCAGTGTCAAGAAGGGCCCCTCGCCCTCACCCCTGCATATTTTATTTCACCCGAGGTTCGATTGCAAGATTTATTTATCGACATTAGTAAATTGCCGTTTATCGGTCGGTGGGATGGATAAATTTACAAAGCAATTATAAAATGATGTTGTGAGTCAACATTAAATAGGAGAGCGGACGCGGTGAACACGGACGTGTGCGTTGTTCGCAGAAAACCGATATCGAAATAGTTTCTGTGACTATAAGATGCATTTTGTTAATATCAAAAAACAATATCTTGCATTCGGGATGTTGGTTTTTGTTGTATTGTTTTTCTTCAATAGCCGACCAGCTATTCAATGCCAGTTTTCACCAGAAGTACCAACATATTTACCTACTATATACGGGATAACTCCAACGTACGCTAGACTTGCTCAAAAGGCCGATCTCACAAGGTAAGCTTCATATTGTCGTGATGATTTTGCCCTTGATTACGTTTTTGATATTTCTACACACTTATTTGGCTTCCAATTTGGCAATAGCACGTCTTAACCTCGATGCCTCTTTCTTTAATTGCTTATTTTTGTTTATATATTATATAAATAATATAAACCTTATTAAAAAAAATTCGAACTTAAACATAAGTTCTTATTTGATCTTTTTCGAATATAAATTAAATTTTAAATATACATACAATTTAATATAGTCTAGATTGTTATATCTTTTTTATCATATTATTTTAAGCATTAAAAAGTTTTAATTTGATAAATATATTACAATATTAATTCTATATTTATAAATATATTTTCATTGTTTTTTTTTCTTTTTTAATAGATTATCACAAACACTGATGCTTGTGAAGAATTTTCATTGGATTGTAATTGAGGATTCTGAGACTAAAACTAAATTGGTTGAAAATTTGCTCAAGGAATCTACACTCAAATATACACATCTTAATGTGAAAACGCACAAATCAAAACATTCAACAGTATGTACTATTTATTTTGTATATTTCTATTGTAATACCAATTTTAAGGTACCACATTACCTCTCTGGTGAGAAGTCTAGTACAAGTACTAAAGAATTCAATACTTATACATATAACGATATTGAAACATATTTTGTTCGTTAACAAGATATTTTGTCTACATACCGAATTGGCATGTTATGTTATCGAAAGTAAATTATAATATTACTGCATTTTATATTTAACTTTTTTGACCTTTGATCATTACAAACATTTGTATAGTCTCAATGGATATTTGTCATGTTCCCAATTCTTATGTTTTATGCATTGTCAGTCCTGCTACTTAAAGTGTCCTCGTTGAGTCTAAGATTTTACCTAAATTAAAAAAAAGACACTATTTTGGTTTTAAATTTTAGAGAATATTGCAGCAACTGTTATTTATTAATATTTCTTTTAAATAGATTATTATTAGTAAATAATGTAAAATATATGTTTATTTATTAATTATAGTCCAATATTTTTACAGTCATTATATTAGTTAACCAATTGCAGGTGATGGATGTCAATATATGTGTTTTTAAAACAGAAACGGCTACCACTAGTTGGTATTGTGTATGTTCAACAATTGAAGTTTTTTTTTATGATGTGTGATTCACTCTGATTTCTTTTTTATGCAAAACTATTAATATTTCTTTTCTTATGTATTTATAATTATTTTGTGAAAAATGATTATTTCTCATTTCTATTTAAAACTTATTTTAAAAATTATATATAATTTTTACTAAACATTTAATGATTTTTAATTGTAAGTAGTTTTAGTATTTGGTTTGTTTTGGCTATACTAAAGTAAATATTCTATTTGATTAAAACCTTCTTTTTCTGCATTTATTTAATTCAAATTATACTAATTAAACCTTAATTTAATAGTTTAAAATATATGAATAAGTTGTTAAATACATTTTTTGATAACATACAAATATTTAATATAAAACTAAAACTATTCCAATTATTTTTTAACAACTATTAATTATATTTTTAGGCCAGTGGAGTGGAGCAAAGGAATGTTGCTCTCAATTGGCTCAGAGAACATTTAAAAGATGCTGATGACAAAAGAGGTGTTGTGTATTTTATGGATGATGACAACACATACTCCTTGAAGGTCTTTGAAGAGGTCAGTAAATAATTAAATAAATTTTTACTTCATTCCTCCAAACGGTTATTTATATTTTTCGAAAATTTGTGTTTTCAATTTTTTAGTTTATTCTGTAGCTTAGAAGGCTCGATGGATTTCCACAAATGTTGTATCTATTATTAGACTTCTCTTGATTGTGCGATTGAGTAATGTTCTGATATCTCCTACATTTTTTACACATTTAGGTATTTTAATTCTTTTATATTTCATGTTTTACGATTTCCTACAAATCCATTTATACATTTTGATAAAATCTTTCGTACTTATTGACCAAGAACATTACATTGAATTCCACTTTAAAGAATACTTTTATTTAAACATTTTTGTTTTTCTGAAAATAAAAATTTCAGTACAAATGTAATTCCAATAAAGTTGTATTAATTAAATGATAAAATCAATACATTATATAGTCCAACACGGTCATTTGTTCATTTCCATACACAGCATTAAATAGTTTTAGCCTGAAATATTATCAAAAACTACATCATGTTTTTTAATAATCTATTAATTGAATAGCTGATAAATTCTGATTCATATCTAGTAAATATTATACAAAATACAGTTTTATTACAAGGTATATATAAATCTAAATTAATATAAAAAAGATAAAATGAATATTGTATGTACGAAGTATACTCTGAAGCCAATAAAACTATTTTAAAATTTAGACACCATTTAAAAGGTATTCTCAATTATAGTGAATATTATATATATATATAAAATATGTAATAAAATATATAATATATATAAAGGTTAATATATATATATATATATATATATATATATATATATATATATATATATATATATATATAACATGTTTTGTTATTTTATCATATTAAATAAAATAAATGTCTTCTAAAAATCACATATTTGTAATGTTAAATAGAGTAATAGAATCTTTTCTTAATATGATTGATATTAACACTTAACAGACTTAATGTTAAATCAAATTTAAAAGTAATGTCTAACTATCAAGGTGACTAAAACTGATTCCAGTTATTCTTAAATCTTTTAATTTTTATCTTTTGATTAATACAATCTACTAAGATTGTATTAATTGCTAACCTAAAACCTAACTAAAGTGTAGATCAAATATTAAAATCTGTTCTAAATGAAATATATAAAGTTGTATTCAATATTTTAAAAGTAATCAAACATTTTTTTAACTTAAATATTAATCTTATAATTATGAAGCATTAAAAAAATATATATTTTACTAAACCTAATCTTCTTTCTTCTAATCTAAACAAAATTGTTTATTTTTCAATAAGGAAAGAATAGTTGATCTACTAAAACAACTACCTAGTTTATTTATTTATCAATTTGTAACTAAACATGTCTTGTCAGTTTAAAATTGATATTATGATATGAATAAAACGGAGATATATAAACAGTAACAATAACTCTGTTATTCAAAATATTCGTAAATAATAAACTGACTTTATACACAAGTTGAAATGTTTCAACAAAATTGTTTTGAAATAATTAACATTATAAAATAAACAAATGTATGTTTATTATATTTTATTTAAATACATAATATTTCTTTAGAACTTGTGGTTATATCAGATCTCTTTCTTTATAGAATCGATTTAACCCACTACTTAGTGGTAAAACTAAAATTATTTATTAAACTGAATAAGTCGTCTGATTTAAAAAAAAAATACTAAGAAATTCTAAAACTATCTGCTTGGAAGTTATTGAAAGTAAGATATAAATAAAGCTACTATCATTGGTAAATGATTGTTCCATTTACATAAATTGTTTTTTAAAAAAGAAAATTAAACATAGTTGCATTGTATTCAAATATGATCTCATAGATAATTTAATAACTTGTTTGAAGATGGCATTAAAGATTGCATTGAATTTTTTTTTAAACAAATGCAAAGGTATTATAAAATTGCTCAGAATAATGTTTTAATTAGGTTATTTTATATGTACTGATTGTGTTTTTGTGCAAATAAAAACAATTTTAATTTTACACTCAATTTTTTTTAAGACTTCAATTTTTAATTTGAATTTTTTATATTCCAGATGCGAAAAATTGATAAAGTAGGAGTATGGCCTGTTGGTATAGTTGGTGGAATGAGAGTTGAGATGCCTCTAGTCACTAACGGCAAGGTCTCTGGTTTCAATGCAGTGTGGAAGCCATTTAGACCTTTCCCTATTGATATGGCAGGTTTCGCCATAAATGCTACATTATTTTTACTTCACCCGGAGGCGAAATTCTCAAGAAAAGTGCAGTCAGGGTTTCAGGTTTGTATTATTTTAATGTATTTTTTTAAATTAGTAAAATAAAGATCAAGGTAGAAACAGACAAAGGAATAAATATGAACTGTATGGCAGGAACATAATTTTATTCTCAGCCTTTTTTGTATTATATTACTATTATTTTTACATACTATATAATGTGTGAACTATTAACTGAGGAATGACCCAGAAGCGATAACAGTTTTTATCTCACTTTCACTCATTGGAGTTTACTACGTTACTACCGTTATCAATAACTTCCTTTGCGATTTTTGCGCTACTATTTATAAATGAATCATGTTTATCTCAGCCGTATGTCATGTCAATCTTTTTAGGTTTTAATGTTTTTGTTTTGTAATTTTTAGTTAACAACGCATTGTTAATTTTGTTAAGTAAATATATGACAATGATATTAACTATAGATATATTATAAACTTATAATTTTTGACATCCAAATAGCCATCCACTTTGGATGACGTTGCCTAGCGACTATCTTGTTGCCAAGAGATATTATCTTTGGACCAACAAGTTAATTGACAAGCTTATCAAAATTGGAAATGAGTATAGATTTTTAACGTCAAATAGTATGATTGTATATAATATAGATTTAGTAATCTATTAATAAAATATCATTAGGTATAATTTGTTTAAATAATTAATTGGTTGCATTGAAAATTTTCTTCATTACATATACGTATGGGTATAGATTTCTTAATCGTTGTTAGAATCAACGAGGTATTTTGGAACACTATCGCTTTTAACATAAAAAACACTAGATACTACACGCAGTTTCGCCCGTGCTCGAGTGGTTAGGTATTAACCATATATCTCTCAAAAAATACTATAGTCTAAGTTTTGGGCCAAGTTAGAACACGTCGAACTCAACTAATAGCATGGCTGAGTTTTCAAGTATTAAATGTGTTTTTAAATTCATCTCGAGCTCGGCAGTGATAGAATACGTCATGAAACCTGCATGTTTCATGAGAAATCCTGACACATGTACATCCGCCAACCCGCAGTCGAGTTGCGTGGTGAATTAAGCTCTAAAAGCTTTAATGGGAGAGGAGATACTTTACATTTTAAAATAATTATTAAAATCGGACTTAGTTACAATAATTATCCCTTTATAAACAAACAAACAAACAAACAAACGTTACCTCTATTATATTAGTGTAGACAATTAAATGAGTTCTTTTTTATTACCATGATAGAAACGTGTGACAATTTGTAATAGCAACTGTATTCGACAATTAGATTCAAGGTCGACTGAATAACGATTACGAGCCAACATTTAATTTACTAATTAGTACAATACAGTTTTTTTTAATCTAACTTGCTTTATATAACTTATGTTAGATAACGTTATTTTACTGAGTCACCTAGTACCGGAAAGGTTTGGTACCGGAAAGGTATACTATTATCTAATTAATAATAAAATTTTATTCAAAAGACTAATAATGTGATTTTGGTTTCCCTTAAAATTGGCCTCGGGTCTCCTTTTTCTTTTTTCCTTATAGTTTCGGATATAGCCATTAATGCATAAAGGAATTCGAAAGTTTTTTCAACTTACTACATATACGTTACAACAAAGTGCTGCCCAACTAATAAATTAAGGTTAAAAACCTTACTTTCTTGTTATTGTACACTATACAAACCAACATTATTTCAATTAAACTACTCTATTTATTTCTGCAAAAAGTCATAAATTTAATTTTAAAGTATTAAGTTTCATTTCCTAGACATGTAGAGTTTTTCTGTAAATCTATCAGTGTAGTTTTTCTTAACTTAAAATCGTGATATGGTTCTTTTTTAACAAATTTCTCTAACTCTCATAGTTTTAGTTTTCTCCGAAATGACCCATTTAAATGAACTATTCTGTACAAGAATTTCACGTTTTATAAGATAGTATAGTATATGATTCATTTTATTAATTATATTTTTTTATATTACAGGAAAGTGAGATACTAAAGTACGTTGCAACAAAAGACGATTTGGAGCCGTTAGCGGAAAACTGTACGAAGGTATATGTATGGCACACACGCACACAGAAACCTTCTATACTTAATCCTAAGAAATTAAAACACCCACCACTGCCAGATGACCATATTGAAGTGTAATTTGACAATAAAATCACTTTTGATCTTGATTGTAGTAAGCGTTGATCGCTAAGTCTAGTAAAATAATTATCTTAACACTTAAACCCAAGGAAGATAATAAAGGCATTGTTATATTGAATGATAAATAATATGCCCCAAAATAGATATCTGTCTAATATTATAATAATTTGGTTCAGAAATGTTCTCTATTATGAATAATTAATTATCTCAAATAAGTTCAATAAGTATTATTGTATGGGTGGTTAAAAAGTATCAATATGTATGTATTTGGTGGCTAAAACATTAGATAAATATATAATAATTCCCTATTCGGGATTATCGAATTATTGGATACTCAAAATAATACTTTTACATAACCATGTTACTTAAGAGATGATTAGATGTTTAGGTGTATTTATAGTATACAGCTAAAAATTTACATTTTTAAACAGCTTAAGTATACTTTAATATATCATAATCTTATTCCAAGCTAATTTGATGATTAAAATATATAAATTCATTTCTTTTTCAAACAACTCGAACTAATAGTATGTCTTTTCCTACTAGCGATAGCTATTGAATATATAGTGTTTTCTAATTAAAATGTTTATCGCCATTTTCGATTAATTCGTTTGTAAAAGCTAAAAATTATAACACGTTATCACAAAAATGCATAATACTTTTGTTTTAATCCAGTGAATCCAGTATTATTTTTTTACTTTTTTAATTGCGATGATAATTTTGTGATGTCTACAAAAAATATCGTTAGAAGGTTATTTTTTATTATTTTTTTTATTTTAACTAGAAAATTATTAACTATCATCAAAAATATACCAATATTTTGTTGCATTTTATTTGTAAATACTTTTAATTTATTTATAAGATTCATAGTAAATGCGACCCTACTATATGTTATATTTATCAAAACTATTTTTGGTGTTTGTATAATTTATAATTAGTATGATTTATTTGTATATTTGTATACTTACCGATAATGATATTGAATACAAAATTTCTAGATTTGTATTTCTAAGTTGTAATATTCACTAATTTCTGAATTTATATTAAATTATCTATATAAATAAAAATAAGCTACCTTGGTAACACACAGGCTGATTCAAATAGAGAAGTACTACACTCTTACAGAAAGTCGGCGTTAAATAACAAGTATAGCGACGTTTTGTACGAAGTAAGAGAGCTGGAAGCCTAACATTCCTACCACATATTCCTTGTCTCATTTCCTGGTCTATTTTTATCCAATATCATTCCTTTTCATTCTTAATCACTTTTTTTTGACATGTTGATGGCCGATGGTTATCACTTAACATGTGATATTTTTCCCCATTCCATTTAAAGGAAAACTTGATTAAACATCGGCTGTTTATTTATATTTTAAAGAGATAACAATTTTCATAAAGGTCGAAACCAAAAAGAAAAATGTGTCTACGAGATCGCAAACGTTTCAAATAAGTGCGGTTAATATAAATAAATTAAAAATGAGCAATGTTCCTCAAAGTGTTATAAAAGTCCTGATTATCAATACTTACTAGAACTTTATATTATGCCTCCATATACTTAACACGTATCTCTACTTATTTATGATAATAATTGAAATTATAATAATGATCTAAATTAAACAATATTTTAAAGTATGACAAAGACTTGTTTGACGATAAGTATTTTAAACGGTAGAGCGTAGGTCATGTATGGACTGACTCGGCGGAGGAAGTACCATACTGTCAGAGAAATTTACGTGTAAAGTAGCTAGAATAGCTTCATTTTGTACGATAAGTGAAAGAATCGGAAATCTAGCACCTCCATACTCATACATTTCATCCTTACATCCTATTTCCTTTAATTTCTTATTCGTTTTAAGCCGGCATCTCATTTGTGGCTCGACTGGTTCTATAAACGCAATATAATACATGTAGCAAGATGGCAGTTATCTCGTAAAATATCGCGCGTACTCTCCATACTATTAAATCTAATAAGGAGGTCAACTAAGCTGTAATGATCAAACTGATGATCATAAACTTAAAACTGGATTTTAATTTATTACACGTTACAATACGAAATTGTATGTATGTGGTGTTGTAATGTAATCGATAAAAGTCATTGTTAATTTAAGTGTGAAACGAATTATCGTTTATAGAATTTCTTCATTTGTCTGTTTTGACTTAAAACTCTTACTTAAAACAAACAAATGAAATATTTTTTTTAGTAACGGAATCCGACTATGGAGTCATTATGTCATATTTTTGTCAACTAAGCAAAAGTATGGTATATCATTTTAGGTAACTTGTGACGTCATTATGATCTAAGACACTGCTAGAAATGACGTTATTTTATTAACATTGAATTTATTTGATAATATGAAAATATTAGATCTTTGCCATATTTCATGGCTAATGAAATAGTCGGGTAATAAATAATGTTTATTTTAATCGTAAGACTTATATATGTTTAAAAGATGAACTCGTGTACTCTTGAGACTTTCAAAATTAAAAAAAAAAAATGAGGCCTAAATCGTTTCTAAGAAAAGTGAACTTAAAATTATTAACCCTACGTAGACATTCCATGCGAGCTTGATAATAGAAAGATTATTTTAACGCAAAATATTTATGTCTGACATATGTATAGTTATATTGGTTTCATCAGGTTTCCTTTTTATAATTATAATTAATATCTGACTGTCAGCAACTCGAATATTAAACTTATAAATCTTAAAACGCCATGTAAATAAATATCTTTTGTTAGTTAATTTACCATGTCATTTCACAGCCATTTATGTAGTATACTTAATATATATAAGATATGCTAATGATATTTTAAAATAATTTATTTATAATTAAAAAAAATGTATAATGACCTGTGCGTGTTTCGAAAATTAAATAAATTACACTACATTACGCCAGTATCCTATAGGAAAAAACCAAGCATACCTTATAC
Organism: Hypolimnas misippus; assembly: GCA_037950945.1. NCBI lineage: Eukaryota > Metazoa > Arthropoda > Insecta > Lepidoptera > Nymphalidae > Hypolimnas > Hypolimnas misippus. Next base: position 8,841,720 of record JBBEEQ010000019.1, read on the forward strand.
GAGAATTTTTTATACTGAAATCATGAATACCTGGGTTTGCTAGCCTTATTTTGGCTATATAATTTACCGTTATATTTCACAGTATGTCATCTTGTATACTCTCATATCTAAAGTAATAATATCTGTATAACATATATATAATAAAAAGACAACCGTTACTGATAGACTGATCTATCATACACAGCGCAAACTACTAAACGGATAGCGCTGAAAATAATGTATTTGAAAATTGTTAAAATTATATACTATTTTACAAAATAAATATAGTTGCATATAAATTTTATTAGTACGCCAATATCTTTTATTAGAAAATTATTACATAACCAATACAACAAGTCTTGTCTCTATTAATCGAAAGCATTAAAACCTAACGTAACGAAATTTCCAAAAATGCTTAAGTAGTGGATGCTTACAACAAAGTTTCAAGTTTAAAGCCTTTAGCTGTTTAGGCTCTGCGTTGATGAATCAGTCGGGACAAGTAATTATATATGTATGTATAGATAGAATCATTTATAAAATTTTAATTTAAATATATTAATAATCTTTAAAAACAATTTAATATAGAATTGTAAGAAAAACGAATAGTCAATGATTTCAAAATTAAATACAGAGTGTAAATAAACATTAGTTAATTAGCCAATTTGTGTACGTGCAAACTAATTTCTTCAGTCACTTCACCAATGCCTTCCAGGAGGAAGCTTCCATGCTTTCCCAGCAGTAGCCGTCTTCATCTTATCAATCATGAATGATCAAACCATGAAACCATTGTGCATCTAATCTTACGACAATTCGACCGCATAATATACCACACCTTGTCATAACTAGTTATGTACACTTATCAAAAATAATAACACCTAAGTATGTAATGCTGTTTTAAATAATTAACTTTAAAATTGTTAGAAATATGAAGGTTTTAAAAGGATTTCAAAATTGAATGGAGCGTGTAAGTACATTTTTAGATAAATTGTCGTATAACATCATTGAGTTTGTTTTATTCATCGTGTTTTCTCCTAAGAATGGATATTGGCGGAATATTTTGGTATTATTAACACCAATTTTAAATAACATATATCTTAATTTAATAAAAGAAATCTAAATGTACCTATACTTTAAAATCCTAATCGATTTACGCACCTAGTTATATTTGAAATAATTAGCATATCTTATATACGATTAATTCAAATTGAGTAAAAAAAAACACTAATTTTATTTTTCATTTTACAATATTATAAGCAATTAGTAGCTTTAATATTCGCATAATAATTCTTTTTTTGTGTCTTATATAGAGCTCAAATCTACTTATCGGTCTAAAATTTAGTGTACTATTAGGTTAAAATATAATGTACTTATGTAATGTTAACAATATTAGAACAATGAAATATATGAATAAATGTTTTGCCCCAGTTTTTAATATTAAAAGATCCAAAAGTAATAATGAATATTATTTATTGTATGTATAATATAAGAAAGAGGCTCGGATGTATTGAACTGTATGAACAATATATATACCTATATAATCATTTTCAGGAAAATATAATTAATTTCTTAAAATATTGCAACACTGCAAGCGTTGTGCAGTTCAATTCGAGTTTTTTCTGCGCTTCAGTATTATACGATACAAAACACTATATGAGTATTATAAATTAGAAAAATGTTGAATTAGTAATTTTCCGAAAAGCTCTGAACAATAGACGTTCCATAATTGTTTATGTTAGAATTTTTAGATATACATTATACATGTATTTTGCAATAATTTTGTAAATATTCATTTCAGTGAAATATAGGCAATATAATAAAAGATTAAAATAAATAGATGTTCTTTGTTTTTTTTTTCACATTCCTTTTTAACCCCCGACACAAAAAGAAAGGCCTTATCTATGTAAGTATATATGTGTTTGTATGTCTGTGGCATCGTAATTTCCTAATGAAACAAATTTTGATGTTTTTTTTTTGCTTGAAAACTGATGTTATCGGGATGGTTGTTAGCGATAATTTATGAGGATTGGTTCAGATGTTTGAAGGATGTCAGTTCTTTTGTTGTTGAAAGGATCTGAGCAATTTCTACTGGCCTATACTGGTTATACTGTGAATGATATCAAAATTACATTCAGGTAACCTTGGGCTGAAGGTACAACATCATTTGCAATCAGCAAGATACACAATTCAGCAACTTACAAAATAAGTATTGTTTCGGGGCTCGTTAAAATGGTCTCAATGAGAAGGAATTTTCAATGAGAATTTTTTTCTATTTTATTTTGTTTATAATCCAAATACCAGTTGTGCCTCGTTAGGCATACCGTTGTATCATCCGAGTTTCATATGAAGATACCCATGCCCCGTTATAATTATTGTTCAATTTCTATGGACGACAGCTCAATAATCTTTATACATAGGTTTTAGGTAACATATACATTTCTTCAATAATCAGGCTATTGGTCTATGTCGTTTGTTATTCATTTACCTAATACTTTTTATTATGTAGATAAGCAATAATGTGTCAACCCACAAAAATTAAAATTTGGAGATATTTATGTATTTCTATAATTAACATTATTCAAAAAAATTTGAAGTAATTTAAACTAAATAAGTACGAAAAAAACTTCCCTAATTTAATGTTTCGAATATTGAAGTGTGGTCCATATTATACAATATAAAAATATAATCTTATGTATTAAAAAAACTTTTTATTATATAAAACGTTTTATTATACCAATCTGCTTTTAATACATTATACTTTAATCAAAATAGAAAAGAAAAGATATACTTCTTCAAACAAATTCATCAAGAATAGGTTTGACATGATTAGACGCCATTTTCTCAAAATGAAGACTGTGGCTTGACACAGTATTGCTTATCAGCGTCCATATATTAAACTCTTAACATAAGTGACAAACCTCTGTGGTTCATTTAATACAGCTATCTACTTACCAAGTATATTTTATGTGTATTTGATGAATAATAATAATAAAATGTAACGCCAAAATAATTTTTCAATTCGGACTTATTCCTTTTACGAATTGTTCAACGTCGTAATGAGGTATATTAGAATATATAATTTTAGTCTTAATACATTTTACGTATTTTACAATACCAATGTTAACGTTGATAAAAAAAAAATAATAAAAAAAGTACCGCTGAGTTTCTTTCGCGGTTTCTTCTCAGGCCTGAGGTTATACTTTCCGAAACCGTGGTAGATTCATTTTCTTGACTTTTAAAAAGAGAATCTGAATTACTATTTTGAATAAAAATAATTTGATTTGATATACAAGTTTCAATAGTTACCTATCGATATTTCCTTTGAAATGTTTTAACGTAGACGATTTGAACGAATAAAGGGAGCTTGTTGTTGCTTTAGGCACTTTTAACTTTTAAAACATGAACATTCACCTCGGGAAAGTTAAAATTAATAAAATTTCGCCATGTTCTAAATTTTTATACGAATTGGGCTGACCTCTTCAAACTTATCTAATATCGTTTGAACGCGGCCATTCGTTGCTTTGGTAAGGTTCCACGTTCCAAGCCAAGTCCTTGAATTAAAAGGGGATTTATTAGTGGCTCTTAAGTGCCTTTTCTTTTTTTTTACTGATATTATTTATTATAATAGGATCAAATTATTCTTTTTTGTGCAGTGACTGTGAACCGGCCTTCTTTGCCGAAGGTCTTATTTTTTAATACTTAATTTTAAAATATATTACGCGGGTTTGCGAGAGTAAGGCAGGATAAAAAATTATCAATTTTTGAGAATAGTATTTTTATACTTCTTTATGAATGTTTTTGCGCAAACCTATCTTCAAAATGTAAATGATTTATTGGCGGTTTATTACTGATTAAAGCAAAGCTCAGTTATCAAGGTACTGTTCGTACCTTGATAACTGAGCTTTGCTCGGTATAAAAGTATTAGATGGATTTTATTTTAAAATGAAACCTAACCAGATCGATTTATCGCCCCTGAATCCCTGTGCATACCAAATTTCATGAAAATCGTTGCAGCCCTTTCCGAGATTCACATTAAATATACACTCGTATACCTACAAGAATTCCTCGATTAATGGTATTAGATTAATAGTTGCGACTCTGAACACGATAAAATATTGAAGATTTCTGGTCGTTTTGCATAAAGTAAGGAGTCTCCTTTTAAGGAAAAGATTTAGACGTGAATCCACCACGCTGCTCTATTGCTTGTTGGCAGATATACATGTATCATAATTTATCTCGGCAAATTTAGGTTTCTTAACAATGTTTTTCAGCGCAGAGCTCAAAAACACAAATTTAGCACTTGAAGACTCAGCGGTACTAGCCGGGATTCAAACCCGCGATCATTGGTTAAGTTTGATTTGACAGAATTATTATTTACATCAATATATTATTCTTGGAAAGCAATGATTTTTGATAGGTACATGCTCTTATGTACTTATAACAAATAATCTTTTTATCATGTACTGGATATTTTATTACATTTTTATTCAACAACGAAAATGATTTAAAGATATAATTTTTCGTTTGTATTACTGTTTTCATAGTAGTGATTTAGTTTTAGTTCTAATAATTTTCATTAAACTCGATTCTCGATATTATTTCAGTATAAGCATGAAAGTGTCAATTTAAATGTAAACAACTTGCTCAAAATAAAAATATTTTTATTCAAAATAGGAATTTTCATTCACCTTTTAAACGGTTTCAAAAAAGCTAAACCTTAAAAGAAACCGTGAGAGAAACTCAACGGGGCTTTTTGTTTTTTTTTTAATACTTTACAGATTTTTTAATACTCTAAGAAATGAAGTCGAATACATTAATTAACAATGTTTAGTACGAGATAAATACCGCTTTATACCTACTACAATCTTTGCCGTAATATAATGGGACGCTTCATATCTTAAGCAGGTAATGGCAAACCACGTATCTAACCTCCGAAATGCGGATTTACTTACGGGTGGTTTAGTAAAATAATAAATTTGCTTAATCGCTTGGTGAAATTGAAATTTTGCCATGGAAAATGTAGACATATAGAAGTACATTTATAGCAATATTAAGATTTAACTTTGGTCTCCTCTTATTGTCTAATTTTGTTTATTAGGTATATATTAATAATTAGAGCCGAGATGGCCTAGTGGTTAGAATACGGCGATCTTTATCGATGATCGTGGGTTCAAACCCCGGCTAGCACCGCTGATTTTTCAAGTGCTAAAGATTTAAATTCATGTTGTGCTCGGCGGTAAAGCAAAACATCGTGAGGAAACCTGCATGTGTCGGGAGAAATTCTGACTCATGTATATCCGCCAACCTGCAGTGGAGCAGCGTGGTGGATTAAGCTCTAAACCTTCTCTTTAATAGGAGAGGAGGCCTTAGTCCAGTTTCTTTTACTTTAATAATTTAGACTTTTCTCGTAGACATAACTAATCATATTCTAAAAATCGAGAAATTTCAAGACTATATCAACAAACTAGGTACTTCGTAGTTGGAAACAAGAAACTAAAATTATATCATCGTATGAATATTTCTATTTTGTAATAAATGTAAATACTTTTTAAATAAATTCCTCTCGGGTTGGTAGGAACACGGCATACTTTCCGGCCATTGTGCACCGAATACATGGCACATGGAATCCTAGGATTTTAGCATGGAACGCTAAAAATTGTTAAACGTACTCTATAAAGAAGCTTACATTTCCCTGCACTCAAATCGAAAGAGATGCTGTTGTTTGAATATAAATAGTATATAAAATAAATTAATAATTCAATTACTTTAAAATAATTACTTATTGATTATGAATCCTTTTAAAAATAAAAGTATGGTTGCTACAGAACAGAATTTTAGCTTGCATTTATGGCTCACATCATCTATTATGATGCATCTATTAAGTCTATCACATTTACTGCGATACAAAGCCCAATTTAAAGAGCATCCGGGAGCAACACTTGAGAGTTATCGGTTCAAATACTTATGTCGCAAGTTTTGATAAGTAGAAAAATGTTAGTCCTTTATTGTTTTTTTCTTGTTCAAAATATCTATTTACTGAAATATTTATGCCATTTGGTATAGCAAGTGCGTTAACGAAGCTTCTATTAATAGGAACAAGAAACACTAAAATGGTTTGTAATTCAACTAATAGCCGTTCATTTTATAGACATAAAATTAAAGTAGGAGTACTCGTGCAAATTTTCCGAATTAATATTGAGCTAATGGTATTTAATTTGGTACTTATATTAATTATCAAAGTACGTACTTTGTTAAATTTAATTATATTGATAACATTAATAATGTGGTATTAACTAATAAATAATTATAAACGTGTTTAATTAATTTCAAACAAAATTATTATTCCAGAATTATAAAAAGAAATATTACGTGTGTATATTAGAAATATGTACGGCCGCGACAATTTATTTGTATACTAGCTTTTGCCTGCGACTTCGTCCGCGTTTTCGTCGTTTTTCGTAAAAAAGTAGCATATATCCTTCCTCAGGGTTCACTGGTTTTGATGTGACAGACAGATTAACTTTCGTATTATAGTAGGACAATTATAATATGTTAATCCATAATACTTATAATGAATAGGTAATAATATTAACTTTTTTTAAATTAGAGATGAGTGAAAGTATTATAAACGTAAGAGTAAACAAATATAATCAGAATGCTCCGATCTGCTAAGCTATCAGGAGTTACACGTGTTATTGTAAGTCAACCATAAAAGATAGACATATGCTGTTGCGGGATATTTTTAAGACAATTTTATGAAGAATATTTCCGTCATACATGATTTCTATGTAACTTTAACCATTAAGGCTGCCTACGCGACGAAAGCTTAAAAAGGGAGTAACTCTTCCCGTTTTCTCAAAATTTCCCTACACTACTCTGCCCCTATTGATTGTAGCGTAATGAAAAGTATACTATAACTGCCCAGGAGTAAGAAGAATAATTGTACCAAGTTTCGTTAAAATTCGTCGAGTAGTTTTTGTTTCTATAAGGAACATACATACAGACAGACAGACAGACAGGCAGACAGACAAAAATTTTACTGATTGCGTTTTTGGCATCAGTATCGATCACTAATCACTCCCTGATAGTTATTTTGAAAATATATTTCATGTACAGAATTGACCTCTCTACAGATTTATTATAAGTATAGATATAGCTTACAGTTTCATGACATGGGTCTTTTAAAGACCAAATAACTGGTCAAGTGCGAGTAGGACTCGCGCACCAAGGGTTCCGTACAAACTTATAGAAATCTATATAAGACTAACCCATCTACGCCATTTGTGGTCTTCATCATCAGTTCCAACATAAGTTACTATCAAAAATACCTAAATCGGTATACGTTTGCCTATAATATTTGAGGAGTTCCCTCAATTTCTCCAGGACCCCATCATCTGATCCTGACCTGAAGACAATGGGACCACCTTGGAAGTATACCTTTTCAAACAAAAAAAAATTTTGAAAATCGGTACCCAAATGGCGGCGTAATCGGCGAACAAACATAAAAAAAAATTAAATACAAGGTCGAATTGAAAACACTCCTTTTTAGAAGTCGCTTAAATATAATCAAATATTATGTAAATATGGATCACGTCCCAAAAACTATTTTGAAACTACTTAGGAGCACTTTAATTTAAAACACGATCATGGATGCAATCCATGGAAACACAAAATTTTATTTTAAGTACTAATACACCTTATACTTTCAAAAAAAAAGTTATAGCGCGATTCAGGATACACCTAGCGCCATCTCCTGACAATTTCAATGAACTAACTTGTTGACTTTGACATTAACAACATAATTATATTATATTTTATTCTCGTTTTATTTTTATTTATATTCTACTACACTCCACTACCCCTGCACTACGTTCGTAAAATATTTAGATTTACATTATCAATCAAAATATCGAAATATATATTAGTGTTGCCAAGACGAAAATAATTAGTCCTTAATTCGAACAAAACTAATTGTTTATTTATAAATAACTAATTATATTACTAATAACCAGAAGACTTATATGTGTAGATAAATAAGTAAATTAAATAACTCGATCTGTTTGAATTTAATTTTAAAATTTTCGTACTAAGTCAATACGAGTACTTAAATCAAATCGCGTGAAGCTCTTATATTGAATGTTAATTACGTAATGACATTATAAATCGACGATAAAAGTTTTAAATGAAAAGTTTATTTTATAATTTTTAGCGCGTTTAAATAATAATTAAAATAAAAATTTTTATTAATCGAGCAGAATTATATCATAGTTAATGTCATAATGTTGTAATAGATGGCATTAGCTGTACGCTACATCGCGCTATCATTTTGTTAGCTGCGATATATAGATTGCATTGCGTTGTTTATAAAGGTTTGCTGCTTTTTAATGTTTTCGTATTGATACAAATTTCTTCTCAGTGTTTGTAAAATTGTTTTTTTGACCATGGTCAACTTCTATGTTAATTTGTTACAAGTACATATAATTTAAATTCTAAGATTAATATATTTTCCGCTTGATCAATTTACAACTTGATACATTTACGCGTTCCTGAGAAAAAGGTTGAAAGACAGACGTACAGACTGACAGACACACGAACAGAAATTTACAGTTTTCGGATTTTTTCCTTTATGTATACTAAAGGACCTTGCTCTTGGCCAAATTTCATAATGCTTGGTCAATGGGAAGTACCCTATAGGTTTTGATTCCCTTGCGAAAACGTTAAAAACGCTATCATACTTAAAATATGTGATATAAATGACCGTATCTTTTGATTGCGTTAACTTCGAAGTTTGATTTTTTCACAGCTCTTAGTAATTACAACTCTGAGTACTTGACGTTGATAAAAATTTGTTACCTTCACGCGTTTCTGAGAAAAAGGTTGAAAGACAAACTTACAAACAGACAAACACACATACAAAAATTTACAGTTTTCAGATTTTTTCCTTTATTTGTACCATAAGATCTTACTTCATGCCAAATTTCATCGTGCTAGGTCAATGGGAAGTACCCTATAGGTTTTGATTCCCTTACGAAAACGCTAAAATGGTCAAAATATACGACATATTTTCCATTATCTTTTGATTGCGTTGACTTAGAACTTTAATATTTTCACGGCCGCATGTCATCGTAGACTTGAGTATATGATATTAATTTCAACATGATACGTCCATGCATTTCTGAGAAAAAAGAGTTGACATCCCGACAGACAGACAGACAGACAGACAGACAGACAGACGGACAGACAGACAGACAGACAGACAGACAGACAGACAGACAGACGGACAACAAAGTGATCCTATAAGGGTTCCGTTTTTCCTTTTAAGGTACGGAACCCTAATTAAACAAACAATAAAAATATGTATTTCATATATAAAAATATTTTCTACGATGCAAACTGTATCCTATTTCTATTTACATCTGTCTAAAGATAGTCAGAATAGCTATTCGCTCGACAAAGGTATGTATGTACATGTATGTATATGATTTCGTTGTCAGAGACGCAGACGGCTCAAAAATGCAGTGATACGAAATCTGATTTCCACAATAATTTACAGATCTTTGATTTTAATGAACATGACAGGATAAGCATTATATTGTTTCCTGATGTTGTTTATAATGCTGACGTATAAAATACTATACAAATGTGAGATAGTGAAGTATTGTCCATTATGCCACGACAATATATAAGAAAGTTTTGGGTCCGGACGTTTTTGTGCCGAATGCTATAAAAATTATCACAAATATGTCAAAACTTTGTACGAGAAATGTTTAGATATTAAAAAAGTGTACTGAATGGCCCGCAACGTCATATATTTTCTTTTTTTAATACACATAGAAAAATATTACGTAACGTTATGATTTATATGGATACTGATAAGCAATAATGTGGCAATCCACAAAAAGTCGAATTCGGATTCGGAGCCATTGATGTATTCTGATAATACGTCATATATTATCCACACATATTTAGACGCCATTTTCTTAAAATGAAGTCCGTGAGGCTTGACATAGTATTGCTTATCAACGTCCATATATGTATAATATTTCATTATTAACGAGGGTGCAGTCATACACTAAAATGTCACCAGCACTTTAGCCAAGTACAAATCGTAGGTACGAAATAACACAACCAATTATAGGGTACGAATTCGTAAAAAATAGAGTCAAGTAACTAACTGTTAATGTTTCATTGCTGAACAAGAACCTCCTCTCCTATGAAGGAGATGGTTTAGAGCTTAATCAACCACGCTCCACTGCGGGCGGGATATACATATGTTCTTTCCGGCACGTGCAGGTTTCCTCACCCATCAAATTTAGCACACAAAACTCAACGTTGCTAAGCGGGGTTTGAACCCGCGATCATCGGTTGAGATAAACGTTTTCTCTCACTAGGCCATCTCGGCTCGACCATATCGTATTGGTACTTAATAAGCGGTATGTGTATCAAAGATATTACTAATATCGAGCATTTTTACGTACAAATTAATTTAATGCTTTAAAGTACCATATTTTCTGAACCTTCTACACTTCTATGCGAACAGTGCTAATATGTTGACTTATATTATAATGTTTTCGTTATTGTGGTATATTTGCATTATATCTCAGCTGTAAAATATAATCTTTACAGCATTTAGTACTATACACACAATATAAGGTAAAGTATTTCATTAATATATCGATTCTACTAACAATAAAATGACAATGTAAGTTTGCGTGCATATGACGATGCATTGAGTTGACTGGGTATGAGCGGCAATATTGCTTGGAGCGATACTGGTATTCTACTCGTATACACAGAAATTCTATATTTAAATAAAATATCTCGGGATAAAACTTTATCGGTTACAAATTCAAGACGGGTCTCAAATATAATAATAAAATACTGGCAGAAATATGTCTGTCTTTTAAATTAACAAATTTTATTTTTCTCGTAAAATTTTAGCTGACGCTATTAGCTTTCTAACTTCACAAAGGACAACGAAAGAGCGATGTTATTTTGCTAGTCACGTTACGTCAGTGATTACTTTGAGATTTTAACGAACCTTTGGAATTCTATGATTACTTGTTAATGTTTTGAGTATTACATAATACTTAGGTATAAATAAAAATAATCTTATAAGTAATATTTATTTCTGAGCACGATATATTTTGTGATGTACTAAATAAACTAAGGCTTCTTTACTTTCTTATGTGAAAATTTTTAGTATCGAAAATTTCACTTTTTTGTAAGATTCTTCAAACATATTCTGTAATACTGAGCAATTTATTAATTACAAACAACAAAAAATAACTCATTAAATAGGTTAATCTTAGCTATTTGGCCATTGATTTTTGTACATAGATTTATAAGGTATTTAAAGGTATGTTTATTATAACTAATACCATTGACAGGTTAAACTCGCTTTTAGCATGTTCCGATTTTAATTAGACTTTGGTTTAGCTAACTAGCGTTAGCAAACGTTTGATGATGAATACAATTCCAATGTACAGTTTACAGTCTGATATGTGGAAATTTCCGAGAAACTATAAATGGTTTGAATAGACGTTAATATTATATAGTCAATAAACTCAATGTAAAACCAATAACATTTTCATATTATATGGTTCCTGGATTATAATTTTGGAAGTAACTAAATGTTGATCAATTTTTTGAGTAATTAGGAATTATTGAGTAATTTTAGAAAAGTGTTGCTTATTGATTGTATTTAAAAGACCATAATTCGCCTTCAGTTCCTTCAAAAATTTCAGTTTTTACTATTTCAACTTAAATGTCCATTTATTAATTTCTTAATCCATTTTACTTATTATAGGATGAAGTACAAAGATATGTAGTATGTATTTAAATTTACAAGTATTTGTATTTTAAACTATGTTACAGAACTCGAAAACATCTTGCTGTAGAATATCGAAGTTCAGAATTTAGAATAAAGACTAATTTAATATAAATTGTACACTTTTTTGTGTATATCTACTGAACACTTTTTTTTTTCCCTCCAAGGAGACGAAATACGTCGCCATTTCATACTTTCACCATCGGCATGGGAGCATCAATTTGCCGGTCACGTGGCCGCATCGATTGCGTGGGGTCCGCAATCATTACTCTTGTCTCGCCAATAAGTACACAATTCATTCGTTAGTGGTTTCTATCATTGAGGTTCGTAATTATGATAATTGGGTTTCACTGTCTATAATTTACTTTCTTTTTACGACTGCATTTTGTTTCTGGAGTATGCCTATTTCGTCAATATTTAAAAAATCTAGAAGGAAATGAGTTTAGAAATAAATAACAGAATGAAAGTTACTAAAAGTAATGTCGGAAAATGTATTAAAATAAATTCAATATAGTCAAATATAAATTAAACTATAATCGTATTTGATTACTGATATAATTAATAAATAAATTAAATTGTTTAAAACTGTATACAAATGTCAAAAAATAATATCGGTACGTACAATACGTGACGATAATCTGTTTTTTCAAGTGTAACTAAATTGTATATCTTCTAATGATTTCTTTTTCGCTCTTTAGCATAGTAATCATATTAAATTATCGCTATCACAAAATGCCACATTCTGACGAGTGACAATTGATTTCTGATTTTTGTATGAAAACATCTCTTTACAATACAATATAAATACTCTTTATTACACACCAGGTATTTTGTAAATTACATAGAAAAGAAATTAAAAATAAGGAAAGATCTACAAAGGCTGTCTTATCGCTGAGATAGCGATTAATTCCAGATAACCATTGGACATGGTGCATAATTTCTATTTAAACCTTTATTTAACAGCCAAAATGTGTCATTCAATAGGTCGATATTTTATTATACTTGGTCCCCTTTTCAGTTGTTCTGTATCATTTATGTAAATGAGAAATTTAAGTTTCGTTTCTTAAGTCTTATAATAAAAATAATAATAACCAGAAGATTAATAAACTCACAGAAAATAAACAATCTATGTTATATACATATAAATTTTCTTTTCACATAAAAACTAATATGAAGAAAAGATAAAGCTAAGCAATTTATGTATTTTCTGAATATTGCGAAAAATAGTTAGTAGTAGTGATGTTTTATTGTCACAAATCTGTTATTAAAAGTATTAATTCTAAATCCGCTTTAATTTGATCTAAAACTTTATATTCATTCGTTTAACAAGTAATTAATTCATTTAGCAAAAACGCAGATACATTATTAAAGCTACGCTTACACGTATGCGATTAAACGTGTGTTAAGTTTATTTTTATAGTTATAATAGCGTTAGTGCGAAGGAACCTATTAACTACTAGTAGCCTAGTTAGTTGTGGCCGTTTAACTTTATACTATCCTACTAAACTCGCATTCACTTCGCTTAGTTACTAAAGTGTTATCGATTCCTTATGTTTTTCTTGCAGTGCTTCTCTGGTTTATTTGAACACTTGTCGAGGGTGCGTCAAACTTGTTCGCCCAGTGATCGATCAATGTTCGAAAGTCGTGCGAAATTTGATAAAGAATATCCCCAAACAAACTAAATGGCGACGATGTCTTCGAATAAAATTGTTGATTTATTATTTACTTAATCCTTTAAAGTACATAATAAAATTTATTACGCCAATGTTTTGTAAAGTTAGTTAAAAAAGGAAAAGCAACTTGAAAAATATTATACGTAACTTTGTTTGCTTGAATGATATACATATGTACTTATTCCAGTTATTTTAATTTAAATCAAACTTTACAAAATAACCGATTTCGATGAAAAATCTATGGGACCAACAAGATAGCGTACCCTTTCAAACAACAGAATTAACTCAATCGCTCAGGCCATTTTCAAATAATCAGCGAACATACACAAGAGTTTATTTAGAATCGGTAAAAAGTAACCTATGTTATAAGCTACTAACCTCCGCTTTCCGCCTGCGATGTATGTTCATAAAAAGTATTCTACGTGTTATTTTTATGTATATCCTATTATATTACTGTAAGGTTTTATCAAAATCTGTTTAGTTGCTTTAAAAAAATATATAAGTGTGCAAAATTTCGCATGTTTCTTAAAAAGGTGTACACAGTTTTTGATTTCACGTATCAATATACAGATTCGCGTGGAAGAAGAACAAACATCCATTCTCATACACTTTCGCATTTATAATAGTAGTAAACATAACACTACATTTATCCAAACAATATTACTTTAATTAAACATAGCTTAATTATTAGCTAAGGTATACTAAGATGTTACACCGTTAACAAGGTATAACAAACAACACAATTCAGCAATTCATTATATAAACTTTTCCTCGGAAATGTAAAACTCAGCGTCAGCGATACCAGCATCAAATATTCAGGCGCGAGGGCCTACTCAGGGGAGTAGTAATTTAAATAAATATTATTTCACCACATATCTTATGCATGAGCTTGCAAGCCCCTACAAAACGGGAAGGATCTACGTAAACTTTCTTATGTTAACTTAAGTATTTAATACACTTTTACAATACACTTGGTAACTTATTTAAAGGGACTAAAAGCAAAAGTGTGACTCCATTTATTTGTTAATGGAAAGGATAAATTCAGCGAAACATTAAGTTCCTAAACACTGATCTATTGATGCAATTTATTTTTATTTAGTTGGTGTTTTACTTTTCGTAATTTTTACGTTTTTATTGTGTTATAAATGTATCTTTACATTCTAAAAAAAAAATAATTTTAAAATTAGTTTTAAATTCAAGCTATATAACCATTACAGTCATCTTTAGTATTCATTATGAGACCCAGGGACATCACCTAAAGGAGGGTTGGGGTGGCGGTACTTAATAAAACAGAATAATATTTAGCTTTCTTATGACACACTATTTTATATTATTTACCCATTTCCATTAACTAGTGGTCACCTAGCGGACGGAATTCGACAGTAGTTTATTATGTTTTCGACCTATTTCTAGATTGATCACACATAATTTATTCTCAATTTAACCACAGAATGTTTTAAATTAATTTAATGCATTTTTATGAATAATTAAATATAATTCATTAGCATTCCTTCCTTCTCTATATAAACAAGTAGTTCGCGAAATTTTACACTCCTTCGTCCGCGTAATTTTCACAAAAAGGTGTACAAAGTTCTGCGTCACGGATATATATTGTTGATAATAATAAATTGTAGAACAAGCTGTAACAATATGCAATTTAATTAAAGTATCTACGTCATGCCGTCTTGTCCGTCGTAGATAATAGTGATTTAGACGCTAGTATTATCTAGAGAAACTTAGTCTTCCTAGGTATTAATCTCCAGGCTGACGTAGGCCAGATCACGTAGCAGGCATTAGTTCAGCTACAGGCAACTCTAATGGCGTGAACTGAACGTGCTACATCGAATAATTAAATTGAAGATTTTATTTGAAAGTAAAGTTTCAAAATATTTTTTTTTTGTTAGTAAGCTCAAATACTTCTTATTTATAAGAGGCTTTCGTAACTTTACGATAAGTAGGTATAAGACTTTAATATAATTCTAGTTAACAAAGTTTTTCCCGAAAATGTAAATGTACTCGTAAAACATTGTTTTTACTTTTCTTAATATAAATCCAAAATACTTTGTACGTAAAAATTGCTAGATAGATATATATATGTTGTTCTATTTCTATGAAAGGAAAAAAATTATTTTATTTGCCATTTCTATCTTATTATGGTAGTTTTAATTAAATTATAAAGACTTTTTTGTTTTTTTTTTTAATTATATGTATTAAGTTAAAGAGGATTAATAAATACATTCTGTTTTTTATACAAACATGAAATACAGTGGTACTCAATTGAAAAGTTCTCATCAATGAAAAATAAAATATTTTCCTTTTTGACTATCTAATTAAATACACGTTGAGCAAACACAGAATTTTAGATTTTACATTTTAATATCTTTTGGTGTTTTTACTAACCATCATCAGGCATGTATAACTTTTAGAGATAGGAAAGTGAAAAAAAAAACATTACGAATCGGAAGTACGAAAATAAATCAGTCATTTTTAATTAAACATTGGCCGGCTGAAATGTAAAGGATAATTTACGGCGGAGACGACACGGTGGGTAATTAGAGCGCGCATCTCACTGTCATCAGCGATTATTTGCGAGAGAGGATTTTCATATTTTTTGTTTTATTCCACTCCTAAATTTGAATGAGAACTCTATGTAGCTATGGTTGCTCTGTCATTTGCCACTTTCGATAAAATTGAAGCCATTCTGTTTTAATTTCTAAGGCTTTGTGGCTGAAAGAAAAGATTACCTGTTTGAGTTTTTTGTTATATACATTTTTTTCATGTGTATGGACGTCCATATCTTCGTTAGCTGTGAAACGGTTTTAATGATTATTTTTTTGTTAGGATATGTCCCCTAGTTAGTGCGCTGTTAAATTTATTAACATCGGTTCAGTAATTGTTTAGTAATAACAATCAAGAAAATTTTTAAGTTTGCAGTTGTCGGTGTGATTATCTATTGATATCTTCATATATGTAGAGATGAAAATAGTTCTACTTCAAGTCAATATTTTTCTACGAAATCATAATTATTATATGAGCAAACTTTGTATGTAGTTTTCATGAACTAGGTAAACATAATCCAGCCATACTATCGCTATTAATGATGTCACGTAACTCTGTCCCGTTCATATTTTATCATGGTTTTGATTACTACGCAAAGAATAAGCATTCCTTAGTTAATAACCTAAGTAAAACAAAGTTGTAAATTAGTTCGTGCGTTTTATCGTTGAAAATTTCCGTTATATTTTTAATAGCTTTTACGAAATCCAATAAAAGTTACAATGCTTTAAAAATTAATTAATCGTCACTGCTGCGAAGTATTTTGGGATTTTTAATGTACATATAATACACTATTTATAAAAAATAATTTAAGCATCGATTACATATACATCGATACATAAAATGCATTTCTTAAGCTTTTCTCTACAATATCTCCATAATCATTACGTTGCTCCTTAATATATTTTAATCGTAACTACCAGTCTACATTACTAGTTTCAAATGAATATTCAGAGTCCGTTACACGAAAAACGAAAGTATTACAAGGAACCATTATCGACACCTGCGCAGAGAGCGGTGTTAAAAAGCCCATAAATTTAGCAAATCGCTACAGTGGCGTGAGAAGTGCCAGTTGCACCCTTGCAGATCTAAGCATCTCTTACGGATTTTCAAATACGTTTTTAGCGGTAATGCGTAGTGAAACATCTTAAAGAATAAATGGTTTAATGTACGTTTTACTGTAAGTGTGAGCTATTTAGAAGATAAACACAAAGTAAATAGGTACAATATTATATTATGGATAGGTATATGTTTTAGAAAGTTGGATATCAAAAATTATTAAACTAACAATTTTATCATCGACTCATTTTGAGAACATTTAAAAGCAATTCTCTAAATTACATTTTGATAATATATTTACATCAGTAATTCTTACTTCAGTTACTTTTTAAAAATAATAGTTTGCAATTACTAGACGGGACACCTGATGTTAAGTAATCACCGCCGCCAATAAACATTTGGAGCATCAGAGGTGCCACAAATGTGTTGCCAGCTTAAAAAGGAATAAGAGATTAAATTGGAAATGAGGAAAGAAATAGGGGAGTACGAAACGCAAATGTATTAGCCGCCGATCACGATTCATCCCGATCTTCTGTAAGAGTGAGGTACTATTTCGGTCACATACGACCTGTACGAGCTACAATTAAGCCAACTTCCAATAAAGATTTCATTTTTATTATCATAAATTTGATTCTATTAAGTAATTTTATAGTGTATATCAAACAGTAACTTTTACTTCAGCTAATTTTGAGATTTACATTTTAGTTATATCGCCTGTAATATTTTTTTTCTGTAATCGTATATTTTCTACTCTACTTTCTTGGGACTACAATTATTTTCAGCGCAATAAAAAGTCTTTTCGAGATAACTAAAAACAATACCTGAGTATTTTCATCTTCCTTTGTTTAAGATTGCATTAAAACTTGCTGTTCCGGTAAAGCGAAATGTTCTACAGTAAAAAAGGTAATTTTTCTCCGAGATTTTACTCGCCGAATAAAACCGACTTTGAAACAAGGAAAATTGAAGTTTGTAATGTAATAAATTTAGAGAATTCAAAAATTATACAGTACATATATTTATATTTTTATATGAATAAGAAAGAAGCATAGAAGTTTTAAAAATTAGGACATTAAAATATTTAAATAAAACAAAATTTTATTTGGATTTTTATTGTGACATCTTTGGCATATAAACTATAAAAAGCGAATTTTGTAAATTCATTTAGAATACAAAATAAATACTTATTTAATTATCAAAAAGTCGATCACTTACAATTTATTTTCTATCTAAGAATACTTATTATTAACTATTATGTACATTATACAATTATGTAAATAGACAGTTTATGTAAAAAATATAATTGAAGATGAAACTGAAAGAGCCGTGTACATTTTTTTCCTAATCGTATCTTTGTTATTGTAATTACTCTAAAAATATGTAATTTATTTGAATCGCTTTACAGTTTATTTCATTACATCTCATATTATACAAGATGAAAACTTACAAAAAACAATGAATTTAAAACTAAAGTTAAAAATAAAACGAATTAACTTATTACTTATTAAAAATCTGACTACATTATAACACGAATATATAAATTGTTTTTTGTAATAATAGTAATAAAATAAACACAAACAAAATTTAAATAATCTTATTACACGTCGCAGCCAAATAGCGTAATTAGCTGTTTAACGAACGGCCTAGCCTCTTTACTATACAGTGCTGTTCAACTAGTGACCGGAATGATATTTAGCCATTCAAACAAACAACTAGGTAAATGACTTGGATGTTTAATTTCAATTGAAAAACATCGGAAAGTTCACAAAAAAAATATTGATTCTGCGGCGAGAAGAAGTTAAGGTCAGTTGGTAATTAATGAAATTTCGTTGAAACTTATGAACATTAATTAAAACTCTATACTGATTTACAAAACAAATGTAAAACAAAAAATAAATATTTTAAAAATGAAACACGTTTACGCAATAACTAAAAACAATAAAATAAAATATACGATTTCTTATACAAATATAGCAACATTTATAATAAGTGAAATACGTCCCTTATGTATACTAGTATAGCTTTAAGCGATAATGGTCCATTCTACTTTACTACTATAAAGATAAACAATAATTATGATTAAGATATACATATAATCAATTATAATATATAACTATAGATATTTTACGTACATACTACCTACAAATTTCACGATAAAAATCTGTATCACATTTGACAAATGTCACAACTTTGACAAGCTGGTCAATTCTCCAATTGGACCAAAGATACTCTGCCATATTGAGTCATTACCTGGATGCTAGACAACGTTGTCAAATAAAGCAAAAGTGACTACTGTACTTGCCGATTGGCAACCTAGGTGATAAAATCCACGAGCACATAACATATCTATATTTATATAATATCACTGTATATAATATGTATGATACATAAACCTTGGTATAGTATTAATTATAAATAACATAGCTGGCTCATTCATGCATAACACCGTTCAATTTCAAAACATGCCTTCACGCTTCAATATCCCTTCCGAGACCACTTTCGATAGCTGCGTATTAACTTGATGCTGATAAGCAATAACGTGTCAACCCACAAAGAGTCAAATTAGGAGATATTGATGTATTCTTATAATGCGTCATGTATTTAACATTATTAAAATAATCATTTATAAGTACTAATATTTTAAAAAGGTTAAGTTAGTTTTTAAGTTTGTATGTAACCTCTACAACTACTGATCCGATTTGAAAACTTCTTTTTGTGTTAGATAGCCTGTTTATTGAGGAAGGTTGTAGGCTTTATTACATCACGCTATGACTCATAGCAGGCAAGTAGTAACCATAAACACGAGTGGAACCTCAAGGGACAGCTAGTACTAAATAAGTATTCCATATTTTGCAATATGCAATAATCTCATATATTTAAAAACTCGTTATTAGAAAAAACGTTTTGTTATACCAATCTGCTTCTAATTTATTATACCGTTTAACGTAATGGAAAAGAAAGATGGATATATTCTTCGGACAAATTTATGAAAGATAGGTTTGACATGTTTAGTCACCATTTTCTCTAAAAGAAGTCCGTGTGGTTGGCATAGTATTGCTTATCAGCGTCCAACTATGATAAACTATTTCTATAACACGTTATATTAATTCGTTATCCTATACAGCGGAATGCTTCCCGGTTATAACTCCGGTCGTTTTGTTGTATTCGTATTCCTTGTGACCGTTGCTCGGTCGTTTTAACGTGTCGTTATTTTCAGTGTTATCTTTCAAAAGACCTTTTTTGTCTCTGAAATTTTTATCAATTAAATAATTAAGAAATTAAAAAAAAATGCAACCAACTTCAAAAGTAAAATACAAATTTTCAATTACTTGGATGATTTTTTTTTTCTAGTTATTTCGGTTTAAAAACCAGAATAATAAACTGACTTTGGTAAAAGTTCTAGAAGAATTTACAAAACAGGTTTAGAAATGCAAGGAGGTTTTGAGGTGACAGACATTAAAAAAACATACACTACGAATTGCGACCCTCCTCTCTTTTGAGGTCGGTTGATAAAATTATAATTGTACTGTAAGATTCTGTAAATTTCTCACTTCTTAGTAAAGACACATTACAGCTTGCAGGTTACTAAAAGTGTTCATTATTTTTAGGTGCTAAAATGTTTAAATTCCTCTCGAGTTCGACGGTGAAGGAAAACGTCGTGAGGATACCTATATGTACCGGGAGTAATTTTGACACATGTATATCCGGCTCGAAGGACCAGCGTGGTGGATTAAGTCCTAAACCTTCTCTTTAATAGGAGAGTAGTTATTGTCCAGCAGTGGGACATTTACAGGCTGTTGTTTTACTTTTACTAAAAAAAACTAACCTGGAATTAATGCTGACTTCCCTCTTGTTATTTTTCTTGTAGCAGCAGCTAGCGATAATTCCTTGTCGTCGCCAAAGCAAGAATATTAGATCTATTACAACTAGACAAAGAAATATTACTAATATCGCTAGGCCTGCTATCGCACCAGATGATAGGAATGTTTCCTCTTCAGCTAGAAAAAATTACATAATAATAATAATTTGAAAAACTTGGAAACAAACATTTATACATAGTGAGTTTTTTAAGTGGCATAGTAGGCTACGCTCGAAACTATATCGAAAAATACTTAAAAGACCCTGGGGCCAATTTTGATAAAAACTAAAACTGCATCATGAAAAATTTAACTCCTTAGTCAGGAATCGAACCCGCTTATTTAAAAAAAAAACATATTTTTGCACCATCTTGATTCAAATTGTAAAAGCTAGTTACGCGATTTTGCCCTATACCCGACGTTATGTAATTCTCGACTTACATTTTCTTTCATCTTACCTGGTATCGTCACCATAATGTGTACTGCAGAAGAATTTCCAAGAGAATTATGAGCTACCAGTTGAAAATAATACGTAGTGTTAGTTTCCATTCTATTGAGTTTAAATTCATCAGTGGGTTCAATTTGCTCCTCTTCGCAGAGATCGTCTTCAATTAAACCGTCGTAAGTCTAAAATGTAACATTATCATTGAAGTTAACTTTTCAAATGGTGCAAGATTCTTATGTTGGATGCAACATTCAATGACTAAAGTTTTATTTTACTTTTAACAAATGTATATTATATTGGAAAAGTTTGGTTTGATAAATTTTTGATAAATTTTAGAGTTACAATTGAATTAAGAAAATAAATTTACTAATTAAAAATATTATTTATTACATAAATTAGTAAAAAAGTAACGACGTTCCGCTATAGTACAAAAGACGCAATAAAACCATGTGCAACACGTGCTTCGCTAAATAGTGTTCGAAATATAAACATTGCTTACCAGCGAGTAAGATCATGAAAAACTTATTAATATGATGTCACATAAAACAATTGACAACTTAAATAGGTTTTAGACATCTGTTAAGCTCACTTAAGCGTATGTTAAGCTAAATCTAAAACACTCAAAACTGACCTTAGACGCGAAATTTTAATACAGATTTTACGGCCAATTGAATTTCATATCGTTAGTTTTAAAATTAACTTAAAAAAAAGGGGCCTCCCCATTTTTCTTAATTCGTCGGGGACTTTTTTATGTATGTTCCCAGATTACTCAAAAACGGTTAAACCGATTTGGTTTACTATTTTTTGTTTAAAACGGTATATACTCTCACAATGATCTTATCAAATTTGAATAAGTATATCTTCCAAGTAAATAAATATTATGCATTTGAAGTTGACTTTTTTTTTAATTTTTTTTTAATTTAAGACTTAACAAATTGAAATATTATTGAAAGTAATTACCGGACAATATTTCACAGTATAAAAGTCAACGGATTCGCTGCTATCCGCAGGTTTCCACCTCAGTACTTTATCGCTCGTAACAAGTTGTTCAACATCTTCCTCCCACACCGGCTCGTCTGGTACTGACCTAGAATCAGTTCTGAAATATTGGTCTACAATGTTATTTAGTTTTAGATATTATTATAAGCAATCTATATTACTAATGTTTTATGATTTACCACCACTTTCTTCAAAAGTTGCAGTTGTTTTGTTTCATTTTGTCCTAGTGATTTCGATTTCAATTTCTTACAATGTTGTAAGATTATGCAAAATAATAAATAATAATAATGATAAGCAATTTCAGGTAATAACATTTTTCACAAGTTAGTAGATATGGTTAATTGTGTATTTAATTCTTTAAATTCATAGTGAATTAGACTTTATTTTAAGCCATTGTTGTAACATTATGTAAAATAACGAATAATAATAAAGAATGACAGTAAATAACAAATATTGCCAAGCACATAAAAAGTCGCACTATGTCCTAATGATCGTCTATCACACAAAGAACATTACACTAATATTTCAAATCTTGCCTTTTTTCTATACAGATATTTTTATAATTTTATAATTCATTATTTTAAGAAATATATATTATTGATAGTTGCTTTAATCGACTACCATTTAACATTTTCGTTATATTTTTAATTTAGTTTAAGTATAATTAATTATTGTATAATTTCTTAATCTTTCAAATCAAGATATATGGTATCGCCCATAGTTAATTCGCTGTAAATAGCTTAAGACTTTGTTTAGATATGAAAAAAATATTTGTGCCTTATGTAAATTTTCACCGTCGAATAAACCTAGCTTAGTAATTTCGCTCTGAAATCTTTCACGTGTATTTGCACATAAATGGGATACTATCAAAGTGAAGCCCAAATTTTCGCTTCGTGAATCTGAATGAATTTCAGCTTAAGGCTGTTAGTTCTCAAAACGATATCGGATAGTTTAATGCTCGAAGCTTCGGAACTTTACGATCATTTGCGGTATTCATTTAGGCATTTCTAAAACTTCATTAGATAAATATTCACTGGTTTACCTATATTACTTAAATATTTACTAGTTTAATTATATTTTTGAAACGGATATGTTGAATATTTTTATTTAAGCCTTATCACTTAGTTTCGTTAATTTCAATTATAAATAATACCAAAAATATCAAAAGAAAATATCTCTTGTAACTACTTTAAAAATTTTATACGTATTTTATTCACATTTGAAATTTGTAAAGTAACACAGTAATATATGGTATATTACTGTGTTACTTTACAAAAAATAATCAACATTGATTAAAATTAATAAATTGAAAGAAATATAATGTAACAAATCAAAAAAATATATATTATTTGAAAATTACATTTGTAAGTTTTAGCCTCGTGATTGACATAAAACAACTCTGTATCCTGGTAACAGTTACCTAGATAACATTACAAAAGCTGTTGCTGACAAAAATAAAGGCATTGACAGTAAATTCCTTCACATGTAAAGAAAGCAATGACAAACATCTTATATAAATACCGAACCAAACAATCTCCTTCGTACTCGTAGCATCTCCATCGTAGGATGGAATTGGCGAAATAATCTGTGCTCATATGGTACAATTAAAAGCCATTAAACCTAAGAATTGAATTGAATTTAACTTTTATAAATCTTTATAGAAGTCTGAACGCAAAACGTATAAGTGTCTCACCGTAGTGAATCTTACCTTTCAAGCGTAACAAAATCAAAAATTTCAGTCCAAGGTCCATTCCCAACATCGTTAATGGCTGCAAATTTTACATTATAACTAGTATTTGCTTTCAGTCTATCTAATCTGAAGGGCCTGTCTTTAGACCAGGTTCTGTTGCTATGTATGTCGGTTATATTATAATTATCCGTTTCATCGTATTCCGATTGGTACCCGATTATATCTGGTCCGTTGACTTCGGTTGGTCCTTCGATGGAAAATGTTACGGAATTTGATGTTATGTTCATTATTGTTACCTAAAATGATAATATATTGTATATTGTCTTCATATTAGTAATATGCATCTATCTGTTCGTTTGTATGTAACCTATTCATGCTTGAATTATTTTGCAAAATTTTAGTATAGATCTTGATTTGGCTTTTGAGAAGAACATAAGCCTTTTTCTCAAAATTGTTCTAACGCAGACAAAGTCGCATAAACCAATACATAAGAAATAAAATTTTATTGTGTTTCATTTTACATGTTGACAATATCAAAATGAATATTATTTTAGAAATAAAGATAATCAAGTCATTAATCATTCAATCAATCATTCTGTACTGAAATAAGTCAAATTTTGAGTGAAAGCGTGTAAACGTAACAATCAGGCAGACAGGTTTGTGTTTCTAATTTCAAATTCACAGTTAGTATGAAAAATTATAAACTCGTATTATTATGCTGTAGGAATGTCTCACATTATTAATAGCTGTTGGTGCAAATCCTTCTTGCAAAAGTATTATTTTCTTCGCTACTCCGTAGTCATTCTTGGCCGTACATTCGTAAAGTCCAAATAGAGTTTTATTTTCAATAATCAATGGATCGCTATGTATTTTATCAGTCATAAGTTTAAGTTTGTCTACTTCTAATTGATCTTCTGCTGTTATGTCATTGCCTTGATATCTAAAATTATGTAAATCGTTATAAGGTTGCTGTAAAATTATCAATAGTTCATCTTTTAGAAATCGAAATCTGATTTTTTTCTTGCTTCATTTATGTCCGAAATTGAGCTTTAGCATCATATATCAAGTTTTTTTGAAAGTTTTAGAATTTGATAAAACGCTGTGACTTCATGCTATAAAAAGGCTTGCGATTTTTAATAAGTGTTACGTTTCTTAAATACAAAACATTAAAAGAAATAGAAATGTACACGAAGCTGCTGGGAAAATAAAATATAAAAATGAAATGAATACTTACAGACCATATAATATTCTTTAAAACTATATTGAATACTGACCTCCAAGTAACCTCAGCTTTCGGATTGCTCTGGTGTTCGCAGCTCAAGTTGATATTCTTGTCCTTCCACGTCCAAATTCGCTCATAAGATACATCAAAGTGTGGCGGGTAAAGCACGGAAAATTGCATTTCTTTTATGTCTGAATCAGCTACAAATGATAATAATAATAATTAAAAAAAAACACATTTATATCATTTCATCGTCAACTAACATTTTTTCTCAGTTATACCAGGGTCTACTTATTATTCTAATCCAGATATCGACATGTTACTGATTTTTACACAGAGTTATTGTCATCTAATTTCTGTAAGTGAGGGCAAACCAGTAACCATCAGACAAGAGTAATCTAAGAGCAATGATCGTGCCAACCTTTTAACTCTGTCATTAAACCCTACCTAGTATTTTAGTAGATACTTGCCTTGATACACTGATAGAGTCTAATTACAAGGTTAGTTCATGTAGTTAAAGAGTTACTCTATCATCATCTATGGCGCTGTTTTTATATTGTTATCAATATGACAAAAATATGTCAAATTTTAACTCAATCGGAAACCAGTGTGAATAAATTATAAATTTGAAATA
The DNA here is from genome assembly GCA_037950945.1 of Hypolimnas misippus. Lineage (NCBI taxonomy): Eukaryota > Metazoa > Arthropoda > Insecta > Lepidoptera > Nymphalidae > Hypolimnas > Hypolimnas misippus. Next base: position 8,867,658 of record JBBEEQ010000019.1, read on the forward strand.
AAGATTTGCTCCATACAAAGTAACAGTAAAGTTAAATAAGACTTTGAATTTAAGAAAGATAACACTTCAGAATGACAGCGTTACAATGCGAATTTCTCTCGTTTATAGACAGACGACTTATTTTTAACCTGCTTTTCGTATATGTTAGGTCATCCCAATGATATTTTTTTAGTATAAATATGTTACGTTCATACTATTTGACGATAAAAATCTGTTCCCATTTCCAATTTTGACAGACTCGTCAATTATCTTTTTGATCCAACGATAATTTTGCCTGTCATACTCAGGTTGCTAGGCAACGTTGTCCATAGTGGTCGGTGCTAAAATGCTTAAACTAATTGCTAAAATGCTTAAACTTAGCTATATAATATTGATTTGGCCACCCGTTAGAATAACATACGCTAAACATTTCAACCGGATAACTATAACGTTACAAAAGATATAGCCATTTAAATGTGTGATAAACAGATAGACTGAGGCTCAGACAACATAAGCTACGATCCCCTTAGCACTATTTAAAAATATCGTGAACAAACGGCAAAAATTTTAACACGTTTTAATCTATTTAACAATACGCTGTGGAACAATGTGGTAGATTAGGCTCCTAACCTTATCTTAAATAGTAGAGGAGATCTTCGCAGGACATTTACACTGCACATGTTACAGCAGAGCTAACTTTTAGGGTATAAAATCCACTTAAATCCAAAAAACTAGTCATTCTTAAAAACTTAACCTTACCTTTATTACTTGCATTACAAAGATAAGTTCCCTCGTGTGTTCGATTCACTCTAAGTAACGACAAGTAGAACTCGGCTTCTCTTTCGCTTGTATTTTTGGTCTCCCACACAATACTAAAATGTTTACAATTTCGGAATTCAATTCAAATAAAATTTGCAAGTTGCTTTTAAATTTCAATCAAAAATGCAATTTATTTGATATTTATTTCATAACTAACAACCGTTTTATTAATATTATTACTATATTGTGGGTATACATTTTTGCTCCTAACAGACTTTTTTATTGGTTTTGATAATCATGCAGCAAGCACTAAAGACATCACTAGGTTTCCTACCTTTGGTCATCAGATTCTTCCCCTAAAAATGTTAATGAAATCTGTGGTAATGGACGTCCTGTTGCTTTACAAATAATTTGCACTGCAGATCCTTCCACTGCAGTTACATTATCAAACTGAGTTATATTTGGTGGTAGCCAAACCTATACAAAATGAAACGCTTTTGTAGATAAAACCATTTTATCAGAAGTTACTCGTATATAAATAGCCGTTCTATATAAAAAGTTTAATCTGTAGAACATTTTCACTTCAATCTCAAATGTGAAGATGCTACTGTTTTGGCAACTTTTAATAAGGTATGAAAAAAATAACATAATTTTATATAAATAACCTATGTTTTAGTTTGATGAAATAGTTTGTTGAAAAGCTAAATAATAAGCCTGCTCAAAGAGAAGGAAAAATCGAAGCGGAATTTTTAATTTTGTAGCATGAAATCTTTTAGATACAATTATTCCAGTATTAATTTTTTTTTAATTTCAATCGTTACCAATTTTAGGAGCAGATAAATTGTTCTCTAAATAAATATGACTTTATATAATATAATTTATTTAGTATTAAATATTATTATCTAAACTTACTTCAATACTAATATTCTTAATAGAATTTCCAGCGTTGTTCGTCGCGATACATTCATAAGTACCTTGATCTTCTTCTTGTATTTCTTGGAACACTATTCTATTATCAACTTGTTGCCACGTCACATTTATTTTTTGTAAAGGCTAAAAATATTACCTTATTTTATTTGATAAAACTGTTTGCTTTATAAAATATAAAATAGAAATAAAAAGTGAATTTATAAAGAAATTGCACGAAAAAAAATTGACAAAGAAATTATCAAATGTTTTATTCAATCATCATAATGCCTAAGTCCACATACCAAATCAGATATTTTCCTCCAAGTGTATTCAGGTTGAGGAATTCCAGAAGCAGAACATTCAATGAACAAGCTTCCACCAAGTACAGCTGTAGTATTTGGAAAAGCTATTAGTTCTTTTATCGATGGAGTGGATGTCACCTACAATGATAATTATATTTAAAAAAAAACAGTAAACAAGACATACAGATAATCTATTAACTGATTAATGGAACATAATTAATACGTATTTAGATTATTTTTTTTGGTTCTATGTCTATATTGCATCTTTGAGAGTCCAGTTGATAGCTTCTAAGCAAATACAAAATATTATGATTATTTAAATTTCAACAATTTTATAGAAATACATAAGTTGTATATTTGTTGTATATTGTATAATGATAAATAGTTTTCGGTGTAAATATACATTAGCAATTATTTATTTAAAATCAAAGTATTAAAGTTTTTGATTAAAAACTGTTATAAGAAGTTATTTTGCAAATATTTTTGTTACGATTTGGCGTTCCTTTTATTAGCGTAATATTGTTATGGATATTAAATATATATTGCACATTGTATTTAAATAAATAGCATTATAATAATATTTTTCAAATTTTCTTCTTATACTAACGTACTGTTAAAATATGAATATTTCACAAGACTTTCGTACGAAACACTTTATGAAAACATGGTTGAAATAACAGCGAGATTCTCAGATAATAATCTCTTAAAAATATTTCAGTTTTAGTTCCTTTAAGGATTTGTACTCGTGAAGTGTTAAAACATGATAGATTATGTATATATTCTTGTAGAATAATTTTACACTTTTAGCAAAAAAATTAAATGAAACTGGGTCGAATGTTGATCAGCTTACAGTCGAGTACTTTTTAATATTCATTTTAAAGGCTTAGATATTTGAGAGGATAGTCTCAACAAGTCTTTCATTAAGAATAAGTTTAGTTCATTTTTTTTCGCAAAGTTGACAATATTAATAATATAAATGTATTATGTGAATATTTTATGGTATATCAGATAGTGGTGGTAAAATTAAACTTTATTAATAAACAATTGTTTTAAAATTTTTGATTTATTTTTTTTATTTCCTCGCATGAACGATAAGTAAATTAATCCCTGAATCTATTCCCGGTTTACAGGTTCAATGGAAACATCAAATTTAAACAACCCTTAAATCGTTTTGACTAGTATAATCGTGATGTTAGTAAGTATAATCTCGGTAATACTAAAATTGACTGTAGAAGAGTGCTGAAATTTACATTTATGACATTTTTATACGCATTTTACTCAAACGATTTTTAGTTTTTCTGTTTTATTTTAATTTCATACCAAGGAAGTCAAGATAACCATTTATTTCATTTGAAATACTTAAATGGAATGAATTCTATTTCTATTGTAGTTTGGTTAATATTTACCTCCACCTTTATGTCTTTGTCTATTCCTTCACCTGTCTCAAGATCAGATGCAGTGCATTTGTATACGCCACTATCTTCTTTTGTTATTTGATTAATAATCAATCCTTCTGGAGTCACTTTATACTTTTCATCATCTGTTATCTAAAATATATGTTTAGTAACATAAATAAATTTTAACTTTGACGCCTTGAGATTATAGTGATATGTTTAATAAATCGAGCATAAGACAAATATTATAATAATATTCGATTTGTTAGCTCGTTAAGCAGAAAAAACGCATTTCAATGGAAAATTTATCTAAAGATTATCTAAAGATAAAGGGCTTACCTCAATAAGTCCTTCATCTTCCTTGTGCCAACTTATTAACAGGTCAGTTTCACCTCTCGCTTCACAAGTTATCATGGCATCTTTTCCACTAACCACATACTGAGTATCTTTCGCATTCACGAAATATGGTGGATCTAAACAAGATTTTAATTTAAAAACAGTTATCATTTATAAGTGATTCTATGTAATTATGCTATTCAGTCTTATATAAAAAATAGACCAAAATATTTTTTATATGTTTTAAACTTTCGCGATTTATACTATTCCTATTTAAAATAAAGGGAAATTTAGGAAAAAAATATTTTTTCTTAAGGAGCATTACTTAAATAGTAAAAACCCGAATATATTTACAACGTGAATAATTACACAGTATGTTATTACAATATATGTGGTACTGTATATTTGTACATTAGTCCATAATTAATGTATTTTAATATTGCATTAAAAATTTATTAATACTACACATGGACGCTGATAAGCAATACTAGGTCAAGTCACACGGATAATAGTCAATAAATTTGTTTCAACACGTATTTATCCATCCTTTCTTTTTTATTTTTATAAAGGTATAATGAATTAAAAGCAGATAGATGTAATAAAAAGTTTATATTTAATAATATTTTTTTCGAATATATTATATTATTACATATTTAAAAATATCGAGCACACTTCAATATTCGAAACGTTAAATTGAGAAACGTTTTTCCGTACTTATTCAGTTTAGATGACTAAACATTTTGGGAATAATTTTAAATACATGGCATACAGCCATATCACCGAATTGAATTGCTTACCAGCATTCATATATCAATGCACTTTAATTATGTTATTATTTACTAGTATACTAGTACATAACATTAATTCCACGTGTGTATATTATAATGTCTTATATATATGGTATTATAATGTTACGGTAGTGGTACTATAATTTATATAGCAATACCTATTACGTTTATCGACAAGCGATCTGTCGACTAACAGCTATACGCACCATATGCTTCCACGTTATATGTTAGCGAGTACATTCGGCCATCACGTTCAGTCACACACTTGTAAGCACCAGATATTGATTTGCTTACATTTGATATAAACACGCTGTAGGTCTCTCTGTCCAGCCACTCAGAATATACATTCGATTTTGTACCTGGTCTTGTGAAAGTAATCATTTACTTTAGGAATAAAAGTATTATTTATGAAATAAATTATATATTTAAACCTGTTTTAATAGATATATTTATTGATTACAAAATAAGACGACTATAATATGTTGCTTAAAAGTATTTGTAGTCAGGGTAGCTAATTATGTCTGTCGTATTTACGGATACATCTGTAATAGTTATATATATATTATTGTATATTAACAATAATGATATAGTTCAAAAAACTAAAGCTGTTACTATACTGTAGTCGACGTAATTACGAGAAGACGGTTATACAAGACAGACAGAATTAATCTCCTCTGACTATATACAAATTCTGTTTTTATTATTTCCACATATTAAAACAGGTCGAAGCACCAAACGATATATTACGTTATATTACCCCAATGGCAGTATTTCTCTATCATTTGCATCAAACCATGCCAGTTTTATTTCTGAACCTGGATCGTCGCATTTACATTCCTGGTAAAAGGAACTTCCTGTTTTAATCTTATTAAATTCGACTTGATTGCTAGTGAAGCAAGCATTACTCTCTGTAAGAAAGAATTCTATTATTGTCACCCACGCATGACCATCCATCAATTAGGCATACATTTCGGCAGCCATATTTGAGTAAGCGTATAAATATAGGTTCATAAAACGATATTCGTAGTGAAAGGATTTTAGCTATCGTAAAATATTTTTACGAAAGACGTAATAAATGTACACGAACTGAATTTTAAATAAAATTACTAAATATATCATGTTCGCGTGGAAAGGTGACAAGAATGCTAGCATTATTTCCCCTTTGAATCGCAATTCCGATTCTCTGGACGAATGTTCAACCAGCTTGTCTGTCACCGGAAAAGGCAACAAGGTTTATTAAACGGGGAGTAAAACATATTTACAGCGTTCAAAAAGTTGAATTTATATTTTATTTAAGAAATAGCTATGTTCCGCGGTTTTGTCACTGCCGGATTGGAACATAAGAGGTTACTGTTTCACTTTTATGAGTAAGTATAATAATTATTATATGAGCTTTTCTTAGTAAATGGACTATCTAACGCAAGTTTTAGGTAGGACTAAATTTCTAAGATTACCATGCTCTAACTATTATTATAATTGCTAAAGGTTTTGAGGATGGATGGATATTAATCCTTTTTCATACAAATAACTACGAAACAAAATCAAAATTAAAATCAAAATCAAAAAAATACTTTATTCAAGTAGGCTTTTAAAAGCACTTTGAATCGTCAAAACAAATAAAAGTTGCTTAAATTAATGAAAAGCTACCACGGTTCGGAATGTAGATTCTACCGCGAGGAACCGGCAAGAAACTCGATGGGTACTCTTTTAAAATTATGTTTTTAAGTATATACATTTAAAATTAGAAATGTGTATATTAAACATCCTGTATGAAATCCAGCTATACTAAATCCATGCATTATTATCATCTATAAACAGGTTTTGTCATTACTTTACTGTGGCAAAGTCGCACGCGGACGCTATGTCATATAATAATAATACTATGATTATAGTAGGTATCTGAATGTACTTAATAATTTTGTTAATGTACCTAGGAGTTCCATTAAACAGCCGCACAAAGATTACGAATATATCGCTTACCCTAACATCGAAAATCGAAAGATTGAGTGGAGTTGTCTGGAATCTTATTTAAGTTTAGTAAAAGTTTGGAACATCGGAACAGCAGCTCTCAGAACTTACATCGTATTCCAATTTGAGAAAATTTTTCCGATCACTCAATTTAGAAGATTGATCACGTAAATTAGTAACACTACCTTTACCTATAACTTTACCCGTTTACTCAAAAACGGCTTGATAGATTTAGCTCATTGTTCTTTTGTTTGTAAGGTTACATTCTCCCATTGGTTGCATAGAATTTTCATCAAAATAGGTTCCGAAGTTTCGTTTTGAAAACAGAACAACCGGAATGCGTATGTCATTCAAATAAACGAAATATATTTTTTTGAAGTTAGTTCCCCTCTTTTTAAAATCTTGTTTTTGTTTGTTATTCGAATTCTTAAACGAATTTTAGTTATTTTTATTTTGATATTTATACAGGTAATACAACAAGTTAAGTATTAATTTTAGAATTATTATTTGGATTAGAATGTAATACGTATTAAAATATATTTAAATGTATATACATAAATCAAGATGGAGTGAAATTATGAAAATTCTGCAAATTTATACTCCTTGTTTTTTTTTTATATTTTATACATGTGAATATAAATAAAACGATGTTTTCAAGTAATTTTGTCCACCTAACTTGCTTAAAGTTACACGTACGCCTAAACTATAAAATAACGGAAAGAGTACGTCAAAGAAAAATGTTTATAATTTATTATACTTGTCAGGTGGTACGCGCTTTTGATGTCTACAAACAAAAATTTAACTGATGTAATACGTTTGGTACAACGTATTGCAAACGGATGTTTAGAAATTGCAGTTATATTTTAATTGATTCACTTATTTAATAATCAATAAGAAATGTTTTAATAATATTGATATGACAAACCTTTAAATAATACATGAGAAATGCCTATTTTAAACCAATTTTCCGAAAATATAGAGAGATTTTTGTTTTCATCAAAAAAGGCCCCGACACTCTTTTGGGTAATTTGTGCTATTTATTTATTATAATTTTATTACGACCATCACAAGCATACTTAAAAAATTTACTCTGTAATACGTTCAAATTTAATGTGCGAACCTATATCCTATGTTCAATGTTCTACTTTAAGACCTAACACGAATATGTTCGGCAATAACGAAACCCTAATTTGTCGGGTGATTACATCATTTTTATCCCAGAAAGATTTCTGATATATCTTTGACACGTTCTATATAAACGACTTTTTCTGAATTGAAGTTGAATAAAATTATAAAATGTCGTGTGTTGTATGACATAAGGTATTAAATTTTTAAGCAGTTCACATTTATTATATTTAAATCTGCCAATAAACGAAAAAAAATATAGCCATTATTTTTAATGGCTATATACTGTACATTTTAGGCAGTGGCGGCCTAACCCATTGCGAGGCTCCGGGCAGCAGGTCTTTGCGAGGCCCTTTGCCGCTTAGTTGGTATTTAACGGCCTTCACCGATGCTACCCTACACTCCCATCTAGTTTCAGAAAGTGGTTTTAGCGATAAAGATTTTACATGAGAATTTATATCATCTTCTAGGATAAGATTTCAACTATGACTTCCACAAGGTAAAAAATAAGCAATTGGATTAATTTCAAGAATACGTTTCTGGACACCACTTTTTTCACCACATATATTGGCTCCATTATCATATCCTTTCTTTTAATTTGACATTACGTTATAACCTTTATAATTAAATAAGGATTTAAATCAAAGTTTTAAATATATAAATAAACTTTTATAATATTCGATAATTTTTTTAAAATTTGCTTGGGTTGTTGCGCGAGGCCCCTGTAAGAGCGAGGCCCCGGGCGATTGCCCTGTTCGCCACCCCTTAAGGCCGCCACTGATTTTAGGTATGTGGTTGTTTCTATATTTTAGTTGTTGCACGTTACAAATTAAAACTTATAACCTCGATCAATACATTTAGTGTTGTATTGCTAAAATCCTTATGCGGATAGTAGATATTGGAAGTATTATTAATTTTTAAGTAGATAAATCAAGTTTGTCGTATTTTGAATAACACTTATACATTCATTTAAATTGTTGCAGTATTTCATAATAGGTCGTGATTTTAATTAGAAACAACAATTCAAAAATACTACCTTAGTGTAGGTATACTGTTATACCCTGTCCACTGAAACCTACTCACATTGAATTACCAATATAATTAAACAGATACATTTAACGGTTGATGCTTGTTTCTATTTCAAATTAGATAATTAGATTTTAAGCAAATTAATTTGAAATATTTTGGTAAATATCGCTGGCCGTAGTATTAGCCACTCCATTTTATTACTAACGTGGTCATAAATGTTCACGTTTTGTGTTCTAAACAATGTAAGTGGGTCAGTTTAACAAATTACACCGGAATGTGCGGATAATTATTATTTTTAATATACACCATCGTAAGCGAAGGTCGTCTAACATGTGTTTTGTAAAAATGCAGTGAGCGTTTAATCAAAACATCTATTAATACTACCATGTGTCTAATAAAATGTATTTATATTTCATTAACTATGATTATTATATATGTATGTCAAAAACCTGCCAATAGAAATGGTTAGTGTCTTTTTTTTCTTAGTTTATATAAATAACGTGTTTGATAGGTAAAACATCTGCAAACAAATTAAGTTAGGCTAATGTTTTTGACTGATTTTGCTCGTTAAAAGTCTTTTTGATCGGTTAAGAGTTTTGACTGCAACACACTCGTATATACTTTTCATTTACCCAGTTCAAAATAAATTAAAATACCAAAAATAGGTATATTATATAATGTGTATTTTTTTTCTTGCTTAAAATACAAATTCTTCTATATTAAAGTTTCTACAACTTTATAAAGTAACTATTTAATATTCTTATATGCTGTTATAAAAAAGTCCCTTTAAATATTCTATTTTAGGGGTTAAAAAACGCATATAATATAGGGGTTAAAAATAATATAACAAGTTTGACGAAAATTAGTCACTAGTGCGAAATCGATTTCGTGACCGTTAGCACAGCAGCCATTTGCAGTGACAAATACACCAAATAATAATTAAATACTGTATCAACAAGTAAAATTAACATTTATAAGTCACAAGAATACGTACTCATGAGTATAAAATTTGTCTATTACAATAATTATGTCAAATCCGGAAGACACGTGGGCTTCAGACGGCTCAATCATCGTAAACTTGACTCACACGGCGCATGCGGCTCAGTGATATAACCACGTAACTCTATCCTTTTACGAGAAGCAAACAATCTTAAATGAGATTTTATGTGACATCATACGAGTTCAAGTCCTAGCTATGAATATTTTTAATGAGATAATCTTTTACGACACTTTAAGTGACCCTATGGAGCTCTTTGTTAAATAAAATGCTGGGAATTTATACTTGTCTCCACCATACTTCTGTTTAGTAGTATTCAAGGCCGTTTTGATTAAAGAATTTGTCTGTTAAAGCTTAGGATGCCTTAGAATATTACAAAAAAATATAAAAACTATGAATATCAACAAGACTTAAATAGGGAAACTGCTTTATAATACGTTCTTTCATTTAATTGGATGACATAATTATACCAATTATTTTGATTTGAAAACCAAACTATTAATCTTTTCAAAAAAAAAAAAGACAATAGAAACATACATAAAAAAGTTCAACGATTTGAGAACCTTCTTATTTGGAAGTAGATTAAAAGTATCATAATGTTTTTTTACAAACGTTAAAACGTACGATTATCGTCAATTAATCTTAATTTTTCTTTTATAGATTTTTTAACAAAACTTAATACTTGTTTTATCAGTATATTATTACATTTTCTGCGTACGTTGGTTTGTTTGTGAACAGTAGTCCCTTCATGATTCAATTTTATCTGTCCCAAGTGAAAGAATTAGCACATTGGGATACATCCTAGGGGTTGTACCCCTGCCAATAACGTTTTATGGAGAAAAAGACCATGTATTGCACCACCGATTGAATTTGATACGGAGTTATGGATACGCAAAAAAATGCCCGTATGGTACTAAAAAAACAACAGAAAACACTGGCTGATATCGAACCTTTTAGTTACATTTTTTTTTGTAAACCAGATCAAACTCGATAATAGAAAACCGACATACCAAAGCGACATGTACGAAAATAAAACGATGCAACCGTTCTACTGTATATACGATAAACTCTAACACAGCGAAATATTTTTATCTTTATCATTACAAAGGATAAAATTCGTTTTTTTCAAAGTATATTTGTGACTGTCAATCGGTCTGGTTGTGTACATATCTTGCGAGTGGATTAGTATGAATAAATCGAATTATTGTGTTAAGTTCACATAAACAATATTTGTAATTCTATGAAGTTAATACATTCAAGGAATATATAGTTACTATCAAAAACGACATATATTAGAATATTAATTAATTATTATTGTTGTTGCTTTATAAGTAACAGAAAACCTTTTTTGTGCGGTTATTGGTTTCACGCTATTATATATAATCTATTTATTTCTATAAATCAATAAACTGTTGCAAACGAGGAACAATGCTCGGAGTTCTTTTTTGTCTGTCGACAAGTAGAACGCACACGAAGTACAGGCAATAAGATTTTTTTAAAATTGACCGACCGACATCAAAAGTAAAATACGTAAGCTATTTTTATTTTAAAATTTTTGATGAACTAAGGGACCAATCGGAGAGTATACCCTTTTAAACAAGAATAGATTTAACTAAATCGGTCCATCGATTCTCGAGTAATTGGTAAACATACATAACAAAAGTTCCCAGAAAATTCAGAACCCCCTCCTTTTTAGAAGTCCATTAAAAAGTCACCCGCACAACGATTTTATTTTGTGATGGACGTATGTCCTGCGCACAAACGTTTGTGCTGGCTGTAATAAAGCAACGTGCAAAAATACACCATGACCAAAAGATTTACATAACTAAAACGACTCATAAACTACTAAAATGAACTAAATACTGTCCTTGGTGAATGAAGCGAATTACTTCATTCTTTAGACAACCTTTGATATTAGCAACCGGATTAATCAGCGTCCATCTAAATAAAACAGGAATAGCTAACATGTCACGTTGTTGAATTGAATGTGCACAAAACAAAACTAGCGAGAACTCCTAATTAATTACATAGTTGAGTGCGGATCAAAACCAACAATGAATTGCAGACATTGCATAATACAAATGAAATCAAACACTGCAATAGTTGAACCGAAATATTCATTGTTTCCGGTGGTTTCTTTTGTGGGGCTGTTTCCGAATTTGTCATTTATAACAATAATACTCGTAAAATTAATTAAATTTTATCACTCAATATTGTTAATATTTTTTACATCTTCACTATAACTTACGGTTTATATATTTTTATAACGCAATTAATTGTAATAATTTTGTAATAAATATTATTAAAAAATATATTACCTCTTATAAACTTCACAATAATGCAGGAACACATGCATATTATTTATCTATGTATATTATATGTATTTTTATATATAAGCATAAATAAATAGACATAATAAAAGTTACGTTAAATTATTTAAAAAAAATCAACCGTAATTCTTTTATTTATTAAAGAATGCGGCAAAGCGCGATGTGAACTTGCGAACCAAGGTTTCAATACCACTCAAACAGTGTCTGCTTGGTTCATTTAAAGAATTTATATTTGTAAACTTTATGCATTTTCGATACGTATGTACATTTAAATTATATTTCTTTTAAAAATTATCATCCTAATTTACATTTACAGTTCAAGAGATACATTTAAAAACTGACTGAGGTAGAGTAGGTAAAGACTTAGGAGTAGTCAGTGGCTGCACCTAATGTAGCCACAGACTACAGCTCGGATATAGGCTCGACCGTGGCAGTAACTTACTTTAAAATAAATCGCTGTAAAGTCGCTAATATAGTTGCATTTTGTACGGTGAGTTAGAGAGCCGGGAGCCTAATCCGCTTCCCTATTTCTTCCCAGATTCAAATTCGTTCTTATCATATATTTATTTTTAAATTGACAACGCTTTTGTGTCTCCTCTGGTGCTGCAAATGTCCACGGGCGGCAGTGATATCAGGTAACATCAGGTATCCTGCTCATTTGTCAGCTATTATTTATATAAAAAAGGAAACGCAGACAAACGGAAGGAGGAACAGACAGACTCAATAACAGATTCCTTTAGCACCTATTGGATATGAATACCTTAAAACCAGATTTAATTTTACGAATTCGAAAACAGCTTGGTAATGGGTCTGTGTTTGGCAACGATTCCGATTTTAATTAAAGCGTATCGTTTCAAGCTGTTTTATATTATGCGGAAGATGATCGGTCAAGCGATGCAATAACCTAGCATAGATATCCGATTACCATTTGTATTCACGGCCGCTTATGATCTGTTGCATTAGACGATAACATAATACATATGTTATTAGCCTATTTTTGTCTGAATAAATAATCTAGAAGGCCTTCCAAACCCTTCAATACGTAAACTATATACATACATATATAAAATGCGAAAAGTCGCTAACTCACTCACTACGGAATTTCAGAAACTACAAGTGTTTGGAGTTAAAAATTTTGCATGGGAGTTATTTTTAGGACGTAGTTACTCAATAAGACGGGATTTTGCAAAATTCAACTCAGAAGCATAAACAAAGTCGGGTTAGTTACACCATTTATAACTCAAGAACGGCTAAATAGATTTTTATGATCTTTGATTTATTGTATTCGTCTCCGTCCCAAATAACATAATACCTATGTATTTTAAAAAATCACTAATAATAGTTATAAAAAAAAAAAAACATTTTCTCGTACATTTTGTATGGAACGACTAATAAAATTTTATGACCACATTTATTGATAATGCGGTATAAAGTTCGCCGGGTCAGCTAGTAAATATTAAAACTTGAAATTACACCTTTTACTTTAAATAACAACCAACAGTAGCTTCATCCCTTATTCTTCTTAAGAAATTCGTTCTTTTGATGCTGCTTATGATGATGATCATAAGTTATCACCAACAGTTGAAACTTCAGATGACCCGTTATCTGTTTGTCTTTTTATTTCTATAAGAATGTCGTAATTGTAAAGAATTAAATTAGTGTAAGATTACAAGATCTATTTCTTTGAACATAAAACTTTTAATAATTAGTTAAAATTTTCTTCTAGTAGGTATTTTAAGTACAAGTACTCATTTAATACATTTACTGCTAATTATACTAGTAAGACATCAATTTCTCGTTTTAATAATTCCCTTGTATTTCTTTATTTTACATCATTTATTTAACATCGAATCTTACTGTTTGTAGCAAAAAAAGTTAAAAAGGCACATTAGTAAAATAAATAAATGTAATCTCATTATGAAATGAAAACACTAGCTGAATAAATAATTAGTTGGAAATTACTCCACTAAAACGACTAGAGCGTATAACTAATTAAGATACCTAAGATCAAAGCTGTTCTTTCGTATTTATTACTTATTTTATTATACTTAATGTATACATATTTATTTAGTTAAAACTTAATTTGTTTTAGTTTCTGTTTACCATAGATAAAGAGTAATATTGTTTTCAAAAATTAATGTTCAATAAATAAGTTGTGAAATTGTCTAATTCACTATGCTTATATAATCTGTGTAATGTTAATACTTTGGCGCACGTCACGGCTGTCATACTAAAGAAAATGTCTAACATCTACTCTTGTAGCTTTCTAGTGTTTAAAAAGAATAAACACAATATCGTCAAAGTAAAATATTTCGTTTTATTTTAAAGCCACAATCCAATAAGAACTACTATGATGCGATACGTCTGCACGTAATTTAATAGATAGTACTAGTAGTAACGTAGCTTATATAATTAACCTATTTACTAAGTTCATGCTATGAGGGAAAACTAAAAGAAGCTATATATTAGATATATTATGAGAAAAATTGTTTAATAGACGAGTTTTAAATGGATTCCGGATGGTGCAATTACCAATTTAATTATTTGGTAGAAACACTTTCTAAAATATTTATTTCTTTAAGGCGTCGATTGGAGAAAATAAATTTTGTCAATTCATAATCTTGTTTTAACTGATATTAATAAAAAAAAAATAATAATATAATAGGCCGTTAATTTTAAGAAGTTATAAGAATTTGTAACAATCTGGAGTTTGGGTTGTCACAGTATATTTGCAAAATTTACTTAATCCAAACTATTAACAACTTGGTAACCTAATCATAGTTTGACGTAATCATCATTTAGATGTAATATGTAATTAATCACTAAAGTTTCGACTGTTATTATAACATTATAAACTAAATTTTGCATGTTTACAATTAGACGTCAATCACTAATCGAGTAACTCGTAAACAGCTGGAACGGGATATAGGAAAGGAACTAACGTTATTAATTCATTAATGCCTTTAATGCTACTTTCGGACTTTAATATTATGAATATATTTTTGGTTTGGATTTTGTTATTTTTGTTACTTTGGTCGTTGAGTTCATTTTTATATTTAGAATCTTTGAGGAATACGTTGTTTTAACTATTTAGAAAAAAAAGGTAGAGCGAAGAATTTAAAATTTATGTAAGTTGTTTAAACTGTCTTTTAGTTAAGCTATAATAGTAGTTGAGCGTAAGATAATTTTGAATACGAAACTTAACTTCATCCTTGTTTTGAGTAATATAGAAAGTATTCTGAGTATATACAGAGTGGGTTATTTAAGTGAGCATTGCAAGCAAAATCCGAAAATATAAGGAAAAGCGAAAAATACTTAAAGGACCCTGGGGGCCGATTTTGAAAAAAATAAATTTATTTATGAAGGAAGGCTTACCTGCAGATGCCATCCTGTAATTTCTTACTGTTCTATCAACTACAGTAAACTAATTTTAGCAATAATTTAATTATAAGTAAAACTTAAATTACGAATGTTGTATTTACTCGTATAGTGCAATATTTGATTTTATATTTTTTATTTCATTGTGTTTTTGTTTCTAAGAATTTTTATAGATAAAATTTTTTGACTAATAGTATAAGACAAAAACGTATTAACTTAAATAAATACGTGACTTAATTTATACTTTTTGTTGAACAAACAAATCGAGTATGTTATAAAATTCTATTTATTTTTTACATACATTGCTTACGTCTTAAGTTGTTTAGAAAACTAGTCAATTCATGCATTACTAAAAATCATTCCCAACAAAGCCAAGACTATCTTAGTCAACTCAAGGCGACAGAGAACAATAATTTGTAGGTACAACAAACGAGAAATCAAGCCACTTAATCACCACTAATCTTTACGATCCGTGCCCATCATAACAAGTTAACATCCATCAACCTAAATATCAAACCGAAGTACTCGCACCATGTTTTAATTCCACCATCGTGACACCAACATGGCGGACATTATTTTAGGAATTGCCATCGTTCTTAACGAGCTCAACTAGCTGGTGACCGAACGCATCAAATTGTCGTTTGATACGCGTGTTGTGTTACTCTTTTTAATAACAATATGCATTATTGTCGGGAATTAGAAATATGTAGGAATATTCCATAATACGCCGTTGTGTTGTTCCACGTGCTACAGCCTTGACTATTGATCTCATGTCGGTTACTTGACTTCAGTAATTCAGCTCAGTAGTTTTGATTATTTGATTGTTTTTAATAAAAGCAATGAATGTCATTTTGAAACGGATGTTCTTTATAATTATTATATATAGTGGATTTTCTGAAATATAATCTAGCATACTATCTAGAGTTAATAACATCTCGAATTATTATTTTTCTACGTCTAACAAGACGTCAACTAGAATGATGCGTCGATGGTATCTTACCATTATAAGGTGAAAATTACACGTATAAGTTTTGCTCTCAGACTTTCATAAAGATTTACATAAGTTGTATGTCATTACTCTATACTTGGAAGAAATCAGTGCATTTAGTTTTGACAGCAATAGCTTTTGTAAAGTTAATTAGGTCACTGTTACCAGATACAGAGTTGTTTTATGTCAATTAAAAATGTAAAACTTAAAATTCCAATTCTATTCTGATAATTATAATTAATTACGACTGATTGTATTTAGGAACACACCCTGTAACTTTACAGTCGTAGTAATCATAGTATACGTCAATATTGTAATTACAACTGAGAATATTTGTTTATATTTCAAGCGAAATTCGAAAAGCAATTAACAGATCATTATCAGATTTTAACATTAAATCTGACCGCTTCCTGGGCAATACTTCAATATATAACTATAATTTATCAATAAACTGCTCTCGAAGCTAGGCTTCAGCTTTATATAATTAACTAGCAACGCCCTTAGTGTCCTACTTTTGGATGAAAGGACTATCCTATTAGGTAAATCTATGGACTTAACACAGTTATGTTGCGGTTTAGCAGACCTATATGTGAATATAGGTACCTACTTTAGTATTGAAATCGAATTAGGTAATCATGACACGATTCATATGATGTAGGTATTTATTATACTTACCTACTTGGATAACATATTTAAGATTTTCCTGGTTTAAATATAGTTTTTAATAATCTAGGTTTCTATTTACAAGTCAGTCTAATACTTTATTATACTACTAGCTGCCTCTTGCGGCTTCACTCGCCTTTATGGTTACTGCTTCGCTCCAATGAGTCATAGGGTGATGGTAGCTTCAAAAAAAAAATCTATAACCAATGTACCTGTAACTTGACGATTCAATAGTGCTGTAAATAGCCTATTTGAATAAAGTATATTTTGAATTTGAATTTAAATATAATATAGCCTAACCTTTCATAGTAAATGGGCTCTAACTATAAAAAAATTTCAAATCAAATCGGTAGTTTCAGATATTAACGCTTTCATATAAACTTAGTTACAATATACATACAAGTTAAATATCAATATACATAATTTTTTTATATAATACCCTAGATTGTATAACAAACCCGTGATGGGTTAGCGAAATTAATTAACTGACTACGAAGTACCAGCTTCGTAGTCAGTTAATTAATTTCGAATAGAAAATAATTAGTTCACAAATTTTAGTGAATTCCATTAAAGATATAAAATAAATTATAGAATTGTTTATCACTGATAACATCGCGACCTCCGTAATACGATAAAAGTAATGAAAATCCTCAGGACCCTAAACTAATAAAATAATAAATGAATGTTTCTAGTTATCTTCTTTATAGATTATGTGTTGCCTCTTGCGGTTTCACTCACGTTTATAGTTCTTGCTTCGCTCTTGTATGTCGTAACCTGATGTAATATAGCCTATAATCTTCCTCAATAAACGGGCTATCTAACGCAAAGAAATTTTAAAGTCGGATCAGTAGTTTCAGAGATTACAAGTACTGTATAGAAGTATAGACATGAGGTTTCTACACAAATGATGAAACGGATTACATCATCTGTGTAGAAACCTTCACCCCCCTTCACTTCCTTCGTGTGTCATTTTTGCTACAAAAATATCTTATATCTTTCTCCTGAGCCAAATCTACCTCTATAGCAAAATTCATCAATATTGCTTTAACTGTATTCGCCTGAGAACGCAACAAACAGACAGACATACTAAGCTATTTTTACATTAATAAACATTTTATTTACTTTCAAACTATAAATAACGAGAAGCAACAAGTGAATTTAAATACATGAATTAATAAACGAAAAGTTTAATTTATTATTGTTTAAATGTTTCCGAACTCAGCCCGTCCATATAAACCATTGGGCAATCGCTACGACCAAGTTAAAATCCAGACAATAAGTGATTTAAACTCCTGTTGATAGTTGTATTAAATATATTTAATATTCAATAACTTTTTTGGTCAATTTACATCTATTGACTAATAACATATTTATTTTATTAAAATCGATAATTATTTAAATTTCGGATTCGTTAGTTAAGTTCATACCTACTAAAATAAAGTGAAGCATCGTTTAAATTATTGAAAAAAAGGAATACATGAAATAATGTATATAAACTACGAGTTATCTCTAATTCTATAAAGTATTTTAAAATGTCTAACATTATATTTGAATGTAAAGTTAAAATCTACGAAACACCAATGAAAAATAATTGCTATTTAATATAAATAAGATTGTTATATTTATTTTGTTTAAAATATAACATACGTAATAAAAATATTCCTTGAATTACATTTTTAACATTCAAAATATAACAATTAATTTATATTTTAGCAAACTTACGAATATCGTTTTTAAAACTTGAATGTTATTATTTTTTTTTATAAATTAATTAAGAAAAAAAAAAACGAATTAATTAATTGAATAAAATCAAAAAAATAAAACTCACCTGATAACAAAACACAAAAAAGAAACGAAACGAAAAACATTTTCTCTTTTTCCGATATCATAATTAAATAACAAACATCAAAAAACAAAAACAAAAAATTAGAACCGAACAATATCAAAATGGCTGTGACAGATTAATGCGTAGAAAATTTTAACGCGTTCGAATTTTAAATTTAGAACGTTCGTTTGGAAACACGCTCTAATTGATTTGTGCGGCCGTCTCCATGCATGCGGGCGACTAGGCTTAATGCGACTGACGTTGGTTACTTGTGCTTCGTTGACTGAGTTCGAAAACGGGACGCATGTTGTAGTAAACATCACGCTTATTTTTAGAGCTGTTACAATAGTCTAGTTCCATAGGATGGAATATCATTATAAATGGCAAAAGGTTCCGAAACAGTTGCCTTATGGATCTTTAAAGAATTAAAATTCCGTTCAGAAATAGGTATGTAAGATGTGTAACAAAGCGACATGCGCAGTTATCTGTAAATACATAGTTATAAAACTAGCTATGTTGTTCTTGTGAAAGAGTATTATTTAAAAAATACTATATTCCAAATTCGAAATAAGAAAATACGAATTTATATTTTGTTTAACAAAAAACAGCTGGTATTGTTCGGCTAATGCGATCATATTTTTTACCTTTCGCGAATCTTTTAAGGATCTTATTATGGAGGGCAATGAACAAGCAATGTGCTTTACTCCTCACTTAAATAAATCGCTTCTCCTTACTGTAAAGAATAGCATTAAGAAAAGGGAAGCGTTTTAAGAAAGAGTAGAAAAACTGCAACGTTGCTTTATCGTTTGTTTGAATTTATTTTGAATTAATTATTCTCTCTTTACTACGAACAATGGATAATGAGAATAATGTAAATACAAAGATGTACCTTCGATTAATTTATCGCATAAATAAGATAGAAGATTACTAAACAGAATTATATTGGAACAACGAAAATAACGATTTCATTGGAAATCCTTTCAAAATTCTGATGAACACCTTTTAAACAAAATAAAATAAGAGAAACAGGTGATTAAAAACAAGGTTTTACAAAAATCATAAATAAAAAAAATTACGGTATATCTTTTTTTGAGTATATCATAAGTAAAATATGGGTATATATAGTTCCTATATTCTAATCAAAATGGATTGAAGTAATGTCGGATATTTTTTATGGGAAAACTAACAAATTTAATTTTAAATTAACAGTATTGAAAATATCATTTTCAATTAGTCTTACACTTTGTAAAAGTTAAAACTAAATTGTGATTGTATCTTAAATTAGTATACGAAATTAATCTTTATATTTATGTTAGCATAAAAAATAACGTCTTATTTTTGAATGTAATAAGCCTCGTTAAGATGAAACCCCTTTCATAAAAAGCTCCAGTCCAATTAATTTTCTCTTACACAAATAAAAAAAATGTTTACGATTTTAAATTAAAGCAACAAATAATTAGAAGTAAAAAAGAAAGGTAATTAAAAGTAAAAGAAGTATTGTAATCGTGAAAAATTTGGTTTTCATATACCCGAAAAGAGCGGTGTGGTGAATAATTTTCTCTTTTGTGTGGAAATGAAACGTATGTACAGAAATGGGACATTTATGGATTTTTATGGTACTGAACTAAAAGTTTCTTAGTCATTTATAATATCGTGCTAGCAATAAGCAAAGCATTTTTTGCGCAACTGCAATGTAGTATACATTTTTCTGGTCATTGAATTTAAAGGTACATTTTGTTAGTATAATAATATTAATAATTTAATTGATACCAATGTGAAAAAAGGAATTTCCATAAATATTCTCTTCAAACTTAATAGATTTATATTACTTAAACTCAAAGTCGCTATGTTAAGTTATTATAAGACAATGTATAAGAGTCAGAAGTATAAAAACAAAGAACTGTCATTTTTGCTACATGCGACAGATATTATAAAAAAATGTGTTATTACTTCTACATATATCAAAAATAACTTACTTCAAAGACATACTTATTTAATAAATATTATTTGTGTGGCTTATATCGAAAATTCAATAAAAAATTGTAATTACTGGTCCTACTTACTTGAATGATTAACCCTAAAAGGGGTCGTAAATCTATATGTAACCCGGGCGAAACCGGTGTCAAACGCTAGTCATTAATAGTTTAATTAATCTTTTTGAGTTAATTAAATCCCAGTTTAATACCTCAAAAACTACTATTGAATGTACGGGATTACAAAAATATTTCTTTCTTGAAAAAAAAAGAAGTATTGAATTCTTCGTAATTTTTGAAGATATCAGTTTTACTTTTTCGTATCAATTTACTGTTTTAAACGGATTAAAAAATAATTAATGTAAGCGATAGTTATTAAACTAATCACTCTAACCTGGTCTACTCATGACTACCGACGCTGTAAAGTGTTCGAAACGTCAGAATAATAAAAATAATTAATAGGTATACGCGATTTAAATCCATTTAAAATAGTTTTATTTCAGCTAAGTGTGCTCTTTTGCACTAAATATGCGCTTAAATATTTGTTATTCTGCACATTT
Source organism: Hypolimnas misippus (assembly GCA_037950945.1). Taxonomy (NCBI): domain Eukaryota; kingdom Metazoa; phylum Arthropoda; class Insecta; order Lepidoptera; family Nymphalidae; genus Hypolimnas; species Hypolimnas misippus. The sequence goes on from JBBEEQ010000019.1 coordinate 8,888,961, forward strand.
CACCTTCCTACTTATACATATGTAATCAAACCATAAATAACGCATAATGTATTTATATAAAACTTTTTGTATGAGAAATAATTACCATAGCACATGCTTTCAATTTGTAATATATTTAGCTGGCCAGCAAAGTAAAACCTATTAAAACATTCCTTTTCCCACTACGATTCAATTCATATATGACCAACATTGCACTAAAAGCGAAAAAGTATAATCTTCTTAAGCTTAATTGCGCCAACATTTCGAATGGAATGGAAAAGCAGATAATATGGGCCAAGCCTTTAGGCAGGAAAACAATTTCCCCTCCAAGGGTTGTTCAAACCCCGTTTCAACCCTCTAATTGTGGGTAAACGCCGTAAGCGTCTAACATTTCGTCAAATACTATACAATGTTATGTACCTGTCTAGTACTGTAACTGTGTCGACGAGCTTGTAAATCTTTATTTTAACGTGTCATTTGTACTATCTACGCATGGTTATCTTTGACACACAGAGTTTTATTCTTTTAATTTATCGGAATCAAGCAGTAAATATTGCACAATACAATAAGATCATCCAAATTTTTTATTAATTATATCCGGTATTTTTTGGAATTTTATTATAAGATTGCTATATTAATAATTGTTAGTTAATTTTAAGTAGCATATAAGTATCGTATTGTCACTCAAATATAGATGCCCCTTAGGGGTTAATTGTAATAAATTATATATTTGATAGTTAAAGAAGGTGTTTTAGTACAATACCCAGAAACCAATTGTTAAAATCAATAATAATAAATTATTTTGTGACAGCCAAAATTAAATGAAATAAAACTCCCACCTTACTTATATAGTATGCGATTTAATGATAATTTAAAGTTAAGTAGCGTTAAAATCAATAAAAATAGTTTCAATTTATTTTTGTTAAAACTTCAATCACATTCCCTAGTCTTACAACTAAATTTCAAACGGTCATTTACGAACCGCTGACTATTTCAAGAACTATATCAATTTTCAACATCTGTGCAGTGGTTTCCCTTGCATTGGACCGACGATTACGAAGCCTTGCCCCGGGACCTTGCAACTTTATTATAGACAAAGTTGTGACGGACCGCTTAAACTTCATCTAGGTTTACTTACGGGCTTCAGAGCAATTCGTGATATTAGACTTAGTGTCTAGACAAGTTTCACTAATAACCTGAGATCGTTTTAGAAACTTTTTTACCAGTTTGTCTCTATTGTACGTCGTAGCCTAAGAGCAGAGTATTTTCTTTGTCATATTGATGTTTCAAAGTTAATTAATTTATAAAATAATTTTTTGTTATAAATTAGTTAGTTTCTACCATCAAAGTCCACACGGGTATAAGTTTCGTTAATTTAATTCGTTAAATCAATCTGCTATCAATCTGCTATACATATGTATGTACATCTCATAAAATATATAACATACATATACTTAATACATAACTTTTTATAAGTAAATCTCATTCTCACTAGTTAATATCATGTTCAAAAAAGTGAAACTCTAATCATAAATTTTTAATAATCGTTACAGTCGTTCTAAGAACCAGGACCTACTAATAAAACCTTTTTATAATATTATTAATGTTAATGTAAGTTAATATATTATTGTTATAAAAAAACAATTTAGAATAAAATAACAAAGTAAAGATCGTACACTTTCAACCATTAGTGTCAGTGGCTCCCTTTAACACTTACAATTTAAACGTATTTCTAAGAGTGAAGTCGGAAACAATTAGATAGCTTCCTATCTCCTTAATAACTGGTTTATTCTCTAATGTAATAAACGAAGCGGCGAATTTGTTCTTTTGTAATGGACACCGCGCTAGTTTGGACATTAATTCAATTTATCATACAGAAGCGGGTGTTGTGAGACGTGCAACTCACATATGAGGCTATTTTGTGAAAATACTACCTTTTGTTCACGGTTTCCCTTGCGTTAATGTAATATTTTGTTTCACCGAATGACTGTTTAAATATTAGATTCTAAAACTACTCTCCTATTTAGTATGTATGTGCTTCACTTACTGAAAAAAAAGGTGTCAAAGTTTTGTCACAATCGGATGAATGGCAGCACATAAAATGCGAACAAACAAACATTATTTTTTTTATATATTAGATTAGTTTCATTGCTCTATATAAAACGATATAGAAAAGTTATGACAATAATAAAAAAGATAAGATAAAATAAAATAAAAAACCATAACCACAATATTGAGACCATTTCAACGAGCCACAACATGATACTTCTGCTGCAAGTTGATGATCATTTGTGTATCCTGCTAATTCCAGATGACGCTACAGCATCAAGTTAAGGCTACGCGTCTATAGTATTTTAATATCAGTCTAGTCACAATATAGTAAATTTCGATTTGATTATAACAGTAGAAGGTTTTCACATCCTTTTCAACTATTAGAAAATAATTTATAGCTAAGAAGCATCTCAATCACGTTAGCTTTCACACAAAAAAGTGTATTCGAATCGGTTCATTCATTAAGGACATATATACAGATTGACAGATATTATACACACGTCAAATTTATAACAACCCTTTTCTTTGGGCCCAGGCCCGCGCCGTCCATACGTGCAAAGTCGTGCGGCGCACGACGGCGTCGAGTCAAAAAGGCGCTGGGCCAATACTTAAAAATTTCATTTTTTTAATATTTACATTAGATTTCGTATTCAAAACTTTTGAAAAAGACTTGTTGATTGGACTAAACCATTTTTTCCTAATATCGCCACTACAAAAAAGGCGCATATAATTCAGTGGCACGACGGCGCCGATTAGGCTTGGCGCGGGCCTGTTTGGGCCCTGGGGTAAAAAACGGTGAATTTCAAATAATATCGAAACTGGTACTTTTGTACACTTTAGGTACCTATTGTATCATAAATAAATCTCCGTACAAAATATCAAAAAAAAAACGAGTAATTTTTACGACATCTTGATATATATTTTAAATAACCTTTTTAAAATGATAAATATACGTATAAAATATAAAATTATTCTATTTTTAATTAAAAAATGGCGGTACAGATATCACGAAAGTAGTATTTATTTTATATTATTTATTATAAAAATGACAATATAATTAGCGTAGTTTTCAATGTTTTGTGTAATCTTTTAGCACAAAAGATGAAAAAAATGAAATACAAACAAAATTCAAACTTCAATCAAGTTTCAGTATCAATCAAGTTAAGAAAAAGAAGTCCAACTTATATCAGATGAAATAGGAAACCACTCGGCGCGTCTCCAACTTTTCAGTGATTACATTAGTTATGTAGAAACTTCGAGAAGAAAGTAGGGAACCGCTAGCCGAATTAACGAGAGAAGTTACGTGTGAATAAATGTCTCTCAAAAGGAGAAATGTAACATTTATATAATCTCTAAAATAATAAAAAATGGTTAATTTTATAAAACCCTCGACACTATTCATTGAGACTTATTCAACAAACCCCAATAAAATACTTCTGCTATGAATTAGTGAAGAGTTATGTATTCTACTGATTCTAGGTAACCCTGCAGCTTCAGATTAAGGTTATGCAATTATGTTATTTTAATATCATTCATAGTATAGTAAATTTCGAGTCTATTAAAACACTAGAAATTTCTCAGATAATTTCAATAACCACAAAAGAGTTGCTAACCTTCAAACGCCGAACAAGATCTTGATTTATAGCTAAGAAACAACTCGATTACATCAGCTTACAAACAAAAAAAAATGCACATAATTTAGTCCGTTAGAGAGCTACGATGCTAGAGGCAGACACGTAGATACACACACACACATGAAACTTATGACACGCCTCTTTTTTTCCGGCCTTAAAAATGAAAAATGCATGGTCTATAGCGCAATTGGTAGATCACCTGGCACGGAATGCAGGAATGAGCGGCTTCATACGTTGCAATTTTTTGTATGATGTTTAAAATATGAAAAATAGATAATTGATTAGTTTATTTCCGCCATTATTATTACTATTTAGCCAAAAATATTACAAACTTTGCAGGATTTGGTAAGTTAGCTTTTTTTATGCATAATATTAAAAAATATATAAAAAAAGAAAAAGTAGCTCGCTCTGTATAACGAATATCTGCATGTCAAATATCATACGAATAAAATATTTTAAAATCCCGCTACAAAATTTCAAATATCCGATAAAACCGATTTAAACCTTCCCTTTTTAGAAAAATGTTGTGAAATAGGTAAGCGGAAATAAAATATTGACAAATAGAATTTATACTTGCGAAATCTTTCTGGAAATTTTTCAACGATTGCGACTTTGGCTCAAATGTGATTCAAATATTTGCGTCGTATGTGTTTCCGCTTGAGTAGATAACTATATTTAGAATATAAAAATAATCAAACATATATGAATGCTGATAAGCAATAATGTGTTAACCCACAAACATTCAAATTGGGAGATATTGACGTATTCTGATAAAGCGTCATCTATTTAACAGTATGCAAAAATATTTAGTCATCCGAACTAAAGAAATAGGGAATAAAGTTCCTTAATTAAATGTTTCAAATAGTGACGTGTGTTTCATATTTTGCAATATAAAATAATCTGATGTACTAAAAATTGTATTATTCGATAAAACTTTTCATTATATCAATATGCTTTTAATTTATTATACCTTTTATCAAAATAGAAAAGAAAAGATTGATATATACGTCTTCAAACATATTTATTATGAATAGGTTTGACATCTTTAGACGCCATTTTCTCGAAATGAAGTATGTTTGGCATAATACAGTATTACTTATTAGCGTCCATATAACAAAATACTTCATAGAAAAACAACGACGCTGTAACCATTGCTGGAAAGATAATGCCTACAATGCAGATTACAAATACACTTAGTTGTGCAATAAAAAAAAGAAGAACACGACAGGATAATAAAACACAAAAACAGTACACAAAGCAGTTTTATCACTAAAAGAATGACCTCGATATTATTGATTTTATAAGTGCAAAAAATTGACTACGTCATGTTGCGGACGTGCATTTGGTAGCTGATTTTATTTTTCACTAGCCGTTCCACATATTTAGAATAACAAGTTATATTAATTAGAAGCTAAGTAGCAATACTGTGTCAAGCCACATGAACTTCGTTTTGAGAAAATGGCGTCTAAAGACGTCAAACCTATTTTTAATAAATTAGTTTGATGAAGTATACATATATCCATCTTTTCTTTTCTTTTTTAATAAAAAGTATAATCAGGTAAAAGCAGATAGATATATTTAATATATTATCAAATAAAAAGTATTTTTTTTTAATTTCAGATTATTGTATAAATTGCAAAATATGGAACGCACTTGAAATTCGAAAGAATTAATTAAGATACTTTTTTCGTACTTATTTAGCTTATATGCCTTGATTTTTTTTAAATAATGTTAACTAGATGATGCAGTATCAAAATACATCAATATCTACGAATCTGACTTTTTGTGGGTTCACGCATTATTAATTATTAGCATCCAATTATAATTAGGTTTTCAGAAATTAGTATCAAAAATTATATTTCTTTGCAACTGACAAAAAAGGAGGAGGTTCTCAAATCGAAGCTAGTTTGTTTTATGTTTGTTTCCTCGGAGTTTCGTCATTTCTTAACTAATTTTGAACATTTTTATTTGAATGGGTATAATCTCAGGTTGGTTCCATAGAATTTTTATCAAATTCGGTTTTAAAATCAAAACAACTGAAATTAGTATGTCCTCTAAGCAAACGAAATTGCGTATTTTGCTTTTGAAGTTGTTTTTTTTTAATTCAATTTTTAAAGTTAATAAAAATAAAATAAAGTAACAGCCTGTAAATGTCCCACTGCTGGGCAAAGACCTCCCTCTCTCCATAAGGAGAAGGTTTAGAGGTTAATCCACCACGCTGCTCCACTGGTGGTTGGCGGATATACATGAATTTCTCCCGGCACATGCAGGTGGTTTCCTCAAAATGTTTACCTTCCCGCCGAGCTCAGTATGAATTTAAAAACAAATTTAGCACTGGAAAATACAAAGTGAATAGCCGGGGCTTAAACCCGCGATTGTCTGTTGAGATCGACGAGTTTTAACCACTGCCATTTCGGCTCTCTGACTTAAAGCTTAAAGTTAACATTATTATATTATTTAATTTCTAAATGTTTCAATTAATTGATAATAAATAGCGCGACGGCATATAAAAAACTGTAACTATATTTTAAAGCTATTTAGATAATGTTTTGAATGCGTGACCCGTTTGTTCGATTCCCAGAGGAAATTACTGCTCTAAAAGTAATCTACTGCATCTGCAACGTAATAGTTGCGCATGAACCGTAACGTATTTCGCTTAGCGAATTTCTATGCAAATTTAATTTACTTGTTTTTACTTACCTCTGCACTTTTATAGAATAACTAAGATTTGGCTAAACGCTTTAGATAGTTAATGTAACGTAATATACTTACATATTAGTATTATTCAATGTTTTTATTACTAATTGGATGCTGATAAGCAATAATGTGTCAACCCACAAAAAGTCAAATTCGGAGATATTGATGTATTCTGATAATGTGTGAAGTATTTAACATTTGTTGTAATAATTCAAAGAAAATATGTGTTCTTCATATTATAATCTATAATATTTAAAAAATTTAAATATTGTTAGATAAAACTTCTTATTACACTAATCCGCTTATAATTCATTATACCATTTATCAAAGTAGAAATGAACACTTTGATATATACGTCTTCGTCACATTTATTGAGAATAGGTTTGACATCTTTAGACGCCATTTACTCAAAATGAACTCTGTGTAGCTTGATATAGTATTGCTTATCAGCATCCAATAACATTTTTTTTCTTGTGCAACCTATAAATGAATTCGCCGTTTCGTTGCTCCTCCAAATACAAAATCTGTTATTAAAAAAATTTTGTACCGAAAAATATGTAACGTTTTAGCTTCGCTTAATGAAAGTTAAGCTTTGACGATGATTGATTGAATAAAAATGAGAACATTTCCCTATGGCGGAGGTGCTCTGCGGCAACACAAAATTGCTTTTAGATTAAAAGCAACGAATGAACATACTGAATGACGCCTGACAATACTCTCGAGGGACATACCGTCACGGACTCATTTTTCTGCTATATCAATCTAGACTCATGGGATTTTCACGTTCTTGAATAATGATGAGTCGATATTTAATTGACATACATTTTATTGATTTTATCTTTACTTAATGTTTCAAAATACATTGTTAATCAGCTTCAAAAGTAGAAGATGTTCTCAGCTGTGATATTTATTGTATGTATGTTAGTGTAACGTAGCATTTTCGCTGATCGCGAGTCGACTTTAATAATAATATCTTATAAATAAAAAACCCTTTTTATATTTATTAGGACATAAATTCTGAGTATTAAAATCTGCTTAAGATTCAATCAAAATTCAAAAACCATTTAAAACTTACAAAATAAATTGCATGCGATTATTAAAACCACAATAAAAAGTACGAATGACCACAGATAAAATAAAATATATTTTTACGCTTTATGTTTTGAATTTATAATATTAACTGATGCGAACATTTCCTGGATATTATTTTAAAATCCAACGCAAATCTACGAATATTGCCTATAGATATTTTTCGTTGTAAATATGGTGTTGGCCGACAAAAATCCACACATGCAGAAAATCCTCTACCCTTAATCCGTAGTTGATTGGGATAATCGACGGCAGAAAGTAACTGTTTCTACAAAAAAAAATCGAAATGGTTCACTCAAAAGTTACTAGTACCATTTAATTATTTAATTTAAGAACAATTTTCACAGAACTTTTAATATCGTAACCTTTGTCCCAAAACGGTCTATAGAACTAATATTAATCGCTTTATTGCTGGTTGGCTGAGCTCAACTGTTGCCACTTATCTCCGATAGGGGAGATGGCACAGATGCTCTAGTATTATTACCACCTTCGCCGCGAACATTACGAGTACGCAAATCGATAATCAATTCTTCGAAAATCACACATCTGCTGCTAAATCGAATGTCTCTTGATTTTTTACAGACAATTTTTGTTGTGAATTATTATATATATATATATTTTTTTTTTTTAATAATAACGCATCACACTCAACGGCCCCCATTAAGATCTCATGACCTTGTGTCGGGGATCCGGAAACACTCACAACACTAACACAGACACCCAGACCACGACAAACATCTGTATGGCCAATACACATGTTTGCCGTGAGCGGGGATCGAACCCGCGACCGTTAGTGCTTTAGTCAGTTGCAGTGACCATTGCGCCAACGCGTCTGTCAATTTTTAATTTGAATATTAGACTTTAACAAATGACTATTTTTTTTTCACAGTTTTCTTTGTCTTAATGTAGGTTGCAATCAAAAGTATGTTTTTAATACATTTTAAGGAAAATTGTAATTAGTTTTAATGAAAAGAAGCTATAAATCGAATCAATTATCTCAATATTAGATTACGTTTATCGTTAAAATTGGCATCGCAATCTTATGGCAGACAAGAGTCACATAGTAGCAAAGTGAAGTAAAGATTCACTGTTTATCACGATTTTAGATAATCGAAAATCATGAAATATATACAAGACTTTCATTGTTTAAAAAATGTCCTTGGGCCGTAAGGTCCTCCTGGACCTAATATTAATTGACTAATTTTTAAAATAAGTCAATTAATGTTAGGTACTACATGAAATACTATTTTATCCAATTTGTTTTTTACACTAAAAATATGAAAGATTTAACATTTAGTATAATACTATCGAGTCGTCCCGAATTTGCACGGTTGTAATTTAAAGCGACTTGGTTGCAAAAAATTATACAAAAACTTTACTCGGTTGTATCAAAAATTAGGTACTATTATATACCTTGCGTGAAAAATTGTGTAAATTATAGTAAAAGCCGCATTAAAATCAGCTTTATAGTTTAGAAGGAGTTACCAGATAAACAGACAAACTCAGAAAGTTATGTTGTTTTATACTATGTAGAGATAAATCGCTATCATTTAAACTATCACGTACGTATAATACCATAAAACTTCTTATTACGAAGCATATTAAGAGGAATAATTTAGATTCTGAACCAGTAAACGGATCACTCACAAACTTCGAAGCGCAGCTGTGTAGAACATCGTGTTATCCCTGACTTTTCCCTACTTGAGCATCCAATTTGTGCAAAAACGTGGCCTTGTGTTTCAGACGTATGTTTGGTTACATTTTATTTATTTTTTAAATCACTGTTACATTGTATTTTATACAATCAGTGCAGCTAAAACCACTCGTTTTATTCTGCATTGCGGATTTTGTAATTGTAGAAGTAAATTAAAGCTATGTACAGTGTATACAATATATAAAAAGGTGCGTGTTATATTTTATTGATATGGTTTTCATAGGTTAATTAAGTATAATATATAATGCACAATGCATTATGTTCTTTTAATGAAAAAAATGTTTTAAACGGAAAATATAATAAACAATTGTATAAAATAATAAATAGTCTACAATTAGTTCGAGTGGAATGATATAAATTTAAAATGTATAAACCAAATGCTAAAATCAACTTCAAAGGTTAATTAAGTTACTATTACTTAGATCGTCCATTAAAGGCATTTAAGTTATAACTTTTTATTATTAATTGTATTGCAATAAAAATAACAATCAAAATATTTTACGATCGTTATTACCATGAGCAATTCATCAGTGCATGGCAATTCATCAATATAAAAACGATTAATTTTACTGACGGAAAAATCTCCGTCTGTCTGATCAACGTCGTTTTTGTAATGCAAACTTAATTAATCACTTTACTGTGTTGCCTTTGCTCTAGAGAGTAGTCGATTAGAACTATCGTCGACGTAAAATATTGGAAAGTTTCCAATCGGTTCTTTGTAACAAAGGAAAAGAAATATCTTGTTTCTGAAGTGCATTGTGTTAATCTTGGCTTTAAGGTTTTGTATTTCATTGTAAGCAAACTATGTTTTGCTTAAAATGGAAGTGTATATATCGAATGTTTATTACGTTGCCATTGGGAATAAGTAGTTACGATGCAATTCGAAGAATATAACATATTTTTTTAATTATAATCACGATGGCACTTAATAATTATAAAATTATCAGGTGCCATCGTGGATGACCGCAGCAAGAATTATAATATTTCTTTTAATTATAATTTTTCTTTTCGGTTTGTTTTTTTTTTCAAAAAGTTTTTATTTTACACTTTTCAGCTACACGTATTAAGTATTAAGGTCCTAAGTTATAATAGCTTAAATTCTGCTTATCACCATTTACAAAGTATTCCTTTTGCCGATGCGGGGCTGTTAATGATTGAGGAGTTCTCCTGGTATCGCATCATCAGGTCCACTTCACCATATTGACCATATGCATTGTGACGACTATAGATTGCTTAGCAATCATATTGAAATAATCGAATCGCAACCAATGATATACTCGTTATTGAGTAATTCCAGTAGGCATCTGTGGTCTTCATCATTAGCTCCACTTCATTAAATGTGGCTATCAGAGAGCAAATGCACGAGTAACTAACAAAAATACCTAAAACAGTATTGGTGTTCCAATAATATTTGAAGAGTTCCCGCGATTTCTCCAGGATCCCTTCATTAGAGCCTGACTTGATTACAATGGAACCACCTTGGAAGTATACCCTTTAAAAAAATACAAAATTGCTCCCCAAACGGCGAAAAAATCGATGAATATCGACATAAAAAAGATGCATACAGCCGATCGATATCGATTTTCGAAGTCGGTTAAAAAACTATCTGACCCTCGCGGTTTCACTTGCTTTTATGATTATTCGCTCTCATGAGTCTTTAATACTTAATAACCATTAAATCCTTAATAAATGAACTATCCAACGTAAATAAAATTTTCCAAATCGAACCAATACTTTAAGATATAACCCCACATACCATACGTACAAATTTAAAAACTTACAAACATATTTTACCTCTTTATAATAATAAGTAAATGTGTAAAATAACGGCAGATGAATTAATTAATCAAAACTGTAGAACGGAGATGTTCTTAATACAAATTCAAATACCTCCGTTCTATAGTCATTCATATAATAATGTAGTAGTATCATTATAATAATTTTTACTTAAAAAGTTTAATAAAAATTATATGATCCATGATTTGAAATTGAAGAGACTGAATTTCTTAATTGTAATCGAATAACCAAGGCACTAGAAAAAGAAAAGTTCGTAAAAGACTTTAGGCTTCATTAAATTTTAAAAATATGTGGCCAACAAAATAAAATCTGCTTATCTGCATAACATCGATAATGGCGTCTCGGATGGGATCCGATATCGCGTCGAGTCATAGCGGAAGATGATAATAAATCTTGTGCATGATCGTAACTATTTATCTTAGAAATATCAATTTAAGTTTAATGAATTTAATATCATGGTGACTATTACAATATTGTAAGTGTAATTAAAGGCATAAAGCAAAAATTACATTTGTAAGTTCTACTCTCGTAAGCGATATAAAACAACACTGTAACCTAGTAACAGATACGTCATAAATAGTTACGAAAGCTGGAATATCAAAAATAAGGTATTGACAGTAATTTCTTTCAGTTGTAAAGTAAATGACTTATGTAACTTTTTATGGAAGTATGAGAGCAAAATTTATAAATGTAAGTAATTCTCGCCTAATCGTAGGTACATTATGGTATAAGAGCATCTTTAAAAATTTCTCAGTGCTAAGTTAAGGGGTCTTTTTATAAGCGGAAGGAGCACTGTGCTTAAATGACTGCCTGCAATTCACTTATTTTATTAAATAACATCATATAAAGCTGTATTAAGTTTGCCAAATCGCGTCTTTGTCCTAAAAAGAACACTACAAAATTTGAAAGTCCTAGCACTTGTAGTTTCTGAGATTTATTGATGAGTGACCTTTCACTTTTATATATACTATATAGTATATACTATATACTATATAGTATATTTTATATATACTATATTGTGTATATACTATATAGTACTATATATTTTTTGTGAGAGAAAGATTCTATCCCAGTCGAGCCAGCTAGTAAACAATCTGTAGTCAGTAAGCTACAGCCAGGCTCTGTCACAAAACGGATTAACGGATATGCGTGTCTCAGAATATCTCAGGACACATGCAGGTATCACGACGATGTCTCCCTTCATCACTAAACGCGAGATGTATTAAAACAATATCATTTGAAAACTCAAAGCCTGGATTTCAAACATCAGTTCAGATCAATATTCTATCTGCTTAGGTCATCTCGGCACAAAGGATGTCAAAGCTGTTAATGTATTCAATACGAATAGGTGTATGGCATTCTACGACACGGTCAATGCTTTCTACTAAGTCAATGTCTACGCAAGGGTGACTTGCTATTGGATAATGTATCAGATTGCTAGCCTATTTAATCTGTACTAATTAATAATAATAAAAAGGTATTTGTTTGCAAGTTTGTATGTGAAATGAAACTTCTAATCTGGTTTTAAAAATTATGTTTGCGTTGGATAGCCTGTTTTTAATTAAAGGTATAGACTATATGAATGCTGATAAACAGTACTGTGTCAAGCCACACGGAGTTCATTTTGAACATGTCAAACCTGTTTTTAATGAATTTGTTTATAGAAATATTTATATATTATTTTGTATTTTAATAAAAATATAATCAATTAAAAGCAGATTGATATCATAAAAAGTTTTATATATATATATATATATATATATATATATATATATATATATATATATATATATATATATATATATATATTTTTTTTTTTTTTCAAATATATGAGATTATTGCATATTTCTTCAATACCGTACATTGAAATTAATAACTTTTTTCAGAACTTATTTAGTTTAGACGTGTTGAAAAATTTTTGAATAATGTTAAATACGAGACGCATTACCAGAATAGACTTTTTGTGGGCTGACACATTATTGCTTATCAGCGTCCATATATCATCGCGCTACGACTTATACAAGCAAAGCTACTACAAACGCGAGGTAAACCGCCCGGGGCAGTTAATTTAATATAATATAAAAATCAACTGGGGATCCAAGAGCTGGCAGCTAACTCGATCAAAGGATCAGCTTGGCCATTCAAAGGGGTAATGCTGCCAGTATTTTGGGAACTTTACCTAGATGCATTGGCTTAGATGAGGTCTACAAACTCTTGTAATAAATTATCCTTTTTTTTTGTATTCATTAATGTTTGTTTGGCCGTGTGTTATGCACTAATATAGTCTTCATCCGATTGCTATAAATGTTTGTTAACTTATTGCTTATGCACTTGTGGGAAGGTTATAGGTATAGTGCAATTTATTTCAGTAGGTGGCGTGTGAATTTTCGTCTTCATAAAGTCAGTTCATCGTTTCTGGGGTTTGGTATTCGCATCTATAATAAAATCCTGCAAACAGTTTTACATTTGCCACTTAATAAGTTTAAAGCCTACATTAAAAAATCTTTAATAAATAAAGCATATTATATTATACAAGAATATTTTGACGACAAAGAGGTAATGTGCGTTGATGTTCTTGCAGGTTTTCAAAAAAAAAATGTTATAAAAATACATAATGTACGAATGATTTTTAAAAGATTACCTATCGAGTTTCTTGCCGGTTCTTCTCGGTAGAGACTACATTCCGAACCGGTGGTAGCTTAAAAAAAATCTATAACCAATGGACCTGTAACTTGACGATTCAAAAGTGCTGTAAATAGCCTATTTACGAAAGAGCGCGTTTTAAATCAGTCAATGCAAGGTTCGCCGTCGACGGACACGTCGTGGAGATCATCAAATAACCTATTTGAATAGAGTATATTTTGAATTTGAATTTGAATTTGAATTTGACACGTAAATACATTCTACATTAACGAGAGCGAATAGGCGAGGATGATCGTGTAATGATTAGGTTGAAGGTTATTTATATAACAAAAAATGTTTATAATTTTCTCAACAGTTACTTTATTAATATTTGATATTTGTTGTTTATTTATCAAAATTCTGATTAAACATTTAAGAAATATAGGTACCTAAAATTTTCTATGATTTATTATTTCTCGTTTTGTTCGTACAATACTCTGTCTTATTTACGACTACCAATATTTTAAGACAGGCATAAAAGTTTGATGTAAATGGAAGGTTATTTATCAAAGTAATATCTTTATTCCGAAACTCAGGGAAACGTAAATACTGTCTTAATAGATATAAAAGATAACTAGATAAATGTTTTTGTACAATACATATTTTATGTTTTATTCAATATTTATCTTTAACAAAATAATAAATAGAATAAATCAATTGTACTTATATAATAAAATGGGACAAACAAAGTACTCTCAAGTAGTAATGAGTTTAGATGGGTAACATTATTTTTGGAGAATTCATGTAAAATAATATAAGGAATATAAAATACGTGACTGCGCGACGCATGCGCCGTGTTGCTGCGGCGTCATGTACATATAGTATATTGTGTTGCGTTGTCTCCGCTGCGCATACGTTTATTAAACGCGTGTAGAAGCCCATAATATATTCAACTAGCCGCCCCCACTTTGAATGGATGTGCTAATTAAGACTTCACACTTTGTTTTATACGAATTTTTTAAATTAAATCTTTCCATATTCCAAACATTTACTTAGATTTTAATCTAGGTACTGACAAAAAAAATTTAATAGATGTATCTGTACTTGAGTGATGCGCTTATAAGCAATAATGCTTAATGGTCTAAGGCATACATACATTTGGAAATTGATTTTTATAGATGTAAATAATATGAAACGAAATAGACTTATATTTCGAAATCTCGATGCGAAAAAATTAACTTACAAACAAAAAAACTGGTCAAGTGCGAGTAGGACTCGCGCACCGAGGGTTCCGTACAAACTTATAGAAATCTATATAAGACTAACCCATCTACGCCATTTGTGGTCTTCATCATCAGTTCCAACATAAGTTAGTATCAAAAATACCTAAATCAGTATACGCTTCCCTATAATATTCGAGGAGTTCCCTCAATTTCTCCAGGATCCCATCATCTGATCCTGACCTGAAGACAATGGGACCACCTTGGAAGTATACCTTTTCAAACAAAAAAAAAAAAAATTTAAAATCGGTACCCAAATGGCGGCGTAATCGGCGAACAAACATAAAATTAAAATGTAATTAAAATTAAATACAAGGTCGAATTGAAAACATTCCTTTTTAGAAGTCGCTTAAATATAATCAAATATTATGTAAATATGGATCACGTCCCAAAAACTATTTTGAAACTACTTAGGAGCACTTTAATTTAAAACACAATCATGGATGCAATCCATGGAAACACAAAATTTTTTTTTAAGTACTAATACACCTTATACTTTCAAAAAAAAAAAGTTATAGCGCGATTCAGGATACAGCTAGCGCCATCTCTTGACAATTTAAATGAACTAACTTGTTGGCTTTGACATTAACAAAATAATTATATTATATTTTATTCTCGTTTTATTTTTATTTATATTCTACTACACTCCACTGCACTACGTTCGTAAAATATTCAGATTTACATATCAATCAAAATATCGAAATATATATTAGTGTTGCCAAGACGAAAATAAGTAGTCCTTAATTCGAACAAAACTAATTGTTTATTTATAAATAACTAATTATATTACTAATAACCAGAAGACTTATATGTGTAGATAAATAAGTAAATTAAATAACTCGATCTGTTTGAATTTAATTTTAAAATTTTCGTACTAAGTCAATACGAGTACTTAAATCAAATCGCGTGAAGCTCTTATATTGAATGTTAATTACGTAATGATGTTATAAATCGACGATAAAACTTTTAAGTGAAAAGTTTATTTTATAATTTTTAGCGCGTTTAAATAATAATTAAAATAAAAAAATTTATTAATCGAGCAGAATTATATCACAGTTGTCATAATGTTGTAATAGATGGCATCGTACGCTGCATCGCGCTATCATTTTGTTAGCTGCGATATATAGATTGCATTGCGTTGTTTATAAAGGTTTGCTGCTTTTTAATGTTTTCGTATTGATACAAATTTCTTCTCAGTGTTTGTAAAATTGTTTTTTTGACCATGGTCAACTTCATGTTAATTTGTTACAAGTACATATAATTTTAATTCTAAGATTAATATATTTTCCGCTTGGTCAATTTACAACTTGATACATTTACGCGTTCCTGAGAAAAAGGTTGAAAGACAGACGTACAGACTGACAGAGACACGAACAGAAATTTACAGTTTTCGGATTTTTTCCTTTATGTATACTAAAGGACCTTGCTCCTGGCCAAATTTCATAATGCTTGGTCAATGGGAAGTACCCTATAGGTTTTGATTCCCTTGCGAAAACGTTAAAAACGCTATCATACTTAAAATATGTGATATAAATGACCGTATCTTTTGATTGTGTTAACTTAGAAGTTTGATTTTTTCACAACTCTTAGTAATTACAACTCTGAGTACTTGACGTTGATAAAAATTTGTTACTTTCACGCGTTTCTGAGAAAAAGGTTGAAAGACAAACTTACAAACAGACAAACATACATACAAAAATTTACAGTTTTCAGATTTTTTCCTTTATTTGTACCATAAGATCTTACTTCTTACCAAATTTCATCGTGCTAGGTCAATGGGAAGTACCCTATAGGTTTTGATTCCCTTGCGAAAACGCTAAAATGGTCAAAATATACGAGATATTTTCCATTATCTTTTGATTGCGTTGACTTAGAACTTTAATATTTTCACGGCCGCATGTCATCATAGACTTGAGTATATGATATTAATTTCAACATGATACGTCTATGCATTTCTGAGAAAAAAGGGTTGACATCCCGACAGACAGACAGACAGACAGACAGACAGACAGACAGACAGACAGACAGACAGACGGACAACAAAGTGATCCTATAAGGGTTCCGTTTTTCCTTTTAAGGTACGGAACCCTAAAAAACTAAAGCTTTAACAGAAATTACTCAAATCACTATGATTTTATTTTTATGTAAATCTTGTTATTATCATATTTTTGTCTTGTGAAATATGAAAATCGAGGGTAAATATAAAGGTGGGAGTCGTAACGAATTTCGTCAGTTCTTTTCTTATTTTCTTTTATCTTATTATCCACACCTACTAATCTTATAAGTGCGTCAATAACTGTATCTATTTGTGTGTATATTTTTTATGTTTTCATGGCTATATTGAAAAAACATTTTTTTTTTTAAGTTAGGTAGATGGTACCTTTGAAAAGGTCATATTTGTCAAGAAAATAATACGTAAAGGGAGAAAATTGGGTATGAATTTTCTACGTACACGTAGTTGCGGTTAACAACTAGTAGATTATAAATGAACAACAAAAAAGAAACGTTTTCGCCTTATTTGTTAACAATAATAATTTTGATTTTTTAGATTTGTGTACAACTTTTAATTTTCAAAGACGTGTTTCAGAATAAAGTTAAGATACAATTTTTATATATACTATTTATACGTTTGCTTGTTTCTCGTGATAATCTCAGGAACTTCCAAGGATAAAAAATATACCTATACTTCACTGAGGAAGGCGATGTGATATCATGCCACAGTTCATAAAATAGAATTGAAGCAGTAACCATAAATGTGATGAGATTCCTAATTTTAACGCAAGCAAAACTGCAAGGCACTGTTACTGTTAGTTTTAACAAATATTAAGTACAAACATATTTATGCATGTGAAAAATTTTATTATCTATCTACTTAAACAATAACCTTCAATATTTAATACCGCCTAATAATGTTCAAGGGAGTAACCAACAACCCAGTCGTAGACACTATAATCTCTTACAAAATAAAGCAAACTTACTTTAATTATTAAAAAAAAAACTTTAACAACAATAACACATGCAGACACGTAAATCACTTTCGTAATTCAATTGAATAACTTTGACTTCTAGTCTCTTAAAAAAAATTGAATAGCATAAAGAAGTTTACAAATATTTTGTGCAAACCATGACATACAATTTAACACCCATTATTAAAACACCAATTCGGATAAGCACTAGGAGGTCAGCAAACCCATGGAGGTTATTAATTCGGGGTGGTTGGCTCGCGACGGGAGAGGCGTCGCGACGGCGCGCCTCTATGGCGAGACGCGTGATGCATCCAACACCTTTTGGATACATTCTGCCTTTTCTCTATGAAGACAGCGTATTTTTTGAATGAAGTTTTCTACATCAAAAGGATTCATCATAACATTCCGCCTTGGGCTGTTAAAGCGTTTTGTTCATGTCTTGTTTTTTAATCGTAAGAATTTTTGAAGAAAAAAAAAGTTATTATATACTTTCAGAGTCCATTATTGCATAGCATCGATAAAATAGTACAATTTAAAAAAAATGTTAAAATAAAATAATATATACAGTTAAAAATATTTATATGTACTCAATTTTGAATGTAAGGAATACATTTTAATAAAATAAAATTAATTTCTTCAAAAGTCCAAGCCTTTGTCGGTGGGGTAACTCCGTAATTTACAAAGAGAGAGCTTTGTGATGTCAAACATACTTAATACGAATAGTTCGTTTCCGCAATAGACAGTAAATGAGCGTTCTAAATGAAGCATCCTACATTATGTCCGGCATTCAAATTCCATTAACATATTAAATTTTCTCATATTTCAATGCATTATGGCGACTGTGAGCTAAAAATATTCTTATTTCGTTCTGAATTATCTATAAATATCTAGTCCTCTTTCGTGTAAAGTGTTTATGACATAAAAAAATAAGTGAATAAATTTCGTGAGAGTCAAGATGTAAGAGTGACTAACCTTTACTCGCCCAATTTATTATAATCTACGTTCTTATTCAGGACCAAGAAAAAAAAAATTATGTAGAGTGAGAATCTTAAATTTTATTGACATTAACCTTTGCAAATTATCATAAAATTTTACTATTCCTATTTACAATAATGATGTTTTCAAATTTTTAAAACATAAATATTGTACTATTTAGATTTTTAAATTCTACAATTTGAATATAGGTTTTTTTTTTAAATATTTTAATGGTCATAGAGTAAAAAAAAAAGTGTCAATCACTCTTTTACCTATTACTTTAATGAAGACATTTAGTAAAATTCCAACGAAAAATTAAAAATTCGCTTACTCTTACTTTTTCTAATGACTGACATAGCTTCTCAGTGGAAAAAAACATTTCGCTTACGCCTCTTCCTTTTATTATTATGCAGACTATAAAAACGAGATACGACGTTTATAAAATTTAAAATTTTTGCAAAAAAGTTACGTATTTTTTTTCCTTGAGACAATGCTATTGCCTGTATATGTAATAAAAACAAGACGGATCCGCTAGAATAAATTTTTTAAGAAGATTTGAAATTTTGTCTATGTCCTTAGACTATCGAACATTATTAAAAACATTGGATTATTAAAAACCCAAGTCTATACTAATATACTGAAGAGGGAATTTTGTATATACAAAGTAAATTTTGAAACCACGAAATCTATTTTAAAAATTATGATACCATTTGAAAGGATCATTATTCTAAATATTCATAGGCTATATTTTATGTAAAAGTGTGAATTATTTCAAAATAAAATCTACATGACTTCGGCCGAAGCCGCGTGCAAAAGCTCGTATATTATAACTTACGTTGCAGTAACAAAATATCTACGAAAATATTTCTTCTTTTTTTCGGATTCATGTGATTCACGGCGGGAATTTTCCAACGTCATTGAAAGTTTTTCATTCTATTGTCTCATCTTTGCATTGAGATGAATCACATAAATATATCATACGATTAATCATTCACTAAATCCCTTATATAACCTTCGAAGTAAAACAATTAAAATTAGTGCCGGAGTTCATTTTCGGATCACTAACTTTGATTCATTATATGGACTTTGATAAGCAGTACTGTGTTAAGCCACACGGACTTCATTTTGAGATAATGGCTTCTAAAGATGTCAAACCTATTCTCAATAAATGGGTTTAAAGACTTATACAAACTTTTCTTTTTTTTTTACTTTAATAAAAGAAATAATGAAATATAAGCAGATTAGCGTACTAAAAAGTTTTATCTAATGCTAAGTTTTTCAAATATACTCGATTATTGTATATTACAAAACAGAGCATATTCGCAATATCAATTTAAGAATTTTTTTTCAGTGCTTATTTAGTTTTGATTATTTCATTTTTTTATAATAATGTTAAAATACGTTATGCATTATCATAATACATCAATATCTCCGAATTTGATTACTTGTGGGTTGACACGTAATTGCTTATCAAAAACTATGTGTATTTTTATATGTTTGTTATATCTGGATTTTTTCACCATTTTAAGACGCCATTTTCTTAAAATTAAGTGCCTGTGGCTTGACACAGTATTGATTATCAGCATTCATCTATGGTTAACTTGTAGTGCCAGTTCTTGTAGCATTTGAAGAACCTTGATTAAAAGTTGACGCCCTATATATGTAAGTGATAGATTAATGGAAAAAAAGCTTTATTTTTTTATTTTATTAATTTCTTATAAGGTTATATACCATAATATAATGTATATAGTTAATGTTTTATATATTTGAGAATGTGCAGAACGTCCATTTCGGTATAGTAAGTAGCCGAGCAAATGGTCGAGCCGAAGTACCGTCTAGTGAACGTAAGTATTATCCACACATGTTTCTGGCAAACAATAATACTTTCTCAGTCTCAAAAGCCAGCGAGACTCACTCAAGAATAATGTGTAGTCTGGTACCAATTGCTAATGTATAGTTAAGGATTTACTCATATATTCTGTGGCCAGTACTTTTTTGATACATAACTTTAAGCCGAGAATTAAATTTGTAATTTTTATTCTCGTTATTGACTTAAAACAACTCTGTAACCTGGTAACAGTTACCTAGGTTAAGAAGCTGTTGTTGTCAAAGATAAAGATATAAATGGACGCTGATAAGCAATACTGTGTCAAACCACGCGGACTTCATTTTGAGAAAATGGCGTCTAAAGATGTCAAACCTATTCTTAATAAATTTGTTTAAAGACATATATATCTATCCTTTCTTTTCTATTTTAATAAAAGGTATAATGAATTTAAAGCAGATAGATATATTTAATGTCTTAGATAATAATTTATTAATTAAATAATAATTTAATTAATATTTTATAAATTACAAAATATGGAACGCTCTCGAAATTCAAAACATAGAATTAAGAAACTTTTTTTTCATGCTTATTTAGTTTAGATCTCTTGAAATTTTTTTGAATGATGTTAAATAGGTGATACAGTATCAAAATACATCAATATATATTTGACTTTTTCTGGGTTGACACATTATTGCTTATAAGCATCCAAATATAAAGATAGTAAATTCTTTCAGCTGTAAAGTAATGACAAATAACATATATAAAATATTCAAGTAAACGAAATTGCATAGTTTGCTCTTGCATACAGTTTTATTTTAAAAACTTATTTATTTCGAAGCACAAAGCACTAAAAAATCTTACTTTACTTAAAGCGACAGAACCGTTTCAGCGTTTGTACCTAATTCAATTAGAAAATCAGACGGTACAAGGAACGTCACTGTTCAACTAACCGCTACGTCGCTGAGTTACCTGAAAATCTATTTGCATCGCAAGGAGGATAATTTAGTCTGCAGATCCTCGTAAATTGATTTCAAATTTGATTTAGATTATCTTGGCATATTTTAGCGATATTTTATTATAAATACCATATTATAAAACTATAATTATTGACATATCAATTATATTAGCTCTATATTTATTCGATTGTTCATTGAGCAAAATGTACGTGCTACGTATGTAGCCATTGTTTTAAACTTTATCTCAATCAATGTTAATCAATAAATACGTTTTGTTTATTTATCAATGAGTAATCACAGCAAAATGACATTTTAATTATATCACAATATGCAAATAGTAAGATTAGCCTGTGTTTGTCGTCTAATTAACGAGCGTTTGAGCCATGACAGACTCGATTATAGTACTGACGAGTTCCGAATACAAATGTAGTTCGAAATTACATTTTAAACTCTTAATGTGAAATAACAAAATTAGTTCTATTACAATAATTTTATTAACAACATGTTATTTTAGCTCAGAATTCCAAAAAAATTCAAGCTTACCTAAAACTTCAAAATAACTTACGATACAAAGGTGAGGCATAAATTTATCTATAAATATTAATAATTTAACGGATTTTTAGCATCTACACCCTAATCTTGTCACACCTCAATAAATCTTGAATGATATGTCTGAAATATACTTGTATACAAACTGACATACATACATTAAGAACCTGCTCGTAAACTGTCAAACATGAATTTAAAAAAAAACTTTGAATTTTAAAAACTGCCATCTCACCCTATTACCTATGCGGTAAAATGATTATGTAAAAGCCACACCTAAAAGTCAACCAAATAATCAAACTTCACCACCAGGAATTTAGTTAAAATAGAGCTATACGCATCACAACGTACGTGCGCAAATTGCAGTTTCCCGAACCATAACCACCACTGATGAGGCAATAAACGTGGAACACTGAAAAAATAAAAGCATTTCGTGATTGTAGCACCGAGGGACAGGGAGGCACGTCCCCTTAATTGTGAACCAACATCTGACCAATGTACTTTCAAAATCGAAATGATGAATTGACTAGAATTGTTTTCGCACAATTTCTTCATCGAATAAACTAATAATACAGATATCTAATTATTAATAAATATAAGTATGACAAATAAACGAAAATTATAATAAACATACGAGTACATCAAGAAGATATATGAACCTTAAACATTTTTTTCGAGTTGTTTTTCGGGGAGGGTTCTCAATACGTTATAAATTATCATATTTCTGATAGACTCGAATAAAAATTAATTGTTTTTTTTTTCGCACCACCTTTGAAGTAGTAAGATAATAGTTCCAAGTCAATCGAATTAATATTGCTTAAAATCTTTAAAAAACATAAATCATCTCGTTGTATTAACGCGACAATTACATTTGTACGTTTTACTGTCGAGAACTGTATAAAACGACAACGTAACCTAGTAAAAGATATGTACGGAAGTAGTTACGGAACCTGTAAATGTCAAAAATAAGGCACTGACATACAATTCTTTCAAAGCAATGAGAAATAACTTATGTAAATCTTTATTATTAAGAACAAAGTGTTCCACGTGACATTGCGATAACATGTGTCTAATTGGCACAACTAAAAGTTATTAACCAAAGAATTGAACGGAATTGAAGTTATAAGTTTAATCCTCGTATTTATAATGATACGTAACTTACGTTCTATCTTTGTTGAGAAGCTTTAAAAAATCAAATTCGCAATAGCAATAGCAGATATTTTATTTTAACAAGAACGAACGTTTTCGTGAACAGTCTCAAAAAGAAGCATAAACATATTTGTTTTGTTATTGGTATATCCAATTTGAATCAACGTACACAATTTTAGCAACACGGGTTGAATTTTTAGATATCCTGGTCTATGAAAACGTTTTCGAAGCTATTTGAATCATAACACATCGTACTTATAAAATGTTTGTTAAAACTAGGATTAAAAAAACAAACGGATTTCAAATGCAAAATACATAATTTCTTTCACTTTGATGAGGGGTGTTTATTCCAGTTATTTTGTTCCTAAAATCAAACTACTGAACCGATTTTGATGAAAATTCTCTGGAACTTTCTGGAAAGATATCTATCAATAAAAAAAAATTACCAAGTCGGTCAAGTCATCTTTTAATAAGTTCCAGACGGCCTAAGAATCTTGTTTTTAAGTCGGTTAACAAAATACTTTAAATGAACTGAATATTACGTATTTGTTGTAGTTATTTTTAACTTTATTTGCATGGATTTTGAAAACCGTACAGTTTTTTCAACTATCCCCTGGGAACCATTTCACCGTTTGGGATTAAAAAACTTCACGTGAAGCTATCGCTGTGCCGGTTTTATTAAAATTCACTCATCGGTTTTTGCATGATAGTACACTAACAAAAAAAATCTTTTAACATTTTATTTATAACATTATTCATCATAAATGAGATACATTCGCAAATAGATACAATTTTAATTATATTTCAAAATCAATTTTTATGTCGCTAAACTTTATTTTAGTAAATATAAAGCAGAAATTAAAATGAAATTCAGTAACAAAATAGTAAAATTAAAAATTCAAGAGCTATTTGCAAACTATATATTATTTTTTATATGTTTTAGACATAAGTTGCTAATTTTATTTAAGGAAGTATAGACTAAACGTTTGAAACGGTTTATTGTTTTATTTGCCTTTTAACACGTTTTGGACACACAATAAAAAAAAAAAACATTTATAATTTATACCGTAAGGTATTCATCTTATTTTTTAAGCCTAAGTACCTATTTATACCTATATATAACTTAACATGATAGAGTTACTCAAAAATATGCAGTGTTAAGGAGAGTGATGTACACATGACATATACAGTTGCCTAGCAGCGAGTTGTTTATGTCAATAGACTGAGAATAGCGATATTATTACAATAGTTGGAAAATAAATACTTGAATTATGTAATCTCTTATTATTACGATTGACTTCTGGAATCTTTAAAAGTAGGTATCAGAAACGAAATGATGATTGATTCTATCAATTTTAACTTTTTAAATTGATAATAAAAAATTCGAATCAATCAATAGGAGGGTCTTCAATTAATTCAAAAATGTAAGTCAATTAAATTCAATCGAGTGCGCTTCCATCAGTATGCACGCTTTGTCGTAACAAATCAACGTTTCATTCGATATGTATTCCGCCCGCGTCCAACCCCTAGTATCAACCCTTTCTTCTAACAGTTCATTTCTTCCGAGGCCCTGATTTTATTTTACTCCCTGTAAACGCAATAAAAGATCAATAGGACGTCGTAAAATAAATGGTACCAACATATTTTACGGGTACGATATTTATTTAAATTTCTGACTATTATCGACTTCATTCTTCATTCTTTTTATACATTCTCATGTACATCGATTATTTCACAAATAATGATAACATTAAGATGTTATGTAATAAAACCTAAGCTAGAGCTGGTACATTAATATAAAAAAAATCATAATCAAAACATACTTTATTCAAGTAGGCTTTATTCATGTAGTATTATCTCGAACATGTTTGAATCGTCAAAACATAAAAAAAAAACAAAAAGTATTAAAATTAATAGGCAGCTACAGTAGATTTAATTAGTAAAGAAATTAGTTATTTCAATAACCGTAATGAAAGAATATGGTTTTACGAAATGTCGAAAAAGATATAGAGAATTGATTGCATCATCATCGATCATAGTTTCGTATTATACAATCTGCAACATACAATTAGCTATAACGATAATAATCGACCCAACTTCAAAAAAAATTCTTCGAACACATTTGAATCAAATTCACTCATTACAGCAATTGTAGTCGACATAATAATAGTCACATTGTTATGACAGATAACGAAATGCGGTGCTCGCTTCCTATTTCCCATTGTGACTGGTTGTCCGATTAATTATGAAGGCCCAGACACGGGGTCGATCCAACCCTCACCGTCAGATGCATACACGTGGGTCCTCTAGTGAAACAAATAGGGTACACAATTCGGGTCCCGAAATTCGTATAGTAAATAGTTAAGCGAAACCAATCAAACCCGATATTGAGCTATGAATTGAAGCGGATGTCATGCGAAAGGTACGCTAAAGTGGCTGAATTATTAAATACCTAGATGAATGGTGAGAAATACTAATAATAGAGTAAAATAAATTTAAGCTTTACAATTTATTATGCAAAGTATGTATCTCTTCATTATCTTGATCAAATAATTGTAATTAGGTACTTTATATTATGTAGTGATGTCAACTCATACAAATAAAGATTATTTTTATTATCTTGCATATAATTTTGTTTTGCCGCATATTTTCAATCACTTTCTGAAGTAATAATTTTTCGATGTTTGTAAGATTCACAAAAAAATTTAAAAAAAATGATAAAATACATTTTCGAAAAAAATATAACATTTTTTTTTAGATTTGATGAAATTTCGTTAAAATTTTAAAAATACGAAGAATGTGAAATTAATTTTGATGTAAATATGTGTTACACGAGACAGCCGAAACTGTCTGTTATACATAATATTAAGCAATTTTGTGCATTACCATAAATGCTAATGCCTCATTTTGGACCGTTGTTTGCTGTTCCCATTTCACTTTGAATCCCCATGGATAGTACTATTAGTTATCGAACCAATCTCACGTGTTCACGTTATACCAAAAAATAATTCATTTCATACTTCTTTAAAATATATTTATTAATTATTATTAATCAATTTTATCAGTTTTTGAGAAAAATTATCTTAAAAAATAAATATTTAACTAAACTAACTTATTTTATCGAACCTAAAAATTTAGTTGCATTTTTTGTAAAAAGATAATTCTTTAAAAATAATTTCAATCACGTGAGCAGTCGCCCTCGCCTCAACTAAATTATGAAAGTCCCCCATCGTCAGACCTTCCTCTCAAATAAAACTCGTTCCTGAAAATCTGATAAAATATTTAAAACTAGTCTATGCTCGCAGCTTTGCTCACTACTCGCACTTTGCTGATGTTAATTTTATTTGGAAATAATACGCATACATACATAAAATATAGTCTATGACCGTCTAGGACAAATTTTACATCCTACCATAATTTTTAAAATAAGTTCAGTGGTTCCGGAGTATAGTTTTCCGGAGTTTTTTATTATTTTAGTAGAGATATCCATATGTTAAGCAAAACGTTAGATTGATTTCTAGTATAATAATTGTAATAAGTGTTCAGTTTTTATTTATACTTATTATATGTATGTATATACTCGTATATTTATTATAATATTACGTTTCGATTTATAAAATGAAATAATACAATATAACGAACAAATAGTAAATCCTGTTTTCGTTTCAACGAATTCAGCCTGCTTCTTTTAGCTGTTATGTTGAACATCAGAAATGTTTTTGTATGAAGCTCTTTGAGCCTATTTTTGTTTAATACCGCCTTTTGTTTTGTTAACTGGAGCTTATGAAATCGGTCGTGACAGCATTTTCGAGAAAACAAATTGCAAAAATTCTTGAAGAGCCTTGTAAATACCATCTTAATTTAATAATTATATTTGTATTAATTAATTACATGGTTATTGATACGTCTTGCGGTTTTACTCCCGTTTTTTAGTGTTACCTGATTAGCTATCGTTTAATGTTAGGCACTAACTTTTATTGTAATATTTAAATAAAAACTGTAACATACTTTGTAGCCCTTAATTGAATACTTATATAATACCTTACTTTAATTGGATATATAACACAATTTTATTAGAGTGAAACTTAGCTTATTTTTACCGACTTCCAACACATATGAAGGTTTTCAATTCATCGAAGACTTTTATGTATTCGCTGATTAATCAAAAACAACTGGCATGATTTCACTTTTTTTGCTCGAAAGAGTACATATAGTTTAGTTTTAAAATCAAAATAACTGGAAAAAATCATTAAAGCAAACAAAATTACAACAAAAAATTAAAAAGTTAGTTCTCTTTTTTTGGAAAAAAATCTTGTTATAGTTTTAATGAGACGTAGACAACATTTTTAAACAATCGAAACGACAAAGCTGTTGCAAAATTAAATTGACACGCGCTATTTGAAGTGATCTCAAAACATTGGAGATCTCGTAAGAGCAGATACGTGCTACAAGCGTTATCTCTAACCCTTGCATCGCGCTGTATCAGCTTCCGGCTGTAACTGATGGTAAATAACGCACTTGTGATGTTGAGTTAGTTGCTCTTTTGAAAGATAATCTTTATAAGAGTTTTGAACAAAGTATAAAAAATTGCTTAAGTGCGAGTCGAACTCGCGCAAAACAGGTTCTATGTCTTCATACAAAACATATATAATCAATTTTCCTTCCTAATTGATTGATTCATAAACGCATAGCTTCGACTTTTAGAAGGTGGTGTTTTTTGGGTTGTGAGTTTTATGATATTCCACCCCTGACAGAGTGAAAAGGGGTAGAAACGTTTGTATAGAAATTTTTATTTCATAATCGTATTAACTTAAAACTTAATACACATACCTCATGACGCTAATAATAAAAAATAAAACAAAAAACGTAGTAAAATACTACTAATATTTGTAAAAACAAGTAATTTTTTTAATCGTTTCTATCAAATTTACAGAGATAAGCGAGCAAGCCACAAAAAACTGCTAGTACAAAATATAACACCACGTTCCTTTCGAATACTTTTGTAAAGTTTTGAAACGAGAGTAGCTATAACGATACGTAAATGTTCTTGCTGCAAAGGCAATAGATATACACTCAATCAAAATTTCAACTCTATTTATTACGCTTCTTGAGACACAGCCCGCTAACAGATGAACGGACAGACAGCGGAGGCTAAATAAAAGGGCAAAGCAGGGTAAATAACTCTAGGCACCGTTAACGGTAATGCATTTATGCATATCACCCGATAACTCAGACATGTATGTAGGACTCCTGGTAACAAATGTACCAGTCTACCCACTAAAACCCAGAAGTGCCATCAACCTCAACGTCGTAGTAAAGCGCCACAGGAGCATTTACTCCGTGACACCCCGACGTTTGGTCCTTCTATGCAGAACTTCTTTACTTAGAAAGGGAGTATATAACCTTAAAAACATCTATTAACGCATCGTAGCTACTGAATAGATCGTATGGTTTTATAAAATGATCGGATTATTCAAATTTGCAATACGACTTTGTAATCCACGATGGACCAATGGAAGCCATACGTCGATCTCAACAGATAATCGCGGGTTAAAATCCGGTTTAGCATCTCTGAGTTTTAAATCTTATTTATAAGTTTAAATTCGTCTCGCGTTTGGCGGTGTATTAAATCACCACCTTTGCAAAGATCTAGTGTGTATATACGGCTACATCGGATATCTCGGCTAATCGACAACCTACTGTTGTAGATTAAAACAGTCCCTTCTCGATGGCCAAGAGTTATTTACCCAGCTGTACAAAATAATTACTTATTTAATTTGTTTTCTATTTGGTATATCTAAACGAAACGACGTTTAAATTAAAATAAACAGCCAATTTCTTAAAATACCTCCTTAAATTACAGCATTCAACGTTCGTGAAAATCGGGAAATTCTTGGACATTTCTCGGAGACGTAGACGGTCACGTCGAGAGAAATTGAATAAATCAACATTGAAACAAGGAATGGCGTTTCATTATAATTGGCACTCAATAAGGGTCAGGAAATAGCGGACGAGACTAAATAAGATAAATTACTCTACTATAAATCTCTAATACTGTATACTTTACTAAGAAAATGTTACCAATCAAATTTAAAAGACAAAAATATCGTTAACATTAATTATGAGATTAACAATTTTTGGCCTGGTTTATAATTTGAAGATTCTAAATTTTTCCGGAGATAAAGGACTCTTATTATATACCTATGTATACATTTCTTTTCTTTTTTGAGAAATAATTAAGATATTGAATCAGAAACCACAATGTTAAGAAAAGCTTCTTATCTATTAAACCTCTTATTTTTCTTTTGAACAAGCAAGTAAAAGAACAAAATAATCTTCGATGTCTATCCTAAAATATAAATACATTTTATTTAATGCGTAATTTGTTGTCACATAACGTCCGTGAGTAAAAACAATAATAAGGTGTAGGTTAAATTAAATAAAGAGACCTCACAGTGATTCACGGTTAGTGCCTTCAAATTTCGATAGCTCATAGGGGTTTGCCCCTCGTAAACGAAGATTGGGCGAGATGACCAAATTTACTTAGTCGCGACTACTCACACTATGCGGTTTCGGACACCAAGGTACAGTTCCGTAAATAATTATTATTTATTTATATTTATTTTAACACTTATTTGTTCACCACTTATAAGTACAAGTACGTCGTACGAAACAAAATAGCTTTCCTTTATTTATACCTATAATTAAAGATTTTTGTCACAAATTAATGAAGTTTTTGTATATATGAGTATTGTATGATATAAGGTTAAATAATTAATGCGTGAATGCGAATGCGAAACATATGACGCGTAGAACAACCAAACAATTTACATTAGTTTAGATTTTATACCAACGATATTATACGTAAAATTATATTAATATATCAAACTAACTTAAGAGCATTAGCTGCAGAGCAGTACATTACGGTAAACTATAAATATGTTATCAGTACTTATATAATATATGTTATATAATGTATGTGAAAATATGTATATTTGTTTGCTATGGATAGTAGTGCCAATAGCTCGAGCGATTTTGATGAAATTATATATATATTACTATTATATGTTGTTAAATTCGATAAAGATTGGATCAACATTTTTTTTAGTTTTTGAATTTTGTCAAGCGGGTTGCTATAAAGTTATAAAGATAAAAATATTTGAATTTGCAAAAATTGGTTTTGCCTTTTATAACTCATTTAATCAGAAAGTTTAAGGCTATGTAACATCACACCACGGCGAAAAGTAACGGAGCAATGACCATAAACGCCAGTGATATCGCGAGACAGCTAGCAATCGAGCACACATACAAACACACGCAACTAACCAGGATACCCGCATGATATTTATAAATATTTGTCATGAGTCAGCACAGATACCGGTTGAGTTAATATTAGGACAGATAGATTTTTAATTATTATGAAATATTAGCTGGATCCATTCACTTCGTCCGCTAGCATAATGATTTGTCTATTTCCTTAAGAAGTGATGGATTCTCCACACAAAGTGTTTCCTCTTATTTCATCTGCTTCAACTTTTCTTATTGCGACGGAATCTTATATAAATATTCCTCAAGGTTCAATCTATATCTATATAAAAATTCATTTGTATTATTTAGCGCTTCAGGTGTGAAAATGTAACAAACAGATAGACTTAACATTTATAATATAAGTATGGTTTATGGATATAGGTTTATGGATCATGTGTAAAAATAATCATTACATACAAATATTGCATATAACTAATAATTAATAAACACCGTCGCGTTTAAATACATTTTAAAAACCAAACTTCACAAAGTACCTAATTTTTTTAAACAGATTTATATTCATCACGAATCGCTGGACTGGATTCGTTCCATTAAAAATTGTAAATGTTTTCTAAGGTATATTATTTATTTTCAATATTTCTAAGAAAACAAGATCGAATTTATAAACTTTATTCAAAGCTGTCAATTTAAATATAGACGTTTTGATACAATCTGAATATGCTAAATGTACTCATGATAAAATTAAATCCAGATGTTAGGAAAATTTGTTGGGTATATCATAACAAAAAACTGTATTCGTCGATAGAATAAATATTTGAAATCGAAATATACTCTTTATGAAACTAAAATATCTTAAGACTTTGTATGGAATATTTAAAAACTTTTCTTCGTAACTGTACCTTTTTTCTTAGTTCGAGGGTATACGCAAACACGGGAGATGAATCATAAGACCCCCGATAGTTTACGATTGCTATGAATTTTATGGGCACTTCGCATTTCGTCCATTGCTTTTATCTTATGTTTTATCTAAAACAATGGAATAAAGATATTCGTATTTATAAAAAAAAAAAAACTAATTTCATACTCGTAAATATTGAGCTTTGTATTACCTCACTCATATTGAAAATCATGCAATTTTAAGGAGATTTGTATGAACATTTGTAGACTCATAATTTCGTATGAATTTTGTATATGTTGTTAATGATGTTATTTTTAATAACTCTTATGAACCTTTTCACTTCCTGAAATAATGCATGCTTGCTCAGATCATCAGAAACGCGATTCATTTAAATGTACCCGGAGATTTATTTTTTCATATAGGCAGATGGATAAAAACTTCATTAATAATTCTGAAAGTAATGTTTTAGGTATCCATACGTATAATAAAAATATATATATATTAAAAAACTACCGTACTGAAAAGTTATACTTACTATTTGGACGCTGATAAGCAATAATGTGTCAAGCCACACAGACTTCATTTTGAGAAAATGGCGTCTAAAGCTGTCAAACCTATTCTTACCTAATTTGTTTATTGAAGTTTATATCCATCTTTTCTCTTCTTTTTTTTTTTAAAGGTATAATGAGTCAAAAGTAGATTGATATATTTAATATATTATCTAATGAAAAGTTTTTCAAATATTTCAGATTATTTTATAAATTGCAAAATATGGAACGCACTTGAAATACGAAACAATTATTCAGACACTTTTTCCGTACTTATTTAGTTTATATGACTTGATTTTTTTTTGAATAATGTTGTATAGGTGATGCAGTATCAAAATACATCAATATCTCCGAATTTGACTTTTTGTGGGTTAACACGTTATTGCTTATCAGCATCCATTTATGAAAATGATAAATAAATTTGTTCACAATTTTAATTATAAGTAAGTTCAAATATTAATACATTAAAGTTGAGCCTAGTCATAGCTAAGACAGTACCTCACTCTCGCAGATGATCGGCGTGAGTTAACTAATATAATTGAGTTTTGTACGGTGATCTCTTTTTTTACTTACTATTCCCTTACATCCTCTATTCCTTTTTAAGCCAACAACGCATTCCTATGGTGCTGTAAATGTCCATGAGCAGCGTTGATCACTTAATATCAGATGTCACGCCTGCTCGTCTGCCAGTATTTTTTTTAATAAAAAAAATAAAGCAACAATTAAAACGAACAATGTGACAATGTCTCATTTGTAATTGTACACACCGTATAAAGTTTAGCGGTTTCAAAGCCCTTCGGAAGACGGTAATCCCGGTAATGCTGGCTAAACGTCGAAACAAAGGGTTCGGAAGGCTTAATTCCAATAAAACTCAAAACGTGAAAGGAATTACGATTTTCAGTATATATGTATAAATGTACGTTTGCCTTTTATATGCTATAGGGAGCGATTTACTTTTTTGCCATATTTTTTACAGTTTCGTCTGAACACGCGTAAATTATATATATTAGATATTTTAAATATTTTTATCTATTGATAATATCTATCATTTTAATTTTAAAATTCAATAAATACTGTATCGTTTTTAAAGTAAATGGCGAAATCCGTTTTTTTTTTTTAATTTTGTATAATAATAGAATGCGTAGGAGACCTAAAGCAGTTCATTGTTATAAAGAAAATTCAATTCCCAATTTGAATAATCTTAAAATTTTAAACTTATTTCAATGCAATCATACACTCGTAGCTAAAATAAATAAAAACGAAACCCGTTAGAGAGCGGAGTTTGCGTTAAATAAAATTTAGAATGTAAATATCCCACTGCTCTAAACATTTGCGAACTTGTTTGAAAAGTTAAATGCGATTTGAAAACAAACAGAACGAACAGTTAATAGAGTATGTAAAAAATTTTGTTTTAAAACGAGATCATTATACCTCTTCTCTATCGAGCAATAATTGTATAGTCTGTTGAATTTCTTTGGAATACTTATAAAAAAAATCTTGAAAAACAAATCGCAAATTTTCAAATGGCTATTGGAATAACTTTTTGTTAAGTATTGTATATACTATAAATAATAATTTTAACTTTAAGAAGACTATATAGATAATAGGACATGATGAATAATTAATATATAGATCTGTTTTAAAAAAAGAACATTCGAAAATAATGAATTATATTCGAAATAAAATTAAAATAATTCTTTTGGTCGAGATTAAATTTTAAAATCAATAAAATGAAGAAGTGAAGATTTGGTGTTATGTATCCTTGAAAACGAGCGGGATATGAAAATTTAGAGTCTGAAATATACGAAACCTATGGATTTAAAGAAGTAATATCGTCAATACTAAAATATTGCCTGTCTTGTTAGAATATCGTCTCTCTAAATTATTTGGTTCTTACGTCGAACGGCACAAAGACTATAAAAACGTACTTTAAAACTAAAATGTATATAAATGTACGCGATAATGAAATGCTGGCAACGCATGCCCCCGTCGCTACGGCCGCAGAATATTGATATCCTGCAAATTTGAAAAGCCTCCACGGCGACACGGCGGGGGAGAACTTGGGTGTCAACGAAAATCGTGTACATTGTAAATAAGTATTGTGACAATAACGTGTCTGTGGCAAGTTTTTATCGAGTTACATCGAATTTTTATTAGATTTAGAGCTTTTCTAAATTTTTGGTACACGTGGAATATTTTCTCTATGAAATGGAAATATTGTTTTTTTTTTTTTTTATATTTTATTTGTCATTGAAGAATCTTAGAACTAATATTATATTACCATTTTAGATGTGCATTTGTTGTTATTTTTATCTTTATGTCTTTTTTTATAACTGGACCGATTGCGATAAAATTTTACAGGGATATAGTTTACATCCTTCAGACGTATCACCGTCCCTGAATGAGCGCGTTGTAATCGAAATACACGCAGACGAAGTCGCGGCTGCAATGTTAGAACTCTATATGTTAGGTCACATCTGTTTATCCTGATATCATATCTATAGAAAAAAATGTTTCTGTTTCAAAATTTCGAATAATTTACGTCGTGCATAAATGGAAATTAATCAAAAAAGGCAACAGATGTGTGAATATTAAAACGTACGTTTAATTAGCAAAGTCTTAGCAAACATTCGGCACTTTGTATAACAGTCGAAATTAATTAGGAAAGGATCGGCGATAAATTTTGCAAAATCTAAATGTTCGAATCGAAACAACTTGAAAATGTCTTTAATCCTTTATCAGTAATTAAATTCTTCGGCTTTAAGATATTCCTGAAAAATGTCGTGTCGCTGCAGGCATCTGGTATTAATATTTCTGCAAAGTATGGTGAAGTATTTAAATTATAATTCTTACTACTAAAAATTCACATTCAAAAGACTTAAAAAAAAAGAGATCCTCAATTTATATTGTATGTTTTTTATTGTTTCTTATCTCAGAACTCCGTCATTTCTTAACCGATTTTTCAAAGTCTCTTAAAGGATCTACTATTTGTTTTAGTCTTAGTAAAGCGACCCCGAAGCAACACTTTTAAGCGAGAATTATACATTGTATATTATTTCATAAGATTTACATAAATTGTATATCGTTGCTTTTACAGCTAAAAGAATTTACTATCAGGGCCTTATTTTCGATACTCAGAGCGTTTGCAAGGTGACTGTTACCAGGTTACAGAGTTGTTTTATGTCAAGTACGAGAACAAAACTTACAAGTGGAATTCTCGCCTTAGACCAAATTGGTTGTTTTAATAACTTGTCTAGTCTATAGTCATAGCGTGACGTTTATAACCTAAAACTTTTCTAAAAAAAACGTCTATTTAACACAAAAATATTTTTTCAAATTCGACGTGTAATTTCTAAAAAAGAACAAAAAAAATATCAATATCATATATATCAGTATAAAACTATAGATTCGAGTAATATTTTCAAGATCCGTAATAACAGATACAGTTACGTCGAACATACAATAATATCGACATGAACCGCTCGCGAAATTGCGTCTTAGATTTGTGAGCAGAACACAATAAAATGCATAAGGAATATTTATTGTTTTATCGCAATACGAGTTTCATAGTGTGTCTGATTTAGTGGCAAACGATTTGGGGCGGTTGCGGGATGTCCGCCATTTCCGATTTTACGCAAGGCTGAACACTACTGGATTTATACTTTAACTTTTAAGAATTACGTTCGCTGTTTTATTTGTTAAAAAGTGCTCACTTTTTATAGTTGAGAGCGGCACAAAAGTTTTGTCATTAAAGAAGATAGATGAAGTTTTAATTTCTTAGTCTCTTCAGCTTTAAAAACACAACAGTCTTATT
The DNA here is from genome assembly GCA_037950945.1 of Hypolimnas misippus. Classification (NCBI taxonomy): domain Eukaryota; kingdom Metazoa; phylum Arthropoda; class Insecta; order Lepidoptera; family Nymphalidae; genus Hypolimnas; species Hypolimnas misippus. Next base: position 8,924,774 of record JBBEEQ010000019.1, read on the forward strand.
AATATATTAAGTGCTATGAAAATTCACTCTGAAAAAATGAACAATGAATTAGTTTTTCGAAGGGAATGTAATAAACTCTATAAGTTTTTTTTTTTTGTTTTTGTTGATAGGTGGATTATAGACGTAATTAAATTGCGACGAATTATCTTTAATTATGAAATGAGTAGAAAGTAAGAGCTAGTCTATTTTACATGCAAATGAATGAATTATTAGATAACGGATGAAAATTTTATTTTTATTAGTATATTCTACAAACTGAAACTATCAGACAACGTTGAGTGATGTCACACAACGCTATAAAGCGACCGCTATATAACGGCTATTCAAGAAAAGCCGAGCTTAAGAGAACATGTCATTACTTTCAACGGATGTAAAATACGGTTGTATCTTACTTCAAAAATCCACTGTGAATACTTTATGAGTCAAAGTCGGGTTTGTAAACACGTTTTGCGGTGTAAGCCTGAGCTTTATTATTCCCTTAGCAACCGTTCCAAGGACCCTTGATGGACGTAAAATAAAATTGAAATATAAAACAAAATAACTCTGTAAGTAATACTCTTTGAACTATTATGTTTGTCAGTTTTGTGTCTAATATCGGTCCATATTATATGTTATTAAGGTTGACGGTTTTACCGTAAATAGAAACATTTTATTAATAATTATTAGATCTTATGATGTTTTTCAATGTTAGTAATTTGTATTGGGTATAATTTGTTTCAAAATTTCTTACAACGTTCATTTTCATATTTAACCAACTTCAATATCTAATGTCTAAATACTTCTAACGCATTCATACAACTCTTAAAGTCACTTTACAAATTACACTCTATATTTAAAAGATTCATAGTAATATTACTCACAAAACATAATTGTTTAGACAAGTGCATATGTATATCAAAACAAAATCTCAGAAATGATTACTAAGTTTATACAGACTATTGTCGAGAAAATTAGTTGTGTTTCCCAAATAGTATTAGACATGTTGATAATAATGTTGCTATAAACTGTACTTGTCCCCTACAGGGGTATAAAAGGAGAGCCCTGTGTCAGTAACATCAGCTGTCCAGGGCGGGGTCGTTCACCTTGGTTACAGTTATAGAATTTATTTGGAAAACTTTGAAAGGTTGTTTGTGTAAACAGAGTATGAATACCTTCTTTAAGAGGTTTAAAGGTTTTTTTTTATTTAGAACAGAATTATTTTTTATGTTGAATAAAAATGTTTTTGTTGCCGCTATATAAATAAGCTTTACGTATTATAGCTGCGAGTTTTATTCAAAATAAACTGTAAACAATAAACTACACACACATTACTTTTACATTTTCAGTATAGAATAAAAATATATATGTACTATTCAACGACGAATAGTGATGATTAAGATGAAAAATGTAATATTTCTTCTTAATTATATAATAGTGTGAAAACATTAACTAATAAAATATTTGATTTATCTATTTCTGTAATATAATATAGAGATAAAATTTATTTATAAGTTTGTATGTGATCTCGGATTACTGATCTGATTTGAAAAAATCTTTTTACGTTGGACAGCCCGTTTCTTGAGGAAGATTATATAGAGTAAGTGCGCTAAATATGGACTGGGTCCGTATTATGGACTACCTTTGTTTCTCAGAAACCGTCCGTCGTATTAAGCCATCGGTCGCCGCGCGTTTAGCTCCACCCCTCCCGCGGCCCGCTAGTCGCTTGCTGATCGGCAGAGATCAGCGCACGTAGTCACGGCAGCCATTTTTGATTTTTATCAAGTTGCGATGTAATTTTTTATCTATCTTTGTAAGGTCATAATTTCAGCAAATATTACTATTTGGGAAAGTGGATTAATATAGAAGAAAGGTGAGTTATTTTACATTTATTCATATTAACTTGCAATATCCAATCCTTTTCGTAATTTTCTTAGCAACAATATTAACCTAGAAATGTATGTGTGTTGTAATATGGACCATCGGCATGTTTTGAATATGGACTAGTGGTCCATATTCCAAACAGTCACATATGTGACACACTATATTTTCATTTAATTATTTTAGGATGGCTTCTACAAATTCTACAACCAAAGGAAAGACCAGACAAACATGAGATAAAGTCGCAATGGCAAATGCAATTAAAGCAATAAAAGATAAGCAAATGGGTTTTTTGAAAGCTTCCAAAACATACGGAGTACCCAAAACAACGCTTATACGCTTATCAAAAATGGAAGACCAACCACTTAGTGACGTTACGAACCAGAAACTTGGAAGAAAATCGACTTTGCCGAGTGAATTGGAAGATGAATTATGCGATTATATTCTAGAAATTGAAAAATGTGGATTTGGTCTTACGCGCAGGGACATCAGATCTTTGGCTTACCAGCTAGCGGAAAAGAATAATTTAAAGCACTCGTTTTCGTTAGATAATAAATCTGCAGGAAGATCATGGCTGAAGTTATTCCTAAAGCGCAACTCTAACCTATCCTTTCGCCGTCCAACGGGCACATCAATTGCTAGAATGAAAGGATTTAATAAAGAAAATGTAAACTCATTTTTTGACTTATTGGAGAGTTCTTTTGATAAATTCCAGTATACTGCAACCAATGTATATAACGTGGACGAAACTGGCATTTCAGTGGTGCCATCAAAAATGCCGGAGATACTAGCACTCAAAGGCAAAAAACAAATAGGAACCGTAACGTCCGCAGAACGTGGATCAACGATCACTTGTGTGATATGTATGAGTGCAAGTGGCACTTTTGTTCCATCGATGATGATTTTTCCGAGGAAACGGGATAATCCACTGCTGATGAAAGGTGCTCCACTTGGTGCCATCCATGCTTGTCATCCATCTGGATGGATACAACTTGATTCATTCACACAATGGTTCGAGCATTTTTTAAAACATGTGAAGCCAAGTGCTTCATCACCAGTTCTGCTGATTTTGGGCGGTCATACAAGCCACACTAGAAATATTAAAGTAGTGGAAGATTTAGCTAGAGAAAACCACGTTCACTTGCTGTCTTTGCCTCCACACTCAAGTCACAATATGCAACTTGACAAAACATTCATGGGTCCATTAAAAAGTATTTGACTGAAGAAACTCGCAAACGACTAAGAATGCAACCTCGAGTGGTAACACATTTTGACATTGCGGTATTATTTGGTTTAGCCTACACACGAGCTCAGCGTGCAGAATTGGCCATTAACGGTTTTCGTACAACTGGGATATATCCTGTTAATAGACACGTCTTTGAAGATGATGATTTTATTGACGAAGATCTTCTAGAAGTAGTGGGGCCTTCTAATGACTCACAGCGCGGTAATGACACCATCTCATATAATTCGCGTTAACCCGATACCTGAATCCAATAACCGTTTACCTGAGCCAAGGACTGTTATAACTCCGGAACCGAGTTCTGATAACAGTGATTATTCAGTCAATGATAGTACAGATGAAAGTCGTGATCGGTCCCAAAATGGTAAATGTTTGTTTTGTAATGGGCTTTTTTCTGAAGACGTTAATGGAGAGAAATGGATCCAATGTGCATCATGTAAGCAGTGGGCTCATGAAGATTGTACTGGCACAGAAGATATGGTTGATTTCTATGTGTGCGAATTGTGTGGTTAGTTTAATCATAGCAAAGGGCTGATTTAATTTTAGGCAAAACGTCCATTTTTTTTAATAATTTTGAAACCATTTTGCTATGGTCCATACTTCAAACCATGTGGTCCATATTTTGTCCATTTTTCGCAAATACATAATAATGTTAGATTTAAGAAAATGTTGATTATTTCTAAGCTATTCATGTTTATCAAGAATTCTAATAATTGTTTTTAATACCAAATACTTGTCGAACTGTTCAAAGATTATAAGGCTGATTAATCTTTATTATTCTGAGTTTTATTGCACAAAATCCTTATGGTGGTCCATAATTGGCGCACTTACTCTACCACTATGTATATTATTTCTACATTACGTCACGCTAAGTCTCGTAGGAACAAACATAAAAACCAGCAAATGAAACTGCTTGGGGTAGTTAATAATTTTATATTTTAAATTTAACAGTAAATACCGAATAAAACATTTTTTATATAAATTCCGTTAAAGACTTAATTTAGGCTTTTATCTTTATGTTATGCTTTTAATATTATAATCAAAGTATAATTAAAGGGAGTAATTAACAAAAGTCATTACCATTAAGAAGTCCTTTGTGTCCAGACAAACACCTGACAGCCACATACATAAGGATATATTTATAAAAACAAAGGGCACTAGGGTTCCTCTTGGGACAGAGGCTCCCCAGCCCTCACTACCCTAAATAAATACTCTATTACCGTCAGATACCTCACTTTGACCTTTTAGAAATACGCAAGATTTTTAAATTCGTGACCCGACTTTTATTACACGGATATGTTACCTTTATTTATTATTCACAAAGGAAATATGCAAATTGCACATTAATGGGAATTTTTTTCTTTATTGTTGGTCACGAAACGATTTTTTGTCTACAAACTCGTTATGACCTGACCTATATCCCATTTCACATTTAATCGTTGACTTTCGGATCACCGTGTATATATATATTTCTATATATACATATTATTAAAACAATAGTATCGTTGCTATCCCCTTGAATTTTTATTTACAACCAAACCGTTTTACCGTGGCCTAAACCGTGAACATTAATAACAAATGCTAATTAAAAATACATTTTCCAGTATTGAAAGTTAATTGTATTATGCCTATAATCTTCACACAAACGCAAAACAATAAGTTTACAAAATTTTATAGCAAGCCGATGTATCGTATAACAGACTAAAATTAATTCATTTTTTGAGCAGGAGGTTCTTAATTCGTCGGGGACTTTTTTATTTCACCGATTACACCGCCAATTGTAAACCAATTTTGATTTTTTTTTTGTTGTTTGAAAGGCTATACTTCCATGATGGCTTCATTGTCATCAGGTCAGGATCTGATGATGGGATTCTGGTGATATCGGGTGAATTCTTCAAATGTTATTGGAACACCTATGTCGATTTAAGTATTTTTGATAGTAACTCGTGTATTTGCCCTCGAAAAGTCACATTTGATGAAATTGAACTCATGATGAAGACCACAGTTGGCCATCGGAAGTACTCAATAACAAATGTTTCACGAGTATTAAATTCGTTTTTGAAGTCGTGTCATTTTTATTAAAAAAATTATATTTAATATAGCAATAAAAAGTAATAATTCATGACAACCATACAGAATAATTATTTAAAACGTAAGTTTGAATATATCACTCTGAATTCAATTAATAAGTTTAAAATAGATACAAAATTTCAAAGCTTTAAGCATATCTCGTTCTCATGAAAACATCAATTTGAAACTTTTATGGAGGTAATAATTAAACATGTTACCAGTGTTGGAAACGACAAAATGTTTTGGATCGAATAAAGTTTGAAACTGTTACTTACTCTCTGAAATCGCTTGATAACACAAATAATTTTAATGATACTAATTTGTTTATAATTGATATAAATAGATAATAGAAAAATAAATCATTTTCTCATTAAAATATTTAAGGTCAAGTAGACATATTGTAAAATTCATCTAAAAGCATTATTAAAGCAAAAGACCTAAAAAGATACGCATATTGTTAAAATAGTTTTTTTTTTTTTAATTTCATTAATCGCAGTAATCAACCTTGGTTCCAGAAATCCTATCCGGTAATTAATTAATAACGCTCATTCAAAAGGCGCACCTTTTAAGGGCTAATCGTGTCACTTGAACTTAATATTTGTTTGCAGAATCAATTATCGATTGCTCTTTCCTATTTTGTAAGAGAAAGTTTAACAACATTGTCTACGTGCCTTTAGGAGAAATGTTTACAGATAAATATTGAAACATTATCTAGTTTTATATAAACTCTAATCGCGCTGTCATTAAAAATCAAAAACGTAATGTAAAGAACAAAGATTAGACTTAATTATATATTAAGATTTATATATATTAAATAATTGTAATATATATAAGATATAATAATATATATTAAATAATTGGACGTCAGAAAATTTGATAAATTTATTTACAAGAAGTAATTTTACTTAAATAAATATATTTCAATATCATAACACCTGCACAGCTGTCTGAAATAATACGTAACAGAATAAAGGCAGAATGTTGTAGACATTATGCAAAGTAGATAATCTTCCCCAAAAAGAAAGCAATAAATAAGGTTAATAAAAGCGCCGTTATATGAAATGAAATGAAGAACTTACAAAGAAAAGAATAATATTTTCCTTACTGTTTCATAGATGGAAATTTTCTACGGAGATGATATCTGTCTCCATAACAAATCATGCCATTGTCCCATGCGGAACCCCTCACTTTTTCCACTCCATAAAATTAAATATTGCGTTCGAAGAAAGAATAATTTTATTACATTTATGAATTAGACTATGCAATCCTATTTTGAATTATGAAACATAAATTTAAACGAATATTTTTTACGTTATCAAAACAAAAAAAAACTGGTCAAGTGCGAGTAGGACTCGCGCACCGAGGGTTCCGTACAAACTTATAGAAATCTATATAAGACTAACCCATCTACGCCATTTGTGGTTTTCATCATCAGTTCCAACATAAGTTACTATCAAAAATACCTAAATCGGTATACGCTTGCCTATAATATTTGAGGAGTTCCCTCAATTTCTCCAGGATCCCATCATCTGATCCTGACCTGAAGACAATGAGACCACCTTGGAAGTATACCTTTACAAACAAAAAAAAAATTTTGAAAATCGGTACCCAAATGGCGGCGTAATCGGCGAACAAACATAAAAAAAAATTAAATACAAGGTCGAATTGAAAACACTCCTTCTTAGAAGTCGCTTAAATATAATCAAATATTATGTAAATATGGATCACGTCCCAAAAACTATTTTGAAACTACTTAGGAGCACTTTAATTTAAAACACGATCATGGATGCAATCCATGGAAACACAAAATTTTATTTTAAGTACTAATACACCTTATACTTTCAAAAAAAAAAGTTATAGCGCGATTCAGGATACACCTAGCGCCATCTCTTGACAATTTCAATGAACTAACTTGTTGACTTTGACATAAACAACATAATTATATTATATTTTATTCTCTTTTTTTATTTATATTCTACTACACTCCACTACCCCTGCACTACGTTCATAAAATATTTAGATTTACATTATCAATCAAAATATCGAAATATATATGTGTTGCCAAGAAGAAAATAATTAGTCCTTAATTCGAACAAAACTAATTGTTTATTTATAAATAACTAATTATATTACTAATAACCAGAAGACTTATATGTGTAGATAAATAAGTAAATTAAATAACTCGATCTGTTTGAATTTAATTTTAAAATTTTCGTACTAAGTCAATACGAGTACTTAAATCACATCGCGTGAAGCTCTTATATTGAATGTTAATTACGTAATGACGTTATAAATCGACGATAAAACTTTTAAATGAAAATTTTATTTTATAATTTTTAAATAATAATTAAAATAAAATTTTTTATTAATCGAGCAGAATTATATCACAGTTAATGTCATAATGTTATAATAGATGGCATTAGCTGTACGCTGCATCGCGCTATCATTTTGTTAGTTGCGATATATAGATTGCATTGCGTTGTTTATAAAGGTTTGCTGCTTTTTAATGTTTTCGTATTGATACAAATTTCTTCTCAGTGTTTGTAAAATTGTTTTTTTGACCATGGTCAACTTCTATGTTAATTTGTTACAAGTACATATAATTTTAATTCTAAGATTAATATATTTTCCGCTTGATCAATTTACAACTTGATACATTTACGCGTTCCTGAGAAAAAGGTTGAAAGACAGACGTACAGACTGACAGACACACGAACAGAAATTTATAGTTTTCGGATTTTTTCCTTTATGTATACTAAAGGACCTTGCTCCTGGCCAAATTTCATAATGCTTGGTCAATGGGAAGTACCCTATAGGTTTTGATTCCCTTGCGAAAACGTTAAAAACGCTATCATACTTAAAATATGTGATATAAATGACCGTATCTTTTGATTGCGTTAACTTAGAAGTTTGATTTTTTCACAGCTCTTAGTAATTACAACTCTGAGTACTTGACGTTGATAAAAATTTGTTACCTTCACGCGTTTCTGAGAAAAAGGTTGAAAGACAAACTTACAAACAGACAAACATACATACAAAAATTTACAGTTTTCAGATTTTTTCCTTTATTTGTACCATAAGATCTTACTTCTTGCCAAATTTTATCGTACTAGGTCAATGGGAAGTACCCTATAGGTTTTGATTCCCTTGCGAAAACGCTAAAATGGTCAAAATATACGACATATTTTCCATTATCTTTTGATTGCGTTGACTTAGAACTTTAATATTTTCACGGCCGCATGTCATCGTAGACTTGAGTATATGATATTAATTTCAACATGATACGTCTATGCATTTCTGAGAAAAAAGGGTTGACATCCCGACAGACAGACAGACAGACAGACAGACAGACAGACAGACAGACAGACAGACAGACAGACAGACGGACAACAAAGTGATCCTATAAGGGTTCTGTTTTTCCTTTTAAGGTACGGAACCCTAAAAATAGTAGATACACCAAATTTTAAAATTTAAAACGTATGGTTTGTTTACATTAAATAATAATTATGTATGAAGTACTGTAATAACTAAAAATATATTAACGGTAACCGTTTACAATTTAACATTTTCATACTTTGAAACGGTTACAAGTAGCGCCTGAACCCTGTTTAAAGGCAACATCTTAACTATTAAACGCAAGTCGAAGTTTTCCATTAGGCGCTTTGTGTACACAGTCGACCACACTAATGATATCATCTTCTAATGGATATTGTCCCAACTTCCAGTGGCTTCCTGTTAAACGTAGCGGGGGATGCTTTGAAAATTTAGTTTGTGATAATGCATATGTAGTGAAGATGCGCTGAAACTGGGTATAATAAAGTACCAACTCCCCTCCGGACCCAGCTGTTTGGTCGAGTTGAGAGTAGATGTTGCCATTTGGGTAGTGCTATAAACAATCGCCAATGGTCTTTTATGAACCTGTACAAGGTGAATAAGAACCGTTTCAGCTGAATTATATTTCACATGAGTTATGGGATTCTTGGAGGTTGTATTTTGAAATATGAATCAAGAAGTCATCGATGTAAAAAGCGAAGGTGTGTGGATATTTTCTAAAATATTATAAACAATATTTCATTACATTTTTGATAACATTACTAACACTAACAATTACAGTTATTTTTTAATTATTTCGAGATCAGGACCTTATTTTCATAAAGAGACACAATTATTCGCACATGGTAGGCAAATAGACGTTATGAAATGCACTGAAGAGGGCAACTTACAACTGCAATGAGGGTCTGCGGTTTGACCCTATTCTCGAATACGCTTCCGTCATTAGTGCCTACGATGTGATAATACAGGTTACATATAAAATACGCTCAGTTATTATGGTTATTAGTAAACATATTTTGTTTTCTTTTTAATTTGCGCTTATATAATTATAAAAAGAATGTGATATTTTTTACAGTACTTTTAGTAAGTATACAGAATTTCAACTTTTAATTAGGATCCTTCAAGTGGAAGGTTCTATAAGTCTAAAACACATTCCACAAAAAAAAAATCATTTTTTTTTTACTTATTTATGAAATAGTTAATTATTTATCCTTGCCAACTATCCAAGAACCGCACAAGCTCAGTTTACAATCACTTTGTAATAAAATAGAGAAAAATATGAACACTATTTAGTGAAAATTTAAGCATTGAGTCAAACTGCGCTCGAAAAACAAGTAAGTAAAATAAAAAAATATATCCATTTTTTTGCGGGACATGATACACGTAGAGAATCCCCCATTTGAAAGGCCTTAATTAAAAGTCGAACAGCCCGCAAATTTAAAAACCAAGTATTTTCTTTAAATAGTAGTTTGTTTGACGAGCGAGAAATGTGGATTTTACTTAAAAGAACGACAATACCAGTGATTTCATTTTAATGTAAGGCTTTTTTTCTTCTATAGATTATATATATAATCTTATATAGAATAGAATCATTCTGTTACCTTTTTGCGTTTTAAAACTCAATTTCAAACAGACCTAGGGATAATAGGCTTAATATGTTTTACAAAATATATCTATATATTAATACGTAAAGTAAATACTTTGTATCTCTTTTTATGATATGATATTACGCAAACGGAAGAGCATAAAATTTCACACACTTATAGTTTATATAGAGACGGAGAAAGAAAAATATATTAAATAATAATAATAAAAAAAACATTACATACAAAACCATATATTTCACAAAATTGCTTATTTACTCTTACTCTTTGGTTTTTTTTAAATTTGTGGTCAAATTAAGAATAAATTATCTGTAGTGAATGTTGAAATCTATTGAAAATTTAATGAACTACGGTCGAATTCCGACCGCCAGGCGACTACTAATTTGTTATAATTATATCAACTAAGTCGCAAATCACACCGAAATCTACGCAATCAAAGCTAAAAGCTAGTATTAAATAAAACTGAAATAACTATAATTTTACTTATATATTATTTAATACAGCTGTATATACACAGGCTCGCCTCAGTATCGTAGTACAATGATAACGACTCCACAGGGTGTTATAATTAAATTATAAACTTTTGTGACCGGGGTTGTACGGCAAGGGTCAACTTGCGCTTTAAGTAAATGCCGTATCGTAAAACTTTATTACGTGCCAAATAAAGGGGTTGTTAACTTTTACATTTGTTTTGCGAGCGATAGGATTGTAAATGTATTGTAACGAATTAATTGCCAAGATTGTCCCGCTGGCAACACTGCTCTAATTGTAAATAACATACACCTTTATATTTTTGCAATTCCGTTGATGAATAAAAAAAAGCAATTTTTGATGAATAAAAAAAAATCTAAATTATTACTTAAGTCACCTAATGCGTTATAAATATATTTTGTGGAACAACAATAATTTTTATTACAAGTTGCTGAAATGATTTTAGTAGTAACTGGTAAACGCGGTGACATTGTTATGAGTCACATGGACAGACTTAATTTTGATACAAAATCGTGATGGACCACGTACCACCGAACATAGACGAAGACACTACTATCGCTCAGCCATCGCTGTCGCCGTCATATAAAATAGATCAATTTAAATAATGAAATACTACCTTTTGCTAGCGTCTTCGCTCTTGTTATATATATTTTGTTTTAAAATAATACGCATTTATACATACAATAAAATGAATGAATGAAATAAAAGTATAATTTTCCTTTCAACCGATACCATAGGTACTCGTTCTCTCTTTATTATATTAAAATAGATAAAATTATTTCTATATTATTATGGAATAGCAAACAAATCGATACTGCTTAATAAAATGTAATTCTTAGGTTTTATTGTAACTTACATAGTTACTACGTTTAACGACGACGTTCAAAATATAATTCAATTCTAGGTAATTCAGGATCCGCTTTCCTCTACTAAATACTGAAAAAGTTTCCGTACGTGACTCCATCAAATTTATTTCCGACTTTTCGAGGTTTGTTTCATCTTAAAGTCTTTTATATTCGCTTTGGATTTTATTGCTCGTGAATTTTAAATAGGTATACTTTACTTAATATAAAACTTAATAATACAGCGTTAGAGTTATTTTATAAAGTTCCATAGAATGAATTATTATAAAATAAAATTTAATTTATACATGAAAAAAAAATCATTTGAGATCATAATGTTAAAAGGGATGAAAAAAGCATTCGTTGTAGAAAGGCAATCATTATTATTAAGTAAGATAGGCCTTTGCTTCTTGCAATTGCCCCTTCGATTATTCCAGATTTCTTGTGACGACTATGTTTATGATTAGCTACATAAACTTGTAGTCGTAAGGAAATGTTTAAGTATTTTGGACTAATTAAGTGTCATTACTAAACCCTGTAGACTCTTCAAATGTTTAGACCATTTGCATGCCTTCTTGGTGCATAAGGTACTGCTTGGATACATCTGTGACTTAAGTGCGTATTCTTATCTATTTATGAGTATAGATTGTCATTAGGCATTTATATTCTATTTGATATCGAATTAGTAAATAAAATAAAATCATGGACACAACCAGAGAATGCTGATAGACAATACATTTAGCTATGTGTATTTTTTAGGCATAATGTTTATTTATAAGGCTTTCAGTTCACGAAATAAAATAAAAACATTCCTTAAATATAACTTATTCGTACTTCATTTTCATTTCATCTCTCCACTGATTTCTTATTATTCTTATTAATTTATTACATTAGTAGAGAGATAAAAACACATATTAGAATTTATGTATTAGAATGAATATGAATTTTTTAATTATTTAAGTTAAGTTTATATTAATTTTAAATTAAAAATTTATGTATTAGAATGAATATTTATTAGAATGAATATTGGCATTTTTTACGTACTATTTGGCCCTCGCGTCTTGGTCTGCATATAATTTTTTATCCCGTATTTCACACCGCCATATTTCAAGAATTATTTTTGTGACATAAAGTAGTCTACGTCTTTTATAAGTCTCCTATTTATTTACCAAAATTCATCAAAATTAGTTATTAGTATAAATTTATTTATTGCTTATGAACGTATAAGTGTTTTCATGAATAAACATTAAATACTGCTACAAATACCGTTTAAATGAAATTTTAAAATTGAAATTGAAATTTAAATGAAAATTGAAATAATGGCTTATGATAACAATGTTCCTACTCTATCGATGATAATATCCATGGCCATTGAGCACGGAATGATATTGTTAGTGGATTAGAGAGCGTGCCAAAGAGCATTCACAGTATTGTGTAACGGTTAGACGCAGATTAGCTGCAGATTCGCAGAGTCAGCCTACGCAAATAAATTTTATTTTACGACTCATCTTTTGTAATAATACAAAGATGGAAAGATGATTTTTAATTTCATGCTTTTTGATTTTTCTTAGATTGTTTGCACAATTGGATATGATTAATTATAAAATTAAATTCCGTGAACATGTTCGATAATAGTCTAACAAAATTACTATCAAAATAAGTAACATTCTGTAAAAGTTCTACTGCTAAGCAAAGGCCTCCCTCCTATTAAGGAGAAGGTTTAGAGCTCAACTCACCATGTTGCTCCACTGCGGGTTGTTGGTTATACATTTATCAGAATTTCTCTCGGCACATGCAGGTATCGTCACGATGTTTTTCTTCACTGCCGAATTTGCGATGAATTTAAAGACAAATTTAGCACTTGAAAATCAGCCATGCTAGCTGAGATTTGAACCCGCGATCATCTGTTGAGATCAACGTTCTAACCACTATATCATCTCGGCTCTCATAATTATATCCGTCTCATATTTATGTAACGATTTTATATGATTTTATTGTATATGAATGAATAAATTAGTGGGCAAACGAGTAGGTAAGTTATCCTGATATTAAGTGATTAACTATTAAAATAATTATGAAATAGACAGAAGAAGCTGTAATTTTTTACTAATATGGCAGAAACGTGTGACAATATTTATGATAGCGACCATGTTCGACAATCAGTACATTACAACCTGTTCTATAATTATGTTTGGGAAGTATAACAAACACAATGTGCTACTTTTAATTTGCAAACGAAATATTAAAAACAAAAATATAACAAAATAGAAGTGAAAATAACATAGAACATACTATTAGAAATATAGTCAAAGTATAGAGCACTTTTTTACCTTTAAGGAATATGGAAAAGGAGCTGTGTTACCGTATCCAATATTATTGCAGCTGAAGTCATTCTCTTCGGTTCATACATACTAAATTCTCGTTCACTAGAGATGTGCTCCATCTATACAAGTAAATAAAATTGAAGTGTCTGTTTTAAATTCAAATGAACTGTTTTTAACTACATGCGTATAAAAGTAACACATCAAAAACACAAATTTTTAATTTTTTGTGTCTCTGTTGTCTGTCTGTCTGTTTGCTCCGGCTTATTTTTAAAATGGCTGGACCGATTTTGACGGGACTTTCACTCATAGCTAATGTTATAAAAGGTAACTTAGGCTACTTTTATTTAAATAAAAATATTTAGTTCAATTAATAAATAAAAAAGAGGGTTTCGCGAAAACAAAATTAAAAATGAAATTAGTGAATAAGCTAGTCTTTACGTATAAATTTTCTATCCCGTGTTCGTACAATATGAAACGTATTTGGCCTTTAAAATGCAACGAACTCCGAAAATCCGATTGTAAAACAGCAGCTTCTTAAAGATGCAGAGCCGCGCACTGCGCTGGTGTCGTAGGCCAAATAACGCAAAACGACAACATTGGCGGTAGTCGGTACACTCGCCTCTCGTCTGTTGGCTCAGGGTTGGCATTGTGCCTCTATCTACTCAAGATTACTAAATGCAGTAGGAACTTTTTGGATATTTTGCTATTTGTGTTACGTTTTCGAAAACTGGGTTGCTAACACTTTTATGCTGATAATCAATAATGTGTCAACCCACAAATAATTAATATATTAATGTATTCTGACAATGCGTTACGTATTTAACAATATTCAATAAAATTTAAAGTAATCCAAACTGAATAAGTACGAAAAAAAGTTCCTTCATTTAATGTTATGAAAATTGAAGAGTGGTCCATATTTTGCAACATAAAATAATCTCATGTATTAGCGAAACTTATTATTAGATAAAATGTTTAATATATCAATCTGCTTTTAATTCATTATACTTTTTATCTAGAAAGAAATAAAATTTGGAAATATACTTCTTCAAACATCTTTTTAATAATAGGTTTGACATCTTTAGAGGACATTTTCTCAAAATCAATTCCGTGTGGGTTGACGCAGTGTTGCTTATTAGCGTCCACTTGTGCAAGACATTATTTGTCATTGGTTACTAATATTCATCTTCAGCTTTATAATATCAGTAGTAAACAATCGGTATGAGACCTATTTGCTATTAACTATCGCTTTCAAAATATGTCACAATTGGACAATTAAAGGAGGCGTTTTGGGACAAAAATCAGGAAACAACTGTCAGAATGAAGCAAAAGTTAGTGTTGATGATAGCAAAAGTTTAACATATTTACCTGGCAAAACTAAAAGTCACTAACTTGAACAAGAATTGAATTTAATTGAACATATTTGCCCTGCAGATCCTAAAGCTGCTTAAAGATTGTAAAACAATCGAATGAATTTTCACACGATACAGCTATAACAAGCTTTGCTACTTATCGGTAAAATAAAAACGAAACAAATGCTGTTAGTACCGTACCGTACCAACGAAAATAAGCAATAGAAAATATCCCAAACGATAGCACCTAATTCGCCATCCAAACCAAACATTTTATTTCAATTCACAATAGTCACGCGAACAACATCTGTTCCGGCAAATATTCGAGTATTAGGTGAGATTTCGTCCATTACACTCGGTCAATCGGTTGACCATCTGCGCCGGAATGAGGGTTAACACGCCGAAAACGGTCACGCTTATTTTACAAACCTCAATTGTATACTTACCATCTTTGAAAGTATTAAGCTGATTGGTTATATGGATCAGCGTTTGAACATAAATATTTGGATGGAATATTTGTATGTATATGATTTTGAAATTATTTGTATGTATAATTCGAATTTATATATGCAGGTATTAAATAAAACATACTAGCCAGTAACATCAAAATATCTTCATAAGTTTTGATTTGAAAGAGTAAATAACAAGTAGTTACTCGAATTTTAAAACCTCAAAATCAATTTATAAAAGATTAATTCGATCAAGTGCCTAGCAGAAAAGAAAACAAATTATAATGTACAAATTTTAATTAAATGTATAAGTTACAAACAAATATTGATTTTAATATAATTGTTTTATATCATACTGCCGAAGTCACGACGGAACGTTATCATACAATTTTATGATAACGATGAAACTCTTTATCTCCATCAAAAGCTCAGCATTTACGAGAAATCCCTCTTCTACTTTTAAATATTTTATTAAGTATGTAATTATTTAGCGTTGCTTCATATTGCATTTTCTTGGGCGAGAATTACTCTTCTAAATTTTGCTTTCGTTCATGAAAATTTACATTATTATATTATATTTATATACATATTTTTTAACTTGAAAAAATTCACTTTCACTTTTGCCAGCCACAGTTTTGGTAAGGGTATATAGATAACTGTTACAGGTTACAAGATAGTTTTATATCAATTACGAGACTAAAGTTTAGAGTATAATTCTTCTCTTATGTTAATTATTGTATCTTATTATTATTTATTTTGTTTCAAGATTGGCTGTGACTATTAATTTTTTATATTACTTGAAGGCATGAGACTATAATTAAGGACCATCGAAACAATAAATATCACTTTTTTGCATAATTATCCCAAACATTATTATGACTTTTACAAAAAACTATGGGTATATTTGTATAATTTACTCAAATATGAATTGAATTTATAATTGGTTCATTAGTTTTTGCTAACGGAAACGTACATAATAAACACATTGTTAATCTAGTATCAAATCCAATTACAAATATTTTAAATATGCACATAGTTTGAACATAATTATTTCATTTAGTTTACAGTAAATGAAAATTAGATAAATTATTTACGTGAAGTTCTTAAATAAAGAACCCACATAATACGATTTTCCGCTTTTTACTTACAAACGTAAGTAGATTCGACCTTTTTGTGGGGATATTAAATAAAAGATCGCCGGCCGTTGGTAACATTTGTCGATGGTATCCCTTTGTTATGGTTTTATGAAGATATTATCCTTTTGTTGCCATTGTTTGAGGTTGTTACATTACATAAACTGTAAAAACCTCTATACATCGCAAGATATAAAGGAAAAAGATAAAATTAGAGAAAATTTATTTATTTTTATCAACCGATTTAAAAAAAGGATGAAGTTCTCTATTTGTAGTATATGTTTCTTTATATGAATTTTTACATTGAAATGTTTGATTTTGAATTTGTTTTTTTTTTCATTTAACAGGGGATATTTTTATTTTTTAATTGTGTTTTTCAAAGTGGAACATCTATTGGTTCATCTTAGCAGTGAAACCGTCTCGTATGCCGTGACGGCAAACGGCGAAGCGAAGAACGTCATTCTCATTTACGGCATGTTTCTACATTGTTCTTCGTAAATATAATAAATAATCTAACATGAACTTTATTCATATCGTTTGGGTCCCATGATAGTTTTTTTTTCTTAAAACGTATTATTAACGTATAGTTACTATGGTATGCTATAAATTATTTTTAGCAGGTGTGTTTAAATTTAATTAATTAATTTATATATATATATATATAAGCTTTAAGCTTCTATATATATATATATATATATATATAGAAGCTTAAAGACAAAAAAATATATAATTCTGCTTTACATTTATAATGTTGATAAAAATGTAAAGTAATTGTGTTAAACATAATCTCTTTGTAAGAAAACTGATAAAATACAAAAAGAACGAAAATTAAATTTGTTCCTACAACGAAAATAATTATTAATTTAAAAATAATTATCTTAGCCTCTTTAAATACTTTAGTCGAAATATAATATTTGATTTTTTCATTTAACAGAATAAACGATGAGACGCTTTTATTAAAATAAGTTAACAATGTCAAGATACCGATCTCCGATATCTACGAGTTTACACCTGAGCTATTTACCATAAACAAAGTTTAGTTAATGAAACAATAACACTGACTTTTACACGACCCCACTGAACAATCTCCATCGCGTTTTCTCCACTCCACGTGACATTAGCGAAATAATATGCGCACAATTGGCACAACTTAAAGCCACAAAAAAAAAAAATGAATGAATGAACACTGATTTAGCATACATATTATATGTTTAACTTTTTACTGTGATAGTGTCTAGCTGCCCACTGACTGCAGCTTGTAAGTATTTATATATTTTAAACTTTTGCGATTTATACTATTCATATTTAATATAACGGGTCTTATCGCGATAACTAATGGTAGTAGTACCTTTTTAGTGCTCAACGTTTCGACGAAGTTACATTCGCCGTGGTTACGAGCTTGTAAGTATTATAATTAAAGTCCGGCTCGATCGTGCGAGGAACACACGCGTACTGAAATTTGGCGTGAATTAGTTTATCTATTCTAATATTATAAAGAGGTAAAGTTATGTATGTTTGTAAGTTTGTATGTAGGGGGTAATCTCTGAAAGTAATGATCTGATTTATAAAAGAAATTTTGTGTTAGGTAGCCTGTTTATTGAGAAAGGTTTAAAGCTATATTACATCACGGTGCGACTTACAGGAGCAAAGTAATAACTGAAAACGCAAGTGAAACCACGAAGAGTAGCTCGCATTCTTATATAGCCGCGTTTTGTATCATGAGTTCGCGCCGGAAGTCTAACTCCTTCCCCATTTCTTTTCTTACTTCCTATTCCCTATATTCATCATTCCTTTTTTAAACTAACAACACATTTATGATTCTTCCTGTAGATATCTCAGTACGCATTTCTTTGTTACTGATTTCTTTGTTCACGCAATTCAATCATTTCTTTAGCCTACTATCTTTTCACATAAAATTCTGTCCTCTTAACAATTTATATATAATTAATTATATTAATTTATAAAACGCTATATCCATAAAAATTAAAAAACCCTCTATTTTTACATTTCTCAATAAAAAGTCGATAAGGTAAACGTGAAAGATTATGTTTAAGCCATCTGTCTGTTCGGATACCACGTGTCCTCCGTCATATGCCTATATCTATGGCGCACAGATAAGCATTAAATGGATTAATGAAAACCCTTAATCAAAATTCATCAACACGAAACAAGGGGCGGTCGGTTTTTGCTAAATATCCGTGGCAATTAGAGTAACGATATAATCCCGCACCCCGTGTTTGCTTAACCCGATGTTTCGGGGTCCGTGATACACAAACGTGCTAATGTAATTAATTTATTATGTTCTTTTTTGTTAAGTTGCCAGTGACAGTCAACATTTGTTTAAATTAAATGAACTCGGAAAATTAAGCTACTAAAAATGTTTGTTACCTTTATACTGGCTGTGTATATGAGTATATTCATATATTAAAATCATTCTAGAGATATTTAATAAAGAAAACAGTCACTTAAAATATAATGTTATGTTACTTTTATACTAATATCTATTGAAATCAAGCAAGTGTTTGATTATTAGAATAGCTTTTGATCGCGGATTCGGTCACGTTAACATTTTGTTATTCCAAACGACCTCAAAATTTTATTTTGTCTTGCCAGCACGACACGCACGCCACCTACTGCAACTATATCTGTGACCTCTTGCGAAGTATAAATCGATAATTATTTATCGCAATACGATGAAGGGTATAAAATACGAACAAACACACATTGAATTTTATATAGGTATGCAATATTTTAAGCGACACAAAAAGCATTCTCAACATTTAATGTATTATAAAATATACTTCAATAAAATAATTATACATATAAATATTAAATAACGAAATTATATAAATAATTTTTGCAGCGCAATTTTCTTAAACTGCACCCGTATTTTATCAATCATGGCGGTCCGGATAGTGCAAGATGGCGCCAAATCCCTCACATTCAATAACGCGCTGCAGAGCTCAGCTGTACAGAAAAGTTTAATCTTTGTTGAGTGATGAGTGATGAGTGAAACACTCTAATTTAACGGATGATTTCGTGCAGATAATTATGACTTTTTTAGCCAAAAAATATAAGACAACACTCTGACACAGATTTCAATAACTTAGTTCAGATCGATAAATATTTAAAAAAAAAACTTTTTTTTTTACAAGTTACAAGAGTCGTTGTTGTATGTTTTAATAATAATCATATGATAACAAATTAATTGAGTAAATTGAGTTTTATTTTTGTGATGTACTTTGAAAATTTAGTACATCAACTTTCAATTTCAGAACTCAAAACACTTATTATAATATATTATATGAAATGAATTATTTGATTTTTGACACTAATCTTTTGATACGATATCTTCATTGACGGGTCAAAACTATAACAAATTTCTTTTCCAGATTTTAAAAGTTACCCAGTTTGTTGCACATAATTGTTTATTTTTCTTCCTCCTACATTAATTATAGTTTTCATTACCCCGGTAAGATTTCCCATCGGACTGCGTTTTATTACTAGCCATCAATTTGTCATAGCTGGAGCTATAAATTTTTGATATCGGTTTCGCTACTGACCGCGATTTTATTATTGGAAAATCTTTTATTCATTGATATGAATAGATATTCTTCGAGCAAGGTACTTTACATATGACACCTTTCGAATTTGTTAATTATTAAGAATTTTGATATATGTAGGTATAAAAATATTTCCTTAATTTATGGAATACTTAAAATAAGTATGTGTTCTTATATTTTTTATACTTTTAATATTTTTATATGAATTGTATTATAATAATATCTGCTAAGGTAGAGCCTAGCTCTAGACTATAGCTCATATATGGGTTGGCTCAGGGTAGTAGTTCATTCTCACAGACGTTGCTTATATAACCTAACCCCCTTCCACATTATCTTCCTTACTTCCTATTCCTTATGCGGCTGGTTGTGATGCTGTCCATTTTAATTCCATTCATTGGTAGCGGTGGTCACTTAACATCAAGTATCCTGCCTGCTCGTTTGCTAGCTATTTTTATATATAAATTAGTAATGCTCTATTGAGCTTATTTTCGTTACACAAAAAACCGTGTATTTTAGTTAATTTTTATATATATTTTTATGAATTAATTGCAAATAAACTAAATTAATTTAATAATACATACGTATTTAGTTTCATTTTCTCACGCGACTTATTCTTATATTCCTATTTTTCATATCAACCCCCGTTATACGTTTAAACGAAGATCATAAATTTAAAAATAACTGACCACAATATTAAACTTTCAAAGTGAAAAATATATTCACGCTCATAGTTTTTGTCTCGGAAACTGCTAGGATATTTTATCACCCCTTGCAAGGGGTGTTTGATGGATAGCGTATTGCTATCGTTACGTCAATAACCATACTAAATTGATAGAGCACGTCTAGAAGCCACGGTGTGAAGTAATTGACGTCGCGTACATGTATAATGTTTAGTGATATATCATTGTTATAGTATATTACGTCAATATTTACTCGATTATGTGTTATATTCGACTTTTGATTCGGATCAATTGTCGAAAACTATCGCTATCAAATGGATGGTGATAAGCAATAATGGATACAAAAAGTCAAATTCTGAGGTTTTAATGTTATCTGATAATGCATCATGTATTAATCATTATCTAAAAAATTTTTCAAGTCATTCGAGCTAAATAAGTACGGAAAAAAGTTACGTAATTAAGGTTCTCTTATATTGAAGTGCGTTCCATATTTTGCAATATGCAATAATCTCATATATTTGGAAATTTATTATTACATAAAACTTTTTCTTATATTAATTTGCTTCTAAATAATTATACTTTTATCAAAATTACAATAAAATGACATTTTTTTAAGAAATAGGTTTGACATCTTTATACACCATTTTCTCAAAATTAAGTCCGTGCGGCTTGATACAGAATTGCTTATCAGCGTCTAAATTATATATAACATATGGTTATTTTATTACATTATGTTATTTTATACTAAAGCAGGTTAATGACGCCTTTTATTATCAAAATATTACATATTATGATAGCATTTACGTTAATGAGAATAAAGTAATGATACGGCGACAATTACACTTGTAAGTTTTGCTCTCGTGAGCGATAAAAAACATCTCTGTAACCTAGTAACATACATAAGATACGAATGCTGTGAATGTCAAAAGGCACTGACAGTATTCTTACAGGTGTAAGGCAATAAGAAATTGCTTATGTTAATCGTTATAAAAGTTAAGAGCAAAACTTAGAAGTGTAATTCTTGCCTTGTATTTATTTATATCTAAAAGAACTTACTGTTTTTTATTTATTGAAATTAATAGCTTATATAAGCTTACCAAGGTAACTGTTACCGGGCTACCAAGTTGTTTTATATTAGATGTGAAAGTAAAAATGACAAGTGTGATTCCCGCCTTACACAAAATAATCGTATATCGTCGTACAAATAATTAAAATTGCCTTTGACTTATTACATAACAATTTACTATTTGTAATAAATTAAAGTTGCAATTGTATTAACGTCAAAAAGAGACGGATTAACTGCGACTTATTGAGATATTTTTTTGTCTAATATAACTATCAATAACGACCCGACCCACATTTTATTTCATAGATTATTAAAGGGCTCGGAGTATTCAGTTGTAATCCTTGTCATCTGCTACCGAGGTAATTATTTAAAAGGGAGCAAACGTAAGCTCCTGCGCGTGTCAAACCCTAATTGTTGCGTCCGATAACCAATAAGGGCGTAGGGTCGGCGTAGTGCGAAATTAGTTTGGACGGGAGGGTTTTGAAAATATTACTTCTTATTATTATTTTAATTAATAACATTTTTGAACGATACTGTTATTAATCGTAAACATGATAAGTACAATATAACAAAATTAGCAATATATTTATATTTTCTATAAAAATAGATATGTTATACGCTCGTGGATTTTGGCACCTAGAATACTGACAAATTTTGACGACGTTGCCTAGCAACTAACTAGCGACAGAGTTTGACAAGCCAGACTATCCTTGACCCAACAAGTAAATTGACTAGCATGTCAAAATGACATGGGTATAGATTTTTAACGTCAAAAGGTATGTCACCTTTCCTTAGTTGAAACCTGATTGTATACTATCAAAAAATTTCTTCTTGACCTAAATTTATACATTTTAAAATTATATTTAAACATTCACTTCAAATTGTCTCTATGACTTTAATTACTATATTTATAAAGTAAAAACCCTTTAAAAATAATTATTGAATCAATTAATTTCAAATAGTTTAACAATTACTTTCAAATAGCAGTTTTACTATATTTAATGAAATAACTGAAAAGGTCGTTGACATACAAATATAAATCAAAGTCATTCGACCACAAGCGCGGCTGTTCTTCAAAAAGTCCATTTTTTATAATTACTTTTTACTCTACAATGAAAAATATATCGTAAGTAATTTGTCTTTATAAATCAAACAACGTTTTGGTCAGTGAGACAGAGAGCGAATAAAATATAAGTTTTATTTTAGTTCAGTATCATACACTGTCATTCATTATCCTTCAATTTCACAATAGTACGTAATAGACACAATAGATGGCATTACCAGCATGTATTTTGATACTATACTAACACCCCTACTTATCAAAATAACATGGATGCCTTAAAAAAATTTAAACTAACAAAAAAAAAATTACACTACTTTAACATCCTGTACCCCTAGTAACTGCATAAAATAATAATGCTTGGTACTACCCAAACCTTTAGTAAACAGGTCTGCTGGCATTTCAGCTGTTTCTAAATATTTGAGTTCAACAACTTTATTAGCAATACAGTCTTTACAAAAATGATATCGAATATCAATATGCTTAGTTCTCTTATTAAAACTATTATTTGAAGACAGCTGAAGTGCACCCTGATTGTCATTATAAATAGTTATAGTATAGGAGTCATTAACAATTTCCTTTGACAAACTGCGCAAATAAATTGCTTCCCTGCAAGCCTCAGCTATGCCCATATATTCGGACTCAGTACTTGAGAGAGCAACTGTTTTCTGTTTTTTAGCCTCCCATGATACTATACTACCAGCTAATTTGAAACACATACCAGTATAAGACTTTCTATCAATAATATTGTTTCCCCAATTAGCATCAACATAACCTTCTAATTTATCATTACCACATCTAGAATATTTTAACCCATAATGTTTAGTTTTCTTTAAATATTTTAGGATTCTTTTTGCATAAGTCCAAGTTACATTATCATAGCAATTGTTAAATTGACTCAGAAAACCTACTGAATATGCTATATCGGGCCTAGTTAACACTGCCAAATACATGAGCCCTCCAATTAGTTTCTGATAAGGTAGTTGACTATCACAATTTTTATTTTCTAAATTAATATTCAGTTTACATTCTAAAGGTGTGTTAGCTATCTTACAATTTGTCATATTGAATTTATTCAATAACTGAATTATATAATTTTCTTGGCTTAATGTAACTGTACCATTACTTTTATCTATATTTACAGTCATTCCTAAACAATTTTTAACTTGTCCTAAATCTTTCAATTTGAACTTAGAAGACAATAGTTCTTTTAAATTATTACATTCAATATCATCATTAGAAAATACAAAAAAATCATCGACATATAATGTAATAATTGTCCTCTTTTTATCCTTAATTTTAGTGTACAAACATGGTTCTATTTCTGAACGTTTATAACCATTGCTAACAAGACATTCGTCTACCTTTTTGTACCAGGCCCTTGAGGATTGTTTTAAGCCATATATTGCTTTATTCAGTTTAAGTACTTTATTGTTACAGTTATTTTGCGATACTGGTAAGCATTCTGGTATCTCCATGTAAATTGTCTCCTCAAGGTCCCCATTCAAAAAGGCTGTGGTGACATCAAGATGTGTAACATCTAAACCAAGTTTTACAGATAATGCAAACAGTAATCTTAAAGTTGAATGCCTTACTACTGGCGAAAAAATCTCTGAATAGTCCACATTTTGCTTCTGCATAAAGCCCTTGGCTACCAAACGGGCACGATAACGAACACTATTATCATTGTTCATCTTTTTACACAACACCCACTTACACTTCACCACAGTTTCATTGTTCTTTGGCATATCCACTAGTTCCCACGCATGATTGTCTTCAAAACATTGAAGTTCTTCTTTTACTGCCTGTAACCACTGCTCCTTTTCTTTTCCTTGTAGCGCTTCTTCTAGACATATTCCTTTAGCATCATCAAAAACTTCCTCTGAAATACATATATTAGACATTCCATACCGTTCTGGTGCTTTTCTGATTCTGCTAGGTCTGTCACGCTTCTCAGGTGAGTCATATGCATCCTCATAATCACTAGGAACATAAGTATTATCTGACGCATTTGAAGTTTCAACCAGTGTATCTTCATCCATACCCTTTTCATCTGAACTTGTTATATCCTCGACTGTTGTGTCCCCTACTGAACATGAATTTTCTATAATCGGTATACTGGTAAGATCCTTTTCATCTTCCATAACCACAACATCTCTGCTAGTTGTTACACATTTTGTTCTAGGGTTATATATTCGGTAACCTTTAATATTTTCCTGATAACCCACCAGTATGTACTCTTCTGACTTCCGGTCCCATTTTTGACGCTTTTCTTTAGCCACGTGTACCATGACTTTGCTTCCAAAAATTCTCAAGTGACTTATGTCTGGTTTGCGTCCAGTCCAGACCTCATATGGAGTCTTCTCATTTAATGCAGGAAGGACAGTACGATTTTGTATATAAACTGCAGTGTTGGTGGCTTCTGCCCAAAATTGCTTTCCCATGTTAGCATCAAACAATAAGCATCGGGCCTTTTCTACAATAGTTCGATTATTCCGTTCAGACAAGCCGTTTTGTTCTGGTGTGTACGGATTACTCCTTTGATGAATTATACCTTGGCTTTTGAGAAATGAATCAAATTCTTTATTACAATATTCAAGGCCATTGTCACTCCTCAATATCTTAATCTTCTTGTTCGTTTGATTCTCAACTTGTACTTTATATTCTGAAAAACATTTTAATGCTTCACTTTTATGTTTAATGAAGTACACATGAATCATTCGACTGAAGTCGTCTATAAACAATATAAAATATCTGGAACCAGCTAATGACTCATTCTCCATAGGACCACATATGTCAGTATGTACTATATGCAGTAATTCTTTGCTTCTTAAACCTGTATTTGTGAAAGGCAATCGACACTGTTTACCCTCACAGCAAATAGTACATGATGTCTTGTCAATATCAAGTTTTTCTCGAAGGTTCATTCCTTCCACGGCATTTGACATTTTATTTAGGTATTTACTATTCATATGGCCCAATCGGCGGTGCCAAGTAATTCCTGATGCAGCTAAATTAGTCACCACACTGTCAGGTGTCAACAACTTGTATACTCCATTATTCAACACAGCTGTGGCCACCAATTCCTTGTTTCTATTGTATACTTCACAGCCATCTACTGTAAACTGAACTGTATTACCGGATTTTATTAACTGGCTCACTGACAAAAGGTTGGTTGTCAATCCTGGAGCGCATAAAACATCCTTGATAGGTATTTCAAATTCACATTTATCAGTTTTGGTAACAATAGTCACATCTCCGGAACATAAAACCTTCAATCTTTCGTTGTTAGCGACATAAATTTCCTTTATTTCATGAAACACAGCATTCTCAATCCACTGTTCATTAGCTGTTAGATGCATGCTCGCACCTGAATCAATGTACCAATCAAATTTGTTAAATTTACCACTTAAAAACACTGCACTAAAAGCATTACTGTGTTTACGTTGTGTTTCTTTTGTATTCTTACTGGTATTATCATTATTTGGACACTGATTCTTGTAATGTCCGGGTTCTTTCTTCTTCTTCTTTCTTTATTTTGTTTTGTGGCTTTTAGTTGTGCCAATTGTGCACATATTATTTCGCCAATGTCACGTGGAGTGGAGAAAACACGATGGAGATTGTTCGGTGGGGTCGAGTATCCACAATGTCCGGGTTGTTTACACCGGTAGCATTTGACATGACTTTTCGCACCGAAATTGACATTGACATTTCCTTTAGATGCGTTCCGATCATTCGATTGGTATTTCTGCGCGTTTGCCATAGACAACTTATTTTTCTTGTGTTGCCATTTATGTGTACTGCTTGCGAATGCACCATTGACTTCATCTGATTGACCACTCACTTCCGGTTCCGCCATATCCATGAGCTTTGTTCTAATGGCGTCCGTTGTTATATGAATTCCGGAATGTTCAATCGCCATTATCATGGGCATGAATTTTTCTGGAAGTCCCGCCAATAACAAGCACCCGATCCACTCATCACTGATACTAAATCCAGTCCCACTTAGTTTTTGTCCGGTTTCAACGATTTGCGTAACGTACGACTGCATGGAAACACAATTTTCTAGGCGAATCGATATCAAATTACGTAAAAGAGATATTCTTCGTGTAAATCCAGAATCGTCGAACAATGCCTTTAACTTGTTCCATAATTCCAAAGATGTCTTTACGTCTTTGATGTGTACATACAACGCACTATCTATCGTCATTATTAATTTTGCCTTGGTTCTCGCGTCATCTGCGGCTTCTAATGATTTCCCGGCTTCTGGTTTAATGCAGTGTAACTTGTCTTCCAGGATTAGAAAATTCTCCGCCGCGAACAGCCATTCATTGTAGTTTTCCCGCCCTTTCAGCTTGGGAACATTTACTAGGTAGTTCGTTGTCATTTCTACAAACTTCAGTTGTAAATACTGAAAATAACACTTTCCTGACACTACTTTTACTTGGGAGCAAACTACTAACTTTTAAAAATACTAAATTGAGCTAAACTGGGCCCATAACCTATAAATCAAACAACGTTTTGGTCAGTGAGACAGAGAGCGAATAAAATATAAGTTTTATTTTAGTTCAGTATCATACACTGTCATTCATTATCCTTCAATTTCACAATAGTACGTAATAGACACAATAGATGGCATTACCAGCATGTATTTTGATACTATACTAACAGTCTTGAAAGAAATTCTAAGAGACGTATCACCGAATACGTACTTCTACTGTATCTTTTTATTAATCCACGAGGATTAATCTCTGAGTCCTTTCCTCGGTACTAGTGAAAAGCTTCTTACAGCAAAAATACTACGGACTACTGATGAATACTACTACTAATAGATATCTATTTATATTGTAAATTGAATAATAAGTTAATATAGTTATTATAATAGAGCTATAATGAGTATAAATAATATTTATCTAAATGTTTATAAAAAACTTACTAGGCGTAAATAATACGTATTGTTTTGTTTTCAATTCTCAATGTAAGCTCAAGAAAATGAATATGTAAATCAGCAAATTATAACCAATCAGAATAAATATTCAGTAAGTTATTCAAGTTCTGCTTTTTCTCAGTGAATTATACAATTTTTTCGTTGAAAAAAAAGGCCAGTAAAAGTGGGCAGCGGATTATTATAGCTTACTATGAACACGGTAATGATTCAGGATAAATCTACCACTTTTCATGTGCGTGGAGAGATATGGCACGTATAGGATCCCCATAGTATACGAAGCCATAAATAACGTGATACAGGGTGTGTCATTGTTGTCCGTTCCTCAAAATGTATTAAACCACAGCGATTGACTACACCCTATCGAGAAAAGCGTGACGCATACCTTTTAAATAGTGGTGTTAATTTTATCGATATTATTTTTAATTTCTTTTAAATACAAATTAATTAAAACAGGTAAAAAAAGTATCGATAAAATTTATAAAATATTGAGGTAATTTATTTTGTTGAAATGAATTTACAGATCCGTCATTTATTGTTATAAATTGAATTGTGCATTTCAGTTTGAAATCTTAAGTGAAATTTCAAACTTGATTAATATGAAATACGAACATAATATTAACGCAAATCCTAAACCACGTATGCAAATTCTCTTTGAAGTTCGATCATTTCCATACGTCTTGATCTATTATATATTATTAGTACAAATCATATTCACTATAAGTTGAGATATCTAATGTTACGTGTAAAAACTACTTGTAAGATATTAATAAATGTACAATTTTTACAGACAAATAACAAATGATAAAACAAAAAAATAATAAAATAACATTATAAAAAAAATAGTAATGCATTTACAAAAATCTATCGATATATTGTTACAGCTATTAGAACATCACTACCGTTAATAAGTGCGTAAGTGTTGTTGCCCAACATTCGCGCTATTGTTACTAATACGGGCTCCGTGCTCACGCGCAACCCTCGTACAAGATTACAATGTAATAGGAGCCGCGATTAAAAAGCGTATTTTCGCCATTGTGTACACCGCGCATTGTTCCGCTAACAAGGATAAATCGACGTTTTATCTATATTTAAATGCATCCTCCTAACTTTATTTACTGTGAAATTGCAGATAATATTCGTATCGACGATAAAAAGTTGCAATAAAATTTCTGGTCGAAAAAAGTCGTGTTTTTGTTATTAACTTCATTATCAGTCGCGTGTCATCTTCGCTAATAAGCGGACCTTTGCTGCGCTTGCGTCACAATGGCGGATAATACGTTAAAGTGTGTAAACTGTAACATTGTAATATCGGAACTGTTAGCTTTTATAAACAATAAA
The DNA here is from genome assembly GCA_037950945.1 of Hypolimnas misippus. Lineage (NCBI taxonomy): Eukaryota > Metazoa > Arthropoda > Insecta > Lepidoptera > Nymphalidae > Hypolimnas > Hypolimnas misippus. The sequence goes on from JBBEEQ010000019.1 coordinate 8,954,125, forward strand.
CATGATGTTATGGACAATGAGGGAATAATTAAAATATGTGAAAGTGCTTTTTCTATGGAAGAGATCGACTTAGCAAAATCGCTTTTGTTTTCGTCGGTAAAAACGGACAGGAAGAAAATATCGAGGCGAAAAGATAAGAAGCAAAAGGACTTGGAGGACATTATATCGGTGATGAAGAGCACTGATCCTGATAAAATACCAATTTTTGTAGCCAAAGATTTGAATAAGCTTCCGCCGGTATGTTTCGATCACGTTGATGTGACTAAGTTATTACGGGACCTGTTGGTTCTACGTAAAGATATAAGTGATTTAAAAGAACTAAGTCAATCATATATTACGACGGAGGAATTAAGTGATGTAAAGAATGATATAAAATCGCTTAAAGAAACATGGAATATTCAAAATTGTCCAATTAATAATGATAATAAAATAGTGGGTGTTTGTAAAAATTACCATATTAAGAATGATGATCTAGTACATATTTCAAAGAACATCGTTAATCCAGTTATGGATACACTAACGGTTATTCAATCGCCGACTCACTCAGCTGACAACTCCAAACATAATTTTGTCTCGCTCGCACAGATGCAACCGACGTCACCCGTCAATAGCAATATATTGCGCTCGCGCGTATGCACCGATAGCGACATAACTGCAACGGAGACTACGTCACCGCGAACTATAGATGTAAACTTGGAATCGCAAGATAAAGAATGGACATTAGTACAAAATAAAAAACACAGGAATCCATGGATAGGCAAAAAAGGAACTGCTGATATAGATCCAAGTTACAAATTTAAAGCGGCTGATGTAAAAATTCCTTTATTTATTAATAATGTTCATAAAGAGGTTAGTGAAAAAGATATTATCGACTACATTTTGAAGAAAACCAATACTACAGTAGATTTAAAAAAAATAAATATGAAAAATCCAAAGGCATATAACTCATATAAAATTTTTGTTCCTAGACAGAAATTACCTTTATTTCTGGAGCACTCATTATGGCCTGAGGGTATTGTATTTAGAAGGTTTATCAAGATAAAAAATGTTTTAAGCAAGAACAGCAATAATAATGAATTTCATGGATAGCTCTAATAACATACAGAACTCTAAAATTAAAATAACCAGTTTTAATTGCAAATCAGTTAAAAGATCCATTGACAGTGTAAAGATATTATGTGAGACATCCGATATCTTGGCCTTGCAAGAAACATGGTTGATGCCTCATGACGTGTCATATCTTGGTATGATTAGTGAGAGTTATGGATATACTGGGATATCGGCAGTTGACACCTCTGCTGGCTTAATACAGGGGAGGCCGTATGGAGGTGTAGCTTTGTTGTGGAATAAAAGTGTCTTCAAAAAAGTAACTGTAGTGAATTGTAATTGTGTGCGTATGGCGGCCATTAAAATTGATTTGTGTGATAGATCATTTTTAGTGTTTAGTGTATACATGCCTACGAATTGTGTAGAAAATTTAAGTGAGTACACAGACTGTCTGAGTAAAATCAGTGCTATAATAGAAGACCAGCAGGTTGAGGCTTGCTATATTATGGGTGACTTTAATGCACATCCACATGAACTTTTCGGTAAGGAATTGTTATCTTTTTGTAAAGACCAATGCTGGATTTGTGCGGATATTCAATTCCTAGGCATTGACTCGTCCACATATACATTTATTAGCGAAGTACACGGCTGTCAAAGATGGCTGGATCACTGTTTGGTTACGGAGTCAGCCTGGCGCTCTGTAGACAGTGTTTATGTCAAATATGACGTATCGTGGTCAGATCATTATCCTTTGTGTATTAATTGTGATTTAAATGTAATAAAACCAAAGATTTGTATTAATAATATAATTAAAAGAAATAAAATTATTTGGGGAAATAGACATATAAATGAAATAAATAAGTATAATGAATTATGTAATAATGATTTAAAATATATTGATTTTCCAGATGAATTTCGATTGTGCTGTAATAAATATTGTAATAAAATAGAACATAGGTTAGTTATAGACAAATTGTATACACGTATAATATCAGTATTAAGAAATGCGGCTATAAAAACTTATACAAACAAATCATGTAAGAGAAAAGGGGGTTACATTACAGGTTGGAATAAGTATGTTCAGATGGCTCATAGAGAGGCAAGGCTTAATTTTCATATGTGGGTTATGGCAGGTAAGCCATTGGTGGGCTATATATATAATAATATGATTTGTACTCGTAAAGTTTTCAAAACAAAACTAAAATGGTGTCAAGATAATCAAGACCAAATACGCATGGATAAAATTGCCACATTACATAAAAATAATAAATTTCGCGATTTTTGGAAAAGTACAAACAAGTTGAATCCTGGTTTTAGTCGACCTGTTAGTGTTGACGGACTGACTGACTCCAAGGACATATCAAATATGTTTAAAAATCTCTTTTTTAACGTATCTCCATTGAGCCCGTCATCCTGCGATCAATTAAATGAGTCCTTGAATAACGAAAGTATAAATGTAGTATACACGGCTAAAGATATTGCTATAGCTATATCAAAGATGAAGCGCGGTAAATCACCAGGACATGACGGGCTTAGCGTTGAGCATCTTCGGCATGCTGGTAAACATCTCCCTCGAGTCTTAGCTTTGTTGTTTAACTTTTGCATTTCTCACGCATATATGCCGGAAGATTTACTAAAAACAGTTGTTATACCTATCATTAAAAATAAGACCGGGGACATATCTGATAAGACAAACTATAGACCGATATCTTTGGCTACTATTGTGGCTAAAGTGTTTGATAGTCTAATGAACAACCGCTTACAGGATGTACCATTGCATGATGCTCAACATGGTTTCAGGGCAGGTCTATCAACTGAAACGGCCATCTTATGTTTAAAAACGATCGTTAGGTACTACACAGACAGGAAAACAAAGGTCTTTGGGTGCTTTTTAGATATGTCAAAAGCATTTGATATGGTAGCCTATGATAAGCTGTGGGAAAAATTAGAAAAAACAAATGTACCAAGGGAGTTAATCAACATATTTAAATATTGGTACAAAAACCAAATTAATGTTGTTAAGTGGGGGGATGCACAGTCAGATATATATAGATTGGAATGTGGAGTCAGGCAGGGCGGCTTAACGTCTCCGACTCTATTTAATATTTATATAAATGAATTAATTGTAAAACTCAGTAGTCTACATGCTGGATGTTATCTGGACGGAGTAGCCTTTAATAACATCAGTTATGCTGATGACATGGCCCTATTGAGTCCATCTGTAGAGGGACTTAGAAAGATGATACATGTCTGCGAGAGATACGCTGCTGAACATGGATTAAAATATAACGAAAAAAAGAGTGAAGTATTAATATTTGGTAAAAATATAGAGGGCTACTTTAAATATCCTCCCATCAGATTGTTGGGTAATATTTTAAAACATGTACAGCAGTTTAAGTATCTGGGCCACATTGTCACTGCCGATATGACTGATGATTTTGATGTAGAGAGAGAACGAAGAGCGTTGGCGGTCAGATCTAATATGCTTGTAAGGAGATTTGCACGATGTACCTGTGACGTAAAACTGGCGCTCTTTAGAGCCTACTGCCAAACTTTTTACACGTGCAGCCTCTGGTCAAGTTATGTGGGTAGGACCGTTAATGCTCTCCGGGTCCAATATAATAATGCATTTCGGATGCTGTTGGGGCTGTCTCGATACTGCAGCGCGTCGGGAATGTTTGTGGACGCGCAAGTTGATGGTTTTAAAGCGATTAGAAGGAAACGAGCCGCTTCCCTTCTTCGCAGGTTGAGGGACAGTCCTAACAGTCTACTAAGTGTAATTGCTAATAAAAATGATTGTCCTGTAATGCATAATTTAATTAAAATAAATTTACTAACATAGCACTTAAGATTATTGTAAATTACTAACAAAAATATGGATCAATCCGAAATAAATGATTATTATTATTATTATTATTATTATTCACACAGCGTAAAAACGGCTTTATTTAGTTTTATATTTCTCCATATTTTTTCGTCTATCAATCATAAGGTTTTAATGATATAATCACAGTGATCCAATGTTCGATTTTCATGATTCTTCTGTGAATTAGAATCTTTTTCTAAATAAAGTAAGCTTTGTTACGTTGACCTTTACAGAGACCAACTGCAATTAAACTTTATTGAGATTCCTTAAAGTGATACGGCAAACAAAATTTTCGTGAAAATTCTTAATAAATTCACTTAAGAATTTATTAATATTTTTATTGTAATTTCACAAAATTTTTCAGACTCGGATAAAAACATCACTTATTTTCCAATAAAAAGTAGGCGCGTCGAGAAGTTTTGAGTTTTTTTATTTTATATGTGTAAATAAAAAGCACAACTTATAAAAAAGACATTTATTTTATAAAAATGCGCATTTCAGTTGTTACAATATTTCTCGATAACTCATTCAAAGCATACATTCACGAGACTTAGATGCGAATAGTATACCTAAAGCTTTGATATTTAGCTTATATTTATTAACCATTACATACATAAATATATTATCAAAAAGCCCTTTGCGCAAGGTGAATTACCAGAATGAAAATTTGATGTACAGGATAAAGACATATCTTTTATAGATATAAAGTATCTTAAAAAAAAGCGGTTAATTCTTTCCTCAAAATTAGAAAAAAAATAGAATATTTTTTTTACCGATCGATCCTGCTCGAGGGACTTATATATCGTACATAACTAACACCATAGGTATGATGAGATATTTTATTTGAGATGAAATCCAATCTTAAGCTAGTACAGCAAATTTCCACCCCGAATAATTAGGTCAATAGAATATACTAAATTGACTTTACCACAATTCTATGACATACCAAGTTAGACACTGTAATTAGGGAATACATACATTATTCCTAATACGATCAATAATTATTATTCGTGTATTGTAATCTAGATTTGCGTTCACAAAATTGGTGTACAAATAATCTGTATCAAAGAGCAATATTAACTATTTTGTTCATTAATTTGTGAATATGTAACATTACAAAATGAAATGTGTGTTAATGTACCCACTCTCCAACTGTATTCAATATAATAACGCTACACATATGTACTTAAAATGTTAAAGTTTTTCTGCTCATCTGAATTCTGTAAAAATTATATTTATCTATTCATTTTAAAGTCTTATTAATAAAGATATAAATAATTATAATAATGACATTAAAATGATATTATAAAAGTAAGTAAATTAGAATACAAAATTTAATTAATTATTCAAAGAGGATAACGACCTGACATCAAAATAGTATATTGTCTAGACTAGGTGGACAAACTAACCATTATTCATTATGAGATATTAATAGATATTTCTATAGAGACTACGCTCCAACATATTAAATTTCAAAGTCCATATTGGTTTCAATTTGGGTTGCGAAATTAGAGGATTTATAATACTTAGATTCTGACTTTAAACTACATGAAAACATTAGAATTTTAGTTAAATTTAATGAATAATAAGTAATATTTAAGTAAGAAATTATTCATAATTAAATTTTTTCTTGAACGAACTTGATTACAAAAATAAAAATAACTTATTAAAAATATTAAGCCTAACAATGATTTCACATTGATAATAATGAACTATTTATATCCTAACATTTAGAAAAGACGAATAGTAAATAGAGATCTTGCTATAGAAAATACCAATTTAATTAGTGAAAGCATGTATATCTAACAAATGCAAACATTTGCGCTTACTAACTAGAGTATATAAACATACAAAAAATATTTACAAAATTATAAATTATTTATTTACATCACATTAAAAAAAATTAACGTCGGTGCGTCTAATACTCAGTGCTTAATTAAGTAAGATTTTTATAAAAAATCACCATCTTTATTTCTCAGCTATAAATTTCTTGAAAAAATTGTAAACCGAAATTACCTTAAAGTATAATAACTACGTTAGGGAATGCCTATTAAAATTAAACTGGGTTTATGAGATACGGTGAGTAACCATACATGGTTAGAAAATTAAAATTTGTGACATAAAATTTCTATTTAACGTACAAAATATTATATACAATCTAATCTATTCTATTAATACCCTCATGATAGTACCTAAAATCTCTAAAAGGCACGAGTTGTACCTCTTGAAGCGACATATGCGTGTATGTGTTATTTAAAATCTTTTATTGTATAGATAAGGGACAATATTAGTATGAAACAATGTATAAAAAAACCCAACATGTTCAGATATTTAATCTGGATTTAGTACTTAGTTCCATTACATATATCGAATAATTATCTCATATAGTGTGTAATTAAACCTCTAATACGACGCAATAAAGCTAAATATGCTCTTAATTAATAAACGATATAATTCGTCTTTTGGCAGTTACGAATACTGGTCGCGCTCATCACAAATACACAAGCTTTCATACTCGTAATATTACTTCAATCGTAAATAATAATCATTCGAATCAATTTGCTCGTTCGACGACTTCGAATATTAATGAATTAATCGATTTTAATGTTATTCGATTTTTAAACGGCTGAGTTTTTACCGATAATAGTTCCACCGCTAGACGAGTACACCCTACGTCCGTCGAACTCGACTGAAGAGTTTCTCTTTATAGCATCGTCCCCGGTTTCTTTGAGAGGTTCTTTTTCGTCCCTGTGGAAAATAAACGACAACTTTCAACTTCACTATTTACAATATAAAATCAGTCTCCTGTAGACATATTTACATATACACAATATCAATCACCTGTGATAAAACTAATTCAAACTATATAATTATAACGATTAGTATTCAAATAGCAACACTTCAATCTAGATGCAAAGTGCAAAAAAACAAGCTTATTATAAATAATGCATTGTTCAGACAAGCAAAAAAATGTATTGTAGTATGAAAATTTATATGAGCGTCATTAGAACGCTTATATAAAATATGTTCCTAAATACAAATCAGACTGGTCAGAGCTAATGACATCTCGAATTGAAATTTTTCTACCGCGAGACGTCAACTAAAGGGTTATTACGTCGAACTATAGCTACTAAAGCAGTACATTGTGACAGACACGTTGGCGCAGTGGTCACTGCAACTGACTAAAGCCCTAACGGTCGCGGGTTCGATCCCCGCTCGCGGCAAACATCTGTATTGGCCATACAAATGTTTGTCGTTGTCTGGGTGTTTGTGTTAGTGTAGTGTGTGTTTCCGGACCCCGACACAAGGTCATGAGATCTTAATGGGGGCCGTTGAGTGTGATGCATTTATTTAAAAAAAAAAATGTATTGTATCGCGATAGCAGTAGGTCACCATAATTAACTTGTTAGTATGATTCAGCGTTGACGCAAAGTGCGCTTTTTTGCAAAGTGGCATTAGGACTGACCAGCATGATGGATTTTATTTCGAAACATGTCTATAGTTGCATATAATATTATGTATATCTTACACTGGCGTAGTTGGGATATAACTACAAATGGCCGGGATGAGGCAGCGTGGAGAAGACAATAAATATATCGTTAGTAAACGTGCATTTTATATAATATAAATTAGTATCAAAAATGAAAAAAAAATACACATCAATTATATAGGATGAAATAAAAAAAATTATGGGACATATAAGAAAAATCGAAAAATAATGATTAAACAAAAACAATGATTGATGTCGAAAAAAAAATCTGGTAACATTGAAATAAATGTCTTAAGAGATGTTCCAGGTTCAATTTCAAATCAGTTATAAATATGGCACCGGAATAAAACTGTAAATATTTTTATTTTATTATCATAATAGTAATTACAGAATTAAAATCGGCTGCTTCGATTAACAGTATCTAGTCTACGTAATTTATAATATAAAAGGCTAATGCTCTATTTCAAGACGATCACTGGCATATTTACAAAGGCTTATCGCTAAGCTTATCTGTGTCCATTTTCAATATTTACAAACGGTCGGCCCCAGCGAAAAGCATACATTTATTGCACGTACGGTAACTTTACTCAAACCCGTTACTTTCTTCGAAGAATTTGTCATATTCTCCTCACAAGGGCCAGACCTTAGCGTCCGCACACACAAAGCATGCAAGAAATCGAATGCTGACTTTCGAAATGTCATTCTAAGATTTTATAGGTTTTAAAGATATTTATGCGTTTAATTTAAAAAAAAAATATTTAAAATATGAAAATATTTAATTTGGAATTTGACAGATACGATTGAAAAAACTGGGAAATCACCATATATTTAACTTAGATGTAAACTTGTCTATGCCCTTCCACAGGCTCTAGATTATCTCTGTACCAAATTTCATTAAAATCAGTTCCGTAGTTTAGGCGCGATTGTATAACATAGGCAGAGTTATATTTGCATTTATAATATTAGTAAGAATTTTTATTTGGTCATTTTTGACCAATATCTAAAGCGCGTACTTCAATTAAATTCTCTGGTTATTGGCTTTTAGTTGTGCCAAAAACACTACTTGTTAATATTATTGACAAATAATCTAAATAAATACTCAATTATTTCTTAAATAACATAATAAATTCAATATATTCTAAGTATCAACCATTTCTTTGTTAAAATATATAAAAAGATGTTACATAAAACAAAATAAGATTACGTTCCGAAATATACTTAATCAATCATACTGATCAGATTTAATAACGATTCGAGATATTATTAAAACTAACCAGCATGCTGATTTGTATTTCAGGATCTACTCTAAAAAACATAAAATGTTAAAAAAACCTATTAACGTCCTGAAACGTAACCTAAAAAACCGATAAAAACGATATAACGTTTCGAAAGTAAGCAATCAAAATCGTGTTGTTCATGTGATGCCTTACGTCGGAGTCGGCACGAGCTTGACGGGCGGCGGCAGGGGCGCGGGGGAGGGCGGCGCGCGCGGCTTCGTGCTGCAATAAGGGAGCGGGAAGCGCCAACCGTACAGACTAGCGGGCAGAAACATCTCTCATCGACACTAACACTTGCAACGGAACGAGAGGAAAAAAGGGACCGGATGACGGTAGAGGTACAATTTTATATGTCGATGAAGTGCAAAATGATCACAGTTGAAAATTTACGTGTAACATTGAATATGATCTTAGACATACAGATAGAAATATATTAATGTAAAGAATATTAGATATTGTAGTATATTACCTTCCTAATTTAGCTTCGTCGTCGCTGTGCTTCTTGACTCGTTTACCGCAAATCGTCGCGATAACTCCTTGCCGCCTGAAGCACAGGAGAAGGAGATCTACCACTATGAGGCAGATCAAAACTCCAGCTAATGCTAGTCCAATGATGGCACCGCTTGATAACAATTGCGGTGGAGCAAAGTTAGACCGTTCCACACCTGTCGAAATTAAAACCATTAGGGAGATCATTCTAATAAAAATATAAATAAGAGCAGTAAATTACGATAATACATTTTGCAATATTAAAATTTAAAATATCGATAATATATTTTTTATCATTTACTGCTCTTAATGAGTTAGTTTTATGCATCATAAAGAAGCTAAATATTATGTGACATGAAAGAGATTGTAACAAATGCACAGCTGCTGGTGCTTGTGCTGTTAGACTTAAGACAAGCAACTTAGAAGAAAGTGTAGACATTTATTACAATCGATTTTGGTGGACCAGGAGTGCTTTCAAAAAAAGAAATCGTGCACCCAATCACCAAAACAATTTTTCCGAAACAACAAATATGTGAATTTTTTTAATGTGAAAGCCCTCCATCTGAATGAAATGGGGTTTGAATGAAAAATGAAACGACAGAAAATATTTATAGCGACAGTAATGATGCATAAACGCAAAACTTAAAGTTAATCAATAAGAGAAAGAAAGAAAAGTTGTCAAGATGCAAACATTCCAAATAACTCGAATTGACGCAACATAAATTTTCAAACCCCATGACAAACCTTTGAATCTATAATAATAAGCGGATATTGATATCTAGTTAGATATAACATAATAGGAACAAACTATAAATTAAAAGTCGATGGACATCTAAGAACCATCACCGTAGACATAATTTGAGCCCCATTGCTATAAGGCGTATTATAGGGGTTAATTTGTAGTCTGAAAATTGACCTTAGGGGTAATCAAAACAAATATTCAAACTACAAACATTAGCTCTACTTAAAAATAATTTAAAAATTTTCCGTAAACCTTCTATGAAAAATAAAAATATTTTATAGTACAAATGTTAATTTGTCACCGTATCTGACAAATTAGACCACGTTTTTATTCATGCTTGAAAGAAATTAATTTAAATTAATTAATTAATAATATACCATCACTACCGAATACTAAACATTGTAATTTTAACTACTATGATATAATTAAGGGGGATATCTAAATGTAATGGATTATCATAAAAATTCACAACTAACTAATACATTTTTTTTCAACAAGGACCATGCGAATGGTTTTAGTTCGATTAATATTGAAAGGGTGTACACAAATCTAGCATCGAGAAGGTCATGCAGTACAGTAATTAGTACATTCCATAGGAAATATAGCAGGATTAACTATATAAGATTATTATTGTAAAAAATATTTACCCATAATTGGATCAGGGCGACACAAACACACTTTTCAAATCAACATTCAAAAGGGGTTATATGGATTTCTTGATAAGCATCTTGACAGCTTTCTTTTATAGGGATTTTAATTACAAATTTTAACAAATATTTATATTTTATTTGGGCAATCGCTATTTTTAGAAAAGGGTATTATGGATGCAAAACATGCTAAGGTTTGCATGATAGTTACAAACTCGCAAATATAACAGACAAGCAGAGCATAGCGTGTGACAAAAATGTACGCCGATTCTAACTTTGAAACTTTGCTATGCCTATCGGCTATGTTTATAACTATCATTCAAAACGTAGCGTATATGGCCTCCATTAGATATAAAATGAATGAAGCTAATCATAAGAATAAATAGAATTCGAAATATTAATTGTATACGCTTCATTCAATTTAATGTCGTTATTGAAATCACAAACTTTTCCGATTTTTGTAATATTTATTTTGTTCACATTGGTCAATTTACTTCCTGATCTCATCACAATTCCAATTCGACACTTAAAACTTTTCCACCTAACTACACTTAATTCTATTTTCTTAACAGCTCGGCAATATTACATTATCGACCATCCCCTTTCCGCTTAACTTCACTGGACGATTTATCTTGCATTACATCAGTGTATTTAGAAAGTTTTTTTTTTTTACTAAACGAATAAAATAGTCATCAAAAATTCGTACACAAGTATCTTATTCTATATTGAGAAATTTTATTTTTATACCGAAACAAATTTCTCGTTCCTTACATTCTGGCAGTGTAAATTGATTCGCCAATTAACTATCTACTACCTATATTTTAAATGTAACATCATAGTCTTCCTCGATTCTACGCTAACGGGAATAAATTTTAGCAATTTTAAAAATTAATCAGGATTTAACTGTTTATATCATTTTATGATGACTTTTTTATTTTGACGTGATTTAAAACTATTTATACAACAACAAATTTTATCACATAAATTCCTAAATAACAGTCGTCTTTGGACTTAATTTATTTTAATTGATTAATATTACAAGTATCATATTTTATATAAAGATATATATTAAGAGTAGCGTAATTAAGATGTCCGTTTTAGTGTGAGCCCATTGGAAAGTGCTTGGACTTCCACTTGGATTACCTAAAAAATATTTACTTATATAAATATTTATAATATATTGCAAAAGAATAAATTGCAAACTGGTATGTATCTACAATAATTAAAAACATAAAGGTATTTTAATACCAACTTAATAAAACTTACCATTAAAAGTAAAATAATCCTAAAAAATTATAAGATCCTTTCAAAACTACACAGATGTGGAAATGTATTGGTAGTTGAATGCATGTTACAAAAAAAAAAATACACATGCAGTAAAGCTTTTTAGCGACACGTATTCACTATAATATTGTATTATTCTTCTTTACAACTGTAACGCCAATTATTGCTATCCAAAATCAAAATGACAAAAAGGTAAAATATACATAATAAAAGTAAAATAAGTAGCAGAAAGAATAATATAAATGACGTTACAGTGTTCTTGACACACAGTAAAAACTCTTTAAAACATATTAAGGCAAGATTCCATAACTTCATAATTTTAAAGCAAAATCTATCCTTATCAGTCGAAACTAAATACAAAACCAAACAAAAAAAATAAAAACACAATACAATAGCTGTGGTATGTTTGCTTAAAATCTAAAAAATTATAAAAGTTGTACTTAAAAAAATGTATTATGAAAATTATTAGCTAAAGAAACGTCTACAATAAGCATTACATGGAACAAGCACTAAAATGACATAGAACATAACGAATTATGTAAATAAACGATAATAAATGTTACAAGAATAAAACAATTATAATTGTACACTGTAAAAATCTGATGATCTGTATAGAACGGTAATAGATCACAATAATTGGTTAGCCTTAAAATCTATGAAGATTAAAACATATTTCTAATGAAACAATGTTCAAATCGTAGAAAAAGAAATATTTAAAATAGAAAAGGTATATAATGTAGCAAATAAATATTAAATGACACTGTAATAACGAGCACTTCACAAAATGAAACGTACGAGAATGGACGAAAGCAGAACCAAAACAGAAGAAACAGTGTGGAACGCTGTGGAAGTATGAGGGTCGGCTGTGTAAACGTCGTAGAAGCCAGCGCGAAGTGGAATCTCATTATTGTCTTGGTACTCACCGAGAGCAGTTTGTACGTAGAGTTGGGCGGGCAAGGAGTAGCCGAGGACGTTATGAGCGCGAACGTGCATTCGGTATCTGGTATCCGGGTGTAAGCCACGTACTTCGTAATTAATAGCTTCGTAGGATTTTAACTCTTCAGTCATACAATCTGATTCACCAGATACACGCCATTCTCCACTAACTTTCAATACCTGCGAATAACGTATTATTAAATAATTTAACATTTCATAATACCAAAAGACTATATTAAATGGATGGTGCTTTACAAAAATTTTATAGATACCTACTATAATTTGATATTGATATTTTCATAAATAATAAAACGAATTAATTTTAAATTGTGTTAGCCCTGTGTAAAATTAACATTCATTCGATACAATAAACGTTTTACTTTTAACGTTTATTATACCAAACGAATGAAATTATGAAATGATAAATATGCTTAAACAACATAACCATGAAAAAAAAATCACGAGATAATACTTACTGGGCAATAACTGATTTCATACATATCAATCGGTTCCCCGTTATGAGCAGGCACTCTCCATTGTAATTCATATCTATCGGCATACTTGCCATGTATAAGAGATTCTGAACTTATCGTTTCCCTCCATTTAGGTTGTTCTGGTGGTGATCTATTAAAAAAAAGAAAATATTAGAAAAGATAATTGAATGAAAAATAAAAGAATCATATTTTAAATCATATTACCGTCTAGGCATGATAACAGTGAGAGGTGCTCCCCAACTTCCAACACCGACTTGATTAACAGCCGCAAACCTAAAGTCGTATGTAAACATGGGCCGTAAATTCTCAATAATATACGGAGAATTGACAGACCAAGTTCTGTTCATAGCTAGATTCCAATCGAAGTTTCCATTTTCCTTGTACTGTGTCGTGTAAGCCAATATTGGCGGACCCATTTCTTCGGCTGGGCCAACTATATTGAATGATACCGATGTCGCCGTTATTGTTTCTTGTCTCGCCTGAAAAAAGATCGGATTGATAAAAGAAGTGTAAACAAACGTCCAACGCAAATCGTATTCGTATCAATAGGTTTATATTGAAACCAAGACATTTTATTGCTTTTTTGTATCATATAGATATATTGACTAGAAGATATACTTTTATATTAAGGCTTTTTAACGTTTTAGTTTCAATCGTCTACTGATATATGGTACATATTTATTTTCTTTCATACCTGTACAACTGGTCCAGGTGGAAAAGCTTCTCGTAATTGAATAATGTGTTCCGCTTCACCTAGAGTATTTGTAGCGATACATTTGTAAATCCCATAAAGACTCCTATCTAAAGGCGTTACAGTCACGTAACTGATAGGTCCTGATCCATATATCCGGACATGAGGTGACTCAACCAAGTCATATTCGTGGAACCTATAACAAAAAAAAATTAGTTAATCAAGAAATATTGCTGTAATAACTCAGTCGCTTTAAACATACTGTTTTACTTACTTCCATTTGATAGTAGCATTAGGTATACTTTCAGCGACACAGCTAATATTGATAGGTTGAGAATTCCAGCTCCAAATAGGTACATCCGTCATATGTTCGAAGGATGGTTTAAATTGAACAGTTAAATGGCCATTTTTCCTGGCTTCTCCGCCTACGAGAAATACAATTGTATTATTGTTATATTTATTTAAAAAATAGGAAAACAATTTTTATTAATTATTCAACCGAACCTTCATTTTCAGCGACACATTCGTATAATCCATCATCTGTCCTGTTCAATTTCGATATTGTTATGACTGCACTGGATTGCATTTGATCGCCAGTTTGGCGACTGCTTGTTTCAATTGTAATTCTGAAATAAAATAATTAATAAAATCATATTTAGGCTGTATAATAATTTTATATATATATTAATAAATATAATATAGTACGTGATATAATTACCTTCCATCATCATTAGGACCATTCAAGAATCGTTCGCTATTACTAAGTTTTCTGAAACTCATACGAGGAGCAGGACGCCCTGTAGCTTTACATTCTAATCTTCCTTCTGTGTTTTCAGCTGACGTGGTGTTGAATAGTTCGAATATCTTCGGTCGCACTAAAACTTCTACTTCTATTTCTGTTTCGTTATGTCCTGCTTGATTGACAGCACTGCAGATATATTTACCATAATCTCCTGCTTCTACTCTATCAAAGGTCAAAAGTCCCGTATTTTCATTCACACTGAAGCGAGATGTTGTACCCAAGTTCTACAATATTAACAATAACAATTAACATACTGTCTTATATTTAATTATCTAATAAAGTTAAAATTTAAAGGAAATCGATTTACCTCTCGCGTAGAAGCTTTAATCCATGAATATGTTGGAGGTGGTTTCCCTCTAGCTTTGCAAGTAATTGCAGCAGATTCACCTTCTTTAATTTCAACTTTTGGTTCACGTTCTTCCATTTCTGGTGCAGTATAAACCTAAAAGATAAACATATGCAAAATAACAATACATGTTTGTTACGTACTACGAGTAGAATAAAACTACTACTATAATTTAAATTCAAATAAATACCTCTAGCTTAATGTTCCTTTCAGCTAATTCTCCAGTTTGAATGACTACAGCTCGGCAAGTATAAGTCCCATCATCGCTTTCTTGAACATTTTTAATCAGCAAACCATTTGCGTGGATAACATATCTGTTGCCCGTCAAGATCTATAAATGATAAAATATTTTAAAATAAAATATGAAAATAAAAACAAGAACAACTGATTTTTTTAATACTAACAGGTGTTCCTTCCTTAAACCAATCAACTGATGGTGCTGGTTCAGCTGTTACTTCACACATTACTTTAAAATCCTTTCCTTTCGTAGCGAATTGATTTTCATTTGCATTCGTCCAGGTTATAGCGACTGAAACATAAATCAATACATGATACACCATTGATGTATTGAACAAATTGACTAAAACGTTGGCTCTGTATCATTTTGAGGATGTATAGTTAACAGATAATATACGCAAAACCAATACCGAAAGTGTCGAGGACAACGCTCGCGCTGAGAGGCATGTTTGTGTAGGTCGCTTCGCACGTGTAATTGCCCGCCATTGCGGTTGTGATGGACGATATGTAGAGCAACTGCAGTTGTTTAGCGGGCATCGGTTCCGTGTAGATCTCGGGTCTAGTGCCGCTTCTAAATGGACAAAGCAGTATATTCCATTTATTAAAACAGAAATAAACTGAATTTTTTTTCTTAGAATAACTTTTAAGATATCTCGTTATTATTACAACAAAGAATTGAATTTCAGGTGTAAAAAATAATTTGAATTGTTTTTATATTGATTTCATTATCTATACTTAAACATAAAACTGAACTATTTATTACTTTAACGAAGGAATCTGCGAAAAAATAGTTTACGTAACACAGGCATTTTACTGAGTAAGGGAGAAAAGGCATAACACTAAAAATACATGCAGAAGCAAAGTAATAACCATAAACGTTGAAACCAGCAAGGGATAGCTTTTAATGAAATAAAATACTAACGCTGCCTCGTTTATAATAAGTCCCTTAGGATCACGCCATTGAGGCTGCGTGACTAGCGCCGGGTCTGGCGCGTCCGCTTGGCAGGTCAGCACCACAGATTTACCCACAGCCACCGTCTGCTGCTTCTGCATAGGAAATATTCTCAGCGTCTGTGATGAACATCCTGTAAACAAATACAAGTATTATAGTAAGCATTTTAAAATCTTTATTTGTAAAATTGTGATGCATATGTTTATAATTCTTTTAGACTTAAAGAACTTGATCTCTTATTAATGGCATTTTTATTTTACACTTGGATAGTTTTCAGCTGTATACCTCTAGTACTTCTGACAGGACAGCGTCTACCTTCTAAGTTCTCTTCAGAAATCAGAAAAGTAACAACTCAAATTCTTAATAAAGAGTAAAATAAATGGACTATTAGCTTAAGAAAGCTTAACACCATTAGTTTTTGTAAAATATTTGATTCTGTTAAAACGAAGAAGGGCAACTGGAGAGGCTCGAACTGTTTAATTAAGTTTACCGCAATTTATTCCGAGGCACGTGACGAAGATTCGTATTTTAAAGCAATTATTCTTCCAGGTTATTCCGGAATGCTGCTGAATAAACTTTTTAACTCATTTTTAACAAAAACATAATTAAGTAAGTCAATTAATTAATTGACTTACAATTAATTTTATTTCATCGTACGATGTAACCAATACTAAAAATTTTGTTTCTTAAATTTCACGGAAATATTTATCTACTAACAACCTGCCCGGCTTCGCACGGATGCAGTGTAGTTCTATCGACATCGAATTAGAAATCTTTGAAATTCTCGGCTTTTCTTTACTATATTGTGCATGTACTATGCATACAACCTTCCTCTTGAATCACTCTGTTTATTAATGAAAGCCGCATTAAAATCCGTTGCGTAGCTTAAAAGTTCTACGCGTACAAGGTAGAAGCGACTTCGTTTTATATTAAAATTTGGTAAAAATTAATATTAAAATGTGGTTACAATTTGTACTATCTCTGAATCTATTTACAAGAAATTCATATGTGAATTAAGATTTTTTTTTATTCTATATTACAGTTACAAAACACGTTGCTAACACAACCAGCTTTCCCTAAGCGATAAAGTGATAATGGTGAATTGTTATGATTTACGTGTTAAGATAACATTATGACATTGGAAATACTCGTTTCATATTTCCCACAATACATTAGATATCAATGGGAAAAAGACAAAGTTTAAGACAAACTTAGATAATAGTATTGTATGCGTTTTTTATTTTAATTTCTATAGATATAAATACAATTGAACATTATTTTCTTTTGATTTGTCTTCGATAATATTCAACAATCTTGAGACAATCATTTGAGCGCTTTTTATTAAATTTAGGTTTTAAAAACAAAAGATTAATTTAATTTTAAATTGTATTTAGTTCAAAAATAATTTAGTACTAATAATATATTACAAATAAAAAAAATTAAAACCAGCACATATTTTTATTTTTTAAAATATAATGTGAAAGTGTAAGATAAATTTCACAAAACTTAGGCATGTTGTGTTCTTTCACACGCCTGCTTATAAATTTTCCTTCGTTTCATAAAACTTCTGATACGATGCACGTCAGATCAATAGACTTCGCAACAGAAGTTGAGCCTCCTTGAATCCGCGAGAGCTCGAGGAGTTTCTGCTTATTAGAGAAATTTTCAAGTAACATACCTAAGCTTAACAACTTTAACAAGTATTGTGTTCTGTTGATGAGTTTTTGTATACAGGCATAAATAGTACATGTACAATGTACATATAAATACGATAGTAAGAAACTTAATTTGTTAAGTTTAGAGGCCTCCTTTTCTATTGAAAAGATAGATATGTATCTCAAATATAAAGGGTGAACAGAATATTACGATTTTGATTACGCATCACTGATTATTTTAGATGATATATTTAATGTGTTATTCATTTCGTGATCAACGGTGAAGATAATAGACACGGCAGGAAAATATACCTATGGAAAGATATTTTTAGACACGTATGTTCTAAGCTAAACCGCAAATCCTTAAATTATAGTCCATATATTTTTTATATTTCTTATCTAAACTGTACCACACACCCAATTAAATAATTTTAGAACTTCAACTGCAAAAATAAACAAAGACAGAGTTATTAATGAAAATCATGTTCGTCACATTCATACGCACGACTTATCGTATGATATATTAGTATGTAGGATGGTTTTCATTCTGATACAATACACGCTTGTCATACAACTCAAATATAAGCCGGTACACCTGCCAACTATTTCTTAGCAAAATGACTTCTATTAAAATAGACATAAGCTCTAAGGCGTGAAGCCATTCTGCCTGTGGAACGCTTCATTCTACGAAGTCAGGCACATGGAATTTTTTACCACTTTTTAGGTATTCAGTGTGCGTACCGGGACCCTTCCTTATCCCCGAGTTTTCCCAACAAACTGCTCTCGTTGCATTTTATACGAAATGTACGTTTTATAGAGAAAAATACTGAATACAACGTCTACAACTCTTGATTTCTCACAAGATACACATTTCAGTAAAAGAATAACAAATGTTAAAACGGGATGAACTCGATAAATATTATATTAGCCAACGCTTCTTTCGCTGAAAATTTTCCATATTTTATTCGTTAATATTTAACGTTGAAAGATAATAACTTTATAATTAGAAAAAACGATATTTATAAAGAATATTATTTTGCCTTTTGTTAATGTATATAGATCACTTTATGATCTATATACTTGGTTTTTGAAGTAAAAAAAAAAAAGTAGTAATTCACAAAGAATAATTTACACATATGTCCCTTTAACTTTGTATATAAATTTGAATTTGAATACATATTAGACAACGTACATACATATAATTTATGACAACGTAATAGTATAGGCGTTTATTTATAACCTTATTTGTAGTTTGAGAAACCCTCTGATTAATGTATTACTACATATTTCCATTGTTTTTTTTTTCTTAAGAACTAACCACGTTAAAATAATCATCCACCTTCATCAATAGCTTACAACGAAGTCTATTCAGGCACACAACCAAAATTACTTTCTATGAGGGGAGCTTGGGGAGACTGTGGACAATTTTACCAATGAGGGTAGGTAGCACATGCATTGTCAACTTTTCCTTGCATTTTAGCTCTTATTCTTAAATCACTAAGATTTGTAATAGAGTTGAGTTGCTCAGTGTACAATTGAAATAAGCTAGCGGTGGATTAAAGGGTTTGTTCAAAATTTGTGTGCTTCATAACGGAACCATCACTGGGTGAACCCCGCGCGGTTTTGAATTACCAATTACGTTTATTCTGGGTTCTAACAAGGCTTTTTAGTCCATTAATAATAGTGACAGACTGGCAAATAGGCGGTTTTGTTTGTGGTCGTAATTAATTAAGGATAGAATTAACAAGATAGGGATTATGTTTTTACAGCAATTTGTCTGCTAAAAATAATTGAACAAACTATATTTGAAAAGAATGATGACTTTTCTTAAAAAAAATAACTCATAAACATTGCTATTCTGGTGTTAATTTGCATGGACGTCGGAGATATAACGTTTATTGTGGACTAATTAATTTTGATTAAATTACAGATTTAAAACAACATTTTTTGCTAGCATATTTATTATGACTTGGTATTATGTATTGGTTTCCATATAATTAAATTAAAGTATACTGTCATGTTGACATCCATACGTACGAAATGACACATGTAAAAATGTGTTATTGTTTAAAAAAAATTGTGTACAAAACATATTGTAAAAACAATGTGACCAAGCAAAACTACAACTCCACCAATATTATCGCAGATGAAAAGTAACTTGGAAGTAATCCCTCTATTTTCGACAAAACCTTTTCAATCCACCTTTAACCTAACAATAAGCCAATCGTACGCCGATGAAATGAACTGGAACAGTTTCAGGTCTGTCGGAGACCTTTGTGACTTGCGTCCCAGTGGAAATTACTCTTTCGATCTAGGCACTAGGGAATTCGGAATGTGGTATGTGTGGAATGAGAGATTTAAATTTTTATTTGCTGAATGTTTTAATACATTTTTCTTATATATTTTTAGTACAGATTAAAAATGACTTATTATTCTTTTTTTGTTTTACGAATTTCAAAAGGCTAAAGGTAGACAATTATTCTGCCTATTCAACATGGAAATGATATGCACAGATGTTGTTTATGTACAATACAGATGTTATATTTTTACTGGTATTTTACGGCAAAATAAAAATAATTTGTTTTATTTCATTTATATTTAATTAAAAATATATAAAAGATTTGCTTTGCTGGCGTTAATGTGAATTTTTTAATAATATAGTTACATAAAATATAGCCTATGGCCATCTAAAATAATAAAATTTTTAATTTATATATGTAGATTCAGTGGTTCCGATGTGTACTTGGTATATATAAAATCCACTTCCTCTTTATTACATTTTTGTTTATTATAATATTAACGTAGTATATACACGTTCATATATAGATTTCTATATTTAAACTATTTTATTTATTTTTATAAAACAACATATTTTTTACAGTATTGGCGATATAAAATGTTTTAACTTTTATGTGTTTTTGCTTGCAACATGCGGATTAATGCTCGTGTTATTAATTTTTATTTTTATTGCGCAGGGTTTAAATTCGTAATTCCTTTTAACAATTGATATTATTTCTGTGTAAAACAAAAACAACATTATTTATAGGCACCGTTTTTATTTCATAAATATTTGTACAGAATTAAAAAAAACCAAAATTAAATTATTTTCCGTATCATCAGTGGCTGTAATTAATTAATCCTTTTTATAAAGTCTTCTTGTAATCCTCTTTATCTTTAATTATTTTTTTTTACTTTATCTCTAGAACATTTTCGACATTATACGTAGGGCGTTGTGATTAATTACTCCGGCATTATTTCCCAATTAAGCCCACCTTCCCCTAACTTTCTGTCGCCCGAGGGACCGCCTACACGGGTTCGTCTTTGCTGATGAAAACAAGGAATCTGTTGTATTATCGCTTAAACTTGGATTAGGGCACAAAGGTGGAAAGCACGTAATCCAGAGTGAATGAATACGCTCTTGTTTCGCTAATCTTTCCTTTGTTTGTAGAGCTTTATTAGTTGACGCTACGTTATTAACTTGACATGCAGTGTATTAGAAACATATGTATGTATAATTACATATAATATATTATAAATACATGTAATAATAACGTAATCCAAAATAAAAATATTTTGTTTAAAAAAATTGTTTTGTGCTGTAAGTACTGTAACAGCCCATGAAAATGTCCCATAACTAAGTAAAGCCTCTACTCTGGTTAAGGAGTTTAAAGAACTTAATGTAGGTGATGTACATATGTCGGAATTTCTTCCGACAGATTCAAGTTACTATCGATATGTTGTAACCACTAGACCATTTTGGCTCACTATGAAAGATAATTTATATATAGATACACTCAGCTTAGAGTAAAAATAATTAAATTTACATTAAAAAACTAAAATCGATGTTAACAGCAAAAGAAATTAATTAAAAAAATTAATAAGTTTCACTTTAACCATAAATGGATAATAAGCAGCGTCAACCTACAAAAAGTCAAATTTGGAAATAATGCTGTAATAATTATTCTAATAATGCGTTCAAGTAATCTTAACTAAGTACAGAAGAAAGTTTCTTAATTTAATGTTTCGAATATTGAAGTGTGTTTCATATTTTGCAATATATAATAATCTCATGTATTTAAGTAACTTATTATTAGATAAAACGTGTTACTATACCAATCCGCTTTTAATTTATTCTACATTTTATCAAAATAGAAAAGAAGAGATCGATATAAACTTCTTCAAACAAATTAAGAATAAGTTTAAAATCTTTATACGACATTTTCTCAAAATAAATTCCGTGTGGCTTGACAAAGTGTTGCTTATTAGTGTCCATATGTAGTATTAATACATTTTTAATACAATGATAAAGTATATACATTTTTGAGTAATATTGAACATACTAAGTAATTATTTTACGTACATACGTATTATAGTACTAGTGACACAGTATTTCTTATCAGCGTCAAAAGAACTCCCATACATATTAAGGTAACCGAATTATAAGATGTAATATCAGAAATCCAAGTTCATTCTGTTTGACTCCAATATCAACCTTAGTAAATGGGCAAACGTTGAGGGAAATGAGATAAATTATTGTTGCGGATTGTTTGCGGGGGAGTCTGGAATTCCTTCCAGCAATGACTCATGGCCCCAGACGTTTAATTTAATAGCAAGATCTCGGTGCAACGTGTCCGAATAACTCGTTTAATAAGAATACGTGATGGTAATTTGAAGATTTTCTTAATTCTATTATTATTATCTTTTATTCTTTTTTTTTTATTCTGTACGTTTTTAAATAAATTTACAAATGAAATATAAACACATTTAAAAATATAAAAAAAATGAAGTCCACTAGCAGTAGAGTATGTCCCAAGCCACCAGCAACATAGCCTCCAGGTTGTGAACTCTCTTCACTATGCGTGCCGTCTCAAGCAACTCTGCCTTCGGTATTCGATCTTTGATCCAACGGTCTAAGAATTTCTTAAGATGTTGATCGAATCTCTTCCCTAAGAGGCCATTGACCGATACGATAGTAGAAACAATTATTGTTAAGTTCAGACTCCACGTGGAAGTAACCTCGTGGGCGATGATTAAATATAATACTTAATTTTTCTTTTTCCGCCATCACATTTATCATTTATAATTCAATTATTATTATTCAAGTAAAAGCTTTAAGCACTTTCAAATCGTCAATTTATAAATTACTAACTGTCGCTTGCGGTTTCACTCACGTTTATGGTTGCTACTTCGCTTCTATGAGTCGAAGCGTGATGTAATATAGCGTGTAGTCTTCCTTAATAAATAAACTATCTAACACAAAAATAATTTTTCAATTCGAACCAGATTCCTGAGATAAGCGCGTTCACACAAACGAACAAATAAAGTCTTCAGCTGTATAATGATAGTATAGATTTAGTTACTAGCTTATACTCGGGGTTTCGCGTGATATATAAAGTAGCCAGTGTTCTGTATAATTTATGTAAGCTATTAAACTGTGAAGTTTCCTGAAAATCTGCTCATTATTTTTTTGTGTAAAATAGGCAAAAACATCCATTCATGCTAACAAACTTACGCGATTAAAATAATAGTAGGATGTATAAAGTTATATAAGTACCACTGTTAAATGGTTTTATCTTAAGTGTTTCCGCCTACTAAATTATAATATTTTTACTTAATTCTTTTAACGTGAAAGTAAGTCTGATTGTTCTACTTTTCTGGCTTAACTAATTCTGGTACTCAGCGCATGGATAATTTTAGATAAGTGGATTAGAATAATAGTTTGCATTAGAAAGAGGTATCAAGTAAATATAAAGAAAAAAGCCACAATAGGAACAATTGTATTAGTTTATTTTTTGATATAACTTTTTATTTCTGTTCTTTGATCTCTTTTAACATCTAGTGTAGCTGGCTATTAACGTAATAAAAAATCAGTTCAAAAATATTTTTAAATAATACTATGAGAATTATCTTTAATGAATACATACATATTTGGATATTGTCTTGTAAACATTTATTAAAATTTTATGTTAGTATTATTTTCAAGACATGATTAAATCAACCCGAAAACTGACTTTCAAACCTCATTCATCAAGTAGTTTTTTAATATGCTTAAATTCATATTTACTTTAAAACATTGTAGCGCTTTCTGTAGACTTTGCTTTCAACATAATATATAAGTTCGGCCAAGGTGTGGTAGGAATTCTTCTAACCAAGTGTTTAAGTATTTAGGATAGCCATTAACGACGCTATTACGTGTAATGAAAACCGCTTCAGCAGTAACAATAAATTTTCTCTTTTACAGTTTCACAACGGGCATCCGAAACTCCCTGCCTTCATTATCAGTTAAGCGCAAGGGTCCTTCGTAAAAAAACATTAAAAGCCCTATCTAAAAACTCGCTGAGTACAGGGGCGTAACGAAGTGGAATCTTAAAACAATAGCTAAATACGAGGGTCAGCCTTTTCATAGCGTCCTACTTGAACTGGAGATCACTCAATATGTGCTGAATTCAGAGAATTTTTACGACGAACATTTTAGACCGCTTTATTGCGTTTGAAATTTATACTGTCCCAGGGGTGCTATAAATTTTTGTTGAATTTCCGAGAAAACAATTCACCTCGCTCTGTTGTTATTGAACCCACATGTAAATGTTTCTGGGGAGGAACGAAGAAACTTTTCTGCCGAATATACTTCACCTAATCTACGTTTGGCATTAATTAGTTTTGTTTGCCGATCGACCTCCAGCACCCTTTAAATTCGAGAATAGGTGGTAAATTGATCCAATTTCACCCCTGTCTACCCCGCAGACCATTAATTACTGGCTAATACCGAGCGAGCTTTGCCCCTGGAAGCCTATTTCTTCCTTTAGAAACCACAAATAGACGAAAACGATTGCAACTTTTTGTATTGTCTCCCTTTTATATCGCTGAATGCTTGTATAACACCTTTACAAATATTAAAAAACCTTTTACACGGATTGGTATATTTCACAATTGCTTTCATGATTTATGTAAATATTCACAGTATTTATTATTTATATATTTTAAGTGAATGAATAATATAATATTATTTATGTATTAATATTTAAATATAGTTTCATAAAACATAGCCTAGGACCAATTAGAGTAATGTATATTTCAAATGGAACCATAAATTTGAACACGTTTTTATTAGCTTCACTTGTAAGAAAATCTTAGAATCTTTATTTGACCCACTTCCCGGTCTTTGATTAGGATGATATTTTGCACACGTGAGTTCTGATGACAATACATGACTAGCTAAGAAACGTCATTACAAATCTGCTGGTTTGAAATGTTTGGGTTTGAAATGCACCTCCATGATATGGGTATCAAATTGAAGAGTTTGCTGTCAGGAATACGAAAAAAATAGTCACGTTACTTAAATCCAACATGGCGGACGTCTAAAATGGCAGGTAGGCTATTGAACTATATTTTTAGTGCGTTATAAAAGCCTGTTTTTTAGTTTTTTAAACTATTATTTATTATTATGATTGTTTTCGTAAAAAATTAAAACCGACTTCAAACAGAACGAAAGGTTATTACGCGGAACTATTGCTATCGCAACGAGATACATTTTGATAGTCAATTTTTGCACTTTACTACAAAAATTAGAAATAAACTGTCATTATGTATCGCGTTGAGATGGCGGTAGCTCACCGTAATTAGCCTGTCGTTATTGTTTATATAGATAAACGATCGCAGCAATCGCGGGATACTTAATGTCAGCTATTGAAAAGTTCTTTTGTTTGTTTTTGTTGATTTTCATCATATCTTAATATATTACCAGTGGTCGCCTAGCGGTTGGAATTAGACCGTAGTTCATAAATATTTTAACCGACATCAAGATTGACCACAAATAATCTATTCGCAATTTAACCACCGATTAAGAATAACCAAAAGAGGATATATATTCCTGTGTGTAAAATACATGGTAGTGATTTAATGTATTTTTTATGGATAATAAAAAAAAATATATTTATTATTAAAATATCAGCACCTTTCTTCTTATCTATAACTATTAGTGTGCGGAATTTTATCCTTCGTTCGCACAGTTTTCGTAAAATGGGGTAGTAAATTTTTGCTTCACGTATTATATAGATATATCTACCTTTCTTGAAAACTATAACATACATACATAAGTGTCGAATACAAAACCTTTTTTTAGGTCAGTATTAAAAATAACTTTAGTTGGTTTCGGAATTTACTTCGCACATACAATATTCGTTTTCTATTTACCATATAAGTACACAAATAAATAAACATCGTCGACAAAATTTTCATAAACTACTTACATCATTGAGATTAACCATTCATAAGTGGATTCGTAATTTAATATGAGCATATAAATGTCTCTATGATGTGTTACATCACTCGACGGAAGCAAGCGCTCGGGTTGATTCGCCTCTCGCCCAATAACCACTAATCCAATCTACAAGTCGTCACCTACGCTCTTATTACATTCAATTTTCAAACTAATGATATTTACATCAAACTAAGAATGTAAATACGAAATTGTTTGTATATTTGTTCCTTCTTTCCGTTGATAGTGCTGAATTAAATGAAAATTGAAATGATATCTTGTTTTATAGATTCTGAATTAACACATCTAGGGTGCTTTTTATTTCGTTGATATGAGGTCGAAATTTAACACTAGAAAGACTGAAACTCCGTATACACTTATATTGCCCGAAATCAATCAATCAATATAGTTATAACATATTAATATATACCAGAAATAAAGGAGGTCGAGGTAACTTCAATTATAACACATTTATATTTTATACAAAAAGTCACAAAATTCTAAGAAATTCTGTCATTATATACGTATTTGTTTCTCTAATTGAAATTAAAAAGCAGTCGAAAATTACTTCCTTGGGCAATCTAGTATTAAAGGTCACAAGTTTTGAAATCGAACGTCTATCTCATCTATAAAATGACGATTTTGTTTAATTCTCGGAAAACATATCAGTTACCAAATGACTTACATCGTAATTTTATTTATGTTAGGTACATTCATTTATATGATTTTTTCTTCTATACTTATATTATAAAGGGGAAAATTTGTTTTTAACTTTGTATGTAGACGGTAATTTTTAAAACTACTGATCTGATTAAAATTATTTTTGCCATGGGTACCCCGTCTATCGACTAAGGTTATGAGCTATGAGTTATTACTCAAAGTAAAGAAGTGACCAGAAGAGCGAGTGAAACTGCCAGAGACAAGTAGTTTAAAATAAAGTTGTTTTACTGTATTTTTACAAAAATTTAATTTTTTACCTAAACATATCCAACAAGGCTTCTGTGATGCAAACGCGGAAAATTTCATTTTCCTTGATAATTCAACTCGTCTGAGCGACATCCTGTACGCTAACAATTTACAAAGATGAGTCTTTATTTAAATTTTCATGTTCTGAAGTGGACGTAAAAGGCTTTCATGATTAAATGCCAAGGGAATGAATGAAAATTTTCATTTAAACGTAACCCTTATAATGGTACATGATCTAATCTGGCTACTCTTTAAGAGACGAATTGACCAGTAAAATACTTACTTTTTTTCACGACTCCCTTAAAATATTATGTTTTTATGTTTTATGTTGGTACATGTGTTTTGAATGCACACGTGGCCTAACAGTTTGAATACTGCTTCGTTTTGTTTTGGATACTTGTTATCTATTTCAATAAACAGGCTATCAAGAAATTACTTTTTAAATCGGACCCATGGTTCTTGAGCGCTTTCAAACAAAAAAAAAAAACAGGACTACCAGCCAACATCAACACTTCGTACACAATCGGTCAAACTATTACAAGTTAGCTAACAAGTTTTAACAGCTTACATACGCCGTCTTGATTTCTGACATTAAAATAATTACTGGCATCACAAAGCCTATATCACTCCGGCAAATAATTCGAGTCTATTGACACCTTACACTTCAAAATCATTCATAACGTTTAGCCTACCACGAGATCCCAATGGAACAAACATATTTACATACGTGCAAAAAACAATAACCTCCTTCTGAATTAATCGGGTACAATAAAAAAAACTTCATCTTTATTTATACTAATATAAAGGTAAAGATTAGATTGTTTGTTTATTTGCATTGAATAGACCCATTACGATTTCAAAAATTCTTTTTAAATTGGTTTACCCGTTTATTGAGAAAGGTTATAGGCCATATTACATCACGCTACGATAGTTA
This sequence comes from Hypolimnas misippus, assembly GCA_037950945.1. Taxonomy (NCBI): domain Eukaryota; kingdom Metazoa; phylum Arthropoda; class Insecta; order Lepidoptera; family Nymphalidae; genus Hypolimnas; species Hypolimnas misippus. The sequence goes on from JBBEEQ010000019.1 coordinate 8,982,237, forward strand.
GTATACAAGTATAAAAAATACATATAGGTTTGACCATAACTCCAATCTCTCTCACAACCAAAGTTAGGTATAAACAGGAATGCGCAATAATCACGTTGGCGTCAACCATGATTTGTATTCCGCACCTCCAACGATCCGTCTGGCCAGATTAATTATCGGTGCACCCCTCATGTTTGTAAATAAGGCTAGCTGACTTTTCAGCACAAATCTTTAATGTAAACATACCTATATAGATATATTCCTAAATACTTTGATGAAGAATAATTTCGATATAAAACTTTTAATTATAAAATTGCAAAAAATAGCGATACTTTTTTTACAGCCAGCTTGTGCTAACAGTTTCTTTTAATATGTATTGTAATTAAGCAAAAAGTATATCCTATAAGATTTGACAACATACGAAACTTAATATTTATAGACATATTAAATCTAAGACGTCTACTTGTACGAAAATTCTATAAAAAAAACGTTTTCATAATGTGTAAAAAAGCTTTTGAAAAAGACAGTTATATTGATATGATAAACATACAAGAAAACAATTTATTCTTCCCTCAAATGTTGGTAACACTTCGCTAAAGTACTATTTACATGAATCGAAACACAAACAACAAAATCAAATATAAATATCGGCACCGAGATACTGCAAAAGCCGATCGCTTCAACTTCAATCACGCACTGTTTGCGAAATGTTCCAACCGAGGGGCGTCGGCGTGATACGCGATGCAGTTAAACATTAAACCTAATTCTTCCGAACATCAAATAGATATAAATGTTTGTGTTATGCTTCGAATTAACTAGGATTATACCGGTATACACGAAAACGTAACTACGTAGGTAACGCGACTACGTAATGCTAACAAAGCGCCTAACGTTGTTATATCCCAAAGGACGCTTGTTGTGGACGACATTACAGCCATAATTTCAGAGAGACGCGTGACAGCAGACTCTCATGAGACTAAGCGCACCATGAAAACATCTCAACGTGTCTAATTATACGTGAAATACATTGCGACGAAAAGTAAACATTTCTGTATTTTAGTTACGAACATTCGCGAGTCAAATGCGCACCGTTATTTAACGCGATACGAATTATACGTTATACTTTCGTGATTTAAACAGAGCGATGACTTTGATGTTAAATTTTAACAAGCGCGCTGAGAATTACGAACAATTGATGGTTTAATAAAAATAAAAAATATCTGCGTAAGTAATAAACAGCCATTATTAAATAGACAGATAAAATCCTTCGATTATCATTAATACGTGTGTATATTTTTATTTTTTTAATATACAAAAGCTTTCAGTTTTCTGTATTTGCCTTCACGGTAGCAAAAAAAAGACAAAAATACATCATTATTAAGCTACATCCTTGCCGTATTCACCTCTTCCGCTCAGAAAGGTTCAAAGTCGCTCAAAGCGCTTATTTATACAACTCTATTACGACGTACCCCACTCAGTGACAGCATGAGCGACAACTCGAAATGTAAACGCAAAACATGAATAATATTAAGATGAATTTTGAAAATGTTTATTTAAGACTCAACTGTGATATTATTAAACCCTTCGTATTCATATTGTTTTAATTTAAATTTAAAAATAAGAAATATAACAGTTTTAGATATTAAGAAGAAAACACATAGTTTGTCGACTGTTATTTCAATTTTAGGGTTATGAAAATATTTCGCTCGAGGCACTAAAGCTAATGCTCTAATGCGCTTCGTAACAGGAAAGTGGCGAACCCGAATAATTTTCCAATTATATTTCCCTTCCAATTTTCCAAGGTGTCGCCTGCGGCACTCGTCAAATGCAGCCCTGAACTTATTATATTTTAACGTTTTTGATATCAACCTTAGCTGTTTACTGATAAAAGTTAGTTTCCTTTAATCATTTTTAACCCTCTGAGAATTCGTCGGGCATTGCAAGGCAGGTATAACCACTATAGATGGTTTATATAAGTGTGCGTAATATCATTCAAGTGTGAAACGGTTGTTAATTTTTTCTGACAAGTGAACTTGGTTTTAATTTATCAACCTGTAAAAATAATCGAAATTCAACCCCACTTTTGCCAAAAAACATTATCCATATTGAATTAATTCGAGGCATCTAATAAATTATTAAAATATCGAATAATATATATACATATATATACTTTTGAAAGTGCATTATTGGTTATATTATATCGCTCAAATGGCCACATCCCGAATTGATGCATAATTGCGCTACGGCATTTTGAATTGTTGCTCGTAAAACATTTGGCTCCACATTAGCGGTTTCTTCTTCAGTGTTAGCTTTCAAGTCTTGCAAGGTCTTGGCTTATGGATAACTTATTTACTATATATATATATCTACATCATAAATCTTAAAACACACTGATATTTGGCGCCATCTGCCAATATTACGTCCAATTCAAACTATGAAATTACTTTTGCGCCATTCAGTATAAATAAAAATTAGCTCGGAAAAGTAAGTTTTCACGATGATGATTATGATGGTCAAAACTATATATATAGATATATAGAATGACTAATTCTTTTTTATTGTGTTTGTAATAGTCATGACTAGATTTTTTTAATAACAATTTTGGGTACAAAATCACCATACTAAAAAGCGAAAAAGTCTTAATTAATACACCCGTGCGAAGCTAGGACGGGAGCTAGTAAACACTATAGGTAGACATCGAGAAATAAAGATTATTATAAACGATTGCCTTTCTAATGGCATACTATCAGGGCATCATTAAAACTCCGTTTAAATTGTTCATATTACTATAAAGAAAGGAAATGGTATTCGATCTTTAGGTTATAAACAAGTTAATGTAGTTTATAATGATATACAGACATCTACACATAATATCTACGTAACTGTATTGGTCTTTTTTAATAGGAATTATGATATAACTGACCTCATGACTTATATCATATAACTGACCATGTAAACAGTAAAAAAATCGTGCTTTATACGGAAATAAAAAAATGGTGAACAATATTTATTAATATTGAACTCAAAATCAAAATTTAATTATGTCCAATTAATTATTTGCCTGTTTGTCTGTACTCGTATCACGTTAAAACCACAGGATGAATTTTAATTAAAATCGGTTCGGTGGTAACATACATCCCACGTCAACGTAAAGGACATTTTATTGCGTGAAAGGGAAAGATTCCCAAAGGATAGTCCAAAACAGTATTTCCATTTCCAATATCCACACGAATAAGTTTCAGAAGCTAATGATATCGTAAATATTTCCATCTCAATTGACTAAGTGCTTCTTACATTGAATAGCACGTCATTTTTGCGTTGTTTATTTTGGCATATCTCTTTTCTTATCGATAAATATAAAAATCATTGCCAGTTTTCGTTGTAATTTTGTAACTCATAACGGGCTCACCTATCCAAACCAAATGTTTAGGCTTTGGTTGGACTATTAAGTAGATGGCTTATGTGAAGTTTGCACAAAATCTGTCGAGCGGTTCTTCATTTTTCATATTTTTTGAAACAAATGAATTCATTAAATGGCGGATCATTTTGTTTAATAAACATTAACAAAATGATCCGCCATTTATTGAATTTTTATATTATTTCACTTTATACGTAGCGAAGCACGTACTGGGCCACTAGTTATCACATAAAATTGCATATAGTCTAGACAGACGTTGCGATGCAAATTTAGGTACTGCTGCCAATCACAAGTAATACTTCTTGGTTTCGTAACGTAACGTCTGTTAAACCGTTCGTATTATTTTCACGCCATAACAGAGAAGAGTATACATACATAGAAAAAATATTAGAAAAATCAATTTATTTGAAAACAATAGTGTTAGGCGAGAATTACACTTGTAAGTTTTACTCTCAGTCCTTCATAAAATTTGTATAAATTATTTCTCATTGCTTTATACCTGAAAGAATTCAGTGTTAGCGCCTTTATTTTTAATTTATTTTTCTATAGTTACAGCTTCCGTAATTACTTACGACTTATTTGTTACTAGGTTAAGAGTTGTTTTATATTGCTCTCGAGAGTAAAACTTACAAATGTACTCCATTTATTTCATGTGGAAGCAACTGAATACAAACATTGGCTACGACTGCACAGGGAGTAGTTGATAATTGATTATATGAAAATAAAATATTGACTTGTGTCTTGCATCAAACACACGACACAAGAGGAGTCACCATTTGCGCTGCACCTTAGACTAAAGCGTTAAAAAAAATACCAGTCGCTTTGCGGAGCGTGTAATAAAAATTAATTTACGTGAATAAAGATAATGACAAGAAATAGAAATAAAGTCGAGGATACGATGGATAAATAATAACTGCCATTCTAAAGGAAATTCACTTTTTCGAAAATTATATACAGCGATACATATTACGTTCTACTAATATCCATATGTATGTAATTAGGTTTATGGAATTGCACTTTCTTAATATTGACGTTACATTAGAGATATTTTTGTATAGATTCTTCTTATTAAAGTTAATTTAGCTTGTCTTTAGAACGTATTTTTAAGTGAAAGAAAATAACGTAATAGTTTAGTCATAACATATGCTTTTCTATTATTGTGAACGTTATAACTACTTTAAGCTTTAACTACGTATGTTATGAAGAAAAATTACTTGAGAAAAGCCCTTTCGTTACCTATCATGCCAAAGAGTTAGTAAGTTTTTAAGGATTTATTACGAATGACTATCGCTCTCAAATGAAGCTATATTCTGATTTCAGATTTTTCAATCAAATATTATATTACAAACAATCATGTTTAAATAGTTTAATTTTTGGACTAGAAGATTTTATATATGGATAAGCAATAATGTGTCTACAAAAAGTCAAATTCGGATATATTGATGTATTCATATCAGATACGTTGGAGCAGTGGTCACTGCAAATGACTGTAGCGCTAACGGTCGCGGGTTCGATCCCCGCACACGGCAAATGTTTGTATTGGCCATACGGATGTTTGTCGTGGTGTGGGTGTTTGTGTTTTAGTGTTGTGAGTGTTTCCGGACCCCCGACACAAGGTCACAAGATCTTAATGGGGGCCGTCGAGTGTGATGCGTTTATTTATTTATTTATTTATTCTTATAATGCAACACGCACTTAAAACTCGTATTCAACAACTTTTTATGTGGAATATGTTTAACATCTTTAAGCGCCATTAACTCAAAATGAAGTTCGTGTGGGTTAACATAGTATTGCTTATCAGCGTCCATATGATAGTTAGGCCACTGTAATACGCAAGCAAACTGGTGAAAAGCATAGATACAAAAATATTAAAATATAACACACCGTTTTGATGAAAATATCACCTATGTTGAAACTTAATAAATATATCATGCACAGATAAGTACAAGCATTAATACGCGTAAGTGGTTATCGCTTCAATTTATTTAAACGAAAGCAATTAATTCACGAAAACGCTATGATATGAATTAAATCATATCTTTAAAAATTGCTCGGAATTTTCAATCCGGGTTCGATCGCAGGATAAAAAGGCTCATTAGTAAGCTCTGAATGTTCTTCCAAATGAATTCTAATGAAGTTAATCTCGAACGAGGGCACCGAAACCCCCTTTTTTAATTTATTTTCAAGAGCCCCTCAAGCTGCTCATTGATAGCTTATATTACTTTTTAAAGTGGGTCACCGGCTTTTTTAATTGTTTTTTTTTGATACATCTCAATTAACATTGTTATTAGAATGTGGGTAACTAATTAGTTTAATTAATTAATATATTGAACGGTTTCAGTGTTCTACAGATAAATTTAAAATACAAGTATATCTATTAAAATTCAATATCTATATATAAATATTAATGTATTTACAAAGTATGAGTTTTACATTAAAAGTTTCTTAACATGAATGGAAGTAGGTAAATAAAAGCTAATATGATCGTAATGGCCGCATTGTAAATTTAATGTTTACATGTGAAGTTATTGGTGAAATATATGGATGCTGCTGCGGCTTGACACAGTATTGCTTATCAGCGTCCATATGTATGTATCTCATAAAATTTAATTTCATAATGAAAAACACTTTAGACTTAACAATATGATATCCACATAATAGTATATTATATTAAGTACGTAATAAGGTAACACGCGTGAAATGTGACACAATACATGTATTGATACGATATTCATTAGTATATTTATCTAAGTACATCTGAAAAGCTGCATAGCATCCACGTTAAAGGTCACGTACACGGTAATGAACTGACGCAGCCTGCACGTGACGACGAGAGGCTTCGAACAATTGTTTCTAATGTCCAAAGTTGGGGGGATGGAGAACGAATTGCTAAGGATTCACTATAATCAACGAACATTTCTCTTTTATGTACAAAATTGTACGTAATAAACTGAAATAAGTCGCACCTGTAGAGGGTATATTATACAATTTTTTTATCATTTGTAAGTACATATGTATCGTTCACTATCAGTCCCTCTTGGTTTTACTCGCGAATACAAACATAGAATTTCCATACAAACTTCGAACCCCTTTGACGTTCTTAGGGGTTTAGGGAATTTCAAAAAAATCCCATTAAAAAATTTGAAACCTTTAGCACTTATAGTTTCTGAGATTTCGTGATGAGTAAGTGAGTTACTCTTTGCTTATATATATTATTTGAGCAATATTTAAGTTATTAAATAACGAATGTATATATACTTAATACTATAAAGTAAAATATGTCTGTATGTTTGTAAAGGATAATCTCTATAACTACTGATCCGATTAAAATTCTTTTTGCATTGGGTAGCCTGTTTATCGAGGAAGGTTACAGGCTATATTACATCACGCTACGATTCATTGAATTGGAGCAGTAATCATAAACACGAGTTAAACCGCAGATAAAACCTAGAATTACAGTCATCAATAAAAGTATTATGTATGTGTAAATATTGTATTCGATAGTGTAAGCTTTATGTAAAAGTTAAAAATACAATTTATGCCACTCAATATAATATAACTAAATTTATTTCTTGAAATCTTTAAAAAATATTTCCATATCAAAAACTATATGTACGAGTAGAACTAAACTGGGAGCAAATAGAAATCAAACAAGAGAACTCTCTCACAACATAGTATGTTATTAATACTACTAGGTATAGTAAAATACGAAGGAAGGTATGACAATATAATTTATAGTATTTCTACATAATACCACCTGACAGACTCAGTGAATAGTACCGAGAGTAATGTATAGAAATCAGGCTTTGAATTCTTAGCGTTTCTAATATCTAAAAGAGGCATTTCGATTTATCATTGAAATATGTAATAGCGTCAAGATGTAAATGATAAAATAATTTGAATAATTTATCTAGGCTCGCTTTAACCGTTCGGTACTTGTCGATAAAATTAACGTATTGTACCCCTGGAGACCTTAATGGACTTTGAAATTAAGGTATTCTTAAATTATGTATCACTTTTTCAAAAAGTAGGTTGTAAAAAATAATATTAAAACTTACAGAAAAATGTATTGCTATATTTTTGAAAATGAGTTGGTTGAATGGAAAGGTTATAAAAATTGAAGCTTAAATAATTTTTTAGGGTTGTGTAATTTTATAATAAAAAAAATATATCGTGATCTAAAACGAAAAACACATTTCATTTACATCATGTAATAAAAAAATAGTCTCTTTCTCTTTTTAATTCAATACGCAAACGATATAATCGTATTTGATTCAGAAAGTTGCCCTATTTCTAGTTGATGTGAATACATACAGGAAATGCGAAGCTACAGGTAGCCGAGACACAAAGCTTGCGAGCGCTATACACGCTATTTTATTCTTTAGTTTCCCGGCTGTCAAGTTCACAAGACACGGTATAGTGTTTTCTAGCCCTATTGGCGGACTACAATTGTGTTCTATTTAATATTTCCTGTAACTCATTTTATCTTGTCATTTTGTTTATTCATTTGTGATTTAATTTCGTAACAACAGTCTACAATTTTTTCTTATTAATAAATATATGCATATTTATTGCGGTGTTTTTTAAAAGTATTTTTTTAATATTTGTATAGAATTGTGTCTTCAATAGGGCAATAGATCTGAAACTATGAGACTGTCTTTGTACATGAGCTAGAATATTTATTTATATTTAAAAGACTAACTTGTAATTTGATGATTCAAAATTCCTTTAAAAGCTTACTTGAATAAAGTATATTTTGAATTACAACTTTGATGAATCACTTCCTATATCTAATGATTGTTTCTAACATTTAATTTTTAAAAAGTACCATGTTAGACAAAAAGCCTTAATCGATGTTAACGTTACATTAAATAACATCTTGCTAATATACTTCCTACAAAACCAATATCTTCTGGTATGATTAGAAATGATCGCTAATCATTGTTTACTCTATTTTCTAATATGCCTTTCTAATCAAATATATTTTTCAATGATTTTTACTACGAACAGAAGTGTAATTATGTAGTGCTATCGATATCGCAACGCAAAACGATTTTGATAATTGATTTGTTTCGTTTCAATACAAAAAAAATACAAATATTAAAAATCAATCGTCAAAATGTATCGCGTTGCAATGGGGGTAATTAGTCTGCAGTGCTTCGTACTACGTGGGTTTTTTAAACTATTCTAATAATAAACTTAGTAAAACAAACATAAAGAGTAAAAATATATTAAGCAAACAGAATAATTTACTGTCGCATTTAGACAAAGTGTCTCGTGACGCTCTTAATCCTTCGTCCCACTGTTGTACGAAACCCGAACGTCATGCAACAAGATACATTCTAGAAATGTCCGAGTGTCCAAAGGTCTCAGGTGTCCGCTCTCTTACCTAATTTGTCACTCGAGACTGCCACACTACCCTCGAGATTGAGTTCAGTGTAAAATATTGTTTGTATGATGTAGATTGATTGTCTAACTCCGCAGGCGAGGCTGCCCTCTGTTTTATCTCTGTCATAAAATTATGCGGAAGTTTTCATGTTTTCATTATTTTATTTAAAACAAAATATACAATACAACACATGGAGTGTTACATATTACGTCCTTATTTAATTACTTTTAACATCGTATAAACTTATTACAATAATGACTTATGATCTGTTTAAAACTTACTGTTAATTAATATTATTTTGACGAAAATGAAACAACAAAAGTTAATATAAAGTTTTCAGACGAATTCTAAGCATTCAGAACATTGTATTTGTTGTTGAAGTTATTCGACGTCGTATAAAGTAAACACAAGTTCTCAACGTACGAGTATACGCTAACAGAATTGGAACTAAAACTACTTCGTAGTAGTATTAAACGTGTTTCGTTTTTTGCGCGGTCGGAAATCCTAGGAGCTCTCAAGTCTCACGGGTAACGCCTGTTTCTCATATTTTTTGTCCACGCTTCCGTTCCAACTGTACCGTGTGCATTGACTCGCGTAGCACGTCGCCTTAACATCGAAATATTAACTAATTGATATAGATATGGACAGATAAAAAACAGCTGCCGTTTCTTTTAACAGATTATTTACGTTTACATTATGTAAATTTAAACATATTATCTAAATATATATTGATTTTACTATAATTATTATTATTATATTATAATATGTTATGTTACATTACTATTATTTACTAATTTTGAACATCATATACATGTAGATAGATATATCTTATTCTAATGCATTACTATTTTTTTTATTTTTCACAAATCAAAACGTGCGAAAGCGGATATGTACCAACGTTAACACTATCATTAAAATTACTACACTTTAAATTATAATAAAATATTCGTACAAACTAAAGAATTGAGATATATAAAAATAAACTTCAATTTTCAATTCCAAGATACAACAGTTAAGATATACAATTATTATTCTTACAAGCGTTTGCTATTAGGCATTGTGTGAGTAATACTTTCGAATGTTCAAGTTTCACAATAATGTACTAAAGTTACTGCTTCCAATATCTCACTTTCTAAATTCGTGTACAATTTCTCAGATATTTTAGATAACTTTTGATTGAGTGTGAGCGGTTAAATGATTGTTCTACGATGCTATCGCAATTGATGATCGGAGTTCCATTAAAACCGTTACTTTTAATACAACGGGAGATTAGACATAGCTGATTGATTGTTTCCATTTCGTTCACGTTTTTGTTGCATAATTATTTACTTTAAACGATCATTAATGAATCGAAGTAGAATCACGTTTCATATTTATATAAAAGTAAAAAAGTAAAATTACAGCCTATAAATGTCCCACTACTGGACAAAGGCCTCCTATTAAAGGTTTGAAGTAATCCATCAGGCTGCTCCACTGTAGGATATAAATATGTCAGAATTTCTCCCGGCACATGCAGGTTTCCTCACATTGTTTTCTCTCACCGCCTCTCTAGATGAATTTGAACACAAATTCAGCGGAATTCATTGAAAACTCAGCGGTGCTAGCCGGGGTTTAAACCCGCTATCACAGGTTGAGGTCGACGTATTCTAACAACTAGGCCATCTCAGCTCTCATATTTATATACATACATCTCTTAATATACATCTCTATGTAACGAGTTTAAATGATTTTTATTTAGTAATGGTTTTTATTTTATATAAATTAGTGGGCAGGCAGGCGAATGTCCTATACTAAGTGATTACCGCCGCCCATGGACATTTGCTACACCAGAAGTGCTACAAATGAGAGAGAATAGTAATGAGAGTGTAATACTGCCCCGGTCGAGTACTTGGCTGTAGGTTCCACATTGCAAAAGCTTTGGAAATATTTGTATGAAACTACTATTTTAATATTTAAGAGGTTGTGTCCTATATTTAATATCTAAAATTTCAACGACTTTAGTTATATAAATCCAAGTTAATCGGTGCTTTTACTTTTATATTGTGCACATTGGCATGAACACTTTGTTTTAAGTCTTTAGTCCAAAACAAACTCCAATGATTTGGTAGGTCCGTTCCGTATTTTTCTTTTCAGTCAATAGTCGTTAGCGTTGCGTGAAATTAAATCAAGGAATGTAAACAGTTTTTAAGCTCGACGTCGCGACAGCTTGATAAATTGGGAGAAATTTCCATTCAGGAGCCAATTTTTTGGGGAAAAAAATACAAATGTAAAGGAATTATTGCATATTTTATACAATTTCGGAAATAACAATAGGTATTTAATCTATTAGAATAAGATGATAGCTATTGGTAAAATATGACTAACATAATATGAATAATTAAATTTTTTGATTGACTAAATTTTTTGTTATTAAAAAAATATTTTAATAAAATAACTGTAACATACTCAACACGAAGTGCGTTAAATTGAAAATCCATGGAAGCCGATAATATACTTTCATATCAGTTAAACGATTACAAATGATAAATTAACAGTTAAACATCGCATATTTATTGCAATAACAAATTAACGCTGTCGAGTAACGAGTATCCTACAATTTAATATTTTAAATTCTCTTTGGTTTCGTATGTGAGGTAATCTTAAACTGAACTAACAAAGGGGTAAGCTTTCCTGATCCCCACACTCGTACTCTGGCGCGGTACTGCACTTTACTTAAGGATTTATTTGCTCTCCGAATTTATACGTAATCGAGACGTTCTTTTGATATCGAGTAACTGACGGAAAATTACTTTACTATGTTACCTTATAAGAATCACCAATATTCGCATATTTTATGTATGGATGAAACTGTTGGGTAGAATTTACCTGAAAAGATAAATAAAATTATTAATAAAGCAAATATTTACCATACATAATAAGAGTATCGATTTTTATATCGATATCTGTTAAATTTTTTTACCTTTATATAAAGACATCTAAAATTAATAATTCAATTTTGAAGACGCACTGATATTTTCAACTGATTTCAAAAAAGAAGGAGATTCTCAATTCATAACGTTTGTTTTTTAAAGTTAATTAACCGAGCTTTTTTACTCTTATTATTCAAAAAGATTTAATTTTAAATTAGTTCCATAATATTGTCACATATAACTTATTTACTATTAATAAAACCTTAGCCATATTAATCATAAGAAATATGAAGCAATATACTTCAGAGGCACGTGAAACACAAACTGCTAGTCTTGCTCTTGAGTAATGCGATGGCTTTAAGTAAAGATAAGACTGTTTTATATTCTATGCTCAGTCAGAATTTATATGTCTATTATAATTTAAACAGTGTCTATTTATTCCTACAAAAAATGTATGTCTTCTAGAATATAATGCCCTAGTTCTATAAGAGAGAATTGCGAGAGAAAGGGTGAATTATTCTGCCAAATTATGACGCTATTGTGGAACAAATTGTTAGAAAATTATCATTATTGATATATCACAGTTAAGGAAAGATATTTTAGTGCAAAAACTTTACACTATTAGCCCAATTAACAATAAAAATGTCACATTTTGATACATAAGAGACGTGTTTTAGTTATTATAAATCAGGATGGATACGACGGTAAGTAATCGCTATCGCAATACGATACATTGACAGTTGATTTGTTTGTTCGTTATAGTACAAAAATCAGAAATCAATTGTCAAAATGTATCGCGTTGCGATAGCGATAGCGCACGCATAATTGCTGTTGAAATCAACCGTGAGAAATTTACATGTTTTAGCGATAGTTTTAAAACATTTGCCCTTAGATTTTAAGACGATGATAAGAAAACAAGATTTGAGGAACATTTAAGAAGACAAATAAAATATGTATTTTACGAATATATTAAGAAATTATATAATTTAATAATTCGTCTTAGGATACATTCAACAATTGCCAACGTTAAGGTGTACTTAACAGAAAAAAAAAAAAACTATTTTTTACAAGATGTTTTATAAGAAGTTAAATTGACTGACCTTTAAAAAAAAACAGAATTTTTTCATTAAAAAAAATATGTACATTTACGATACCACCTCATTATGTTTAAATTTTTTGTTTCAACACAACGTCCACGAATTTATACAGTTGCCCTTTTTTAAAATGTAAATACGTACTCTGTATTCCAGCACAGATTATCCAAAACGGTCAAACAGCATGTCAAGAGTGACAAACGAGGGGTCTAGTTCAGCTAGCGTGAGTAATGCGACGCCAGGCAAACGTCTAACAAGGCCGTATTAAATCACCGGCTTTGACTACGGGATCTCGTCAGGTGCATCTAATGGCTGTTTACTCGAGATTTACGTGTCATTTTACTTATTTCGTACGAAAATTTAAGATAAAAATCACAAATTTGAATCTCTAGTTCGTCTAATACGAGAAAATTGAAAAGCCCCAAAAGTAGGTAATACTTGTAATACTTATGTAACTTTTCAGTTTGTCCTTCTTGTTAAAATAAAATTATAAAATATATTTTATTTTTATATTGGCTTTTGTCATTTTTGTACAATTAGTTATAATTATATTTCTTCTGTCCGCGGGTATGTCACTGAATTTTTCCTAAACGGCTGAGCTGATTTTTATAATTTTATATTGTACTAGTTATACCCGCTATTTCACCCGCGTTAATTTGAGGAAAATGAACGAGGATGGAACGGGGTATAACTTTACTACTTGAATTAAGTATTGTTCACTATTTCTTTGGTTTCAATTTTGTTTTCGCGTAACCCTCTTTTTTATTTATTAATTAAAATTAAAATAAAAAAATAATCTAAGTATAACATTAGCTATCTGTGAGTGAAAGTCTCGTCATAATTGGTCCAGCCGTTACAGATAAAAAAGTGATAAAAAAATAATTAAAAAATGTGACTTTGATATAAGTACCGTGTATACTTTCATTAACGTTTACTTAAAAGTTATTAATTTGAAATTACAAACTGACACTTCAATTTTATTTATTTGTATAGATGTGTATGAGTGGGTCCCTAGATGGTTTAGATTCATAATTGGGCCTGATAAGTGGCACTGCTATTGAGCACGACAACGTTTGTCGGATCCGCTACTCGTGAATAAAATACATACATACGAGGAGGCACGTAAACATATACAGTTGAATGAAGTATTAAAATTCATAACAATAAGTCTTCCTCATTACATTCATACTTGAACCATAAAAAGTTCTTCACAGTACTACAAAAAATATTCATTAATATATTTTACTTCGTCCTGATACTTCAGTTGAAACAACTTTCTCAATGGAATCAGTATATTTATACTAATATTATAAAGAGGTAAAATTTGTTTGTATATAGGGATAAGTTCCGAAACTAATGACCCGAATTGAAAAATTCTGTATTCGTGGGATTGCCCGTTTATTGAAGAAGGTTATAGTCTATATTACATCACGCTACAAATTAATAGAATGAAGCGATAACCATTCACGCGAGTGCAACTGGTAGGGACAGCTAGTATTTTATACGAATGAACACTGAACTACGTATTAAAATATACCTGAGGGTAGAAACAAATTATCTGTTAAAACCAACAGACGAATATAAGCCGAATATAAGCCGAATGGGTAAATTTAAGCAATTGAGAAAGCAAGCTACCCTATTTAAGCGCACCCACAAAGATGAGCATTTGAACGACCCTTTGTCCATTTATCAGGTACGGTCGACAACGCTCCGTCCCACTTGTTTGTCCGTACATGTCAGGTCAGATGGCAATCAAGTAATGTCAAAATTAGCAATTGGAGCGTATTAGTACTGGACATTTGAGCAGAGTAAAATATTATGCAAAGTCAGTATCCTAAAAGGATTTTTATATACATAAAATTTGTTTACTCATTTTCTGATCGATCTTCGGAAGATACAATAAATGCAATAAACCACGATTAAGTTCTGGATTGCTTAAGCTTTGGTTTCCTAGATTTACGACCCTACATGCCCATTTATGTTGCGCTACCCATCTGACATAAACAATTATAGTCTAGGAGATAGCATTGTATTTTTTATTGAAATCCGAAGTGTTTAATTTTCGTTTCAATAGATATATTCATTTGCACAAATAATGCGAAAAAAAGAAATATTTTATGATTACTTAGTACCCTTAATCTTGCATTGTTTTCTACTTATTTTAAATATTTATCTCGACATCGACATGACATTTATGATGATATACATACATATATGGTTTCCACCTATGTATATAAAGCAACTTTTTTTATAAATACTAAATTTTTTAAATTGTTTTAATATTACTGATTAAAATATGACGTTACGTCTTAGATTAAAATGGGATGATACGTGAAAAATTAAAATCCCAGATGAGTAGCGTAAACGAGCATGATAATATGCGACCGTAATTTTATGAAACCAAAGCATTAGACTAATGTTTGACACAAGCGGGGATCGAACACTCAAGCAGATGCAATGATATTGCGCTGGATTGTAAAATCGATAAATTGATAAAACACTCTTACATGATCATTGACAATACACACAACACAACTTTACACACCCATATCATAGTAATCGTCGGCCTTAAATAAATATTTGTCACGAGCGGGAATCAAATACTTAACTGTTCACTGCAGGCAGATGTAATGACTATTGCGGCACCCAGCTCTCGAATAGGAAATACATCAATAATATATCATTACTTTGAATATGTATATTTAAAGATGGTCCTAATGTGTATTCCATTTTCGGGAATACAATTACGAATTTGCTTTGTATATACAATAATAATTATGTATGTAATTTAGTTACATATAAGGAAGAAAAAAGATAATTTCCTATAATGAAAGTAAATGTAAAGAAATAGGCCTGCACTCCTTTTAAGGAGAAAGAGCTTACTCGCTGCTCTGCTACCATTTGAAGTATATACTTCATCGCCGAGCACAAAATGAACTTAAACATAAATTTAGCACGTGAAAACTCAGCAGTGCTAGCCAAGGTTTGAACCCGCGATCATTAGTTAAGATTGACGTGTTCTAACGACTATGCCATCTCGGCTCTAATAATAAAATTACTTCGAATTTGAATTATAATTTATCTTGCTTTTTAAATATTGTCGATAGGCTTTTGGTACGGACTGTATGTATGTATGTATGTGCCCCGCACAATCCCTATTCAATCATCAACTTGTAAATAAACGTTAAGCTTATACAAGAGCAAACTCGATACAGGTTTAGAGAGAAGCAATTACGTTTCATCGACGAATTACAATTTACGTAAACAAATAATCAAGTTGCAATAGTTAAAATGAAATTGCAAAATTGCAGTTTGGTTTATTACACACAAAGAAATTAAAAAATTTCTTTGTGTGTAATAAACCAAACTGATTCTCGACACCTATATAAGGTACTTGCTATTAATTTCTTACTTTATTTAAAACGCTTATATCTCAAAAACTATTTATATTAGAAAATAAACACAGCAATATAATTTAACTTTGGTTTGTTGAATACAAATAAGTAATTAAAAATCCTAACATTTTTACTTTTGTAAAAAACACCATATAAAAAAGCTTTACTTATAGGCCTATTAAATCTCTGTTTTCTATTAAAACTTCCATTTTTTCTTTCTTTATTGGGTTGTCTGAAAGAAATGGCTAGTTAGCCATAAGACCGCCCGTTGTACACAATAAGAATAAATTTGTAAATATTGTCCCTTACTTTATTCTTGTGATGTAGAATAAAGTATATATAAATCTAAATATAAATAAAACCTCCTAACTTAAAATGTATATCGTAATATAATTACCTAACTTAAAATGTATATCGTAATATTTTGTACCAATAAAAAAATCCATTTGTTACCAATAAAAAAATCAAAAAAAAAATCTAATCGGTTATTTTTCGAAAAGACATTTCATATTTGATTGAAGTTTTGTTACAACAAAAACGTAAGTTTTACTAGTACATTTTATTTATGAAGTATGAAAAACAATGGTTAGAAACGTTTATAAGAACAATGGACAATATTTTAACTTTTAGCTAAAAAAAAATAATACTTTTATAAAACGAGGCCCCAGTTTATTTGAACACTCTTAAAGTTTTATTTAAAAGTATTTGTTTAAATATTCGAAATTCTTAGATTAAAAATCACAAAGATGTCAATTAAATACTAACTAATATAAAAATAAATTCTAATAAATTTTGTTAACACATTCTGAATTAACGTACCATTTACGACGAAATCGAACACCAATATATAATTTAAACAAAAAAAAAATTCGCTGCCTGCAAAAATGCCTTGCATTACTTTTGATATTGACAGATACTCCTCTGATAAGCACAAAGTATTATGTACAATCTTTGCAGTTCATTGTCTCTAACGGTTTTTTCGGCCCTAGGTCATATTTAAACACAGTCCTTATTTGTATCAACTACCTACTATTGCAAATGCGAAAGTTTGTAAGGGTGGATGATGGATAAAAAGAACAATTACGTGATAGGCTAAAAGCGCTCGCTATAATTATACGACTGCATCATTTATAACGACTTTATTAAGTAACATTAATTTTTTAAACGTCGCTTGAAAACGTTCGAAATTCTGTCGTCAGTTAAAATGATAAATTCCTGTAGAGATAGCAATATTTTTGCGTTAATGCGACAAAAACCTGGTTGATATCAGTACAAGGATAAAAAGGTCTAACTGAGTAAGCGCGTTAAGAGAAATAAATTCTAATAAAGTTAATTAACCCGTCAGACGACATTATCTCTTTTAAAAAATTTACCTTTCCAAACAAAACAGCGTCCTTGTTGGATCGACAAAAGGGTTCATTTCGTACGTGACTCCGGCGTGTTATAATTTAATTAAATAAATATACAAATGTTGAGCGTATGTTTTAATTAAATTATTTTTTGTCAAATGTTTAACGAGATACATTCAAATGTTGTTTGTATTTCATGACAAAATGAATAAAAAAACGGCTTAAACATATAAATAGATTTATCCAAAACTGTGACAACTTTATAAAAATATAATTTCATTCGTACACTATTTTTGTTGTTATCAAAATATTTGCTACATGATCAAATTTTATTTTATTTTTTGAATTATAAACTTTATTAGTTGTTGTGTTAAAATTTTAATTTCAATTACGATGTTATTGTGGTATCTTTTATATTTTACATAAGTCACATATGTGTAATATGTGCCTTAAAGTTTATAAAGCAGCCAAAGTTTTTTTTTTATTAAAGACCGAAATAAAAAGGCAAATCTCTTAGAAAAAATGAGAAGACACATCTGTTCAAGCGAAAAAGAGGAAGTAGATAATTCTAATCTAATATTTAGTAAGAGAGAAAGAGATAGTAGTTAGGGGTAAGTTAATCCACCATTAATGATAACCTTCGCACCTGCGCGTAATGCTCTGCAGAAAATATGAGCCGTAAAGACGAAACAAGGTGGAGAAATTAGGGTGGGTGGACTAATATCAGATATTTGTTAACGGATGAGCATTTTTATGGCCATAAATCTCGGGGAAGAGATAACTTGTATACGAATTTAGAAAGCTTGGAAAGCTTGGAATTTCGAATTGGATACAAAGTTATATGATAAAATGATTAACGTTTGCAACAAGTTTCTGTCAAAATAAATAGAAAATCTTTATAATGATAAAAATGTTTTATAATGATCCGTCATCATAATCATTAATATCTGCAGGCTAATTAGGGCAAGATACCGTTATCGCAACGCGATACATTTTGACAGTTACTCGTAATTTGTGATCTTTATACTTAACCCTTAAATGCGCGATTTTTTTTTATTTTATCAGGATAAAAAAAATTATGTAAACAGGTTGCCAGTAGATTTATGTAATAGTAAAAAATAGTAAAACGATCAGTATGTATTATTGTATTACAGGACATGTAAAATAGAAACATACATCTAAGTTAGACGTTTAGTAAAACTTTTAGTTGACAGTACAGTACAGACAGGCTTTAAATAACTGTTGCATTTTTGAGACATCATGCATTTAAGGATTAAAGGAACAAATAAAGTATTAAAATGTATCACATTGCGATAGCGATAGCTCCAAGTCTATATTGAGTGATATGCATGCGAACTTCGAACTTAATATAGTTACAGTGAGGCAATGTATCCAAAACACTGGCGGGGTTATTACCTCCTATTATAATGCTTGTTTTTTTTTAAAGACAGTTTGGACAACATTACTTAAATTAAATAAAATGAGGGTAATATGAGCGTAACATCATATTTTGAAGTCGAGCAAAACTTAAAATTATGTAAATAATAGGAACGCCGACCGTTTTGTTTTTCATATTATTCCATTATATTGTCATTTAACCTGGCAATAATATTGAATGATCAAACCACAGGGACATCTCAGTTTACCAGCAGATATAAATAGTACTTGACCTTAATAGTCTGAGTGCGACTGTGATATAGGTAAATAGAGGGAATAAATAATAGAAGACTCTTATGTAATATTCCAGTAGATATTTTGTTAAATCGACTATTTACAATATAGTTGAGAGATATAATAATTATAAAAAAATTAAATGAATAAATCAAAAAGACTTTTTAAAAAAGGGGGACCTTAATATGTTGTTTCATTTGCGTGCATATCATACTTCTTCCAATAATTTTGAATATAAAACCAAACTACTGAACCGATTTTGATGAAAATATGTACTATGTGATACTATACTATGGGATCAATCTTAAATATACCCCTTCAATTAAAAAGTCGTCTTCAAGTTATCGGTAAACATAGGTCCCCATCGAAATGAGGACAGAGGAGGAGGATTATTTTTGAAAGTCGGTTAAAAATCTAATTTTAAACGAATGTTTAGAATTTAAAATATCGTAGTTATATTAGTAATTATTAAAAAATATATATATTTTAAAATTATCAGGATAATAGATAAAATGTTCTAAATTTAATATAAATTTTTAAATCAAAATATTTCATTCCAGAACACTGAATCCCAAGACAAACTTACAATATTGTACTAGAAAAGAAAGTCTGAAATGGTGACAATTTTCTTTCATCGTTCACGTAAAATAAATTCTACTTAAACGTTGAAAAACTTTTAAAATCTTGTTATTTCAGTGAAAAAGCAGGTAAAATATCTTTTATACCTATTTTACTTTTCATAAAAGTTTACTCGAAAGAAACAATGAAACGTACCTTTATACATCACTAAGAATAAAATCCTTTTTAATTAACTGCGCCCCACTTTCCCCGTTGGTAGCTTCGCGTTATACACAAAAAAGTGAACGATCGCAAGTTAAGAGATAAACACTTTTTAATAGAACAAGGGGTTTTCTGTGGATATTTTCTTCATTAAGATAGTAGCATCTAAATGTAATAAATAAATAATAAAATATAAATATGTACTACTGTACACACATACATATATTTATATAAAATAGCGATGTGTACATTACAAAAATGAAAAATGGTTGAAACGAGTAGTGGACATGATTAATTACTCCAATGAATGCTTGAATAAAAATATCATCTTTTAATATAAATTTGGGAAATTAATATAGCGATACATTAAAAAAAATAAAAGTTTTAAGAGAAGTTTTAATAGAAAGAACAATGATGTATTTATATATGCTGTTGATAAAGAATCATACCTTATAACACCAGCAAATGAATACATTTCGAGAGTATTACTAAATGCTATGCCCTTACGATGTCTCGATCACTGCGGATTTTGTAATTATAAATAATCTACATATACTGATATTATAAATTCGATAACAACTTATTACGTTTTCATGCTTAAACTGGCAAACCACAAAAAAAACTGCCTGCTAATTGTCAGAAAAATAAACTATGAAGAAAGTGAAATAGGATGGAAATGTTTTTGTGCAGACAAAGTCGCGGGGATCAACTAATAAGGTAAAAAACAAGAAATCTACCTTAAATACATTGTTTCTAGAAATAAGGCCTTGAAACAATAAATAATACTTCATGTTTCCATGGATTTTTATCTCAATGTTTAAGTCATCAGTTTATTCTTACCAAGTAACCTAGATTCTAGCAGTCGTTAAAAATAATATTATGTACTTAGCTTAAAAATGCTTCTGTTTTAGTCGGTTATGCAATGTATGCAGTGCAGGTAACGCGAGCGCATTGTTATTATTGTTTGAACAAGACTTTCTTTGCTAACTTGTCTAGTGTCTACTTCAGAGAGCACACACTTTAAGCACATTATATTACTACTACGCTTACTTAGAATTCTTAGCAAGAAAAAGCGGTAACTTTTCCGCTTGTATATATAATGTATGTAGCGTATGGCCTAGTGGTTAGAAAACGTCGATCTCAAACTGATGACCGCGGGTTCAAACCCCGGCTAGCACGGCTGGTTTTTCAAATGCTAAATTTGTGTTTAAATTCATCTCGAGCTCGGCGGTGAAGGAAAACCATCGTGATAGATATTCTGACACATGTATATCCGGCAACCCGCAGTGGAGCAGCGTGGTGGATTAAGCTCTAAACCTTCTCACATTTACAGGCTGTTACTTTACTTACTTGATATAATTATATTCGTAATTATATTGCACAATTTTATGGTTATCATGACAAATGACAGTATACTGTTTAATTTTATGTCCATCGACGTGGGGTTTAAAAAATGTTAATAGAATTATCATATTAAATTAATAAAAAAATTAAAACCATTTTCAATAATATATTGCCTGAAATCTATTTATTTATTATTATACGTTAAAACGAAATTGAAGGCTTAAAATTAATAACAATTTTCTGAGTAAATAGATATTTATAATTACATTAACAGTGAATCGTTGTATCAAAAAAAATATTTGCCATTCATTTAATTATCTTTTATACGCAGTAAACTGAAAATTGAGCGATATCGACGCAATTAACACTCAGTATTTATACAAACGAGACAATTCTGGACGTGCCGCGGAATACAGAAAAAAAAAGTTAAATGTAATAACGAATTACTCAACAAGTTTACAGTCCATCACTCCATCTGCAGAAGTTTCATTAGACGATGCGTCCCATCTAATCAAACGTAATCTAGTTAAAACTTTTCCAATAAGCCGCCCCTAACATTCCTTCGTGCTGGCAATAAAACGAACGCCGAATGTCATAAGCACAGTCCGTGATTATAACGTGGGGAGACGAAAGATTTTATATCTCCTTTTATCTGGCTTCAAAGTAATACGACGTTTTGTGAAAAAAATCGTAAATTCGTTTACCCTATAAAGAAGCTAAACTTAATTAAAAGGTTGCGTTAATAACGCATGGCACGTTTCAGGCTACTTAAATTTGTGTAACCATATTTCGTCATATCTAAGGACTAATTAGTTAAAACTATCGCTATTAAAAAAAATATTACAATTACAATTTGACGATCGTTTTCTGATTTTTATACTGTTAAACAAGAGTTGTGCAAGTTAAACAAGAGTGATAAAAATGGCATATCGGTAGCAATCCCTGTTTTTTCAATTACACAAAAAAAAAATCCTGTGTTTTTTATTAAATAATCATTTATTACTATTTTTATTAACAAAATAATAACTATCAAAATGTTAAGATGTATATGTGCTGTAAAGGTGAAAGTGAAAATAAATTACATTAAGATTTTGCGATGCACTTTACAATAATGTTTTCTTTCGAATGATAATACCCCCCTGCCTCTGGACGCGTCATTAAACTGATGAGATAAATCTTTCATACTTCGATTTTGACACAACTTACATATATCGAACAGCTAGATCAACTAACCAAATCTATATTTAGACTTTATTAGAAAATAAATAGAGGAATCAATTTACTATACGCATTCGAGTAAATAAAAAATAGGCGATTAAAGAGGTTTGCTTCACTATTAAAATTTTATTTGTAATGGTAATATTAAATAAAGAAAATATTTTACCAAATTGTGGAATCTTTTAACTCTAACTTAAAACTACACTTTTAGAGGCTGTTACTTACATCACACACATTAAGAATTTTACTTCTAAACTATAGATATTATGTTTCGAAAGTCAGGTCTGTCATTTTTACAATAAGTTATATTGTTTTGGTTTACATAAGTTTCGTTTATAAACACTTATTTATTTCTATGTGCAAAACAAACAACATACATATACTGACCCATATGGGTCAGTATATGTATGTAGAGAAATTGTTAAAAGGAGCCATGTCAGTGATTTTGAAGTTAAAAAAATGTATTAAAAGATTTACAGAAAACTCTACACGGGTCAGGAATTAGGAAAGATTGATACGTCTGTCAATGGGCTGTGGCTTTACCCCAAGCGAAATAAGTAATCTTTCAATCTTTTAATGACGTTCGGGAAAGCCGTCGCGATTATCATAGCAATTGCTAAAACGTTTATAGGATTAAGATTATATCTAAATATAAAAGGTCTATTGTCAAATTATTCACAACTGAATAAAACGAATAAAATGCTAAATACTTTCTTTGACATGTCTATTAAATATTTCTGTCATTGCATTGTAAGTGTAGTTTTGTAAGTTTATAGGTATATTTTAAAAAATATAATATGCGAGGAACTGCTAGTTCCTCACGGCTTCATCTACGTTTATTTTAGAATTCGATAGTTGCGATTCAGAAAACTGATAAAATACTACGTTTTGTGTTTTATATTTCATTATTATTATCCAGAAATATGTGAAACGAAAAATAAGATTTTCTATACCCACGTTTTTACCTCTTTTTGCCCTCTTAGGGGTGAAATATCGAAAAATTCTTAGTAGACGCTTACAGCCTAAATTTCAAGTTTGTAACCGAACTGGTTTAGGCTCTGCGTTGATGATGATCGGTCTGTGAGTCAGGACAAGTGATTATATATGTAGAGATAATTATAAATTGATATAAAATGATGGATTTGAAGTTTACCCATAGCCAGCTATATTTATAGGCAAAACAAAAACAGATTGTAGAAGAGACAGAGAAGTTGTATGTAACAAGTCAGGATCTCTTTTAAACCTGCATAACGTGCTACACGTGAAAATATATGTCTTACAAAACACTGTTCTTGTTTAAGTTATGTGGACAAAAACTCATATCATGAAATTTATTTATCGATTATCGATTTACGTGAAGCCTAATGGGTAGTATAAATATGCCAATTGATTCTAGTTAACGAGACCGAATCGAGGCTGTGAATTGTATAGTGTAATCCATAGCTTAAGAGTACGATCATAATGATACCACCATCTATAACTATTCTGTCTACATTTATGAGTATTACAGAGATAATTAAGTTTATTTGTAAGAGTTAATGTGTACCTATTGTTTCGATTTTAGAAATTACGTACTACACTTACATGTTTTGCTCTCTGATTTTCATAAAGATATACATAAGTTTTTTGTTATTGCTTTACATCAGAAATAATTTACTCTCAATGTTTTTATTTTTGACAACGCGTATTTGTATGTCAGTATTATTACATTTAAAGTGAATTAAGTGTAAAGGCCGCCTTAGAGAAAAGAACCTCCTCCAAAATTTTCCTCCTATTTCTGTCTCGAGTACACCTCCATTGTTGTCCCGCTATCTCTACAATATTATCATGCCATCTTTTCCTGAGTCCTTCTTTGTTTCTTTTGAACATCTCCCACTGTATATGACCCGCCCAGACTAGGTATTTTTGTTCGCGGAGGAAATCATCGTACCGTTTAAATGTACAGACATTTTGACGGTCCGCGGTAGGTTTAAAGACTTTTTGTACGTGTACCCTCAGTCATTCATGTGAGATTCATTTCAAAACTATCTATTTCGACGTACAAAAAGTACAACAAGAGTTGATTTTCGCCTGTACTTACTCTCTGTATACTACCTAAGCCTTAGCAACAATATTTGCATAGTTACGTCCCAGCTAGTAATTTTTACCAAACCAAAATCTACGCGGACGAAGTGGTTGCTAAAATCTAGTTACATATAGAATCATCTTTTATGCAAATTATAATACAAAAGTTATATTATGTTCAAATTACGTTACAGATACCATCATTCATGTTTCACCCTACAAATGAAGGTAATGGAATGAAAACTTAAAATGTCGCCATTATCTCAATTGTAGATAAAACATGATATAATAAATGGGAGGTAATTCTCTAGAGTCCAATTTTCTTTAACTTTTTATTCGATTTCTTTCCCTTGCGTTTATTTAAGTTTATTTTACGTCAGGATATATATAATTTTTTAACAAGAAAAACAAAAAAAAAGTTATATTTATATATTATATTAATAAAAAATATATATTACTTATAGTGCCAGATATTTAATACACGTGTCGTGATAATAATATAATTGAAAAAATAATAATATTATAAAATACCTTAAATTTATCAATTTTAATAATTGTGTATATAAAGAACATTTTCGCCTGCATCTTAGGGGACATTATGTCGGTCGTTTAACAAAAAGCTCCTAACAAAATCGTTCCGTTACGCCACAACAATTTGTGTAAGTCACTTCGTTGGGGAGAATAAGACATTAGTCGTATTGTCGCTCAGCACTCCACAAGTCATCTTAAATGATGCGCATCGCATAAATGTCTTATTTTACACGCACTCCGAAAAAAACATCTCTTTCGAGATTAAATTGTAGCGTTACTAAAGAATATTAATTACGTTTAATTATAAAAGTTTTCGAAATAACTTAAAAATAATATTCCATTTACAGTTTATAAATGCAATTAAATATTTATGTTATAAAAGTGATCGTCTAGCGGTCGTGAATAGACCGTAGTTCATTAATTTCTCAACCAATTTTAAGACTGATAACAAATAAATCTATTCACAATTTTATTACATACTTTAACAATAAATAAAAGAGTATCCTGTATATGTATCTAATACGTGGTCACTACCATGTAAATATGTAATGTTTTTTTTAATGGTTAATTGTATTTTTATGCATAATTAAAAATATATTAGTATTCCTCTCTTCTCTATTTATAATATAAGTGTGCGAAAATTCATACTCTTCCATCCACGCAATTTTTGTAAAAAGTAATACAAAATTTTGCGTCACGGATTAATGTATAGATTACCATACGAACTCATTAAAAACGAGAATCATTAAAAAGTCAATGAACGCAAACAAGGCGTATTAAACAAAGAGAGAAATTTAAATTAATAAGAGCGGTGTAAAAAGCTTTAATAAAGCAATTGAAACTTCCGGGAGGCATGCATCATACTGTTGCGGACATGACGTGTAGTGGACCCGCACGTGTTTGAAGAGTCTTAACTCTATCATACACTGAATGGGCACTACGATGCTATACTTTACATATATACATACCAACTTTATAAATGAAAAACATTATCTATTACTTTATTCTCTGTATTATCGAAGCTGGATCGCTTAATCGATTTTAACTTAATTTATTATAACGATAGCTATAAAATAAGACAAATAAATAGACTACTTCAAAGTCAAACTCTACATAGAGTACAAAATACAGATTCAATTATCTACAAATCTCAAAGTTTTTCTACAATTTCTGTTGGAATTAACCCTAACAGAAAATGCATACAGAAACCAAAAATATATAAATAAAAAAAATATTCCTTGCTCAGTAACACTATTTTCTCAACTTTTTTATCGACGGAAATATACATATGAATATAAATAGTTAAGATATTACTCTTAAATTGGGTGCGTTTTAGCTTGTTCTCAGAAACCCAGTGTGAGTTTGTGTACTGTATTATGTATACCATTTGCGTTTTAAGATTTGTTGGTAAATCTTAAAACGCAAACTCTATAGTATGCATTCTAATAGAATTACATACCTTGTTTATTGTATTCTGGCAGTAAGTAATCGAACGGCTGAGAAATAGAGAGAGATATCGGAAAATATTAAGCTATATAGTGCTATGTTCTGTAGAAAGAGGGCTTTATCGTTATTAGTAGACAATTTGTAGTAGCAGTAGCAGCGTAGTATCATTTATGCAATTTATTGAATGTTCATCGACTCTGATATAAATAACATCGATCAAATTATAATTATACTCGATATTATCTTTCTTTTTGTGAATTGGTTTTTATTTACTATGTACATTTTTTCTACGAACAAAGTTTATTTTATTCTATACTTTCTTTTGTATTTGTAACCTATAAATGTTTAAATAAAATAAATTAATGTCTTCGTAACTTGAAACTATAGTTTTACCATATTGTAAAAGAACATTAAAATCTCCTAGTTGATCGTTTTAATTTTTTACAATATTAGAAAAAATGTAAAATAATAATACTTAAAATAAGTACATTCATATACCATAATAAAAATCGATAAAGATTAGTGTATATTGGAAAAAATAGGAGGAATGTAATATCACGAACAAAGTATTGTCAGATCAAAGGGATAATTGAATATTTTCTTGAAATTCCCATTTCAAAGAAACATAGCCTTTTGAATATTGAAATATTTTGCTCTAAAGATTAGATTTTCATAAAGATTTTCCTTTGTCCTGTTTTATACAGAAATAGTTCAATATTGTGAAATACGTTAGTAATATGGTAATCGATCTACGTAATTATTTGTTGCTAGCCTTAAGGGTTCTTATTACGCTCTGGTTATATATAATTTAGCAATAACAGTTTAATTATATATGTAGATTATTTATAATTAATATATATTAATCTAAAGTTTAGTAATTATAAATACACGAAGCGATTGCTTTATACTGTATCTGTTTCACTTTAAAAATTTTCATCCAATTTTGTTTTACATAAGATATGTGTATAACTTAACAAAAAGGTTTTCGATTTTTACTACTTAATTTTAAAACATAAACCATTAGGTAAGTTTTATATTTGTTTTATCTACACTTATTTAAATTATAATTTTCTAAACAAATATAATAAAATAAAAGGTTTTTTAAAATAGTTCGCATTTATTTCATTTCGCTAAAGGTTTTGTATGTCTTGTTACAACGGGTCCTGTAAAAAAGAACAATCTACTGCACATCTTAAATGAGCTGGCTCGCCTCAAGCTTAGTTTAAAGTAAAGTATAAATAAAAGTAATTCATTAAAGTGTAGCACCATCACAATTAACGGCTTAGTTTTTAAACTAGTTTTTACTCGAATTAAAATTAAAATTTCACGGCACATTCTGCAAAGTGCTTTAAACATTTTTACATTATTTGCACTTATGATGCTGGGACGCCATTTTCCTTATTGTACACTTAGCTAGTCTTAATGTTATTCTGAGTATGGGAACAACAGTCCATTAGAAGGGAGAGTTGTTTCTCTGTTTTAATTCCATTTCCTTAAGATTCTGGGTTTTATTATATCCGATTTACAAAATTGAAGTGTAAGAAGTCTTCCTTACATGTGGATTAAACAAATCGTGCTAAATTTTGCGGTTCGGATACATATATTAGCATAAATTTGACGACCGCTAAGCCAAATGGGGCATTATTACCATCTGTGCTAGTTCTATGCTACTACTTTTCGTGAGAATAATTAGAGAAATGTGGTTGTGAGCATTATGAATAATTTTGGCTTTGTGCCAATATTTACACGAGATTGGCGCACATCTCGAAATTAATAGGGAATTTAATAACGCTTCTTCATTTTGAAAGAACATACGACCCTTAAAATAACAGCATTATTTTTTATTATAATATTTTATTTTCTTTTTTTAATTTTTTTTTACCTATGTTTGTATATATAACCATGCAGAGCTTAAACGACTGAACCGATTTTGACAAAGGAACATTAGATACATTACTGTATTCACAGCCAGTGTCAACAGGTATAGAACTAAGTATACTTTAGGTATATCATATATATAATATACCTAAACTTATAAACTTATAGAGCCCACCGTTTGAAGGGGTTTAATTAAAAGTCGCACGAGAGTGATTCTTTTGGGAAACTATAAAGAATACCGAAAAATACTTAAATATGTTTTGGGACCGATTGTAATGAAAAATAAAACTACATTATAAGTTCTTTGAAACATTCATTGTCATAGCTAAGAATTGAAACCGCTGATTTAAAAAAAAACCACAACCTGTATTTTTATATTATCTAATAGTGTCACTTATAATGATCGACTTCTGAAAAATAATAGTTGGTATATACGGCCAAAAATCCAAATCAAACCAAAGAAGTTTTTTTATAAAATGCTATCAAATTTTAAGGACTTTTAAGCTACAATCTTTGACAAGAATTAATTACAATTTCTAAACATCTCTACTATTTTATAGGCAACTTTTTAAAACATTTTAACACATCAAATACAAAAACCTTCGTACTAATTGTACATCCGATCAAATCAGATATCACATCCAACGTTGAGTCCATTAGCGGCAAATCTAGGATTAGCGAGATTAATCGACGAACGACAGGTGAATGACAAGAGTGATGCTGTGGTCATACGACTTGGTGAATAACGTAGCCGATTAATGTTGCCCGGCTCGGTGAATGTTACCCTACACTACAACGCCATGTTTTATAATGCGCTACGAGTTTGTCATCCGTCACGCGTCTAGCGTTGTGGTGGGATGTAGCGAATTTGATGGATGTTTTTCAATAAAATATGCATATTTTATGATGTTTTTGAAACTTAACTGTTTAAGTAATTAAATGGAAATTTATCAAATAGTAGCAAATGAAACTGTCCGCGAAGGTTGAATGTGTTTTTATAACGAAATTTGAAAGAGAATCACACCGTCGCTATTTAGTTGTTATCATAAACTACGTAAGTTCAAAAATACAATAAAACTTTAAGTCTTCAACCTTCAACATAGAACCTTCAAGGACTTTATATAATAGATATATTATCTTTTTAAATAAATGAAACCGCAAACCTTACGTTCCTACATAGAAGTCTTACAACAACATAGAATATCCATGAATTCAGTGGTACGTTATACTATACATTTCATAATATGACGAATTATATGTTAATAAAGGAAATAATCAAAAAGCTGAAAACAACATAACGTAACGTAAATGTATGTTATTTTTTTAATAACCAATTATTCACATACTTTAGGTATTTCATCGAACCAACAATTTATACTTTGCACGTTAATAATTGCACCGAATATTTACTTTTAATACTGAAAATAAATCTACGTTCAGTATTCAGTTTATTTCTATTTGATATTGCTTTAGCGAAAAATTAAGAAACATATCAAGAATTTGTCCACTTTATGAAATTCCAGAAAGGAAAAAGATTAAAAGACAGATTCGTTTCCTGGATTTTTTATTTATATCCTGAATTACAATAAAGCTTCGTTCTAATTAATTTCACAGTACACATGATATTTGTTCTCGGCAGGTCATATCTTTATCAGATAAGCCAAATAATTTGTCATTTCCCTTTGAAGTAATTTTAAACCTTACCCAGACAGGATAGGATATCATTTTAAACGAATAAAAATGCCATAAGCTTAAGCCGAATTCAATATTTTGCCACGATTTTCGTTGGATTTTTCACAAAAGATGTCTAGTGGGTTTGGCAACGGCGTATAATAAACATTTCGATATTTCACTTGAGAGAAAATTCTTTAATCATTATGAAAAATTGAATTTTTCAAGGTACATAATATGTAATGTAATTTTTGTACATTTTAAGGAACATAATCACTCATACTTCAACCGTCAAAACGTCAACCGACTTCAAAAAAGTAAATTTTTAATTCGTAATGTAATTTTAAAATGTTTGTTATATAATACTTCCGGCATTTATTGATAAATTTGATTTTTTTATTGTTTTCATTGATATTCATATTTGTTCCACAGAAATTTCATCGAAATCGGGTCAGTAATTTTGAAATCGAAATAACTGGTAAAAGTGTTCTAGTCAAGTCAACGGTAGTACGTATTTTGCTTTTAAATTAACTTTTTTTAAGTCTAAGTTATTGCATAATTTTACATAACGGTCTGTAATATAATTAACAGCCTATAAATGTCTCTCTAGGCAAAAGTAGCTACTAGGCGATCGGAGCTTAATACACAACGCTACACCACGCTACGACACATTGTGGTTGCACTTTACCATCAAGCGCGATATAAATTAATATACAAAAATTCTCCAAAACTTAAAGGTTTGAACCCATGACCACCGATTGATAACGTGTTTTATCCACTGTTGCATTGCAGCTCTTTTATTAACAAACTCAATTTGAATATACACATTAATGAAATTTCCACCTAAACTATGAATCATTTCATTATTCGCGTAGATTTAATGCGTTCATTACACCGAAAAGGCTTTTATGTTAGCCGCATTATTCTCATTAAATATAATGATATCTTATTTTCAATTTCTGCAGAATAAATGTCAAATTCCATTTGTTACCTAATGTTTTTATTGTCTTTATTTGGTTGAAATTCTTGGTATCACGAAATAGAAATGTAAGTATATTACTCCTTCGTCGTTTTGTCGTCTTTTTTTCCTTCACGCCAGTGGTTCCCAATCGCGTAAGAAGTACGCAGATTGTTATAAAGTAAAATAAAATAAAATATTTTTTTGTATGGCAGTTGTTATTTGTTTCATAATTGTAGTCAAAAGATTGCTGAGTATATGCAGCTTGGTGCAACTTGGCGTACACGTGTACGTAACACTGTTTGGGAACCACTGTTTTACCCGAATAAATCGGGACATTACATATATCACTCAAAAGGTATGTTGTCGCGTTGGGAATGTGGAATAATATTATTCTTTTTTGATCTTTGTTTTTCTATTAACATCCATCAATCTCTTCTTTGAGGATACATTTTATTACTATTTAGGTAGATATGTTTCACTTTTTTAAATGGATGCTGATAAGTAATAATGTGTCAACCCACAAAAAGTCAAAGTTGGAGATATTGATATGATAAAGCGTCACGTATTTAACATTATACAAAAAAATCAAGTCATCTAAACTAAATAAGTATAATAAAAAGTTTCAAAAAATTTCAGTGCGTTTCATACTTAGCAATTAATACAATACTCTTATATATTAAAAAATATATTATTAGATAAAAAGTTATTATACTAATCTGATTTTAATTCACTATACCTTTTGTGAATATAGAAAAGAAAAGAGAGATAAATACTTCTTCAAACAAACTTATTAAGAATAGGTTTGACATGTTTAGACGCCATTTTCTCAAAATGAAGACCTTGTGGCTTGACACATTAATGCTTATCAGCGTCCAAATAATGCTAAGACGAGAATACAACATAAAAAATGACTCAGTATCCATTAACATTCGTTTTTAACTACACATAGTGGTAACTATGAAAACAGCGTGCTTTTAACTCGATGTGCCTAAACATACGGGATATTTGTGTAAAAAAGCAAATAGTAAGTTTGGTTAAAACAAATACGACCGCCTCCCGGACTGTGCGAATGTAAACACGGACGGTTTCTCTAAACAGACATTTATTCGCAACGATTTTAATGAGTAAGTACTTTTTTTGATATTACATTTCCTAATGTAAATGTACTATTAGTAATAACTTAATGTTTTTCTTTACCTATCATTTTTATAATGCTACCTATACTACTAATATATAATTGACTAAAATTGATAATAATAAAAAACCGACAATCTATTAAGTGAAGCTGGACCGATTTTGGTAGGACATGTCCAAAAACCAGCGCTAGAAAAGCCTCTTTAAAATAAAAAAAAGTTTTCAAATTGGTTCAACCAATTATACGCTACGATGCCATAAACAGACGTCGCGGATTTAAAACGAAAACAATCACCATATTTACATTGTCACATTCAATCTAAAACAAAGATTAAAATATAAATACACCAATAACATTCAATGTTTTATTGTCCCCTGAAACACTAAAAAGGATTCGTTTAACAATCACGAAAGCTCTAATTAAGCCGATCGTTAGTGACGGTGAAACATTTCGACAGAGCGGAATTTTAATTTTAATCCTAATAACAATGGATAAAATGTAATCGCGTTTGATGTTCCGACGCGTAACGGTTTATACCGATTCGCTTATTTACTTAATTTCGTTTTAAAATTGCTTTTGCTTAGCTATTTATGTAAAGGATATTGTTTCGAAAGCGTATTACGTAAAGTTTTAAAACTATGTATGAGTTTGCATAGTGTTCGACATGAGGGTAGCAGAATATATCAGTTATTTCTTCAATAGGTTTATGCTTTATAGTAAAATAATTATATTATAAGACGTGCAATCAAACTTTAGGCTATCTAGTTAACATCGTTAGGTAATATATTTTTAGCAGGCGGTTCACTTAATGTTACGAGATTACCATTAATATTTACAGTATCCTTTGATACTGTAAATATTAATGGTAATCTCGTAAGCAACAAAGGCGTTACCTACCTACGTAACTTATAAATAAATAGGCGTCAGTAAAGGATATAGGAAATAAGCCAAAGACTGGGCAGGTTAAACTTTCGTTTCTTTTTTATTTTTTACCAGCTGAACTCATATAAATTCAGCCACAACTACTAAACAAAATGTAAAAATTAATAATAGACATTTTTATAACTAGAATTTTTACGTAAGAATTGCAATTTATTTTATACGAGCGACTCGCCTCGGTCGCACCAGTAAATATAGATATTTAAAAATATATATATATATAAATTTCTAAAGCATATATTTATCAGGGATAATGTAGGATTCTAATTATGAAGTAATATTTGAAATCGGTCCAGTAGTTTCGGAGCCTATTCAATACAAACAAACACACAATAAAATATTTGTTCTTTATAATTTCAGTGGGGAAAAATCTTTAACTTTAATAGGATGTTTACTGCTATTCTCTGCAAAATGACGTAACTGAGAGATTAATAAAATAACGTCATCAATATCCTTTAATACAGGCACGAGAACAAAAGTTCACTCACCCCGTTTTAAATAGGCTCTCTAAAAATTTCAAATAGCGGACGATAGCACACACAAAAGGATTTGGACGAAATCCGAAAACACAATAGCTCTTCGAAACCACTCAATACCCGGTTCTAATAAAAACCGGATATGCCCGAACGCCGGATGAAATCTCGACAGAACGCTACTTGACAAGATGCGGATATAAAACACGTATAATTTTACGAACAAAGTAAAGATTGTACTTAAAAGGCGTTATATTTTATCAAAGCGATGGGAGTATTCGATTTTGAGTACTTAATCACTGTAGTGAAGTATGATTGAAATTTTATTAATTGCCTATTATCTAATGTTAATATCAACCGCAGGGTAATATAGATATTGACAAATGGTTTATAATTTTTTTTCATTCATCCATTCTTTGTTTTGTGGCTAATTTTTTTTTTTGTTTAAAAACGAAACCAGTTTGACAGTTGACTGTCAAAATGTATCACGTTGCGATAGCGGTAGCTCACTGTAATACCCTTTACTAAATAATTAGAAAGTGTATTAACTGAAATTAATATTGTTATTATTAATTTATTAGTTAAATCTGGCTCTATATTAAAATTCATCCAAATTTGTTTAGCGATTACCGTAACAAACAGACGCAGACACACAAGAGTTACCTTCACATATGTATATAATATGTTTTTAACAACTGTTTATGTTACTACGATAATTAACGAGTTACGAGTTCGACATAAATAGTATTAGATCAGCATTACACTTATAAGTTTTGGCATCAGACTTTCAAAAAGATTTACATAAGTTATTTTTCATAGTTTTTACATTCATTTTGTCATTAAAAGCTTTCGTAACTACTTACGACTTATCTGTTACTAGTTTTATATCCCTCTCTACAATTAAACTTACGAATGTAATTCTCGTCTAAGAAGATCTCCATCAATTGGTACACCATCAAACGACCTAAACTGATACTAAACTATACATTTATAAAAGTAATAATTCAAGTAATTCCTATATAGCAATTGAAAATTCATTACAGCCATTATCTTCTTCTGGAAATAGTGAACATTCATGACGACATTCGTGACATTAAACGAGGCAACACTAAAACTGAACTAAATCCCCACAATAGCGGAGCGACGTCTCGGAGTAAACAACAAGGAACCCCAATAGAAAACAAATTGACATTTCAATGGTACCCGCCCAAGGCTCAGCTATTTGCAATTCAAAGAACCACTTCAATATCATGCGAACGTATGGAAATAAGTGCGTTTTGAAAAGGATCTGATTTCCGAATAGATACGCCTCGAAGTCATGTATTATAATAATGCTAGTATAGGCGTATATCCAGAGTTATTTGCCAGTGGATACTTTATTGTATATTTATGTGTTCAAAACCCTTACGATTAATTTATTTAAAGTCACCTACATATACTCGTAGTAAAGTCTCATGTCGCGTTCCGTTTTGCCCGCGTTCACCATTACTACTCCGCTTTTATAGATTGTATCGCGATGTATTATAGCCTACAACCTTGGTTATTAAACGAACTATCTTTTTTTAAACAAAAAATCTAGCTTTTCATTTTTAATTGGATAATGTTTCTTTACCAAATAACTAATTAAATTGCTATTTAGTTATGCCATTATGTAATATTATGTATCACAAAATCTATTGGATTACATCCTCAAATTAACAAAGTCCCCTTAAAAGTAGATAAAAATAAATATTCATGTTTATATATTAATAAAGATGCTAATCATGTGTACCTAATTTTTTAAAGCAATTGTTAACCACACCCCAATAGTAAACAACATTTTACGGTTTATAATTTGAACAAAAACAAATATTTCAAACAAATTAAAATAGAAGATTATAAATGAATTTGAATGTACAATTGAAAGTTAAATTGAAATACCTCAGTAAATAATGTTTATTACACAAAACATTTTCAACAGCCGAGGCTCATTTTATTCATTAAAAGTTTCAATTAGATCGGAAATCCAATGGAACTACAATACTAAAAAGTCAGTCTATAGCCCTCAATCCGACAAAACGTTCGGAACAAATGACTTATTCATCTCTCCGAATATAGCGCGCGAGTTCGGATAGTTATTTCCCGTAGATAAAACCCGCGAAATAAAAAAGGCATTTTAGACTAACGTCGGTACATTGTACTGTTTTGGGTTGTTGGTTAGGATTGATAGATCGATAGATATCGAGATAGATTCGGAACGAAGCCTATAGTCAAGAATATTTAAAATATTTTTTTTTAAAGCTAAGTGTGGTTATTATAGTAGCAGGAAAGGATTTTGTCAGTGATGGAATATTACCTATCGGTTACTCTTCTTTACTTTACCTTATGTAATATTTATAATGTAAAAGAATATTTGGAATATTTACTTGCCGCTACTGTATACATCAATATTTTTACAACTTTAGGTTGTAAAATACAAAAGTTGATATACAGCTGGATATAAAGCTCACACTGAAGCGAAGAAATATTGCCAGCCAACGTTGACGTAGACATATTTATATAAACTCGTGAAATATTTTCATTCCGAAGCATTCTACACATAACTGGAATACAAATGTATTTTATATAAAAATATAGTCAATTATTTGTAGCAAAATTATGCCCTCTTTTACTACTTCTTAACACTGAATGGATTTGTATATTCAATATCTATACTAATATTATAAATTCGAATGAAATTCTGCTCATCCATTTGATACGCTTTTACATCTTAACAACTGAAATAATTTTAATGAATTGATTATTGATGTAGACAACATAGACTACTTCTTGTCAAGAAAATAAACGGTGAAAAGGTAAATTAATTACATTATTATTATTATTTAAGATAATTATTCTACGCTAACTTAGTCGCGAAACCAACGAAAATTTTATATATAAGTTTTGCTCTCAGGTAAGAACTACGTCTGTAACTTTTAACAGCGATATAACAGCTCTGTAACCTAGTAAAAGATTCGTCGTAAGTATTTACAATATCTGTGAATGTCTAAAATAAGGCATTGACAGTAAATACCTTTGCTAATGCGCTTTTACGTCTAAGGATCTGAAGTAATTTTAATGAATTGATTATTGATATAGATTGGGTCTTATAGAACATAGACTACTTTTCGTCAAGAAAATAAACGGTGAAAAGGTAAAATAATTACATTATTCAAAATAATTATTCTACACTAACTTAGTCGCGAAACCAACGAGAATTTCACTTATAAGTTTTGCTCTCAGGTAAAAACTACGTTTGTAACTTTTAAGAGCGATATAAGAACTCTGTAACCTAGTAAAAGATACGTCGTAAGTAGTTATGAAATCTGTAAATCTCAAAAATAAGGCACTGACAGTAAATACCTTCAGATGTAACAATATAAAATAACCTTTGTTAGTCTTTATGAAAGCTTGAATGCAAAAATTATAATGTGTAATTCTCGCCTCAGACTATTGTAAAGATTTACATACGTTCTTTGTCATTGCTATACTCCTAAAAGAATTTACTGGCAGTGCCTTTATTTTTGACAACAACACCTTATGTAAGGTCATCTATGTAGATGTTAATAGGTTAAAAAGTTGTTTTATGTCTATAACAAGAGTAAAACTTAAAAATGTAATTCACCGCTTATAAAGCTTTGTAATTTATAATTAAAAAATATGACACTTTATCTAATTATAAATTACTAAGATTAAATACAAAAGTTTATAAAACAACCCTATTTTCTTTACAACTTACCTGTTACAGTTACTATGTGAGGGCAAGTCTTGTATAACAAAAGCCATTTCATTCAGCAACATTCACAACCTGACCCCTCTTAAAACAATATACATTTTACAACGTGTTTACGTATGCTATTATCCCCGTAGGCGTATGTGCGACTCGCAAAGTGCATTAACGAGAGAACTCTAGCCCTAATAAATGGAAAAATTCCCCGTGGCGCTGAGTACCCCACGACAAAGTTTGTTTCAAGACATAAATTGTTGTTTGTTTCATATATTATATTAATTTAGTTTTTGTAACATTATGTTCGTTTTCTTTACTTTTCATATATTGTTCGTGAAATATTAACGGCTAGTTTTCTAAACGGCTAATATTAATAAAGGATATAGATAAAGATTATTTCAATAACTAAAAATGTTATTGTTTTATAAATATTATAAGCTACATAATATACTCGACATAATTACAATTGTTTATTATATATTAAATAAATCAATTTCCATTACATTAATCATAAATAAAAATATGCTTAAAGTTATTTAAAAGAGTACACATCAAATTTCATGCTGGTTCTTCTAGGTAGAATCTACATTCCGAACCGGTGGGAGCTTCCGATGAATGTAAATACTTTTTCTTTTTTTTACTTTTGTATGGACAATTCAAAAGTGCTCATGCGATCCTACTTGAATACAGTATATTTAGATTTTTATTTTGATTCTAATACACAAAGAATCCCACTGCTAGACAAAAACAATTTACCTATTAAGGATGAGTAAGGTTAAGTTGATAGTAGCTTAAAATTCGCCGCTGCACTAATGATTGATGGATATAAGCACGTATCGAAATTACTGACGATACTTTTAAATTTTTACAAACATTCAGGCTATCTCGGATCTCATACTTTAAAATAGTCCACAAAAAATGAATATAGTTCATCCCTTTTAAAATACCATTTTATCGTTGACTTTGTTAAATTTTTTGTATTTTAGTCCCATATAAATCTTATCAACCGGAATGGAATACACTCAAACCGATGACAGCTCAAATTATTCTCATGCGGTCTACATTCGAGACCATCTTTCTTTGAAAAGTTAATGTGAAAGTGTTGTATTGTTAGCGTTATGACGTCAAGCTTTATTCGTGCTCATATGATAAATGCTCTATTTAATGCTTTTAGGAATTGTAATTTAATCAAGAGACGTTTTTTTTGGTGTCTACTTAAAAATATTAAAGCAATTTATCACGGACAAGTGCCTTTAACGTAATGAGTTTGTTAAAAATGCGCTCAACAAAAAATACTTTGTGTATTATTACTCTTCTTTTGTTTATGTATTTTATTTTAAATACAAATTATCAAGATAGATAATATTTTGTAAATTATTTATCAAAAAGGAACACATTAATTTTAGTTGTAATTACTTTAAAACTACGATCGGAAAGTAATTTAAATTTTTAACAAAGAGACTGTTTTTTAATTTAATATTTAAAATGTTAATTTTTAAATTATGGTTTCTCTGTAAAAATCTGTTAAAAGAATAAAACAGTTTGGCCTTTTAACGTTTTCCTTAATTTCATAATTGAATTTCGTGTATTAATAAAATAAATATATACATCATCCAAGCTAGAACATTGCTATAATTAAATTAAATTAAAGTTGAAATACAACCTTTTCTGAACATATAAATAATTGCAGATATTGGCAGTCTACCGAAACCCACTGAGGAACAAATTACTTATGTATTATATAAAATAGACGTAACGAACGTAAGATTTACTTTAATAATAAAAGCAAGGAAAGAAATGAAATAAAATTAGCTTAAAACTATAGCCGCGAAAGCGATTCTGAAATCTGTGAATAATAAATTGTAAGTCGGTAATTATTACTAATTGAATGACAAAGTTGACTGATTAAACCAAAATAAAAGCATACATATGTATATGGCTAGGTTATAAGCTCATTGATTTTGGCACCCAAAATGCCGAACACGAACTGGACGACGTTGCCTAGCAAACAGCTAGGGACAGAGTGTGACATGCGAGTTACCTTTACCTTACCTTTGGAGCAACAAGTCAATTGACGAGCTTTTCAAAAGTGGAAATGGGTACAAATTATTAACATCAATAACGTACGCACGTAAGATATCTTAAAAACATTTTAAAAAATCTGTTCTAAAGAACAAATATTATAATAAGGTACTACGCATTGAGAACCTTCTCCTTTCTTAAAGTCGTTTGAAAAGAAATAAAAACAAATACACTTTAATATTTCTTTTCAAAAACCTTAAATATATTTTTCTTGTCTTTTTTTGGTAACAATGCCCAGAAAAAGTATCACGAATTTTCCAACATTTTTTTTCATTATAATTAAAATAGACTAGATAAAAATTATTATATATCATTATTACGTGCTAGATGCCCCATGAAATGTGCATTGTGCATATGAATATCCAAATTACTTAAACTAGAGATTGAATTTAAAAAATCGTTAACAACTAAGTCAGCGTTGTTTTATTTTTAAAAACATTAAAGCTAGTCAAAGAAATCGTACCCGCACATTTGTTTCGCATTGCGTAAGTCGACACATGTATCTTTACAATCGGGCCAACATGTGCTGAGAAAAAATCTTTTATACAAAATACTCCTGACCCTTTTTGTACGGGCATATTGCGACCAATAAAATTATTTATTTTTATAGGCTCTGTCATATTACGAGATTAATAATGTGTATTCAAAACAATTTAAACACCTTATATTATATTGCTATTGTGTTTTAATAATTAAGACTTTAAAGAAGAAACAGATTTCAAGAGCAAAATACACGATTTCGTTTATTGGATGACATATATTCGGATAAGCAATAATGTGTCAACTCACAAAAAGTCAAATGTATGCTGACAATATCACTATTTAACATTATTCAAAAATATTCCAAAAAAAAGTATTTGAATTTAATGTTTAGACTTTGAAGTGCGTTCTATTTTTTACAATTTATAAAATAATCTCAAATATTAAAAGACTTACTGTTAGATAACACAATAAACATATCTGCTTTTAATTCATTATACCTTTTATTAAAATAGAACAGAAAAAATAAATATATACTATTTTAAACAAATTTATTAAGAATAGATTTGACATCTTTAGACGCCATTTTCTCAAAATAAAGTCTGTGTGACTTAACACAGTTACTCGTTAGCGTTAATTTTAGTTACTTTCATTTAAAATCAAACTGCTAAACCAATTATGATGAAAAATCTATGTGCCCAATCTATCAAACTCGATTAATCATTGACGAAGTTCTAAAGGACAAATATTACAAGGAAACACTACGAATTGAAAACCTCCTCCTTTTTTTGAAGTAGATTGAAAATAACATTTAAGTAGATAAAAATAACTATATAATATAATTGTTACGTGATCGATGTCCAATGACACATTCATAAATCCAGATTACTTAGAGTAGACATCAAAATACAAATAATATACCTAGAAAGTAAAGCACTTTATCAGAGTCTGCCTGAGCTAGTCCATAAAGTAAAACCAAGTAAGCAAATATTGTCATATAATATAATATTGCTATAATAACTTTATATACTCTAACCTTTAAGAATTTTGATTTAAAAATATAAGTTGTTAGTAATAAAATTTAAATGGAATCTACGATAGGTGTATTATGTTGTATATAACTGAAATTATTTTTAATTGTCTAAAATTCATCAAAATGCAATAACATTTCAATAATTATATTCAAAGTAGCATTAATCACGCACCACAGGCGCCAACGATTGGATCCGATTATGTTAATTAATTCTCTCGATAAAAGCAATGGCCTGCGGGCGATACACGCATACAGAATCCACTTCCTATTACATATCTCATACATAGTAAAGAATTACGTCATTTACGGGCTTAAGTTAGATATTTTTATTATATTGTGTGTTTTTTTTTTTTTGATATGATGACGTATACTTCAACAATGACTTGACATATTTGTCAAGTAACGATACAAAAGTGCTTCTAATTTATTTGTATTACATAATTATAGATTAAAGATATACTAAAAGTTCAAGGTTTCTGGCCACATTCCGTGTGATAAAATCTTTGGACGACGTAACCTAGCAACCTATTATAGCGATTTCGTATAGAAGGCGAAAATATCTTTTGGCCAAATCTATTTATTTTTTAAAGTTGCAAATAGTCTTTTCCAACATACGTGACATTTGCAGAATAATATATAATATTACTGTTGTATTATATGTATTTCGGTATCTAGTTCTAGTTTTGACAACATACATATTTAGTAAAGCTTATATATAAAACCTTCTACTAATTATAAGTCTTTTTATTCAGTGTAAGTATTTTTTTTTTGTCGTGATAATTTGTAACAAATATTAAGGAGATTTTTGTTAAGGTTTAAGTTATTCTAAATTAATGATCTAGAGAGTAGTGTAATTTTACAAATACATTTTAAGAAATAAATTTTTCTTGTTACTAATCTGGACAAAAGTTCTATATTATAGACCTTTTATATTAAATGTATTTTATTGAATATTTTAAAATATTTATCATTTTACTAAAAGATTTATATTTAAAACATAGCTAACTCCCTATTAAAATTCCGGTGCGCATTCTTGCATAATATGTATAGTAAAGAGAATCGTAACATATGCGTAACAAATATTCGACTGAACAAAACGCTTTGTGATGTATGACGCAACAGAGTTCGAATTTCAAAAATAGAACGTCTTTGTTCGCTTATTGAAAAAAAAATAACGGCATTCTTTCTCTAATTTGAACAACAACAATAGAACCATTGACACTCGCAAAACGTTTATGGCCAGTAATTTTGGGGATATCGAATTATTTATTGACCGTCAGGAAATAGACCTTTGTTTAAAGTTTTTGTGGTTATTTAAATTGACAGCTGACATTTTAAGTTCATTAGTCCCAATTATGTTTGATTTTACTAGA
Source organism: Hypolimnas misippus (assembly GCA_037950945.1). NCBI lineage: Eukaryota > Metazoa > Arthropoda > Insecta > Lepidoptera > Nymphalidae > Hypolimnas > Hypolimnas misippus. The sequence goes on from JBBEEQ010000019.1 coordinate 9,024,594, forward strand.
TTGCTCAAATAAAAGGGCTGTGTTTTTCGAGCGATGTATTCATAAAACTAAGTCTATGTTTTGGCACGCTTTATACCCTAAACGGCTTAATGGTTTTTAAGTTTAGATCCGGTCAATGTTTCTGCATTGTAAGAATAACATAAAGTGTAACATTTATAACAATTTTTACGAATGTTTTTTTTTTTATCTCTCAGCGTCAAAAGAAAATTAAGGAAATGTATATTCAGAGAATAATTTCACTATTGATTTCAAGACCATAATAAGTATCTTAAACACTACGTTCACGAGGATACATTAATAATAATAGCATTTTGAAGACTCAATTTCATCTCGAAAAAGGTCAGTCATTAAAACAGTAGGCAATTTCCTGTGTATACTCGTAACGATACATTTTATTACATGTTTATTTATATTATACTGCTTAAGTGGCTATCGTTCTAAGAAGATGAGTGTTATATTAATACGATTATGTACTAGTTGGGCTAAGAGGAATATTCATTATATGAAATACAATTACACTGCCCTTCTCCCCAAGAATTATTTCTGATTATATTAATAAAGGAGAATATTAATATTAATATACATGCCAGGAATAGAATTTAAATAACTACATATTATAATTCGACTTTCCAAGCTTGACTACATCAAAAGTTTTTGTATAGATTAAATACTTTATTTGCTGGATTATAAATAGTTTCACTGTTTCAATATTAAAAAAAATCATTTACCATATTCAACGCCGACGCGGAAAATCTAGATTACGTAAAACAGCTCGTTAAAATCCATTTTTATTCTAAATAATTGGATTCCGAGAATACAACGTCCTGTAATACTTACCTTGGCTTTCTTTTATGCCGTTATAATTTCCGCTTATACTTTTAAATTAGTTGTACAAGTTACCTGAAACAAAAAATATAGGTTAGGTCATAACTTGTAATTATATTAGATTATAAAATATATTTTAATCAAGTAGGCTTTTCTAAACAAGCACTTTTGAATCGTCAACACAAAAAATAATAAAGAAAGAAAAAAAATGTACGAATTGACCACCAGTTCGGAATGTAGATTATACTGAGAACCGGCAAGAAACTCGATAGTTACTCTTTTAAAAAGTTTTACAATTGCTGTATACATCTAAGAGTTACAAATGTATTAAATACCCTGTGTGAATCCAGCTTATACAAAATCCAAGCATCTTTATCATCTATATAATCTTGAATAGAATAATATGCTTTCGCTATTAATGACTTTTTAATATATACTTTAAATTTATTATTTGTAAACTGTAACACTTTCTGCAGGATTTTATTATAAAAACGAATACCTTGCCCGAATAAGGTAACATTGACTTTGTGAAGTCGAAAATAAGGTGTTGTAAGTTTAACCTTCCTTCTCGTGTTAATGCAATACTAAAAATAATCATTTTAAATAATAATCTATTAACCATTCTCTTAATACAAAAAATATATATCCCCTATAAGCTAAATAGTTATATTTATTACTCATTTAATCACAAAGCAAGATCATCAATCTAAGAGTTCCGTGATATCGAAAGTTCCTTCAAAAACGACAGCGATTTGCCGAGTTTTATTGCGATAGACTGCTATCGATAAATCCGACCTGCACGCCCCGTCCAATTACTTACAGCGAGAGACGTGAGGACGCAGCCTTATCTAAATTTCATCTAAAGAAGTCGAAACCCGCGCACAACACGATAGCATCTATGATCCGAGCCTTCCACAACAATGCAATTCTATTTTATATCGACACTTACAATTCGATAAGAATAAACCGTTCTCGATTGCATCTATCGATATCGCATCGAGAATGACAATGAGTTTCATTTCTGTGAAATAAGATGGAAAGCGCCTATTATTACGCTCATTGATTCGTAAAAAAAATATTTACAAGGAAATCGAATAGCGATTCGTCGCCAATGCACGTTATTTTTGACCTTTGAAAACGATATCAAAGCATAGCCGATGACCCGTAATTAACTAAAATCGAGTTATTAGCTTTCAAATCGAATAAATTACATCGATTCAAAGATCACAAAGCGTTTCGAATAGCAGTTCAGTTCAAACGAAACGGTATTCGTAATCTTAATTGGACGAACAAATCCGTTTGATCGAAGTTAGTTTTTGGCGTAACAGGTACGGCGTCGGGACTGATTTCAATTTTACGCCTGATTTACTTTGGGATGATTTAGATAAGGATGCAGGGAAGGGAATGTTCCCGTGATAAATGAATTGCAGTTGTTTGGGTTTTAGACGTCACATTTTTTATATGGGGAGAAAGAACAATATTTACAGCATTATATTGAATCCTATAGCTTTACGTAGGAACGCTGGCAGGGCTTCTTATCCCTGAGATTAGTGTCAACCCACTCGAAATACAAGCTTAGCATTAAGCTGGATGAAGAATATCGTTTCTTAAACTAATGTTTAAATTATCATTACATATCTTAATACACTTCAACACACAAGTCATTTTTTTTAATATGCATATAGATTATAACGTTTTTTCACTCAATTTAAATATTACATACTTATAAGTCAAGAATATGTGAATCAACTCATAAGTTTGCTGTCAGACTTTCACAAAGATTTAAATAAGCTGTTTGTCATTTGTTGTTATAAGTTTACACCTTAAAGAATTTACTATATATTTGTCATTTTTAAAGTTCGTAAGGCTGCCTAGGTAACTGATTACCGTAAAACCAGATTACCGAATTGTTTTATGTCAATTACAAGAGTGAAACTTACAAATGTAATTCTCGCCTAATTGTATTCATATTACCCTACTAACGTTGCGTCAAGTTCCGATAATATATTGCATTCTTATACTTATTTCCGATAAATATATTCAAAGTAATCCTAAAGTGCACCATAAATTGATAGACAATAACTCTACCCTTCAATAATAGTGAAATCCCTTGATAGCTATAACTGAATTAATGTACTTTAAAAGGGAACAAAAGACAGCCGAGGCGCCCTGAATTTATATATTTCCTATATTAAGTGACGTGTAAAAATTGAACACGGAAATTCGGATAACGAAATCCAATTATGACAAACAACGCGACGAAACACTACACTTTTAAATATAAGGCTTCGATCAAAGGGCCAGTAGGCCGAAAAACGATCGAAATTTTCGTTAACTACACGAGCGTATAAGTTTATGTATGTTTCCTTGTTTGCTTCAATTATTAATGTTTCTTTGCATTCGTAATTACAAAATTAATAAATGTTCAATTTTAAAATTTTATTTAAAATTTTGTATCGTTTTGATTTCAATTCGTACTAATGTTGTCAATGTGAATGTAACTTTGTTTGTTTATTGCCTTTCATATCTAAACTGCTAAAGCAATCTTGATAAATTTTGGTATAGGCTAAATCTTGGAAAAGGACACAAGCTCCTTTTGCCGCGAAAATAAAACATAAAGATGGCGATATAGCATATGGAACTTTGTATGGAGAAATCACAATTTATCAAGTGCATAAGCTTTAAAATTTTAAAATAATTATTTCACGCAGTTCGTCATAGGGCCAATAATTACACATACCCCTTACAAACAAACAAACAAACAAGGGAACAAACGACCAAACAAGTAAACAAAAACACTTGTACTTCTTTATATTATTAGTAAACATATACGCCAAATCTGTATAAGTTATTCAATGGTGTAGCGATTTTCCTCGATGTAATTAAAGCTCGTGAAAAGCGAATGGTCGTTAGCTTTGTTTAAGAAAAGCAAATTCTGTTACTCGCTCCCCAACTAACTTAAGTGGTTGAACTGTTTAACACAAAGCTCTGCACGGTCATTCGAAACTAAGAAAACAAAAATCTTGTTACCAAATTAAAAAAAAAAAGTATATGTATTTTTGGTATTAATGATATGCACTTTTTTTAAAGTGCATATACTTTTAAGGGACTTTAAATAAAATAAAAAGATTCTCAGTTCGGCATAATACTTTCCGATTGGTCTCATAAAATTTTCGCCAAATTTGGTTTAATACTTTAGTTTTAAATTCAAAACTGCTGGAATAAATATGCTATCCAAGTTAACAAAGTTATTTTGTTTACTTAGATGACATTTTCATTTTGCTTTTGAAGTCGGTTTCTTTTTTTAAGTTACGGTCGAAACCTCAAGTAATGACTTAATTTCAAGTTGGTATTAATATTCGCAATATCTCTGTTCATCATTAATGAATGTATGAGGCTTAAAAGCTACTTAACAATGAGTAACGTTCAAGAATTAGGTCCTTGAGAATTAAAAAGAACTTTGAGGGTTAATATAATCTATGTAAATTAAAAATTTGTCATTGCAGAAAACATCGGAAATATAAACGTATATAAATAAAAAAAATCAATTTCTTTTTGTAAAGGGACAATACGTCGAGTATAATACCACAATAGCTGCGGAATTCCGGAAGGGCATTCTTTAAAGCAGGGTACATTTTTCCATCAGGCCTGTGCTCTATAGATTTAATAGTACTATATTTTTTCATAGTATTGAATTTTATTACTCAAACAATTTATTTATTGAACACCAATACAAAATACACATAAAGAGTGAAAATAAAGTTATAAAGTTAAAGGTTGCGTTAGATAAAACAGGCAGCCTTATCGCTAAAACAGCAATTTCTTAATGCAACCATCAGTGAGAGAACTAGTCATAATGTTGAGAAGTAGAGATTTTAGCACATAATCAAAATTAATTAAAAATATAATTTATTATATAAATAAGTAAATTAATTATTTAAACTTACTTTCTTTAACTTTAAATATATACATCTCAGCATTGAATAACAATGACGAAGACAACGAGAAAATATGTAGAACGAAACAGTCCTGCATTCCATATAATATAAATAGATACCTACACAGAAATCACCATAATACAATAATGATAAACTAATTTTACTATTGTATTACACTGTTTGCATTTCACCGTATATATTGCAATCACAATATTACGATTTCAATATAGCTTCAAATACGTATATATAATCCAATGGAAAACAGACCTAAAAAGGGCAAGTCCTTCAATACGGTATAGAAACAAGTCAAACTAAATTATCTCCGAACAGACATGGACGGACTAATTTGCTAAGACTTTCACAGAAGAAAATAAAAATAGACGCTCGACTTTGCCCCATTCGATGTAATTTTGCTTTCACCTTTTGTTGTTCCCAAATCGATTTCGCTCAAATTGGTACGGCATTTCGGTTTGATTGTAATGAATAATTGAGTTAAAATTAGATTACCGATGAATAGATTATATAAGAACAAAGTGTGAAAACCTTAATCCAATCACAGGTTTCAAACAAAATAAAATAATCGGAAAAAAATAACAATCTACTCAATTTCTAAACTTTAATTTTCTAAGCTTTCTTCCTTCTTTGCTTTCTAAAACAAATGCGTTTAAGCAATTTGGTGAACGTATAAAATATTTTTCATAAAGCTGCCTCCACATAACGCGTGAAACATGCGCGTCATAAAGCTGCACTCACACTGCTGTGTCAAATAAATTTTGATGTAGTATCACTACATTTTGTCGGCTTACTGTTTTCGCTCCCGGGAAAATATAATAAGCGGGTTATAACATTTGCATATAGATCACCGTGTCCCGTCGTATGTCGACCCTCGTGTTCCTAAAATTCACTAAAGTTCTTATGACGAACGATATATAATAACGCGTGAAGTACATGAACACCTAAGGCGTATTCAAAATTAATTACACCGCGTTTCCATGCAAGTTATTCAAATTAATACCATTAATTAAGTTTAACGCTGAAAAACTTTGTTTATATGTTAAAAAGAGGATATTTTAAAAGATTATTTAATATTGTTTTAATTAATTCCATTTTGTGTATAAATCTGATTTAATTTCAACTCATTAATGTGTTTAAGAGAAGACAGAAACATATTGATATAATTAATTAAGCGAAAATCGAGAGAAACTTTTCCATGTTTATCATTATTACGTACCTTGTAAATTTTCATTACGAGTTATTTATTAACAGGAGTTTTAAAGAATGAACTGAATTGAATAATTGTTGAAAAATATATTATGCTTTAACATAGTTTTTATTGTTTTTTTTACATGGACGTATTATGTATACGTCACAGTCAAAACTCTTACCTCTTAATTTTGACTGATTTTGTCAGTTGAAGTTACTATTTATGAGTTTTGACTATTTACAAGCTAGTTAAGTCTATTATTGTTCCGCTCCTATTGCTAATGTAATATGGCGTAATTTTATTTACCCTAAATATTTATTTATTGAAGTATTAATTTAAATAATTTTCAGTATTAGTATCTCATACGAAAAATAAATTCTTTAAAACTTAAATAGACCTTGTGATTCTATAGAGGTATCTAACCACATATTTAGATTCAGAGGGCTAATTATGCTAAAGTATTGCTGTTAAATGAAACGATATTCTGACTATTGATTTCTATTTGTATGAAAACGCTTAATCTGTCAAAAGTAAAAAAAAACTGCCATATGTGGATATTTATGCAGAAATCATCTGATCTTTGTTTTTTTTTACTCCAGACCCCAGCTTTATATATCAAGTATGAGTACAAACTATTATAAATACATAACACTTTAAAGATAAAATAATAATAAAGTACAAAAAGTATTCGCAGAAGTTCGATGAATGTAAATCCGGTCCCAGTACGGTCGGATTTGCTCATGTCGGTGGATTTGTTAGGAACTCAATTAAACGTAGCAACAAAATTCACAAAATTCATCAACCGTTGGGCTGTTCGCGGAAAATCGGAATGTCGGTTTGTTTTGTTGAAACACCCTGATTCGTATAACAGCACAAAGCGTTTTGTACGGATGTAGACTTTTTAAATTTTTTAAAACTTCATCTATATATAATATTAAAAGCGAAAGTAACTTCGTCTGATTATTTTTTTACTTTTCACACACACACTCCTATTCCGCTCAAAAGTATGTATAGATTTTCGAAAATGACCATAGCTCACTTTTTGGTTCAAAATAAAACGTTGAAAAGTGAAATAGAATAAATAAGAAATGAAAGTTTTTCACACAGATGAAGTCGCGGGAGCGGAAGAATTCCAATACAAACTTGTGAAACGATTGATAAATCACGTTTATAATCAAAATGAGTAATTAATAATTATAGAACTCACTTGATCATCTTAAGGCATTTCCATTAACACTAAATTCTACATATCTTGATAACTACGCAATAATCTTGTACGTATATATTTTAATTAAAAAAAAATCAAATTCCAAATTCAAATACCATCATTTCGCATACCGAAAACCTCTTCCCTATTAAACCTTATTTACGACGAAATTTGTCGAGGGTATCCTAGGTGTAAACCGGGAGACATATTCATATTTTTTTATTACAATATTCTTCCCTACATCTGCACTTCATGGGTGGTATCGTACTGTCAATGAATGTGAAACGGCTTTCCATAACAAGTCTTCCGGTGCTCCCCATGCCACCCTCCATGTGACATGTACAGAATTTTGATGACTTTCAACAAATAAATACTATACGTGCAAATATATGTATGAGAACAAGAGTAAAGTTTGTTTTTTCAATGTGTGTGTTCAGATATCTGACTTTGTTTAAACACGACGGCTCGAAAAAGACAACTTTTTTATGGTTTTTATATTTTTTATTACCTTTTACCAAGATACCTTTTAAATGGTTCGATTATTTAAAATTTCTAGAATACTTACATTTATACGATATAAGATAGGTGAAGCCTGGATAGCCTTGGTTTGCTAATTACATTTCGGGTTTAAAATATTATTCCGATCACCTAAATGAATGCTTTTCGAAATTCATGCAAGAAAGCTCTTAGCTGAACCAAAGTTTTTCTTGCGAAATTTGATTACATTTCAATATAATTTCTACAGTAGTAAGTATTGTTCTTACATAGTCAGGGTACTTTGTTAGCTACTTTATACTGGGGTATTTTGTCAACTACTTTAACGAACGTCAGAAACAATTGAACGCTATTACCATATATGTAGATACATTATTACGTTATTTATATATTTTATTTACTTTTTTTAATTTATTATATTTATTTAATTAAGATTTTTTTAAATAATTAATTTATTTATATTATAAGCAGTATTCATTCGGTAATTGATTACGATATTTAACCCACAAGGCCAACAAAAATGTCAGGATTTTAAATATATACAAATATGTATACTACAAAAATCTCACTATTTAAAATAATTGTAATATATTTCATTTATAACATAGCCAATGAAACCATAACGTTTTAGTGTCCGTGTTTACTCTGAACTCCGTAGCTCGCTGTCTAAGCGTCGGGATTAACCCACAAACTAATTTGGCAACCAATCCCCCATCCAATTAGTTGTCATTGAAAATTATTTGGGGCTAGCTTGTTGTTATACTGATTAACAATATTGGCGGATTCTACTCGCCATTATTCTTGTTCGAACTTGTCTTTATTCCACCTATACATTGTTATTTTTGTATTAAATTTCACAATTATTTGCTGTAAATTTCAAAATTATTTAGAAGAAGACACTTTATGATAATTGATCGAATAAAATGTAGTATTTCATTTTACAATAAAGAAATAACTCTAAATAATTCACTTTTCACGAATAAACCTGAGCTACAAGACCTAGAGATTTGTAATAGATATTATAGAATCAGCGAAATACGGGTTTTACGTGTCAACAAAGGAGGCTACAGACGTCAATTTTTTTTAATATTAGACAGAGGTAAAATTTATTCGAAAATTTATATGTTATCTCTGTAACCACTTTTTAAAATTATTTATGAGCTAAGTAGCTCATTTATTGAAGAAGATTATCTATTCTAATATGATAAAAGTGAAGAGTTTGTTTGTTTGAACGCGCTAATTTCAAGAACTACCGGTTCGAATTAATAAAAAATGTGTTAGATAGTTTATTTATTGAGGAAGGCTGTAGGTTATATTACATCACGCTACTAATAGGAGCGAAGCTGTAACCATAATACAAGTGACACCGCGGCAGGCAGCTAGTATTTTATAAAATATAAACCTCTCATTAATAATTATTTTATTAATGATCACTTAAAATGAAAGAACAATACATACATCTAAAAACATTAAATATAAATCCCGTCATTATCAATACCACTAACTACAATTGCCTTTATTAAATTACTACGCAATTATTATTAAATTTTATTATTCACTGATAGCCACTACATCAGATACTTATTCTACTGTTATTTAACTATAAACAGTGAAATTAAGTTAATTTGTAGCATTAAAACAAAATACGGGTTAATTATTTAAATACAAAAATAATTGCAACGAATTTCATTACCTATAAAATGATTGTCCATTGTTAAAGCAATTTAAGGATTTTATTAAAACGCCTTTGTTTTAATGTAAAAGTCAGATTTAAAAAATGATTTCAAAAGCAAAATATGCAAATTCGTCTACTCGAATGACATACTACAATAATTCCAGTTATTTTGTTGTAAAAAACTAAAACACTGAGCCAATTGTCATAAAATAATTACCATATTAATAGTATTTATTTATTTTTCTTTTAAACACTTCCTTCATTCTTAGCATCCACATCTTTCGTAAAGTTACGTAGTAACTGTTACCAGTTATATCAATGACGAAAATAAAACTTGCAAATGTAATTCTCGTCTTAAATACGGTTAAATATAATAAAAACTTTAAAGTCTTACACACGTAATATTATTGTTATTGATAGACGAAGACGAAGAGAGATTTGACAAACTCTTTCTTAACTACTGAAAATGTATATTATAAAAATTTGTCCTTGAATGACTCTGGACTTATTAGCCTGGATTTTTATGCCTGCGGCAATCCAGGATCTTACGTCACATAGGCGTTAAAGGAAGAACCACACTGCAAGCTACTAATAAAAGTTACGATTGAAGCAAAATGTCTTTGAGTACTGAATAGAACGCGTTGATCTTAATCGATAGTGTCTTGTTAAACTTCACATACATCGACAGAAGTCAAACCGAGATGGATTAGGCAGAAGAAGTTTTGCACAGGGACATATACAAGTAAGAAAACATTTACTAAGACTTAACGTTATTCAAAATAAGTAACTAATAATTACAACCATTATCACCTTCAAGATACCAACAAACGACCTTTCATTTTTAATCATTATCTTCGAACAAAGAACTTCCTGTATAAAATAAAGAGCCAACTTTCTATCTTAATCTTCGATAAATTTACTCATTAAGATGTTTATGGAAAGCTCTTGAAGAATGGATGACTGCCGATCTAAAATTTCGCTTGATCGTAGCAAATTGATTTTTAAAGAGCTAAACTCTCCGTGAGAGTTACTAATCAGTTGTCTTGATAGAAATAATGATAAGCATAAAATGGATTTTGGTTTTAATTTTATGTGTAAAAGACTTTTTATTGTTGCAGTATCTTACGCTCGCGGACTTTCTTATCTCCGTTTAGTACTTTGTTGTAAAGTGAAACGTTAAAGACCAAGTTGATTTATTAGTCCATTAAAATAATAACGAATTGTCATGACGGTGCGGATTTTATGGATAATTTAACGAAATTATTATTGTGCTGTAAGAATAGATTTTTAAGAGCTTTTTTGTATTAGCTTTCAAGATAATAAATAGATAATGAGGTATTTTTAAACTTTTAAAATTATCAAATAATATTTGTTACGCGTCAATAGTTCATAATATTATATAATTCAAGCTATTTTACAAAAAATACTAATAAAGGAATTAAAGGACGTGTTTTGATCAAAGTAAGGCAAATATTTCTACCAAAATGTCCGTTTTCATGAATTTTTACACTAACTATTATTTATTTATTTATTTAATACTTTATTGCACAATATGCGTACAACAGGTGAGCTTAATGCTAAAAGCATTTTCTGCCAGCCAACCTTAAACGTGCAAGAAAGGTGTGGTAGGTAGGCGTGCAAAAAAAAAAAAAGAAAAGAAGATAAAAATGATATTAGTATTTAAACTTAATACCGAAAAGTACGACTAAGATACATAATTATGATTATAAAACAGAATATAAAATGATTATAAACCTTACCTTATTGATATTTATAAAAATAAAAGGGGTCACTTTTATGACTACGACTCCTGTGTTCTCTTTTTAACGAACTTCCAAAAAAGAAGGTCTCAATTATTCGGGGACTTTATTTTTTCACCGTTTGGTACTATAGAATTTGCAAGTCAAAATCTGTTTAGGGCTTTGGTTTTAAAATAAAAATACCTGGAATAAATATATCATTCAAGTAAAATAAATTAGGTATTTTGCTTTTAAAGTAGGTAGCTTCTTTTTTAAACAAGTCTTGATATAATTATATTGTAAAACGTATGCAAAATTTTAATATAAGGAAGATATAAGTTCTATTAGGTAGTAGTTATGATTGTTCTAAAAGAAGTCTTATCAATAGCAATTTAGAAAAGGTAATTTATATTTAAAGATCCATTTGTAACACGAATGTTCTCTGTTTAAATCAATCGCTGAAAGAATCCTTAGAAAAGCTTGATTTCACAAAGGGTTTTGTAGGGTTTCTTCGGACACGATTTCAATACATATAGCTTACAATTGTACTGATTTTTATGATTCGCACCTCAAAGGTTTCTATTACAAAGCTTGTGTTAACGGTCAATGACCTTTGTGAAGAACACCCGTTTAGTTAAAAAAAATAAATTAATTTAATTTAATTAATTTTTAACATATAAAATTCTTTAATAACTGTTAAATATAAATTTGATTTTTTTGTTATTTACTTATGTTAGGTAGACTGTACCATCATCGTACTTTTTTTTAAACATAATCAGTCTAATATCTAACTAAACTCGTTTCAAAGTATGTATATACATATTATCGGAAAATTAAAATTAAAATAATGTTGTAAATTAAAAAGTGAGTCAACCTTCCTTTAAATTGTATGTAACTGTCCGCGAAAGTTGTAAATTTATTGGAAAAAGCAATAAATTGTGTTGAAACCAATTTATGTTTTACCTGTAATAAAAGGTAATCGATCTTGCTACGGCGCGTGTACGTAACGCCAAAAGCAATATTATTTTTGTTCAAAAAAGGGGAACCGGCGTTACCTTAATTGATGTATTGGTTTTTTTTATTTCATTTTTTTATTATTTATCATCATAATTTCATCCATTTACGAGTAGTTGTTGCCGACAAACATCAATATCTTGACACGTTATATCTAAATACCGAAGTTATTGTTTTAGAGTTTAAATAATAAGGTAAGTACACCATGTACGTCTACCAACATAAAGTATATGGGTTGGAATGAATGAGTATTTTCGTAACGCTTATTAAATAATTTGGATTAATTTTTATACGTTACATTATTATAACACATTTTTATATTAAATGTTTATTATATTAAAACGTCAACGTGACAAAATAAAAAAAAAACTTATTCGAAAAGAAAACGACAATTTTCTCCAGTAACTCGCGAGGAGAGCAGAAAGATGTGATTTATGCGCATTTAGATGATTCAATGCCTTGCTATTGTTAACTTTTAATCTACTTAAAGCACTTCCCTAATTTTCTTGTCCATTTATTTTGTCAGTACTTTGAGTAGAATTTCAAAATTTCAAATTTCAAACACATTCTTTCGATATATTATTGACTACATATATCGAAAATGTAACATTTTACATTTTTAAAGCGTTAACATGAATATAGGTTAAAAGAAATATGTTAAATAAACTCTTGCTTAATATTATTTTAAATTTAACATTAAAGTTACACACGACTACGGCACTGTGAAGTTGATATAAGATTAATTTCTGAATAAACTGTGCAAGAGTAAAACTAACTTCCCTTAAAATTTCCGAATAACCGTCTAAAACTTATCTTACTATATGACATTGCTATTCAGTTTACATTTCAAAATCTCGTATTATATTCCCTAGACTGCAGTCTAATAGAGCTTATGAATTCAAAGCACTTCGGCTCAGTAATAAAGATGTAGGTAAAGCTAGCAAGTGCTTACGCCGTAAAAACTTCAAGCGAAACTAAAAAGCTGCGCCAAGAAAAAGAGAAACGTCTTTGTTCTTAGCAGCCAAAACAACTTTGTTTGGGCATTCGTTTCAATAACAAACAATGGAACCAGCCTCGGAAAGAATAGGGTCAGAAACGTGCCTAATCGAAACACTGCATTGGAATAGGGTCCCGTATCGTGCCAAATTACTGAGAATGCGGATTAAGAGCGTATTGTTAAATTTTCGCAGAACATACCTGTTGATTTATATGAAACATTTGTTTCGCGATATTCCTTAGTTTTTCCTCCCCGCCAAGTTAATGCCGGTATGAAATATGAAACCCAGTATTGTGTGTCGGAGCCGAATGCGCGATAATATTGCGCTATATATAGCTTAAGGTAAAACGTTATAAGAATTTATTTGTAAAACGCAATGTAACTCAAAAATACTATTATGGTGACACATCATGAAACCAATTTAGTAGAGAAACGCGGAAATTTGCGGTCGTTTACTGTAACGTTGTATAATTCATATAATGTTTAGAAATATTTAAGTAAAAACATATAGAAGAATTCGCTGCTGTATATTTATAAATATGCAAAGGCATGCTAACATGGAACATGCATAGCCTCAACTTGCGAGCTAATCTTAATACACTACAATAAACGTAATTTTATTACTTAAATTAAAATATTTCTCGAGATTATCGTAAAAAAGAAACCACATGAAAGATAATACTAAGAACTAATAAATACCTCTAAAGATTCTATCCCGATTAAAATTAAAAAGAATATAGACTTTGTTTTTAGCGCCAGAAATGCTTGTCTTATATTTAACTACATTTAACGTAATAAGGTTAAAAAGGCAACGAACTTTAATTGAAAATATTTTGATTTCGTCATTAGGATATCGTTTATCGTATCGTTGTTTATAAATACGCTAGCGGAGATACAAATTCCACAAACGGGCCAGGTTGAACGCTCGACCAACTTATTTACGAGCTGTTAACGAAACTTTGCGTCTGGTTATATTTCGCCCTATTTGTATATGGATGCTGATAAGCAATAGTGTGTCAACCCACAAAAAATCTAAATCAGAGATATTGATGTGTTTTGATACTTAATAACCTATAAAACATTATTAAATAAAATTTCAAGTCATGTAAAGTAAATAAGTACGGAAAAAAGTTACTTAATTAATTGTTTCGAATTTCAAGTGTAGTCCATATTTTACAATTTATACAATAATCTCAAATATTTGAAGAACTTTTTATTAGATAATATATTAAATATATCAATCTACTTTGATTTCATTATACCTTTTATCAAAATAGAAAAGAAAAGATGGATATATGGTTCTTTAAACAGATGTGTTAAGAATAATTTTGACATCTTTAGACGCCATTTTCTTAAAACGAAGTCTGTGTGGCTTAACACAGTATTGCTTATCAGCATCCATATAATAATTACAATAGAATTCTAACCCAAAAATGTGCCATACACATTGACAGTAATATTGTAAATGAGTAAATGAATAAATAAAAAAAAAAAAAAAAAAAAAACAGAAAATTGCAATAACTTTTACAACAAACAGCAAACTAAATAAAGGCCAAAAATATTTTTCAAATCAAACAATTTAAGAGACGCGTCCAAACAAACGATGAATAAACCCAGTTACGACAAAATGGTCAATGCAATTATTCAACCAAAATTCAGCAGGACATGGTATATAACCACTGAGATACATATATCATTAAGTTAACAGTTTATACTCTAAATGCGTTCAGAACTAACTCAACTAGCATAAATCGTGTTTGATTTACGCTACGTCGCACCACACCATGTGACGCGAGTATTATGGTTATTATTCGTAGTTTCTACGTCAAATTGTCACGTTATGCAGAATAAATTAAAAATAAAAGTTCCATCAAATAAAAAATATTGAAACATTCTCACGATGTTATGTGTATACACACAATTTTAAACTTAAAACAACCGAAATTAAGGTTATTTAAGAAATATACAATATTTTGATGAACGCATTTATACGTTTTTTATGGTTAAAACTTTGAAGTAAATTTTCTCGATTTGAATTTTGTGACATATCGCCTTCATCCACTCATGTCTCCAATTTATTAAATAAAAGACAGTTTTCATATTTATAAATATCATCCCATCTATTATATACACAAATATATACCTGGCTGGAGTGATTTTGATGAAACGTTTAAGCAATAATCATATTAGCCCGATGGGTGATCCTGTGTTTGATAGCGATCAGATCAAATGATTACAAATATGTATGAGTTTAAAATATCAATACCAAAGGCAGGAAACGCTCTCTCAACTTTCCTTACATTGCACATGACATTCCTAAATTGCCTCCACGGACGATAATAACCATTTTACATTAAATAGAACTATATGCTTGTTTGCCTTTTTTTTTTAAGTATTAAAAAAGCAATTAAGACTATCATGTACCGAGATAAAAATTAAAAAAAAAACCTCTCTGGTTGCTTCGTGTTATCTGCTAACAAAATCGAAACACGTGTTCCGAAGTAGCAAGTCAATTTACCAACGCACTTGGTGCCATATGGCATCGCCGCTCCGTTAAATTCGCAAAAATCGTTACCTGAAACAAGTGTCACGTGTATGGGACAATTTTATAAAATACTGCCCAGACCCGGCCATCGATTGCGGTATATCCAGCGGACGAATTGAAACTGATGTGGGTGTAAAAAATTTAATTTGAATACCCATAACAATTAAACAAATTGTTTTATTATAAACTAACTCCCGCCCCGGCTTCACCCGTGTGATATGTTGATAAAAGCCTATGTGTTATTCTGATGTATAAGCTATATTATTGTGCAGTGTTATCAAAATCTGTTTACTAGTTTTTGCGTGAAAGAGCAACAAACAAACATAAATACATACAAACAACCATTCACCTTCTCAAACATTCGCATTTATATTAATAGTAAGATTTTAGATCCGTAAGTAAAATAAAAATTAATTTGATTAAAATAAAAAAATGATTACATATAAAGTTATCAAAGGTCTCTTTTAGAGATAAGTCCACCTTTGCCTATATATTTACATAATTAATGCATGTTACTCATTTATTGTGCAATAAAGAATATATAAATACAGGTAAGGCTTTGTATTCATTTTATTGTTAAGGAAAAAAGCAAAAAAAGTGTATCGTGCCTTAAATGTTACATTATGATTTCAATAATTAACCAAAATTACACTAAAATATTCTAGTGATGTAACGCTGTTTGATTAGCAATAAACTAATATTTCACGAATACGAAACCTTTTTCAAGCAGAATATTTTGGCGTAATCGTTAATTTTCGCTCTAGAAACTCTTACTCGGTTCGCAGCAAGTGTTGTCGTAAATTGAAAACGAGCAACGTGTAGAAAGGGACGTGTAACGAGGCATAAAACAGCAGGCAATGATGACAAACGACATTTGGGTGGTCTGCTCTTAACGCACTACGGTTTAACTGAGTGTTTTTGTTCGGTCAAATGTTACATTTAAAATTGCGTTTTAAAAACAGAATTATTTTCACTAATTTTAGTTTCTTTCTTTTTAACACTATTTAAACATTTTATGTACCAGTAATTTATAAACATAAAACTTATAACTACAAAAAAATTTAAAATATTTACGTTCCAAAACCAGACACGTCATAAAAATAAGATATTGTGAGACAACTAATTTTGTAATTTTTGAATCACTATTCAAATCTCAAATAGTCACATCAGTTTATTATCTAATTAGTACTTCAACTTAATTTATTATCACGATAAACTAGTAACTCTTTTGTTAGACAATTTAATTCCACCACCAAGAATGTAAACCACCATACAACAAAATGAAATAACAAACCAGTATCATTGAGAAAGAAAACTAGATAATTTAATCAATACAATTTCAATACTTGAATACTTTAAACGGCAATCATAGTCAGGCATTTTACCGACGACACCGCATAAAGGACCGCATAAAAGATTCACATAGAACACAGCAAAGGGAATTGTTAGGTATTTTTGTAACGACGGCGTTTTTTATTCATACTCCTCGGCGTACGCCTGTAATTGTACCACTTAGGTGCTCTTTGCGCTCTAAAGTAGGACTTATTTCTTAAATGTCTCATTAAAATTGTAAATACGCCTGTTCTGCCAAGTTCCTGTGTTCTTCATACTAACTTATAAGTGGAAATTGTTATGGAACACGTTTTCATAATTAGTTCTTTCACACATGTTTGTGCTATTCTTACGAATATAATTTTAAGAACGAATTAAACGCAAAATGTATATTTTAATGAGCCGTTAAGAATTTTGAACATAAAAGTATGGTTAGTCGTTATAACGTCTATTGTTAAATTTTAAACACAGATACAAGAACTTACATGTACATATATGCAATACCAGTACAAATTTCTGATACTAAGAACTACAATTACACAGTAATCAGTTTACAGACCCATAAGTCTAAGGGAGCTAATTAACTATCGCTGTCAAACATGCCTCATTTTATCAGTCAAAGGAGTTCTAGTGAGTGAGTTTTACTAAGAAAATCACAAATCAACTGTCCGAATGTAGCATTTTGTGACAGCGATAGCTTAACGTAATTACTCTGCAGATTCAGTTTAAATAATAGAATTTACGACTATTATATGAATTCGGGATACCTAGTAGGGCATAAACATTGTTACATTTATCATTCTGATAAATTCCACATGGATAAAATGTACTCAACTATTATTTACAATCAGTGGCTGGAAATTTGTTACGTGAATTAAATTGTCACCGTAAATTATAATGAAAGAATCGTTCAGTTAATTTAATGAGCTAACTAGAATATTAATCGTATATACATGTCCTCATATATATATAAATTTTGTTAAAAATACCAAATGATTTGAATTTTTTAGATTTAAATATTAAAAGGGCTAGTTTTTTCGGTTAAAAATATTTTCTAGCATTATTTCGTGATCTAAATTATAAGGCAACTTAAGCCAGCGACTACCAGCTCATCAGAAAACATAATACATTACTTTAAACAAAAAATAAATAAAATAAATACAACGTCCAAAATCTATATTAATTGTTTCTGAACGGTGCTTTTTGGCAGTATAAAATATCTCTCTTAATAATGCATCTAAAATACTGTTTGAAACTTGATTTAGAAAATCATTATTGCAATGACGAAAATTAAGTAAATATTTAGAAATTTATATTTTCAATAAAAAATTACGAATTATTCGGACCATCTAGTACATACAATACTAAAACTAAATGTAATTTCTACTAAAATATTGCGCAACGAAAATCCCTTACAAACTAAAGCCAAAACACTCTTAAGTCAAGTTGTAAGCGCAGCGGCCGATAAAATGTAACCTCTATCAACACCGACCGCCACTGGAACTTTACCTACTTTATTCCGTAACACTGCGGCTAACGAAACTTTACCGCTAACTTCTTTCGATATTGATATTTTTAACTATAACTTAAAACTTTAAAGCGAATTTCAGTACGCTATAAATTTGCTTCCTTTTAAAACTGCAGTGTTACTGTAAAAATTATAATTAGTTTTGTTGTGGCCTACTTTTAAAATATTACAATATAATTAAAGTGGCTTCTTAAAAAGAACCTTTTTGTATAACTTTAAAAAGAATTTAACTTTAAAATGATTAATTTTAAATCAGGTGTGAAAAGGAACATTTTATGTCTCACAATTTGAAAAAACTGATCAGTTATGTATGACATAATTAGTAGATAAACAAAAGAGTTTTTGTGTTAATCTTTTCCTGCAATTACAGCCACGCCCGGGATACGCCAATCACTCAAGAAAAAGCCAACCGTGTCATGTTTCCGTAGCATATTTAAATACCAAAACTTATATAATTAAAATTATTCAATAAATGACTCATGTTAATGGTATTCACCTTTCCTTTATTTAAATAAAAAAATAGTATTGCCTTATATATAATTAATAAATAAATCCGTATCAACTTCCTGCTGCCGAATGCTTTAGTGATGTCGAGTAATTATTATGTTAAAGCCTAGCAGGAATTACTGTATGGGATGAAAGTGGTGATAACCTTAGATGAGATAAGCCGTCTTCACGATTGCTCGTTATTTTTACAAAAAAAATAAATAAATATAATAATAATAAATCGCTGGAATGTAATAATAAAAAAATTATATTAAAACAAATAATATTTAGATTATTTTCAATGAACTGTCACGTGATATTAACATTATACCGAAATTAAGGAAATTAGAACTGAACTTTGACCACGGAATTACAACGAAACAACAGACGAAGATGGCAATTAACCTTGTACAGTTCGCGTAATATATTACTTAAACAAGCGGGTTTAAGTAAACTCGCAATGCCGCAAATTATTTGGCCTGATTTAGAAACCTCATCCTCCTTATCTAATTAGCAAGATCAAACCGATGGCGCGGAAATGTTGATCGTAATTATGAAAAGTGAGAACGAAACTTCACAAATGGTACTAATATTAATAAATAAAATTTCAGTCAGTGCAATATAAACATGATGCCAAATAGATTAGAAAATGTGTTTAAAAATATAAAAAGGTAAAATGAAAAAAAAAAACCCGACAACCTGTTTATTAAACATATAACAATAAAAGACCGAGCCCCGATCATTAAACATACGTTAGATACTGGTGCGAAGTTGGTTTTGCTGACTTCAGATGATGTTGTATCATATCATATCAGATTTTACATAAAAATTGTACCAAATCGATCTAGCATGGAGCTCCCAAACATTTGTTGCCATCCCACAGATAAAATCACTGATAGCCACGTTAAACTTCTAAAATCTCTCTTTGCATCGTTGGTTAAAAATATCAGTTATTAATATTTATTAAAATAATTGTAATATAAATGTTATTCTCGAAACTGTCAATAGAAAACTAAACAAGGAACAAACTGCATAAACGTTAAACGTTAAATTTTAAGCTAGCTTCGACCTGTAAACTGGATTAAAGTTTTCGAATAACGAATGATTTTCGAAATGTTACATTGTTACCAGTTCATTAAATCGAGCAAATGAGCCAAGTTCCACTACTTTAATAAACAACCAATTTGAACATCGCGGAATAAAGTAGAACGATATTGTATGAACGTTGAAAGCGCAACAAAATTTATAGCATCGCGATTCAAGTATAATACAAGTCTGTTTACATTGTTGTGATAAGTTAAAAACCTCGTAAATGGATCTATCGTTAAAAAAGAAGGACATCTTTTTAAAATATTAAAAGACACTCAAAATATCCAAAGCTGCAACGTGGCCTTAAAAATATAAAATTCAAACTAAACCCATCAATTTGTGTGACAACCGACCGTGACCATCGACCCAAAAAATTGTTGCGACCTAGCCACTAGCTGCATGGATGAATTTTTATTTTGAGCCGTGTTGACAATGCTGAAACGAAAAATCATCGCCGACAATTTTACCGAGTGTATGAGAATGGAAACAGAGCATAACTTTATTTACTCGACTAAAGATTGAAATCAATTTTATGTAGCGTTGTAGTCTCTAAGTAGTTATTTTATCGATATTGTTCAGATGAAATCCAATATCAATTTTAAAGTAAAAATGTAAGAGAAAATATTCAAACCCTAAACGACGTTTTTATCACATGCTATAGAATCTACATCATAAAAGTTTCTATAAGATAAATTTAAACGATTTTCTCCTGGAAATATCACAGGATATCATTCTTAAAATAGACTGCTCGTTTTATTATAGAGCTAGATTAAGATCAGTAGTTGCTCCTTTTATTGCAGGAACACTTAAAGACAACGGAGTGTGTTTTATTTTTAATCTGGATATATCTTATTGCTCTTACAAGTGTACTAGGGATTAGGTAGCGTCTGGTTGATAACGTTAAGAGGCACGAAACTACTTCGAGATGAACCTCTCAAGATTATACATCTTAAAATGTAGAAAATCTAAATCACGTGAATTTTTAAAACAGGAATGCAGTCAAGATGTCTAAATTTTTAAGGGCATTTGGATGTAATTCGAAATTTCGATTTCATCATCACCATCATCATTTCAGCCGTAGGACATCCACTGCTGGACATAGGCCGCCCTTAAAGATCTCTAATGGGACCCGTTCGAAGCGGCCTCCATCCAGCGTCTTCCGGCGACCTTAACAAGGTCGTCAGATGCTACACCTTTTGACGATATCGTAGAGATATTCCGAGTATAGAGATTTATTATTTACATATTGACAAGTTATAAATCAATACAAAATAATATTAGACATGATTCATATTGCGTATTCTCCGCAGCTGAAGTTCGTCGGCAAATTGCTGTTAAATTAGTTGCCGAGTTTCGAAGCACGGGGGAGGATACATCTTCCATTCAATCTTAGTTATGCTCAAGAATTTAACTTCGCACAGACTTGGTACGTTTCCTGAATAAAATCGTATCGGCAATAAAGGTTGCGATAGAAGCGACATAGAAACTATTTGAATTATTTAAAATTAAACTTGTACACATTAATACGACTGCATTCATCAAGCACTTAACCATATTTAGGTAAGGAGTACCTCTGAACTGCTTGCATAACTTTCATCGCACCATAATCAAACATAAATAGGACTGAAAAAAATTAAAATCGGTAAAAATATTACATAACCCATACATATAGGAGTATACAACAAAACTATATATAGAGGAATGTTAGGAATTCAGTGTTAATAAAGAACTCTAACTACATGCTCAAACTAGCTTTGTTCGGGTAATCTTCTAAATCTCTAACGAAAATATTAAACTAAGTAAGTAAGACAAAAAAGAAATAAGATTAACCTAAAACTTATAAATAAAATGTAAATATTTTACAACAAAATTATAAAAACAAATTATTATCTTTTGGTAAAATACAGTAAAGATGGGATAAAGAAACCAAGACTATGTCTATTACATTAAATAAGGGAGTATCAAAGACAGGATCTAACAGCAGAGCGACAGGTAATGATTTATGAAGCGCAAAGCTGATACAGAGTAACATTAGACCACATCAAAATAAGAAAGGGGCCGTATCAAAGGCAGTAAGGCATCCCCGAGGGCCAAGACCTTTATTTATGGCACGCCTTTGTTAGTTCGCAGGAGAAGTATAAATAGTTCGCGCTGAAATATCGAATGCTTTTTGAGGGTGAGATATTGTAGAAAATTAATGATGTGGTCAGTACTTGGATTGGATTAGGGTGTGGTGAATGAATGGGTGAGATGCTAAAAGGCTTGGGCGGGTTTGTACGGCTTTGTAAAACACTAACGCAAATTGGGATCAAGTTTGCAGACTTTTAGAGGGGGCGTAAGTGCTGTTTCCTTTATTTATGGTAATTTACATTTTTATTGCTTTGTACTCTTATTGTAATTGCTTTATTGTATTTGGTTTATCAAGAGAGAAAAATTTTAAACTATTTTTTTTCATATAATTTAAAAATAACTTCGCCAGATCTATACTAATGATTTCTTTTGGACCAAAATAATCGAGAAAGTAATCACAAATTTAAGTAATACTGAAGTACAGATATACAAAATGAACAATAAAAACAATTTTTTCTTTATAACATAAATTAATTTTTATATGTATATAAAAATATTGAGCGTAATCATTTGGACGATATCGTAAATAAATTTTAATGTGTGGTAATAAAACTTTAACTACAGTCAGAACCAAGTTTTCAACAGTCGTAAATATTACCCAAATATGATGCATTGAGAATTCAAAGTATAGTAAGACTTTGTAGAAGAAAACATTTCGCTATAAACTAGAATCTTGGCGCTTCATACTTGAAAAGTTCAACTACGAATTTGTGCAACTATGGGCAGTGCCGAGATAAACTATTTTCAAATAGATTTTGGTATATTGAAATGCGTATTTCTTAATATAACTGACATCATTTAAAAATATTCCAAAAATATCTACAACTTAATGTTGTAAAAGGTGAACCATTCGGCTCGTAATTATTTATTAATTTAATAAATAAGTTCTGCCAGATGGTTCTCCGCTTAGATGTTCACTTGTCCTCAATAAAGGACTCCTAAAATAATATTTTATCGTCTACGCTTTAAAGTACGAGTATATCTTAAAACCTAGATGATAAAATAGAGAGGTTTTGTCGATTTAACCAAAAAATACTGCCGTTTCAAATCCGTGTCACAATTTTTTTTAATACAAAATCGTATGGATAATTCATCTTACGTTTGGCCAGTTAAGATAAACATCGCAATAAACCTGCGCCTGTCGAAAGAAATTCAAAAACGTGCACTGGGGCATTCTCGTACTCAGGCTAAGGAAAGTCTTTCTTACATTACGAAATTCCATTAAAAAAAAAAACACCTATTTTTTTAATTCACTTCGAAAGCTTTGATTTTCTAGGATATCTCATCTTTTTGTGACCGCCTCATAACAACAAATTTCATTACTTAAACGTTTTTTATGAAAACGATAAAATCAAATATCACCTAGTATCTAATTTTTTTATTTCGTCATATTGCGTCCGGTGCGTGGCGACCTTTCAAGATAGCCAAAGACTGACTCTTAAGTTTGACAAGGTATTAATAACAATACAAGGCAAAAAAATTGGTTATAGTTCTCAGTTATGTAATCGCCACGCCAAGTGACCAATGTCGATAAAGTGATGGGTCATCGACCCTCATCTCGGACAAGACAATAAACCTTTTAATGTTTCATATACATAATTCATGATGGGTCGACTTCTATCAACCGGCGCTTGTGATAAAAATTCCACACATATCAAGCTTAGATCAGGACAACTGTAAGAACCATGAGAAAGTGGAATGCTATTTTTAAAACGTACGATAAATACTAAGCTGAGATGGCCTAGTGAATCTTCGCTAGGTTTGTGTTTAAATTCATCTCGTGCTCGACGGTGAAGAAACACATCGTTAGGAAAAACGTACGAGCCAGAAGACATTCTGACACAGTATATCCGTTAATCCAAAATGGAGCAGTGTGGTAGATTAAGCTCCAAACCTTTACCTTAAAAGAAGAGGAAACCTTTCTCCAGCAGTGGAAAATTTACAGGTTATTACTATAAATTTTTTACCACAAATACTGACACAAAAACGGTTATAAAAAAATTACATTACATTCATAAATGTGCACAGAGTTAAAACAGAACCGTTATTGTTGTTTCGTTTCTGTAATCATTTGTTTATTGAAATATAGCAATGGAAAAGTTAAAAAAGCAAATATGTATTTTTGTAATAAAATATATTGGAAATTTCTACCTAAATTTAAGTTATGATAACCTTGGAAAGGATTGATAAATTTCAAAATTTTGTTTGCTACATTTAACAAGTAGATTATCAATGCCTAAACATCACTGAACCGAAAAACTTTCACAACAAACATTTGCACAACGCTCACGGTTTGAAAACTTATGATTAAATTGAGCATATTATTTTACGAAACTGTAACGAATGCTTACAAAATATACTATAAGCGAGTGGTAGTAATGGCCGCTTTAGATCATCGTGAATGAGGCAACAATTTCCATTGTCTTTGCCTCATGAATTCCGAGTCCCGACTCCGGCGAGTGCTTTAAAGATAACCACCTTAATGCTATTTTTTATACCCGCTTAATATAATATACTTACTACGTGCTTGGTATTGAAAGCACTTAAAAATAAAAATTATAATCGTCGCGGGTCGCCTGACCATGATGGGAAACATCGAAATTATTTTGTAAAGATAATGTGCATAAAATTATGATTTACGACAGGACTTAATAATTTCATTATGTGTGTACATATTTAATGAAAATAAAAGATCTGAATATTTTCAAGGAAAAGATGACTGTTTATTTAATAAACATTTGGATTCATTAAATACAACATACATAATTAAATACTATATATATAAAATTCTCGTGTCACAGTTTTCGTTGCCATACTCCTCCGAAACGGCTTGACCGATTTTGATGAAATTTTTTGTGCTTATCCGGTATCTATGAGAATCGGCCAACATCTATTTTTCATCCCCCTAAATGTTAGGGGTAGTCCACCCCTAAATTTTTATTTTTATTTTTTAGACAAAATTTTTAATTTCTCTTTTTTTATGATACAACATACAAAAATACATACAATCCTCAATTTATTTATATGGCAAAACAACGTTTGCCGGGTCAGCTAGTACTATATATATATAAGTATGTACATTGTACACACAACGCGACGCGCCGCCATCAATGTTTCAACTTAAAAAACCTATGACTTTGACTCTTACGTCGTTAATTATTATGATAAAGTGCATGAAGAGTTTTTAAGATTGTTCAAAATTAAAATTAAGTTGATTAACTTTTTTGGCACGCATTGCACTGTCGTGTACCTAAAGTGGTCTATGAAATCGCAATATGAATTCGTTGCAATGCAGTCTTTAATTTCACAGAACTACGGTCTAGATTACGATTTTGGTATTATAATTGTCAGTTAATTAAAGCCTGAAGTCACAGTTACATAACGAGTACCGCGCTATGAAGAATCGAAAATACGAAATGAATAACGTAAACAAGCTGAGTCTGACGGAGTCCTGTCACTCTTCGTAATTATTACTTTTGTAAATCAAACAAAACATCAAAAATGGTTTGTGGTTAAACTGCATATATACTTTGTAAGCGTTTTCAGTAATGCGGTGTATATAACAAATTAGATTCGGTAAAATATTGATTCGACTAACAAACATTAATTTTTACGTTACTCTGGTTATCCTTCGTAGTTTATTGGTGTATAAATTTATATAACCTTCCTTTATGTAGCCATGTTGGTTATATAATGCAAATGCTAATCTAAAATGTTTAAATTGAACTGGTAAATTCTGAGATTATTGGGTTCAAAAACAAAACAGTTGAATGGGTTAAAAAAACAGCGAACTGATATATTAGAATATATATTAGAATAAAGTTTAGATATGGGTACTCAAAGTACTTTAATCATTTTCAAAGCGAATATATCATAATTGAATAGGACGATTTTTGGCGTACTTTGGTTAAAGACATAACCTACAATTCCGTGTTTCTAAGGATACCATCGCCCTGCCATTGAGGATTACTTCCCATCTCACACAACAAATCCTGAGCATGGCTCATTAAATTCCAAGTTAATTTAGCGAGCTAGCTCTCAGATAAATTATAAGAAAATAGAGCTCGTATAATAAAATAAACTTTATCTTAGTGGTTTACGTAAAACTATCTTATATTATGACTATGTACTGGATTATAGTCACATTAATTGTACATATAACATAATGTATTTTGTTTGATACATATTTATTTATGTTCCGCATATTTATACTGATTTAAGAATACTACTGAGTTAAGAAAAATCTACGTAAAATTTCTTGGCATAAAATGTTTGTTTTGCTAGTTTGCTAAAAAATTAACTTTATTACCAGAAAAGAAAAAAAAACTTGATAGTATAAAAACAAAAGTAACAGCTAGTGAAGCAAAATTCTCTTCTAAGAATAAGCATAAAAGTTTAATCCCCCATGCGTTAAGAGGTGTATATTTCTAAGAAACACTCCTAAAACATATTAATAAATAAAACATATTAAACATATATTGTGTATATCGTAAATAATTGAAAAAAAACGCAAAGATAATTCTAGAAAATACATAATCATAATCCGCGTTTTCCTTTTCATAAGAATTGACTAAAAACCCGTTAAGTATTTTTAACCGACTTCCAAAAAACGAGGAGGTTCCCAATTTATCGGGAACTTTTCTCATTCTCTTTCTGTGTTTTAAGAGGGAGTATATTCTTCCATTGTTATCTCCCACGAAATTTTTATTAAAATCGATTCAGTAGATTTATTTTAAAATCGAAATAAATGAGATAAGTTTGTTATTCAAGTAAATAAAAAGACGTATTTTGTTATTAAAGTAGGTTTCGTTTTTTTAGTCTAGTTGCTATTCCTTATACTTTCAAATTTGGTCATCTACGTCCACTTAAAAAATTCATCCTGTATACAGAGCCACATCAGCATTCGTATTGTATGACTGTTGTTTTTACATTAATTAAAAACACCCGAAACAACAAAAACCATTAACGTACATGAAAATTAGCAACGTATTTGTTTAAAATTTCACCTACTTCTCATCCTCCCTGTAAAGCGCCAACAGCTAACAACGTACCTGCAACAAAATTAACATGCTATATAATTTCGCAAACATTGTTGTTGAATCTTTTGTTGTGACGTTGCAGATTAAACGTCACAACAACAACAAAACAAACGGATTCCGAAAACCGCTTCGGAATACAACTTCGGATGTATTCTGTTTCTCATATCGTTGTTTGATATGAGTGCATCTTTTTGAATTGCTGATAGAAATAATTGATTCTTAAAAGTAATTCTGAAAAATATTGTTAACTATCTTTGATATTCAAGGCTTATTTGTTATCATACGGTTACCATTATGTGATTCTTATTTTCATAGCTATTATCTTATATATAAAATTCTCAGCTTTACTGATTTTTACCAAATTTATATGCATATTCAGTAGGCCTGAGAATCGGCTACTATCATTTTTAATACCCCTAAGTGATAAGGGTTGTTGACCCATAACATTTTTTATTAATTTTTTCGTATTTTTTTTTCTATAATGTGGTATTAAAACATACATACAACCTTAAATTTTTAGCATATTATCACCAACCCCAAATATTTTTTAATAGCCATTTTAGTAATATAATCATTTTTCATCCCGCTCGATAACTATTGCAAAACAACGTTTGCCGGGTCAGTTTATTTATATTTTGAGTACATTCTAACAAAGAATTCTCATTGTTATATTATATTATTTTCGTTAACAAAACCTAAAAAAATTATTTATTTTAAATCTTACTGAAATATTAATAAAATAACTAATTCAAAATTAGAAAGTAGAATCATTACTTTCATGTATCATAATCAATGAAGACAAATGTCTCTCTATGAATGGAAACGTCAATTAAAAAAACTGGGATCCTCTAACAATGATACTCAAATTAATGTCACTTTACGATACATGTATGGAGTGGTATGAACCATTATATCCCCGTCTTAAAAACGCGGGCATTAATAGGATTAATTTATGAGCACTGTGGGTGGTTTAGACAATTGATAGTTAACTGCACCCTGGAATAGATCATTTAAATTAAGATGCAGATAAAAATATTTTAGTATTCTGAAACTATTAATAGTATACAATTTTTTTTTTCATAGTATTTTAGTTTATGGTCATAAATATATGGGGATTAAAAGTTTAATTTAAAAAATAGGTATAGATCTTAATAAATCTGTAGGCTTATTACTGTAAGCTACCATTATCGAAATGTGATACATTTTGTCAGTTGATTTCTGTTTTTTTTTTCCAAAATGAAACAACTCAATTGTCAAAACGTAACTAATTGCAATAGCGATAGCTAGATAATAAAGATAGATTGATAAATGTACCGCATTAAACCCCTTACGGTCCGATTAATTAGAAATGCATAAATTCTATAGCTGTCAGTTTGATATCTGTACTATGCAACGAAAACTATCTATATAAAAATGAGTAAAGCTATATTTACCAGTCCATTTATATATGTTGTAATTTACCAGTCCATTATATAATTTACATTTTTAACAACTAAAATATAGAAAAGTCCACTAACATTTATAGCAAAAGATACCAAATAATCATATTACGTAACTTTTTAAAAAGAATCAAATACATCATACAATAGAAGACTAGTCGCATATTGTACACCAATATTAATTGTAGCAATGAAAAACGTAACTGTTGCTAGACAGCCTTGGCTAGTGCATCCATCCATCCCTAGGTAATTGTGACAAAACAATTGTCTTTAATTTTTGTATGGGTTTCGAATTGGCATTGAAATCATTAAATTCAATTGTTCGGATATTGCTCATAACTACGTCATAGATATTTTTAATATATGAATACCTAAAGCTTGATATTTTAAACGTCAATACAGTTATTAAACTTTCAATATATTGCATAACATTATAATTATGTACATTATTATCTTTTCCTTAATTATTTTTCGGTTAAATACAGAACTATACATCATAATCATGAATGGTATATTTTAATTCTAATAATATCTTAATTTATATAACGTATTATATATGTATATATTAATAATTTGCTTGAATTTATATATATAAGTATTTATTTAAACTGTCAATCAGTTATTTTTTAATATCCATCGGTTCATATTATCTATTTTTAAATCAAGTGTTTTGATTGGGATTACTTTTTTTTGTGTCAACCTGCTTCTCTACCTGTTACCGTTTCTGTCTACATTTATTCTTGATCGGGTGTACTGGAAGAAATCTCTTCTGGGGATAAGTATACCCTTTAAACTTTCTTTTCCTATGTCATATATGTCTCTGTGTAATATTTCCAACATGTTTCATAAACTGTTAAATAATTATTATTTATACACAATTTATCCTGTCGCTAATTACCTAAGTTACATTATACTACCTTCCGCCCGCAGCTTCTCTCGCATTAATGTACATTTTGTTTTAAAATAATACACACATTTACCTAAAATAAAACCTGTGATTATCTAGAATAAAACCATGATGCTTAAAATAGGTTCAATGATTCCGGAGTTTACTTCGCAAATACAAAATTCGTTTTGTCTTTATTATATTAGTATAGATTTGGGTATGACACCCGAATCGAAAACAATTAAAATTGAAATGGTGGTATTATTTAAAACAATTTTCCGAAACGAATGCGCCAGTATCGAGTTGCAGACACACAAAAAATTCAAAGCACTTGACCGGCTGCTTGGCTCCATGTAGCCAGGGGCGTCTTGGGGCCATAAAAAACGGCACTTTGGAGTGAAGCCAACCAGCTACCACTTATTCAACCTCATTGAAAAGATACATTTTTAGCTAAAGGAGGAACACTT
Source organism: Hypolimnas misippus (assembly GCA_037950945.1). NCBI lineage: Eukaryota > Metazoa > Arthropoda > Insecta > Lepidoptera > Nymphalidae > Hypolimnas > Hypolimnas misippus. The sequence goes on from JBBEEQ010000019.1 coordinate 9,054,629, forward strand.
GAAATCATTCCATAAAACATTTTAAATTTTAACCACTGTAGCTTAAAAAGCACAACCATCTAATTTAATCATTAAATGAATGCGTTTTCTATACCTTTTTATTGTAAAGGTTAAAATTTCGTTAAGAATTTCCTTGATACAAAAACTGAGATCACGCTAAGTCAAAGTAGTCTTATCTGAAAATAAAGCTGCATACTCATAATTAATTCAACGTCTCAAGTAACAAGTTTCGAGAAGTAGTAGGAAACAACTTGTAAAACAAAAAGTAAATAACAGTTAAAATTAAGAGAAGGCTACTCGATAAAACTTACTTTAAAATGCAGCTGTTACAGACTGCGGTTTTCGAGATTGTTAAAGATTTTATAGGAAATCAATAAATATTTTAATTTTCGAGCTGATATTAAACTGAGATAATCAGCAAATTAGTATATGTTAACAGATGTAGCCAGTACCCAACGAAGATAACTTCCTTATAACATTCGTCCTTCCTCTATTCCATTTGATGTCTAGATTTATATAATAAATAAAACAAATAGATCAGAACTCTCCTACGTACGAGACGTAGGTCTCTGACCAATAAAACATTCCTTTGCTGCACTTATATCGTTCCACATTACATACAAATTATTAAAAAAGGATGACTGATGGTTTTTGTAATACCGTACGTGTGTACATCGTTCAATACGAGTTTACGGTAACATTGAGTATATAAATTGATCGTCTTATAAGCTATACGTATCACAAAACTGTAATAGATTCGTGTCTAGTGTGATTGATCATGGAAGATATTGCTATCGGTATACGAGTATCTGGTAGAAACACAATTTTTTGAAATATTGTCGGTCGATCTTCCTGCCAACTACTCGTAGATAGATTGTAATAAATCTCGAAATGGTCAAAGCATTTACTATCGGTCAACATGTACGCTTCAATTTATTCCAGAATATAAAACGAACCTCAAGGATAAGTTAAATAAAATATGATATTCATATTCAACGCCCAAACAAACGATATTGCGGGTACACCATTTTCGTACGTTTCTTATGATGTATATGAAAACGCCGCCGTATTGTGCTGATTTATTTGCGACCTCGGTTTCTATTGAATAAAATGTTGAAAAATCTTCCATTATTTCTTTTATTACCAAAGAACAGAATCAAGCCCTCTTGTATCAAAACGAAGAACAAAGCGTGTAAATGACACTTGTCCTCGCTTTGTCCCTTTCTCGTTGAATACGTCATAAGTGTGTTACGGCAACAGACCTTTTGAATTGTTGAATTGTTATAAAATCTTTTAATCGCCTATTACTTTATAACTCATCCAAGGTAAAGTTATTCACAAATCTTCCTTTATTTTAACTTTAAAATAGCTGCAAAGGCTTTAAAGGTAATGAGATTTTAGCTGGGGAGGGGATTCATAGTGATTTTTTAATTTCAAACACGGTGGATAGCCTGGGCTGGATTTTCCGGTCCGCGAGATACCAGCGCTAAAAATAGATTAATGCCTGCGAAATAAAGAGCTCCACATTTCATACCGCACTTGAACAATGTCGTTTTATTGTTTTACCTCTGTGAGAACAGCTCGTATCTCGTTTTTCACACATCCACAGCCAGTGAATAGTGCGTCCAAATTTCTGTTATTTAGCTAATTACGTATGTATATAAGTGCGAGCAAGTGTGATACAATGTGAGCCTTTCATTAACTGTTCTCGGCTTATCATGTGGATGTCGGCTGCATCTCGTTGTAGCTCGAGTTACAAGCGGTCAAGTTCTCCCGTTGAAATCTGATATCAAACATAATTTACCATTTTATTACTTGGACTAAAACGGACGTATCACAACTCGTATTAAGTCTTACATCATATTACTTTTATAGTTTAATCGTAATTTTAACAAATGAAGACATAGATCCGAAGAATATCTTTTTTGGTTTGGTTTTATATATCATGAAACAATTGAATTTAGAAAATATCTTTGACTCATCTATCATCAGTGAGATTCACACGTTTATCCAATGTTTAATTACTCGTCACTCACAATGCATAGTGCATTGTGATTTAAGTAAAGAAGTTACAAAATGAAACAGTAAAGTAACAATTACGTTGCTTCTGTACAATAGCGACACTTATTAGTTCTCTCAGCGCATTCAAGTCGGCATGTACGAAGGTACACTTTTATTTATCGAGTTCAAACAATGAATGCACACTTGATTCCCCTATGAATTATGAATTCAAACGCTCATCCGAGACGTCGATACCACTGAATATGGATCGTCAGAATGAAATCACCGTTACAGATAAAAACAAAAGGCACAAAATTTGATGCACATAATTCATAGCGTTCGAAACACAATGGTCACGCGACGATAGAACGTGTTCGCGGGACCGCCTTCGAAATTCCCCTCGCGAGCTAAATCTTAAGGGAATCAAACAATAGCACATTTCCTGAGACTCCTACATAATGCTTTTGTTGCTTTCTACGTTTGTGCAGCTATTTGACAATTTCCTGCTAAAAATCAATAAATAACGGTAATAGTGAATAAATTCGTAATTTTTTTCTCAACGAACCTTAACAAACCACAGAATTTCCGTTTTTTACTACCAGCGTGGACATTCGAAGTCACATTATATGAAACATTGTGACAGCAATTGGGTACGCCGGCCGCAAACCGCATTCTCGTCGCATCTCGTTGAAGTACAATCAAAAATAAATGAAATAAATTTCTCAAAACGAGCGTGGTGGGCTCCTGTAAAAAAACAGCCACGCGCCACGAAACGTGCAGCAGGTAGACGAAATATATTGAGATCCAATTTAACAGGTATAAAAACATAACTATCATCCTAGATGCCTTTTATTGCTTTTATCGTTAAGTTAAACACATTTTGAGAGATAATAATTTCGACTCGACGAGAAATATAAGGTACGCGAAGCCCTATGACAAGCTTATACTTTGGTAATAATTTTGGGTATATAATAAGAATCTGGATTTCATACAGTATACAATTAACATATACATTTGTAATTTTTAAATGTATGTACTTAATAAAACACTTTTAAAAGAGTACAAGTAGTATATACTTTTTGTTAGTTTTGACGATTCAACAGTGCTTTAAAAGCCTACTTGAATAAAGTATTTTTTGACTTGATTTGAAAAGAAAATTATATTTATCTATTATTTATATATATTTATATTTATCTATATACATTGAAAAGTTCCTGTAATAATACTACATCTAATTCTAAAATATACAATCTTATTCTAATATATATATATATATTGTTCAGATTCATTTATTATTTTATTAAAAAAAAAACAAACTGTTTTTAAATGAAATATGCAAAATTTTAGTCAATAAAATTACATATTACATATTAAGAGTTAACGAATTTTAAATCTGGCGAAATCGCTAGAATTGACTATATACTCATGTATCACTCATGTGAAACTGAAGAATGCGGCCGGGCTAAATGTGTAAATTGTATCAATTAAGCAAACGTACCCCTTTAATATATGGGCGACGATTTAACAAAGGAACTACTGCTCTTTGTAACGGTCTTTATGCATCTTTGTGTCTTTTCTGTATTTTCTTTTGCGTGTGTGTTCCCTACAAAGCGCACATTATATACGTAATATTGCGACCTACAAACGTAAACACTACTTATTTTATTGTATATTTATGTCATTGTACATGGTTTCCGTTCCAACTTAACATGTGTAAAATAATATTAAGGTACTGTAATATAATAATTTTTTTTTAATTCATCTCGTGCTCGGCGGTGAAGAAACAGAAGAAATTTTGACATATGTATATCCGCCAACCACCAGTGGAGCAGCGTGGTGGATTAAGCTCCTAATACTTCTGTGTAATAGAGGAGGCCTTTGCCCAGCAATGGGACATTTACAAGAGGTTACTTTACTTTTTTTACTGTAATATACAAACATTTTAAACAATTAAATGTGCCTCGAGAGTTTGACTAAATTATTTCCGTTAAGAATCATAGTTATATTATTTTACTTCACTTTTATAAATCGCAACTTTTGTCCACTTAATTTTATGTTGTAAATCAATTGCAAAATGACAATATATTTTTATTATATTTAAAAATAGTTGCTTTATTTTTATCTATTGTATATTTATAAAAAATACAATAGTTTTTAGTGTTTACAATGTTTACTTTCTGATATTACTTACCATTAAAAATCTCAGCAAATATTTTACGACACGTAATTAAAATAATATTATAAATATTGTAATAAACAAATTGTTTTGTTAAAAATTTCATTGAAAAGAACTACATGATATTTAAATAGGAAACCTTATAGTCACTGCGCGCTAATCAGTCACTCCAGTTCAGTTACTCCACAACCTATGAAGCTTATCTAGACAATAGTTCTAATGTTAATTTACGCGAGTTTTGTCTCTGATCGGTTTTTATCACTGAATTTTTTCAACCACTTAAATTCAATAGTATGGACACTGTTTTTATGTTAAACATTTTTTAAAGAGACATAGATATAGATTATATACTATAGGGATAAAGGTAGAGACATAGAATTTTCCACAGTAAGGCGAGAATTACACTTGTAAGTTTTGCTCTTAGGCTTTCACAAAGTTGTTTACATCACTGCTTTACACCTGAAAGGCTTTATTGTCAGTGCTTTTATTTTTGACAGCAAGAAAGATAACCTAAGTAACTAGGTTACAGAGTTATTTTATGTCAATCACGAGAGTAAAACTTACAGCTGTAACAATTTTATATCACGATTAAACGATTATAATGAGCAACAATTATTATCAGTGACAATATCATCAAAGTTGCACTACTTAATCAATTCCCACTTCCTTAGTCCGAAGTTCGTCCCTAATTGTTGTCCCCTTTATTTATTCAAAAGCAACACGATATGTCATCCACACCAACGTTCCCGAGCGGATGTCATACTCGTTAATGTCAATATATGTTGCCCAAAGTAGGTACTTATTAACAGCTGAGTCACAGTTAATATTTGGATTAATAAGACAATACAGAACACCACATAGTGTACTTTAGGAAATTAAGGGAATGCCGATTGTTCTCACGATACCAACGCCTATTCAATTAAAAATAGCAGACTGATTGACAAAAAACAATTTAGTATAAAATAACGCGTTTAATCGTCAGACTATTACATATTTTTATAACGATAGCGTTCGGCAATGATCCTATAGATTGAATAAAAACAATCCATTAAATTCCAAAATTATAAATGCGAGTAACGACATATGTCTTTTACGACGTCACTATTAAAACGTTAAAATTTTAACGATATATTTTTAACAACGAATTTTAACGGAAAAAGGAACAGACTGAAACTCAAATCCGACCCCTAAAGAAGTGAAATAGGTGTTTAACGGTTTAGAAACTTTTATTTACTCCGGACAAACTGTGGACAGAAGCCAATTAAAAACAATGTCACTAACCTCCAACTACTTGTCGACAGTTCCTTCTATTCATCAGTTATGCTTATAAACTATTGATATTTGTTAATATATACAACTAGCAATTGTCGCAGCATCATCCGCGTCATCATCTACCTAGCATTTTTCCCGGTTATACCAGGGTCTGCTTTTTATTCTAGTCAGGATATTGACGAGTTACTGATTTTTACACAGAGCGATTGCCATCTGACCTCTGCAACCTCTGTAGGCAAACCAGTAACCATTTAGACTAGAATAACTTCCCTACTACGAATAACGATCATTACTAGGTGATTGTGTTAACAACCGGGACCGACAGCTTTACGTGCTCTCCGAGGCACGGTGGGGAGACCCACAAGGACAAGCATCTCCGCGTAACGGTTGGAATTTTACAGATCAAAAATCGCCACCTAGATTTCAAGCTTCTAGCATTTAAAATGACATTTATATTATTCCATAGAAACTTTCATCCCCCCTTTTATAACCCTTTTTCGTATTAAAATATCCTGTGTACTTTCTCAGGCACTAGATTATCTCTGTACCAAATTTCATTTAAATCGGATTAGTAGTTTAGGCGTGATTACGTAACACACACACAGAGTTACTTTCGCATTTATAATATTAGTAAGGATTATACATATAAAATTTATTTTAAAATTTATTTACATTACCAGAAAAAATACAATCAATTTATTAAAACATCATATTGAAGGGTCCGTTAAAAATATTACTCTAAATGTTTTTCATATTCCACCAATATTTTTACAATGTATTTATATTGAATATTTATTTTGAATCTCTCTCGATGTCCGTGATAGCAGAAACATCGTAAAATAACATTTGCCTTTCAATAAAAAAAATAATAATAAATATTCGGTTTACTGGTCCACATAAGGCTGTCCGTCACGTCGGGATCTCGTTGAACAGTCGTTAACACACCACTTGATGACGGCTTAACACCTAACTGTTTTACTTAAAAACGTATAAAAGTTTATAGCTTCTCAATTTCGTTTATTATTATGATAGTAATACTTTTTCAGTTGTAACATTAAACGGTTTTATTTAAATTTATACCAATATATATTTATTATGTTAAAATTATGTAAGCAATAATAATTGATGTAAAACAAACGAGAAGCAACTATAACATATTTTTTTATTAAAAATGCACACATAAATGAAAACTTTAATTATTTATAATTTTGCCAAAGTATTATTAAATATATGTAAAAATTACATAATAAGAAAGAAAGGTTTTATCAAAACTTAATACGCTTAACTATCGTACAAAAATTTTAATAAAGAAAATTAAATAATCTTAGACAAACGAAATAATATCAAAATTGCTGAAGACAACAATCTCTAACACAAACCCCTGTAATTTAGGAAGGTTACAAGTCAAGTTTGCAATTCCATACATAACATCTATCAAATCGCGATGCAAATTGCAAAACAAAGGCGAAGGGTGGTGGTTAATGGGCCAACGTATTCAAGGAACTTGAACTGAACACATTAATTTTAATAACAGTCAAACTAAAGTGGGTTTCATTAATATTTATGGAAGTTTGACAATCTCTCTATTTGCCCTTGCATCGCCGATAACAATCTACGTCATTAACCCTATCGACATTCCTTCAGTGCAAGTGCAGTTTCAAATTTAGACGTCAAAGGAAATGAGACCTTGCAACGAAGAGCAGAAAGTTGAAATTTAATTTCAGATCCGGTAATAGAGGCACCTAAAGTATTATATACATATTGAAAGCACTGAAAGATGCAGAAATCTTGAAAGGTCATTAAACTCGCATTCGGGTTAAGCCTGGGTCGAGTGGTTATCAGTTGGCAAACGGCCAATGCGGCTTTATACGATGACGTCACAGAAATCATATCGCTAGGGAGTTATTACTTTGAAGAGCTCGGAAGTAGGTGCTCACGATCCTAGGTGGTGAAATGAATAACGTATCGTCGCTTTATTTGCATTGCTAGTATGACTCACGATAGGCATCATCTCAGCTGCTTTGCGGCGCCTTTCTTTGAATTCATATGGAGAAAAATTCTTTATGAGGTAAAATATACAATATAAATACCTATAAGTACATATCGTACGCTTTGTACTTAAGTGATCAAAATTCACATTTTTGGCCACAAAACAGGATATGGCCGATTATTTAGACTTTAATGTCAGTAAATTTTGACAGACTAGTTTTTTTAATTATATAATATAGATCATTGGGTATAAATTTAAATAAACCACAAACTTAAATTAAACTAAATTTTAATTACTAACAAAGTTAACTCGTTTCAAACTTTTTAAATTTTCACTTTAATACTTAAAAAATCGTTCACGTGTAAAGCAATGTCCAACAACGTATGTCAATATTTATGAAAGTCTGAGAGCAAAAGTTATAAGTGTAATTCTCGCCTAACAATAACTAAAAACAAATCGAAACTACATAGCTAAAGTTGCGGATAAAAGCTACACTTCAATTCAACAACCGAACCGGAAAAATTGTTGACTAAAAATTTTAATTTTTTTTTTTTATCAATCTTTTTGTCGATCCTACGAGTATCGCTCACACGAATCCAAAAAGTTTAATAAAAATGTTCCGCGGATTTGTTGGAGCATTTGAAATACTGGGTAATTTTATTGATAGTCAATACACTCGGTAGAAGCAAAATAAATGCATAAATGCATTTCGATTACGTTACGAAATATTCATGTGTAAATTAACATCATAGTATTTATCTTAGAGAATCAATCTGAAAACTTCGTTTTGAAAAACATTTGAATATCTAACCCTGCAAGTTGCATTACGGCCTATACGTGAACTCTCATTTCGAAAAGGTTTTATTCTACAATGCAAAGTACTTTAATTCTGTACTTTATCATAAGGAATAGTTTTCCGATTCCGCATAGATAAAAAATCTTAATAACTACACAACAGCATAAAAGTTTTTTTCGTATACAACGCTAAAAAGTCATAATAAAAAAATGACCCATTAAATCGAGCTTCATACGTAATACTGCTCTAAATTACAGCCGTTCATCATACAAGCAAAGTGGCTTTCTAAGGAGCCTCCAGTTTGCTGACTCGAGATGAATGTCATTTACGTAAAACGTGACATTATTTTTAAAATTCTCATTTTAAATGTTACATTGCCTACATTTTTATAAAATAGAACAAACAGTTACGTGTAAGAAATAAGACTTCTTTCGTGATGTTGATTCTTAATACAAATTTTTTGAATTTTTTATTTTTTTTTAATGCAGATTGAACCAACGTAACTGACGCTACAGATATAGATCGTCTCAACGTATTTGTATTTTAATTGATAACATAAATGAGGGTTGAGTCTTAACCGGATTTAAGTGACATTCAGAACGAAGATAGCTTAATACTGAATTAACACATTGCTCACTTATTATTCCATGACCCCATGTGCGAAATGACGGGGTGCAAGTAGTAAAGATTTTATTACACATAAAAAATACATTCAGTATAATCAAGGTTCAAAGACAGTCAATCAAGTGTTAGTAGTAAGTGTGTTGTTTAATCTATTTATAAAACACAAGCACCCTGCACTCTGGACGCTTTGGTTAATGTTTAAACTCAATTAAACGTACATTCAGTAAATTTTGTGGCCAGTTCAGTTTATCAGACCACTCATGCACCGAAATAGCTGCGGTTAAGACGCTAATGAATATTATGTTTCAATAATTATTTACATTAAAAGCAATTTAATTGATGGTAAAAATGAAATTATACGGTCGTTATTATATTGCTCCTAAAATGATAATTTGTTTATAATTTGGTAACACGTTATAGCAAGATAAAATATTTAATATAATAAGAAACTTTATCGTTGTAATAATGCAATGTTGCTTTTAAATTATAAAATATTAATAACTATTATGATATATGGATGCAACACAAATACAATACACAAGACAATACAATACAATACAGACAAGCAATAATGTGTCAACCCACAAAAAGTAAAATTCGGAGATATTGATTTATACTGATAATGCGTCATGTAATTAACATCATTCTAAAACTTTGAAAGTACTAATCTTCTTTTCATTAATTATACATTTTATCAAAATATAAATGGAAAGACGGATATGTACATCTTCAAAAAAATTTATTAAGAATAAGTTTGAGAATTTAAGACGCTATTTTCTCAAAACGAAGTCCGTCTATCTTTATTTTTCATTACAAATAATCACTGTCAGTGTTACTATTAAAAAGCCATAGCAATTATCATTAACATTTAATAACTTCCATTGAAGCAAAAAGGTCGATCAATCACACGCCTCTTTCATCGTAAAACCGCCGATAGATCGCAATTGAAGATAACGAACATTGGAAACAGAACGCAACATGTAGCTGAAATACTGCACTACTTTATTGCCATAATAAATTCCACGCCATTCGCATTTCCATTTTATATGCTCACCACGTGACTATCTACCGCAATGTTTCCAACCTATTCGGAAATTTTATGATTTAAAACCACTGCATTCAAAAAGCATTGAGAACTTGAAACCTAATATCTCGACGATATAGACTTAAACTCATCGAATAATTTGATGTAACACGCTATTACATATTAATTATCCAAAGCTAATTTAGTTCGTGGCTTCGCTCGCTTTAATGAAGATTTTGAAATGGCGGGCGACCATCTTTAACTTATTTTTCTATCTCCTGTACAACACACGCGGCACTGTCTTGAAGTTAATTGTACAATGTTTACAACGCAGAAGTTCAAAAAATAAGTTGACCAAATTTTATCTTTATCAGATAAATAGTATATGAGGCGGCATATGAGGTACGAACAAACATAATATTTTATATGTATTAGGTTAGCAAACGCTAAACTATACTCCTTATGTTATTAGATGAAATAATTCGCGCATAATTATGTGTATGTATTATTCTGTTTATGGAAGAATGTTGTATAATTTTACTTTAAAGTTTTAAATAAAACATTAAAATCATACGTTCTTGTAAATAGCATAATATAGTAATAACGGTTTTAACGAAGAATTATGTCAAATTTGCATTTTAAACTATTTTCAATTATCATAAATTGATTATTTAATAATGAAATATCTTGAGTCCAAATCTAGGTTTTGTGCATAAAACCTAGTTAGAAATGCGCGGACCGTTAGCGTTGAAACTGAATTTTATATAAATATGCATGTCTTATGCTGCCTTTATACTATAAAAACACATTTGAAACCTTTATAAAATCAGAAACATTTTTAAAAAGAATGTTAAAAGGCAGTAAAAATAGTCATAATTAAATATATTAAAAAATATAGTTAATTCAAAAATATAACATACTTAATAATTAAAAATAAGTCTCTGTTAGTTCAAAGACCTTATAAGAAGAACTCGCATGAAACTTTTTTTTTAATATTATAATTGCATTGTATACAGTTTTATTGTACTATAATTTCAATAGAGACTTGTACATTGTAAAATACTTAAACTTCACATAGAAAAATTATCACACCATTCTAATTACGAATATGCACGTCATATTTGGATTTCCAAATAGTTCACAAACTATTTTATATATATTTTATATTATAAACGGGATAAATTATGACAAGCTTTGTTTTGAAATTCGCTAAGAATTTTTTAATAAAACATCAACCAAACGAGCAGGCAGTCACCCGATGTTAAGTAATCACAGCTACTCCTGGACATTTGCATGAGTAATGGATGAAGAGAAGAATAGAAAATAAAAGGAGGAAAATGAAGGCCTTTCTACTCTGTCACTAGCCGGTACAGCCCTTAGCCAGCCCATATACGAGTTAAAGTGGAGTTTAGCTAAGTTCTATCACACTAAAATTATAAAGCAACTTATATTTAACTATCAGTAATATAACAAGTCCCGCTAACGCTGGGTGAAGCTATTATTATAAAATTTGTCAATTAAAAGGTCATACAACGTAAATCGTATCGTGAATACTGAGTATTATTGTAGATGTGAATGTGTATTTGTTTGTCTGTTACATTTTCAAACCTCAACTATTCAACCAATGAAATTTTACACACACGTTCCAATAAGCACAAGAAAGGACAAAAGGTACCCTTTATACACGTAAAAACTGGTGTTCTCGAAAGTACGGCCGTCCGGTAAAACGAAATCAACAAGACCAAAGCTGCGTATAAAACCTAGTATAAAATAAACGTTTAATTCAACATACAACGGTTTCCAAGCTTATAACAATCCTGAGTAGAACTAGCGTTTGAACAATGACCTGGACAGCAAAAATCTAGATTGTGAGCAGCATGAAATCATTAGCTGAGTACAATTACTGCGGACAATGGTGAGAAAGTGCTTCGAGAACGAAATTCACGGCTTCGTGGGAAATATAATGCAAATCCCATTTTCTCTAAGTTTTTGTCGATTGTCTATGCTTTTATTGCTGTTACGCCTATTAATTATTTCTATTAAAATATTTCGTAATACTAGAAGTAATATTTGTGATTTTTTACAATAAAAAATAAAGAATTGCTAATTTTACTAATCCTGGTTATTTTCGTTTTAAATATAGTAGGAACATATTTTCTTTTTTAATTATTAATTTTTTTATCTAAAAAATGTGATGTGCTACAGTTATTCTTTTAATGTGTAATAAAAATGTTGATTCTAAAACGTTTTATGCATAACGGTCACAAAATTTATTTTATTGATACACCTATAATGGTTTTATTGTTTGAATAAATAACACCAAAACGGTGCATTTTATATTTAAATAAAAAAAGGCATGTATGGTTGTATGATGTTTAAGATTAATTTTGCTATATGTAAAAAATGTGTTTTCCGTAGTTGCAATTTAAACATCATTTTAAGAGTGACCTTAAAATATTTAATTCTAAGATTTCTTCCTCGTCTTCACTTTTTAAATTCAATTGTTAGAATAACTTCACATAATGATTTATTTATATGAAGTAATAAAGTTACATAATGACACAAGGCATAAATATCAAATCGTAGAATATTTTTAAATACATTCCGATTTACAAAAACTCGTTACAAATTTACGTAAATAAAAACCAACCTTCGTTACAACATTATGTAAAAATACTTTTTATAATTCAAACATGCGTGTAAAAATACATACATCTTGACAAAGATGAGGCTTGTCATGGCTTGAAAGGCTAAACACTACGCACAGAGTCCCCGTACAAAAGAAGCACCTTTGCCATGTAATAGGATATTAATAGACTGTTACGGGCCGTGGCCTTACGAAGATGTTCAAAGTACGTGTAAAACTGTACGTTGACTCTTTTGTTGTATGATTTTCGTAACTAAGGCGTTGAGATACAATAGTACAGTCAAATAGTAAGACGTAAACTAAACATATGTGATATATACAATATATAGATTACTGAAGTTCGTAGTACTGGTAACACGTCATTTAATTGAATCGTTAGTAATTACTTTAAAAAAATGTCCTTTTTTATCGATAATCGATAAGATTTTATGGGATTAATAGTACGTTTTATATTTAGATAATGCTTGCCAATTATATTAATGAGATTGCGTATTGTGAAATGTTCGATCAACAATTCAAATATAATATCTGAGTCAGACACCTAATCGACAATAATATAGACATTGCTTGTATATTTTATGTATATAACAATAAAAATATTTTTATCATCTTATTGCAAAGAACTTCGATAAATTAGATCAAGTTCAAATCTCATTAGCATCGCTATTTTCTTTATGATTTAATTGTTTTCGTTTTGTGATAGAGTATAGATATACTTTTAGAATTTTTACCGGAAGTTAAAGATTACAACATTAGTCCTTTTCGGATATGTTAATAAATATATTATAATCGAGAGCAGAGCACCCCGTCAAGGTCCACGGCCGGCCGGTCGTCAATCCGGTCCTAGCCGACACACTCTGTTTCCTTTGATACCCGTTGCTTGACTGTAGCCATTTGTGAAACTCGGACGTATGAGGTAAAAGGTGTAATGAAAATAGATGTAAATAAAAATGGTTCGTTTATTAAAGTCGAAATTCAAATTGAATAGTGATATCGTAATATAGATTTTCAATTTTTTTGACCGATTTTTTTCGGAAACTAAGTATAAATAAGAAATGTATTAAAACAAACAAACTTTTAAAATATTTTAATGTCTATTAAATGATGTATATAATTATTTCTAATTTATATTATTATAGTATTTAACGCAAGTGTTTTTTTTTGTTCCAAATCTAATTTAAATAATATTGTTGATTAACGATAAGATGATAAATAATGTTAGAAAGTATTAATTATTTAATATTCTAGTAAATTACATTCTTTACATAATAAAAGCGTACGTTAGCCAGACAACTTTTGTTTCACTTTCTTTAAATTGTTTTCATTGTCAACTCGTTGCAAATTGACGTTGAAATTTTAAACGATTTTTATTAACATCGCGTGATTCTTAAATATTTAATTGTAAGTCATAAAAATTGATCGAGTTCACGATCAGTGTTTTCATTGATCGCAAGGCCATTGTTTTAGCTATCGCTGTGCCACTTTCGTCATATGACTTTGAACAAATCATGCAAATATTGCCAATATTATGTATGATTAATATTTCTATCAAATTTTACTTGTACTTAAAATCAAACTTATGATGAAACTTAATAACGATGTACCTACTTAATTACAGTAAACCTATAATTAGGTACTATACAATTTCGAAAAAATCTTGCTGAACATGCTATTCCTGAAACAGAAATATGTTTAAAAGCATTTATGTTTAAAAAAAACATAAATGTAGCATTTTGTACAAATAATATAAATTTTAACATTTTATATTTATTTAGCTTTACATTTGTCAAAGTCTTTTGTTGCGAACTCACAGAATCGTTACCAAAATTATAATATTGTCTATGGAATCCTACTTTTATGTTACTAAATTCATCACTTTTCTTGTATCAGAATTTATAAAAATCTAAAGGAGATTTGGCTTTATAAAATAAAACGTGTAGCTCAAAACAACTTCAGGATGTATGGCTATTTGCCATTCGTTGTTCATACCATAAAATTTTCTACAAATATTCAAAGCTAAAATTTTAAAACTGCAAATAAAAATCTACTTGCATACTTAAAACCGCTTACATAAAAGACATTCGAAAAACATAGTCACATTTTTTTTCCAGACGTTGAATCTTTAATATGCCGCCGGTTAATTATAGGCTAAAAAACGGCCGACTGACAGTGAAACGGCGGGAAAATTCGCGACGCTCCTCCTGTCAGACCGGTCTGAAGAGCGACAGTGGCGCCGCAGTATACAAAGAATGCAAGATGTAAAAGCAACATCCATTTATAATGAGGAAACGGAAACGTGGATAGAATTACGTTCATTTATATCGGATGTAGGATATCGAAGATAAATCTTTAATAAGTTGAATTTAAGCAAGTTTCAAGATCATTAGGTTTTATGATTTATTTTATAGTTTTCCTCTTTGTGACATGGATCAACTTTATCTTTTATGCAACTGGCCCAAAATATATTACTTCTAGTTATTAGTTTATTATTATATATAAAGTTCTTGGTTTCGATTATCTGTTTGATTATTATTTATAATATCTATTACTAGATCACTAAACTAATCTATAAAATAATTTAATAGTGTAAATGTCTTGGCATATATAGAGAATATATATCCAATATAATCTAAGCTAAAACTTTTCTAATTTTAATCGCTATAGAGGTCATAGACTTTATATATTAATAGTAATACGAATGATACACGTTGTTGGGGACTACCTGCTTTATAAGATAGCGTATCTTATCGGTGACGATACAGTCCGTTACGTTACGTGTTAGTAATGCTCTACATTACAAAAACCATTGCAATCGTGAATGAAAAACATCCGTTTTGCAAACATCCTTTACTTTCCAATGAATGCTTGATCAAATAATATTTGAATATGCAATGAAAAATATTTACGTTATAAGAATATGGAAATTTCCAGTTGCCACTTTTGTAATATAATTATATGCCATTTGGCCTTTATACGAAGTCATTATATAAAACATATTTCTTTAAACAAATTCTAAATTTCTTTTTCACACGAAATGGATCATTCATTAAATAATAGCTAGACTTTATTACCTTCGAGGTTTACTACTTTTCTCATATAAAGCATATCTTCCATATTTCGGAGCGGTAAACTCTTGATGTCACGTAATATAAAACTGCCTTTACGTGCTAACATGATCCATGTATGTAGTATACGTGTGATTCATCACTCTGACCCACATCACGCCTTTCTCAGTGTTTAGATAAAATGCTCCGATTGCCATGACCTGAACTTTAAGACGTGACGAGAAAAATTCTTGAGAGTTGTTACGACGTATTTACTGTTTACTGGCTTGTTATAACTGCACTCATTTTATCATTTTGAAAAGTCCAATTTAAAAGTTAATTAAAATTAACAAAGATATAAGGAGAATAACAAAAGTAATTTAATTTAACAAAGTAATTCATTCGCTTATTGAGAAATTAACGAAACGAAAGTTTTCACATGGTGGGTTTCGTCTTATAACTTTTGTAGAAAAGATTTGATTGATCATGATTGACCGGATAAATATAAATCGAAGTATTAATTTGATTCCGAAGCTTGATTGAAAAAGAGGTTCATTAAATAGGTACATAATACAATTTTTAAGATGAGCTCAAAATATAGATATATATATTAATTAAAGTTTGAATTAAGGAGTTGATAATAGTTAATTGTTTTAACTGTAAGTATAATTAAATGATATAAGCTTTAATTAATCTGCTTTTTACTGAAAATTATCTGAGAATATAATTTAAAAAATCTTCTTACAAATAAGAGTTTGAATCTATAAAAGCCTCTGATATTTTCGAAATTCAAGCAAATCTACGGAAAATGGGCATAGGCCCATATCAATTAAAATTAATTCAACGTTTTCTTTACTAAAATAATACATCCTATCTTTTGACTCATGAGGATACTGAATGATACATGAGCTGTTGAGTGAATAAGTTTAATTTAATACTGGAGCAGAATAATGTTATCATTACGAATAAAACAAAGCTTTGAAACGCATAGAAATGATCAATAATTTTATTTGATCGAAGTGTTGAGAAGTAATAATAACATTATAACTGCTTTCGCTCTTGCACAATCACTTGCATTTGATCCCAGCCAGCTATTTGCGTTCAGGAAGCTGCGCTAACCATTATAATAGTAGTTAGAGTTACCCGGCCATTTCATTGAGCTCCCAACATTGAATTATCGACTTCGCAGTAATATTAAAGAAGGCTTCCTCGAACTAAACAAACAGACTGGCGGGTAACTTAAATTTGCACTACAGAAAATTAATTTCGTTCTTAAAGAAAACTATTTTGATTCTCTACTTTTGGGAAAACTGAAATAATTAAATACAAATATAGAATGTTATCGAAAGTAACGAAATAAAAATAACGTTATTATATATATTCATACAAATAGTTTCTATATATTAATTTAACGACAGCTAAAATAAATACGTATCTATTCCCAGGAATAAAGGAAAATAATAGAAGAAATGCGCAAATCATATATCTGTGGGATGTGGAAAGAATGTTAACATTCCATCGCTGAAATGCAATCCCGATTCTTTGTCAAAGTAAAATATAAGATATAAAGGAATGACTTAGATTTAATATATTTCTCTGAGCAACATTTTAAACTACATAGTAGTGAAAAGACAAATAACTTTAAAATTTTACGATCGTTAACGGTCATAATAGTTAAGATATAATCTTAAACTGTATGAGAAAGTTCTGGATATCATTTGGGTTAGAATAATCTAAGTTCTAGTGTAGTTATAATGATGGCGATGACCGCGCGAGGAGACATCTACATACTATAATAGCAACCTCGCAGTTAACACGCTTAAATGACGAGGATAATGACACGACAGATGCGTTAAATTTGTTTAAATTGTTTGGAATGTATGTAGATTAATGTCGCCATTATCATGACTAACCTTAATATTAATGAAGTAAGTAATGATTAGTAATCTTAAGATTATTAAAAAATGTATTGCAAAAAACATATAAATTGAAAAACTCTATGTCAAAGCTAGGTTTGATTGCTATTAAGCGACTAAAATCTTTATCCAGTTTATCACATTAATTGAACGAAGATATGTAGACATGCTCTAAATAATATATTGGATATGAATGCTAAGTAATAGACATTCTGACCCAGTATGGAACAAAAACCTCCTCTTATACTTTATCCGAAGCGAATAGATGCCTTCGTTTTATTCACCAAGATTAAGTTTTTTCTTTATATATTCTTACAATACAGATTACGAAATAAATTGTAAAATATTGAATTGCCTCATTTTGCTACAGAACCATAAAATCTTATTATTTCAATCTCTCGTCACAAATAATGGAATGCTTTATTTCCTTTAAGTTGTTGTCTTTTTAATCGTGTTGCACGAAAAAGCCATCGACCCGAATACACTTCGCATTTTTACTGTTATTGATTTACTGGTTGTAAAATAAATGAACTCAACTTCTGTCTGCGTCATAATGCTTAGGATTTGTACTTTAGTTGATCACGACCGGTAAGACTATACACTTTACGGTAATTTACGCTACATCGAACCAATAACTATGTTTCAGACCGCTAGTTCCGATATCTAAATTAAATTACTATCTTCAATCCAAGCTAAATACTGAGCTAGTCGAAAATGTACAATAATATTGGCCACAAAGTCTCTAAATTATTAGATTTTAGAGAACATTGTCTATTATATTGTTTCGTATCATTTCCGAACGTTCCTTAATGTAATATTTTCCATCGATATTTTCAATTATTAATAAGTGAAATAAAACTTGTATTGCAGAAGAGAATTGCATTGACACGAATTTCCATTTCCATCGATTCAACGGCGTTTCAGTGAGAAAGTAACGCATGAACGCACCCAGAATTAATGTGGCAGAATTCTCAGTTGTTCCAGGAAGGTTGGTTTCCGCCATTTTACTTTTTTAACGTTCGACGGATAACGGACAACGGTTTTTGTAACCGCGCCCGGTCACTTTCATGTGGAAAATAGAGAAAATTTTAAACTAGATCTTTTATATTCGATATGTACATGCGGGTAGTGGCTGTAATGTATATAATATTTCTTATTTGGCGTTAAAATGTAACATCATAAGAATTAAAAGTAACTCCAGTGATTTCTTTTAGTTTAGGAATTTTTCGAGTATGTAAAATATAATATTAGTGTGATTTAAGTACTTTACAAATAATGAGAAACTAATCAGGTGAGATAATTGGTGTAACTTTTCGTTAACTATTCGTTATTAAATATCAAGAATCAAATATAAAATATTTGGCTGGTCTTAAAGCATGCGATGCTTTTTTTAAATATTTGGTTGTAAATCTCTATATCTGTATACACGAAAATATTGCTCACTCAGTATAAACATAACCTCGAAATACACAACTTGAATGAATGAATCATATCACACACCTGTGTATTGCCAACTTAAAAAAAAATAACACATATGTCATAAATCACGCTGATAAAATATAAAACAAAAGGCATCGAGTGTTACATCGAACACAGTAAATCTAATAAGAAACCTGTAAAATAAAGATGTTATTCAATACTTTTAAACTAACTTACCTGTTATAGTGGCCAACAAAACCGCCAAAGCCGCCACACCTGTCGCTCTTGCTCGGTGGGACCTCATCTTGTCTCTTTTTAACACGCGACTCGAATGCGTTCTTATAAACAAGAACAAAACAACATAAAATTTAAACTCCGCGTCTTCAACGGCGTGTGTCTTTTACTTCAAAACAATAAACAATTTCACTTGCGTTTTCAACACCAACGCGAAAGATATCGCGATATAGAGATAAAGAGATTCACAAAATACACTTATAAAAGTTTCTTAACTTTTCGAATAAGATCTGAAAAATTGTCTTTTTAAAGTTTCACTTAAGTTCATTGTGATATTTTCCTGCGATGCGATTTCGAGAAGAATTTTAAATGTTAAACTTGTTTCGAGAAGTCAGATCGGGTGGAACGTAGAGCGAGCGTACGTCCGTTCCCTGCGAATGCGGAGGACATACTATCGCGGTGTCGCGACGTGGGCGACATAGAGTCGTGACGACAGATCGGAGAACTACGAGTAGCAGGCGTCAGTTGTTGGTCGTTGGCTCGATAGTTATGCGTGACGCTAGGATCAAAACTAGTCCTTCGTTGTTTATTATTTATCGTCCGAAGATTGAGGAATCTCATACGTGAGGAATTTCAATGTGATGTGATGGTTGTTTTTTAGGTCTGCCTTATATTTTATTTATTTCCTTTTAAGAATAAGGAGAGTAATTTTATTAAAGTTACAAATATAACTTTTTAACGACTTCAAAAAAAGGGTATGTTCTCGATTTGTCGGGGATTTTTTTTTATGTATGTTAATTGCTTACCAATTACTCTAAAACAGCTTGACTGATTTAGTTAAATCTTATTTCATTTGAAAGGCTCTACCATTGGTCCTATAGAATTTTCAAAAAAACGGTTCTGTAGTTTCGTTTTAAAATTAAAAGAACCTGAAATAAGTATGTTTTTTAAGTAAACGAGAATGCGCATTTGTTTTTAAATCAGTTTCCCTTTTTAAAAAACTCTTATTAAATCTATATTAATGTTGTCATTTACATCAAAACCTGACATACTAAAATAATGCTTCACATTAGTATTTTACAAGTCTGCCCAACCTTGATGGTTCACATTTGCCAGGTTCAGTTTTACATAGAAGAATTAACATCCGACCTCTCGCGACCTGTCTAGAGCGGACCATTTATTCGTTGGATTAGTATAATCGTTCTACTTGTATGTCTGGTAAATCAACGGCTATTGGTATTTGTAACAAAAACAGGAAATAAAACTCTTCTAAGTATATCTATACTAATATTATAAAGCTGAAGAGTTTGTTTATTTGTTTGTTCGAACGCGCTAATCTCAGGAACTATGGTTGGAATTGAAAAATATTTTTGTGTTAGATAGTTTATTTATTAAGGAAGGCTATTGGCTATTACATCTCGCTACGACTCATAGGATCGCTCCTAAGCGACCATAAACGCGAGTGAAACCGCAAAGGACAACTAGTCAATGATAGAACTGATTATATTAAAATCATAATAATTTATGTATATGATGTATATTATTACGATTTTAATATAATTTTATACCATTTTTTTACATATTAAGCTCATACATTGATAATAGGAAGTATACAACAAAAATATAGGAACCGATTTGAATTCCATTGGTTTAATATAGGATTTTACGTGTAACTAAAAATGGAAACAAAAATAAGGGGATTAGTAATACGTATTATGATAAACAAATAGTTTACATCAACGATATTATGACTAATTCTCGCAAACACGAGAGGACCCCTGAGTCACTAGCTCATTTCCTAATTGTACCATATAACTCGTAAATTGTAGTCGGCGGACGCCCCATAAATTCATCCATTTAATTATTATATCATAATCAATACCCTAATTAATACATTTGGGACTATAATGATAATAATAATCAATGGACTGACATTAATCTATTTTAAATGTCTTAACTACAATTTATTGTACATAATTAAGCCTCTTATTTTTTATATCTTAACAAAAATTGCTTGAAGTTACTAACACCTACTCTGTACTTTACAACTTTTTTCTTTATAACAGAAAAATCTCGAAAACAAAGTAGTCGCCTACGCTCTGTTACAGAAAAAAAATCCTCTTTCTTTTTATTATTCAACTTCAATTAAAAACATAGTTGAAAAATAAAACACACGTTTCAATTAAAAGAAAAATATTATATCTACCTTCATCTGATAATCAATTCATCATGTCCTGACGGTAATCGTATCTTTGCGAACTACCGAAACCTTATCTGCAAATGAATTTGGGCCTTTAAATGTCGATACCTCCCACGTAAGTTGTTGTAACCCCAAAATTACAATTTTACAGTAGAGCACTTTTAATCCGTTTTAGTTTGAAAGTTACAACAAAACACGCCTTTTTTCAGGCGTATTTTGTTGTAACTTTCCTTGAAAAAAATATGATTTTTGGTATTTTTTCACTTTGAATGCATTAAGCAATGCAAATTCGTGTAGTATTCAGTAAAAACGCTAACGGCAATTTTGTAGCTTACAATAACTTACGTGGGAGGTATCGATATGTAGTAGCAATAATAAAAGTGAATATAATTATTACAAGTTTTAATTATCAATTATCATACTCACTCTGCACACCGTACATGTGAGTACAGGATAAAACTCAGTTGTGTAATCAACTAAAAAATATGTAGCTATGTAAAACTGAGCCGAGATGGCCTAGTGGTTAGAACACGACGATCTCAACTGATGATCGCAGGTTCAAACCCTGGCTGGTTTTTCAAGTGCTAAATATGTGTTTAAATTCATTTCGAGCTCGGCGGTGAAGGAAAACATCGTGAGGAAACCTGCATGTGACGAGAGAATTTCTGACACATGTATATCCGCCAACCCGCAGCGGAGCAGCGTGGTGGATTAAGCTCTAAAACCTTCTCCTTAATAGGAGAGGAGGCCTTTGCCCAGCAGTGGGACATTTACAGGTTATTACTTTACTTTTTTTATGTATAACTTGCAGCAAACGCTGAAGTGTACGACTTTGACAAACATATCAAAAAGTAACATATTAGTATTAGTTTTACGTATTGTATATCGAATCGATTTCGGCAAAAAGCACTAAAAGTTACTCTTATAGCTTTGTCTTCTATTGTGTAATATTGCATTTGGTTTTAAAATAATCACAATATTTTCTAGTTTTTTATTAGAATTTTTTAGTAACGAATTAACAAGTCGCTCATTATACGCGCGCATTTTGCTTCTATAGATCGCAGCGTGATAATAAAGACAAAATCTTCGACTACAATTTATACAAAAACACACTAATAAATTATGACTTTGTATTAGTTCTGTATTATTATTATTCTATATTAGTTTATGGGTTGACGAGAGATTTAAGTGAGTCTTAAGTGAGAAAGTTATCTTCAGACACAACATTATATCTGTTCCCAGTCTATGACTAAGACGTTGCAGTTTCATGAATAGCGAAGTACAACAGATTTGCTTGTAGACATTTACACAACTGTACTATTGTAACTTTGAATATTCTATCGCCGATCCATATTTATTTTTTGGTTAAAATGTCATGCTATATATATATTTTAAGAGATATTATCTATTTATAAAACATCTAAATGACTGACAAGTTAAGGTAACCATGAAAGTATTTTTTAAGATTAATTTCATTTATATATAATACCAGACAGCTGTAGATGATTTCACGGATTATAGCAAAGTTTTGTTATTAATTCATTATTTCTTCAATTTTGAAATGGAGATGAAAGTTTGTTAAAAGTTTAAGTGATATTATAATAGCCGGTGTGAAAACCAATCAACACTAACAAAAATAAATTAATTATAATGACGTCATAAAAATAAAAATACTTTAAAAAATATAAATCAAGATTGATTTTCAACTGAGTTGAAAGTCAACGAGGAAATGTTGCAAATAACCATAAACGAGGGCCCTGCACAGACTAGGGACGATTGCCCGCAGAGGACATAAATGAAAATCGAAGGCCTTCGTTGTTCGGTTTTTGCACGATGTAGAGTGGCCTCGGAAATTAAGTTAACAATAAGGCCCCTTACAGTATTTTCTTTCTAAAAGCATATTAATGAAATGAATTAAAAATCTTTAATCTTGAAATGATTTATTATGTTTTGTATAGTAGACACACATAGTAATTAAGATAAATTTTTGATGGCACTACAATAACAGAAAAAATATATAGTTTTCGCCCAAACGGAAAGTAAGTTAACAAAAAATTAATATATGTTCATCAATGTTTTTATTAAGATAAGGTTAATTTCAATATTTAGTTTGATGTCCACGGTTTTTTATAACTTCAATCAAACGGTCTGGCATACTATTTACTAGTTTAGAAGTGATATTTGAATTTATATTATGCCATTCATTAATAAGTGACGTTTTAAATGTTTCAATGTTGTTCCGGGTATTTTACGGAATATTTCTATCAAGATGTTCCCATAAGTGCTCGATTGGGTTTAAGTCCGGACTTTGAGGAGACAAGTCCAGCACTTGTATGCTCTGTTGTGCGAAAAATTCTGAGGCTACATGAGATTTATGTTTAGGGTCATTGTCGTGTACAAAATAAATGATTTTTTTAATTGAAATTTCTTGCAGAAGGAAGCAAGTTTTTCCTAATAATTTCAACGTATTTAGTGCTCGTTAGATTGCCATCAATTATATGAAGGTTACCAACTCCTTTAGCGTTAAAACAAATCCAGACCATAACTCCTTTTGCACCCCCATGCTTCACCGTAGGAGTTATCAATGTTTTCTTGAACATTGCTCCAACTTTTCTAAATACGTATTTACGGCGTTTGTGTGATTTCATATGAAATTTTGATTCATCACTCCATATGATATTATTCCAAAATTTTTAGAATTTTTTTGGCTTCTTTTCATGGTTCCCTGCAAACATTAATCTTTTTATCGCATTTCTCTCAGAATTAAATGGTCGTTTTCGTGAAACTCTGCTTGTTAATCCGTGATCATGTATTCGCTACCGTATCTGAGTGCGCTGTATTGGTAAATTTAATTGTTCTTTTAACTCATGCACTATTATATTTGATTTTTAGATATTTCTCTCATGATTTGCCGATCTTATCGATAAGTAGTTTTTCTCTTCCTCCCTGATGTCGGAAAATTCACTGCACTTCCTCCTAAGTCCAAGCGATCGACAATTTTTTTACACCTGTTTTACTTAAATTATAGACCTTTGCAATTGATTCTAACGTTTCACCTCGTTTTCATCGGTTATACACAGCTATTCGCTCATCGGGTGTCAGTTCTCTCTGTTTAGCTACTTTTAATATTTATTTTGTGTTAAACATACCTTAAATATAAAAGAAACCCAGCCTTATTTTGTTATAAACAAATATACAACTTATTAATGTCAATTAAAAATTTATTTTACAAAATAAATAAATATTTTTATTCGCTGTTAACTTATTTTCCGATTCACGAATAGATCCGACACGTAAAGACATTCAACTTCTTTCGCACAAATGCAGCAACTAATGACTGTTCTATACGTGAACTCAAATAAGGGACTACCCTCGACTAAAAATTATAAACGACCGAATTTATTTTGTTTGAAAAAAGATTGAAACATCACGAAGTAATATTGCATACAACTAGTTAACTTAATTTCCGAGGCCACTGTACTTCTAATCTCTTATTCTTTATAGCACTCTGTTTTTAACGACCTATTTTTACGATTATAAAAGGACCCGAGAATTGTTCATTGTTGCTACTAAAATTGTTATGTCACATTTCAACTTTTAACAAATCATGGAACAATATCATTGATGAATGATGTAACATCAATCAGAAATGCAATATGAATAACATAATAACCAACACAAATGGATAGACAATGCTGCCTTCAACTGTGCATTTCGTTCTATTTCTCGACATCACGACCTTAGTCTGACGTGAAGTTTCATGAATATCTGAACACTGGTGAGCTTAAGCCCTTTTGTTTCTATTATATCCTACTACCGTCTTATTCCATGTATATTATTAGATTAGCAAAAGATATGAAGAAAAAGAACTTAGGTGTAATAAATTACATATCTATATAACACTATAAGTGAGACTCTTTATTAAAAAGAAAAAAAATCATATAATTTCATTTAATTGGACGAAACACTTTTACCGGTTATTTAAATTTGAAAACTGAACTGATTGCAAAAGAATTTCTATGGGTCTTTAATAAAAACTAAATCCGCCAATAAATGAATTATAAGAAAAAAAATGCGCTACGAATTGAGAGCCTTCTTCTTTTATGAAGTCGGTTGCAAAATACCTGTAGAACATGTACGTTTAAATATGCAAAAATATAGTAAGCCTATTACTTCTTAACGGAGTGTACCCTGCGTTATTATTTTTTTAATTATAATAAACTTTTTAATTTCAATTTGTTACATATAAATTTAAAAATGACAATTCACTCTTACATAAATGATGCTTTATAATTCTTACATTTTGAATGTTGAAATATAGTTTAACAATATTAATACTAAGCGTACTTTATAACATGCTAATTTCGTGGATCAATAAATCTCATTATAGTATGTCGTATCCAAAACGCAATTGCGGTTAATAAATCACAGCCTAATAAACTAATTATTGAGATATGTGAGTTAGTAGAAATTTATTAATTATTAATCATAAATTACTAATATTGAATATATCCTGATGTATACGAGTACATAAATGACTATCGGAAGAACCTTTTAAACATATTTCAATGCGTCTTTTAGTTCATTTCCATTAAGCTTTTTTAGCTTTTTTAACTATTATCAGCAAAATTTATCAATTGATAAAATAATTTAAAAATCTTTGTCGTATACCTTTATGATTAATTAAAATCATAATTTTGAGATATTATCGCTTTTTTTGTCGCCACAACTTTTATATGCTAGAGTTATACTTTCTATTGTAAATCTCGTAGTAAAGATCGAAATAATAAAGATCCTAAATATTTTAAAGAATTTTAGAGCTTACATAAAAAAATCTTATAAAACAATAAAAAAAATATTGCGGAAAGAATGTTGTAACATTTATGATTAATAAAAAATCCAATCAAAACCTTGCTATAGAATACTACAATGAGCGATGCTATTAATTTTTATCAGGCGCTAGCAACGAATCGTGCTGGTCATATTTAAATAAACATTTTTCTATTTTCGATTTAACTGAAATCGAAAACGACTAAAAAGTGAGCCCTTGGGATATTCGAGTCAATTAATTGAAAAGGGGATCGGGCCCTTGTTTAGACTCGACAAATAAAATTAAAAACCTACTCCCTATATTCCAATAATCGCTCTATTTAGCAATTCGACAGTCGACTGCCCTACGACGATAGTTAAATTTTCATTTCACAAAATGGTCAGTCAATCACTAAATAGTCTTTCACCCTTATAAAATATTAAAGTTTTATGATATTACTAATATTTTATACAATCTATAAAAATTAAACTATTTGTTTGTAACGACGCTGTGTTTAACCAACAAATAATAAATAGTTTAGAATAGGTATTGGAATATAATTGATTTCTGCTATTTAAAAATAAACTTTGAAATGTACATAAAAATATCATTAAGACATGCTTTATTTAATATTCAACAGAAGTATGGCTTACTTTGAAAGTATCTAACAATTTTCTTTTTTTTTTTTGGTATTTCATTAAATATTTCTACACTAAATTCAAGTTCCGTAACAAACTTGTTAAAAGTATACATAATTTAATGGATTTCTTTCACAACTAAGCCTTCGTGAGTTTGGTCTCCATAGCAGCTTCGACTCAGAAGGATGAATCTTACACCCCCTTATGTCCCTATAAATTAATCACGGGTCACTGGCTTCTCAAATCACCAATACCGTTAAGGTTTGCGAAGGATTACAAAATTCAAAATAAAGTAATATACTTTGCCAGTCGTGCATGTAATTTAGGGACAGCGAATTTTCGATAAAATAACAAATTTTTAACGGAAGGTGCAAGATGTGACGATATAATAAAATACAAACATTGGAGATGTTTAATAATAGATTTTATATCGTTTAACATGAAGAAAAAGTACGGTCATAGGTATTATGGTTCTGTGATGAATAATGAATACGAAAAATACCTTTTCCATTAAAAGAAACTATGACCATATCACTCCTGGAAGCTCTACTGCTAAGTTAACATAAACACAGCGCACATGCTCAGATTTGTACTCGTGACTTTCGTTTAAAATTCTAACTACTTATACTACTAATTATTTATAATCTATTCGACGATTGAAAAATGGTAAATGAAACTTTATATTGTATGGTGATTATTAACGTATTTAATATGCAACTGATACGAGTTAGGTGCTAATGACTTTCACGCGAATCGTGAATTGAATAGATAAAGCATCGTTATAATTTATTTATATTCTCTTTATAATTAGATAAGTTTGAAAGCCTGACAAGCTGTTTGTTGAAAGTTCATATACGGACAAAGACTTCCATGCAGACTGACATACACATACAACAGAGTAATGCAGCACACAAAATTATATTCAATACTAGCGGCCCCTCGCGGTTTCACTCGCGCTTAACATAGGACTTCTATTCAAAGTTCCAACCCCCGTTTTACTCCCATAGGGATCGAATTTTGCAAAATCCCTTCTTAGTGAGCATCTACGTCTTAGAAAGAATCACTATGTAAAATTTGTGCTTTCGCTTTTCTATATTGATGCTGTTAAGCATTAATGCTTCATGTATTTAACATTAATAAAAAAAATTAAGTCTTCTAAAGTATATAGGTA
This sequence comes from Hypolimnas misippus, assembly GCA_037950945.1. Lineage (NCBI taxonomy): Eukaryota > Metazoa > Arthropoda > Insecta > Lepidoptera > Nymphalidae > Hypolimnas > Hypolimnas misippus. The sequence goes on from JBBEEQ010000019.1 coordinate 9,082,591, forward strand.
CTAAAAAAGTTTCTTAATTTATTGTTTCGAGTATTGAAATGTGCTCAATATTTTGATATGCAAAAAAGGAATATATTTGAAAAGCTTATTATGATACAAAACTTTTAACTACACCAATCTGCTTTTAATTAATTATATATTTTATCAAAATGGAAAAGCGAAGATGGATATATACGTCCTGTAAAAAATATTCTAAGATTAGACTTGACATCTTCAAGTGAAGTCCGTGTGGCTTGACACAGTATTGCTTATCAGCTTCCATATATACATTACCATTCTCAAATAGTTTACATATTGCATATGCATTCATCAAACTAAATCACGTTACCACACATCAATTGATTTGTAGCAATTAGCTACTGTCGTAATTGTCAAAAACGTTAAAGTTACCACAAATTAAAGGGAAAATACAAATTACTTCAAACTAAATTTAAATTCTTTATTTATTAGTTTGTCTCAGTCAAAAGTTTCATTAAGAAACGTTAATAATCTGCCCGAATAAACAGGTTAACTCCATTACTCACGAAACGCATCTCAATCTCGATGCCGTTATTAGAATATACGACTTCTAAACTAAATTGAGTATCAGGAATTCCGGGACTTACCGGGATCCTCCCTAAGACATACCGCGAAGTGTATTAGAGAGCTGCGTTATTACTTGGAAAATGCGACACTTCTTACCCTTAGAAGGGAGAGTAGTATTTATGACGTATGCTTGATTTATTGCATAACCACCCCAGCGTTCAGATATTTTGTTGTTTCTTTGCGAGGGCATCGAACTTGTGAATCAGTGTTGGACGAGACTGACAGAATGGTGGAACTTTCTGACATCGGGACCCCAAGGATTATAATTTTTAAGTCGGGATTTTGTATACAGCGTGAATACAAAATTATATCATTTTTGATTATGTCACTTTCCGTCCCTCAAAATTTATATTATACACATTTTTAAGACCCAACTTTATGAACTTTATTCCAAAATAATATTCAGTTTATAAACAGAATCATTTAATAGCATTATTTATTATATTTTAACACCACGACCTTAAGCCTGTAAAATCAGATTAAATGGGATTATACAAAACGAGGCTGAAAGAAACTCTTACGACAAATTAAAATTACAAATCTCAAAGTGATAACTTGGCACAGCCGTAAAGTCGTAATCGGTGGCTCTATGACATCGAAACGGTTTGCGAATTCAAATTTGGCTAACGTTTAACTATTCCACAATTTACAATTCCCCGTGCGTTCACAGCCCATTATTCACATTTCATACCGTGTCTGCGCTGAAGCAGCGACGGAAGACTGCGTAAATCATTCAAATTACCACGATGACAACTATCGCTTGCTATATTTTATTACCATTACCGTTTCCTCCTTTTCGAAATAGATTTCTTCAAAAAAATAATTGTCTTAGAAAAAAAATATGGATATTATAATATCTATGATGAAATAGTTTTCATTGTTCATTTATAAACAACTTAAAAATGCATATCATATGTAGGCTTTACAACGTAGATTAAAATAATTTATAACCAAAATTCTACAACAACATTAGTGTAATTGCAATGAACTTAACGCGAATATTTGCAGAACTAGAAGTTTGCTATTTTTAAATTTCAGGCACTACGTCTGTTTGAATTCTCTGTATTTGACAATTAATCATTGTACTCGGGAATTTATGGAGGCTGATCTAAAATGAGTTGAGTAATAAAAATTGGAGTTTCCAACTTTATTTAATATCAATAATTGTTTGTTGAATAAATACAAAATATGTAAAGCTTGTAAAGCTATTTTTTTTTCGACTTTAAGTAACTTATAGTTTTTTTCGTATTTCTAATTCAAACTCAAAAAGTATAGAACTAACAATAAAATTCTAACGGGTCGCTGTCTGTACATGGAAGATATATGAAAAAAAATCTTTTTGGGGGTCTTTACTAACGCAATAGAACCCAAAACAATGGTTTTTAGAATTCTTATCTGTTTGTCTGTTTGTCTGTTTGTCTGTTTGTCTGTTTGTCTGTTTGTCTGTTTGTCTGTTTGTCTGTTTGTCTGTTTGTCTGTTTGTCTGTTTGTCTGTTTGTCTGTTTGTCTGTTTATCTGTGCGTTTGTTCACGCTAATCTCAGAAACGGCTTATCCGATTTAGATGCGGTTTTCACTAATATATTGTAGTAAGCTTCACTTAACATTTATATTTTGTTTCATGTCAATCGGTCCATAAATACAAAAGTTATGTCAATTTAAAGAATTACGTTAAACATTTTTTGTGCCTATCACTAAATAGATGAAAGTATAGACAGTACTTACATCAAAAAATACATTTTTTAATTTTTTGTCTGTCAGTCTGTCTGTCTATCTGTTTGTTCCGATTAATCTCTGAAACGGCTGAACCGATTTTGATGGTACTTTTACTTGCAGTTAGCAAATGTTATAAGAAGTGACTTAGGCTTACTTCTATTTTAGATATTTTTAATCTATACATATAAAAAAAATTCTAACGGGTCGCTGTCTGTACATAGAAGATATATGAAAAAACAAATTATTTGGTCCTTTACATACGCAATAGAACCCAAAACAATAATTGTTAGAATTTTTGTCTGTTTGTCTGTTTATCAGTGCGTTTGCGCCCGCTAATCTAAAGTATTTTATGCTTTTCACTAAATGCATGAAAGTATATACAGTACTTACATCAAAAAATCAATTTTTTAATTTTTTGTCTGTCAGTCTGTTTCTTACGACTAATCTCTGAAAAAGCTGAATGAAATTTGATGGGACTTTCACAAGCAATTAGGGGGTGTCCATTAATCACGTGAGGTCCAGAAAGGGAGAGGAGATGGAAGAAGAAATTCACGAAATATTACAAAGTCTAAAAAGTTCTTCAAAACATGACTTAATTAATGGACAGCCCCTATAGCTAATATTATAAGGATTAACTATGCTACTTTTGTTTTAATATATTTATTTTAATGAATAAGTAAAAAAGAGATTTACGCGATAGAAAATATTGTAGAACCAATAAAATAGTGAAAAATTTCCGATTTAAGAAGGGAAGGTATAAAAATAAATAAAGTTGATGTGTCTGTTTGTAATTTAAAAAAATGCATATAAAAGTATACACGGTACTTACAACAAAATTACTAATCTTGAAATTTTTGTCTGTCTTTCTGTCACTCAATTTTTTTCGGCTAATTTTTGAAACAGCTGGACCGATTTTGACGAAACTTTCACTGGCAGAAAGCTAATGTAATAAGTAACAAAATTGAAACCAGTGAAATTGTGAACAATATTTTATTGAAATAGGGAAGATTTACATAAATATAATAATTTTAAATAATAATATATTTACTCGGTAATTTTTTTACTGGATATGATAGACCAAAAGCGAAACTATAAGCGAAAAATAATTAAAGGAGTCACAGAGCTGATTTGGATAAAAACTAAAACTGTATCATTAGTTTTTTGAAAAAAAAAGGTTTTCCTAGCCAGAAACGAACACGTTGATTTTGCAGAAAATTAACATTCTGTATTATTGCACCATCTGATACTGTCACATATTATAAGGACCATCAACTTCAGGAGTATACAGTTAACTCCAACAAAAAGAAAAGGCTTATTTTTCAAAATTCTATCAAATTCATACATTAATTAAATCTTTAGTAATTCTTCAAAAAATGATTATACCTAAAAGTGAAATTTTAAAATTAAAACGGGATGTTATAACGCTAAAAGCGGGTGAGTAGAATAGCCGAGTCCAGTGAAATGTAATTTTTTTAATAAATTGATCCATCTTTTAAAGAATTATCTAAACCTACCTAGGTAACGGAGTAGGTGAAGGGGACAAAAACAAACGTCACATTCTATCAACGTTGTATAGCTCACATAGAACAAATAGACAAACATAAAATAAGTTACTCTGAGTTATTCACTTTGTATATTTCCGATTGTATTGTTCATACTCTTCCTTACTTTAGTAGGTGACTAGCATTTCGATGCAACCTATAAACAAATCGTTCGAAGTAATGCAGATTATTTTTCTAAACTTACCGGGACCCATGACTTAACCCTCATATTTGATTATGTTTGTCTAGAATCGATTACTTAACTTCTAATTAATCTATAGATTTAATGTTATTTTGTAAAAAAATAAATCTTTTCCTTTAATTTGTCGCTTACTATTAATTTCCAAAAGCTGATCTTTTGCAAGTGACAGTATTAGGTGTTGCAATAATACCGAATGTATTAATTTTTCAAAATTAGTGGGTTCTATTCCTGGCCAGGAGAATCATGAAATCAAAAAAACTTATGATGCAAGTTTAGATTTCTCAAAATCGGACATAAGACTCTTTTAAGTATTTTTTCGCGATTCCTTATAGTTCCGGATTTGGCCTATCAAGCCCAGTTAAAAAAGTCACCCGATATATAATACAAGAAGAACCTCGGCGGGAACATACTGTTTTACAGTCGAAATTTTAAAGACTCGCACAAAACACTTTCTTCAACATTTATTGTGAAAACCGGAGAGGAATACCGTATCTGAGTTAGTGTCTGCTTATAAATACAACCAGAAAGTTCCCTAACCCAATGTAAAAAGCTCCTTTCTTGAGCAGCACCGCAGACCAATATAACCTTGCTTTGCAGGAGACATGTCAAGCCATCTGTAATCCACGCGAACGAAGTCGCGGGCACAGCTAGTATACCATATATTTATGTGTCTAAAGTCTTTTAGTTCACCTTAATGATAAAATGACAACATAATTATTTACAAAAAAGTCTACTAATTGAAATTATACCGACATTGATCAAAATACCATACTTTCATATCCTTGAAGTATATTCTTCTAACAAAGTAACCTGAGTTCAAATAGATACCACACATTTATATTCATTATAAGAAAAATGTACCCAACCTTAACAAGCTGCAAAAATATATAAATATATGATGACGATGATAGTACCAGTTACTATTCTTTCAGCCCCATTTGTATAGAACTCATCCATAATGTACCATTAAATCATAAATCTATTTTCCAATTTGTATTACGAATGAAATGTATGTTATCCGTTAACGGTCGTATCACGCGATGTTCGAAATGCCGCAAACTTTCCGCAAAGGGTGAAATAATCGATGACGTAGTAGGTCAGGGTCGCTTATCAAAGTATCAAAACAGAGCTTTTAACTGCTGCTAGTGCGCCACCGTTACATTGTGATTTAATTTAATAACACCATAACAAGTTTATTTTTACTGATCAAAATTTTAAAAATATTTTTTTCCGTTTTAGGCAGTAAAGTAGAAATAGTAACAATGAAAACAGATACGGTTGTTGCTAATGCAAACGATTTATTTTATATTCTTGCCATACCATTCTTGAATACCATTTTAATTTAAATATATATATATATATATATTGAAAATCTACTATATACTTAAAATCATGAAGAATTGGCGTTGCCTTAAGCCAAAACCAAAAAAATACCAAAATTGAAACAAATATGAATATGGACATACATTAGAATAATAATTAAAAAATCACTTTCATAAAATATAACTCGAAATTAGATAAATTATACAAAGGGAAGTACGGCACCTTCACACGGAGAACAGAAAGCGTTATGAAATGAACTGGGTAAGCTCGATCCAGCTCACATGAACGCACCGCTGAGCCTAGCTTTGCAATTAAGTAGGTCGTCCGCGAGCCATTTCAATAGACTCTCTTAGATGAATAACTAGATACCAACACTCGTCGTAGTCATGAGTATCACGGTGTCACCTCACGCATATTGTTGGTGAAACGTAATTTTAAATTTCATTAAAAAATGTAAAAATTTTTAAAGAGGTGTAACGAAATTTTTTTATTATTTTTTTTTTTACTTGAGTAGGCATGGGTAGACATTTTTTATGTGGTTTTGTCAGCAAAAGTCTAAATATATCCTGTTCCTGTTTCAACGCTTTATAGTGCTCTTTTTATATTTTAATACTAGCTGTGCCTTATGGTTTCAACCGCGTTAATTGGAAGAAATTTTTTTTATATTTATATAATATTTACCTCCCCTACTTGAATCGAATATTGTTCACTATTTCATATATTTCAATTTTGTTTTCGCGTAATCGTCATTTTATTTGTTAATTAAAATATTTTTGTTTTATTTTAATAAAAGTAGCTCCGTCCCGTCCCGTAAGTCCCGACAAAATTGGTCCAGTCTTTCAGAGATTAGCCAGAACAAACAGACAAACAGACAACAAGTTTTAAAACTGTGTTTTTGTAGTAAGTACCTACCATATAAACTTTCATTGGCATTGAATTAAAAGATTTTAATTTGAAATAAATCTTATATGCATATACAACAAATACGGTGAATTAAGGTGATCCTGAATTTATTGCTGATATTGCTGAAAAAAATTCACAGTACTAACATGTGTTACTTCACAAGTTCTAAATAAAAGAAATTTTAGTTTAACAACCTTTTTTTTTAATAAATTATAGGAAAGATTTATTTACAAAAAAAATATTGATATAAAAAAACATATTGAAACGAAAATAATGATAAAACACAAGGAAATATAAGAGAGTGTAAGAAAGGTGCTAATGGACGGACAACCGGGAAAGTTACTCCGCGGTTTACTTTAATGGTCATATAAATAAGGGGAACTTTGTGAGTTTTGTTACCAAAAGCCACGTTCTATCGGTTATACGAACTTGGTCTTACTCTCTGTACATAATATAAAACTTCCAAAAGCTAGTTAAATTTATCCTTTCTTTGCGATTTATGGGATATATAAATTTTATTCGTATTAACATAACTTTACACTTCTACACTGTATAGAATGGTATTTAATAATTTAATTAAATATTAGTCGGTATTTGATTGATTGGCAAATATTACACAGACCACAACCATACATATATATATATATATATTCGGGTACAGTCTTGTAAATTGCAATTGCAATTTTAAAACAGATATCTTTTACCGATTGAGCTATTTTTATATTTATTTTTGTAAACACGTGTAGTTTGGGGGACAACTCATGGTAATAGATGTTTGACTTCATCCTACACCCAAGATGGTGAAATTATTATACTGTACATATTTTCATTTTTCATTCTATTACAATTTTTAGTTAAATATTTTAGTCTTGTACTGTCAATAGATGTGGATCATGCCTTAAAATAATATAATGTAATAAAATAATGCCTAATGAAGTTGAAACCGTATTATCAAAACATAATTCTGAATACAAGTCGTTCTGTATTGTTTCATATGATTAATATTTTTTCCCAAAGATAAATCCAGGGACACATTGTCATCGGCACAGCGTCTGCCACTCGCATGTCACTCTAGATGACAGGCGTTGACAGGTTTGAATAGGCTTTGGATTATAAAAAGTCGATACTTAATCTACTCTGTACTTAGGACTAGTCAGTCATGCACCAATATGTCAAATGTTATAAATTTTCATTGAAATAAATAACCTGTACGAAATCATAAATATGTTTTCTGATTCTTTCAACCATGTTATATTTCCCAGAAACAAATTTTGTAACAAAAATTAAGTATATATTTGTAAAATCACATTTAACCTTCACCGCATTAGAAAGTGTTCATTGGAGAGACATAAACGTATTTCCCCTAATCGATTCACAACAATAGCATTTTAAATCGTACGCTAAACACGTGTCAAACGTCGTGACATTGCTTTTAATATATAAACGACTCGTAATAAAATAACCGTTTGATATGATCGGCGAGGGAGACACAATGGGTATATGACTGTGCAATACGCGTGACGAATCCGCGCACCCTATATGTCATTTCAAAGGAGGACTGTCCAATGATGTAAAAAATAGAATTAAGCGCATCCACAGTTATTGTAGCGTAAATCATTCGAATATTGTTGGGCTCTTGTTAGTGTCACTCCCGGTGATCCGTTTTCGCGTTTGATCGGATCTATCTAATCGCATTCGATATGGATTTCTTCTATTTTTATTTAAATTTCCTTAATATTTTATATGTTACTAAATTGTATCAATCAAACTGAATTCTTAAAATTAAAATAAAAGTAGTTGACATGTGCAATAAAAATAAAAGTATAATATTATAATTATTATTGTAGTAACAACCTCTAAATGACTTACATCAAAACTAAGCTCGGCTTCTAAAAAAAATATATTAATAATACCTACAGATATACTAAAAACATCGGCAAAAAATCGATATGTACCTATTCACTGACTTAAAAGGTATTGTACACACTCGCATTGAGAAAAACCAAAAAAAAATCATTCAAGTAAAATTGTTTGTACTAAAAACTCTTAACTAAGTACAACGCTAAGTTTTGAGGACACATTAATCTTATCGATTCCACAGATTGAAATCTCGATGCAAAACGATCGAGCGTCACGTAAGTGGTTTAACATTCGGGTCCGTGTCCCTGTCGACGCATTTAATATAAGTTTGCGTGCAAGTCCACTACAACTTGCGCTGCATATTCATGAGACTGCAAGTTGAGAGTCACGATGGGATCTTACTGCTTAGCTAATTAGTTTGTAACTGTCATCGGAAATTCAAACATTATTAAAAACCGAACCCACGACTTTAGACGCGTGGAGTCTGTTCGTTTAGGTATAGTTATGTAAGGCTATCTATCCCTTGCTGTTTCACTCGCGTCTGTGGTTACTGCTTCGCTCCTATGAGTCGTAGCGTGATGTAATATAGCCTATAGCCTTCCTCAATAAATAAACTATATAACATGGAAATATTTTTTAGATAATATTAGTATAAATAGAAAATGAGATTATTCGACTATTCGATTGTATCTTATTTTATGCAGTAACGAATTTTTGTTGTTATTACACATTTTCTAAATGTTAAGCAGATCTAACAGCTTTGACGACGTTTCGATAGAATTGCATCTGTCGTGGTCACGTATTCTGTCAACACAAAAAAAAATTAGAATTAATTTTAGGAATTATAAAAAAAAGTTCATATTTTTTTTGTACGTTTTCTTCATGTACAAATACAAACCCACTCAGTTGTATTGTACGTAAATATACGTGTAACTGTGACGATTTGTATGTTCAGTAGCTTTACGTTTTCCTGGCTAACATTTGTATGCGAGAAAATTAATTACTGCGTACGTAATAATATTAGGTGTATAGTTTTGTTGTGAATTCAGGCTTATTATATTAAATACGTAAGTGAAGTCTTTATTTTTTAGTTTCAGTTTTTTTGTCATATGTCGCTGCATATAATGTTGGTGTTTTTCGGCATTAATATTCTCTTTAACCGACTCCAAAAAAGTGATGCAAATAATTCAGAAATCCCATAAGATATTTCTAACATTTTGCAATAGTAAACCATTTATGCCTTTTTCTTCTGCACTGTAGGTCAACTCACATGCCATTATGATTTACGTGTTGCTTTAATTAAGGACCCTGAAGTAGGTAAAATACAAACTAGAATAGAGAAGCTACTAAAGGAATACTTTAACAACTGCACGTTGAGAGGCTTCTCGTAAAGCGTAGTTTAGTGGTGCAGCGATATGAAATTTCAATTGTGTGGCAAAAAGGAGAAGCTAATTATTGCATTGAAATAATATTGTTCTGAAGCTCGAAGCTATTGTTCGTTTGATTGTTGAAGTTATTGTATTTAGCCTTTTTTTCGAAAATGTTTTTTTTTTTTCGGTATATATGAAATATTATCTATACTAATATTATAAATTCATATGTATGCTAGTCTATTTGATGCGCTTGACACATAAATAGCTGAAGGAATTTATTAACCCGTATCATCCCAGTGATCCATTTTTGGATCGGTTAGTTCCATATTTTTTTTTGTTGCATATTATTGTTTATTAGGTTACTAACAAGTGATTCTAAAAGTTTCGCTTCAATCAGATAAGTTTTGGGGACTTGGGAAGATACGGGTTAAGTTAGGACCTTGGAGAAAAACATATACTACTCTTTGTATACTTTTTGTTTCTACGCAGACGAAGTATCGGGAATCAAATAGTATTTTATTAAATCTTGAATACATTTTATTTTATTAAATATCATCGAAATATTTATAATTGAACCTTTATTAATGAAATATATAACTCCGAAAATATAATTTACCCTGGAAACTTAATACCTGCCTCGAATCCCGATGTTCAACAAATTTAAAGTATATTATTAAGTTTTTTATCTTACGAAGATTTCGAGACGAAAGGCGGTCGTTGTAATAAAATAAAAACAAGCAAACAACAACTTCGTTGAAGCCTGCTAGTGAGAACTAAATAATATATTTAGTAAAAAGTTATGATTTAATAGAAACAATTTTGAATTAAGTACCGTGCAAAATTAAAACAATCCAAGCGAGCAAACTCTCTGAGCTGTTTCCGTTTATTTATCAGGCTGGGAGTCGCTCTCGCAACGTTTTTACGTTTGGAAGATTCATGAATTCCCTTTCCTTTGTTATATTTCATTATTCACGCCGTGAACACGTGATGTAGATTATAGTTACGTCCGTTCACTTTTCATATATCATTTTATATATTCACAAAAACAAAATTACATTTACAAGAAAATAGTAACATTATTAACATCAAAAAGAAAAAAAGCTAACATATATATAATAACCAATAAAAAATAGATACTTCATGTTATCTCTCGTAACATCGTACAATAGCCAATAAAAAATAGATACTTCATGTTATCTCTCGTATTTTATGCATCTTATGAAGCTGAAAATTATAAATTATTATAAACTGTCGAGATGAGCAAATGTTTTACAAATTTTGTTCAATACACTCATAAATTATAAAGTTGATATGAAAAAGCATAAATTGTAATAAATGTATAAGCCCCTGCCAACCGCTTTCCCCAAGAAAATTTGCAATTCCAAACCCTCCGCCGCACTAAGCTGCAGTGTAGGCCCCGTGTATTACAAACTTTATTTGGCATAATTTTAAATGTAATGTTACACTGCCCTAAAACCATAAACCTAGTTTTTTTATTTACAATCATAATGTAACTTGAATAAGTTACCGCTTGAATAAAGTTTGGTTCACAAAAAGTTGTATTTGAATTGGTTAATTAGTGTATAAATAAACCGACAAAAGTTTATATTAAAATTTTTAAGCATTATAGTTTATGTATTTTCGTGTTGATTAATTGACTTTTAAATTTCGATTAAATGTCGTTAACGAAGTTTTATTTTGTTCTGAATATATGGTTTTTTATGTGAAAGTTTATCTATTATTTTTTATTTTAATTAACAAAACAACTTTATAATACGTTTGTGATACAAAATCCAGCGAATTAACAAATATTTTTATAACCGATACAATTTATTAAAGGTTTTTAATTATTCAATACTAAAGTAAAATCATCAATTTAAAAACTATTGTAAATAAAAAAGAAATAAAACATACATGGCATAATACTACGTACATATTGTTTCACTAGCTGTGCCCGCGACTTCGTTCGCGTGGATTACAGAATGCTTGGCATGTCTCCTGCAAAGCAAGGTTATAATAGTTTGCGGTGCTGCTTAAGAAAGGAGCTTTTTTACTTTGGATTTGGGAACTTCCTGGTTGTATTTATAAGCAGACACTAACTTAGATACGGTATTCCTCCACGGTTTTCACAATAAATGTTGAAGAAAAGTGTTTTGTGCTAGTCTTTAAAATTTCGACTGTAAAACAGTATGTTCCCGGCGAGGTTCTTCTTATATTATATATTGGGTGATTTTTTTAACTGAGGTTGATAAGCCAAATCCGGAACTATAAAGAGTCGCAACAAATACTTAATAGAGTCTCGTGTCCGATTTTGAGAAATATAAACTGCATCATAAGTTGTTTTTTATTTCATGATTCTCCAGGCCAGAAATAGAACCCACTAATTTTGAAAAAAAAATACATTCTGTATTATTGCACCTCCTAATCGTGTCACCTGTAAGAATCAACTTTTGGAAAATAATAGAAAGCGACAAATTAAAGGAAAAGATTTATTTTTTTACAAAATAACATTAAATCTATATATGAATTAGAAGTTAAGTAATCGATTCTACACAGACCCGGTAAGTTTAGAAAAAAAAGTCTGCATTACTTCGAACGATTTGTTTATAGGTTGCATCAAAATGCTAATAACCTACTAAAGTAAGGAAGAGTGTGAACAATACAATCGAAAATAAACAAAGTGAATAACTCAAACTCAAAGAATGTGAAGTTTGTTTTGGTCCCCTTCACCTACTCCGTTACTTAGGTAGGTTTAGATAATTCTTAAAAGGATGGATCAATTTATTAAAAAAATTACATTTCACTGGACTCGGCTATTGTACTCACCCGGTATTAGCGTTTTAACATCCCGTTTTAATTTTAAAATTTCACTTTTAGGTATAATCATTTTTTGAAGAATTACTAAAGATTTAATTAATGTGTGAATTTGATAGAATTTTGAAAAATAAGCCTTTTCTTTTTGTTGGAGTTAACTGTATACTCCGTCTGAAGTTGATGATCCTTATAATATGTGACAGTATTAGATGGTGCAATAATGTTAATTTTCTGCAAAATCAACGTGTTCGTTTCTGGCTAGGAAAACCTTTTTTTTTTTCAAAAAACTAATTATACAGGTTTAGTTTTTATCCAAATCAGCTCTATTACTCCTTTAATTATTTTTCGCTTATAGTTTCGGTTGTGGTCTATCATATCCAGTAAAAAATTACCCAGTAAATATATTATTATTTAAAATTATTATATTTATATAATATATATCTTTCCTATTTCAATCAAATATTGTTCACTATTTCATTGGTTTCAATTTTGTTCCTTATTACATTAACTTTCTGTCAGTGAAAGTTTCGTCAAAATCGGTCCAGCTGTTTCAGATATTAGCCGAAAAAAATTGAGTGACAGAAAGACAGACAAAAATATATGTATATACTTTAATATGCATTTACTTAAAATTACAGACGGACACATCAATTTTATTTATTTTTATACCTTCCCTTTTTAAATCGGAAATTGTTCACTATTTTATTGGTTTCTACAATATTTTGTTATCGCGTAATTCTCTTTTTTTACTTATTCATTAAAATAAATATATTAAAACAAAAGTAGCTAAAGTTAATCCTTATAATATTAGCTATAGGGGCTGTCCATTAATTACGTCATGTTTTGAAGAACTTTTTAGACTTTGTAATATTTTGTGAATTTCTTCTTCCATCTCCTCTCCCTTTCTGGACCTCACGTGATTAATGAACACCCCCTAATTGCTTGTGAAAGTCCCATCAAGTTTCATTCAGCTGTTTCAGAGATTAGTCGTAAGAAACAGACTGACAGACAAAAAATTAAAAAATTGATTTTTTGATGTAAGTACTGTATATACTTTCATGCATTTAGTGAAAAGCATAAAATACTTTAGATTAGCGGGCGCAAACGCACTGATAAACAGACAAACAGACAAAAATTCTAACAATTATTGTTTTGGGTTCTATTGCGTATGTAAAGGCCCAAATAATTTGTTTTTTCATATATCTTCTATGTACAGACAGCGACCCGTTAGAATTTTTTTTATATGTATAGATTAAAAATATCTAAAATAGAAGTAAGCCTAAGTCACTTCTTATAACATTTGCTAACTGCAAGTAAAAGTACCATCAAAATCGGTTCAGCCGTTTCAGAGATTAACCGGAACAAACAGATAGACAGACAGACTGACAGACAAAAAATTAAAAAAATGTATTTTTTGATGTAAGTACTGTCTATACTTTCATCAATTTAGTGATAGGCACAAAAAATGTTCAACGTAATTCTTTAAATTGACATAACTTTTTTATTTATGGACCGATTGACATGAAACAATGCCTAAATGTTAAGTGAAGCTTACTACAATATATTACTGAAAACCGCATCTAAATCGGATAAGCCGTTTCTGAGATTAGCGTGCACAAACGCATAGATAAACAGACAAACAGACAAACAGACAAACAGACAAACAGACAAACAGACAAATAGACAAACAGATAAGAATTCTAAAAATCATTGTTTTGGGTTCTATTGCGTTAATAAAGGCCCCCAAGAAGATTTTTTTTCTTATATCTTCCATGTGCAGACAGCGACCCGTTAGAATTTTATTATTAGTATAGAAGAAGATGACAGAAAAGCCGGCTCTAGTAACCAAACAAGATAACTTTAAACTTCGCTTTGTGTGAATTTAGAAAAACACGAAATAATAAAATAGGCCACTTAGGTATCTAATTTGAAAGCGCCTTAACTGTTATATTCGATACTTTGAAATCGAATACATTATAAATTTCTGTTTTGGATGATCATATTAGAAAATCTTATTAATCTATCCATAAATTTCCCGCAATATAAATAGTTATAAACCTGAGAAAAATGTATCAACATTATAAATACGCATACTAATTAAAATCAAACCAAATTAAATATCCGGTGAATGTACTCGTGTAAGCTCAAAGGAAAATATAAGTTCAAACTCAAGAATTTACATCTATTTCTACAGTAAAAATAAAGTGCAAAGGTGGTTTTATAACGCTGTGCAGCTCTCGCACTACTTTAATCTACAATAAATTGAGACAACTAATGCTCGACTAGCAATTACTTTATTACATTTCAATTTAAGCAACTAAAAAATACAACAATGGACGTATTCCATCGTGAAACTCAAATACATTCGGCTTAAATCATTTTCGAAGCATTCTATACGGGGAACTCGAGAAAAAAGGGGAGACTGGGTACATTTGTATCCATTACCGTCAACAAATTAAATCTGCGTGCCGCGCCGACTGCACACTTGATTTGCTAATGGATTGCACTAACTTAAATTGGTATTACCAATACATCGGTATTGTGACACTTTTTTTTATTGGTATACCTTTATTCTAAATATTATCCACTTAACATTAATATTTACTCCCTGATCGGCAAGCTTATTATAGAATATTCTTGCTAACAGAAATTATCACATAATACTAAAATAAAACAGTCTTACTGTCAGAATATTTCGTAAATTGATAGCAATAGCGTTCGACGATTACACCGCTGATAGCAATCATTATATTTAAGTAGAAAAACGTACTCAATACGTAGCTTAAAAATCTCTTACCTCGGAGAATCGAATAATCAATTTCAGACTAATATAGACGACGAAACCGTTTAAAGGGATTTAAAATTTCTAAGCGTTTCTCAAGTATGGGATCAACTTTAATATTTGAGAATCAACTCTACAACTTTCGCATCTCGAATCGAATTTGCATAATATTGAAGATTACGGCTTAATCTAAAAGTTAAGTTACGTAGATTATTTTTGTTAAAGGTACCTTATGTATAATAAAAAAATTAGAACAGAATCTGTTGCAATAATTTCTGCTGATCTTAATGACTTCTACAAAGTATTAATCCTAATTTTTTATGTAAGAAATACGGAGAAATTATTGTCTGAAACTTAACTTTTTAATTTGCAGGATATCTGAAAAAATAATATGTTTAAAAAAAATCGTTACTCATTTATTCCGATACAAAAAGAAGCATGTTTAAAAAAAAAACGAAAATATAATATAAAAATCTTTCGGAGATATTATAAAATCAACCATACATTATTAGTTGTAAACTTTTTCATTTACAATAATTATCCCTTTCCAGTATTTCCTTTATTAAAACAGAGACAGAATACAATTCATTTGATGTCACGGCGCGGCGTCAATACGTCGCGTCGACGCGTGAAATTCGTCACGTTTTTCATAAATGTGCGAAAGGCAATAAACCCGCGCCAATAGCAGCGTGACACGTCGTTATAGATCGACATCAGATATTGCTTAGATCTGCGTATTGTCTAACTTGTAATATCACATTACTGAGACAATAATCTATTTGATTCTAAAGCCTATTTATGTTACGAATACATCGTTAAAGTAAATATACTGTATTTTATCTAAGGTACTTAGTTGATTAGTAAGTTACTAATATATATCGCACAGTACCCTCCCCTCCCTCTCTCTATGATAGACTATTTCTCTCATTATTATAAATATATTAATAATTACGAGTAAACCAAAGACTAGATTCCCAGTGATAACATAACATATTATTATACGAATGATATTGTATAAATATAGATATGTTAGATGCTCATGGATTTTGGCACCCAAAATGGCGCCCACTTTGTGCGACGTTGCCCAATAGCTTGTTAACAACTGAGTATGACCGCAATAAGCTTCTTTAATGAGCTTGTCAAAGTTAAAAATGGGTACAGAATTTTTATGTTAAATAGTATGAACATATCTTCAGTTATAAATGTCATTATATTATACATTTTTCTTGTCTAACTCCACTTATTATGCTAGACCTGATCCATTACTGAAGATAATCAGTAATGTTTCAAAGTAAAATAATTTCCCCACCAAGAGTTAAGATTATTCAGATATTTAATGTGTTAAAAATGGGACCCACAGCATCACAAGCTCTGTGGAAAATCCTCAACAACCAGTAGTTAGATCTAAAAATAATTATTTATAAATAAAAATATCTGTGCCGAGCGGGAATCGAAGATACAACCGTTACCACATTCGTTACTTGACGAAGGATCATTAAAGACTCTATTATATCCAAAAATTTCAAAAAATACTTACTGCTTTCATTTATACGTTTCATGAAGTAGTAAACAGTTAAAACTTTTATATCGAAGGCGGTCGAATGTGATCAAAATGAGTATGGTGCAGTTTTAGATTAGTTTACAATTCAATTGTTGTACCAGCGTACTGGTCTCATCTCGCTTCTGCGGAAGTCCAACTTCCTAAACTTGTAGTTTGGTGCAGGGATCCTCGAACTTTGTAACCAAAGTCCTATATATTGCTTACTAGCTTTTGCGTCTGGCTTTGCTCACACGTAATGTATTCATAGATTTTATCGTACCGAACGAACATTCAAAACTTGTTTTTCTATCGCTTGCCATCTACTTTTTCCTGCATAAATATACTTTTGTGTGCGTCTTGTAATGGGTATTCGCGTAATCAATTTCGCAGTAATAAATGAGTAGTTAAGATATAAAATCGTAACAAACAGATCAACAGAATCACAATATTAGTTAACCCTAGCTGTTTCTCGGTTTCACTTGTGTTTATGGTTACTGCAGTGCTCCTGTATATTGCCTTAATGTAGCCTTCAATTTTCAACAACAAAACATACAAACAAATTTTACCAAAATTTTACAATATTAATATATGTAGAAGTAGGTATAAATAAAATTTGACTGTTTACGAAACTGTCAAAAAATAGCAATTCAATTTTTATAAAGGAAGAAAATAATAAATAAGTCTTAATTAATTTTCTCCAATAATCACTAAAGATTGCAATTTGCATAACTGTTAAGTATTCTACAAATGTTGATTTATTCTGTTTGTATTGTCAATGGTCTTTACGCCGGGAACTCTATTTATTTGTAACATTCCAATTATTTTAATCTATAAGCACAAGCACACAATCTATACTAATATGTAAAACTAAAAAAAAAGTTAAACTTACTACAATTTCGATTTGGGAATTACTATTTGCGTTAGAAAGCCCAATTGTTGAATATAATTATATAATTAATTACAACGCATTAATTACGACGCATTAGTATTTAGCTGTGAGTATTATATAGTAAAGAAAAGTAAACAACCTGTAAATTTAAACACAAATCGAGCATTTGACAATACATACAAATGTTATATATGAGTATATAAATGATCTATGAAGCAAACGTTAACAAAATGAAATAACAAAGCATTTAAATAAATAAAAATAACTGCCAAGTATATAAAAGCGCATCAATTCTGAACTACACCTATTTGCGAAATTCGTTTTTGGTGTGTTCGTAATTACAGGACAAGGTTTGTATGAAAGTAAATCTTTGAGATATCGTAAGGAAATGCATTCAAAAAATTACATGGTCGTACTGTAAAGAGTTTTGATTTCAATTTCTTAATTTATACAACGGTGCGAAGAACGGGCGGGTATTATAATATCATATACCTGGATGACCGAACTTTGCTCGGTATATTTTTTTCAAACGTTCCCTAAAACTGAAACCTAACAATATGGTCGATCATTGCTGCACACTAAATTTCATGAAAATCGTTGATGCTGTTCCCGTGATTCAGATTTTATATGCAAATATACAATAATTCCTCATTTAAATGTATTAGATATAAACAAACTTACATACAACGCAAAATACGTAAATAACTCTCATATTAATTGGCAAAGGTAAAAACACTAAAAGGAAATTGCAGTAATTTCTGGTGTACCTTCCCACTGACAACACGGATCGAGTTATTGAAACGTCGCCAAATCCTCTTAGTTTTATGACGTGGAAAATGTAATATGGAGCTGTCGTAACGATGCGCGGGGACGCGTGTGATTATATACGAATTTTGTTCCCGCTTCCCGAGTTATTCGGGAAGCGCACTTCCGCTTTCAGCTCGATGAGCTGAGCAGATCAAGGTAATTAGAACTCTATTAATGTGGATATTAATAGATTTTAAGTCTTAATTTAGCTATATATTATCGCTAATTATTATTTCTACTAGTATTTTAATTTTTAAAAGTGATCGCCTAGCGGTCGGAATTTAAACTTTGTGTTTACATATACCCTTTTATTTTGATTATAACCTTCCTCAAAGAATAGCCTATTTTACGAGAACAAAACATCTAATGGCACTAATAATCTCTAAGATCAGCGCGTTCATACAAACAAACTCAAAGTCTTTAAATGAAAGTGTAAAATATTTATAATGTTAGATAAAATTATATCGTTCTAATAAAAGTAAGGTAAAACTAGGTGTAAATAATAAAGGCCTCTGAAAGGCATTAGAAGAGACCCTTTTCACGGAATTATCATCCACTTTACGAAAACCCTACATTACCTTGGATTAAAATGTTCAACATATCCGAACCCAAAAGTCCTTGCTTGTTTACATTGATTTGTGGAAAATATAAATCGGCTTAACCTTTATCTTTACGAAGGGTATAGTAATACTATACTTTGAAGTATTAGTGTTGTGTTCGGTTTAAAAATCGACTCTTAAATACATGGTGTAACAAAAATAGAAACGCTTATTTATTCAAAGCCTATTTTACTAAACGTCTAATTTGGCTGTTTATTTATACTTATAATTAACTTTTTTTACTGTTCTTGCGTGAATCTACTAGTTGGTCTATTTTTATATATTTTGATGAAATAAAAATATTCCCTGAATTTAAGGACTAAAGTATCTACTTGAGGTAACATTTTAGATTATGCCATAGAAACACTAGGCTCTTTTTGCAGGATTGTTATATTCGTGACTCTCGTAACAATCTCTTATAAAATATATACCAAATTTGAAGTCTAATCATAATGTTTTATTCGCAAATAGTTTTTATATGAAAGCAGTCTTGTAGTTTTTTCGTGACACTTAAGCAAACTAACAGATTAGATAATACAGTTTTTCAATATATAATTACGTGATAAACAAAAAAATAATAATACGATATACAATGTCTTTTATACTAAATACTATGCTATTAAAGACGTCCCAGTATGTAATAAATAATGAACTCTCCAACTATCCCAGCAAATTATAACTAATGACGTCATAGATTTCCACGTCCGCCGAAGCAGGTGCGCGGGAGATAAAACGCTCCGAAATATCTATTGTTAACGATCAAGCCCCACATGGGGCAGAGTTCTAAATTATATCCTTAATGAGGGCTCAAATTTAACTATCTAATATTCATCGAGATATTTTTCTTTGAAATAAAGATAAACACAATATAACGTTGATTGTATTCAATTTAATAATTTGATATTTATATTTCATCATTGTCAAAACAGTAATATTTCATAAACTTATTACGCATTTCCAATACACATAACGTTTTAACTTCAATAGTTTTACATACATATTTTGGTAACTCTAGAGCTAGGGCTAATAAATTCAGTGAAAAATGCTTGTCGGACATTACAGTACCTAGTGGCTTTAAATTATAACAAATGGCGCCATATATCACCATGTCAGTTTCATAACAAGAAGACTGTCCTTATAATTTTATTTGCGTAATTTTAAAACTTATACGAGCAGCCTGAGTATTCAAACTAGAAAAGAAAAAATCATTTGCAAATGCACTTAAACTAATTTGTCCTAGTATTCAGCAATGAAGCGTTAATTTATTACATAATGTTTTTTTCTTTACTTTGCTCCATAATTTACTTAAATAATAGGTATTTTGTATATAATTAAGTTCATTGCAATAATAACGAATGTTTAATTAGAGGTGCTGAAAAAAAAGGAAACTTAAAAGAACTTGGAATTTGTTTACAATAATAGAAATAAATTATTTTTTATTTAACTGGATAACATCTTACATGAACATCTACATATATTATATACAGACTTATTCATTCAGATGGATCAGTAGAGAGAATTCTGAACTTGTAAACTATTATTAAGCACTGATGGCACTAACGTTTATTTCTCAAAACTGTATTAAATTCTGCAGTAAGATGTAAATTTTTTTTTTCAATGAGCAGGTTCGTCTTCCGAGCCGTGTGGAGTTTTTCTGTAAATGTTTGAATGCAGTTTTCTTATCTTCAAAATCTGTGACATGGCTTTTAACTACTCTCAGATTTCTCTAAGTCTCATAGTTTTAGGTTTCTCCCATCTGACTAAATAAATAAAAAACGGACTCATTTGTTTAAATCGCTCTGTATAAAACAAAGTTAGTTACAGCATTTAAAACTCAAGAACAATTAGACCGATTTTTATGATATTTGCTATGTTGTTCCGAATAGCAGAACAATTAATTAAAACATCGAAAAAATCACAAAAAATATGGAGGAATCAATTTTGTATAGAACGGCTAATAAAATCGGGTCTACTAGTACAATATAAAAGAACAAACTTTCCTCTATCAATTAAAATAATACCCAAAGGTAGTAAGTGCATCAAAATACTCACTCAATCACTTAATATTATTAATATTTATGTATCCATGTTTTATTTTTCTCATACGATGTTAGGTTAAGGTCGCTGATGTAAAAAATTCTGCGTACATGACCCTAATGTAACATTTGTCGACCCAAATCACACTGGGACACTAAATTTCCACGGCGGGCGGTTTCTGTCGTGGTTCCTATGAAATTTCCGAAGCATTAGGCACAAGGATTGTGATATTGAAAGTTGATAAAATGTTCTTCAATATTGAGCAAAGTTATATGAGGCATTTTATGCGAAAGTTAATTAAATAATCGTATCTTTGGAATACAAAATATTGATAAAAACGGCTATGAAGAAAATTGTTAATTAATTTAAAAAAATTCAGTTAAAAATACTACACATTATTTATCTATATGCACAGACGTTTTAGTATTTAGTAGAGCCGAGAAGGTCTAGTGGTTAGAACACGACGATCACAACCGATGATTGCGGGTTCAAACCCTGGCTAGCACCGCTAATTTTTCAAGTGCTAAATTTGTTTCTAAATTCATCTCAAGCTCGGCGGTGAAGGAAAACATCGTGAGGAAACCTGCATGTGCCGGGAGAAATTCTAACACATGTATATCCGCCAATCCGCAGTGGAGCAGCGTGGTGGATTAAGCTCTAAACCTTCTCCTTAATAGAAGAGGAGGCCTTAGCCCAGCAGGGGGATATGTACAGGCTGTTACTTTACTTTTTTTTAGCATTGCATGCTTCATGCGATAAACGTAAGATATTTAAATGAAATTTAGAAAAACTCGACAAGATACCTTTAATCAGCAAAATTATAATACACTTCCTGTCCTCCTGTCCTTCTGTGTTCCTCTGGGTGTACCCAGAGATTAAGTTACGAACACAATTTAATGACTAACTTGCTATTGCTCGCGGTTTCGCTCGCGATAATATAT